>OX465387.1:0-1250000 GCA_950005105.1 Lycophotia porphyrea | reverse complement strand
TTACTTTTTTATTTAAAAATCCCCTCGTAAAATAAAAAAGTTTAGTTTTTATTAAATTTTCTTTAAGAGTATAAAATTCTGCGGATTTTGATTAAAAGATGCTTTAAGAAATTCTTTAGTTTTGTTTAAATACGTGAATAACTAAAATATCCCTAGACACTTTTGATGAGTGAACCTCGAAAACGGTGTCATATCGCAAAAATAATGAAAAATTTGCCCCCCTTAATAACCCCAGTCGCATTATTTTTAACATGTAGGTAATAATAAAAAAGAAACAAATTTTAGTCGAGCTACGCGATAACTGTCAAATGCTTACGCTGCACTAACGGGTATTTGAGCCAAAAAACCGGTCAAAAGTGGTTTTTCTAAAATTCATAAAATGACACAAACAATGCATGTTTAAGTAAGAACAATAACCGGTTCACCGCTTCCCCTCCCCCAAACCCGCGTGCATTACTGCGTCTGGCCACATAATCAGTCGGAACCTAGCCTTTGTGTGTAACGCGTGTCTTTGTTCTCGGCGCTTTCGATTATTTTACATCTTTCCCTGTGTTGATATGTCTTCGTATGGTGAATTACCAGAAAAAATCGTATTGAATATGGATGTTGAAGGTATGTACTTTGTATAAAAATATGTTACAGTTAATTTCTCGTCAAAGGTCCGCATATGTTGAAAATTTCCTTCTTAAAAACGTGATATTTTTAACAAAAGTTTAAAACAATACTGTTTTTGTGTATGTGTCGGGCTTTGTCGCCTTACATTTTAAATGTGGTAATAAAGTTTGAACCTTTGCCTATCTGAATCAAAAATAAAATCTCCCCCCGACCCACCCCAACTTTTTTTAAAATTCTTTTAGTTAAATGCATCATTAAAAAAAAAAAAAAAAAACTTTTTTTTTATAGGTTCTCCGGAAAACGTGAAAACTATCACCCGACTGGAACTATATAATATTCTAAAGGGATTCAAAGGGAAGAATATGGACGAAAAATTTACCTTGATGGAAGATAGACTTGCTGAGCTGACTTCATGTCCAACAGAAGATAGGGATGTTTTGTCTCGTTCATTGAGGTATTTTAAGACAATTTTTAAGCAGAAATGGACGACAGCTCATAACACTCATGAACGATTTTTGAAAAACAACGAAGAATGGCTTAGGGTACCATTGAAGCTTCCTTTATGGTCACACAGGCCTGGACGTCCAGTTAAAGAATTCCATGAATTAAGTGAGAGGAGCAAGCGGCGGAGAACTGAAGAATTACGGGCCCAGGTACCTGCCGAAGAGTTGATTTTAGCTGCAAGTGTAAGTCAGGGCACTTCCGGAAATGCAGATGCTTCGAAAATATTAAAAGAATTAACTTTAACACCAACGAGAGCCAAGAAGTTCAGAAGGATAGTTTCGTCTAAACAAGATCTCGTGGACTTGAAATATACAACGCAAGAAGCGCTATCGTTATTTGTAGAAGGTAACTTCACAAGAAGCCAGTGGAATTTAATACAAGGTGGACGTAAGAACATCTACCCTTGTTACTCTCTCCTCCAAAAGGCGAAAAAAGAATGCTACCCAGATGATGAAAAAATAACTGTTACAGAGACGAGTTTTAATGTTGAACTCCAAGCTCTGCTGAATCATACGGCTTTGCGCCTCATACAATATTTAAAAAATGTCGTAGATACGTTAACTGACACCGAAAAGCAAAACCTACTTATGATATCTAAGTGGGGATGTGATGGATTGCACCAAATTCCATTTAAGCAAAAATTTGAAAACGCCACCGATGATGATTCAAATATTTTTGTGAGCTCGATTGTTCCAGTGAGATTGGTTGTTTCCCTTGATGGTAAAACAACAAAAACCATTTGGCAGAACCCAGTTCCATCTTCAGTGAGATTTTGTAGACCAATCAGAGCTCGATTTATTCACGAAACAAAAGATGTCACCAAAGAAGAAAAAGAATACATCGAAAATCAAGCTAAAAATCTGAAGGAAACTGAAGACAGTGAAATATCTGTGAAAATCAGTCACAATACTTTGCTGACAATGGTAGACGGAAAGGTCTGCAACTCCGCAACGGACACGGCATCAACTATGCGATGTTATATATGCGGCCAGACATCAAAGGATTTTAATAAATTAAAGAAAGGTGCCGTTAAAAAAGAAGCCCTAAAGTTTGGGCTCTCTGTACTCCATGCCAGAATACGTTTTTTTGAGACACTGCTGCATTTAGCATATAAACTACCCCTCAAGAAGTGGCAAGCCCGTACACCGGAAGAGAAAAAGATTGTGAAAGAAACAAAAGAGAAATTACAGAAATCTTTCAGAGAAGAAATGGGTCTACTTGTTGATGTTCCTAAAGCTGGCTTTGGAAATAGCAATGATGGGAATACGTCCAGAAGATTTTTCCAAAATGCAGAATGCTCTTCTCGCATTACCGGCATCAACTTGGAATTAATCAATAAGTTTAAAGTGATTCTTGAGGTAATCTCAAGTGGCCATGAGGTTGATCACCAAAAATTTGATGATTATGCCCAAGACACTGCCAAACTGTATGTGGAATTTTACAGTGGCGTGCAGTGGTTCTCCACGTCGGGTAGGCCATGCATACTGATACCCAAAAAAAAAATGGGTATACAAATTTTTAGGTTAATTCTCATAATTCAAAATCTACCTTGAGACACAACTTGCTTAAATTATCTTATCATTTATATGATATAGAATGATAATTGCGTAAATTTACTGCTTTTAACTTCTAACAAACATACATTAACAGCGCAAACTTCACAATAGAACACCATTTTATAAGTAAATAAACAAATAACACAACAAATCGGTTCAATTTGGGACGATCGACCGATAATTATTAATATCTGTTCACACACATCTGACATTGCGATGGTTATAACTGAATAAGATATAAAAATAAAAATCCGAACCAATAAATTGTCACATGAAACACTAAAAAAAAAGTTTAATTTCTAATTTGTCAATAAAAGTGACAGACACAGCACAGTTGCCAATATTTATTTTCCTAACTCCCCAAAAAACAAAGTGGAAAATAAAATTCATGATTGTAGTTTTTATTTTTTAAAAGGCTTTTGCTATTCCTTACAATGTATCATTTTTTCGGAATTTATAAATTCGAGAATACCACCCTGTTTTTTACTGTATCTATTAGTCATTAAGGAAACTATCGTGTTTAAGTGTAGTCTGTTTCTCGAATTCCCCGTAAATCGGGGAAATCTCCACAAATTGGGAACCCTGATCTTAATTCATAATCTAGCGCGCCAATCACAACACAGCTCCTGTTCAAGGAGTTGCACCCATAATTTATACATGTGTGCCGTTTATACACACGAAAATAAGCACCAGTGTGCGTAAATTTGTGAATGGAACTGAGGCCGTGCGCCTGCTTGCCTATCGGCACGCTTTGGAGCGTCGTGCGTTACGTCACACGGGCGCGACAAGTTGCTATAAGTATTCTACAGGCGTTTTAACTTTTTTTTAATATATTGTATTATTTTATTTCATAGTTATAATAAATGCATTTGGTGTTGTTGGTAGGGTAGGCTAGGCCTAATTGCCTCTATGGACGGCACGCCCCTGGAATTGTACGGCTGGTATCCAATGTCACCTACAGTCCACAAAATTTTGATGCACGGAGCGCAGGTGATGGCAGATGCAATTTTGCCAATTGGACAATTGTCCGAGGAAGCCGCTGAGGCGCGAAATAAGCATATTCGCAAATATCGGGTAGATTTTGCAAGAAAATTTTCGAGGACTGAGTGCAACAGAGACATTTTAAATAGATTACTTTTAACATCCGATCCCCTAATCAGCTCGAGTGGGCCAAAGAAAAAAAAGAAAATCTTGCCATTTTCCGCCGAGGCCAAAACTATTTTAATTGCTGCAACACCGAACTTAAATAGGTCGGACGACAATACTATTGAAGATATTGATGATGATGAAGAGGATTCGGATGTTAACAGCGAATCGGAGGGCACTGATGCCGAATAAAATAAAATTAAAAAAAAAAAATACTTTTTAAAATTTTATTTTGTTTATTTTTCTTGTTTTTTCATGTATTTTTATTAATAAATTCTAAATATTGATGAGATATTGTTTTTTATTATATTTTGAGATAATATAGGCTCCTAAATAATTTTGACCGGTTTTTTGGCTCAAATACCCGTTAGTGCGCTGGCTAGACAGGTCCACTCAAATGCTTACGCTGGCTAGACAGATCCACTCAAATCTTTTGGTTCTTTCCTCAAAATTATCTTAACTAATCTGCGTGGACTTCATGACTTAACCATCATAACTTCACGCCTGAAATCCCCGTAGGGTTGGGTTAGGCAGAGGTGCACCGAATAGTACACCCACATTTAGCGAGTTAATCCCATGTAATAGGCGGTGAGCCTATTGCCATCAACTGGGCACAAAACTAGACTCCATGGCTGCTTTTGAGATTTCCTGATGGAAAAACCAAATAACACTTTGCCCGACCCGGGAAACGAACTCTGTACCTCATGCTCAGCAGTCGTGGTTGGCCCACCTAGACCAACGAGGCAGTCTAATCTTTTTTTCAACCAATTTACAAAAATAATTAAAATTTTAACATGATTTTATATTTTCATCAATCATTGAATTGAACACTTATACCTAAAACACAGGTAACACAAAATTGTATCATTTTTATGTTGACTGTGAATTATATTATCTGTGTATGTGATAAGCACATAATAGCACAAATTCCAGACTTTTATTTCTAACCCGTACTTACTACTCTCTAATAATCTCCCTTAAAAATAATAATATCGTTTAAAGGATCAAACTTGTTCATGCGATCACCACGCTCAATCTTAACCTTTGAGTGCGTGTATCTATCTACATGAACGGTGCACACAAAATGTAACATCGCAATGAATTTGCCTAAACTCTAGCGAGTGAATTTTATGCACGACCTCTTAAAATTATGAGTAAAAGTAGTATCAATGGTCAGGGGCCGTATAGGGCAGCGTAAAAGTCAATTTCGTTTATTTTCTAATACAAGAATGGGATTAATTTCTAAAATATCTCTTTCTTCTTTGGCGCAAGCGTAAGGGCATACATTCTTGTTTTTATGAGTTCCTCATCCTTTTTAGTAAAAGGAAGGTAGGCGATTGCCCGACGGTTGCTTTCGGGTAGTTATTAGCGTGTATTCAAACGCTAATATAGCGGATAACTTAGTTTGCGCGATTTAGGAATTCAGTTTGTATGTCGCTATACCTTGATGACTTGAATGCTGTCTCAAACGGCCCCTGTGCTCTAAGTTGCCAGTCAGTCCAGTCCAGTATTTCAGCTGGCTAGCAAGTTAGAGCGAGTATCGATAGCAGTCAACTCACGCGCACAACGCCGCTCTTGTCCACGATCTCCTGTATGACCTTGCCGTTCTTGCCGATGACCTTGCCGACGAGTGCGCGCGGCACCTTGATGGATTCCTCTGCGTACTCTAGTAGTGACCGCGCTGCACGTACTGCGTCCATGGACTGATGGACAAGAGAAAACATGTTTTTAATTTTTGTGATAATGCAGTTTTGTTTGTGTAGATTTGTGAAGTGGTGAAAAATGTAATGCTCGTATCTAAGTGGATAAAAAAAGTTACATAATACACGTACGGTGGGCTGCATCAATTGGGTACCCCAGTTGGGAACGTAGGTGTTTTCAAGAGGGGTACCCGCATCGTGACTCTGACTGTACACACGGCGGCATATGAAACTGTGCATTTGTAGTATAACTTGGTTTCGATTTCTTATACAATGAGAAATCCCTGGTTTGACACAGCACCATCCTCATGCCGACGGCGGGCAGATGAACATTCAATTAAATACACAATAAAATGGTCATATTTTCTTTAATTTATTTATAAAATATCGTATCATATCGGTTACTTATATTTTTTTCACAGAAAACTTGGGCTTAAACATGTTCAAGCAAAACCACATTCATGAGTGTAGTGACTGAAAAAATTCGCAAATCGTCATACTTTCGTCTGGAACTCCATAAAGAAGAACCATGGTCAATGATCTATGAAATGAACTGATTTAAAAACATATATTTAATAGTACCAGGGCGATCCACTCACACCTAAGCTGTTCACAAGCGCACTGCAGGAGGTTTTTAAGAAGCTACCTGATTCGTGCCAGACTATTACTGACTAAAACCCATCCATGTTCCTTCTTAGCCCTTTGTGTTCCAGGGCCGCGGTATCTCTTTCGAACAGTCCCGCAGCCCTGGCAGGCTACGGCCCTTCTGCCCACCATACACTAAAGTGCAGTAACAGCAAAATCACGATTTCGAGTAAAACGCATTTAAAGTTAAGAATTGATTTTAAAAAATCAACAGAATGTATAAGCAAAAAAATTTGAATGCAGAAAGGTTGTAAAGGCATAGGTTCACACGTTAAAGCAATAAAAAAAAATATATCTTAATAACTGAATTTATTATGGCCATTTATTCTTTTTGGTGCCTATTACTGCATAGCCTTTTTTGTAAAAAATACCATTTTAAACTTAGTAAAATGCAGCAAAAAGCCCTATTACTGCGTTTGAATCAGTTATTTTGTCAAGAAACCCAACTAACATGCAGTAAGGTCAAAAAAATACTGCATTTTAGTTAGTTTTTTTAAACTTGATCCCAATTAAAATGCAGTATTTAAAACATTAACTGCACTTTAGCTAGGAATAATCATATCTGTGTCATTATGCTATCCAAACTAATCTGCAGTAATGCTGTATTTTACTGCGTGTTAGTCAGTTTATAATGATAAAAGAATGTTAAGTATTCACAACTAAAATGCGACAAGCTTTGATTTTACTGCATTTTAGTTGGGAGTTCGTGACAATAAATTGTATTTTCTTAATTTGCAGTAAAAATAGCTTGTATGGCGGTAAATTTTACTGCGTATTAATTTTTTTTTTTAATTTTTTTCCAGAAATATAAAACTATCTAAAGAACTGTAAAATTATATTGCTTACTGCATTTTAGTTATGAAACCTTAAAATTTAATCTGCAGTATAATTTATACTGTATTTTAGTTGGGAAATCACGCCAAATTGTTAATTTTTTTCGTTTGCAGTAAGTGAAAACTGTTAAATAAAAACCATTCTAATAGTCTTAGAAATAAGTAAGTTAATTCAATAGAAAGCTTAAGAAACCCGCTTTCAGAATCACTAATAAAACGAAAAATCACAAAAGGGCTGTTACTGCTCTTTAGTCTCTGGTGGGCAGCCTTGACCCCTACCATTCGCTGTCATCTCTTTGAGTCGCGCGTGGAACACGGACTCACCGTCGACACGGCACCAACTATTTAACCTAGTAATAACCTAAAATCCTAGATCATTATCTGCCTAGCCTTTTCCCAACTATGTTGGGGTCGGCTTCTAGTCTAAGGGGATGCAGCTGAAATACCAGTATTTTATATGAAGCAACTGCCTATCTGACCTCCACAACCCAGTTAATACTGGGCAATACGATACCTCTTGGTAAGACTGGTTGTCAGACTTTTTGGGCCACTGACTACCTGTAACGACTGTCAAAGATGTACAAGTGACAGCCGGGATCAACGGCTTAACGTGCTTTCCGAGGCACGGAGGAAACTCGGTATGTAATGGGTGGTCACCCATCCATAGACCAACCTAGGCAAGCACGGCTTAACCTAAAGATCAACCCGAGCGGCTGTTATTGTTTTGCCACGAGCTCCTCACACTCAGCACATTTCACATTACACAGCCTTTAAGAATTCTTAATCGATTCTAAGACTCAGCCAGCTCAGATCAAATTTATTACTGTTCACTTTTCTTCAGCATAAATAAGTCCTTTAAAATGTTTTCAACATTATACTTTAAAACAAATGATTGTTGTAGTCAAATCTTCGATAAAGTATAGTAATGTTGTGAAATTTTCAATTAGCCCTACGTCTGGTATCCAGCGACTGTGTCAACTATAATTCAAGATATTTCAATTCTGTTGAGCAACCCACACGCTCGATCGCCCATTTTGACAAAGAACCTTTTTCAAACTTAACACAACCACTAACAACTATTACATTATTTAAACACTCACCTCTCCACAGATCTTAAAAGTACAGGAAACTTCTTCAAGTTCAATGTTGGTGACTCCCGCGACCTTGCGCGCTTGCTGTATGTTCGCTCCGTGTGTGCCGATGGCCAGCCCCATCAGATCCTCACGCACTGAGAACTCGTCTGTGTAGCTGGAACAATAACATTATGTTTAATACAACATGCATTTAAGCAGTTTATTTTCTTGAGAATTACTTGACCATGACTGCTTCACTGGCGTAGTGGTTACAAACATAACCAACCTATAATGGGTCCACTGTTGGGATACAGCCCTCTTTGCAAGTTGGAAATGAATGTGGGCCTGGTTGCATGTTTTAGTTGCAAGCACAGGTGCAAAACTTATCAAATCCTAGGCAGGTTGGGAATGATCTTTTATAATGTATTTTAGTTGATTGTTGATTTTGAGTTTATAACGTCCGTTTTCGTTGTACTTTTTCTGTTAAATAATTCTTACTACTACTATCTAGATTTTAAAAGTGAGGCAGTTAACGGTTGTGTAATTAGGTTTGTCCATTATTACAAGGGATATGACTAGTGAAATGGTATCGCTGCCTACCCCTATCAGACGATGCTTACGAGTGTAATCAGTTTTAAACTCATAAGAGATAGTCGTTATTAATTATTAACGAGTTATTAGATCTACCGGTGTCAAATATACCTAATCAACCAAGCCCCTCCCTCAAAAACGTAAAAAAATACCTTATACTAGAATCTAGATGTTTTTTTGCAGTAAAGAAAGTCGTTTTGGCCGCAGAATAAATAACGGGCACGCGTTACAAGTTAATCTCCCCTAGATTAACTTGTAACGCGTGGCCTGACAAGTGACTGACGGTTTTCTTCAACACATTGATCATTATAAAAGTATCCGCAGCGATTGCAATCAAACGAAGTAGGGTACGCTCCACGCAAGAATGCGTCCACGAAGCTTTAATATGTTGCATGCGTGCTACATAATCACGTGTCGCTGTGGCATGCGGAAACCGTGTGGCCGAAAATAGCTTGAAAAAATATTTGAAACTTGTTCCACTAATTTTGTCGTTAACTAATATGCAAGAAATTTTAAGGGAGTTCAACAAACATGAATAATGGTTGTTACGAAGTTTCCGGAAATTATAAGTGGTTACGTGACGCTACCGTTATCCGAAGTTATAAATTTGGGGAAACCCCGGTATTCCAAACTGAGACATGTAAATAAGTATTTGTAGTGATATTTACAATGGTCATAGCACTATTTTCATTGTCTAGCAATAGTGTAAGATAATTTATAAAATCTTGTAAACAAGTTGCGGACCATAGAAAGCGAAGCGTCACAGACAGCGCATCACACAATTTCATGAATAACGAAAGCAACTGTGACAATAGTACATATTTTCGCTTATGACGTCGTTTGCACGCTAATCAGCCTGTTTGTAATTAGTAATTTACTTTTACTTACGATTGCATTATCGAGTAACGTTACGTGTAATCGTTTGTTATCGGTTCAGTGCGTTCTATCCCCATGCAACGCGAATGGTAACAATTTAGGCAGTTTTATTGCGACAAAATAAATGGCACAGTAGTGGAGCGTCCGCCTCTGATAAGGTGCGCGTTTTGGTATCCAGTATCGGAAGAAATTCTTTTTATGACGTACACTCATAGAAACTTACTTCTGTGTGTAGTAATTTTATGAATCATTAATTTATCACAGATTATCAAACAAAATAAAAACAGTCGGTTGCAAAAAACCTTAAAATAATGGCAAACCAATTGTGTTTTACAGCTGTTCCTTTATAAATTTTGCTACAACTAGTAAAACATTACAATTTCTTTCAATGTCTCGCAAAACCTCGCAGAATATCAGAGGTCAGAATGCAGACAGTTCATGAACTGTTCTTGACCTTACTAAGCCACACCTGGTCAAACTATTCAACCTCATCTATCTTGTGATCAACAACAACACATGACGCCTGTTTAATTATCATGAGTAAAGACCTGATTGTAATAAACAAATATGTTGAGGTTATGCAGATATATAATTTTCAAGAAGTATTACGTAAAGGGTGTAAACCGACTCTTAACGAAAGGCACTTGTTCTCCCCGTCATTGCGATCATTTTTTTGTTCTAGACCATACCTGGGAAACTTCTAGTTACGGAGATATTGGGGGTCAAAGTCCCAACCTTTTCACATTTTTTTTTAAATACATGTTTTGAATGTCAGATTTTTACTTTAAACACCTCCAGGACCCCCTCACTATTCAATCCATCCATCAGCACAATGTTTTGAGTGCGTTACATTGGGTCCTACTGCAAAACGTGATTTTTCAGCCCAAAAAAAAGTCGTTTCCCAGCACTAATTTTTGCGTAAAGTTACATAGTTTGATGTACATAATGTTTGGTTGACGGCTTCGTGAAGAGTCTGTTTACACCCTGTATAATTGTTACAATCCGCTGTACACCCCCGTAGTCGCAACCGCAACTGAGATCGAACGCGTCGTGTTAGCGTTCAAACTGGACCACTTTTAGTTATAATCAATGCTGATTGCTTGACAGATATGCCTCTCCGACTCCCTTTCAAATAGGCCGCGTAAGTCAGTTTTCAAAACGCACAAGTTTTATTTATGGGTTAACTACACGAAGAGATCGCTTGATGTCCTACACGTATAATATAATAATGCTTTCAAGGTATTGTTGCGAGTGCCCCGTTTCTGTAGCGCCTCAGAAATGTTTGCCGAAACCCACACTGATGTCTTTCATGCCAAAATACGGAAAAAGACGGCTTCGCTGCTGTGAAGAGTGCGGAGTAGTCGCAACTAAAGGGTGTAAACAGACTCTTAACGAAGCCGAAAGGCACTAGATCATCCCTGGGAACCTTCTAGTTACGGAGATATTGGGGGTCAAAGTTCCAACTTTTTCACAAGTTTTTTTTTTAATACATGTTTTTAATGTAAGATTTTTATTTTAAACACCTCCAGGACCCCCTTACTATTCAATCCAATAACTTCAATCAGCACAATGATTTGAGTGCGTAACTTTGAATCCTACTGTAAAACGTGATTTTTCAGCTCAAAAAAAAAGTCGTTTCCCAGCACTAATTTTTGCGTAAAGTTACTTAGTTTGATGTACAGAATGCTTGGTTGACGACTTCGTGAAGAGTCTGTTTACACCCTGTATATCCTTAGAGCGGTGGCGGAGAGCTATACTCCAAATATTAATCATTTAGTGCGGAGGTTGATTTGGTAGGAAGCATGTTTTCCTGCCTGGTCGTCCTTTGTTTTAATAATACTATTTTTTATATCAATGTTACTTACACGAGAATATAAGCCATGTGTTAACACAATATTTATTTATAAAAAATAAAGAAAATTCTTTATTTCTCCTCACAATGACAGGTTTTACATATTTGGCATATTGTTTGTCTTGTTAGGCATAAAATTCCTGTATTATAAATCACCAGGTCCCACCCCACGGAAATACAGATAGTTTTTATAAAAAAAAAATATGGTATTACAATGTTTGGTTGATAGATAAGGAAATTCAAGTCTAAAAAACTATATATATATAACTTAAGTAATTATAATATTGAGGGTAGACGTAAAAACGAAGATAAACACAAAAAGTTAATCAGAGTGCCTGTATGTGTGTATGATGTTAGTGACTATGTGTGTCAATGTAGTGTTGAGTGTCAGGTGTAGTGTGCCATGTGTAAGGTTGAGGGGTTTGGTGTATGTTATAAACTTATATTGTACGTACATATTGTAGGTTTTCTGTAACACTATAATCCAAATTTTGTAACCAGTCCCGAGGCCAAAGACTTGCCTTCTTTTAGGATTCATTGTTAAGATCCGATTTAACTTATTGTATAAATTTGAACCCTGATAGCAGAAAAATCGATGTGCAAACTTAGTTTTGAATGCCGAGGCAGAGAAGACTTTATGTTTGCGACGTTTGTTTCTGGTTTTAAAAGTTGTCAGGGAATGTTGTTTCATAACCGGCTTTAGGATAAAGAGCACTCAGTAAGTAACTTCCATCTATATATATAAAAATGAATCACAGAAATGTATGTACGCGCATAACTTCGGAACGACTGCACCAAATTGGATGATTCTTTTTTTTTATGTGTTCCTTATTGTCAGGACAAGGTTTTTATATAAGAAAATTTAGGTAAGTAGTGGGTGGGTAGGTAGGTAGGTAGGTAGGTAGTAGGTAGGTAGGTAGGTAGGTAGTAGGTAGGTAGGTAGGTAGGTAGGTAGGTAGGTAGAAGGTAGGTAGGTAGGTAGTAGGTAGGTAGGTAGTAGGTCAATTCGAATTCAATATTCATACTTGACAGGACAATATCTGTCGGGTCAGCTAGTTTTAAATAAAAATCAGTTGTTGGGTGATAAAAAGGCTCTCAACTTTTAAGAAATGAGTTTTACATGTTGTCGATATGGATCACTGCTGTCGGAAATAAATGAATTTTATTTATTTATTATTATTTAATTGGTCATAATGGTTTCGATCTCTCTGACGAGTCTCTACGTCTCTACGCCCTACACAGAAGACAAACCCGGTGACGTTAACGTAGCGGATGTGCAAGCGTCAGTCTCAATTAACTTGTCAATTAGTAATATGTGTACTCACCCGCCCTGATTATGTATTTTGGTGGATTCCAACTGTCTGGCTGCCTCTTCAGTCTTTTTCATCAATAACAGCTTTTGAGTTAGATTCCTGAAAACAAAATTACTTGTTCAAACATATTTTGCAGATAGCTGACAAGCGAAATGGAATGGAAGAAGAACATGGCATTATTGGTCAGTTTGTATGTACCTGTATAAAATAGAATGTCATAAACCTAATACTACCAATACGGCACGAACCTTAGTACCGTCGGCCCTGTGGCTTATATGTTAATGTTAGCACAATTTTGTAGGGCTAGTGAGTCGACCTGCCCAAACAAATAGGACCTCAAATGATGCTCTACAAATGAGATCCTAGTTAAGTGCTGATATAAATATATTGGGTTATTATCTTCTACCCATAGAAGTATGGAAAAAGACAAGCTGCGCCCACCCCAATTAAATTGGGATAAGTGCAGGAGAATGATCATGACTGTCTTCTATCCACAAAAACAACCTGACTGAAAATACGATACAAGTCAACAGATCAAACTAGTATTTCGTTCGAAAGTTCTCTGCTTTCACTAATTAACTTTTGCCTAGGTTTACACAGCAGCATTAGGGTGGCCGCGACTGCCAGTCGCGCCCCCACCCTGGGTTCAATCCTCAGATAGGGCGGTATTATTGGATTTTCCACAAGAAAATACTAAATAGTAATGGATGAGTTTGGATTGGCGAAATATAAATGTATCAATCACTCAGACAAAACAGACATAGGCCAAACATGCATAACAACCAGCCCACTGCTTCTCGCATCCAGTGGACATACTAACCACGCCGTGTCACTCCTAAACTGTTCCGTCCCATTGGCAAGCTCTACTTCTGAGCATGATGTTTTCGGAATGGATTCCCAAGTCAGGTAGTGTTATATGATTTTACCATTAGAATTTTCTCAGTATTAGCCACTGAGTCTGGATTTGCGCCCGGTTAATGGCAACGGGATTGCCCACTTTTGCATAGATTTAAATCAAAAAGCAAAACGTGGTATAATGTGTTTACCTAAAGTGCATCTCCTGCAGCATCTGGGCGCGCTTCTGCGAGGTCTCGCAGCGCGACACGACGGCCAGCACCCCGCGCTCGGCCACGTACCACACGAGCGCGGCGCCTATCGCCTTCTGGAACTCCTTGTGAGCGTTTTCCACCTTCGCACTGTGGAATATCGCACCGTGTCACATATCCAGCTCTTGCGTTCATACCCATGTTTGGTGAAAAAAGACGAGATGCGACCAGCGGAAATATTTACCCCGGAATTGCGTATAATACATGCCCCATATACAAAACTATATTGACTTCGCTTGCCGTATAAGTACTTGTTATTTTCAGTGGCTATTTACAGCATCCAGAATAAATGTCCTATTATTTTATGTCGGAATAGACACTATCTATCCCCGAAAACACAAGTACAAGTGTAGTGCAGCTTCTTACTGTTCTGTTATATCAAATCTACTTCAACCTAAGAGTGAAGCCACACTGCTCCGTTGCATTGCAGCCGTTGCGACGTCGCAGCGCAACATTTTCGTTCGACAGCGCAGCGGAGCAGTGTGGCTTGCTCTAAAGACACGGCGAAATTACGCTATAAATAACAAAAGCCACAACTTTCGGTAAACCAACACAAATCGTGTTTTATTTATGTTTTAACAGTTTTGAATCGTAAAAGACACCACAACTTCCATGTCACATCCTACACACAACACGGTCGTAAGTGCGTATAGAAATACGACCACATACAAAATGCATGTGAAAATTTCTACTTTTTTTAAAGTAAAATTAGTTTAGCTCTTTACTCACACCCCGCCACTTGTGGTTGAGAGATATGCTGACTTTTTAGAGTGGTTTTATTATGTCGACATAGGTAGATGGCGATGCTTTGAAAATAAATTGTTGCGGCATCAAACTTCTAACTGCATCTGTTTATACTTAGACCACTGAAGTCCAGACTTTCTGAGTGGTACACACACACAACGCATGTCTCCTTTTTGGCGACAGAATTCGTAGACTGTGGTGTCATTGATATCTTTAGGTGGTGAATAATAATACTTACTAGTCCTTGAGATCATCAGGTACGGGAATTTCGAACTTGTGGAAGGTAGTCTTGTCAATGGGTGTCTTAGGCGTCTTCACCCGAAGGCGATCTTTTGGCACAATTTCCGTGTAGCAGTTGTCCCACTCCAGGTATTCTATCACCAGAAAGTCGCCCCTCATCATCTGGAAACAATAACAATGTTCAAGTAATAGATTGCTGTGAGTTAAATAGTGTACTGATTACAATTTATATTTAATGAGTTTGTTTAGTGAGTTTGTACTCTATGTCAATTATCCAGTCTCTCGGTCGCAAACACGAGTGCTGAGCTTGGGTCTATAGTTCGATTACCCAGTTCGGGAAGAAAGCGTTTGGAGATTTTCTTTTAGCAGTTTCTCAATAGCAACCTGGGGTTTCGAAATTGGTGATGTGACACCAATTTTGCTGAGTAACCGAAATTGTATAGCGAGGATATTATGGTTCCTCTGGAAGAGATGCTACTGCAGTAAAATTCAGCGTACCATTTAGAACCAAGCTCTAGGGACTCTAATTACCCACCCTCTAGGGTAACTAGAGATGAGATCCGTTTGTTTTATGGGTTGCTCAGCAACAGCTTGCTTTAAAATCAATTACATTAATCTTTTGACATCATAATCATCTAAATATTGTGGAATGAACCATTTGTGTCCATGTTTTATTAAGATTGACTGTAGGTGTAGGATTAGAAAACTGTGTCAAGTCTATTCTATTTTCTAGTCTATATTTTAATTTATGTAAGACGAGAGAGTTTAACAAGAGAGAACATAAGAATATTCACTATTCAGGAAAATTAATGCTCTTTTAATGTTTTTCTCACTACAATTATTAAAAAAAAAAAAAGTTATTCTCCTAATATATTAGCACAACAAGATCGCAATTGTGTCGCAAAACAAAAAGTATGATTAGCAGTTGACTGCTAAAAGACTGTGTTAAAAACATTCTCTCTTATTCTTTATTATTTGTGAAACCTAGACCTTCAAGGTATCCATCTAATTGAAATAAATGATTTGACTTTGATTTAAAAAACTTGAAATATTCTGTGGAAACCAAAGTATTTTGAATGCCTCTAAAAACTGCTGCAGTTGAAGTCATAAACCAAAACTGCAGCATAAGAAAAAGGCGTTAATACCTAATGTATTGACGGCATTGAAGCACAATATGCACTATTGATCTCATTTTGTTTCCATAAGAAATACGCAATGCGCCATAATACGAGAATATAAAGAATTGTTTAATGATATATAAACATTCTGCTTGTAAATTGCTGTTCTTCTTTTTTAAGACAGGAATACAGATACATGTTGACTAGGATGAAGAGGCATTGTTGTTTGATTGTTGTGATAAATCAAATATTAATGCTATCTCAGTATCATGCTTGTGTAATCTCAATCATTCACAATGGGCCAGGTACTTGAGGTGAAGTAATAAATAAACTTGTATAATATTGATATATCTATTAATTTTAGCTTTGAAATGTAACACTTGTTTTTTATTTTTCAATTATGTATTTATACAAATTGCTGTGATTTGGAAAATTTGCAATTTTCAAAGTTGCAAAAGCACTCACAAAACATTTTTTTTTTTTGTTTTTATGTTGTGCCCTGTTAGAAACAGTTGCTAATCATAAATGCCTCTAAATGGTCTTGCTGAACACACAGTACAGTCTGCTAGTCTAACTTTTAAATAAATATCATAGCACATTCCTTTATAAATTCTGGTATGTTTCTTTTAACACAGCTGAATAATTGCTATAAATATAAAACACAGCATGCATGTTATGCCTGAGTGAAAGTGCACCAAAGTAGGGTACAGTGTTAAAAGTTGCATGTCATCGCAACCAAATGATGATCAATACTTTGTTTATTTCCATATGTTATTGAATCAATTTCTTTATCCCTCTAGTCACCTTCAAAAACTTATATAAAAACTTGAACAGTGTTAATTACAAATATTAAGCAAATACATTACAATTATTTTAAACATTGGGCTGCAAAAGCTGGAGATCATAGTTGGAGGTCTTTAGCCTGCCATGGGATGATGCAGGTTGACGATATTACATGTCAACACTTAAGAGATCATAATTTAGGGATCCTACTCAAGCATACAACCACACATTCAATCTTTTGAATGCCAAAACATAAACACATACGCATGCCCTCCACGCCAAGCCCCATTTTCTCCAACCATTTTGTCACAAATTTGTGTTGTTTGGTGTACAGGGCATGCGCTTGCTTGTCACGTATGTGACAGAGGTGGTCAAAAGTTTAATAAGATAGAAGTTAGGATACAAATAAAACAGTTATGCACAGTGCAATGACCTGATCAGAAACCAACAAAACTTCTGAAGAGGATTAAAATATAAGGATACAACCCCAAACTAGACATAAGATGTTATGTTTAATCAATAAATTTATTTATCTTTGAAAACAAGATGTCAAATAAACAGATGGAGATTGACATTTTGATAAAAAAAAAATGTATTGAATTGCAGCTATTTGTACAACAAGAGATTAGGAATATGATAAACATCCAGACTTACAAAAAAGTTGTGGGCTCAGGTTCAGGTGTTATCAAAGTCTCAGACTAAATATTTATTAAAATATTATGAAGTGCACTTACAAAGAGCATGGTAGGTATATGCACTTTATATTATTTATTTGCAGCAATATAATACTTAATTTTAATGATACATGGTTAAGATGCACCTACTGAATAGCTAGCAGTTCTTAAGTGAAAGTCAGGATCCATTATTTTGCAGTAATTATTTAAACTGTGAATTTCTGCACTAAGTTATGCATACCTAATAATATGGCTCTTGATATACCTAAGCTCTCATATATCACACTTGAGGGTAAGTGGAAAAAAATATTCTAGGGATTAGTTGTGAAGGGTGCACATAATGATGTAGTATTTATGTAATTCAATACCTTGATGTTTGCTGTCCACCACCCACATGCTTCCTTTTCATTGGACCTCGCATATACCTCCACCTCTTGGTTTTCCACGAACTCTGTGTGTTTGCCGGTGTCTTTCGGTGGTAAGAACACTTGCGAGAACGGGAATTTAGACTCCGGCTGCCAGCTACAAAGCAAAATATTAATGTAAATAAAAATACCCGCACTTTTTAATTGCAAAATTATTTAAATGAATAAACTATTTACTTACTCATTTTCAAAGGCTACGAGAACCTCGTTGTCGAGCACGTCGGTGACAATGGCCTAAAAATAAAGAGATTTTTAGAACATTCCGACTTTAAACCAACTTCGTGATGCGCTAGAAATAAGATATCTAGGTCATTTATGTGTATATGCGCAAATATAAAAATGCGTCGCGTGTCGTTCCAATTTCATAACACCTGAAACGCTTCTAAAATTACAGAAAGCAACACAATTATTACAACACATGGAAAAATCACGCCCTGACAGGCGGACATGGCGTCCATTCCAGCCGTGATGATCTTCCCGGAAAAATATTTTAGTAAGTATAAGAATTACCTAGGTATTGATCATTGGAAATAATTGGATAAACATTACACTTATCGAAATAATACTTGTCGTGTGTAATTTTACCGTACTTCACAATTTACAAACCTTATAATAAGCACCATTATCACCGTACACCTCGACCGACAAATCCTCCATTTTGGTTTGAAAGCGTATTTGGCGTTTTCGGAGCGAGAACGAATGTTCGTAGAGAATCGACTGGCCAATCGTTAACCAGTATTTCCGCATAGACAATATAACTTTGTTTTTAATAAGTGTTCCGATGCTGTAAATTGCTTTTGTGAGTCATCGACATTTTTGAATTTGGAATCCCCTTGAATCCCCTAAAAAGTAAACAAACGTTTAAGTGTTCATAAAATTATTATCTAAACTTTAATAAATTAATGTACAACTATTATAACAGATACTATTGATTGAACTCAAAAACTCAAACTCAAAAGCATTTATTTCAATTAGACGATTACATGCACTTTTGAATATCAGAAAAACAAAGAAGGCTAAGCTACAGTCACAGACGCAACTACACAAGGCATGATAACTTGTGAAAGTACTGTAGTAGCCCATTCCGAAGCGTAGAACTTTATGGAGAAGAATGGGCAAGAAACTCCATGGACACTCTTTTCAATCAAAATATTATTCATGTTGAGATTATACATAATATGTGAGAAGGTGAGAACGAAGAAATACGTGCACGTTAAGAGCGTCCAGACTAAAAGATATATCAACAATTTAAAAACAAAGTAAGTAATTAAAATAAACCGTGGCATCATAAGGATGAC
The DNA here is from genome assembly GCA_950005105.1 of Lycophotia porphyrea. Classification (NCBI taxonomy): domain Eukaryota; kingdom Metazoa; phylum Arthropoda; class Insecta; order Lepidoptera; family Noctuidae; genus Lycophotia; species Lycophotia porphyrea. The sequence goes on along the minus strand of OX465387.1, from coordinate 1,230,908 downwards.
CAGTCCCAACTGACAGCGCTCGTTCACGAACATGACGCATGGATCAGCCCCATTCAGCTCAACCATATTGAAGGCAGCTAAATGACCCGACACACCCGCCACTACCGTGACTAACTAAACATCATTATTTACATAAAAACAAAGAAAACAAACTATGTAGGCGTCGAAATACTCCTCCACGTTATTTTATAGATTTGACTGCAATGGTATGTGCAGTTAAAAGTGAACTTTGACACTAATTGCAAGAAAGTTTTTCTTATACTTAGACCATGATCCAGATTATGAGGTAAAGTTTGTAATGTGCGCCCTGCTGACTCTCCGTCCGCATACTGGCCCATCGTGCTGCTCGACGAGGTGGGCAAGCTCTTTGAAAGAGTCATTACAAACCACCTCGCCGCCGGGCACCTTTCGGGGAAGGGCCGGATCTTGCGGTACACCAGTTTGCTTTCCATAAGGGGCGTTCGACGGTGGACGCCAACATGCGCGTGAGATGCGGTTTCCCGGGGCGGGGTCGTTTTGGCGTTGTCTCTTGACATCGCCAACGCCTTCAATACCATGCCCTGGAGCTGCATTAAGGAGGCACTCTAGTATTACCCGGTGCCGACCTACCTTCGTCGTGTGGTCCCCTATTTGACGGATAGGGCCGTCATCTACCCCGGTCGCAACGGAGAGTGGCACCGGCGAGAGATATCGTGCGGTGTTCCACAGGGATCGGTTCTTGGGCCGCCCTTGTGGAACATCGGTTACGATTGGGTGCTGCGCGCCGACCTCCCTAGTGGCGTCAGCGTGCTTTGCTACGCTGACGACACGATGGTGCAGGCACAGGCGAGTTCGCACGAGGCGGCGGTCGAATTAATGACACGCGGGGTTGTGATAGTAGTGGAGAAAATCCGGCAATTGGGTCTCGAGGTGGCTTTGCACAAGTCCGAGGCCATGTACTTTCACGGGCCTAGGAATGCGCCGCCGTCGCGATCCTTACTAACGGTAGGAGAGGCTTCCCATCGGCGTCAAGTCGACGTTGAACGGACCGGGGCTGCCTTCAGGCGGCTCCTGCCCAACCTGGGGGGTCCAAACGCCTCCTCCGGAGACTATGCGTCCATGGCTCTTTTACGGGGCCCTCGTGAGGGTGCCGCGGCAAATCATCGCTGAGCGGACACACCTCCGGCGCCATCTCATGCCGACACGGAGATAGCTGACGCAAAAAGTGGAAGACAAAAATCGAAAAGATTCCAATTTTTCGTCTTATTTGAATACGCGGCTGCAGTCCGATCAAATTTACGAATTTTTAAACACGATGCGTTCACCGCAGTAGCGAACAACGACTGAGGCACGTAGATGGGGCCCGCGTGGGCCGATGCCTGCCAGGGCTGCGCACTATTCGAAAGAGATACCGCGGCTCTGGAATACAAAGGGCAAGGAAGGAACATGGATGGGTTTTAGTCAGTACAAGTCTGACACTCCCTTCCGCTCTGCCCAGAGCGAGTCATGTGATGATTTCCCATCCGAAAAAAAAAAGGCCCGTAGGTATATGCATTGTTGCCGTCCCACTATCGGATGTGCGTCTTACGGCTCTCGTACGATTTTTGAGTCGAGTCCTCTTGTATGAAAAATCATAACCGCCCGTACGCAGTACGATAACCGGACGGCAGCAGTCCAACCGTCTAAATTGAAAGCGCCCTTACAAACAAAATATCAGGGTTTTATCACACGCAGGCCATATTTAAGCGCCGTAGTTATAGAATGTAGATTCTTCGTGGTTAGTGTATGCATGTAGCTTTATGAGACAGCGATAGTCTTGGACAGTTATTGTAAACTGGTACATTTTGATGTAGTCGACCATACTGTTCCTAGAAATCGAACTGCATCAACCGTTTTGTTGGACCTCAGCGGTTTCTCAACAATTAGGGTCTGACAAAAATATGCATATGCAAAGAAGATGGATTAAGTATATTTCTGTTAACTCTTCCTCCTATATCTAAAAAGCGTGTCCTTGTCTCATTATTGTTGATTTGTCTATTGCCATGCTATGACAAAATCCTGTTAAAATTGAACGCAGATTTTCGGAGAACTTATCAAGGTAAACCATAGACTTACGTCACAAAACAGATTGACAGATGTCACTTCTGCAGCTGAAAATAAGACGTCAACGTAATTTAAACTTTTTAAAAATCGTGCTATTATTGGTGCCTCTTCCTGAAAAAAGATATTGTTTCTAGTAAAGTAAGTAAAAATAAAAATACTTTTAAAAGATAATTATCAATTCACAAATTACTTTTAATCAAAAACATTTGAAAATTTTTAATTAATTTCTTTATTTACAAATAATTTCAGATGAGTGGGGAGAAATGTGTGGTATTGGTGACTGGAGGTTCCGGCCTTGTTGGCCAAGCGATAAAAACGATAATCGATGAAGAAAAGTTGCAGAAAAATGATAGTTCTAAAGACGAGACGTGGATTTTCTGTGGATCTAAAGATGGAGATCTCAGGTAGCTAAATACAACGTGTAATGAGGGTCAGGGACTAAGTGTATTTAGGCACGTGCATACGTAACGTTTGTCGCCAGCTGGTACCTACCCATAGCATACACATTATGTACACAAGCATGCACCTGAAATGCCTTACATAACTGTATAACTAGGTGCATTAATATTTTGTTTTCAACAATTTGTACTAAATATATTTGAAGGCATTTAAATTTTAGTTCTAAAAGTTGAAGTAAAAACCATTTCTTTGGGATCTATTTAATGTAAAAATCATTACATGTTTTAATTGCAATCAAGTGGGTGGAGTTATGGGGAAATATTTATGAATAAATAAATAAATAATAATATTACCATCCTATTACTGTCCCAATGCAGCTCATCTTTAAACTTAATTATTGTTAAAATTTCCAGAGATAAGGCACAAACAGATGCTTTATTTGAACGACACCGACCCACACATGTGATACATTTAGCAGCTATGGTTGGAGGGCTTTTCCATAACATGGCACACAATTTAGACTTCTTTGTAAGTATCATAAAAACAACCACATAAAATTTGACTGTCTGCAGGTATATACATTATAGAAGGAGAAAGAGCTCATTGGGTATTAATAAATTCATTCTTATCTTGTTCTTTATTTATTCTTGTCAAAGGGAAATGTGCCCTAAAGCATCATTGCAATCTCAAATGGCAATAGGGTATGTGACAGGAAGTCAAAATAGTTACTTTTTTATGAACTGTCAAAACGCAAAATGTGTACGTGATTTGTATGAAATAGCACATTGTGACGTCATACTTATTTGGGATCAAATGTAATACTTATTATCAGTAAATCCAATTTTACAATTATGTTGTCCCCCAAATAATTAATTTCTGTATGGTAATGGTAGTTTTAAGATGAGTGGCCTTATTTCTACGTATTTTTATATTTTATTTTTGACCTTGTCATCTAGCCTATGCTGATGATTACAACATTAGTTTCTTCCTGTTCAACCAAAGATAACAGAATTAAAAAAAACATAACATAAGTGGTTTAGTTTTTGATTAGATTGTAAAAATGTAGTTTTTTTTGAGTTACAAGCATTTTACATTATTAAGCCTTATCTCTATCTTGTTAAAGTATGTTGATTATTTAAACAGCCATATGTAAAAATACCAGTGAAGGTTGCATAATAATGAGCGCATATATGCCATCATTGTTTATTCTAAAAAAGGCTGTTAATACAAAAATAAAAAAGAACATGTGGTAACATCTATAGTCTAGATTATGAGGAATTTTGAATTTTACTTTCTGTTGCAGAGGGAGAATATGGCAATTAATGATAACGTGCTGAGTGCCAGCCAGAAGAATAATGTGAAGAAAGTAGTATCCTGCCTGTCCACATGTATATTTCCTGACAAAACTACATATCCTATTGATGAGACTATGGTAAGTTCAAATAAAAATAACCATACTGTTCTTCACCTGTGTCAACATATATTTAATGCGGTAACTTTCATAGTGCGTTATAGTAATTATAGTGTGAGAAACTATAACGTTATGATAGCATAATCCAACCTTGACTGGTTTCTATGGAATCATAGAAAAGAAATCTACTACATTTAGGTAAAGTAAATGGTCACACTTAGATTGTGAGCTGCTACTGCTCACAATCTAAGTGTGACCATGTCAGCCACTTTTTACCATTCTAAAATGAAACGCTATATAAGTGAATCTATTTGTACATAAAGTACTGACTCTAGTGCCGTGTCTTAACTGAATGTGAATATCGCGTGAGTTGGCGATCGCGTCGATCGTTGCGCTTGTTGACGTATACTCAACCAGAACAGACGGCGCCTATCGGCGCAACCATGCGTTAGGTTTCGCTGAATAAAATAAACGCGACGATCGAGTATTCGCGCATCAATCGATCCTGTATTTGCTCGAAAGTCGCTTTCCGTTAAGATAAGCTAACTCTATACTAGAGACCTCTAAATTGATTTCAGGTCCACAATGGCCCTCCACACACATCCAACTATGGTTACAGCTATGCTAAAAGAATGATCGATGTTCTAAACAGGTATGGTTGTACATTTATCACTTACTAGCATTTACTCGCGGCTTCGCCCATTCCAAAGCGTAGATCTCTATGGAGAAGAATGGGCAAGAAACTCCATGGACACTCTTTTCAATCAAAATATTGTACAAAATCTAGGTTACATCATTCATGTTGTGATTATACATATGTGAGAACGATGTAGAAATACGTGCACGTTAAGAGCGTCCAGAGTAAAAGATTATATCAACAATTTAAAAACAAAGTAAGTAGTTAAAATAAACCATGGCAGCCTAGAGATGACCAGTCCCAACTGACAGCGCCCGTTCACGAACATGACGCATGGATCAGCCCCATTCGGCTCAACCATATTGAAGGGAGCTAAATGCCGACCCGACACACCCGCCACCATCAGCGAGACATTTGAGTGAGCATGACATTCTCTCAGCCACCAGGGCAAATTCAAGTCAATGAAAGATAACTAAATGTAAATGGTAGCTTTACAGTACATAGTACTCACACATGTGCTATGCAATTATAGAATACTAAGAGATTGAGTCTATACAATGCAAAGATATTATTACAATATATCTGCAGCTTCCACAATAACTTCACATGGTAATAAATTAGTTTGCCCCTATGCTTGTGGTGAAATGCTTGAGGTGTATTTTTTGTCAAAACGTGCATTAGCCATTCAGTTAAATATTCCTTAGTGTTGGTGAAAACGGGCATTAGGCATTTAGTTAGGTATCCCTTATTATTGGTGAAAACGAGCACTGGGCATTCCTTTAGATATCCCTTATTATTGGTGAAAACAGGTTTGGGCATTGGCATTGAGTTAGGATCCTTAGTTTTTAACTATTACTATAAGTCAGTTATTTGATCTCCTTTTTTTAGTTTGAAGTCAGAGACGTTTTGTTAATACACACAATACTATGTCACTATCACTACTTGTGACATTCGGTAGAGCAAATCTTATGCACTTCGTTTTTTTTCATTTAATACTAAATTATTCGCGGTGAACCAATTATGGACCTGTAGGGCGTTATTTACGTCATCAAGATTTGTGGCACGTCTGCTTAACTTAAATATTAAAGAGGTATCATCAGCAAACAACACCATTTGTGGTTGGTTTTTAAATAAATGGGGTAGATCATTTATATAGACTAAAAAGAGGAAAGGACCTAATATCGAACCTTGCGGTACACCCATACTTACTTTTAAACCCATTGAATTGACACCATTTATTTGTACTTGCTGATGTCTATCGTTTAAATACGATTTCACAAAACTGAGCGCAAGTTTCCCTAAACCGTAATGTTCAAGTATTAAGAGTAGGGTTTCGTGGTTTACGCAATAAAACATTCTGCTCAGCTTCTGTGAAGAAGATTTCTATGGCATCTTGTGCCTCTTCCCACGCAGTAAATATGTGTTTTAATAAGGTAACACAGTCAGTCAATCGTGCAACGTCCTTGGTGAAACCATACTGTTTCTCATGTAAGATTTTATTGGTGTTAATGTGGTTGAGCATTTGTTTAAGCATAACCTTTTCAAAGACCTTGCTAAAAACCGGCAACACGGGTCTATAGTTATTGATGTCTTTTCTGTCCCCGGATTTGAAAAGTGGTATTACCTTGCTGTATTTCATAAGGTCCGGGAAGACTCCTTGGTCCACACATAAATTAAATATTAAGGCTAATTATGGTGCAATAGTCTCAATAATAGCTTGACCAACTTTAACCGACATTCCCCATAGATCTTCGGTTAATTTGATTTTCATTTCCATAAAAGCTTTAATGACTGCTATGGGATTTATATCCTTAAATTGAAACTCAACCGGACAGGCCGAAACGTTCGCTTTTAATAAATCAATAGTAAGCAAGGGTGAGGAATTTAAGGTTTCAGTAGTTTTAAGTGGGATACTAGTGCAAAAGTCTACAAATTCTTGAGCAACTTCGTTTTTAGAGCTTAGAACACCACGAGAAGTCTCTAGTGTGATATCATTATTATATTTTTTATTTCTATTAGTCTCACTATTGATATTTTCCAAACCGCCTTTATTTTATTATCGGCAGATTTAATCTTGTTGCTAATGAATAAGGCTTTAGCTACCTGACAAGTGATTTAAAAAAAAATTGAGTAAGTTGCAACATATTTATTGAAAGTTTCCGAGTTGATGTAAGGCTTAAGGCCGTACAGCTCAAACAATCGCTCCCTACTTTTCGTAATACCCTTAGTTGCCCAGTCACTGAAGATAAACTTTAGGCAAATAGATTTATTTTTAATTTTTTGTGTATTATGAACACCTGTGTGACCTCTGTGTTAACTACCGAAAAGAATTCCTCATAAAATTGATTAACATTTTCAATAATATGGCCCTGAATGCCTAAATTACTAACTAGGTTATCATTAAATTTATTCAAATTGCTGGGTGTTATTTGTCTAGATTTTATCTGGATTTTTTGAAATGGTGTAGGACTCAAAAACAACGGTTTGACCGCTGTGATCGATCAGAAGGCAGGTAATTAACAATGGATTTATCTAAGTAGTCGCAGCAACAAAAAACATTATCAATACATGTAGCAGTATTTGTAGTAACTCGAGTTGGTTCTGAAAACACGTTTAACAAATTATATGATTTAAAAAGATGTAAGAATCTACTGCTATCTGAAGTTTTGTCTAAAATATTAACATTAAAATCACCACAGATAACTAATGACTTGTTCCCAGTTGCAAGTTTTCCTAAAGCATCTTCCATTACTGACTCAAATATAGAGTAGTTTTGATAATTTGGGGGTCTGTAAACGCACACTATTACATGCTTATCCAGCTCAACACAAGATAGCTCAATATTATGTTCAACCGATAGATCAACAATATCATTACGAGTCTTAAATTTAATACAATTTTTAACTAAGATTAATGAACCCCTACGAATCTTAACTTTTCGGTTAAAGCAACTCACACTCAGCCCACACTATAATTTGCGCATTTAATCACCTTTTACTAATTCAGAGACCTTTGTCCAGCTGAAGTCTATTGACTACTAGTCGCTGAGTGGTTCATCCCGACACAAATGGCTTGTACCTATGTGTATTCTATATTGTATTATAATAATGATAACCTGTTTAACCTTTTCATCGCCACGGGCTTAAGTAGTAGTTCCATATTTCCGTGCCACTTACTTAACTATCCTTTTTTTATAAGATAGCTTTAGAGCTTTGTTTTTAGAAACAAAGCTTAGCTTCTGCGAAGGGAAATCCTCTTTGATGCATTGGGACTATATTTGCCAAAAAACCGTTTTAACCCGGTTTATTTACAACTATAAAGTTGCAAAAAAAAAAACGTTTTAAACCGGTTTAAAACGTTTTTTTTTATAACTATAATTCGGACATTGGGATCTGTATGAACTTTTGTTGGGTGAAGATAAATTGTTCCGAGCTGTTGTTTGACAGTGTTCGGCCCTAAATGTCTAAATGTCACTTCTTCGTGTTTTCCATAGTTGAGTAAAAGTAAAAACATTATTATTAATTGTTACTAATTCCCCGGCTCTCAGAGGTTACCACGAGATGCACGGTTGCATGTTCACGTCGGTGATACCGTGCAACGTGTTCGGTCCACACGACAACTTCAACCTGGAGTCCAGCCACGTCATCCCGGCGCTCATCAGGAGGATGGATGATGCTATGCAGAGAGGTCATTTATTTTTCGCTATTTCTATGATTACTATGAGTCCCATGAAGAAAGTTGGGCAGCTTTGATGGTCTGTACCACACTCTTCAATATGGCTACACATTTCTGATACACGCTGTAGAGATATCAGGAATAGAATTAAAAGTCCCTTGCGTATGCACTGTAGGTAGTGTCCGACCGAAGCTTCAGGTTCGGCTTCGGCCACCTTCGGCCAAACCTTCGGCTTTGGACAAAATGGGCCGAAGTTTTGGGCGAAGACCTTCGGCTTCTATCTAGCAAACACGGAAATTGAAAGAACTGCTATGATTGCGTGGGAGCGTAAAAGAAGAAGCGACGCGCGGGGGGCAAGGGTTACACATTTCTTCTTATTTGACGCTACCGTGAGGCACAGAGTGTCACATTATTATATTTTAAGTTTTTTTTTGGTTTTCTTTTATTTTCTTTTATTGTGTGCACTTGTGGCATGTGCCAAATATATATATTTTCGGTCTTTCTTCTTTTTCATTTCGAAGTGCTATTATTTTTGGCAAGGTGAGGGAAGGGAATTTTAAGTACAATACGGCCGACGTATCCTGGCGAGTCTGAACATAGGCTCTGCGAACTTTAGCGCATGTACACTCGTGAAGAAAACTGTTACTTGTTGCCATTTTTTTAATAAACCAATTTACGAATAAAATTTCTCTATTACAGTGACCAAGTAAAGCAACTCTTAAATTAACTTTGTCAACATCTTTTACGCATTCTTCTTTTTCTTTTTTCATATACTGCGTTAAATCATAAATCATTTTTCTCGCCTGGCGATTTAAGACACTATTATATTTGGCGAATAATTGCTAACTGGCACTTGTAAATAACACAAATAAAAAAAACTTAACAAGAATAATAACGATAACAACGAAAACTTTTGTAACAGACTGTGCTCAAGACAGAGATCGGACACGAACACGACACCAATGCTAACGTGTGACGAGACATATTACCGTGTACCGAGCATTGCCGAATAAGCACGAAGCTTAACGAAGTAACCAAAAAGGGGGGTCCAATACGCGTGCCTGAGGGTGTTGTTTAATCGATTTATATTCAAATCGACTGAAATTAAGTTATAAAAATATATTTATTTTCAATTCAAAAGGAGGTTTCAAATTTTCTCAAATAGTCGTTAATAGTTAACTGATAATTAAGTAAATCATCTCTTTTAACTGAGAAAATAAAACTTTATTGTTTTTATTAATGTCGAAATTTCGTTTATCAACTATAAAATTCACTATATTAGTAATTTAGTAAATCTATTTCGGTAAATATCTTATATAAACAAAGATCAATAAGTCATAAATAAAAACTAATCGATTGCGATATTTGATTGAATAAAGCGTCGATTGTGTTTACTTGTGGTCAATCTCTAGCCTAGACCACCGCCCCCCGCACGTCGTGTCATGCCACCATTTGGGTCCTAAAAAAAGTAATTGCGCAACCTTCCGCGTGAAGTTCGGACTCGCCAAGATACGTCGGCCGTATTGTATCTCGCTAAGTTGTTTATTTATAGTCAAAATATTTTTTTAATTAAAAAGTATAACTTAGGAATATTAAACCCTAGGCTTCGGCCGAAGGTTCTGGCGAGAGCCGCAAATCGACCTGCGGTGGACACTAACTGCAGGTCACCTCTGCCTAGCCCTTGGGGGGGGAAGGCCGGAAGGGCGTCATAAAAAGGTGTTAATTCTTTATACTTTTACGTGTTTGTGATAACAGACAAGTACTCTATTGCAGGTGAACAAACATTCACGGTGATGGGCAGTGGCAAGCCTCTGCGTCAGTTCATATACTCGCTGGACCTGGCGCGTCTGTTCATATGGGTACTGAGGAGCTACGACAGCGTGGAGCCTATTATATTGTCTGGTCAGTAGAATTTATGAGCGTTTACAGCAGTGGCGTAGCGCGCGTTTTAGCCGCCCGGGGCTGACCGTAATTTTGGCCGCCCCCTCTATTATCATAAATATTCAAGAAACGTAGAATATTCAAAAAAGTCAAAATACAAGGATTTTTTACGTGACAACGTCTAATAAATCGATGAACGCCGGCTGCATGCACGAAAAAGTGTCCCGTCCCGTTACGCTCATTGTACGCATGCGCCACTTTCATAATCTCAGATATTGACAAGCCTAGGTTATCATTTTTAATCTACTGCTGGAGCTAGGAGGTTAGGTTGTATAGGTAATTTCTCTCTTCCACTCGATTTTATGACTTTGTCACGTTAAACTATCGTCCGTCAACCAACTTTACAGACAACCAATTTTTTTTTAATTATTTTAAAATTATTATTATATATTGTTATTCTGTGTGTTTATTTTTTAAAGTACCTTCCTAAAATGTTTTTTTTTTATAAAAGGAGATCCGCCAAAATTGCCCCTGGCCCGGCGCAAAAGAAATGTATCTCAGATTTCTGAGTAATAATAGTAGAAATATTGTAAAGTATCGCTATTTCCAAATTCTATGGCAAACATAGTTTTTTTGCCTGGTGAAGTTTCATATGTAAAAATTACACTTAAACTGAATCTTTCTGTGTTCTGTGTAATATTGACAAATATATTGTTATATGTGGCATACGTATGTACATTATTTATACAGGGTGAATTTGAGTAGATGCGACAAATTTAAATATACAAAATTACGTGTTGTCAAGAAAATTTAGAACATATCAAATGTATTAATAAACTTTTATCAGTGTTACGAAAACCGTTAAAATAAGTAAAGTATCAAAGAATTTCGCGTACTACCGTTTTCGTGTAGTAGGCACGATTTATGTAGGCACATTCTCGCTATGAATGAATCGCGCCGCCCCCGTCCGCCCGGCCGCCCGCGCATCTCTTTCCCGCGCGCACGATTAATGAAAACAAAAATACAATAAAAGTAAATAGTTTAACAATGTTTTAGTATGAGGTATAACCTGAATAATGTTTGTTACAACAACAAATGAATTATTGTATTTTTTGGCGTATTTAAAAAGTTGGAATCACAGTATTTACAATAATTATAAGCCTACCTTCACACTAAATCGCACTTGGAAAGCGTCCCTTGAAAGATGTTATGTGTGGGTTGCGACCGCGAGCACTCCACCAAGGTTCATTTTGAACGTTAAACAGTCCAATTCTTGTGAAGGTGGCTTCGTCACTCCATAAAATGTTGTGATGGAGATTTTCCAACAACCATTCACAAATTATTGTCTACGCGGACGATAGTCGGCGAGCACGATATCTTGCACGCGCTGAAAATGATAAGGATACAACCCAGACGTGTTTAGTAACTTCAGTATGAAGTACTGAACCGCCTGTCGGGTGCTGGCCTGAGGATTTTCTTGAAAAAATCGCTGTACCATGCGGTACATGCGCCTTAGGTGTACCGGCGGCGGTCTTCCACCACCCCGGGCGTGTACACTTCCGAAGTCCAGCGTTCTGAGTGATTCTTAGAATTCTTCCCAATGAAGGTGGAATGACATTGGGATATTTTAGCCGAAATCTTCGCTGCGTTTCACGGAGATTTCTTACGGTGTTGTACCACACGACAATATCAAGATACTGTACGTTTGTAAACGGTTCACGACTATTTCGTCTCGTCCTAGGCATTGTTATGACAAACATGACAACAATTCAAATTATTCGCAATACGTAAAGTAGGATTTGCGGAATGCGCGCGCGACCGTGACCTACAAACGTTTTAGGACAACTAAATAACTAATGAACGAAAGAAAGGTGGCGAGCGAGGCGGTCACCGGGAAGGGATGTCAGCGCTGGCGCAACGTCGCGCGATACTTACACTAGTAAATAGGCAAAATTAAGTGAAAGACCGCTATGAACGGCAACGTTTAATAACATGAGTACTCCACGACGATTATTGACAACTGCGATGCGATGAGTCGGACGAGATTTTTTGATACTTTAATTTTTCTTATTTATTTTGCATATAAATTATTTTTCTGAAATACCGATAATTCGTACTTCAATAAAGATAATAACATCAATGGACCATTTTAAAACGATAATATGTAATTTTTTTTAACGTTTTAAATTGTAGAAAAAACAGTTTATAATTACTACTACTACTATGTTACTGTAACTGAAGTTCCCATTTCATTTTGTCGCATTTATTCAAAGTCGTCCTGTATAACAATGCAATACTTGCTTTAAATTTTTTTGCTTATGTACCTATGTATATTTCAATAGCTAGAGTTGTGCGGACATCTGGGTTTTCTTTGTTTGAAACCCTGTATATATATAGAAGTAAATAGATTAGACAATAAAACCATGGCATTTCAGGTAGACATATGTATATTTTATTAAGTTTCGTTTATACATTGTTACACTTACAAGGAGTTGTCTTAGTCAAGTACTTCAGTCATCCAAATCTATTAAAACAAAATCTAAACCTATAGCTGGGTGGTCTAGATCATGTTCGTTATTTCTAGCCCAACCCAGATAATACATAACAATTATTAAATGGGCGCAACTTCCAAGTGTTCTTTTACCATGATAACAAGAACAGTAATGTTCTTTAATAACATCAATTCCAGAAACCGCAGTGTTAAATAATAAATAGGTGTAGTACGTTTTTGATCGTACGTGGCGTGAATTTATTCTGCAGCGAATCAGGGCATCTTTGATTGCGACTGCGATCTAAAGAGTATAAACACCACATACATACACATGTTGTTAATGTTAGTTAAGTCCAAGAGGATGAAGTTTTTCCTTAAAAGTGTATTTAAATCTAGCGCCTAGGAAACTTCATCAGGCAAAAAAACTATGTTTGCCACCGAATTTGGCAATAGCGATACTTTACAATAATTCTATTTTTATTACTCTGAAATCTGAGATACATTTCTTCGGGCCTGGGGTTTTTTTGTATGGGATTTGGCGGATTTAATTGGATCCGAAAATACCGGAATTACTTTCTGGGAAAATGACATATCCGTGTTATTCTTTCCGTGAACATTTATGATACAAGTACCAAAACTCAATCTACCTACTCCGATCATTGATTATGACTGTCTCAAACATTCTTTCCATCACACTGTGTAGCCAACAAGTATATATACAAGTATGAAACACATTTGTGTTTACACTGAAGTCTGTGACATGTTATTACTTGTCTGATACATTGACAGAGCTCCCACCTCCAAATTACGGTAGAGTTTGAGACAAGTATTGTTTATTTTATTGCAATTCTTGTATAATTTTAATTACAAATTTAACTTTATCCATGCTTGTTGGATATGCAAGTTTTGTATACTAACAACATGTTTTATACAGTTATCAAGGTTCCATACAAGTTTGTTTTGTATACTTACAACAAGTTTTGTATACAACATGTTTCATAAATGTATATGAGAAACGAAAACATTGCATAAAATTTGTAAAATACATGTACCATACCTTGGTGAAAACGAGGGGATATGTAGCTAATAGTGTATAAAGTTTGCCGTTCCGGAAATTAACAAAAACAGCGAGCCAAGCGAGCTTACAAACATTTTTAGCACTTAAATTAAAGGACGATGCCAGGATTTGTATGGAATCTGGTCCCACCCTCCAATACGTCGATGGATAGGTATTTTTGAGCTAAACAAAAGTTACTATGGCACCAAGTTCCAAATGTTAGTCCGTTCAGAGTTATGCAATATTAAACACGTCAGTTTAACAATGGTCAAAAATAATGGTTTTCCCTAATATAATGCACTTTTTGAATGAACACTAGTATTATCTACTTAACTACCGCTACCATCAGAGTCGTAAAGGATTATTTTAGAATTAAAATAGGTATTTTATGTTGAATTTATTAAATAAGATATTGATTCATGGGAAAATTAAACATTTTCATACTATCCTCATCATCATCATCATTTCAGTCCAAAGACGGGCTAGGTCGGTAACCTTGGTTCTCTTGCGAATGTCTTCATTTCTGATTCGATCACGCAAGAAAACTCCGAGTATAGCCCTCTTCATTGCCTTTTGGGTGACTTTAAGCCTTCTGATGAGGTCCATTGTGAGTGACCACGTTTCGGTCCCGTATGTAATCACTGGCACTGCGGTAAGTTAGACGAGAAGATATCACGCAACTTCCCGAACGCTGCCCAGCCGAGTTGGATTCGACTATTAACCTCTTTCTCCAAGTTAGGCCTACCTAACTGGACCGTTTGTCTCAGGTAAACATAATCGTCTACATCTTCGAGTGTAGTCTCCGATCTTGATAGGAGTGGGTGATACATACTATCCTACTCTGTGTCTAATATGACCTCATTTGAAAATAAGGCTGGTCCTACAAATCCCTCATGCCTGGCATACGCTAGGTACCAAACAATTGATACAATATGCGCACAGGTACGTACAGTACGTCGTCCGGTCATGCTGGTACAATATCTTTGTATTATATTATTGTTGTGAAATAATATGCAAGAATTGTACCTTCTAGCTCTTATGTGTCGCGACTGAATCCGACCACGTAAGAGCCAAGTATCTTCATTAATGCCAAAATCAGATAAATCCTCCAGTGCAGCTTCTCGGTATATTTCTCTTGTATACAATCCATTTTGTAAATGTTCGCTGCAGTAAGACTTTGTCAACTTCAGTTGGTAGGTTCCCAAAACTAATAAAATGATTTGTTCTTCACTGAATCTCGGAAAATCCAAATCATTTGCTTCTAATCTCGTAAAATCAGCTCTTCTTCTGTTTAAAAGTTTCCTTTCCACGTAGGCAAATAAAATATTAGGTGTGTGTAACTTCTGCCTTATTTCGTTGAAGAAAACTTCTGCGCATTGACTATCTCCGATGGGTGTATGAAAGTGGTTTGTGATAGCAGCAGCGATTCTACAATCGGAAAACATATGTGGCAATGCATTGTTGAAATATCTTTGGCGAAACTGCTTAAAATCGCGCTTGAACCTGCCGTTAACCACCTCCATTACCCAGCGGCAAATAGTGACCAGTCGAGATTGGTCGGCCTGATCGGTGGTAAGCTGGGATTCGTGTTAATCCTTTGAAGGTGGGACATGGTATGCGTAACCACAAGCTTCTATATCGCCCAAGCTGTCCCTGAAACCTTGATCCAAAATAAATACGTCGTTAGTTTCAAGGAGCCAATGAATTGGATGTTCACCATTATTCATAATATCACTCATTATGTTTGCATCTGTTTTCGTAGCGGAATATGGCCCTGTGACATCAATTATATAGCCATTTGTGGTGACTATAAGAAACGGTTTTAAAAGATTTTGAAATTTGTGTAAGTGTGTGACTGTCGTTGGAATAAGAAGTTAACACTTTTATGTATATAGAGTTGAGGATGAGCGAGGAGCTCGTGGCTAAAACAATAACAGCCGCTCGGGTCGATCTTTAGGTTAAGCCGTGCTTGCCTAGGTTGGTCTGTGGATGGGTGACCACCCATTACATACCGAGTTTCCTCCGTGCCTCGGAAAGCACGTTAAGCCGTTGGTCCCGGCTGTCATTTGAAGATCTTTGACAGTCGTTAAAGTAGTCAGTGGCCTAAAAAGTCTGACAACCAGTCTTACCAAGGGGTATCGTATTTCCCAGTAGTAACTGGGTTGTGGAGGTCAGATAGGCAGTCGCTCCATGTAAAATACTGGTATTCAGCTGCATCCGGTTAGACTGGAAGCCGACCCCAACATAGTTGGGAAAAGGCTAGGCAGATGATGATGACTTTTATGTATATAGACATAAGTCCCATTGCATATTAAGATTACTTTCGAATTTTCATCATTTCCAAATAACGCTCTTGGTATAGTCAGGTTTCGACATAGAATATCATTTCTGTTTATATGGTTGAGTCCTAGATGACGGACATCGTACTCATTAATAAGACACCCACGTGCTATAGCCATCAATCGCTCAAGATTTTGTCTTGACATATGAAATAACGTCGCAAGTCTCTCATTTGAATCACCAGTTCGCAGATTTATAAGAATGATGCCTAAAGTGGTTCTTGGATTTTTACATCTCTGGCTCAATAAGGGACTTTGTTGCATCTCATCGAATTGCTCGCAATTACGTTCAGTCCAAAAGTGCATTTCTTCATTAGTAGCAGCGCCTCTCATGTTAAAGTCAAGCCTAGTACCTCGTTTTAAAGCATTCCTCATAATGTCACTAATATCACTGAACTGTGCTGCATTGAAGTCATGAGTAACATTACAGTGTTGAGGTAGTTCGTCCTAGATCTTATTCTCCAAGTGTTCTCGGCATACTCTGGCGCTATCGGGGATGTACAGCGTGTGTTAAGGGATGTTTTTTATAACTGGTATTCTAAGACGAGTCTCATTACGACAGTTGATGAAAATACAATTCCTGGCAGTGTTTGGTGCTCCTGATTGCCACTCTGTATGATAGTGTCATATAATATCTCTCAAAGCAAGTACTAATCTCTATCATTGCATTTCCTTGAATATATGTTGCAAACTCTGGTCGCAACCTTGGGAGTTCGTCGGTCATGTCAAATAATAGGTAATCCAATTGAAGAGCATTCACATTTCGTTTATTCATTTTAAGTTGCTGTACCGATATTTTATTCATTTGCATAAATAAGCATAGCTCTGAACAGACTATCATCATCATCAAATGTGGCGATACTTGGGGAAGGCCTATGTCCAGCAGTGGATAATGAGGATAGTATGAAAATGTTTGATTTTCCCATGAATCAATAGCTTATTTAATAAATTCAACATAAAATACCTTATCATTGTGTTTTATTTCTAAAATAATCCTTTACGACTCTGATGGTAGCGGTAGTTAAGTAGACAATACTAGTGTTCATTCAAAAAGTGCATTATATTCGGGAAAAACATTATTTTTGACCATTGTTATTATATTGATATTATATTGCATAACTCTGAACGGACTAACATTTGGAACTTGGTGCCATAGTAACTTTTGTTCATCTCAAAAATACCTATCCAACGACGTATTACATGTAGTTATTGAGGGGTGGGAACAAAATTTGCATGATCCAATCCAATTTGTAATATAATCTATCCATTATTAAATACGTTTTTCTTTTATCAATGTATGCATAAAAGCTTCAAACTTGAGGGCACTTAGGATGCAAGAGAGAGCAAAGCGAGCTCGAAAAGTTTAGCATCAAATAGGTTAAGCCAAATAGGTTACATTTTCTTTTTACTGATGTATGCCATAAGAGAAAATCAAATTATAACGAAACTTATTTCCCCACCCCTCTCATTACAGTTGACGAAGAAGACGAAGTGACAATAAGTACGGTAGCGGAAAAGATAAAGAATGCGCACAGTTTTCCTGGAGAAATCGTGTACGATACGACAAAAGCAGACGGGCAGTACAAGAAGACAGCTTCGAACGGCAAGCTCAGGTCGTTGTACAAGGACTTCAAGTTCACGCCGTTCGAAACTGCGATACACGACACTGTGATATGGTTCAAGCAGAACCGGGAGCATGCTCGGACTTAAATGTTCAGCTCAATGTTGTATTCAGTCTTTCACAGTTATGTTCTGTCAAAATCACAACAACTTTTGTAGTAAGGGGCCGGCGGACGATGAATTGTCCATACAAACGTAATACCAAACTCATTTTCAGTTTTAACATATTTCCACCTTAGTATGCTGTTATTCGGAACAAGATAGTATTAACCTAAGTTTTAATTTTTGTTAAATACTTACCTAAAACAAATTGTAAGCAAATTGAATTTCTCACATTTTTACAGTATAAATAAGATGTTTTCATCTCATCTGTTCTATATTAAAAACGGTAAAATTTTCATATTGACTATTTCCAAACATGACTTAAATTTTAAAGTTACACAATATAAAAAAAAATGGAAAAGCATTGAGTTTTCATCATTTTTGGTATAGCGGCATACATTCAAATTAATAACAAATGTTTAGCGGGAATATGTATGAATGATAATTATAGAAAAGTAACTAGGTAAACACTATTCACACGCTCACGCGCGGCATCGCAACGCGGAAGTGTCAAACAAAGATAACAATATTTTGACGGATTTTTAACTTGCTTCGAATTGCAGTTGCGGCTCTTAAGATCCTTCGCCCATGGCGAATATTTGCAGCAAAGCAAACGCAAGCCCAAGTAACCACGTTGCTGTAAGGCTACTAGTGCGAATTGCGATGCTGTCGCAATTCAGTTAAGATTGAGCATCGATACAGAAATGCCTGTAAATGCTACAGTTGCAAGATGGTCTCGAGCGAACTCCTCTTTCCACAAAAAGACGCCTTTGCAGAATGTGATAAAGATGCTAGTGTGATTTCACTGTAACGCGTGATAGCAGCGATGTACAAGTGTGTTTATGAAACGCGCTACAGCATCTCTATGACAAGTTGCTGTCACGAAGGTCCTAAGGTTGCTCATGGGTTCTGCCGTCAGAGGTATAATAACTGTGAAACCACTGTTGTTTATAATTATTATATGAAATCTTTTGTGATTTTATTGCCAAGCTCACTATCACAATAAGGTTTAAACATAGATTCACAGAAACGGGCTCTTTATTTTACGCCATGTTCTATTTTTCGCCATGTTTTTTTTGTAATCGTTTAGCCGTATAGGCTAATAAAGGCGAATTTCGCCAAGGAAACTGAATGCGATCAGTAAATTTAAGTTTGCTGTAGACTTAGCCTAGAAAAAGTGAGGCAACTAAAACTAAGCCATAAATGGCCTATTTCTCTCGGCGAGCCGTCAGTACTCATGGTCACGTTCCGGCGAACACAGCTCGTTAGTAAATTATTTAAAATAATTGAAAATGACAGTTTGTAGCGTGAAGGGATGTCACAACACTTCAGGAAAACGCAAAAATGTGATCAAATTACATTTCACATCTAAGTACTTACATTTAATACATTATTTTTACGTAAATCGATCGAATTCATCGAATCGATATTATTATTTACAAAAATTATAATAATCTAACTTATCACAATACAGTGCTGCTATTTGTGAGGAAAAATACTGCTTTCAATTTTATTTTGATTAGCAAAACAAAAATTGTTTTTGATGTACCTAACTACGTACTTTATTGAATACGATATAACATTTGGCCAGTTTCGAGAAACTAACTTGGCACTAGGTATTTGATATGTTTTTGTAAATAGGATACTGGTGGCGACACACAACACTTACTATTAATTGATATGAAAACCGATTGTTTTAGATGTCAGTAATTAATACATGCCTATAATATTACTAAAACATCACACATCAAACATTCTAAACGCGTTGAACGATATTCCAGTGTTCATGCGATTAATGGTTCATTTATTTCCTTTTATTTTTAAATACATTGAATTTTACCTTCCGTAAAAATATGTCATATTATTATCCAGTTCCTGATAACATAAAATACTTGTCTTGATTTAATCCAGCAACATAGTAGTGCGTTTTCCCATATTTATTGGGTAACGGTCTGGTAATGGTATCACTGAAAGCTATATTTGTGTGCGTTTAAGGAACGTAGACGCATTCGGCTCACGCACACAAAGAAAATGAAGTGGACACGATATCGCTCGTGGTTTGTTGTAGACGCGGCGTCTATGCGTTATTATTCTAAGGCTGTAGAGTATCTTCCTTGTTATGGAATATAATATGACATTGTCAGCTTTTGAACGACGTTTAGATGTGCTGATCGCGATCAGTTTCAATGGTGGAGTTCGCCCTTAAACCGAAACTAGACGCTTTACTTCGTTTGTTCCCGTTGAGTTACACTATTTTGTGTTCCACTTTGCTTTACATTCGCAACCTGCACTCGAAATGAAACTTATGAATACAAACTGAATTCAACCAAAAATGATCAGTCACCCGAATGAACGAGTCACTAGTAAAGGATATGATGACTATTCGTCACATTAACTATTTTGTCGCTATCCCTATTCATTAGGTCACATTCACTAATACGTCACCTTGTGCATCTGGTGAGTTTCTTAACTCGTTTCATACTCTATTTCGACTCATTCCCAACTCGTCCGATGCACATGTATAATTAAGCACAAACAAATATTTTCAGTACTGACACTCCCTTTTCTCTCTTCATTCATTTAATGATTTACCAACCTAAAAAAGTGCGGTCCCAGCTTGAAAATTTTTACACCCTTCCTCGGATAAATAAGTTCTTTTTGTTTCATTCATACACGAGATGACCGCTGTGGGGCGGGTGGGGGGGGTCTCACCCCCCCTATCATCGTGCCTGCAGTCGGTTCTTACTGACATTTTTGACGCTGCCTGTACTCACTGTACACATGCATCGGACGAGTTGGGAATGAGACGAAATAGAGCATGAAACGAGTTAAGAAACTGACCAAATGCACAAGGTGACGTATTAGTGAATGTGACCTAATAGGGATAGCGACAAAATAGTTAATGTGCCGAATGGTCATCATATCCCTAGTAAAGCGTCGGATTTCGGTATTAGTGATTTAATTGTTCCAGTGTGTCCTTGTTTAGCTAAGACGGAGTATAAGTAAATGTATGATAGTCATTCCACATCTAAGGGTGCTCTCTCACCGCGTGCACTCGCCTGTAAAGATGAACGCACACCTGACCGCGCCGCACTCGCCGCACTCGCCGCTGTCATCGCATTTTATAAATCTTTATATGAAATAGTATACGGCATCGCACACCTATCCGCGCCGAACCATCCGCATTGTCTTAAAATCCTGTAGGTATACTGATTCCACAAGTTCGCGCGGATGACGTCATGAAATTCGCCGCTTGCGGTGAGTACGGCGCGTGCGGCGCGTACGACGCGTACGACGCGGACAAGCGCGCGAGGCTGTGAGGAAATGCGATGACTGCGGAGAGTGCGGCGCGGACAGGTGCGCGTTCACCTTAAATTGTAACAATCATGGATTCGATTTCGTACATA
The DNA here is from genome assembly GCA_950005105.1 of Lycophotia porphyrea. Taxonomy (NCBI): domain Eukaryota; kingdom Metazoa; phylum Arthropoda; class Insecta; order Lepidoptera; family Noctuidae; genus Lycophotia; species Lycophotia porphyrea. The sequence continues at coordinate 1,209,807 of OX465387.1, read as the reverse complement.
AACAAGTGAATCTGAACTTATGTTACAGGCAAATAAATGCATCCGGTGAGGGAGCACCTTAATACAAATAAGTAATTTCTTTATCTTATTATTTAATGGATAATAATCTAATATATTTTTGAAATAAAATTAATTTTCAAACGTAAATCTTTTATTCTCTGAAATAAAAACAAAAATAATAAGTGACTATGAATAAAAAAATAAACCCGAAATTTTGAATTTTTTCAATCAAACTAGAGATTATGGGTCGGCAGAAATTTTTAATGAACATCACAAATATCATGGTGATAGTATTATTATAATTACCTATAGTATTATTATAATTACCTATAGTATTATTAAAATACTATTCGAGGAATTGTGAGTTACTAAAAGTTACAATAACCCATAATCTCAGCAAAATGTTTTACAGATAGTTATTTTATGATACCTACGTCTATTTACATAATTGGACCTACCTACTCTTGAACTACCTAAAATACTAAACGTCGTCGGCAAAGGAGGGTTTTATTCGAAGATTATTATTGAAGTATGTAGCAGGGTAGAAAACTACGGTTCTTTTTTTGAGATGCGACTTCTGGTGAAGTCATGCTGGATTTCGGACAACTACACGCGTAGTTGTAAAAAAGCAAGCCTTTAAAAGAACAATTCTGTAAAAAAGACTTTCATTTTCATGTAATATATAGTTGCTTCACTATAGTTTAAATGCAGTATATCTTAAAGATGTTACTGCATTTTTAGTTTGTGCGTGCAACTAATAATATTCCATGATTATGAATGCTTTGGCCTGGCCTTCTAAATACTATGAAATACACTCACAGGCACAATTAACCGCCCTGTTAGTTAACGTTAACTATGGCTTATTTACCGTTTTATTTTTTGTCAAGTGGATACTCTCGCAATAAATTAAACACAAACTTTCGTTTCCTAAATTTGTGTCACCGACGGGTTTTTGCAATTTAGGCGTTCTTTGACATTGTTGCCGTTGCGTTACCGTGCTAACATTTCCTGTTCTTTTCTGCCAGTGTGTGAAACTGGCTCATTAGAGTCCGAGGTGGCAACATCCATTATTAATTTTGATATTTTTCTTCAATTGGACCACTTTTTACAAAATTAAAATTGTTAAATTTTTATCGAAGATTTTCACAAAATAAATTTTTGGTATGCATCTTTTAATAAACTGCTTATTTTTCAAGACGTTTTTTTTTACCTTATAGGTAGCTTTCAATGTCCCTCTCATAAAAAGTGCTCTAAATACTACGATTCCTGCAAATTGAAGGAAGTACAAGATGGGCGGTCAATTGTGCCTGTGAGTGTATGTCATTATTATGTTTGTTGATTGTTGGTATTATTATATTTGTTTCTACAATAAACTTCAGAGGCATATTCAAGCCTAAATAAATTCAAATCGTTTATAAAACGTAAGCTATGCCTACTATCATGTTAATAACTATCTCGAAGATAAAAAGGCATGATATGCTCTCCAGTGTAATTTGCTCTGTGAATGTCGAAATTTCGGACTTCGCTTGTTTATTATTAGTTCCTTCTTTTCTACACTGACATGAAACGATTTGATAGGAATACTTTGTTAAGTTTTTTTTTTTTTTTAAGATTTCCTTTATTTATTTTTACTCAATGTTTTTGACAGGAATACTTCGTTAAGTATTTTACTATATTATTATTTTATTTTTTTATTATTGTGACATTTAATGATGTTTTCTGTTTTTTTATTGACATTTATTTTGTAACGTATTATTAATTTATTTTATTAAATTTTTGTGAATGTGAGGACCATATTGGTCATATTTTTATTTTATTTTTAGTTTTCCCACGATTGTCTGGCAGTTTGGGGTTCCTTGTCGACTAGGGAACCCTCAAAATTAATGCGCATACTTGTCTATACAATGTCATCATTACCTACAGTGTTAATACATAAGTATGAGAGGACAATGTAGGCTTGAAAACAAGTAAGTAACAGAGTAATTAAATTAATAACACTCAGCCTGGAGTGGCCATGCCACGAATGTTGAAAATTTTATATTGTTCAGTGACTTTTGTTATTTATGATGTTAAGTTACTTTTGGTTATTTATGGTGAGTTATTTTTGTTTAGGGACTTCAGAGACGAAGAATGTTACGCTTTTTTTTACTATAACTTTGTTTAGCGACTTTTGAAAAGTGATGGTCACCTACTTATGCCCTTTTATGATAATCATTCATTTCTGGCGCTTATCATGTTGAGCGATTTAGGTAAAATACGGTGTACAGCGATTTTGAAAATCAAAATGTGGTCATCAAGTTTTGATGCTGACTGCACTACTTAATAAATAAATAAACAAAAAAAAATGACGTTAACATCTTCCAATCTGCAAGGCCTAAAAAATCCTCACATTCACATTCACATTCACACACATTCACAAACAAACTAAATCCAAGAGAAGACATAAGTACCAAGACCGAAGCCTCGGTAACCGCTGGCATCATCATATTGACGAAATTTATTTCGTCAATATGATGATAATATACGTAAAAAAGGCCACGTTTATTAGAACGCAAGACCGTGTTCGTCATAAGTGACGAATATCTTCTCAATGGCCGTGATGTAAGCTGCGGTCCGCAGGTCGATCCCGAGGTTGTGGGTCTTAGCCGCTGCTGCCACGTTCTGTAACAGAACCTGCTGTGAGCGTATACAGATGCAAAGATGGAAACGCAGGCGCGATGCTATGTTTATGAGTTGGCTAGACCAGTGTTGGTAGATTTTATCTTTGCATTTTTGGGGAAAAAATCGTTCATAAGGACACAGGATCTAACTTGGGAAATCGAAAATAATAGAGAAGACTTGAATCAAATTCGAACCCTAAATAAAATTTCACACTGACCTATTTTTAACTTATTTATCTATTTAAACTTCATGAACATACAAGAGTGGTACATAGGCGGACTTAATGCCACAAGGCATTCTCTACCAGTCAACCTTTAAGTCAAATAAATTCTTTCTTTTTATTTTATTTCCTATTTGAAAATTAGAAAGGGGAAAAACCATTTAATTTTGAATACGGAGAAAATTAAAAAAAAATCTATCACCCTGGACTACATGATAAGCTCAAATACGTACAGCGCAAGCTTTAGTCATGGAGTACTCGAGGCCGGTGCCGACGATGTGCTTCTCACTGGCTCCTGACATCATGGACGCAAAGGCTGGTGTTGGCTGCACCTTCGCATCGACGTTAGCGCATTTCAGCGATTTCTCCACCGAATCTAATACAAGAAATCAGTGTTTAACTTACGATATAGTATAGTAACCGAAAACAGTTCCCACAAATTGGGACACCATTACACATATGCGCCTTCTTTGTTAGAGGTACTTAGCGTGTTGCAATCCACCACGCGAGCACACTACAGGTTTCTCTTCTTCAATGCTTGGTTCTAAGACATCAGTTTCAACACAAGTTTTCCTTCACCATTACGAAATTACCACCAGTGGAAATTAAAGAAATACTTAGGTATCATAAATGTTTGTCGAGTGTTTTGTTCGGTTTTAAATAAAGAAGAACAGTCATCTGTGACCCAGACCCGACTTGAAAGAGACATATATTTTTTTATATTAAAAATTAATGGCTAACACCAAAATTTTGCCTTATGTTTTTTTCAGGCGATTTTGTTAATACCCCTTTTTCAAAAATCTAATGATGCAGTTTTAATTTTTATCAAAATCGGGCTCGAGAGAGTGTTTTGCTCTATTCCTCATAGTTTCGGATTTGGCCATCCACGCCCACTTCAAAAATCACCCTGTACAAGTGTACAGTGTTCCACTAGGCTATATTTTAGCTCGAATGAAGTTAAAAGGTTGACTGTCAATTTTTTGTGTTTTTATCTTAATTGGCGTCATTTTAAATATAAAGGGTGTAAAAAGACTTAACGAAGCCGAAAGGCACTTGTTCCTCCCGTCATTGCGATCATTTTTTTGCTCTAGATCATAACTGGGAACCTTCTAGTTACGGAGATATTGGCTTGACTTTTTCACAATTTTTTTTTAATACATGTTTTTAATGTATTTTTTTTACTTGAGACACCTTGAAGACCCCGTACTATTCAATCCATCCATCAGCACAATGTTTTGAATACGTTACATTGAGTCCTACCGTAAAACCAATTTTTCACCCCAAAAAAAAAGTCGTTTCCCAGTAATAATTTTTGCGTAAAGTTACTTAGTTTGATTTCCATAATGCTTGGTTAACGGCTTCGTGAAGAGTCTGATTACAACCTGTATATAATTGCTATTAATTAAAAAAAAAATATTTTAATATATTTAGCCTGAACAAAATCAAAAGGCAATATGGAGGTGTTAGCCACTGATATTTAGAATAGTGTTAATTTATTTCTGTTATATTTAATATTAAAAAATAACAGATACGTTCCTTTTGTGTCGGGCCTGGGTAAATTTCCTATGGATCGTGCGTGACCCTTTATTAAGAATGTCCTGTGGCAGTGAAGAGTTTGACGTCGAGGAAAGAGTAGAAGACATAATAGATAATCTTTTGAACGCTCCCAATGAAAAATACTTGGCGACCAAGGTATGCTTAGGTTACCTATATAACCATGCTTTTTCTTTAGGTACCTATATAAAATGTCGATTGTCACATTTACTTTGCTTACAGGTTGCTTTGATTTTCGGCCGATGTCGAAAGTGACACCACGTTACAGGTATAAATTTGCCTTGTACTAAGACGAAAAAAGAGAAAATTCGTAATAAATGGAGAGTACTTAATCAATGTTTTTGTAGGTACTAAATTGACTATTTTTCTCGCACTCAAAGTGAAAAGTACAGTTTGCACCTCGAGACTAAACGCCAACTTAATATACCCTCGGTTTCATTGAATTCAAACCACCTCTGGTATATTATGGCCTCGATACAAAATATACTATTAAAACGTGACAACGCCGTCTTCGGCATAAGTATAAATATCGATCGTCAATTGTTTATTTCTCACGTCACTACCCGAGAAGCGACCGGAGTTTCGCCATAGAATAAATAGTACTCGCCGTAATAATAGTAATCGCCGCCCGCGCCCCTGTAAGTTCATTCTATTTAATTTTCATCCGGGTATTTTGTTTTAGAATCTAATCTCGATACCTAACAATGGTCCCGGATCGCATTGGGTTTTTGACGTGATAACGTCTTATAAATCGATGAAAGCCAGCTGCACGCACGAAAATGTGTCACGTTCCACCGAGCCGAGCGTGCAAGCGAGAGCGCGGAACAAGTGATAGAGAGGCACGATCGGCCTAAACGTTCGGCTTGTGATGCATCTATGTATTATACAAAATAATGATAATTCAGTGATAATAATTCAATTAAATCCATAAAAGTATGCAATTAGCATTAATGTTTTCTTATGACGTTATCACGTAAAATTATCGTCCGTAAACAGACTTTACAGACAACCATTTTTTTGTTTGTTTCGATGGATACTTACTGGTAAATGGCCTTCAAGTTCATATTGTTTAAGAACACTATATATTAAAGTTGTAAGTTTCTCGAGTAAAATAAAATAAAGTCATGGACTGCCCTAAGCGTCCATACAACTTGCACTATTGAGGACCTAGTAGAGTGGGGACTCCTTTATCCGCACTTAGACTCCCATTTGGTCCGTTGTGCGTGGGGGTCCTGGCTAATATAGCCAGCCTAACTCCGCCCAGAAGCACAGAAGCTTCCTGGGAGCTTCACAGGCTTCGCGGAGCGACCTCACTGTTCCGAGGATTTGTGCACGATGGGTGGCCACGGCCTCGCATTCCAGGATGACGTTGGCGGCTGATTCCTCGGCGTCAAAACATCCTCTGCAGAGACGGATGTCCGTGATGCCTAGGTTGAAAAGATGTTTGTTTAGGTGGCAATGGCCCGTGATTGTCCCTATCATTATTTTAAGGTTAGTTTTATTGAGGTTAAGCAATCGTTTGGTTAGTCTCGGGTTAAGGCACGGCATGGCCATTTTTGACTGCCTACAGTCTGATACCCGTGACCATCGGTTGTTGTGGAGATCCGTTGATCTCTGGCGTATCCATGTACGAAATTGCGAGAAAGGCAGAGAGAGCAGTGGGTACGGGCCCAGCACTGCCATCTCGGAATCTCTCTTCGCAAGCTCGTCCGCGGCGTCATTGCCCAAGGATCCACTGTGCCCTCTGATCCACTGGAGTGTAATTCGGTTTGTTAACGAAATACTCTCCAGGGCTGTTTGACACTCTAGAATTAATTTATTGTGTTATTGTTCGTCTGTCTGTTTTCTAGGGCTTTGAGCACAGCGAGACTGTCCGATACAATTATATTGATATAATATAAAAAATGAATATTGAATATTGAGGACCTAATGAACGCTACTGAAGTTGCTGAATTGCATTAAAACATACCATCGACATGAAAAGAAAAAGAACATTGTTGACAGCTGGCTCAAGCACCTGAAATAGAGAGAGCATCCGAACACGGTACGCGGTCAGGTTATTTCCTCCCTCTGTAGCCCCATAGTATGCGCGCATGACATTTTCATTAGTGGATTGCGTCCATCGCATGCGCTGCAGACTTCCGCCGGGAGCTGGGACCCTATCCGAGGCCGGTGGGCCTGGAGGTCCTAAGCCGCCCAGCGGCCGTCCTCTTCCTCGTCGTCGTAGGTGTTTTTCGCAAGTAACAACAATAAACAACATCGATTACCTAAGAGTGCAGTATTCGAATCTCTCCAGAATTTAATGCTGAGTTTCCCGAAGCTGACGTGGTTGAGATTTTTGAGGAACTCGAAGTAGGACACGGTGACGCCGCCGGCGTTGCACAAGAGGTCGGGAAGGATCAGGATCTTCTTCGGGAGCATTATTTTGTCGGCAGACGGCACTGTAGGGCCGTTGGCACCCTCCGCTACAATCTACAGGAACATCATGATCAGCATGTGCCACAATTACTACTCAAACATAATAACTTGACAAGAGGGCGCTGCTTGCTAAGGAAAAGGTCTATCGTCGTCATCTACTTGTCAAATCCATTACCTATTTTAAAACGTAGTTCCAAATTCCACCGAGTCTGAACATATGTATATGTTGGACAAGTAATTCTGACATTTATGTCATTGAAGGTGGGAGCGCCAGGGTAGCCAGCGAAATTCAATTTTTCTTACGGTTTTTGCAATTTGCAGGTCTGTGTCAGGTTTTATGTTGATGAATGAGTCGCGGAAGTAACACGTATGTAGTTACAGAATTATAATCATTAAAATTATTCATTTAATTCCATTATATTTCATGAAATAGTCATTGAATGGGATTAAATTACCTTACGAAGGAGTTTAATCATATGCAGCTTGACAATGGTGCCGATTCCCTTGTTTACAAACTAAACCAAATTTAAGTTCAGTGCATCTTTTTCTTTCTATTTCATTAAGAAAAGGACAAAAGATAAATTTTAGTTTAGTCCTGTCAATTTAACCAGGGCCTGACAAGTTTAAACGTGATTAAAAAGTTGACTACAAAATTACGTCAGGTGCCAACTAATTTGACAGGACTAAACCTATATTTATCTTGTCCTTTTCATCATGAAATAGAAAGAAAAAGATGCATTCAACTTAAATTTAGTTTAGTTTGTGAACAAGGGAATCGGCACCACTGACCAGCAAATAGGGTAGTTGACCAAAAAATCTAATTAACCGTCAGATAAATTTCCAAAAAATATTGGACATATATATTGGCCTGTTGGTCTAGTGGTTAGTGACCCTGACTGCTAGGACGGAGGTCGTGGGTTCGATTCCCACACAGGACAAATCTTTGTGCGATGAGTACGATTATTTGTTCTGTATCTGGGTGTATAAATAAAAATAATAATAATAATAGTTTATTTCCAAAAACTTAGTACTAGTTTACAATGGCAATGTGGCAACAAATTCAATTAAGGCAATAGAGGTTAGCGTCTGTAGCCGAACTAGGCATAGCCTGTATTTCGGCTATCAGCACCATTCCCCTCGAGTATTTATAATACGAGAATAGGTGCCAAGCAATAGAGGCATATACATTAGATAAGTACTATAGAATAATAGCTGTTAAGTACTCTTTATTTAAGTACATTGCAAATAGGTAAGTACATAATTTTAATCTAATTAATTAAATGGATTAAGTGAATGTGTGTTCGTGTCTGTGTGTGTTCGTAGTGCGAGAGCGTGTGTGTCTAAGTTTATGAGAATGTGAAGGTGTGTGTGTGTGCGGCGTTTGTGAGAATAATTATGTGGTGAGTGTGTGGGTGGGTGTGAGCATGCATGGGTGAATGTGTGTGTAAGTGAGATGAAGTGAGTTTTATCTTTGTTAACTGTGTTCTTAGCCGTATTCTTAGCGTGGTGAGAGTTATAGAGTATAATTTATCTATAATATGTATGTATTTAGAAATATATAAGTATGTTTATCAGTTGTCTGGTTGCCATAGTACAGGCTCTGCCTAGTTTGGGATCAGATGGCGGTGTGTTGGTTGTCCCAAGATATTATTATTATATTATTATATTTTTTTTCTCGTAAACTAAAAATGAGGACGATGCAGTGCATCGAAAACTTGAGTGACCTCACATACGTATCCAATATTTTATGATAATCTAATATAACTGACGGACTAAATAGAATGATTTTTTTTTACTCAGGAAACATCCTTAATGCAAAAAACCTACGAAAATTTGATTTTCGCGACCCTGGCGCTTCCCCTTTAAGTTGTGTTTTACTGTCATAAAAAAAGGACTTGAAAAGGCATGGTAAAACTAATTTTGTGCTTCAAACTTATTAATATATTCAATTAAAATGTACCTGCAAATTATCTAGGAAAAGTATATGCGCATCTGGCTCGGCAATCATCGTCTATCTTCGTAACCCTACAGATTGAGCACTTCAGAAAACGTGCAATGGTAGGTACGTTATGGACCAGGTGATTAATTAGCCTTACCGAGAAGGTTAGTGACGCGAGGTTCGAGCTAATTCGGAAACCTGAAGATTATTGAACCTTTTCTGATTAAATTTACTTACCTTTGCGTTAATTTTACCGGCATTTTCGGCTGTGATAGTTTTCTCCATAGCTGCTACCACGAGAATGTCACATTTTTCGTACAAAATCTCAGGGCCAGCCGACTTCCCACCTGGGAATCCCTTGGCACTCTTTTTGTTTCCTTCCATATATTTCATTAATTCCTGGTTGGCAAAATGGGTAACGTTAGTGGATTCTGTCGAGCTTCTTATTTGTGTACCCTAAACGTCTAAAAAAGGGTCGTTTACTCATCGTAATTTAAAAAAAAATTGCTTTGTGTCACACTCACCACCGGGTTTATACCCTCTGTGCTCACGAGGTTGCAGTCAAACTCGAGCACTCCAATGATCTTAACTCCATGTTCGTGTAGGTAGATAGCTGCCCAGCTGCCCACGTTACCGAAGCCCTGGATTATTGCCGTCTTACCCTGAAGAATTATATTATAAGTCGTATTACAAGTCGCTTGGTCGGACATAATCAATTACATTACAATTAAGAAATAATTAATTACAACCTTACAAATTTTAACTTTTTTTGTATATCCGGCAAGATTTTTTTATAAACACGTTACATGCTTAAGGAAGGTAGTCCTTAAGCCTAAAAGTGTTAGCAGAAATATTCTATCAAGTCACATTTTTTTGCCGTTAAATCATTTTCTGCTACCCGAATTGGGGGTTGTAGTTTCACGTTCATTTATTCGTCACAAACAATGAATAACTTTTTCAAATCTTATTATAATGTGTAGCAGAAAGTGTTTAAGTACTAAATTCTGATCTCTTTCCTTATATTGGTGGACAGTTTATAATTTAAAAAATGAGAAGACCCATTAGAGATTCGTTAAAATGCATATTTACATTTATTCAGGATTCCCGGATTTCCTGTTGCAAACCAAGATAAAAACTGAGTTCCGAAGTGATTTGTGAAAGTTTTAGAAACGTTTTACTGCATTGGTCATCAAAAGTTAACGTTTTTTCCCTGAAAGCTTACGAAGTTGCTACCAGGGCCCAGGGACCGTTTTTACCAACATTTAAAGACTTTTGAAGATCACGTATCAAGGATTTTGCCATAAAATAATGTTAGGGGCTGACTGTTGGCCCTATATTAAAGAAAGTAATCCCCAATAAGTAAAGATTGCCATTCTTGTTTTTTTTTTTTACCAAGACTTAGTCAAAAAGTGCATATCTACATTTGTTCAAGATTTCCCGATTTCCTGTTGCAGATTAAGATAAAAACTAAGTTCGGAAGTGTTTCGGTGAAAGTTTTAGAAACGTTTTACTGTATTGGTCATCAAATGTTAACTTTTTTTCCCTGAAAACTTAGGAACTATGAATGACCATTTTTACCAACATCTAAAGACTTTTGAAGATCACCTATCAAGGATTTTGCCATAAAATAATGTTAGAGGTTGACTTTTGTGCCATTATAAGAGAAGGTAATCCACAATACTAAAAAAAGACGAAAATTGGCCATTCTTATTTTTGTTTACTAAGACTTCGTACTTCGGACTTCGTTTGCACGTAAACAAATATTACGAAAACCAGACATGACAGATTTTTTTATATTTTTTCTAGACAAGAATCAACAACCTTCAGCTGGGGTATAAAATCGTGTTAACTAGTGTTATAAGTAATTATCACCTTATAGCCAGTCGGAACACCAATCAAGTTCATGAAGTGACTATCATGTATAAAGTAGTTGATGGTCATGAAGACGCCGCGGCCAGTCGCTTCCACTCTGCCGTGAATGCCGCCGCCGTTGATCGGCTTACCGGTCACACAGGCGGCCGCGTTCAAATCCTGGTAGCCTGCGAAATAAGCACCTCATGAAAAACAACAGCCGTACGAGGTCGATCTTCAAGGTTAAGCAACGCTTGCCGAGGTCGATTCGTAGGTGGGTGAGTAGGATACCTACTCACCACAAATACATGATACAGTTCTCTCTATGCCTCAAAAAGCACCCTATCGTTCCCGGCTATCATTCGTAGATATTTGACGGTCGTTACGGGCAGTTCGTTGTCTGACAACTTCAAGGTTAAGCAACGCTTGCCGAGGTCGATTCGTAGATGGGTGAGTAGGATACCTACTCACCACAAATACATGATACAGTTCTCTCTATGCCTCAAAAAGCACCCTATTGTTCCCGGCTATCATTCGTAGATATTTGACGGTCGTTACGGGCAGTTCGTAGTCTGACAACCAGTCTTACCAAAGGGTATTATAAAGGGTGTAAACTGACTCTTAACGAAGCCGAAAGGCACTTGTTCTCCCCGTCTTTGCGATCATTTTTTTGCTGTAGACCATACCTGGGAACCTTCTAGTTACGGAGATATTGGGGGTCAAAGTTCCAACTTCTTGACAATTTTCTTTTTAAATACATGTTTTTAATATAAGTTTTTTACGATAAACACCTTCAGGACCACCTTACTATTCAATCCATCCATCAGCACAATGTTTTGAGTGCATTACATTGAGTCCTACTGTAAAACGTGATTTTTCGGCCTAAAAAAAAAAGTCAGATTTACTTCAAAGTAAGATTTACTGTTAATTTAAACTAAAACCTGTCAGTAAATCTTTGTTTTAAGTACTATATCGCAGTCGCGCGCGCGCATCCCTAGGTGACGTGCGTGTTTACGATTGCCGGGCAGTGAGTGTTCTGCAAACAAAGAAAATGACGGATACATTAAAATGTATCTCTTGTAATATCGTGATTAATGAGTTGTTGGCTTACGTACAAAATAAGCTGTCGCTCATTGATGAGGAGAGTTTAGTTAAAATATGTGTGTCGACGTTTGACAGTGAACAAATTAAAAAGGCGAAGTCGTTATTATTTGAATCGATTCCAAGTGATTTTAAACGTAAGCCTACACGAAAGGGACAAGGCAAAGAAGATCGCACTATGTACGATATAATTAGTGTGTTTAAGGTCATGGACAGTGATGTGATGCCGATATTTGTGGCTCGTAATCTGGAGAAACTACCTCCAATAACCTTTGACCATCTGGACGTTTCTGATCTATTGAAAAAGATAGTGATACTTCAAGAGGAGGTAAAGAGCTTAAAGAGTACTTGTGTCACAGTAAGTCAATTAGATGACCTTAAATGTGTATTGCTTGAGTCAAAGTCGCAATCTCCACCCACCCACCATAACGAAAATACAAGAAGAGTTGCATGCACGTTGGATGAAAGTGACTTTAATCAATCTGGAACTCAGCGTTGTGATAGCTTGATGGTACCGGAATTATCAAATGTGAGTAATATATCAAGTATAAATATGGTTACCGCTTTGTCAGCTGATATCAACAATAGCGGCAGCTTATTGCACGAAGCGACAACAGTGAGCCTTAGCGGTAAACGTAGTCCGCGCTCGGTGTCGACGTCGCTCGTTCCTAACGAGATAACAAACCGGTTTGCCGGTCAGCTGTTAAGCGAGCAGCCGCGTAAACAAACTGCGGCTGATGTTGACAAACTGAGTTTTAAAGAAAATCGTATTGATGATGAAGGATGGATGAAAGTTAAAAAGAAAAAACGTTACAATTTGAAAAACCGTCTAACGGGAATGATGGGAGTTGCGAATGATTCTGTAGAGAACTTTCGAGCTGCCGAAAGGAATGTTCCTATTTTTATAACGAACGTGCACAAAAGCGCGACAGAGGCTGATATAGTTAATTATATTATGAGGAAAACGCAAGTATCTGTTAAATTAGAGAAAATAAACGCCAAAAGACAGTCAGATCACTATGCCTACAAATTCTTCGTGGCACAATCGAAAGTACAAACATTCCTTCATGATAAGTTGTGGCCTCAGGGCGTAATATTTCGGAAATTTGTAAACTTTAAACCGAAGTCAGCAGTGCAAGCAAATTGTACTGGTAACGGCTCAACAAACACGATAGTTAATGGATAGTAAGACATGCACATTGGTTACATTTAACTGTAAAAATGTAAAACGTTCGGCAGATTACATAAAAGACTTGTGCTGCAGCGCGGACATAATTGCACTTCAAGAAACCTGGTTGCTGACTGAGGAGCAGTCATATTTGGATACCATTAGCTATGAGTTTAGTTCGACGGGTACGTCAGGTATGGATTCAGCGTCACGACTAATACGTGGGAGGCCCTACGGTGGTGTGGCTATTCTATGGCGGAAAGTAATGTTCGGTAATGTGTCGGTTATCGAGTGTCATAATCCACGCGTTTGTGCTGTGAAGATTGCGCTAAGTAATAAATCTATACTAGTGGTGAGTGTTTATATGCCGACCGATGACGTATCTAACCTGGCAGAGTTCGCGGACTGTCTTGGCTCGGTGAGTGCAATTATTGACAGTTGTAACGTAGAATGTTGTTATGTTTTAGGCGATTTCAATTCGCACCCTACAGAATTATTTTATACGGAACTCTCAAGTTTTTGTGTTGAACAACAATGGACATGCATTGACACTGAGTTGTTAGGTCTCGGTTCGGATACCCACACTTTTATTAGTGATGCTCATGGATCGCAAAGGTGGCTTGATCATTGTTTAGTTACAAGGGCGGCCGTACCTACTGTTGTGAATTCTTATGTAAAATATGACGTGCAGTGGTCTGACCACTTTCCGTTGATTATTATGTGTGACCTTAGTTTTGTTCAGATTCAACAACCAAATGTTTGCAATGTAGTGAATAGGGTGATCTGGGGAGAAAGAAGTCAAGAACAGGTTCGTGCTTATAGGGCAAAATGTCATGAAAAATTGCGACTTATTGACTTCCCGGATGACTTTAGAGAGTGTAGTGGTCAGACTTGTAATGACCCTCGCCACTTTCGTGTAATAGATGCAATGTATAGTAAAATTGTTAGTGCATTGTGCGAGTCGGCTACCGAGACAATAACTTATAAGGGAAGTCTTAGAAAGCGAGGAGCAGTCGTGGGCTGGAACATGCACGTGAGCGGCGCGCATAGGGAGGCTAGGCGTAAATTTTTATGCTGGCTAGATAATGGTATGCCGACATCAGGACGTATTTTTGAAGAAATGCGTGAAGCCAGAAGGATATTTAAGTCTCGGTTAAAGTGGTGTCAAGATCATGAGACTCAAATTAAAATGGATATTCTGGCTTCACAGCATTCAAAGAACGATTTTCGATCTTTTTGGAAGCATACAAATAGACTTAAGGGCAAGCCTGGACTCCCTGTTTGCGTCGATGGCGTGAGTGATGCTAGACAAATAGCTGACCTTTTTGTAGACCATTTTAGTGTGCGGTCACCATTAGGCCCATCTAGGTCGACGCTCAATGTTGAACCACGGAAAGACCTAGGAGTTAGAATAACCGCTAAAATGCTCTCAAACAGAATTGACGCAATGCGTCGAGGAAAATCTCCTGGTCATGATGGTCTCAGCATTGAGCATCTCCGATTTGCTGGTCCGCATTTGCCAAGAGTGTTGGCTATGCTTTTCACTTTTTGTCTGGGTCATGCTTATATGCCGAGTGCCATGATCAAATCAACAGTGGTACCCATCGTCAAAAATAAGACTGGTGATATGGGTGATAAGAACAATTACAGGCCAATATCTCTTGCCACAATCATGTCGAAAGTGTTTGACGGTGTGCTTAGCGCTCAACTTAGCAGTCATATACGTGTACACGATAACCAATTTGGTTTCAGTTCTGGATTATCTACTGACAGCGCTATATTGAGTGTGAAGCACACTGTGAAGTACTACACGGATCGCTGCACTCCAGTTTACGCCTGTTTCCTCGATTTGAGCAAGGCTTTTGACTTGGTTTCCTACGACATTTTATGGAGGAAGATGGAAGAGGTAAATTTGCCACCAGAAGTCACAAATACTCTAAAGTACTGGTATGGAAACCAAGTCAATAGTGTGAGGTGGGCAGGTGCCCTATCTAGACCGTATGGGTTGGAGTGCGGGGTGAGGCAGGGGGGGTTATGCTCCCCTACGCTTTTCAACCTATACGTGAATGATCTGATTGGCGCGCTTAGCAGCATGCGTGTCGGGTGTCATGTTGATGGCGTGTGTTGTAATAACATTAGTTACGCCGACGACATGGTGCTGCTGAGCGCGTCAATCTGTGGGCTAAGGACACTCGTAGCCACTTGCGAGCAATATGCAAGACTTCATGGTCTGGCATATAATGGTAAGAAGAGTGTAGTCATGGTCTTTGGGGCCAGGGGTAAATACCCAGAAGCAGTACCCTCAGTCAAAATAGATGGTAAACCCCTTGTGAGGGTACAGCAATTTAAGTATTTGGGTCACTTATTGACCACTGACCTCAAAGATGATGAGGATATTGATAGGGAGCGGAGGGCGCTGTGTGTGAGAGCTAACATGATTGCCTGCAGATTCAGGCGTGCTTCTAAGGAAGTCAAGCGCACTATATTTAGTGCGTATTGCACGGCTTTCTACACTTGCAGTCTGTGGGTTCATTTTACTCAAAAATCATACAGCGCCCTTCGCGTCCAATACAATAACGCATTCAGGGTGCTGATGGGGTTGCCCCGATACTGCAGCGCATCAGGTATGTTTGCTGAAGCTCACTTGGACTGCTTTTACGCGGTGATGCGGAAGCGGTGTGCATCCTTGGTCCGTAGGGTACGGGGCAGCGCCAACAGCATCCTGTCTATGATAGCGAGCAGGCTTGATTGTAAGTTTATGAATCATTGCTGCAAGGTCTCGGCTGGGCCTGTTACCTTGCAGCAGTGATGCCACAATCTGGTTCTGTTTTTTTGTTTTTTTTTTTTGTTTTTGGCTTTGTCAGTGTATTACTAACATAGTTTGTAAGTATATTGTTACTAACACGTGAATTAATTAAGATTATGGATTGAATTTATCTGAAATAAATGAATTATTATTATTATATGAACTCCTAGTCAATTTTTAGGGGGAATAAATTTAGATGCCATCGTTACGTTAAGGTGGTTGCGTCAGGGTAGCCCGCGAAATTCAAATTTTCTTACGTTTTTTACAATTTGCAGATCAGTGTTAGGTTGTATGTTGAAGAAAAATGAGTTTTCTTCAGTTTCAGTAAATTAAGTTTAGTTCAAAATTCTTGGAAAGGTCATAAACTGTTAATAGAAATTGAACTTAATTATAAGGTTGTAAAGTCGATTTCGTTTTGACATAAACCGATTTTAATGCCATGCCTTTAAGCCAAAGCGAAACTTGGAAATTAATTTCCAAAAACGATTCCAAGCCGATATGAAGCCCTTGATCCTTCATTGCAATAATTCTCACCATGCAGTTTTGTTGAGTAGGTATACTGTACTAGTCTACATACACTGTGCACACAAGATTACTTACCACCGGATTTTGTCTCAACAATCATGTTTACCGATTCGGCGTGTTCTCGTTCAGGTGGCAAAAGGATAGCAAATAATTTTATCATTTTGATTACACATTACAGTCATAGAAGTAGTGATGTACCCAACATATCAAAATTAATCCGAAAACCATGAAAAAAAAAACCATGCAAAGGTCGCAAAGCACGTTCTCTCGTCGCCATTTTTGCTCACTAATGTCATATTGCAAACTGGGCAAAATATTTTTCCCTACTAAACTAAATTAATATTGAAGCGTTTTTAGCCTACTAAACACAGAACCATAGAAGAAAATTTGACGTCTAGATTTGTGTATTTGATTTATTTGTTTCCAAGTAAGGCTTAAAGCCAAACTGCCAGGGCTGCGGGACTGTTCGAAAGAGATACTGCGGCTCTGGAACACAAAGGGCAAGGAAAGAACATGGATGGCTTTTAGTCAGTACAAGTCTGACACTCCCTTCCGCTCTGCCCAGAGCGGGAGAAGTCATTTGATGATATCCCATCCGAAAAAAAAGGTTTAAAGCCGAAAAAGTGCCGAAAAAAGTTCGCGAGCGGACGCAGTGAGTTTCGTGTGTCAAGAACAGAATCGAGTTGTGAGTGACAGTGGTAGCGATAACGATTGCAAAAACCGAACAAGAGCGTAGACCTATTTGTCTGCTCATAAACAACTAAACACCCACCCCAATAACTTCAGTTAATCCGTGATCATGGGGTGCTTGCAACAGCGCCGAAATATCGGGAACTCAAAACAAACAAGAAACATGGTAAATACCCTGTTTTCAGTATAATAATCTTTTTAATTGATTACTTCGGTATCTGTCGATTTACCCTATGCCCTATATTATACTGTGGCGGTGTCAGTAGGTAGATTCTAAGGTTCCCATTTCCGTATTCTCTACTTTGGCACCACCATGTGTTCTTACCAAGAGTTTTGATGTAGGTGTCCACAATCCAAGACATTTCCCTGCCAGAAGTATTGACGTCAGGAGCCGGTACATCGATGAAAGCACCTAAAACAAGAATATTTTTTGAGTAATAATCATTAACGGTCTTAAGAACAAATTATTTGGAGACTGTTACCAAACAATGACTTAAGAAATGCAGTTTGGGCGTGGGTTCGAACCAAGCGGGTATGAAGTTTAACTTATTCCATCATAACTGTATTCGGCATACCCCAAAACTAACAATTTTAAAGATATTATGTGACATGCGCTACCAACTCACAAAAAGGAGTGTACTAACCCACAAATTGTAAACTTATGATAAACACACCGCAATCAAGCTAAAAGGAGGTTTCAATCCCAATACCAACAATATAATTACCTAGGTATACTAGCATAAATATAAATTCCCTTCATATCCTACTAACCCAACGGGGAAGACCTACCAAAGCTCATTGTAGATAGATATTGTGTTGGTTAAGCTATTTTGAATAACATTAACATATATTTTCAACTAATGACGATGCTTCGAGCTAGTTACGCTAGCGCCTTTAGCTTCACAGGTACCATAACCATTCAAAAGGGCCGGACAATTTCATAAGTAATCAAATAATAAATATTCATATCATATTGCTCACCAATAAAGTTTTTCTTAGCAAGTTCCAATGCGTAACGTCTAGTAATACGCTGTAGTTCGGCCACTGTGTATTTCCTGGGATTTATGCATACACCTAGAAGAAAATAAGGTAAGGAAGTTAATAATCATAGCAACATTCATATTTTCTTGAAGTAGACATATTTAAGAAGTCCCATGTAGAATAGATGGCAAACTCATTGCCATCAACCGAAATAAACTAAGTCGCTGGTAGACACAGAAATACTGTACTCACCTCCTTTGGAGCCTCCGAAAGGAATGTTGGAGCAGGCACACTTGAACGTCATCAAGGAAGCCAAAGCTTTCACCTCGTCCAAGTTTACCTCATCCGAATATCTTATACCTGGTCAAAGGGTTTGAATTAAATGGCCGGCCTAATTTCCGCCATTTTAATTTTTTTTCGGTGTTGCGGCCACGCATAAAGCCTATATTAATTGATAGCTGGTATCAATACAAACATGTTTTGTATGAGATTAAAAGTACTGTGTGATTGATTGGTCGGAGAAAGTTGCACAAGGAGAATAATGGAAGGCTTTGAGGGAGGCCGCTGCCCAGCAGTGGGACCATACGGGCTAAGAAAAAAAAATGTTCTAAAGTGTCACGTTTCCGAAATATAAGCTATGAAAGTTAAACCTATTCACTGATGGCATCTTCAGCACTGCTTTGATTTGATTAGTCACGCATAAAATCTGTATCAATCAGCTCATTAGCTGATATCAATACAAACAAGACAGTATTGTATGAGACAAAATATTCTAAAGCATCAAAATCTTCGAAAGCATCACAAAAAACCAAAGGATATCTTCCGTGATTGTTCATTATTTTGAGCTCCCGTTATTCAACAACCACGGAAATATCCCGTAAGTGACAGTTTGTTTGTATTGATACCAGCTATCGATAGTTAAAGGATTTAACGCGTGGCCGCAACTTTGATAAAAAAAAATGGCGCAAGTTAGGCCGGCCGGTTAGAAGTAAATCAGGAATGGTCGAGGCATTGAGAAAACGAAATAACACTAGAAATTATTTGTGGGAAAACGAAATAACAGTGCTTTACTATTAGTAGGTACCTCCTTTGCAAGGAATACGATGGACGCTGTGTTGTACACGGTACGCTTGGACGATTTCGTAACAACCATTTTTGCGCTGCAGGGGAAACTCCATCTGAATACAGCTGTTGCACGAACCCATTACCTGAAACATACTCTCATTTTATTACCTATATAAAAATCACGTGACGTCATCGGAACCAGCCTGACCCAACCGATTTGAATGAAATTTTGTGAATGGTTGGTTCTAGCTTCAAAGATAGGATAGATTTCGACCTGTTAGGTGGCGCCTTGCGACGCAGGGGCGGGTCGCTAGTTTGATTATAAATTTGAACTTTATTTGGAAATCTTCTCGTGTGAATGACATAAATAGGTTAGTTTGACTAGGCTTTGCCCACAATTCCTGCGGCTTAAGTTGCTTCTTTAGTTGGAATCAAAAACTTTGTTTGAAATTCGACACGCTAAAACTTTTGAGCTGACTATTCTGTTTCGTGTGGTGAGTGCACCTAACCTGGGCCCTGTTTAATAAACGTTACAATTTATAAATTGAAATTGTATTTTACAAGTTTGTAACTCACCATTAAAGGACATATTTGTAAGGAGAACTGATTCATTGAAAACAATTGTTATTACAAGTTTACATATTTTGTAAATTGTATGTACTACAATTCTGACAGGTGGACTTGGCTTGTGTCAGAACATAACAATTTTGTACGTCTCTTAATAATATCACGATAATATCGAGCAAAAACACGGCAAATAATCACGTTTGTGACGTAGGCAAGAACTTAAAATTTTGTAGCGTCGTCAGCGGTTTTTGAGTAATCTTAGTTATTTTTTTTGGTCTACGGGCGTGGAAAATTTTTTTTTGCTTAACCATTACAAGGATCGGATAGGTACCTTGTTTATTTAGCTTTAATTTATTTTTATAGACCTTGATACGTCCACTTCTTGCCGAGATATCGATCTTCAAATGGAAAAGGATCCTTTTGTGTTTGATTATCGATATCTCAGCAACCAATGTACAACTGTAACTGCCCCGCTGTACCATCCCCACACTGCGGAGCCGTATGGTTATGAGGTATCCATAGTTAAAGTTTTGAGGTTAGAATATTTTTTTCCATAATGTCCGTCGATTTATGATGCGGGGGACGGGGGGGATCTGACTACCCTTTTCTACCATCCCCACCCCGCGGAACCCCATGGTTATGTAGATATCCATTGTAAAAGTTTTTAGGTTAGAATATTTTTTTCCATAAATGTCCGATTTATGGTGATAACCTTCCCTCTGCCCCCCCAGATTGACGCTTTATCTCTGGCGCTGCAGGAAGAACGCTGCTCAACGGAACGTGAAATGTCAACTTTGACGTCTACCATGACAATTTATCCAACCTAAAAATTTGCAAACGGCGTGATAATTTCCAATTTGTATGGAAACTTAAAAAAAAATATATTTCGTAAATCGTGAAACTCCGCAATTTGAAAATATGTAAAAAGCTTTATTCACGAGTACTCCATGTGTCATGTTCGTGGACGGGCGCTGTCAGTTGGGACTGGTCATCTCTAGGCTGCCACGGTTTATTGTAACTACGTACTTGGTTTTTAAATTGTTGATATAATCTTTTACTCTGGACGCTCTTAACGTGCACATATTTCTACATCGTTCTCACATATGTATAATCTCAACATGAATGATGTAACCAAGATTATGTAACAAATATTTGATTGAAAAGAGTGTCCATGGAGTTTCTTGCCCATTCTTCTCCATAGAGATCTACGCTTTGGAATGGGCAACTACAGTACTTTCACAAGTTATTAATGCCTTGTGTCTGTGACTGTAGCTTAGCCTTCTTTGTTTTTCTGACATTCAAAAGTGCCTGTAATGGTCTAATTGAAATAAATGCTTTTGAGTTTGAGTTTACTATCTACAAAAAAAATATGAAATTCCAAAGGAAAGTTTATCCTAATTGCCATTTGATGATATAATTTACAGACTTTTCAGATATTTAACCAAAAAAATATACGACTTTACCGAAATATCCCTTTACTTTTTAGTAGAAGACATCTGGCCCGTTCTACTAAACTGGTTCTGGCGAATCTGCCCATGCACATTTTAAAAACTGGACATCTGGCCTACAGGCTAGTTTTTCCGTGGGCGTGATGTCCCATTACCTAAACTCCGGTAAAGATACCTATAATTTTCTATGAATCGATTTAATGACATTCAGCGAGCGGTGCCATTTTCGTTTTTTGACAGCTGATTTGGGGCAGGTTTTTTGTGTGGGTATATTGTCGGCATGTACGATTTAGAGCTTGATGTGCTGGCGTCTGTACTCCCGTACGACGCCAGCACATCCAAGCTACTACGATCTGTCAAACTTTTTTAATATACATATTTTGACTAACAATGATAAAATATTTCTAAGACTTACTTTCAAAATTCCAGACACCCGCGCGAGCCTCTTTTTCTCAGACAGATGCGTGTGTTTCGTCAGGTAATCTGCGAGAGCAGGCTCGCAAACTTTGACAGCATTGTGGTAGAAATACTCCACCATTCTGAAGAAAGACGGGTTTTTTTCATCACCAACTTTGGTTAAGTGGGCGGGTATCTCGTAGTGCCTTATGTTCATCCGTAATGGAGTGATTGCTTTTAGAGCAGGCCTGCTTAGTCTCGGGTACATCTCGTATTGTTTCACGGACGTGTTTAAAGGAGTAACTGCTTTTAAAGTTGATTTGCATGATATCAACATGTTATTCAACGTAGGTATCATTTTATGAAAATCTTGTAAAACAAAATAATACAGAAAAAAATACTCCAAATCCCAATACGTATAAATTGACACTGAAACGTACGCTTGTGTTCTGTTTTTTCTTACTTAATTTTTTTTTTCTTTGCGGTTGTTGTGTAAAAAGGTTTGTAGGTAAAATACCTACTTAGGTAATTTTTTGTGATCTGCCAAATAAGACCGCCGCGTCGTCGTAGGCATGGCTGACCACGTAATCAGTACAGCATCTGAACACGCATAAAATTTTTCATCGGCATCGGTTCAGAATGAGATACTGAAGACGTGGTCACCGTGAGTCCGTCGATGTTCCTTGCAGCTAACTTTATCTATCTCAGAGACGATACTTGGTGCGATAGGTATCGAGCCACAAACTATATTCTATTAGAAAGAAAGAAAATTGTGTTTATTTGGAATTAAAAACACCTTAATTTTTTTACAAAACAAACAAAGAAAACTAATAATGCGAAAAGGGCTTCAGCTCAGCATAATGCCAGATGTCAACACAAGGTGTACCACCTGACGCTGAATTTCAGCTGCAGCATACGCTCGAAAACATAAACAAACACAATATATGAAAGTCTAAAATTTTATATTTATATTAAAATAAGATGAAGGGGAAATGACCTAGATTTGTGCTTAAATAGTCAACTCTTCAAATAATACAATCAAGGATTTTGCAAACAGGTTTATTTATAAGAATAAATATTTACTTATCAAGCCTACATATAGGATTATTCTGTACCATCTGTAGGTCCACTTTGGGACCGACTAGGTCCCTAATGTTGTTCAGGCCGTACTTGATCATCGTCGGTCGCTCTAGCGAGAGTCCCCACGCAATAACGTTCACGTCTTCAGGTAGACCCATCGGTAACAGCATTTCGGGTCGGAACACTCCTGAGTTGCCGATTTCAATCCATTTTCCGAGGCCTAAAAAAAAATGTGAAAAGTTAAAAAAGCAGCATAAAAAAAATACATATCAAACAACACATCTGCCTGTTAGATTAGAAGAGCTTAATTCTTTGGCACTCTCTTCCTAATCCTAGTACGCTCATCCATGGTGGAAAGAACTTTACTTTCGGAAAACTTTTATTTGTTTCATTGACTTTTTGGCGCCGAACTAATTGCGGTAAATTCGGTGTTACGTGATCGGATCAAGCCATGTGGATAGGTGTGATCACTGCCTTAGCTTCGGCTTTCAAAGACAGAGTACCTAGAGTAAGATTTTAAATGTTCAACTGACCCGTGTGATAGGCGAAGATCTCCATGCTAGGTTCGGTGTAAGGGTTGTAAGCAGGTTTGAACTGTAGTCTGTCGAAGCCGAGACGTTTGAAGAACGCGTCGAGAACGCTGATGAGATCTGCGAGCCCGAGCCCACGGTCTGCGATCACGCCTTCCACTTGGTGGAACTCTGCTAGATGCGTCGCGTCCAGAGTCTCGTTACGGAATACCTGCACAAGTTTAAGATGACCTTGTAATGTCTGACATGGTTCAAAAGTGTAAATAGAGTTTCTTGTCCGTTCTACTTCATAGAGCTCTACGTTTTTGACTAGTTTCAACTTTCGGAATAACTGACCGGTTCCTCGCAGCTCCACTGACACTACAAAAGTGTAGGCGTAGTCGCTTCTTCGTCGGAGATGGGACGGTTGGCTATTACGGACATTGTTTCCTTTCGAGGGTAGCTCCCCTCACGTAAATTAGCCTTAGATCGTCTGCGTAAATAGGCGCGGGTAAATGCTCGCGTGCCTGCTTTGAAAAATAGTATGAGCAGCGCAAGAACTACTTTTCAACCTTACCACTGACGGTCGAGCACTTATCACCCTTAGGGCAACCTAAGAGTGATAAGTGCTCGACCGTCAGTGAGCGCCGTTGTATACTATGGCTGGCCCGCCAGTCTCGACATAGATAGCGATCGCAAAACAACCGAATTTGGTCGCAAAGTCATAATGATGCCGATTAAAGGTGGTAGCGTCAGGGTAGCCCGCAAAATTTAAATTTTCTTGCGTTTTTTGCAATTTGCAGGTCAGTGTCAAGTTTTAATTATTGTAATTCTGTAACCATACGTTTTACTCGCGCGACTCATTTTTTATAATCATACAACGTGACACTGACCTGAAACGTAAGTAACAAAAACAGCTGATATAAAATCAGCTGTTGTGTGTGAGGTGACCCCCCCCAAAGTCAGGGCAGGGCACAGGACCATAGCCAGGAATTTGGTTGGGACCGAGGAGTGTCAATTTGGCGTATGATTTTTGGTTGGGGGGGGGGGGGTCATTACCCCTGTGCCCCCTCCCCTAGGACCGCGCCTGTGGAGACGCTGTATATTTCCCAAGTGTATCCTACCTTATCAATACTGAAGTACTTCTGCGGCGTGAACTCTCCCTGCTGCGCCAACTTGTACAGCATGCGCGCGCTGACAGCGGTGGTGTGAGTGCGGAGTAGGTTCTTCTGCGCTTCCTCTATCTTCCACTCGTATCTGTAGCCCTGGTAGGGAAGGGCGTTTGTTTAATACTGTGGTATGAACATATTTCAAGGGGTCTCTTGCAATAACGTGCTAGGGCGATATCTTGTGATTCTAAATGTTTAAAAATGGATGGGGGAAATGGGGTGGCTTAACATCTAGCCACCCAAATCAAACCTCACCTGCACGTGGTACCCCTGCTGACAGACGAACGAGGATATGACGAAAACTCACCAAGCCGCACTGGCCAGCGTGGTGTTTTAAGGCCAACTACCCCCTTTTAAGTATGAACACTACTAAAAAGCCCCGGCCCTCAGTTCCCAGCAGCCCCGCTATCCCAAGTTCTGACAGCGGCTCTGGTAACGGCGGGGCAGAGTGTGCTAAGAATCTCTGGATGTCGCCCAGCTGTCACACCCCCGCGACCCTGGCGTGTTACAACGCCAGGACGGTAAGAACGGACGAACGATTATTAGAGTTTCAGGTGGAGGCCGAATCTATCAAGTGGGATCTCATAGGCCTATCGGAAGTACGCCGGAAAGGTGAAGAGCTCTTAAAATTACAGTCAGGTCACCTCTTCTTTTTCAGAGGTCACGAAGATTCCTGATACGGTGGCGTAGGATTTTTTATCAATAAAACGATAGCCTCATCGGTTCAAAATATCAAAAGCATCTCACCAAGAGTTTGTTTTGTTATCTTGAAACTGAATGACCGATACTCCCTTAAAATCGTCCAAGCCTACACCCCCACATCTCAACACCCAGATGAAGAGATGGACACCTTCTACGAAGACTTCGAAAAAGCTCTTGTCGATACACCATCACATTTTAACACCATTATGGGCGACTTTAACGCAAGAGCTGGCCAACCGCTCATGAACGAGAGTTCTATCAGTAGATTTGGTCTTGGTTTGCGTAACAAAAGAGGGCAAACACTAGTAAATTTCAAAAGGTTCGAACTAAAAAAGGAACGATCAAAAATGCTACGAAGATCGAATCCTAAGTACAAGCAACAGGAAATAGTCTCACTTCAAGAACAATATACTTTGGAATTAACTAACCGATTTCAGGGACTTGAGGAATAGAACCTAGATGCCAATCAGCTTAACGAATTGTTATGCAAGGCCATAACTGAAACAACACAAAAACGCCTTGGAAAAGTGCGCAAAAAGGAAGGTAAACTGACACCTGAAACCTTAACTCTTATTGAACAGAGAAGATCCATGCAACAGCACACCATACAAAATCAAAGAGCTATAGAACAGATTAATAGGCAAATAAGCAAATCAAATAAAAGGGACACTCGCAAACATAACATAAACATTATCATGAATACAATAGAACAACACAGAGGGCCGAAAGTCTTTAGTTTAGTTTGAGAATTTGTTGTGTATTTGTATTTATTTTCAATCTAACCATCTTCAATGGTCAGATTGTTACAGATCGTAATCAATTATTAAACATTGTGGAGAGATTCTACGAAGAACTTTATGGTTCAAAATCTGCAGAACCATCGTCACCAGGTAACGACCCTAGAGCTCCGCCCACCGAGGCTCTGAAAGTCTGCCGAACATCATGGCTTGCGAGGTAGAAAAGGCACTGTCACAGATGCAGAGTGACAGAACACCTGGTGAGGACGGTATCACGGTTGAATTATTGCGTGCTGGTGGTCAACCCGTACTAAAAGTCTTCGTTAGATTCTTCAATGGTGTCCTCTTCAGTGCCACGTCACCAGATGCCTGGAAGAAGGCGACAGTCGCTATACTCCATAAGAAAGGAGACCATTCAAACCTTAGTCACTTCCGTCCTATATCTCTCCTTTCTCAAATTTATAAACTGTTTGCCTAAACTATATCTAATCGTCTCACCCGCCAACTAGACGAGTGCCAGTTCGTTAACCAAGCCGGTTTCTCCACGATTGACCACATTCATACCGTGAAGCAGGTGATGTAGAAAAGTGCAGAATACAATCGGCCACTGTGTTTAGCTTTTGTCGATTATGAGAAGGCATTCGACAGTGTCGAGCATTGGGCCGTGTTTAACTCTCCATCGCTGCCAGATCGATATTCGGTATGTAGACATACTCAGGGAGTTGTACGATGCGGCAACAATGCAGGTCAGATTGCATGAACTCACCGCACCGATTTCTATCAAAAGGGGAGTGCTACAAGGAGATACCATTTCGCCTAAACTTTTCACTGCTGCCCTGGAAGACGTGATGAAAACACTGAAATGGGACCAGAGTGGTGTAAACATTAATGGTGTCTACTTGTCACACCTTCGGTTTGCGGACGATCTCGTGTTGTTCGCCAAATCCCTAGAAGACCTTCAATGCATGCTGAAACAACTTTTCGATGCTTCCCTAAAAGTTCGCTTAAGAATGAACATGTTCCAAGACGAAGGTGATGTCTGGCATTCCGGACGACTCTGTTTCAGCTGTTATGGTTGGAAACGAGCGTCTGGAAAGGGTTGACCGTTATGTTTATCTGGGACATGTTCTATCTTTTGACAGAGAGCATTTCAACAAGGAGATTTCTAGGAGAGTACAACTCGGATGGGCGGCGTTTGGTAAATTGGAGCATATTTTTCGGTCGATAAAGATCCCTCAGTGTCTAAAATCCCGCCTTTTCAACCAATGTGTCCTGCCAACAACGACCTACGGTGCCGAGACATGGACGCTCGTAAAGGAGACTGTCCACCGAGTACGAGTGGCACAAAGGGCCATGGAGCGACCCATGCTCGGCATAACCCTCTTAGATCGAGTGCGAGTAATACCGAAATCCGCCGTCGGACGAAAGTCTACGACGTCGGGGACCGGGCGGTCCGCCTCAAATGGGCATGGGCAATGGAGATGGCCGATGGAGCAAGGATTTGACCGAATAGTGGCCATGGTTAGGCCATAGAAACCACGGCCGTCCTAAAGCTCGTTGGGTTGGCGTCAAAGTCGCGGGAAACACCTGGATGAGGGACGCACAGAACCGGGGAGTGTGGCAGAAAAAAGGGGAGGCCTCTACCCAGCAGTGGGTGATTCCGGGCTGATATGATGATTCTAAATGTTTGCTTGCTACTCAGTAGCAAAAATAACACACATAACATAACATCACAACTATAATACCCAAAGAGTTAATCAGAGGTGTACGTAAAAGTACACTTATATTTCGCCAGTAACGTTTAGCGGTAGGTAGACACTACCGAACGCCTTTCGCCTCGTCCACGTTCATACATCTGGTCATAAAACCTCACCAATAAGGTGAGTGTATGTCCTTGGGCGTCCTCTCCCGGTGTTGCCACTCACATCTGCCTTGTAAATACCGGTTGCGGGTACTACGCAGATAATCTACCCTACTCAGTGAAGTATTCTTTAAAAGCAAACAAACCAGGTTACCAAAATGAAAATAAAAACAACAGGTGAATAATAGGTACAATGTGTTGAATGTATTGAAACACTGAATTACAACAAAATGTACATATACCTGTGACCCATAGCCTCCTTCACTGTGAACCTTCTTCACCCTTTCTAAATACTCCATGGGGAACTCCGTGGTACTAGTTGGTGAAGACATGAAGAATGTGTCATGAGCATCCCTAGCTGGATGCTGTTGGGGTTGGAAGAGGGCGTCGAAGTTCCAGAAAGAGCTCTCTATGTACTGGTTGGTTGGCATCTCGTTGAAACCCATTTCTAAGAAAATTTCCCGGAATTCTGATCGAACCTTGAGGAGCGGATGTAAGTGACCACATTCTGGGGGCTGACCTGTAATAAATTAAATGATATATATTCCCTAAATCATACAATTTGAGTGGACCTGTTCAGTTAGTACTCATTTTTATTTTTTTTCTCTTTTCATCTGCTATCAGTCAT
Source organism: Lycophotia porphyrea (assembly GCA_950005105.1). NCBI lineage: Eukaryota > Metazoa > Arthropoda > Insecta > Lepidoptera > Noctuidae > Lycophotia > Lycophotia porphyrea. The sequence goes on along the minus strand of OX465387.1, from coordinate 1,181,731 downwards.
CCCTGACTATGATCAGATGTGTGGAAAGAGAGACACACATTTGTACACAATTGCTCATACCAGAAGCAAGCGCAAAGACCCAATGGGCGGTTGTTTGCAACTCCACTGTCATGGATGGCATACACACATAGTTCTTACATTTACAATAATATTTATAAAATACTGTTTATTTTACTACTTTTTTACTTTCAAACCAAATTATTCATGAACAGTCAGCGACACAATGTGGGTACCCCTCTTGAAAGCACATGCGTTCCCAACTTGGGTACCCGATTGATGCAGCCCACCGTACCTTGGCTGTGGAGCTTCAAATTGCAGTGCAATCTCGAAAGTTGTGAGAATGTCTGGATGTTTGTTAATCTTTCATGCAAAAACTACAAAACGGATTTGGATGAAATTTGGCTCATAGATAGTTTATAACCTGGATTAACAGATACAATACTTTTTATCCCGGTAGTTGGATCCCGTGGGACAATTACCGAAATCCTCGTGGGCAAAGCCGCAGGCATAAACTACTGTTTAATATTATTTCAATGAACCTTAATATAATCTCTCCTCACCCAATGCATCAAAGTTGTATGGCTTGAACTGCAATGTTTTCCAGGCACCAGTCAACAGCATCTCACTGGTCAAGTCCGTTTCTAGCTTCTTAATAGTTGTGGCAAACTGCGGTCCTTTTGATAACAAGAAACTCTTTATCGTAACTTCTTGGAGTAGCTTCCGTTTCTTGTAGTCATTCCTAACATTATCCGGTATGTTGTCTATGCCCTTTCTGATTTCAATCAAGTGTTCCTGCACTGTGTCTGTGATAGTTTCTACTTTACGTTTGACAAGTGGTGCTCCTGCTGATTTGTCTATGAATATCCAGCCAGCTGACATGGCTTTGCTGAATCCAACTTTAGCATTTGGGACAGTCTGGAAAATATATTTTACTTCTATTAAGGAAAGCATCTCCTAGAAAGTAATACATCATGTACATCTGCTATTGATGGTAAATGATCAAAGCACTAAAATGTTTGTACTGTTAATGTACATCAGTCAGCACATACAGTTAAGAAATTAATTTAAATATTGTTATCAAATGTAGCTTATCTAGCTGAATACAATGTTAGGTATTAATTTGACTTTAAGACTTTTTTAAATCAGTATCCGATAATGATAGCTAATTTCATCATCAGATACATACCTTCATAACTTCGGCCTGTGGTAGCCCAGCTTCAGGAATACTGTTGTACAATATAGCTTCGTGGCTTCCTTTTTCAGCAACTAGTTGACCCTCTCCAGTCAACTCCCATCTCGTACTTTTAGCAGCTTCAGAGACCACCATTTCAAGAGCCTCAAGACTTTTGACAGCACCTACAACTTTCTGGTGGTCTTCATTAAATTCACTAGCTAATTTAATAGTGTCCACTTTATCACTTTCCTCTATGTAGTGAAGAATTCGTTCGTTTAATTCCATTTTGTTTATTTAATTTAGATTCTGGTGAGGTTATGAAGCCACGGGCCAACCAACTTTCGGCGAGAAGGATGTCACTTGTCACTGTCACTGTTTACTGTCAGTGTCAGCTCATTCGGCTGACGCAACCCGCAAAACGTTTCGTTTACTGTTTTGCAAAACCTCAAAAAGCTATACTAAATAATAAGCTTATAATAAGTCAAATGTATAAGTAAAAGGCTTATACAAAAATATTTTCATAAAATAATCCAGAATTTTGTAAAAAAAAAAGTTTTCACTTCTGTGTTCTGCACTCGTGGAGTGGTTAGGTTTTTTACATTGAGTCAAGTATGATTTCTATAAAATACGACCTGGCAGCGAATATTTGGACAACGATGTCTGCTGCACGTTAAAACTGATTTGACTGCGACCGGACACCGGTATAATTTATAGTATCAACACATCTATCTTACTACCCTTTAGTAGGGGCAAAAAGATAGACATCCTAACAGTTTCTTGGCCCTAATGCTTTGTAGATTTATTCAATTTTGATTTCGTTTGGTTCGGAAAACACATTAGTTCCGTAAATTTTATCAAAAGGTAGCCTTGACTTAATTTTATCAGGCAACCCATTCGCAATATTATATTTGTTAATGTAAGTCTAAGATTAAAGCACGTTTAGCTGTGGTATTTAGCTGCATCTGGTTTGACTGGAAGCTGACCCCAACACAGTTAGGAAAAGGCTAGGCAGATGATGATTCGGTAGACAGATGAGTGAAGCGATCTTATGCTCCCGATGTTGAACTAACATAACATCCCGCCTGTAATTCCTGGTGGGTAAGGCAGAGGTGTATCTAATAGTACACCTACATTTTGCTAGTTATGTTTAAACCCAATGAAATAAGAGGCGAGCCTATTACCACCAACCGGACAGGAATTCAGACTTCGTAGCTGCTACAGAGAATTTCCTGGTGGAAAAACTCAACAACACATGCTCATCATTTCAGACTTCGGTTCCCCATACTCCTTTTTGTAGAAATCATCATCATCGTTATCATTCACCTGCCCTTATCCCTATTTATTTGGGGTCGGGCATATCTTCTTCTATACTTTCCTATTACTGAAAGGTAAAAAATAGGAAAAAAAGACAATGACGAGGCAAAAAAAAAAACTAAAACCTCACAGCATCAAAAAACTATTAAAACAAATCACAAAAAGTGAAAATAGTTCTAGCGTTTGAACATGCAACCTATAGTTTACGGAGCGCTCATGAAATCCGCTAGACTGTTTTCTCCGTTGTCATGATTTTAAAATAGCTGCTCTTATGCACGTCATGGCTGAAATGTCAAACGATTGAAGAATGCGGACATAATGCAATATTGCTCACCCCAAACTACTATAATATCGACTATACTACTATATCATATGTACTATATCTATAATATCGACTCATTGGCGGATCATAACGATGGTACGTACTTCATATAGCCTGATATAGGCCTAATATTTGGTTAGATAGCACTGAAAAGATAACATAAACAACAAAATATACTGCCTCGTTGGTCTAGTGGTCGCAAGCGCGACTGCTGAGCATGAGGTTCGATTTCCAGGTCAGGCAAAGTGTTATTGGGTTTTCCTATCAGGAATTTCTTAGTAGCAGCCCGGTTTATGGATTTGGTGCCAATAAGCTCTCCTCTGTTACACCAATGGGCTCGAACATAACTGGCGAAATGTCAGTACACTTCAGAACAATAGTAAACGTTAGTACACTTACAAGTACACTATGGTGATTATATGGTGATTGGTGGCAGATTATTTGGGTTCCGACGAAATAAGTCGATGAATGATGATGTTTTAAACTTAACGGGTCTAACGTTTAAACTTAACATTGTCAAAAACATTGATGCAAAAATGAAAGCAGTGTCAATTTTTTAGATCTCAAAAAAGCTTTCGATGCAGTTTCTATTCCCAACGTAGTTTTGAAACACGAGGAACTGGGAATACGAGGCCTTCCACTCCAAATTTTTTCTGGCTACCTAAGCAAAAGGACTCAGTGCGTAAAAAAATATAATTACCTGAGTAGGGAGCTTCCGGTCACTTTTAGGGTTCCACAAGGAAGTGTAGTCGGTGCCACACTTTTTGTGATGTACGTAAATCAGCTCTGTAATCTGCTTCTCCAAAATGAGAAAATCTCGGCCTTTGCTGATGACACTGCACTCACTTTCATTGGCGATTCTTGGGACTAAGCTTTTGATGTGATCAGAGAGGACTAGATTAAGTTCTAAATTGGCTTAATGCCAGTCAACTTACCCTCAATACGGATAAAAACAAAATAATCTGCTTTACTCTACGCCAGTCTACACAGCCGCCGAACTCATGTTCCCTAATTGCTCACTCAACCGTTTGCCCAGATACCAGTTTTTTTTTCTTTTAGTATAGTTCAAGCCTTACCTTGTTAGTTTAGATTTTTACTTGTAATTTGTTTGTTCAAATTCTATTTTTGTCTTTGTATACCACTTTTACCATTACAAAATTGTCATTGAGGAGCGGATACGCCTAGCACAGGTATATCTTTTACTTAAAAGGAGGCCCCTATGTAAGATAAACTGTAAAAGTTGTACAAGTTTCTGCAATAAACCTTTTTTTTTATTTTTTATTTAGATACCGCAGCTTGCTCTTGCCCTAAACTCGCTCGTACCCCCACAATCAAATACCTCGGAGTGACTCTTGATGACAATCTGAGCTTCTCAGCCACCGCGAAATAGCATACTTCCAACCAAAACAAGAATCATCAAAATCGGTTCACAATTGGCAAAGATATTGAAAATACACACAAAAATAGAATAAAAAAAAATTCATTAATAAAAAAATGTTCATAAAATGAAAACTACTGGACCAAACTATGTTACATTTTTATGGGACCAAATGGCAACTATTCCGCATCAAACTAAAGAAGAATCACGTAAATCGGATCATAAGCCTCAGTATACATAAAAAAAAATACCAATTGCATTGAGAACCTCCGCCTTTTTGAAGTCGGTTAAAAAGTATTGCAAATGTTCATGTCAGATTTGATTTGAACATACCATTATGTGCTTAAAAATACACAACAAGATATGCAACTTATTTATCACTAACATGGCAAAGGTTAACGTTATTTTTCCAACAAGTTGATTGGGATCCGAATATAAACACAGACGTTCCAAATATTCTTCAGTACCGGATTTACCGTCAGTCGTGTCTATATTCTACAAATCATGTGGAAAATAATAAGTCTGTGTAGTCTCTTAGTCCTTGTTCAGGCAGTGGACATAAATGATATCTATGGTGACTGGTGGGAGCTCGCTTTTTATCCAGTTTCTAAATACGTTCCTGCGTGCATACACCTCAACTTTGCTGAAAGCGCAGAAGAAGTGAAATGTACTTATACTGATGGAAGAAATGCAACCTTAGTTCAAGTTACTATGCTGCATGATATAGAACCAATAATGCACCCTCATAGGATTCAAAGGATACCAATGATGGTGGTGAACAGTCCTGCTGAAGTGATGCCGGCTTTGAACATCAGCGTTAAGTGTGATGGGCAGGATTTTCGTGATCGTGCTGTCGTAAGGCTGGTGAACGAAGACTACTTCATCTTGTATGCAAACATCCCGGCGCCCCTTGAATATACTCGCAGTGAGATAGAACAGAACTCGGCATTACTTTTTGGTAGAAACCTCGTATGTTCAGAAAAATTAACGACTGTTATGTCAACTATTGAAGATTTGAAGAACAGAAGGGGAGTCCAGGTGTGTGGAACAGAATATTATGGTGGATTCAAGAGTCCTGGAAATGAAATCAAGAATTGAGTAGCTTACCGTTTTTATTATAAATATTGTTAATTATCCTGTATAGCTTTCAAATACGAGTAAAAGTGTTTTCATTGTGTTATTTACCTGCAATAAATGAATTATTATTATTATTTTTGTTTTGATATTTTTGTTCCTCCGGCTACCCGGGAAGTTCTGATGGCACGGGCCTAAGCCAAGTGTTCATCAGTTGGATTAAGTGCGGGTATGGAAATATTAGATTCCACGCGGTTGTGCGCAGACTGCATAATATTGTCCGATTCACACTGTAGAAACTTTCTTACTCACTAGAATCACTGCCTTCTGCAGTAAGTGGTAGGTGCTAGCTGGTAAGTTTAGTGAACTCAGGGACTGATGAAGCTGTTTGGGGATGACTCCTGTTGAAGAAATAACTATAGGGACAATTATTACTTTTTGTAGGCGCCAAAGCCGGGTTATTTCGTCTTTTAACTTTATTATTATTGTTTTGACAATTTTTTTTTTTGTTGAGGATTTAAATTTTTCAGTTTTATTGAGAAGTTTTGATTTTTTTGTAAAGAGTTCGTCGTTTTCATTAACCTTATCAGCGTACCGCTTGAGTGCCCGCCGATACGGCAGGCACACGAGCGGTACGCCGATACAGCGAAATCTTTGCGGCGGCGGAGCGGTGTCGCAGCGCCCATCAATCCTTGTCACACGACACCACACGATGCGCTCCGCACATGCTACCCGCAGCACGAGGCTGGGAGGGCTGTATGTGCTGCTAAGCCGGAGTGGCACCGCTCAGTTGTTTATGTGGCAAAACCTCTGATCATGTACAATATCATTATATTAAAAATCTAAACCTTTTTGCGGTCTTACATTAAAACATTTTTTATCTTCATGTCTTTGTAGCAAGCTAGTAGCTTTTTAGTTAAATAGTGAAAAAACCATGTCGAAACAATCGTAGACAAAACGATCTGACGGCGAATATTCCATAGTTGAAAAGTCCTGTCGTCGAAACAAACGAATGCGAAGTATTCTGTCGGCGAAACATCCATAGGTGAAACGTTCTATCGACGAATCTCTCAAAAACGAAACGTCCTGTCGATGAACAGTCCAAAGGAGAAACGACTGTCGGAGAATGCTTGCAGAATCAACCGCCCCATTGCAGTGCACCGTGTGCATAGGCTCTTACTGGTTTCAAAACAAATGCAATCCGATAATACGCATACTATTTTTGGCAGTTAATAAACTGACAATTTTTTTTCCCCCCCTATGATCCTAAAACAACTCAACGTAGCACCTTTAGCAGTGCCTACAATATCTGGATCTTTTGCTACGTGGCCAAAACTAGAATTGATACCCGCCGTCTTATTCTTCGCAAAAAAATCTCAGAAGTTTAAACAAGAGGGACGTTCCCCCTCACTACGTCAATCGAGCACGCAGAGAACCTTGCACTTTCGTCAGTCACTTTTACTGTAGTGAAATTATTATTATTATTATAGCTAGCCCATATTGTCCCACTGCTGGGCAAAGGCCTCCCTCCATTCCTTCCAACGGTCGCGATTCTGTGCTATTTCTTTCCAATTCTCAAGGAAGACATCCAGTTCGTCCCGCCATCTCCTACGTGATCTGCCGCGACCCCGTGTCACTGTTTCAGGGCACCAATCCTGAGCTTTACGGGCCCACAGTTCGTTCGGCATGCGACAGACATGTCCCGCCCAGTCCCATTTAAGTTGGGCAGCTTTTTGAGCCACATCAACGATTTGCGTTTTGGAGCGCAGTGTGGTGTTTCGAACGTGGTCTGTTAATTTTACACCTAAGATACTACGCTCCATAGCACGTTGGCAAACCTTGAGTTTGAAAAATATATATTATTGTTTTGTTTATGTTTGTGAAATATAAACGATATTTTATACTCTAGACCCAATGTGGTCATCCTTCTCCCACGCAAGCGAAGTCGCAAGCGCAGTATCATATGTTTCGTTTATCAGTATAGGTCAAAATTTATTACATCCCAAATTAAAAACAATCATGACACATGCGTGACATCAGTGCGTTCGTGTTACTGTACATCAGTGATCTTTTAATCATTTAAAAATGTGTTACTTTTGTTTTACTTCACAAGGTTGTGTCTATGCAAGTACTCCCCGTTAGCCAGATGATAACACCCGGAGATAATGTGACGGATTGATTCGCCTGATCGGTGGCTTGCCCGACATATGTCAACCGTGCCGTCCTTTACAATAAATCTCCGGTAGTTATTCGTCATCATAACTTCATCCATAATTGCACAGAAAAACTAAAAAGCCTTCGGTTTCTCCGAAGAGGTCCCCAGAACGTAGCCAGGCTACGGACGCTGATCTACACCGGGCCCGTGCAGGGCCCGGAAAAAGCGTCCGTTAAGGTTCTTACTCTGCCATACCTCCCTGCGGTCGTTAGTGTCAAGCACTACAGGTTGTGCCAGTTCTCTTTATCCAAGGAGAGCGTGGTGAGGCCCTTGTCCACCGCGACCACATCTCAATGCATCCCCACGTCGGTTTCTAGGCCTGCATATCTCGCGATTGTGAAGAGTCTTAGCAAATGCTAAGACTGAAGAACGTGGGAGATGCATATGTTGAAAGAGTACATCAAAACCGGCATCACCCAACCGTTGAAGGCACGCACCTTATTTCCGCCTGATTAAAGACTATTAAATACGCTCCTTCAACGATTGCTGCATGTCAGCAACATTGATGCCCAGCGCTTCTGACATACCCAAATACTTATAGGTTTCGGTTGCTGAGATGGATCTAAGATTTATGGAATCAGTGAGCTGGGTTCCCACAGATTTCCGCGTTACATACATGACTGCACATTACTCCACACCAAATTCCATCCTGATGGCGCTACTAAAAATTTCAGTTACTTTCAGTCATTCCATCAGTCACAATTTGTTGGGGGCAAAGAGTTTCAGATCATCTATGTAAAGCAGGTGAGATATGACCTGACCTTCTCTCCTCAACCGGTAGCCTAGACCTGAATCTTCCAGCAATGTGCTTAGAGGATTCACGGATAGGCAGAACCAAAGTGGACTTAGACGGTTGCCCTGGAATATTCTCTGTTTAATCCATTCAGGTTCATCGTTCCGCTGGATCTGTCGACATCCTGGATATCGAAGGACCGTCCTCCATTACGACCCATGCACGACGTAAGGAAGGCGCGTAGAGTTGCATCTATCTTGTACAACTCCAGCACCTGCATGAGCCATGTATGTGGCACAGAGTCGTACCCCTTCTTATAATCTATCCAACATGTCGCCAGATCCTTGCGAGAGCGATGAACCTGTTGGCTTATGGGCATGTCGATCAGGAGTAGCTCCTTAGTACCGCAGGATCCGTTCCTACATCCAATTGGAGAGACCGACATAATGGAGTTTTTGTCAATGTGTGTAATAATTATCCCCTTTAAAATGGATGTAAGAAGTTTATAGACCGTCGACAAACACATAACATAGCTCTTCGGTAGTTTGTAGGCGTTGTTTATGGTGTCACTACCTAAGTGTTCTCTTCTTTCAATTAGATATCCTAATATTGCTCCTATTTAGTTGCTGACAGGGTTTACGTTTTATGTGCAGGTGACGGAAAAAAACCCCGCGTACGGCTCCACAGTGGTCGCGGTTTTCGTGTGCGCGCTCTGCATCCTCAGGGAGAGACACAACATGCCCGCCAAGTGAGTCCCACTGTCTATATGACAGTACTTTTATGTTGTACTATTATGTACGTCATCATCAGGAGAAAACCACATAAGTCAATATTCATAGTCAAAATTCTAAACAAGAGCATATTTTAAGCATGAAGTTTTTCAGACCCAAAAACCAAAAGCCAATTAATCTTATATACCTAATAGACCTCTTCTTAAATCGTCTCTAGAAAAATCTCATTCAATTTACAACTGGGACATTGTTTAGGGTCCGTCCATTAATCACGTGATGTGGTTTAAGATTAACCCCCCCTCGGGTTAATCTTAAACCACACCACGTATCACCAAGGGGGAGGGAAGGAGGGTTCAAAAATGCAAAAAAAAAACATCACGTGATTAATGGACGAACCCTTAAGTGGTTATTGACTCAATGTGCACCGTTCCAGGTCCATTCAGTATCCTCCTTTCAAGAACGCTATTTTACTTGCTTTTGAATTGGGGCTGCTACTTGGTTATCCCCAAACATATCACATATCGAAATATGTAAAAGTGTCTCACTCGGTTAACTGGACTGGACTTGCTGGCTGACATACTCTACATATACGCAAACGAAACAGAAAGAGAAAGCTAAGAGGGCAGAGAGAGAGAGGAGGGAGGGAGGGGGATGGGGGGTGTGAAGGTTTCACGAAAGAAGAAAGGAAGAAGAGGAAGCCCTGTTCTCGTAACCTGTGCGGTACCGCACCGAGTGGGCCCAACATACTGCTGCGCCCTGCTGTGCCTACAACACAGCTGTACCTTTCAAGTCTACATCACTCCACTACAACTGAGGATGTCGTGCAGTATTTGAAAGTGAAGACCAATTGGACTCTGAGGGTTGAAAGGTTGCAATCGCGCCACAACATCAACTTCAAGTCATTCGTGGTACGAGTTCCAACCCATCATCGACAGACCTGCCTGAATTAGGACTTTTGGCCGAAAGGTGTCGTATATCGTCGTTTCCGAGGACGGTTACGCGACACCTCGCAGCGAAACACGACGCCGTCAACATTGCGTGTATAGTCATAGTTTTATAAGGTTTTTAATATGTATTAGTTTATTATAGTATAAGATTATTAATTTGTGTATTCTATTTATGGGCCTTAGAATAAAATTATTATTATTATTATAAGCTCGCGTGACTCTGTCTGTCTGTTGTTTTTCCCGAACGGATGTGGATATGGATAGGCCCACGGATAAATCTTGACTTAACTTTGGATATAGCACTTTTATCCCTGTAGCGTAACTTAATAAGTAAAGTTAAAGAATTAACTAATAATTTTCTGTCCACAGCGGTGGAGTGATGACGCCAGGCTCCGCTTTCAAAAACACCACACTGATTCAGAAACTGGTTGAAAACGACCTGAAGTATGAAATCATTAGCAAAGAACTTCGTTTAATTTAAGTCTTACGGGCATTTAATTTTAAGTAGAGACAGCTTTTAGACCAGAGATTCCCAAACTATTTTAGGCAAGGGACCCCCTTTTCCAAAATGAACTGATACCTCAGAGTCCCTAGCCAAAAAACTTGAAACATCCTATTTATTTAACACTTCAAGCACAAATCACAGAGGCGGACTTAATGCCATAGGCATTTTCTACCAGTCAACCTTTAGGTGATAGAGAGACAAACAGTGGTAGGTTTATAAATCTGCAAATAAATTTTAATTTAATTTTAATTTTTTATCCACTAGTTTTTTTTCCTATTGATACAAAATACTTACCAATTTAAAAACTGCGGTTGGTTAAGTGAGTAAACATGACATCATTTTGTCATCAAAATTTAACATAATAAATAGACATAAAATTCAGTAAATATACACCTATACCCGTGCTTATAGACTTGTTGAGTTTTTTCCAAGTATATACAGACCTAGTTCCTACTAAATTATTAGTCGTTCTTTTATCAAGTTGGTAAACGTAACACAACTTATACAGTATCTTGAAAGTTTCAAATAAGAACTTGTCAATTAATAGGGGTCGATTTTTAGACCCCTCGGAAACCCTTTCCCAAAACTTTGGGAATCCCTGTTTTAGATCGATGTTGTTGATATTCATTTAGTTCTTCACGGGTGTTTGAAGCTAGGGTTGCTAGGTACACCTCTGCCTAACCCCTCGGGTAAAACAGAAGTGATGTTATGTGATCTTAGCTATATTGCTTATAGCTAGTATTTGTATTTGTATAATGAGGTTCTGATGGTATAAGGAAAACTCCCGGGATGTTGTGTAAACTAAAAAAATTAAAAACAAGACTAGTATGCAGTAGTACGTCTACTAAGATTTTTCTCAATAATTTTGTAATGTGTTATTCCTGTTTTTTTTATATTCATGTCCAGCTATTAATACCTACTACCACAATTATTTAAATAAAATAATTGTGGTAGTAGGTATTTTGTAAAAGAACGGTGTGCAGCTATGGAATATACTGTACAAAGTAACTTCCTTTAATAGATTAACTCAACTGGAACGAGAGATATTGTCAATCAAGAGACAAAAGATCTTTGTAGCACTGTAAATGCATGCGGAAGGTCACTCTCTGCCATCATGCCATGTATGTTATTATGTACTTGAATTTGGATCGTATGCCAAGATAAATAGGATTGTTTAATCAATATAGTTTAATATTATCATTTTATATCATAGAATTTTGTGATTTAAACATTTTATATCAGTGAAAACATCACAAAACAGATTTTTCCGCCTTATCTCGCAGTATGTTGTAAACATTGCCATCTTTATTGGGACTTTGGAACTAATAGGTTCTTTATAGTTTTTTAAACTTTCGATGTTAGACCACAGATGGCGCTGGTAAATCTATCTTACAGTGTAATGTGAAAATGTTACAGATTATACTTGTTAACAGATGGCGCTGAATTTTATTTGTGATTTATAAAAAGTGATGGCGTTGGTTGAATGCTGTGATTTTTTTAAAGGAATGTTGCAATGTGTAGTATCGTAAAATTAAGACAGTTTTTTTTTGTTATATATTCTTATTACTTGTGGTTCCTTTTCTAAGTACTTGCCTATATTTATAAGAAATCAGAATAAGAAATTTTAATGTGCTTTTGTAAAGCTATTTTGTGAATATGAAATTATTTTAAATATAAGATGTTCATCTTGTTTATTTGTTTTATTTTCATGATAAGTTAGTCTTCAATACTTTAATTAATTACTTGTAATCGTAGTCTACATATAGTAACGTTTCAGAATCCAGCACTAAAGATAGCTAGAAAAAAAAAACTTCACACAAGCTGTTCAAATCTCTCCTAGGGTAGGTATTTAAGATATCTGGTACCTACTTATTATAGGCACTCGTCAAGACTGAATTTCGGCAATGGCAACCCATCACAGCTTAAATTAGCTATATAAGTTCCCATTAAAATAGATGGACAAACTTTTAGAAATCATTCAGACCACCAAAATAAAGACAATGTTAAAAAAAAAAATAAGAAAAACACATTCGATAACTTACAAGAAAAAAAATCAGCTAGCGAAAATACACCAAAAATTATTATTTTAGGTAAAAATAAAATCACTTTAATGAGTGTTTTTTTTTGCTTGGATAACGCGCGGGTTCGCGAGTGATGGAAGGAGTGGAGGGAGGCCTTTGCCCAGGAGTGGGGCAGAGCAGGCAAGTAAAAAATAAATAAATTAGTAATGTCCATCTTCTGATTTACCTAGGTACGTCTTTAAAACATCAAGGCATAGCATGTAGCGGTGGATCTGCTTCCTTGTGCTTCCGATTTCTCACATTGTATTTCAATATGAATTATGTAATCAAGGTTTTGTAACAATATTCTGATTCAAAAGACATTCCACGGAGTTTCTAGCCCATTCTTCTCCTTATAGATCTACGCTTTGGAATGGGTACAGTACAGACGCAAATTTGTATTTTCAAGTCGCCATTTTAAACATTTGTATTTCCCCACTATTTGGTGCCTACTTAGTTTTCAGTAGCCTATATTTAGTATTTTTGACACCTTTAATTTGAATTTGTTTCGTTCGGTTTAATACTAGCCTTAATTTTTTACCTCATTAAATACTGTCTAAACTCCTTGCTTTTCAGCTGTTTCAATAAATTTCCTGCCACTGCACTCATTCTGACTGAAATCAATAAACTTTATTACATGAATAATTAATTAGAATTTCTGGCCAACGGTCCAATTGGTCCAACATCACTCAAAGCTTCTAATGAGTAAATGAATGAAATTTTAAAAAGATAAATAAAAGGTTTCCCTTCCCATCTTACAGTGTCACTTATATTGAAAACATGGGTGTCGTCGGCGTGTAGCATAAGAAACAGCATATTAATTTTACACTATGATTATATGCGAATAATTGATACAAACATGCGTTTTACTAAAATTAAAATAAATTTTAAATAAATTTCACGTTTCACAGTTATGCCTTGTAACTGGGACTGAAGCTTAATATTTTTATTATATGTATTTGCCAATTAAAAAGTGCCTGTAACGAGGCCTACTTGAAATAAATACTTTGATGCTACAGAGTTATACCTATACTTATAAGTAGTATATTTTATAGGCATTGTGACCTTTACGTGGAAGAAGAAGTAATTATACTTAATCGCTTTAGGTTAGAGAAGACATCAACGTACTTCGGCATTACCCCTCATTTCGAAAAAAAATGGTAATTAATAACATGTCAATAATGATGTTACCTGCTCTGATATACCTAAGTTTTCTATCGTTACGGTAAAATGGTAATTAATAACATGTCAATAATGATGTTACCTGCTCTGATATACCTAAGTTTTCTATCGTTACGGTAAAATGGTAATTAATAACATGTCAATAATGATGTTACCTGCTCTGATATACCTAAGTTTTCTATCGTTACGGTAAAATCAGAATTCCGACCAATCGTGTTACCACAAGTAATTGGTTTGTTGAAGTCAAAACAGTTACCCCCTGTGAATTATTGGTATTTAGTTGCATCCTGATTCTTGTTAGATTTAAAGCAGATCCTAATGTTTTTTGGAAAAGGCTTATAGGCACTTAGGTAGATGGTGATACTCAAGATTTGAACTATTACCTATGTCGAAACACCGTTACTCTATATAAACGTACATATATACTTGCATGCTACTACTACAGGATCAACTGGTATGGCTGTCTTGTAAAGTTTGACGTTCAAAACTGGCTTTTAATGGCTTAATTGAATTAAAAGAATGGTCTTTGACGTCTACCCCAGGGAATCACGGCACAACACTACTGTTAGAGCACTGCTCCTGCTGCGTTGCGGGAGCCAATAGATGTTACTGCTTTGTTAGTTTAGTGGTTGCAAGCTTACTGCAGAGCATGACGTCTAGAGTAAGATAGGATCCCATGATCTACAACCCCGAACCAAAGCGCTATGCTCCCATATTTATTGCGTGAACCGTCAGGCGGCGGAATTCACTGCCAGTTTCTCTGTTTCCCGATCATTATAATCTAGATCTATTAAAAGTTAGTGTTGCCTAAAAATCGGTCTTGGTATTGGTTTTGGTCTTGCGAAAATGCAAGAACAAGACCAAGACTGATTTTGGGCAACACTATTCAAACTTCGAGTGAGTTGGTTTCTCCTAGGCTGACATGCTCCACCCTGGCCCGTGACACCGCATCATATCAGGCGAGTTGCGGCCAAACGAAACACAATTTAACATATAAAATAAAAAAACTGTGTTATTAAGTGTCTCCTACAGGAATTTTTCAGTAGCAACCTGGGACATGGACCATGGTGCCAGTTTGACGGCAATAAATTTGCCTAGTACTTTCCTAGGGACTTAAACATAACGGGCCAAATTTGGGTGTACAATAGACACACACCTCTGCCTAACTCTTTGGGGAATAGGTACAGGCGTGATAATAAATCATATAAATGTTAACCATATTACGTCAAGAAATGAAACAAAACTATTTCTAGTGAGCTTTGCCGTGGTCTGACTTCCAGTGATTCTTATTTGTCGTCGACAAAAATATCTAAAAAACTGGCCAAGTGCGAGTCGGACTCGCGCACGATGGGCTCCGTACCATAAACCTAAAAAAAAACACGTTTCTTGTATGGGAGCCCCCTTTAAATATTAAATAATTTATATTTTTATTATTTTTTATTATAGCGGCAACAGAAATACAACATCTGTAAAAAATTCAACTGTCTAGCTATCACGGTTCATGAGATACAGCCTAGTGACAGACAGACAGACGGACGGACAGACAGCGAAGTCTTAGTAATAGGGTCCCGTTTTTACCCTTTGGGTACGGAACTTTAATAAATCAGTGTAGTCAAATATGTAAAAGGGTAATAAAACTTCAATAAATGAAAATAGGTACAATTAATTTAATGATAAAGTAGTAGTCACTATCTTAATACATAATTTACACTCAGACGGACCTAACACACCACTATTATATACAATATACGATTTTTACACAATATAATTACAAAATTAAGACTAGTATCGTCAACGTACTAATGAAAAACTTAGTTTATACGTATAGACAGATAGAATTGTATTTAGAATAAAATGTCCAATTGTACCTTTATCGGCTGATAATGATAACTAGACTAATTAAACTCTGCAATTATTAACTAAACTTTTCTCTGCTGCTAAATATAAAAAGACCTACTTAATTTCTGTTCAGATAAAAAAATACCGTCGGCATTACTGAAATTATTTGTAAATCTCACTAGGAAAACAATTGGACATTTATACTGAAAAGTTTGAAAATCACAGTCAATTACATTACCAATGAATGTTTTTAAAATAGAAAAATAGAGTAATACGAAGGGGAGGATGTGCAAAAAGTGTAGATTTAGCTCATAATAAAATTGAAGGCAGAATAGATAAAGCCAAAACACACAATATAAGCGAAGATACAAAACATTCATCCAATAACGTCACTGACTAATAAATAAAAAAAAAATACAAGCTTTGGTCTAAAAATAAAAAGGATCTTTGAAAAATAAATTAAAAAAATACAAATCTTAACGATATTGATCTGAAATATCTCCTAACGGACGATCCTAAAAGCATTTTTATTAAAACAGCGTTTGATCTTAGTAGTAACACTTAGCTTATGATTTGTTTACATTTTAAATCTAAGAAAATTCATTACGTTGACACATCCGTTGGTTTACACTAATCAGGTTAATTGAGCCTTTATAATTTTCATAACATTATTACAATAATCTCTTTTGATATAAGTTGAATTTTCAAAATCAATGCTGCAAAAACAGTCTACGCACTATCGTCTTTTCTTTGAATGATGGAAATATAATAATATAATGATGTGTTGCGATAAATTTATAGATTTTACTTCTTATTTGTTTGATTTTACAATCTGGTGTTATCCAGTTTCAGGATAAGCAGATATATTTCTTATTATTCTAACACTCTCAGTCAAACTTTGAATGCATGCTGTCACATTTCATTTTTTGTGAATGATCTAGCCAGGAGGTACTTACAATGTGAAAGCTTCCAGAGAGTACATAATACATATGTATAATTTCCTGAACGCCAGAGGCTTGTAATTCACAAATACAACTAAAAACGATAACGACCGACGGAATGATACTAGGTCTGAAAACATCGCATCACTTTAGATGAACGCAATAAAAAACTCACAAACCTAAAACACACAAATCAGCAAAATCTATTCTGAACTGACAGTCAATATTTTGCAATAAAATAAAACTGTAGAATCACTTGATGATTTCTTATATCGATAAAACCAACAGTTCACTCGATTAATCGTCTTTGAAAACAATCGATTTAGCTAGATTCGCGGCTGTTCTCACTGGAGCCGATGACGCTGGCCTGGGAGGTGGAGGTTGGGGTCACTTCGGGCGCGACTATGAGTCCCTCTTTGATCCTCTTCTTCTGCTTCATCCGCCTGTTCTGGAACCATATCTTGACTTGTGTTTCATTGAGCTGTAAGGCTGATGCTATCTCTATCCTCCTCGCTCGAGTGAGATACTTGTTGAAGTGGAACTCTTTCTCTAGTTCTGTGAGTTGTTTGTTGGTGAAGTTAGTGCGGCCGGTGTTGTTCAGGTTGAGTAGAGGGTTGGCCAGCATCTGGCTGCTAGTCGGTGTGCGGAGGCCTTCCTGAGGGCTGCCGATGCCGCCTTGACTGACGAACTCGGTTGGGGGAATCATCAGTTTTGGAGCTGAAACAAAAGAAAAGTATCTTAATTTAATTTTGTTACTTATTAAATTTGAGCGTATAGAGACGGAGTAAGTAACCTAGAGAACATTATGAATAGCTTCAAACATTTTTTAGGGATATCATACGAAATGCAATGACTTGCAACCAAATCTCAAAATAAATCGCATTATTCGGTATAAGTATTTTTAGTAAACACTACCATTCTTCCTTTTCCGGGCTATTAAAATTCATAAACTTTTTGTTATTTGCAGATACACAGGTTTGTTTACCCAAACGTCTCATTGCCAGGGATAATCTTTTTAAAACGTTCCAAAGAAAGTCCGTGGGAGCCTCACGGGTCCATTTATGACAGGTGTCACTTTTTCTAATTCATCCGAAGAAAAAAGAAGTGAGATAAAAGATATTTCAATATTAGCCTAAAGACGACGCCCCGCTGCGCAAGAGTGGCCCATACTCGTTTCACGGTAAACTTCGGATTTGACGTACATTGTTCTTAAGTAAACATATTCAGTACGGTTATTATACTATAAAGTACGTTTGTTTGTAAGACACGTTTGTTTCCGACAAGGACAGAATTCTGTGTCTAACATAGCAATCGAAGCCACGTACGAAATCATGTTTGAATTAAAAACTAAACCAATATTGGAGTTCGTATTTGTCAGGTGTGTTTCGAATGTTTTGATTTCTTAGAATAGACCTTGTGTGGTGTTTGTTGAATTCCTTGGAGCTAATTAATTGAGAAATGTTTGTGGTCTAATTAATCAATGATGTGCAAGGTTTAGAAGATTCTGAAATTAGTTCGTTGAATGTACAAACCTAGTCAGCGAATATTTATATGATCAAAGTGAGTATTAATAAAAAATGAGTATTAAATATCATCATTTATAAATATACTAGTGACCTAACCCAGCTTTGCACGGGTATTAATTAATATAAACATAAACCTTCCTGTTGACTTATTCTATCTATTGCTGAAAACTGCATTCAAATCTGTTGCGTAGTTTAAAAGATCTAACCGTACAAACAGCGGGAGTGACTTTGTTTTGGAAAGATAAAGATAACCCGATTAAACGCAGTTGCAGATTTTGGATAGGTAGGTAGTTCAGATTCAAACTAACTCTGATTGTAAGACCATGAAGAAATAGGGACAACTAAGGATAATATCGGTACCCAGATAGTAACATCTTTAAACCAAATTGGATGCACAATAAAGAAAACAAAGTGGACGATAAACAAGTCACCGATACAAAGATGGACATGACAGATGAAAGCTTCATCAACAACCGTACAGCTAATGACACGATATCTACTAATACCCTTTCCGTCCATCCGTCCGTCTGTCCTGCTGTCCATTTGTCCAGATAATCCTTTCGACACTTTGTTACTTAATAACAACGTTAGAAGGGGAGAAATTAATATATTTGCTGACGATATGATACATTTGAAGTTTGTGTTATTGGGAAAGATAAATTAACGATGATGGTAGTGTGTAGAGAAAAGATAGAGACACAATTACAAAGGTGGAAAAATGCTAAAGAATAATAAGAATAAAGAATAATAACACCTCTGAATCTAACAGTAAAAATATTGAGATGAAAGGTTCAGGTATTAAATATAGATCTATTAGCTTATAGCAGCTTCGTCCGCACCGTTCGGTAAGTGTCCCCCGGGATAGTACTACCGGTATAAAAAGTATCCTATGTGGTAGTCCAGGTTATAAACTATCTGTGTGCCTTTCACCCAAATCCTTTGAACCGCTTTTGCGTGAAAGAGTAACAAACATCCATCCATCCTCACAAACTTTCGCATTTATAATATTATTAGAATAACTAAGACTATATATTTATATACTTTAAATTTATTTATTTGGGCAGGAATCGTTATAACCAAGAGTAATGCTTTAATTTTACACTTTTTGACCTTCTCCTCTGATGCCTCAAAAGTACTGTGCGACATCCACAACACAACACATAGCATTTAATAAACAAGATAACTAGTTCTCGCTTCATTCCAGTCATTTTCTACCAGCACGTCTCTTCCATTGATTCAAAGATATTGATCACCAAATATACAAACGCCTACCGCCATGGTAGCTACGTCTCGGTCCCTGGCCTGCCCATCTCAACCCGTTGGCAGATCAAACAGAGCCGGGTGTTTGTCCGTCTGCGTGTTTGCGCAACGCTCGGTCCGCTAGCGCTAGCAAACTGGACAGATGTGTGCGTTTCCGTTGTACTACGATATGAGCGTAACTAACTACAGTTTGCGTTGGAATGCTATGCGGGAGGCCTGTGTAAGCTGGAGATGCTATTTACAAAATAAGTGAGTTGCAGATAACTCAGAAGAAAAAAAAATCGTACGCAAATCACAGTTGAAACGTACAATAAAACAGTTATTGTTACAATCTAAGTTGAAAACCTTGAGAACGAAGAAGACGGTGATAACGATACTAACATACCGTATTCGATATTTGGTAGAATCTTTTGAAAACATATACCCAATGGTGTTAGGGGACTGTTTCATATGGAGAGGCATAAAGAGTTTTTCTTAATAGGATCTGGAAACAGTCACGAGCAGAGAGCGAAATTAACCTAAATGCAGTCAGCGTCACGTTGTGGGTAATCCTCTTGAAAGCACCTACGTTCCCAACTGGGGTACCCAATTGATGCAGCCCACCGTACATAAATTACAAATATAATTGATGAAAAACAATAGTAGTTTTTATAAGTGGTGGTCACTAAAACAGTAAACGGTGCAAAGGAAGAAACTGGTATGTAATGGTGCATACCATTGTATAGACATAGACAAACATTAAAAAAAAGAGAAAAGCTAAATTGGCCTACAATAGCATTTCACTGAGAAAATTGGAACGAGGGAAGGAGGCCTTTGCCTTGCAGTGGTGCCACAGGCTTAAAATAATATTAATAAAATATCGTGTCGTAGAACCAAATGTGTATCTACCATAGACACAGGATGCGTGCACGCAGCTCTCGACAATATTGACAGTGAAGCAAACCTCCGCATTATCTATGAGTGAGACGAGGATTGGCGGTTAATGTCGTATACACTTATAAGCTTTATTGCACAGGAGAAAAGTCAATTTAGATTTGAACAGCGAGTAAAAAAGCTTTGAAAATAAATTAGATTTAAAGTTGGATTGGTTGACCAGAAACAAATCAATGTTTTTATCTACTTTTTCACAATACTTCTGGCCAAGATTTCAAGATATAGGGTAACCTGGAAACAACGATGAGTTAAAGAAGGATACGATGAATGAGCAGACCACGACTGCCAGGAAAACAACCGAAATCCTTGTCTTTTAAAGCTGACATTACGGCGAGTTTCCGCTCAAACCGAGACTTCGGCAAAACTTTCTCAACTTTCCTTCTAAAATTAAGAAAACCAAATCAACCTAAAGCCGCCTACTCGCCTATCGTCAGCGTAAAGCGGGACACAAAGGCACCGACAGTGGTTGTTTGCCCAGCGGCCGTTGTAATAGTATACCGGGCGATGCGACAGCGCTAATCCATTACGCGATCGCAAGCAAATGTTTGCCCGGTCGTGCTTGCGTACGACTATGCCTTGTTTGCGTTTTTTTGTCCAATGAGAATCGGGTTAGCGCAACGGGGTAGTGTTTAGATTTGAAATATTACGCGAACGATTTCAACTTGCTCTTGGTGAGTGAGCCAAACTTTGGTGATGACTTCTTTTTCGGAATTGCACAATGTAGAAACTTGGGAGATATGATAAAATTTTGGAAAGGAAAATTTTGTTCAGTCTACTCATAAGGAGAAACGGACAAGTACGAGTTCGACTCGCGCAAGGAGGGTTCCGTTCAAACTTTTATGGATGGTGGTTTGTCGATCAAGGAAATCAAGTCTCAAAGATTC
The DNA here is from genome assembly GCA_950005105.1 of Lycophotia porphyrea. Taxonomy (NCBI): domain Eukaryota; kingdom Metazoa; phylum Arthropoda; class Insecta; order Lepidoptera; family Noctuidae; genus Lycophotia; species Lycophotia porphyrea. Next base: position 1,160,713 of record OX465387.1, on the reverse strand, counting down.
AGTTCATAAGCTCATAAGAAAAGATAAGTCGTATTAAAGAAAAAAGGTAAAATAAAACTGTCCCATACATCGATATACGTCACGTAACACGTACAATTCTTCAACTTCTTTTTGTGGTATATGTATCTACAAACTACCGATTTACGGATGTTTTCCTTTACTTGTGCTGTAAGACCTTGCTTCTTACCAAATTTCATGATTCTAGGTCAACAGGAATGACCCTGTAGGTTTTGACTGCAAGGTTTTACTTGCCACTTTACACCATGGGTTCTTGAAAAAAGGGTCTTGACAGACAGACAGACGGACAACGAACTGGTCCTATAAGGGTTATGTTTTTCCTTGAATTATTTTGATCTTGAAACGACAAAAAGCTGTTATTCGAAGAATATCGGCACTAAATACAATAATACCGTACGACCCGTAAGTACCTTCAGTTCAATTCCCTGTACTTTGGGTACATTTGGTTACGAACTAAACTGCCATAAGGTAAAAGCCGGTATCTGATGCCTAAAGGTAGCATAAAAGTCGTAACCAGAAAATATACCTAAGTAGTTAAGTACTTAGAATTACGCAATAAAACTTAAACTTTACGCGTTAACGTGAAAAACTGAAACAGTTTGGACACAGAAATCTTCGTTATTTCAGGTCTCTTCCCAGCAAAAGTAGCAATTGTTAACAACATGTATGTATTGTATATCCCTTTATTTACCGGACACAATGCGGGTGGCAATCCATTACGATACGCCGCGGCTCAAATTAACCGTAATTCAATCAATTCAATTGTACTACACGACTGGCTGTGTACCGCCGCGTCAACGCCCTACCACGAGACAAAAAATAACATTCGAATTTCAAACAATTGACAGTCAACTGACAGCTAGGGGAGCAGGAGACGACGCCATTGGTCGAAAATTGGACAATGCGGCAGATGCGTTCACGAATAAACTTTTTTTTTCAACTTTTACACGGCCATGTTTGCTTAAATTCTTTACCGAAAAATGGGTGTGTATTACAGGGAAAAAAATATGCAGCTGACGTTTCAATTCGTCGTGGAGAGTTGACAGGAGATGCGAGTGGTTAATTAAATCATACATATTAAAGTAGGTGAGGGAATATAAATAAGGCAGTAACGAAGGATTCGTTGGAATTATTATGATGACACCAAGTGATACGTCTGTTGGATGGCATGATGCATTGCACTTCCGTTTCAGTGGTTAGATTCTTGGTGAGTTTGCTAAGTTTCATGTCACTTAAAATTAATGAAGTGGGTGTAAGTTGATGCATTTTGTTTTTTATGGGTATGTGCAAGGAAAAGTGGCAGGTATATAATGCTACCGTTGATACCACTGATTGATTACATGCACTAGAATGTAAATAGTATGTAAGAACCTCGAACCTATCTATCAGATAGATGTAAAGAAAAAGAACGATCTGAATTTTGCAACATGATACTGAACTACACAACGCATTAGAGTAACCCGAATAGCTATGTTTAGCTATGTTTATGGCTATGTTTAGTAGTGAAATGTATTCATTCCAAAGATAAGACGCCAAAATTCCGTACGTACTTCTTAGGTAGTACTAGGTAAATTAACAATCAAACAAGATTCATACATTACGGAGTTGACGATGAACTAGCAACAAAAGCAAAAATGGTTGGAAAACTAACGGTTCAAACCCCAAAACTCCCTTTATCGAGTAGAGTACATAGAACTTTTATTAAAAAAATTCGTCACCAAATACTTACGTAGGTAGGTAGATAAGGGCCCATTACAGGAGCTAAAGGATTACGGGATCAAGTGTATTGGCGTTACAATGTTTATTCTGTTGTTCAGCGGGGAGTGTGGGGACGCCCTTATCTTGTTTTAGTTATGCTTTTATTAAAAATATAATCGTCTGGCGTGGGGTTTATGGCACACTCCTTTTGGCAATCGGCTGTCGATGGAATGATTGAAAGGTACTGTAATTAGGAATTTTGTTGGTTAATGTTCTGGGTTATTAAAGCTGTGTATCCTGCTTTGTAAGTTATTAATGAGTGGGTTGTTAACACGACTTTATTAGTTTAATTTTTGATCTGCTCCTCAAACTGTCCGATGATGGCGAAATATTTATCTTTTGAACTAGGTTCCTACCTAGGTATACCCTAATGTTTGAGTATTAATTACATTCTGCTTTAAAAACATTTACGTGAAAAATGTGTATCGTCATGGTCTTAATACATATCTTATAAGCAAAAAAGCTGAAGCTTTGAATATGCCAAACGTTCGAAATTGGCGTAATGGCTGCTGAAATAGGTCCAAAAGTCATATGAGAAAGATCATGGAGTCTGGGTCAAAGTATCTGGGTTATCTTCACATGTAAAGTGACGGATAAACATAACCTTTATAATGTTTTAATAAATATTTTGTGGGAGATACTCTTACATACAACCGACACTTTAAGTATTGAAGCGACACTTCAATTTCAACTTATTCCAAAAAATCCGTCAACCAAATATTTCTGGCAATCATTCTCACCGTGTATTATAGCAATATTTTTTTCGCCAAGCCGGTAGCAGCCAGGGTTGCCGGTGATCAGTCATAGGGCTGTCGCCTGACATAATGCACGATGCTAGTACGGAATTATTAACGTACCATGAGGGGCTCCGGACGAATAATTGTTTGGCTTAGCTGAGAGATTTGGGTAAAATTATGTAGGTATGATTATTACAATATTCTGTTTCCGGCTACTGGTATACAAAAGGGTCCTTCAATATCGGTTTTTAAGTATATAACCAGAAACAAATCAAAGCACGTCATGTATACGTTGAGATACTTTTTCAGCACTGTTGTACAGTTTGACTGCCCGGTTGGTCGAGTGGTCACAAGCAGGACTGCATGAGGTCCGATGCCCAGGTCGGGCAAAGTGCTTTTGGGTTTTTCCATCAGGAATTTCTTAGTAGCAGCCACGGAGTCTGGATTTGTGCCCGGTTGATGGTAATAGGCTCGCCCCTATTACATGGGACTTAAAACATAACTGGCAAAATGTGGGTGTACTATTAGGTACACCTCTGCCTGGCCTTACTGGGATTGCAGGCTTGATGTTATATGTTGGACAGTTTTTAGGTTTCTACCAATTACAAAAGTCTCTAATTGGTGCATTCAAGTGGCCTTTTCCCATCGATGTTGGGGTCGGGTTCCTGACTAGATGCAGCATTTAAGATGAACTCACTTCACTACAAAACCCAGTTGCATACGTCCAATTGTCTAATTTTCGGACTTTTGACTACCTAAAAGAACTAGAACTGTCAAAAATCTTGCCTATAAAATGACGTAACCGTTCTGTGCGAGACTCGAAGGACAAAAGGGCTTCAGGAATTTAGAAGGCAGCCCTAACATTAACCCAGCGACACTGGCGGACAAAATTGATGGGCCATTTATCGGGCACTAGGCAGGTTTAAGGCATATGCGCACAGACGTCCATCTCGCCAATTCAATATATTGTTTTGTTTCTTGTATTTTTTACTTACTGACGATAGGTTAACATTATACTAACAGTTTATGATCTGAATTAAATAAATGAATTAAATTGAATTGAAAAGTAGATTACGAAAAACGCTACAACAAATAAACTTCAGCCAATCAGTTTACACAAATCTGTAAAACGTTGTCGTCACCTTAATACTCAAACGTAAATTAAGAGCTCAATATAATGATTGCGTAATTCACCTTTTCAACACATCCACTCAAATGCATCGCTGATAAATCCAGGGGTTGTCACTCCCCAATCCTAAGGGCCGTCTAAAATCCCTAATAATATTTGTTCGGCAAATTTGCTTAAGACCGCCGCAATTTTAGACATCAACGCGCTCGAAAAAGGTACCTTTTAATTTTTTAGGGATGATTTGCTTGAGATACTGTCGTATTTTAATGAATTAGGGGTTTTATTTTTATTCACAATGGTTTTTTTTTTTTAGAAATGGCGGTTTCTCTAAAATACGGTTGGTTTATTTTGACGGACATTCGAAAATTGATGCGTTGTGAAATTATTTCTTATGTTGATATGAAAAATGAAACCCGAAAAGTGAATACTACGAGTGAAACATTTGTTGTTGATTTATAATTTATGTAAAAATCTAAATATATGGTATTTGGTTCTCGCGAACCTATCTGATAATTACGCAACAAAAAAAGCTCATGCTGCAGATAGGTAGATGCAGAAAGAGGAAAAAGATTTCCAAAATATTTTCTTTTGAAAGAAAAACATTTTGATTCCTTTACGTCCTGTCATTTATAAGTAGTGTAGGTTAGAGTAATTCCATAAATTCATTGTCACAAAACCGACTGTTCCTTACCAAAAAAAACACACGAAAAAAATATACTCGGTCTATAACAAACTTCCGGATGTCCTTTAGGAGAGAAAAATAAGAAAAAATAGTAAAAAAAAGTGGTGAGGGTACTGGCTACACGTCCGTAGGGAGGCGATCAATCGTGCGGAGTGACGGGATCCTCCCAGGGAGGGGAGCTCTGCTATAAGTAGTATTTATTTAGTTATTTAGCAAATAACCAACAAGTTTGTGTACGTTAGGTTTGTAGGTACTATTTTAATATACCAACAAAATGGAGTTAAGACGGTTTAATATCTAGTCAAAGATAGACAGAAAATTGAAAAACCATTTTCAATTAATAGAATAGGTTTACACAGATTCATAACGTTTACTATTCACGTTTTCCTCTCATACATATTAAAAGCAACGAATAAATTCGAAAAACTTTGACCGACCTACTAAACTTAGATCAAAGATATTTGTGTGTGATGGAAAGGTTTATTAAACATAGCCAAACTATGCCATAGGCATTTTCTACACAGCCTACATAGCATACCTACATAGCTCACACAGAGTGATGAAAGATTATCATCTTAGTTGCAATACAAACCTGAATATACCTATCTGAAACCTTTCAATTGTATGATAACATCTTGGCCACTTCTCTAGATTTATATTACGACTAAACTACGTGTACCGATGTCCATCAAATGAGATTAGCTTATCACAAATCTGCGCTATCGACTGATAAGAAGAATTAGAGCTGTTTCCTTCAGCCTTGTGCTAGCATTGACAATGATAAACCATTGATTGTAAACAATCGATGCGTTTTATGTAACGAATATCGTAAATATGTACGAACTGGATTTTGTCCATGAGTTCGTCCGCATTGTACTTCGAACTTATGCTACTGAGACTATCGGGGATAAAATATATCCTATGTCCTAATTTAGATTATGTTCTAAACACTTGTGTGCCAATTTTCTTCCAAATTCTTTCATGATAGTAGCAGATAGGCAGACAGCAGATTACTTTCGTATTTATAGATACTATACTACATGATACCCGCGGCTTTGCCCGCGTCATCCCCGCGGGCAAAGCCGCGGGCATCAGCCCAAAATAATCATGAAATTTTGATCCCGTTCCCGCAACCCATGGGAAATATCATTATATTTTAGCCAATATATACAAAAACTTGACAAATTATATACTGAAACCTTCCTCGAGAACCATTCTATCCATTGGTGAAAACAACACGAAAATTGGTACAGTATTTTTTGAGTTATTCGCGAACAGACAGACAGATGCGGCGGAACACTTTGTTTTAAAATATGTAGTAAGAGAAGTAAAATAAGTGAAAAGTATTGCTTCCTGAAAGAACTTGTTGGTGGCAACAGTTTCACTTGCATACTAGATTAAATAGATACAGGAAGGTAAAAGTGAAAAGTCCCATACGACTTAATTGAGGAAATGTATTTCGTATTTTTACACCACTTTTTTTTTCAAAATGGGTTGAAGCTTTTCAGTGGCTTTAGTGAATTCGATACGGTTTTGGCTTTGACAAGCTGAAATAGTACCATCAACACGACCGAAACAAAAAGGTTTTGTGGATAACTATACACCGTGACTTTTTAGTCGTCTGACAACGGCAGCCCACTTCATGTATCCAATGACTATTATACATTCATAACAAAAAAAATATTATTCATTATTATGATGCATAACGTAGTTGAAACATTCTGTTGCGAGCGAAGATCTATCTACTCGACTCGTGCGATAGATAGGTATGTTCTACTGTTTGATACGTAAACATTATTAACAGGATGTTTCATAATTCTAATGTATTTTTTTTGTACCTATTATCTTAATTAATGGTAAAAAAAACACGCCTAGAGGTATTTTATGTCGGATTGAGTTGAGTGGACCACCTTTGTCAGACGACTAAAAAGTCACGGTGTATAATCATGTATTGGTTCTCGTTTTCTCTGATTTGATCAAAACAAATCTTACGCCGATTCCCTTGTAAAGTCTGTGTACTCAAATGTGATTATCGATATCTTTCGATATACGCCATCGCTATCAGTACCAAAGGGTAAATTTATTGATAGGCGACATTTATAAATTGTTATCGCGCAAGATTTGATTTCTAGATTTTCAGTAAATCCTTTTTAAACATATTTTGTTCGTAGATTGTTATCTGGCCTTCATGAATGTATTAGTCTGTTATCTTTGGCCATCTGTTATTTTAGAAATGGGTTGGTTTTGTTGTTGTATATATAGTTAAAAGCTCTGCGTTCTCGTTCCGTGGATGGGTGACATGGTGCTCATTAATTTTAGAGTTCGATAACCTTTTGTGCCACAGAAAACACGTACAGCCCCTTGTTCTGGCTTTTATTTGTAGATCTTTGGCAATAGTTACGGATAGCTTAAAAAACCCAAAAGTCTGACAACTAGATATACTGCTTGGGTTCGCTTCATGTTACACTGCATAGGGTGGAAGCCAGACCCCAACATTTGGGAAAAGTCTAGGCATAATTATGTTTGTTTTTAACAATAACATGTCCCAATGCTCCTATTTCATCAAGATGTTCCCGTATTTTACTATTCTTAATTATTTTTACTGCCTCGTTGGTCTAGTGGTCGCAAGCGCGACTGCTGAGCATGAGGTCCTGGGGTCGATTCCCAGGTCGGGCAAAGAGTTATTGGATTTTTCTATTAGAAAATTCTCAGTAGCTGCCACGGATTTTGGATTTGTACCCGGTTGATGGCAATAGGCTCGCCCCTTATTACATGAGATTTAAATATAACTGGTGAAATGGGGGTGTACCTACTATTAGGTACACCTCTGCCTAACCCTTCGGGTATTACAGGCGTGATGAATAAAAAATGGTCATAAACGAATGCGAAAAATGACAATAAATTATATTGCAATGGTTCATTGATGGAATTGTGTTTATAACGTAGAGGCCCTATTGCCAAACTTATATTACGATAAGTCTGTTGTTTTTAGTTTGTACTTTTCCTTTTTCCTTTTCGTGAAAATGTTCGTACAAAGCCAAACCGTGTTACAGATAAAACAAGCACATGTTTTTATCAAAAATCAAGGTTTATCACTTGGCGACGTGACGTCACACTACGTGATCACATTATGTAAGAGTGGATGTACCTTCTTATGTACTTACTATACAGTCTTACGAGAGATCAGCCTATCTTAACTGGTAAAGGTGCAATAAATTGTGTTTCTAAGAACTCAACGTTACTTGTTTGTTAGAATGTTGCCGATAATCATAGCGAGAACACAGTGATTATGATTTTTATAATAGTACTCTAATAATGCAATCACACAAAAGTTGCAAACTTCAAAGGCTTTTTTAACCCGACGTCAAAAAAGCAGGAAAGGTACACAATTCGTCGGAATATTTTTTTTTTAAATTCATGTCACCAATTACTCGAAGACGCTTGAACTGATTTCGATTTTTTTTGTTTGAAAGTGTATACTCTCAAGTTGGTCCCATAGAAATATTGTCGTGATCTGATCACGGACTTCGGAGATTAGTTGTGTTTTTGAATTCGTTTTTATTTTGTACAAAAAGTTTTTTGGTTCAACAACGTAAAGAGACGAATTTTCAAAAATCCTTCCTCAGCACTCATATTTGTATATGTATAAGGAACTTTTGTGCAAAATTTCATGCTGCTGGCACCCTGTGCCCGTGCGTTTCAGTCAATTTCCAGAATAATACTGACAACGTTTTTTCTCCGTATTTGAAATCTTATTTATTCTTCGCCAGTTCTTTTGACGTTCCCTGATAGTGTGTATATTAACTACCGTATTTTATATTTTTGTAAGGAAGTACGTAAAATACGAGCTTTGGACATGGAGTTGCGGACCACCAGCGCGTTATACAAAACAATATATATGTTTACAGTTTTCGATCTCGATTCAAGAACTCCGCTGTCCCTACCATCATTGAGTAGTTCAACGCCTGGTCAATTGCTACCCCAGCTTGCTTATCCATTGCTTTTAAACATACATCTTGGGAGACGCATCTGACTCATTTATGATGGCGTGTCATCGATCATAGCGTTATCTCAAAGTAGGTAACTATGTAATTTTGTTGATATTCATCACGTCTGCTAGATAACGCGACTGTTCCTGGCCGTAGATAGAATAGATTAAGGGTATAATGCTCTTTTTTTTTTTCTTTTTTTTTTAAAAAAGGGTATAATGTTCAAAACTATCTATGGTTGAAATTTGGAATGCCCTAAGGGCACATGATCGCACTTATGTATTTTCAGGATGAAATCCATCAGAACATTCAATACCCATTACGGCATTTCTCTACCTTCGATTTTTTCTTATAAAGGTGGCTGCACATCCTCACCGTGATACTCCTAGATGAGGCTAGACGAGCGCTTCTTTAAACACTCACGCCGATTTCGTAACACGATGCCATAATGCTACGGTCAGATTAAATTTTTCAAAAAGTTGGCAAACTGCAATGTAACTGGGACAAAAATGGTGGCATTGAGCTATCCATTACTTGAAAATTCAAAAAGCAGTCATAGTGCGAAAGTGCATCGTGCTACGAAATCGGCCTGGGAGTATCTCGGCAAGAGTGTATAGCCACTTTTAGAGAATTTTTGTTTTCTCGAATATCCATACTGGCACGCGTTTAGGCATCAACGTCGCTTCCCTTCAGAACCCAATTGCACCGGCCTGTTCTAAAAATAAATTGCCCAGCTGTTCTAAAAATAATTTACGTGCATACCGATGTCTCTTTGGGTTGCAAATAAAAATAAAAAGATTGATTAATTTATCCACACCATTCGACTTAATTGCTGATTTAACAAGCCTAGCGCCATTCTTCACAGCCTAGAAATACATTTCTTGGCTCATTCCATTTCCACAACCCTCCGAGTTCAAAACCAAAATATCATTTAAAAGTGGGTCAGTCCTGTCCCTACTAGCGATAGTAATAAAGCCGTGTTACATTCAGTCTCAGTCTAGTTTATTGGTATTATCTATTTCTATGTATATACATACGTGTAAATTATTATCTCAATCTAGATTTTAATTGTGACTCCTTCGAACCAGAATACGGTGCCACAACTTGTAAGTTCAAGATCCTTGATCCTTTCTGTTCACCTCATCTTCCGGCGCTACGATTCGTCGAAAGTGTTACGTGAAATTGTAATAAAAAGCAATTTGGTGGAGCTAGTTCCAATTTAGATTACGCTCAAATGATCCCATTTAAGCTATAGGTAAGACATTGGTGGTAGGTGATTGTTCTGATGGTGGTGCTGATTCAGGACTCAAATTGGAATTATAACTATTAGGTTTTTCTAGAGGAGCTCCTGGCTAAATAATAACAGCCGCTTGGTTCAATCTTAAGGTTAAGCCGCGCTTACCTAGGTTGGTCTGTGGATGGGTGACCACCCATTACATACCAAGTTTCCTCTATGCCTCGGAAAGCACGTTAAGCAGTTGGTCCCTGCTGTCATTTGTAGATCTTTGACAGTCGTTACAGGTAGTCAATGGCCCGAAAGTCTGCCAACCAGTCTTGCCAAGGGATATCGTATTGACCAGTTTTTTTTTTTTTTTAAACTTCCCCCACACTAGGAAATTTTTCCTGTATCGTGGGTGCGTTCACAAACATTTAAACTCACATACACAAACAGCCAGACCCGGAACAAATATCTGTAGGCCATACAAATATTTGTTCCGTGCGGGGATCGAACCCGCGACACGCAGCGCAGCAGTCAATCGCGCAGCCACTGCGCCAACCGTGCCGTATTAACTGGGTTGTGGCGGTCAGATAGGCAGTCGCTCCATGTGAAATACTGGTATTCAGCCGTATTCGGTTAGACTGGAAGCCGACCCCAACATAGTTGGGAAAAGACCAGGCAGATAGATGATGGTGAACTATTAGGTTTTATTTGACTCTGCAGATTTACTTCGTCAGAAATGAAACCGTATTGCGTTATCATGATTTCAAAAAAGTTGACCATACTCAAACAATGTTACTCGTAGTATGCCATCTTACTTCTTACTATCTTACTAATATTATAAATGCGAAAGTTAGTGATTATGGATGGATGTATGTTATTCTTTCACGCAAAAAGTACTCTCGGATTTGGATGAAATTAAGCACACAGATAATTTATAACCTGGATTAACACATAGGATACTTTTTGTCCCGGTAGTATGATCCCGTGGGAAAATCGTAGCACTCCACGTGGGCCAAGCCGCGGGCATAATCTAGTCTTTGTGTCATAAAGTTTCTAATCTTGATTGAGCTGTGCTAATCATAATAATAAAATTACCTCTATGTATCAGGCTCCCTTTTGCGAGGAATTTTTCCAACCTTCTTTACCCAAAACATATAATCACAACAAATACTCAGTATATGCAATAAAAGTAATTGTGAGCAAATCAGTAGAATTGTTTGTAGAGCAAATCTTGATAGATAAGCGATCGAGCCCTCCATGTGTACTGATGCAGATAAGATTACTGCTGAGTTCGTGAGCCTCACACTTGGAGGTTTTTCAACCTTTTTAAGTTAGGTGATGGCGGAAAGTTCGTTTTATTTAAACTTGAGTTGAGAATCCACTGCTCTTCACTTGGTCATCACTGTTGGAGTCTCTAGTATGCTAGCCCTTTAACGACACCCTTTTCTTTGGCTTGGAGAGACGTTTAAAAGGTAAAAAAAAATGCATTTTATGAAATGAAATAATTGTATGAAATGTCATTATTCTTGTGGCGACACTTGGGGGAGGCCTATGTCCAGCAGTGGACGTCTTTCGGCTCAAATGATGATGATGATGATGAAATGTCACTTTAAAAGCGCAAATAAAGGTACAGTCTTGGGTACAGTTAACTTATGAATACTGAAATAACTGTCAGATTCCGTCGTCCGCAGCTGATCCGCTCAGCTTGATCGCACCATTACACGACACATGGTGGTACATACTATCTACCCACCTACCTACACCATGTATTAGATGAAGTCTTGTAATAATCGTCCAGTACTATTCATGAGTGGTACACACTACATAATACTATTATATCTCCCCTACCATTCAGGGATCCCCTCAGAATTGCGTCCCGGAATGTTTATGTAATATTACTTTATAGTATATAATGTACATTAATAGACAATACACTCCCTAATGCTCTGCAGAATACCAAGTATGATGGGGTATACGTCCAGCTGTCAATGTAGTCCAAAATGATGATCATGCTCCAAATTATAGCAAATTGCAAAATAAGATCTTTTTATGCACAAAAGAAATACAAACTCTACCAAGGAACCTTTCCTGTAACACCTCTAATGGCTAAAAGATAGACACTGATGGCTTAAAGCTTACCTATATTATAGGACAATCTTGTCGTAAATTATCCGTCTATCTTCGATAACCTTGTAAATCATAACCAAACTGATCCCCAAACAGTTCTCTGTTGACGTAGACAGAGAGATACCAAACACAAATAAGATGTTAACTTAATATAATTGATTTATAGAGTGTTGACAGTGTAAAACGTCTCACTCCGGAAGCTCGGAGCAAATGTAATAAATTATTGAATACCAACACGTGATAGTGAGGGCCGTGATCGATTGAGGGCGAAGCTTAATCGATCGACTGAGTGCATCCAAGATGGCGCCGCACGGCCGCCGCGCCGGCCGGCTGATGACTTCATTGTTCGGCGGTAGCATTGTTAGGGAAATTGGTTTACCGCTATTTAAAATTTGTTTAGAAATAGCATTTTGTTGGAGAAATAGGGTAGTTTTCACAAGTATCCATATTTAAGAGAATAGGGAAATCCGTTCATCTATACTTAATATTATAAAGAGGTATTTGTTTTTGGAAAGCGCTGCGTGGGATAGCCACCTGCCACATGGACTGACGACCTTGTTAAAACTGCAGGGAGTCGCTGGATGCAGGTGGCATTGGACCGGACACGTTGGAAATCCATTGGGGAGGCCTATGTCCAGCAGTGGACAGCAACGGGCTGAAATAATGATGATAATGATTTGTTTTTTAAGTTTGTATGTACAATAATACAAAGTAAGTAATCTCCGGAACATCCGATTCTAAAAATTCATTCACTGCCGGAAAGCTACATTTTTCGTGGGTGTAAGTCATATTTATATCATGCACATTAGCCGAGCTATTATATTTTTTCTGGACGAAGTCGCGGGTGAAGTGCTAGTCGTTAAATATAATTTGTCAAGTATAAGAGAGCCCCTCAGTTTCCCTCCCGTAGAGAGGAGGCCTGTGTCCCAGCAGTGGGAAAATTATAGGCTGATGATGATGATGATAAGAGAGCAAGTCAAAAGTGCAATGGGAGAAGACGAAGAAGGCTTGTCTGAAAGTATTGGACCGGTGAGGGTTTCAAACTAGTTCTATTGAAACAGATGACAATTGTTGAATACAAATATTTCGGTTGCATTGACATTGTTGTTTAAAAAGGTGCTGTGCCAACCCCGAGTAACATGGGAAAAGGGCAGAACGATAAAGATGATGATTGTTGTCATAGAAAAACCCAATTTTAATCGAAAAAACAGCAACACTGAGCAACAGCCGATAAAAATAGCACTATCTTCAAAGAGCATAATCTTTCCATATGATCTATCGTTATATATCTAGTTCATCTACAATTTTCTCGATATAAAACAATAGCGTTGATGTCACGGCACTACTCCTGAAGAAGAGATGCTGTGAGTCAACATGGCGTTTGTGTTTGTGACAGCACCACGTGACGTCATAAATCTTGGCAGATAATCTGCTTATATTATTTATGTACAAGCGTTTGTAAATATCCAAGTTGACGGGAATTAGAAAACGGTACAGATTATTGTTGAACTAAAACTTCTTCTTTACGCACGCTTGACTTGGAGAGTAAGCTGGTGAATGCGTTACGTTATGAGGCAAACGGAAGTTGAGACGGAGATATATGTTAGTGAAGATAGAAAGAGAGAGAGTTACGTTTTTTAATTTGACAGACGATTGTTCTGCATATGTTTAAGTTTTACTTCAGTCGTGTGGTCTAGAGCACACTCGTTTTTTTTTTTAATTATAAACTACTAGCTTTTGCGCGCGGTTTCTCTCGCGATACTTTAGAATTTTAAAATCAATTCGGGTTATATTCAGCTTGTAATATAATTCAATCATGGTTCGAAAGACACGTGGCGCCATCTATCATCATAAGAACGTTGTTGTTGTTTTCCTCGGGAACAATACTTTTTTTCTGTACACCTGACAACGTATATTGAAAATTTAAATCATGGGAGATGATAATCTTTGCTTAAAAATATTGAAGGGCCGTAGATTGGAAAATTTGACGGCGCGGTTGGCGCAGTGGCTGAGCGATTGACTGCTGCGCTGCGTGTCGCGGGTTCGATTCCCGCACGGAACAAATATTTGTATGGCCTACAGGTAGTTGTTCCGGATCTGGCTGTTTGTGTATGTGAGTTTAAATGTTTGTAAACGCACCCACGATAGGATATAGATATAGGAGAAATTCCTAGTGTGGGGCAAAGTTTCATAAAAAAAAAAATGTTGCAGATTGTTAATTTTTAAGAGAAGCGTTTTGAACATTTTAAGCTTATTTATTAAGTAAGTTATTTATATGTAACATTGGGTCTACTTGTAATATCTGTTTTAAACAAAGCCTTTCTTAACGTAGGCACGCGCATGTACTTTATCTATCTATTATTATTACTCTAGGACGTAAAACCAGTGAATAAAAATCAAATGTACGCACCTATTGATAAGATATACTTACCGAAGTGACCGCTTAATCAGAACACAGCTGTCCAATTTATGGTATCAGTCCATCTCCACCGATACCGATACCGATACCGATACCGATACCGATACCATGAGTTAATCCTAGTAACGCAAATTGTAGAAAGATTAAAATTGATTTTTAATTTTTACCCTGATTAGGAGATATAACAAATGTAGTTTGTTAGTGTTGGGACATTTTTTTATTGATAACCATCTATAGCCGTTTGAAGTTAGATAGGTAGAGTTATTAAGAGGAGGGAGGAGGGGGGGGGGGGTAGGGTTGAAGTTGTTGTTAAGTTATTTTTCACTTAGCTGTATTTTTGAAGTCGGTGTTTTTTTTCATTGTTAGTTGCAATGTCCTATTCAAATATTTGTTATGTATTTATCTTACATTAATAACATTACATTAAATGGTAATAGGCTTGTCCCCAATAAAATAGAACTTAACATACCTAACTGTCGAAATGTGGATGTACTGTACACATCTGCATACCCTCTCAGAGCATACAGTCGTGAGGTTATGTTATGGTGTTGTGTAAACAATAAACATCCAAGCGATTACATTTACGACAGATTTACGGTCTATTATTGACAGTTCTGTTCTATATCTCCGAAGTCCATAATTAGATCATGACAATATTTATATGGGACCAACTTGGGAGTAAACTCTTTCCAACAAAAGAGTATTTTTTCTAATCGGTTCAGCCGTCTTCGAGTAATCGGTGAACATACATAAAAAAAATATTCCGACGAATTGAGAACCTATCCTCCTTTTTTTTAAGTCGGGTTAAAAAGGGACTTACTTGAAGGGAGAGTATTACCTACTCATGGGAATACTTTATTTATTGGGTTTTCTCTGAAATACGAAAAATTGTCTGATCAATACAAAAGTGCAATTCTAACACGATTATGAAAACAGCTGATTCTTACACCTAATTTATAGGGTTTCCCTCATTTTACCTCTTAGGCCCACTTGCACGAAAAACTTAACTTAGAGTTAGTTGCTAATACGAGGTTAAATTGACAGTTTAATCATACAATATTGTTAATTTAACCTCGTGTTAGCATTTAACTCTGAGTTAAGTTTTTCGTGCAAGTGGGCCTAAGAGGTAAAAATAAATCCTTATATTTACCTAACATGTAGCAAATTAACTTATTATTGAAAGAAAACATTCTCTCCGAACATTCGTATTATGTAGAAAAATGCTGTGAGGTCATGGAAGATCACTTCACCGCTACTAATGACTATCAGTGTTCATTATTATTTAATAAATAATCCTTCTATTATAGAGTGATCCGATAAAGTGGTAACTGAACTTTACATCGGCCGCCTACAAACTGTTCACGATTTAAAAAGATTTACGGGTTCCGTATCAATAAAATCAGTGGAACGTTAAATGGGGTAGAGTCTTCCGTAAAATATCAATCAATGTGCACTTGAACTGCATCAGAATATTCGAATTGATTCATAAATTCTGATGTAAATATTCAATGCCTACCATATTTAATAAATGCTGGCACAGTAAAGAAAACTTAATAACATGTTGTATCATCATTATCTGCCTAGCCTTTTCCCAACTATGTTGGGGTCGGCTTCCAGTCTAACCGGATGCAGCTGAAATACCAGTATTTTACATGAAGCGACTGCCTATCTCACCTCCACAACCCAGTTAATACTGGGTAATACGATACCTCTTGGTAAGACTGGTTGTCTGACTTTTTGGGCCACTGACTACCTGTAACGACTGTCAAAGATGTACAAATGACAACCGGGACCAACGGCTTAACGTGCTTTCTGAGGCACGGAGGAAACTCGGTATGTAATGGGTGGTCACCCATCCACAGACCAACCTAGGCAAGCACGGCTTAACCTAAAGATCGACCCGTGCGGCTGTTATTATTTTGCCACGAGCTCCTTAATAACATGTTGTATAATGAACGTTAAAACTCATTCCAATAAACGTCACATTTCCCTTTTATTACAATTTGATTTAGTTTTACCGACGCGACGGTTGGAGTGTTTAGGTATGAAATATATAATAAATAAATATCCAAGTAAGTACTACATTAAGTTTTTAAATGTTGAACTAAAAATGAATAAGAGAATGTTTCAAGTTAAGAAAACACTACAAACGAGTTGTTGTAGATTTTGTCTGCGAGGTGTTTATAGCTATTTGTTGAAGAAACTTCAATCAAGATTGTCCGAGTATTATGAATCAAAAAACTATAGAGAACCCTAAACGATCATCAAATAATTTATTCAAAAAATATTAATATAGCTGCGTTCGTCCCACGCACGCTAATCTGTCTGTCCGTCCGTCCGCTCTATCTCAGAAACTGGACAAAGACAATGGGGCCATATCTTGGAGGAATGCATCCATATCTAGTATCTATTCAGTAAACACGTGGGTTAAAATGTTTTGGAAAATCATTAATATTTAGAAAGTAAGCTTTTGTGTTCCCGTTAGTTTGTCGTTGAACTTGATAGTTTGTTAGAAGTTTGGGGTTGTTAGCTGTATGTTTACTCTGCTATAGCCTGGTTATATGGGTACTTAGTAGTTTTTAAAACCTTAAACCATAGAAGAAATATTCTATGAAAACTTTGAATGTAAAAAAATCTAGTAATAATGACATGCGACTTATATCTGGCAGGACGTATTGATTTCAAGCTGTGAAATATGTAAGAAACTGTTTTTTTTCCACTGAATACCTGCCTGTGCTGTTGATTACACATTGCACAAGCTGATGGACGCTACTGAAAGTGCCAAACTCGTCGCCCAATTTTACGCTGAATCAATTTAGTTAAGATGTAAAAATTCATCAGATCATCAACTGCCTAAGTGATATCGCATTTACGACCATAATACATCAACTTACCACCTTACCCTGACCACAGAAACAGCACCACGAAGGTTCCTATCTAACCACAATCACAGCATTGCTTACAAAAATATTTTTATTGATATTAAAACAAGTCAAGGGGTCATTACCAGGACAAAGGTATTGGAAAGTGCGTCACGTGACGGGGTTAGGGGGTGAAAGGGGCGAAGGGGTGTAAGAAGCAAGGGGGGTCGCGTGTGAGATTGTGCGATAGTCTCCCCGCGGTGGACGCCGGTCTAATCGGTTTACTGGGCCTAGCGACTTTGGTGGTTGGTGCCAGGTGGAAGATGAAGCGAAATATTAAACTTCTAAGTTAAGAAGACATTTGAAAACAATAACGAGTGATCATAGTTTGAATAGGAATGTGGATGACAATAGATAAGTTGACCATGAAAACGGTGAATGGCCTGTGTGAGATATATACACGCCTGAGCAGACAACTAATAGAGAAGTATGAAACAAGAAGACATGGTGCGCTGACCACAAATAGATTCGGATAAGGACAGAAGTGAGCAAATATCCAAAAGACCACTGTTAGTCTTCGGAGACATAAAAAGTAATCATTTCTAGACCAGACAAATCAGGATGTCAGTAGAGAAATGTACATTTCTTCAATCCCTAATATGATCCAAATCACAATTTGTCAAGTGTTAGCAGCTCAAACGTATAAAATTGGACCATGACAACCCTGGGATTATGATTAGATACGCGAAGTACTGCCCAAGTGTCCTTATAGTAACAGACCTTGGCCTGCACTGACGACCCAGGATATCAGTATTATCTGCATCCAACCAGCTTAATCGCCTCATCTCTGTACGGTCTTCTTGTAGTGCCGACGGTGCATTGTTTTTGTCATTACCAATGACACAGCACCGCTGATCGCTTCCAAATCGTGCCACCTGCGAACGTCTCACCTAATGCAGGTGACTTGCAAGCCGCGTTTAATATGCCACTTCGAGCCACTTTCAGTCCAGTTCACTCCTAATAACCCCTTCAGAGGCGTTCCTCCTCCAATCTGATGGTTCAGATATCCACTTGAAAGCCAAGGAATAGTGCTATTATGGCTAACTTTCTCGAATTCATTTGGTTGACGTAAAACGATTTTTATGGTGGATTTGTAAGTGCTCGCTGATTTTCTTTTATGTTCGTCCATTACTTTCCATTAGCACCTTGCTTGTGGTTGCTGGTTTCATTTTAAGTTAGTTCATAATACAAATATTTGTATTATGCCCCCAAAAAAGTTCGAGTATAAGTATGTACTTATTATACTCGTACTTTTTTCTATGGGGGAAAGTAGAAACAATGCAACGCCACCTGCTACGATCCTTACACACTCCTTTAGTCCTTTTGCTTCGTGTTCCTAGTAATGCGTTTACAAAAAAGTTTTTCGTTTAAAAACCTAATACTCATTAGTATTACCCTTGATGCTTCATTGCCTTCTCCTTTACTTGATATAGGTTTGTATATAAATACAAACATTGGAATCTTTTTGCGACACCCAGATACAATCTCACCCGCTGCGAATCTTACAAACATTTCTGTTACGTCATCGTCCCGAAGCGACTTGGACAAACATCAATGATTTTGCCAATCACAACAAAGTTACTTTACGCATTCCTCAAAAATGCAAATAAAAACCTTAACCACAAACTGTAAAGACAGAATAAACTATAGCCATCAAAGAATACAGTTCAAAATAGGCTGTTAATGATCAATATTTCCGAAGACCCAAACGTCATGCGACAGTCGACTTGCAAGCGGAAAATGACAATGTGAGATACCTATCCTTTCCTTTGCCAATTTAAATTTTGCTGACTCATTGAACACCTTGGAAGAAGTAAAACCTTGGTGTTTTAGACTTAGGGTACAAATTCGCGTTACATCACTTTGGGGTCGGTAAAGTAAAGTTGTGGAGTACTCCCACGACGTTGATATCTGGGCACACGGGCACAGGGCGTATATTGTGCGCGGGGAATAGATAAGATCTAACTCAGGCCTTTGACAGACTTCACGTGTGGTCTAATTTTGGCATGTTTTTAAAAGTGTTTGTTTGTTGGGTGTACAACGATATTTTAAGTGTTTAAAGGTTTGGTGAGGATGGAGACAATGAACATTCTGAAGATAAACTTGAGGGCCTAGACATTCTGTGTGAAAAGGTAAAAATGATTAGATCGACATTTAAGCTAACGAAAAACTTTACTCGATTGCCATATTTTGTTTTTTTTTCTCTAGAAATAAAGAAATGAAATGTCGGCTGAAAGCGTTCTCAATTTTAGGACTGATTAGACTGTTCTTCAACATAATAAGTACGAGAAAAAATAATTTACACATTTTGGAAAAACATTCCAAAATTCTCGGTCTACACTGGCTTTACATAAGATGACGAACTATATGACACAAAAGCAACAGTCACGGTCGCAGCAGCAGCAGTAGAAGCTAATAAAATCACCACAATACAATTTAATACCCGCTGTAATTGATCAGCATGTCTGTGACGCCGCGACAATGTTAATTCTACTTTATTGGGCACCGCACAACACTGTCTAGTCATCGTGACAATGTTGTTTCTGTATTTTGGCCTGCTTAAATGCTGATGCTGAATTTGTAAGAGGTGGCTTACTGTCGAAGGAAAACGATTGTGTTCCAACAAGAAGAAGACTTATCTATCTATCTAATATTCCGATTTGTTTTTTTTTTGATCTAATTGTCTTAACTGATGCTAAAAAAGAGGTGGTCTAAAAACGAACGGACTGCTCTTAATTTTGGAGTATTAGTGTTTTGTTTTGATTGCCCGTTTGGTGGCAATTGGCTTGCCTTCTATTACATGGTCCTACTTAAATATAACTGGTGAAAGTGAGGGTACTATAGACCTCTTCATAACCCTTTCTTGATCACAGACGTTATGTTGTATATTATTATTAAGGTTTTCGCTATCCTGATAAAAGGTAAAGCATTACCAGCACTCCGAATCGTAGGAATAATTTGAACGATAAGGATGTACATACTTGTTTAAGATAAATACAATCTTTGATGCTTAAAGTCTTCGGGGAATAACCCTGAAGATCGTTATTTACTAATCAGCAATGCTTTGTTGTCCTTACTTGAAGGTTGGTTGATAAAAAATGGAGAATCTAATTAGCCCGTTTACGAGGGTCAGCTAGGACCGGTGAATTTTTAATGTTTTTATGATATACTGAGAAAATAATGTGAGGAAATATTTTGTGTAGGTACAAATGCGGATGGCTATAATAGTGGGGAATACCAAAGAAATGATGGGTGGCTAGAAAGGGGGTAAATCATAAGATGACGATTAAAAGGGAAGCAGGGAAGAAGAAGACATGCTGCGCCAACCTCAAATAATATGGAACGATGATGATGATATACTGCTGTAGTAACTTTTGACCGAAGGAAAAAGTTGGTTCATTTTCTACGCAGAATAATGAATATCCATACACTCATGTTGCAAAACGCAATTTTTGTCGAAGTTCTGCAGTAAGTAACAATACAAGCAAACTAGCGCCAGTAAATACCTTAACTTTAAGAGATTCCTAGAAACAACGTTTGAAATGATAAATTCATTGAAAACTATTGTAATACTTCAGATATTTAAATCTTTTTCAATGTCTGCTGATATCTACATATCAGAGACACTCAAGAAATAATTTTATCTGATTTCAGAATTGTCTCATTTTGAGATAATTTTAGCAAGAAGGTCTTTGTTAGTTGTAATATTACACTACTATTTACTTACATAAATGATTGATGATGATTACGTAGTATCAGAATTAGTCTATACTTATATGAAGATTGGTTGGGATAAATTCAGATTCTCCAAAAATCAACGAAATGATAAAATCAGTCAATCTCTTTACATAAAAATGCTCATATTCTACTTCTCCAGACTCAAGGCGCCGTTCTAAAACCTCTCAATGCCATGGAGTTAATTTATGTTTATCTTTTAGTTGACATCACAAGCAAAGAGAGGCCTGTTCCCGGCAGTGGGTGAACTCGGGCTGTGGATGATGACAATAAATAAGCATTTCTTTTCAGAATCAACTTCTATACTTGTTAGTAACCATGAAAACTTATAAACTAGTGTTAGTAACATGTATTCTAAGCTGCGTGAGGCACGCCAATCCTGGGAAATGTTTACTTGACTGCATGCAGTCCAGCAGTCGTATCCACCGCCCCAAAATTGGAAACTCCCACCTGCCAGCCAACATTCTAAGAATGGTGTTGAGGCTTTCGCGGACACGGTGTAGCAGAGATGCGCATCTTTTGCGCATGATGGTGGAAAAACTATCAAAGTCCGCGCAGCAAAAATGCGGCAGCCCCATCATCACCCGGAACGTGTTGTTATATTGTGTGCGCAGGCCACTATGTGCCTTTTGCGTAAAGTTCACCCACAAATGATGATAAATTATAATGATGATGATGTTGAGGTATTACAAGAAATAATGAACATGTAAGTAGTAGGCCACCAAAAGGATCAAAAAGAAAGAAAATAATCTAAATCATCGATAGATTCTGATGTAGTGCGTTTCGAAGCAGCAGCTCAATTGACAAAGAGCTGTGGAGACTATTTGCGAACGTCAATTTAAAGCAATCGTCGCGAGCAATTTGACGGTGTGGGCTGACTATTGAATAATGTGTCTGGCTGTTGTGGCTACAATTGCTGGTCTGCTACCTTATCTATCTTTTAAGAGTGCCTGCTGTAGATATAGCAGAGTTACGACTTATTGAGCTTTCTTTATCATCTGCAATATAATTGTTGCGGCAGTGTTTTCTTGTAACAGTATTTTTAATACGTTTTCATTAAATTAAGCTTTTTGAGAGGCTCAAAGAACTGTTGAACAAGTAAGGAATGCCATTGTACTGTCGTAGGTAAAAAAACTGTCAATAAGAATTTCGGAAGTTTCTACTTCAATAAAATAAACCACAAAAAAGGGGTGGGCTACTTACTATAAGCCGCCACGCGGAGGATTTGAATCAGGTTAGAATTTGCATACCTTTATATTCTTAACTTACTTTTAACAATCTAGTTTGCGATACTTTGAACATTATAAAAAAAAATAGCTTCAATAGTAGAATTCCTATAAAGTAATGAAATCTTATTGTGGTGGATGTAGCTTCAGAAGGTTATTTCTTAGTGCAAAACTACTAATAAGGTGAACTTTCTCTAATGAGGTGTCAAGACAAAATTATAAAAATATATACAACATTACACACCCAGATTTGCAACGACTTTTTCGACAGCAACGCTCTCTCTTGTTTTGATAGACTTCTACTAAACCAAGTGAAGTTTTGGAATAACTAAACTTTTCGCCAACTGCAAAACCTCATTAAAATCAAAACAACAGCTCCTATCAAACACAAATTTAGGACATGGACAGTATCCCCAATTCGTACAAGCACGAGCCGTGCGTGTTGCGTGCACAAACAAACACGAGAGATAGCCAGCACGAGGTTTAGGCGAATGTAAACCAAGTCGCGTGTGCTGGCTATAGTACGCGTGTTGGTTGTACGCGGGTTGTTGCGGGTTGTTCGCTCTTGTTGCTTGTCTGTCGTTGCGTGTGATTGGAACACGTTACTTTATGTTTTAATTAGGTGTTACCGAGTTTTAGAGTAGTTTTAAAGGTGCCTCAAGGTTCTTTCCTTAATTATACCATGAATTTACTCAATCTATCCATTGTATTCTAATGTTCAATGAAACCAATTTTATTTAAGTTTATTGTTCTTCAGTTGAACATCGTGATGCTTGACCAACATTTTGATACAAATATCCTTGTCTAGGGCCAAAGAGGTTTAAAGACTTAAAGAGCGGACATTGGGATTTTTTTTCACACCAACATTTTGATCGCGAACGTTTTCGAGTTTGACACTCAAATACTACATGACAAGCGGGCGTATGACACTAGACAGAGCGATTTGATACTAAGTAGTAACATAAGTATTAGGTTTACGGTTTTCTTCGTCTTGTCCAGTCTATCGCTCGTAAATATTTCAATGTCTTTGTGTAGAGCAGAGGGCTACGTTCCTGGGTCACTTGCCTACCATAAGTAAGTTACGGGTTCCTAAACGGTGATCATTTCCCAAATGTATACCAAATCCGGTTCCCCTTCTACATACTCAACTGATATGCATTTTCCAATAGAGATATCTTCTCCGCTATACAGGGTGTTTTTTTCAACAATCCTATATAAGCGTCATTCAAGATACAATTTACATTCTAGTTCTCGCAAGTGGCTTTTGTTTCAAATTAGAATAAAAACTTCATTACGATAATATAGCGTGTACGCACTGCATTAGTTTCTTTGCAATCGGTATGGTCCATCTAATGTTATTAAGTCCTAGGCACCTCCTACACCATGATGAAATCTTTCGCAAAGTGTTGCGACAACGAATTGTATCACTGTTTTCACTGAGAAAGTCTTAGGTGGTTTTTCTGGATGCTTCCATGCCATGGAAACTTTAGATAACTTTATTTTGAGTGACGAGTGGGTATTCAGGTTATAAAACGATGGGCTTTTTAAAAATGAAAATTAAAATTAAAAGATCACACTACACGGTGTGAGGGACGGTGTGTCACAAACTTTTTACTAAGGATTCGTTCTAGTGTTGCCTAAATCGGTCTTGGTCTTGGTCTTGCGAAAATGCAAGAACAAGACAAAGACCGATTTTCCCTTTAGCAGTTCCCGCCAGTCTGTAATTAATTTCTTCTGTAAATATAAAAGCGCACACAAAGCACGTAATGTAAAGATTTAGCTCAAAATCTTTGGTCTTGCAGTCTTGGTCTTGATCTTGCATTTTCGCAAGACCAAGACCGATTTTGGGCAACACTAATTCGTTAAATGATTTTAGAACAATAAGCCCAGAAACGTTTCGCTGGTTTCAAAACAAAAAAACTGCTGTTCCATACATTTTGTACAGGTGCAGATTATGTTTGTTTGTTTGAACGGGCTAATCTCTGGAACTATCCATTCATATTTGCAAAATTCCTTTCTCAATTGATGGCCTAATTCTATTTATCACCACGCTACGACCCTAAAGAGTCAAGCGATAAGTGAAATGACGGGTAAAACCACGGGGCGCAGCTAGTAGTAAATATATAATTTAAAAGGTTTCAGTTTAGCATGTTCTGAGGTAACTTTCTAGTTATAATAAACACCAAGCGCCGTTCTTACAGAACAAGAAGGCGTTGCGCTCGCGCATGGCGGCATGGCGCTATCGGTACGAACATCTGAAGCCTGTCCGAGACTCTGAGCTGCATCGACTGCCATGTTGATAGAATGCACTGGCCTATGGGTCTGTTTTAATTGAATATAATGTTTTTATAAATAAATACAATGTATTTCATTTATAAGGGGTGTACAAATATCCTTAACGAAGCCAAAAGACACTTGTTCTCCTCGGTATTACGATTTTTTTTTTGTTCTAGAGCATACTCTGGGAACCTTCTAGTTACGGAAATATTGGGGGTGAAAGTTCCATCTCAATCACAAGTTTTTTCTTTTAAATACAAATTTTAAATGTTACCTTTACTTCCTCCACGATCCCCAATACTACTTAATGCGTCCATCAGCACAATTTATTGAGTGCGTTACATTGAACGTGATTTTCATCCCCAAAAAAGTGGTTTCCCAGCAATAATTTTTGCGTAGAGTTGCTTAGTTTGATAAACGGAATGCTTGGTTGGTAATGGGTTAGTTTACACCCTGTATATATTTTTCCTGGCGACCCAGCCCTGCTTTGCAGTCACCTATTAGGTCCAAAACTTACCTATCTTTCAAGCTGGACCCAATCTGGTTTCGAAGATTAACATGTACGAACATTTTTATAATTATATATAGTACTAGCACTTCGCCCGCGACTTCGCCCGCGACTTCGTCCGCGTGGAGTTCGATAATTAATTGATCCACGGGATCATATTACCGGGATAAGAATCCTATGTGTTAATCCAGGTTATAAACTGTCTATGCTAAATTTCATCGAAAACCGTTCAGTAGTTTTTGCGTGAAAAAGTAACCAACATCCATCCATCCTCACAAACTTCTTTTCTCGTCTGTTCACGATAAACTCAAAAACTACTGCACCGATTTTTATGCTGTTTTCACCAATGGATAGAGTGGTTCTCGAGAAAGGTATAGTATATAATTTGTCAAGTTTTTGTTGCGGGAACGGGATCAAAATTCCATGATTACATTTGGGCGCGATAACCGACATCCACGCGGGTGAAGCCGCGGGCGTCAGCTAGTTTATAATATTAGTAGGTTATTAAGAAGATACGCTATTAATTTAACTTACCTAACAAGTAACCGCTAGACTCAATTCGTTAGTAATAATATTTCATTACAATGCTATGCTATTTACATTTTGAATTTTACTGTTTGTTTTTTCAATCTCATTTAAGCTTTGTTCATTCATTAATTAAAAGTTATTTGAAATGTAAATCAAATAGATTTCGACAGTTTTTTGTTAATCTACGAAAATGTTTTATATTTCGGGTGTTATAACGGTACCTAAAATAACTAACTCCTAAAAGAGACTTGTGAAAAATAGAGTTACCTATTCACTTGAATAAATTCGTTATGATCTTACAAATAAGAAAAAAGATGGTAGACAGAAGATGAATGCTGCATTTTGTTTTAAAAGTTTACCAGCTGCAATAACAATCTTTAGTATTAGCAGTACATGAACTGTAGGTTTCTTTTGGATCAAACAAAAATCAATTATTCCAAATCAAGAAAATAAAAAAAAAAACGAGTGTCCTTTAGACCACACAACTGAAGTAAAACTTAAACAAATGCCGAACAATCGTCTGTCAAATTAAAAAACGTAACTCGACTTCCGTTTGCCTCGTAGCGAAACGCATTCACCAGCAGCTTACTCCTCAAGTCAAGCGTGAGTAAAGAAATTTAACTTAAAAAAAAAAATCCTCCAATACGCCATTTTAAAATGTAATCAAAGTACTATCCAACCATGACGTTTTACTTGAAAATAATCCGAAACTTACAAGTCCATCACAGGACCCACCGTAGTGTTGTACACTACCGTGACAACTGACAAGCAGTGAACGTCAAATTATTTGCTCTGCGCGTCAGTCGAACACCGGTCGAGTCGCAACCCTTGAACTGCTCACAGTCAGCGCTAGACTGACATCAGACGTCAAAATACTGACGTTGAGCGTTGCCGTAACTTAGAAGCGTTTGTGTGGAGGTAACTTGAAGGCTTCAAGTATTTAGGAACACAAAAAGTTGAGGAAGAATTTGTGATATATGTAGTTAAAAATCCGTCGGTCATTTATAATAATTTAAAGTAACCTTTTGTGTCTCACTGGGTGAACGACATATCGCAATGGATGGTACGGTTTGCACATCTTTCAGAAAGGTTTTGTGTATCATACTTACTTAATTTACAATTCCTAGTCATAAAACTCTACAATTATACAGGGTGTAAACAGACTCTTCACGAAGCCGTCTACCAAGCATTATGTTACATTAAAAAATTTATGCTGGGAAACTACTTTTTTTTGGGCTGAAAAATCACTTTTTACAGTAGGACTCAATGTAACGCACTCGAAACATTGTGCTGATGGATGGATTGAATAGTAAGGGGGTCCTGAAGGTGTATACAGTAAAAATCTTACATTCAAAACATGTATTAATAAAAAAACTTGTGAAAAAGTTGGAACTTTGACCCAATATCTCCGTAACTAGAAGGTTCCCAGGTATGGTCTAGAACAAAAAAAATGATCGCAATGACAGAGAGAACAAGACAGTGCCTTTCGGCTTCGTTAAGAGTCTGTTTACACCCTTTATTTTAAAAGTGTGAGGTTTAACTGTGAGGCATACCTAATTGAGAGATAATGTTCAAATAACAGTTGTAGCGTTACAAAATGTTACAGTTAACTAACCCTACATCGGAGAAGATTAAATTTCACATAATGGCTGGTTACAGTTGGAAATAATTGCCGAGGATCGAATGAAAGAGCATGTGATTGAAGAGGTCCATGCTCAGTTCAGCAATGGACTGCTAAGTGTGTTTTTCCACCAGAGATGTGCTATGCAGCGGCGCATCTTCATAACACATCTTACTCGCACCGCTACGCTTAGTATCGGTGGAAAAGGTCATATAGTTTCACAGCTTAGCAATTGCATCCTCGCAGCATAGCTGCATAGCCCATCTCTGGTGGAAAAGCACCCTTAGGCTGAAGAAAATGATGAAACCGAATCTGTATAGGATAATATACATTGAATGCCACTAGTAAATCTTTAAAAAAAAATTAAAGGGTTATGTAGGACGTACAAAGTTAATGTCTAGTATAAAGGGTCACGTATCTTTGCTTGTGATGTAGCATCGGTTGTCAATTAAAGTGATAAATGATTGGCGGTTAATGTGCTTGTTGTGACAGCAGTTCATAGTTACACGGCAGGTGAAGCCGTTTAGCTGTTGAACACATGATCGACGCGAATTCGGCTCTTGAGCTGGTCAGAAAGAGAGTGATGAGTACATGCAATAAAAGCGAATAGTCAGACGCGGTGTCGATTCGCGACCTCCGAAACATCATCGTCGCATTTAGTACATTCGACAAAAAAGCTCTTATTGACCGGCTCAAGTTAATTCCGGACTGCGAAACCTTTGGTCGCTTATTAAAAATGTCTTGTTTATCATCTACAAGTTAAATGAAGTAGCATTCCTTTGTTCTTACAGTAGTAGTGATCCTTCTTGCAGGCTTGTTCCACTCATTTTTGTTTTTTGAAGTGAAAACTTCTTTAGCATCGTTGTGATTTGAAAGTCGATGAAACGAAAAATCGGTGAAAAATCGGTTCGGGGAGAGACAGACACATAAATTCATAAGATTTAAAGTGGGAGAAAATGAGATAGGAAGCATTATACGGATTGCACACATGTTTTTTTTATTAGTAAGTAGTACGTCACCCAAATAATGTTGTAAAGTAATTAGGCATTGTTATTGTTAATATTATGATATAACATTTTAATGAAGTAGTATCAAAACATTGACATTGCTTTGCAACTGCTCAATTATCTAATGATAGTGATATTGCAGTCAATTAGTTGAATTATAATTTGAATAGCTAATTAATTACATAAGTTCATTTCATTCATGTTCAACACAGACTGTTTATTACTTCAGTAGGAAATAGTACACAGAAAAAGTTTTATGAATTACTTGAGATTAAGCCCGAATTGGTCTACCAGTGACCTTGGTCTTCGATAATGATGATGCAGTCATAAAATATAATCATACTGTTGTTATTAGTCACTCATATTCAAACAAGAAAATGTTAGAATGAAGATGGAACCAGACTCCGGTTATGTCCAAGAACAAAAAGAATTGCTGAAGAAAATTAACGTGGGAGAAAATGAGACAGGAAGTACAGCGTTTATCTTAAAAACAAAATTTTTGAAGGTTTCATTTCTATCACGTGTGAATCGCACACATTTTTTTTTATTTTTATTTTAGGATCTCCAACAAAAGATATACACAAAACATTTACATACAGGCTATAGATAATGGTCAGAATAAAGTATTACGTATTTGTACTCCTTCCCTTATATGTTTGATCGCGAGAGGTTTTCAGTAATTAAAGATTGTATTTCAACTTACCGGTTGGTTTGGGGACGTTCCTCTTCACCTGCATCCATTTGTAGGTCGGCACTGTCGCGTGGGACGCGTGCGCCTGGTGACCTTGAAGGTGGCTGTGAGAGGTCATACACTCCTCCCGCGGAAACCCATCCCTCAGCCCTCCGAACTCATCCTTCGGCTGGTAGTGTTCGAACTCGGGGCACGGGAGAGGAGAACCTGCGTGGTTGTACTGCATCGTGGTCTCATCCACAAAGTGCATATTGTACTTGGTCTCCAGGTAGTGATTATCCAGTTTATGCTCGTGCATTATCATCTCCTCATGCCGAGGCACCTCCTCTCTGTGCTTGAACGGCTCCGGATGAGGAGGTAAGGTGTGGATTGGGTAGTTCGGCTGCAACTCTCCATAGTCTAGGTTCGTATAACATAAACCAGTATCTGTGCTTATGACAGGTGTGGGAGGATGCTCGTGTGTCTGCCCGTGCAGTAAAGGCTCGTAGTAGTGCCCCGGAGTCTCGTAATACCCCTCGTGGTAACCCTCATATGGCGGCTGGTATGCTGCACCCTGCTGGTAGTACTCGGCGCCCCCGTACCCGTTCTGCTGGTTGTTGTACATCCCGACGTCCATAGTCATCATGTTAGTCACGCTCACCGTGTCTTTGTCTATCGACAACAATATCTTACATCACACACATCACTATTGCGCTGCGATCAAACAGTTCGCGCGACGGCTATTGGCCTCCCGGAATTCGGACCGTTCGAATTTAAATCGGGCTAGTACCGCACCGTGCGCTATCGACCGCACGCCCGTACGTCAGCTCAACCGACGAACACTGATCGCGGCACGCACGGCGGCATAATTTTTCTTAACCACACCTAAAACATTTATTCACCGTCCCTCTCTGTCGAGTCCAAAATCTGTACGCCCGACAAAGACGGAGTTATCTCAGACAGTTTTGATCGTATCACGAATTGATAAGAGTAAGAATTTTGATTTAATGTAAAGAATGGTAGTCACGGCGGATGATTTCGATAATGAATGCGTTCGACGTCAGTTGTGGACTGAGCGTTACGTGGGCAGGTAGAGCTGATTCTGGAAACTTTTTGTGCAATGGGAGGAGTCTTTGCGAAGGGTGGAGCTTGTTACAGCGAGGGACCAATAAGAGTGTTGTATTGCGCTCTTCATTTTGGATTGGTTGCATGGAGATAATAGTGCGAATCTGGGAGGCTGGATGCGAGCGGCCGAGTTTTTTTTATTTACTTTGTGTCGTTGTGAATGGTCCTCGGCGTTTATACTCGGAATGCTTTAATTTATCCTGGTGACGTAAATCGATTTCAAGGTGGGAAATGTTTCGCGCTATTCGTTTTTTCTGTCGTTATATTCCGTCGCAGCTGTCCCTATGTATCGCCTACTGGTTTATCTCTACGCGAAAATAATACTTTACTATATTTATATGGAATCTTTACAAAAAAATAGATTTTTTGTGATTAGATTTTCCATGACTTTGTTTCAGAATTCAACATTGACACACCCCTGATATTTACCGTTGACAATGTAAAGGAATAATGTAATTATGTGTCTTCTACAAAGAAAAAAAAACAAATCAGTGTTCTTTTTAAAAATGACCCTGGAAATCTTGCCTTGTTACTGACCATTACAAAGTAGTGGACTAGTGTTACTTGTTATCCTTTTGAAGTAGCTATATCTTCCTATATTACCAATATATGTGAGGGTTTACTCAGTAGTTCTTTGGGGTTAGATTTTAACTCTCTAGGGTCCGGAGTCCAAAAGTATTTAACATTGCATATTCAGCTCTGCTCCCCATACTTAGTCACAAAATAGGATTTCACTATGTATACATATAGAGACCAGTTGAGCTTTCGGGACTTACTTTATAGGTAAACACACACAAGTTACTACTGGTAGATAGTTTACTTGTATTCTTATGTCGTGTTTCAGAAACATGGTGATATGGTGTCCACTATGTCAATATCTGCATCTCAATTTTTGTGAACATCGTCACCCCCTGAGTCGACAGCTGCCAATGGGTAATCGATCACTTGCTCTTAAACATGAGAACACGGCGTATAAAGAAGAAAACTTGAAAGATGCCAAATCGTTTGGGAATTGTATAGTTTGATAGTTTCTCGTTGGTAAATTCGGAATTTTGGAGCCCGTATTTCTGTCGTTCTGATACCTCACACTGCATAAAGCACAATAGCCACACTTTCACAAGTAAGCAACGCATAAAAAGGTATATCTGAGGATGAGTGACCACGCCGTGCTTCGCAATAGGTCTCGACTGCCATACGAATGTGTTTGATGAAATATTAGTTACGGGGAGCCCGAAAACTTGACAACTAATCTTACCAACAGGTATTGCGTTAACCAGTAACTGAGTGGTTGTGGGAACAGGTAAGCAGTCACTGCTAGCAAAATAGTGGAATTCAGCATCCAGAAGTTGCCGACTGAAAACCGTCCCCAACTATAAGAAAAGACACGGCAAATGATGGTATCACTCTGTAAAATAAAAATCTTACTAAAAACAAAACTAACTCGTAATTTTTTTTCCTGATACACTTCTCTTTATCTATTCCACACTCAGATCAGCAACAAAATAATAATATTACAAAAACCGGCACCTGATTCAGGTAGTGCTAACATATATTACTGTCTAAACATACCATGATTTATTATTAAGAAGACTTGCTGACAAGTTGACGCCTACACTTCGTGGTCCGACATCATTATTGTTGCAGGTCTTAATTTAGTGCACCAGATGTGTAGTGTCGTACATAGGTATGAGAAGTATGCATTTTTGGAGCTAATAACAGATTTTGAAAAGTTGGTAGAAAATAAGAAAGATCTCTGTGTCGTAAGGTACAGTCGCGGCCTTTAACGCCTGATCGGTTAAAAAAAAATCGCTTGAATCATGCGGAGGCGCGCCGCCCGGCTAGAGAGCGCTTCATGTAGTGAATGCAAGCAAAAATGAGCTTAGTGGTGATCATGCGGTAGTGTCCGCCATTGTACCTCTCCTTTATACAGTTTTATTCCAAACTTGGTTAAAATAAGCAAGTATAGGAATAAATATTGAGAATAGTAAAGCACGAAGAGGATTCACTTGAGATTTTGATTCAACTCAAGCCTTTGACAAAGATAAGCATTTTTTTGCATATTGTGCTTAGTTCTAAATTTATTTTTTGCAGAATCATAAACAATACGAAATAAAACTTGGCGTACCTCAAGGCAATGTTGGCGTCTTGGGTCCGACGATGCCAACATTGTGTTTCATAATATGTAACATCCATAAAATAACATTATGCCTTACACAAACGATATTGGTTTTATGGTTAATATAGTCACAAAGAAGAAGTAGAAAAAACTTTGCACACCCATTGCACGGTGGTAAAACTTGAAACTTCTAATACTAAGTCTGGGATCAAAATGGGAAAGGAAGAATGCACATGTCCATGATTTTTCACTTGTTTAGTGCAGTTACAATAAACTAATCCATAATGTGTTAAATTGTGTAAGCCCTAAATCTTATTGCACCAAACCATCCAAAACCAAAGCAATAGATATACGGTACTTTCGATACAAACACAACAGACTGGCGACAGTTGCCCGTTGAAGGTGCAATTGCAAGGAAAACTACTGCATCGCATTTCAACTTTATGTCAAGCATACTAAAGGTGGTATTTAAATGAGTTAAGTGTGTGGAAAAAAATTGTGAATATTATAATGAGGTTGGACGTGTTAATGCACAAGACGAGACAGATAACGCATTATGAGTGTAACGGGGAATAAAAAAAGGATGGGACATGTCCACTGAATATTAAAATATATCGACGGGAAATAAGTAGATAAAAATAAGTCGACACTGGTTATTAAGGTCCTACACTCTAGTAATTTGGGAAAGCAAAATATAAGTGTTATGATTCAGCATTCTTCGGTTCACTTGGAATCGAAGAATTCTGAATCGTTAAAAAAAATGGATTAAATTCTCTGATTTCTGTAATTGGCATTGAGTATTACAAAGCGAGTTTCCTTTTTTTTCGGATGGGTAATCATCAAATGACTCCTCCCGCTCTGGACAGAGCGGAAGGGAGTGTCAGACTTGTACTGACTAAAACCCATCCATGTTCCTTCCTTGCCCTTTGTGTTCCAGGGCCGCGGTGTCTCTTTCGAACAATCCCGCAGTCCAAAACTAGTGTCCTGAGATGCACATCGTCGAACCTCGAACTATTTTCTGAAATTAAGCCTTCACATAAAATGGACTGAAACTGGTATGCGGGATATTTAATTCCATTCACTCATACATATAATCCCCAATCCCTAATATTGTCGTAACTTCCATTTGCTTTAAAAGATCTTCCAGAAAAACCGGTTATCGACAAAACACATCGAATCCAACCCAGCCCTATTGCTCACTTGTTTTCAATTAAGTTATCGAGTGCCCCCGTCTCACTTCATCATAGGTAACTATTGTATTCCTGTCTCTCTCACCCAGTTTAACGGAAGCACTGGAGTTGATCTGATGATTAATGGAGTAAAGGGTTTATTCGCTGCTATTGTGGGCTCGGTATAATATGGTCAGTGGCCATTAGCCGCTGGATAAAGCAAGATTATGTTGTTATTGAGATTGTTTAAGAAAGTAATGTTAGATTTGTCTTTGTCTTGTTTGTTAATAACGTTGGCGCTTTCTTTCTCTTGATAGATGTTTTTGTTGATATCTTTTTTGGAATCTGTGGAATGGGTGCCGTGATTTTTTAGAGGCAGTCTTTTATAATAAACTGTTTTTCTTGAAAATTTTGGTAAAGTCAACATTATATTATAAGACAATGGAAAATCCAAACCTTCTGTCGATTTGTTTTCCAATTGCCTTGGCAGATAAAAAAGTATTGCTAGAGAATTTATTCCGCCAATTCTTCTCTCAGTCTTGGACAGACGGTCAGAAAGATTTCTAAGAATCTAGTTTTAAAAGTTACAGTTAACTCACCCGTCAAGATTTCCAATTAAAATTATATTAACTTTAGGCATTTCGGTGTACCATTTAAACCATCAAAAGTAATGATAACCAAAAAATGATTCGTACGTATAAAACAAAAAGTTTATAAGCTTATGTTAAAAGCATAACATGTTCGCTGCATCAACATTATTATTTTATAATAAAAAAAAAATGGTCCGAAGTGGACAAGTCACCTCCATTATTAATCAAACGACACGTCACAACACTATGATATCATTATTCAATTATAACCCTTTCGTTTCACTACTCCAAACCTCTAAAACGAACTTAATGACTTCCAAACTAGATTACAAATTCCTTTGCAACTATAAAAGAGTTTTGGGACTTTTAGATCGTAAAGCAGAGCAGATAAAGGAAAGGAAAATCGACTTTATTTTGATAGATGAAAAGGTCAGTATCGTATTAACATAAAGTGGTGTATTTTAATAGCATGTCGAAGCGATAGGCCATTGTTTTTACGTTGTTATGAAGACATCGGGTGTCAGCAGAGCTTCATTGTCTGAACTCGATAAGGGATACTTTAATGTGCTCTCGTTGAGTTTATACGATAAAGTCTGTCATTAAGAAGTGCAGGAAAGTATGAATAATCAAGTTTTTTGAGTGCACTATATCCAGTCATTAAGAAGGAATTGATTTAAGATGTTTAAAAAAATATTGAGAAAAGAGTTTTTTATACACGCGTGGCACGACTAATTCCATCTCTATTCTACCAAGAATAGGCAAAGCTCTTTCTATACAACTAGACATGTCTTCTGCCCGAACACGGGGTCACTCAAGTTGACGACGATTTCAATCTTTCTACAATCTTTAATTTTGTCCTTTCTTTCGTCGACAACACCCGTTTCCACGGTGGTCATGCCACGCGTGTGAAAAAAAACGAGAGATTAGGGAGAACCATTGATCTGGAAGTAAACCGAGAGCCTAATACAAATCCGAGAACATACATAAGGACATTATTTACGCCGTCACCTCCTTCTGCGAAGTAGTCATGCTAGCGAAGGAGGTGGCGGAGCGTGAGAGGTAGAGAACCTCACGTCCCAGCCACCGCGGGAGACGCCCCGGACGTCGAGGATCACGTGGTTGCTTCCGGCCACCGTAGACGCGGACCTGTGGATGGTGAGTAATGGGCTAGCTTGCCGTCTATCCGTCGACGACATGCCGTGTTGACGGCGCGTTCGTGTTCCACGCGCGGCTCAGAGATGTCAGCTAACAGGGAGGGGCCCGCAAGGGTCGATGCCTGCCAGGGCTGCGGGACTGTTCGAAAGAGATACCGCGGCCCTGGAACACAAAGGGCAAGGAAGAAACATGGATGGGCTTTACTCAGTACAAGTCTGACACTCCCTTCCGCTCCACCTAGAGCGGGAGGAGTAATTTGATGACATCCCATACTAAAAAAATAAAAAAGACCTTATTATTTAAGACTTTTTGAGGTCGAAAATTGACCCACGGCAGTACCGGGAATACTGGGGAAAAATTAAATATTCTACTTACGTGCTATCATAGTAGTGTTATCATCATCATCATTCTCCTGCTCTTATCCCAATTCATTTGAGGTCGGCGCAGCATGTCATCATCATCAGCCTTTTAATGTTCCCACTGCTGGGACACAGGCCTCCTCTCTATGAGAGGGAATGGGCTATAATCCACCACGCGGGCCCAGTGCGGATTGGTAGATGTCACATGTCTTCGAATTTTTGGTTCTAGGACATGCCGGTTTCCACACGATGTTTTCCTTCACCGTTGTTGAGAGCAGCATGTATTCTTCTTCAATACTTCTCTATTAGCGCATCTCATTAGACACCTCCTTTCCTGACATATCATTCTTTACATAGTCCATTAATTATTGTATGACATCGAAATTCAGCTGGTAATAAGTCAAGCAGCTACTTCCGCATTTAGATTATCAGAATGGATGGATGAATTATGTGTACGCTCTTTGTAAATGCTGTAAGTAGTGCACTAAACAACATTCGATTTCAATAAGTTGTCCGTGACTATGACGGTTAAAAATAGACACACAATAATTAATTTGCAATAGATATAAAAATTATTCGCAACTTTCACGCAGCAGTCGTGGCCGAGCGGTTAAGGCGTCTGACTAGAAATCAGATTCCCTCTGGGAGCGTAGGTTCGAATCCTACCGACTGCGGAAACTTTTTGCAATTTTTTGTGAGTGTATTTTTATTTCTTTTCAGGATTTGGTGTTCTGCAAGACGGTATCGATATAAATAACTAAACATTAAACTGTTCGTTGTTCGTAGTACTTCAAATATCGTTTTTAGGGAAAGATCGGATAAAATCGGAAAAATTCACCGGATTAAAAAAAAACTATTTTGGCAGGTAAACGTCTGTCGGGTTAGATAATATAATAAATCATAACTCTTCCTTTTGGCTTTTCCGTAGTGGAGTAAAAGTATTTGAAACTAAAGTTAAAGAGCCAGTATAACGACAACATTATTTCATTTTACCTTGACATTGAAAATATTTAGGTAATGTACATAGTATAGTTACCTACTTACTTAACATTTATTTACATAGTAGGTATATAAATAGTACATTACGATAATTGACAGCAAGTTAACATAACCGTGTTAATTGATATCATGTAATCAGATCCGCCTTAATAAATTGGTCACATTTAATATCTATTTATTAGGTTGGCGACACACCGTCAAATGCATGCCACCCTGTAGTGTATTTAGATCTTAACTCATCATCTGCCTTTTCCTAAACGTCTTGGGGTCAACTTCCAGACTAACTACAGGGTGTAAACAGACTCTTCACGAAGCCGTCAAGCAAGCATTCTGTACATCAAACTAAGTAACTTTACGCAAAAATTAGTGCTGAGAAACAACTTCTTTTTTTGAGCTGAAAAATCACGTTTTATAGTAGGACTCAAAGTAACGCACTCAAAACATTGTGCTGATAGATGGATTGAATAGAAAGGGGGTCCTGGAGGTGTTTAAAGTAAAAATCTTACATTAAAAACATGTATTAAAAAAAAAAACTTGTGAAAAAGTTGGAACTTTGACCCCCAATATCTCCATAACTAGAAGCTTCCCAGGTATGATCTAGAACAAAAAAATGATGGCAATGACGGGGAGAACAAGTGCCTTTCAGCTTCGTTAAGAGTCTGTTTACACCCTTTAATGCAGCTGAATACCTGTATTTAACATGAATCGACCTCATCATGTCCCCATCTTAGTTACTGGCTACACGACACACCTTTTTTTTCGGATTGGATATCATCAAATGACTTCTCCCGCTCTGGGCAGAGCGGAAGGGAGTGTAAGCCTTGTACTGTCTAAAACTTATCCATGTTCCTTCCTTGCCCTTTGTGTTCCAGGGCCGCAGGAGTATCTCTTTCGAACAGACCCACAGCCTTGGTACATACATGACACCCCTTGGTAAGACTGGTTGTCGGACTTCCAGGTTTCTACCCGTACCGGCTTTCAGAGATCTAGAAATGACAGTCGGAGTGCGAATGTAACAGTTTTACTTATTATACTGCATTGCTGATGTTGACTCATGCATTTTCTAATCTATTTTTTGGTGGATTCTTAACTTATCTGCGTCTTAGATTAATAAAAATCCTTTTATGATAAGGCTCTGCGCATAATCTTAGGCGATTAAAATAAATGGTGCAAGAATTTGCAAAACCTATGTCGATCCACCTAAGTGAACTTATAGCGGGTAGCAATGATTGTAATTTGAATTGTGTTGATTGTGATTTATTCTAACGATTTATAACTAATATTGTAAGTTAGTTGGTTTGTAAGTTTGTATGTAGGGAATTAAACATTCTTTCACTAACGGGGAGTTACATTTATTAACGGTCAATAAACATTTTTAAACTTTTTTTTTTTTTAACTTTATCCCCCTTTGCCAAAGGCTACATTTTAAACGTTCCCGTTGATTTCCAAAGCCGCGAGCAAAAGCTAGTCTTCTGTATACATATAAAATTCAAAGTCCTGATTGACTGACTGATATACCAAAGCACAGCAAAACAGCTGGTCCTAAAGACATGAAATTTGGAGGGTGTATTCTTTGTCCAGAAATCCGCTAAGAAAGAGTTTTTCGAAATTCCACCCCTAAGAGGGTGAAATGGGGTGCTGAATTTTCAGTGAAACTTTTAACTCTCGGGGTCGATTGTCTTGAAAATTTGTATACGCATTCTTCAATTAAAATGAAGTGACACGGTATATTACAGTTTTTTCCAAAATCATCCCCCTACAGAGTCAAATAGCGCTTCGCAACTCACGTAGACGGGCCCATGGTGCGCACTTTGCGCAGGGCGTGCGGGGCCTGTTTTTTTTTTTATTACCGATGAAAAATGATGTACTAAATACGTGGTAACCGTTTTCGCGTTGGATTCCCTTCCACCTCGTGATCTTATATATATAAAAGATGTTTGTTACTCAATCACGCCAGAACGGCTGAACAGATCTGTATGAAACTTGGCACACAGATAGATTATAGTCTGGTATAGCACACAGATTACTTTTTACCCCAGAAGTAAGAGCCCGTGGGCAAGTCTACAAAGTCTGCTAGTCATACAAAAAATAAATACAATGTAATTCAAATTAGACCACAAATATCCCAATTTTGTGGTTTCTTTATGACAATGTACCAACAAACCCAACCAAACTCTACGTCACGATAACCGTCATCAAGCCGTATCGACGACATCTTATAAAGTGTCAATTACTGCTCTCGTATAACCGGCCTAATGCTAAACCACTGTCAAATCAATTAGCCGCTAATTAATCACGCGCGGCTCCGTCACGCCGCGCTGACAGCCGCTGTCAGTGTGACAGTTCACGTTTTGACAGCTGTCACTTTGACATCTCAAGGCCTAGTGGCAGTTCAAGGGTGAAATTGCTAGCAATGGAATTTATTGAACTTCCTTGTTGTGATTAAGATCCTGTTTGTACAGTTTTGTAATTCTTTTACTTGTATTTCTTTTATTTGTATTTTCGACAAAATGGCTTCGAAAACATGGCGAGACTAGTATCCTCGCCATGTTTTGTTTTGTTTTTTGTCACGTTTGCCAATATTGGCCACTGACAAGCCAATGTTGTAACACTACAGGGCCAAGACCTCGTTTCCTTTTTCTCTATCTAATGCTATTTGGGTTGGGTGGAGGGAGCCATCTTGCAATACTTAAAGACTTGTGCTTTTACAAAACAATTGAGCAGCATTATTTGCACTTCATGAGATATTTATCTAAAAATTCAATGACACTTCAAAACACTATTCCGTACGATGCAATTAAACCACCTTCCCACGGTCATGAGTTAATTTTATGGTGTCATTAAGGTTTAATTACACGATGCCGACGTGGTATCTGATAAGAGATAGTGTAGAACAATATTTGTATATTGATCGCTAGGAAACAATCATCCTTTGTATTGGCGGCAAGATAATGGGCCAGCGTGGTCCATTGTGTAAAGAAGATACTTTAAAGGTTGCCACTGTAAAATCTATGTTTTCTAAAGGAGTTGCAGTTCTTTTGCTGACCTAGGTCTAGTTGGCATTTCTGTTTTTCCGTGTATCTCCTGTTTGTATCTCGCAGAATATGGTGTGTGTGTGCTAATTAATCTATTTTCTTTCTTTTCTTTTTTCAGTGTTAAGAAATAGAGTAGTGGGTACTGTCAACCGCACGTTAGTTGTAACGCTTGAGCTATGAAAACCGCTCTCAACGTAAAGGAGCAGTTGGAGCTACCATGGCATGGCCATGCGGTTTTGAAAGCAATCACAGCCAGTTTACCTATCATTTTGCTTCCAACTACTTATTTTCTCAATTTTGTTGATATAAGTACTGCCATATACAGGAAGGACATAGTCGCGCAATATTTTACCACGAATTTACACACATGTATCTAGACCCCAGCATAGAAAATGTTCATAAGTTATATAAAGCAGTTGTTTGTAAAAAATGCGCACCGACGAGGTTGAAATGTTAGAAAAAGCAGTTTTTTTTTACTTACCCGTTTCGTTTCCACGATTTTCCCCATCCCAGAATACAAGTTCCGTATGAAATAATTCCCGAACACTAGTGCAGCAAGTTGGTCCGGGGTCCGGAGTCCGGGACAAGATGGATGGTCCCGGTGCGGTGGAATCCCAGGGGACTATCGAACGGAAGTTACCTTACATTTTTGGTCGAAGTGGTTCTGTGACGGTATTAGTATTGTGTGGTTTGAAGTACAGCTAGTATAAAATACTAAATGGTGGACGTTTTTAAGGTATGGTTTTTTTTAAAGAGCAGATAATCCTTTACTTTATAGGACTACTAGCTGATAGCCGCGGCTTCGCCCGCGTGGATGTCGGTTATTGTAATCATGAAATTTGATCTCGTTCCCGCAACAAAAACTTAACAATTTATATACTAAAACCTTCCTCGAGAACCACTCTATCCATTGGTGAAAACAGCATAAAAATCGGTGCAGTGGTTTTTAAGTTTATAGGGAACAGACAGACGCGGCAGAGGACTTTGTTTTATAATATGTAATGATAGTGACAGTGAAGTATGACGGTAGTGAGAGTGAGTACGTTGAAAATCTGTTAAACAGTACTATCTTCTTTATTCGGAATAGGAGAACAAAGAGAACGACACACCACATACGGCATTCTCTACCAGTTAAGCAATGGTGGTGGAGAGACAACATGACAGGTGCTTAACTTCAGAATAAAATAAAGATGTAAATGATGAGACCACATAACATATTCAAAACATGCTTATCCACATGACCACGATGCGTAATATACCTGCAAGTACCTAGTGAAGCCAATCCATCTATTTTGGTGGCATCTCGTCTACATGGGACGTCGTCAAAGCAACGCTTGGTAGGTAGGTATGTATCGCGCAAACAGACAACGGAAGTACTCCACCCGATAACATGGCAGCTGATAACAGGTCTAACTTGTTTTAAGTAGCTGATAGGTTCGATGGTCTTGGCTGGTGATGATATCCTAAAATGTGAGATAAATTGGTCCCTAAGTAAAGTATTGAATGACCAAAATGCAAGACTCTTCTTTTAAGTTCCAGCGTTGTTAACATACATCATCACTACACATTATAAAACAAAGTTCTCCGTCGCGTTTGTCTGTCTGCTTGCGATAAATTAAAAAACTACTTCACCGATTTTATGCTGTTTTCACCAATTGATAGAGTGGTTCTCGAGATAGGTTTTAGTATATAATTTGTTTAGTTTTGTTGCGGGAACGGGATCAAAATTTCATGATTACTTTTGGTCGCGATAACCGACATCCACGCGGGCGAAGCCGCGGGCATCAGCTAGTAACTTTTATAAAACCTGATTGAGGTCGTTTTAATTTTATTTTAAATGTTTTTTATCCGGTTTTTGAAAGCACCACCTTACCTACCTACATACGCTGATATATCTAACAATATCAAATCAACGAGTTCGATTACCAACAAACATACAGATAATTATTGTGATTTTTATAACAGCTACCTGATCCTTATCAGATCGTATCGTAATCGAAGTTCGAAGATTGAAGTTTGATGTTCGTAGTCAACCTAGATTCAGATCTCTATTTCGTTTAAGTGGTTCTTCTTGATTTGTTGGTAACGTTTATATTCCCTTGAAAACCTTTGTTACTTTGTACAATATTCTCATAAATAAATGATTCTATTCTATTCTTGGGGCTGAACTAAGATTCCCTGTGTCGTAGGGTCTTT
The DNA here is from genome assembly GCA_950005105.1 of Lycophotia porphyrea. NCBI lineage: Eukaryota > Metazoa > Arthropoda > Insecta > Lepidoptera > Noctuidae > Lycophotia > Lycophotia porphyrea. The sequence continues at coordinate 1,119,395 of OX465387.1, read as the reverse complement.
AAGAACTTTTTGAATTTGTGCAGACGGAACAATTTCGATCTTTATGTTTTGACCCCTAGAAATTGTCAACTACTTGTTTATAACTAAATTTCGAGAAACTACACAGACGTACTTATACTTAGTACCTAAAATAAAAAATAAAAAAAAACTTCTTTATTTAATAGACGTTACTCTAACTGGCAACACCGTATGGAAATGTTTCTGAAAATGGTCATGGCGACCAGCTGCTTACAGATTGTTACTTAGTTGGTACCCACATTATTAGGTACATTAGGTAAATATTTTTTGTATATACATTCAAAAGATAACATGAATGTAAAAGATGGTAGCAATCATTTACAGATTACATTGACGTAGGCTCAAGATAGTAGATTTAATCATTATATCTTGCTGTGGATATTAAAACACTGTTTACCTTAAATCATAAAAGTACCAATAAAACTATTAAATAAAATATCATTTTAGGTTTTAGAATTACGACGAAGATACTTGTTACCTTTTATCAAGAATTTTATTTGTATCAACTATATAAATTAGAACGAACGTGTCAAGTGTTACTAACAGTAAAAATATCGAGTCAATAACAAAAATAAATATTGATGACGTCAGTAGTCGATATGGTGATAGCATTTGATATTTCATAAGTTAAAAATTTAATATTATCAGTGTCAAAACCGAGCTTATCATATCAGTGGCGTTTGGTAAATTAAAATTGTACTTTAAAGTGCCCACAAGTTTCATTCTTACTACAGAAATAGATTTAGCTTCTAGTATCCCTGCTGCTTCCAATCACAGATAACGCTTATTACTAGGAGTGGCAAAAGTGTCAAACTCTAGTGGAGTCGGCTTCCAGTCTAACCGGATGCAGATGAATACCAGTACATGACATGCAGCTATTGCCTATCTGATCTGTATCCCCCAGGTGCTGGGTAACACGATACGGGATTGTGACTGCTAGAATGTTTGAGCATAATTTCTGTTGCAGCACAGAAGCAAAATGTAAAAGAGCCATCCATCAGGCAACCTGGAGATCAGATCGAAAATTACTGATCTACTTTTCTATTGAAATTGGGTAACACAACCACAACATCATATATTTATGTATTTTTCTATCTGTCTAATCATCCATTTAGGTTTCCTTTCATCCTCACACACAAGCATTAAATCAACTACAATAACACTCTCACCTACATTCTTAACCTCCTAACATTTGGCTGTACCTGTCTCCTGCCCCCTATCTCTACTTTCAACAGGTTCCAAATTGATGATAGCCAGCACCTTATATAATTGACAGCCAAATATCAAAAGGCTTGCAATTACTATACCGTGTCGTAATAATTACTGTCGCATGTCCACATTTCTATCGCTTGTTCCCATTTACCAACTTTCATTTACTACCAGCACATTTAAAATTAACTCTTCGGCCTGACACATAAGGTTGGTGATATCGTTTTCAGGTGTAAAGATATCGTTGTATAGATATGAGCTTGTGTTCACATAATATATCATGTTTATCTATGAACAAACTCGGTAGCTGGCAATTATTTTAGATTTCGTTGCCTCCGTGGATTTTGGGAGAAGCGTTATCTTTGGTAGGTGTTTTGGTTTTTTTAAGAGGAAAATACTTTAATTATAGGATTATAGTTAATGGAAGCACCTCAAGCTTGAAGTCATCAACTCGTCACTAAACTTGAATAAAACATAACAAGAGTTGACTAAAACATACTTAAACATGAAAAATTCTATAAGCAGACACTTTTAAACGAATTGGGCAACGAATCTAATGAAGACCATTAATTCTGTACTAGATACTTACAATATTTTAATTATCCAATAGTCTGAACAAGAAACAAAGGAACACAATTACGAATATTTTTTCCTTAATAACGGTGATAAGACAGCTGCAAATAAACAACTATATTTAGGTACCAAGGGCGTCACGTGCGAAAACCAATATACAGCGATCTATCTGTCCGAGCGTATTATAGGATTAGGAGAATTAGCTACTGGACAACCCGTTTGATAAGATAACTGACGGATTTGGTAGCATACCAGCCATAATATAAAACCGACAGTAAACCAACTAGTGGAAGTTATGTTTTTCTTACTCCTCTATCCTTTTCTGACTAATTTCGTGTTTCTAGCCTCAGCGCTTTTCTGGATATTGCCGCTGTTGTTTCTGGCTTTAAGGAGTTGCCGTTTTGTGAAATCCAATTAAACGCGGGTCTTAGGGTTGTCAACTAAACTTTTTCTTAAGTTGCTCTACACATAAAGCGTAACCGTTTTTTTCAATGCGACAGCATCGAATTATTCAAAAGTAACCTATCACCTGACGTGTTCAGATACGCATCTGTGTGTTTGAGCCAATTTCGGCCACTTGTTCCTAATTGTGATACTGTATGTTAATACTTATACGTCTTCTCCTGTGGCTTTCGTGCAATAAACATAATGTTTTTGTATTTAACCACGGCTGTTTTTGGGCAGTAGGTACGGTTTTATTAATCTTAATGACATTGAGATTTTCTTTTCGACATCGTGATTGCTATGTTTACCGTGTCTGTAGCTTTCTTGTATCCTTACACGTATTTTTTTCATAAGTAGTGCTGCTGTGGGCTTCAGACTTCGAACGTAAGTAGTCTATGTATTTTGGAGTGTTTTGTAAGAAACTGTGATTTTAGTGTTGTAGAAGGAGTATCGGTATTAATGATTGGTTCCTGAATTAGTTCTTTTTGTCGATTTTCATGTACCTAGTTCATTGTAATGTATTTTCAGTAGATTTTGGTTTGACATAAGCTAAGTCAATCAATGAATTGTGGGTTTTCCCAAATAGTAAGACTAATGCTTAAGCGATGTAGAGCGACGTGCACGACATGCGACACGTGCTATTCAAAAATAGGTGTGAAAATTATCGAATACAATGTTATTGTTATTTTTAGTTAGTACCTTTTTTACTAGAAACGGAATTGAATTTGGTTACATGTATTATTTATAGCGTTGGACCTCAAAGGTTTGCAAAGAAATCAATCTGGTGTAAAAAGATGTCTAGAGTACAGTTAGGTACACCTGAAGAAGACCTGTCATTCACTATTGTGCTTAATGAAAAAAGGTCTTATACCAAGACACTAGAACAGCTTTTAAAGAAAATATCGCATTTTAAGGAACCACTAGACGAGTAGTGCCAGAATTTAACCCAACAGTTTCACCTATAAACTCTAATAGAAGTGATAAAGATCATATATTTTTTAAATCCAGATAAATCCATTATTCGTCCCGAGCAACTTCAACTTAAAAAAAAAACAAAACATAACCGAAACAGACTCAATAAAAATGGCAGTGTCGACGAAAAACAATATTTCAACAAAAAGTCTACACTGTCAACCACTGCCCAACAGTATCACCACACGACTACAGCCCCAAAGCCTTTCACAGAAGGTTAATTTTCCTTTGTTTTTAAAAAGCTTTCCTGTCAATTATGTATGATGAAAAAAAGCTACCTTGTCTTTCTAATTACGTGGCGATGGGCTGTCGACAAGCTCGAGAGATAAACAAATAAGATGATACTTTCCGGTCCGGAGGTAAAAAATGGAGGAACAAGACTGTACATCAGATTATCGTAACTTTGAAAAGTGTCAAACGATTCCATCGTAAAGGCTCATGAATTTTGAATGTTTATTTTAGGAGTTGATGATCATATTTGTGTCACAGAAAGGTTAAATAAATATGACGTGAAATATAGCAACAGGATTCGTTCCCAATCTTTATTTTTCATTAAATTTATTTCACTTCACATACACCTCGTGCATGCTTGAAATGTCAGGAGACATTCTGACAGAATTGCTCGATTCGATTCCTTTGGAAATGAACCGGTAAGCAACGCCATAAACCCTCCTAGTTTTGGCTGACTTGTTCTCCCGCTAACATGTCAGGATTTATCATCACTATCAGTTTCAATGTATGTGTCTGTGTTGCCATTATTAGTAAGTAGTTCTATTACCTGGCCACTATGGCCAGCCCACCGTTACTTCAGCCTATCCTTACTAACTTCCTTTTGGTTTGTGGATCAGGGATATGATAGAATACGTTCACAACCCACACTCGGTTTGCCAAACTAGAAGGTGAGTTTTGTTAAAATTTTAAATGTTCTAGGTAGGACTTCCTAATGTAAGATTCAGCGATCTTCGCTTCGTAGCTCTTGGCGGATGAATGAAAGAAGGTAAGGATTGAGCTTAATGGCGTGTGATTGGAAAGACCCATGACCAAAATTGCACTGATGAATGCTGATGAAAATGATGCGGAAATCTAACTTCTACTACAACGGTCCAAGTTAGTAGTTAGTTTGCACTTGACATACCCAATAAACATACCAAATATTCATAGAATGACAGTCACACACACCTTTACACTTAGCTCTAGATATAAGAACAGATTGCAACTGATTTCACTTGAGATATAAGATGGTATCAGCTCTCTAATCGTAGGAACCGGATCGAGCTTATATTTGTAAGCGTCGCTTTTGTCTCTAACGTCAAATGTTTATCTTGCATCTTCTAATGGGTTATAGTTACGCCTGTTTGATGGACGGAACTGGGCAGAATTGGCGGTGAATTACCAAATAAATGTTCCATCGTATGTTGATCTTCATCACATTTACACTCCAGGGCAGAGTCATGCATCTGCACCTGAACAGATTTTACTTGCTTAAGCAAAATGGGTCCTGGAGTCTATTAAAGTTCCAGGTTAGCCATGGCAGCTCGTATTGCTTAAATTTGTTATTTAAAATATCATCTTTTGGCCCAAGTCATCCTATAATGTTTTTAACAATGTGATTTCATAGTACAACAGTTTGTAACCCTATACTAATGTGGTTAACAAGTTTTTGTGAACACGTTACAAGTTACAAGTATTGTGGTGAACCACGACACGCGTCTGTATCGAATTAACTTTTTGTGTTCATTCATTAATATTTGTCTATAATTCAAGGTTCGTCAAGTTCACCTGGGATGCCATGGCGTGAATTAGGTATATGTGGGGCTGAGAACTGTCATAGTACCAGCCTAGTTGTATCCTAGGTTATATCTATACAGGGTGTAAGCAGACTCTTCACGAAGCCGTCGACCAAGCATTATGTACATCAAACTAAGTAACTTTATGCAAAAATTAGTGCTGGGAAACGACATTTTTTTTTGGGATGATAAGTCACGTTTTATAGGAAGAGTCAATTTTACGCACTCAAAACATTGTGCTGATGGATGGATTGAATAGTAAGGGGGTCCTGAAAGTATTTAAAGTAAAAATTAAACACTTTCAGGACTAACTAACATTAAAAATATTTATTAAAAAAAAAAAAAAAAACTTGTGAAAAAGTTGGAACTTTGACCTCCAATATCACCGTAACTAGAAGGTTCCCAGGTATGTCAATGACGGGGAGAAGTGCCTTTCGACTTCGTTAAGAGTCTGTTTACACCCTGTATATAACCCTAAGAACGGACGGTCAGTGACACTGTTTTAAAATTCGTACAAAAGCATCTCTCGATCTGATTTTCAGAGTTTTAGGATGGCCTTACCAAAGTGTTTCGATTGTGGTTGTGAATTGCTATCTTATCAAGAAAAAAATTAGTTTCAAAGTTCGAAGATATCGTGGTCTGATCTTTCAAAACCTTTCCCTTTTAATTTTATTTCTTTATCTTGACAAAGTAGAGGCAAACCCACAGGCAAATCCTTAGGGTCCACAACTAACATGGAATTCCACGAAATAACTCAATTCCCATAGGAAAAGTGAATTCCTCTTTGAATTAGTCAAACTCCTGTACAAATTACAGACAGGTGAAATACCACAATTCACTTGCGGTTACGAATTTTAACGCTGTTTCATTTTAAACCTTATTAAAAGAAGATTTAAGAGTGTTGAAGTATTTTGGCAAGTATTTAATCATGTAGTTTTTAATTCATGGTTTTGTATGGCACACGCGCCTCTCAGTAGGTGGTCATAAGATCTTTAAAATGTTTGTTTCGTGAACTGCAAAAGGATTTCTTTCTCTCCACATTTTGCACCTTTGTTTAATTGTTTTTGTCTTCGTTCTTATCGTTCCTGATATATGTGTTAAACGATAAAGAAAGATTAGTGCATACGTGAGCTTGACTAAGCATAACCGCTTATCTTGGTTTACCTATCATTATCATCAGAATGTAACGTCCGTTAGTGCCCACTGACGTTATTGACGCTAGCCTTGATTTTTAATCCTTTGTTTTAGTGCTCTATTTTTGGGAATTTTCGCACAATATCCGTGGCATGCAAATCAAATTTCTTTGGGCCTATAGAGCCTGGGTTATGTGGAACATTTTTTCTTTTTATTATATCATACGATTCCTTGATTCTTTTCTTTACTCTCTCTCTAAGACACACACACACTCACATCGCAACACCACACCATACACACTACACCTTCTACTTCACAGTTGCACTCCACACACAATATTTTTTTTTTTTTTATATTATTTGGTACCCTTTCTTGTTATTTTCTTTTTTCTTACAATAGTCCTACACGACATGTCCTACGTTTAAATTGTTGGAATCCCAATCTCGGCCAGGAGTTCATAGCACAGGAGTACCGCTTTCTGAATCAAGCCTTTGATCCAGCTGCCTAACGAGAGGCGTGTGTTGCTTGAGCGGACAGCTTTTGGCCATGCGGTCAGTCGGTCATGCTTATTGCTACTCATTCAACGTAAAACAAAACAATACTTATCTTCACTATGTCATTGGTTCACGTTCCTGCACATTAACCAACGTTAAATGCCCCAATTGTAAGCCCCACAAACACAGTTCCCCATGTAGGGCGCCTGCACACGTACGTAGTACTACTTGTGCAAGCTTGTAGTCCTTGTGCAAGCGAGCGACTGTGTGCGTGCGACGCTGACTGCAATTTCCTTGCATGTCGACTAGAACGCGTTATCTGCCCATCGCAACACCTTGCTATCAGCCATCTTACTTGCGAAACTTAAATAGTATTCAAGTGTGTTTGAATTGTAGTAAAATAAAAAACCCTGCTAAGATATTGTTGTAGGAATTACCCTTTCCATGTAAGATCAAAATTGTATTAGGATTGGACCACTAGATTCTAGTGTATATACCTAAGCGGTAACCTCAAACCAATCCAAACAAGTATCACCCATTCCTAATAACTAACTCAAACAACTGAAACAGCACTACGGTTCAGTTCGATTCCCTTATCGAGCACATTTTATTCGGTTTTTCTCAACAGGAATATCTCAGTACGTACGACGACTAATCAATCTATACAAAACCAATGTAGGCGGTGCAGGCATGTTATACTGGAAATATAAAGCCTGATATGTCGCTGTACAGCCGTGGCCAAAAGTATTGAGCACCCATGACATCTTTCAGTTTTATGCGGAGTATCAAATAGAAACAAAACAAAACGTTTTATATAGGTTTATTTTACTATTTATTAATAGAAAATTAATATTTTGTGGGTCCACCCTTTGCCTTAATTACGGCAGAAATTCTTTTTGGTAAAGAGCTAACAAAATTTTTACAGTCTTCAGCAGTAATCGCGTTCCATTCTAGGCGCAGCTAGCGTTTCAAATCTTCTCTGTTGTTAATTGTGTGGTGCCTAACTCTACGCTTTAATAAACCCCATAAATGTTCTATGGGGTTCAGATCTGGCGACTGGGCAGGCCAGTCAAGAAGCTCTGTGTTATTTTCCCGAAACCATGTCATAGTGCGGGCAGATTTGAGGCATGGCGCGTTATCCTGCTGGAATTTAACACCATCCATGTTCGTGTCGCCGAAAAGTTTCGTGAATGAAGGCAGCAACGCAGTTTCTAGTACATTTATGTACTTAGTAGAGTCCATGCGGCCCTCACACACGAACAATTCGCCAACTCCAGAATCGGTCATGCAACCCCAGACCATTTTGCTGCTGCCGCCGTGTTTTACGGTTGTGATCACACACTCTAGCTTAAATTCTTCGCCCAATCGGCCATGCACAAAGGTCACACTAGGTGTTCTAAAAATCTGCAATAAAAAGAAAAATATTGAGTTCCGGAAAAAAAAAATAACTTCATCTATGCGTTTGGTTTTTAAACCATTTTATATAATTTTACTAGGGCATTAAATTGACTTACTCACCTCAAAGTTTGATTCGTCTGACCACACAACATTTGACCACTCTTCAGCGGTGAAAGTTTGGTGTTTTAAGGCCCATTTATACCGAGCTTTTTTGTTGTTGTCGGAGAGCCATGGCTTCTTCCTAGCTTTACAGCCTTTCAGACCAGCTTCCTGAAGTCTTCTACAAGTAATTCGAGCAGAAATTGATTTCTTAATTCGTTCTGACAACTCAGCAGCGAGCTCTGAAGATGTTTTTTTCCTATTTCTTAACGACTCTCTCAGTAACTGACGATCCTGACGGTCTGTGGTGATGCGTTTGTGCCCGGTTCTCGGTCTATTTTGATGTGATCCGGTAGCAGAGAATCGCTGAATAGCATATTGCACGCATCGGCGCGAACATTTCACAGTTTTGGAAATCTCTACTTGTAATTTCCCTTGCTCATGCAGAAGCTGTATCTGCACACGTTTTTCTAAAGAAAGTTCGTTTCTTTTTGGCATATAGCAACGATAACGCTTAAAACTTTGAAACAAAGTCGCACTAGATCACTGGATGTGTTCACAACGAGCGATGGTAGCGAACTGATAAATAAATACAAAAATGGTAAAAGACACATTTTATTGCACCTAGGTGTTTTATTGCTAGCTGCGGTGTGGGTCATAGTTTTTAAATGTTTGTAGATGACTGACAAAAGAATACTTCAACAGTAGATTTGGTTTTCTCCCATACTTACCGTGAACGAGCGAAATTTGTAAGGTGCTCAATACTTTTGGCCAAGACTGTATGTATTAGCCCAGAGTCTAGGTATACCTATACCTACTTATTTATATTTGGCAATTAACCTTGTTACTTTAATTGCAAACTCTCAAAATATGGGGTGTCCTTAACCCTCTGCCTACCATTTCGTTTAGTGAAACAGGAACTCATGACCTCTCTAAATGAATATCTACATTCAGTGTTTATGTCTAACAAAACAGCAGGACTTTGGGTGCTGTTGCTCATCACCAGAATACCTACCTAATGCCAGACATAGGTCCTGCCAAAATGTGAGGCCTACAGGTTGATGTCAATATTACATCGTGTGGGTTTCTACCTGCCGTGACACCGACCCGGCTCCGAAAAAAAACGAGATGCCGTGCCGTTCCGAATCATTGAACGATTGACGGCCGGTACAGAGGTGCTCAAAGTTTGGTAGTAAGTCAAATGGGATTTTATGAAGGGTGGTAAGAATGATAACTGTCATTAAAACAAATTGTATGTTGGGTTAGCCGGGATTTGAATTCTTCGACTCAGTCATGATGCATATAACTAACTCATTTACACACACAAATCAGTTTTATAGGAACCGGGTAGAGCACACTCAATAATGTTAAAAATAAAAACGATTATAGATCAAATAAGCTAGTATCTCTTCCCTGGTCCAAAGAAAACAGTATCTTGTATCAAGATCCATCAGGCTACAGGATGACAAAATTCCGCAGGAAATTGGTAAGATGCATGAGGCGTTGAATACTACGACTTCTAGTATTTAAAAAAAATCTCTCCCTTCTACACCGTAAAGTGCATTTTTTTATTTTAGAGACTAAATTGACACATGCTAATGTCAAACTGTTTAGATGTGACCTATACAGTTTGACATTAGCATGTGTCAATTTAGTCTCTAGGATTAAAAAAACGCACTTTAGATCGATTAAGAGTGTTGAGAAAGTGACCAATTGCTCCAGTTTATTAGTTATTCCTTACATATTGGCTTCCTTTCTAGTGGTTGTTATTTATTTTTAACAAACAAAAAAAAGTTTGAGCACCTCTACACATCCGCTGACGCGCGACAGCCCGTGTTGTTGTGACAGCTCGCCGGGACGCCTCCACCATAACTCCGTATTCTTCGCTCCACCATGAAACAACACTGTTGTTAGCTGTTGTTATACACAAGACACACCTTTTGTCTGCGCTGGGTTGTAGTGGACACTGGACGTGGGAACTTCGGAGAATAGGACGCTCTTTGGGGAATTGAGACATTTGAATATAAGATTCTTCTTGGCGCGCCGATGGCAAAATGTTCAAATATGTTTGCCCGAAATTCAGTTACACGGAAAAAGGGTTAATTTAGGGTTGAATAAAATGGTAATTTTGGCGCACTTCTTTTGAAGGTGCCAATATCATACCATATTATGGTATGATATCATCTTATAAGAAGCTTTTTATCTTAATTTACCCTTTGTAGTAAGAAGTTGAAGGAAGATGGGAGTAGGAATTTTGGTTACGCTAACGTTTTACCTGACTGCCAAGGAAGGGTTATATAAAACGAGATTATTGTGCGGAGAATTATCCACTACGCGGCGCCTACCAAACGTAGTATCGCAAACAAAGTGAAATGCTAATAAACTAGCTATGGAAACAGACGGAGAGTTTGGAGACAATCCTAGCTGTAAAACTCTGAAGCTAACCGATTCCTCGACAATTCAAAATGCTTAGTCAATTGTTGGTGATGTTCATTTATTGGTGACTTTCTTCAAAAAGGTCAGGAGCGTAGTAATCGCAACCAGCTTGCGTATAAAGGGTGTAAAAAGACTCTTTACGAAGCCGAAAGCCACTTGTTCTCCCCGTCATTGCGTTAATTTTTTTGTTCTAGACCATATCTGGGAACCTTCTAGTTACGGAAATATTGGGGGTCAAAGTTCCAACTTTTTCAGAACTTTTTTTTAAATACATGTTTTTAATGTAAGATTTTTACTTTAAACACCTCCACGACCCCCTTACCATTCAATCCATCCATCAGAACAATGTTTTGAGTGCGTTTCATTGAGTCCTAAGGTAAAACATGATTTTTCAGCCCAAAAAAAAAAGTTGTTTCCCAGCACTAATTTTTGCGTAAAGTTACTTAGTTTGATGTACATAATGCTTGGTTGACGGCTTCGTGAAGAGTCTGTTTACACCCTGTATAACCAGATTAATGTACTTGCAAGAAGCTATAAGGACTATATGGATTGTAGCAGGTGGCTTTCTGTAGTTTCGGCCTACTGCCATGGGTAAATATCGTAACGGCGCGGCGTGCGTCATGTTGAGTTTGAGTCGAAGCTGTCCCCAAAACGTGTAAATCCATTCGTGTCTTACGTAACTATGACATGGATATCAGAAATCATTGCATTTATCGCGTCGCATATAACTCGGTCGCTGTAAGCCGTTTATCAGCGATACCGACTGCCACTGCTATCTTAATGTATTAGCAATTAATCAATTTTACGCTGCTTTTGTTTTAGAATTCCTTGGAAATAGTGTTGTGGGGGAGATTCTAGAGTAGGCACCTGAAAAACCATCTGCATGCCTTCATATCGTCTTGGTAGGTAATCAAACTGCAGAATACTTAAAACAAGGGTTGATGCTCTAATGTTATAGTTATGTATCTTTAGAACTGCAAAGAGCAGGTGTGAGGTTGGATTTCGAAATTTTCAAAAATATCACCAACTGGAGAAGGAAATGATGCGCTTATAAATGTGAGAGTTATCAAACTGAAAAGCTTCGGTTTCGGTATCTCGGCTGTTGCCAGGGAAACTTGATTGAAGTTTGTCGATGAAAAGGTTTTATACCTAGCAAGGAATTAAAAGATCCCTCATCGTCCCTTATAAGTTTACATCACAGACCAGTGGGGGTCTGCAGTATTATTTAAATTTAACATAACATAACATCACGCCTGCCATCCCCGAAGTTTTAGGCAGAGGTGTACCTAATAGTACACCCACATTTTGCCAGTTATGTAATAGGGGGCGAGCCTATTGCCATCAACCGGGCACAAATCCAGAGTCCGTTGTTGCTCCTGAGAAATACCTGATGGAAAAACCCAATAATACTTTGCCCGATCTGGGAATCGAACCAAGGACCTCATACTCAGCAGTCGCGCTTTTGGCCACTAGACCAAGGCGGCATTATATCAATGTGTATGCATATTCCTTTAGAGTAGAAAAGAGGTGGAGCCTTACGTTCTGTATAGCTGAAAATATAAACAGAATGTACGGAATCGCTATTCCTAAAATCGTAACATTTTCAATTAAACCTATCAGCGTTGCGTATCATGGTAGCATTGATGATATTTCTTGTGATTTTTACAATAGATACGGTTATGTTTTTGACTATATCTTACCGCCGGGGTCTACGTAATTCCTTTATTATCAAATTGTTATCGCGCACGTTTTACCGTGCAATGTGGTTTGGGAGGACTTCTCCTCATGGGGAACATAGGGAACACACTAATTCAGTAGCTGTAGGGAGGTACTACACAAGTCGTTACGATTTTACACAAAAAGGAACATAATATGTTCTTTAAAGGGGTAGGCAGTGTAGTAGGAGTGTAGGACGTTCCTGACATTTCGCTAGTTATATTTTAAAAGTCCCATATAAATAAAGAAACCAATCCCATATTGCAAAGACCGTGCACAAAACTAGCCTTTAACTTGGTACTAATGAAAAAACCTTATAATATTGTTTGCACTTCACATGCTCTAAAAGTACGCCAATATAGCCCTACGAAGCGGAACTAAAGTAACCACTTTAGTCCCTAGGGAGTAAAAGTAATTCGTTTCATAATTTCCTTCATGTGAGATAGACAAACTCAAACAGTCAGTAAATATACTATGATCTGTGGAGTGTGGACCACGTTCATTGCGAAAATGTTGAGAATTTTAGTTCCATGGTTTTTCCGCAGCGAAGAAGGTGGCGCCATGTGTTTTAAAATGTTAATCTGTGACTGTTTTAGATGAAAAAATTGACCGCGAAAATTTCAGAATTTTTATTGAGTGTAAATTTGTTCGGTTTTTATTAAATTCATTAATAATGTCCAGTGACAGTGAAGAGTTTGACGTCGAGCAAAGAGTAAAAGACATAATAGATAATCTTTTGAACGCTCCCAATGAAAATACTTGGCGACCAAGGTAGGTACCACCATAAAATGTCGATTGTCACATTTACTTTGTTTACTTACAGGTTGCCTTGATTTTCGGTATAAGGTGCATGCAGAGGAATAGAACTGGTGAATATTACTCTGGCCTAAGTCGAAAGTGACACCACGTTACAGGTATAAATTTGCCTTGTACTAAGACGAAAAACAAGAGAAAAATCGTAATAAATGGAGAGTACTTAATAAATGTTTTTGTACTAAATTGACTATTTTTCTCGCACTCACAGTGAAAAGTACAGTTTGCACCTCGAGACTAAACACCAACTTAATATACCCTCGGTTTCATTGACTCCCACGCACACTCGGGAGTCAAACCACCCTAGTATATTATGGCTTCGTTTAGTCCCTAGTTATAAAATATACTATTACAAACCAAATAACCTTATTGTCTCTTTTTTTAATTTTAATTAGACTGTGGCAACACTTGGCCCTTTCAGATTTTCTGCGCTGGGACTTTTGTAAATGTTACAGCACCATGCTGAAATAATAAAGCTTTTGGCTTCGTACTGTATCTAGTTTAATGTTTACTTATACATTTTTGTTCATATTTGTTCTCTTTTTATTTAATATTTTTTTACTGTTTTGTCTTGTGTGAGCTACAAATATAATATAACCATAACATATAATATATGCTTTTTCTTTCTTTCTTTTCCCCAGGTAGGGATCGAACCCAGGACTCTTTATTCAGTATTCGCTCTTACGGCCAGCAGAACCACGAGAAATTCTCAATAATATTTTCTTTAAAAAATAATATTGAGAAATACTAAAGAGACCCTTATATGTAGAACTGACACATTTAATAATCTGCTCAACTCATACCGAAACTCAGATAAGTAATCGACACAAAATAAAAAATCAAAGAAACATTTGACCAAACTTGTCAAGTGTCGCCCGGGAACCCGGTTCAAAAGATGTGTATCTCTGACAGGCATGTTATGGGGCTCACAAAAAGAGTATCAATGGCGAATAATCCTCGGAGCTTAAACTAACAATATTAGCCACAACAATAGGTAAATCTTTGAATCGGTAGCTTTAATGCGTTTAAACGTCCTTTTAAACTTTTTTTAAACGACTGTGACAGGTAGCTTTGATGTGTGGTGACCCGAGCGGATGTTTCTCCAGATAGAGTGTTCTCCTTGTAATTAATTTACCTAGGTTACCGTTTTATCTAGCACTAAGTGAACATTAATGCGTTCTGTTGCATTTTCCACCCTCTGCAGCTTAGTGCCGAGAGTTGAAATTCATGCCATGCTATACCTACTAAACACTTCTATATTTTCCGTGTGTGTAGTCCTGCTTGACCTGGAGTTTTTATGCCACTCATGGGCCTCTGACTTTGCTTTACACCGGTATGCTGGTTTCTTCACGATTGTTTCCTTCACCGAAGCAAGTTACAATTATACAATAAATCAGAAAAATCAGAGGTATGTGTCTTGGGTTTGAACTCGAGACTTATGTCTTGGCAGTCCGACGGTCACATCACTAGGCTAAGGGAGCCATCGGTTAGGGGAGCCACTTATACCATATCATGTAAACTATAGAATACCATTGGTACACCACACTATCTCGAAGTCGAGTACGAGAAAATTGTGTTAATGTAGTAATAGCAACACAACAGTAAGAGCAAACCCTAACTAAAAATCACTGCAATGATATTTTGAAAAGGCGTTGTTGATTTACGCTTACTTAAAAATTGCTCGGTTTTTTTTAAGAGGCGTTAACATGTCGTGACTATACAGGTTGTAAAAAGACTCTTCACGAAGCCGTCCACCAAGCATTCTGTACATCAAACTAAGTAACTTTACGCAAAAATTATTACTGGGAGACTACTTTTTTTTTGGGGTTAATAATCACGTTTTACGGTAGGACTCCATGTCACGCACTCTAAACATTGTGCTGATGGATGGATTGAATAGTAGGGGGTTATGGAGGTGTTAAAAGTAAAAATCTTACAATAAAAATAGGTAAAAAAAAACTTGTAAAAAAGTTAGAACTTTGACCCCCAATATCTCCGTAACTAAAAGGTTCCTAGATATCTAAAACAAAAAAATCGCAATGGTAGGGAGAACAAGTGCCTTTCAGCTTCGTTAAGAATCTTTTTACACCCATTAGATCGACATATTTAGAAAATTTTTAATGAAATGGTTTAGTGAAAAACCATCAGCATTTCTAAACGGCTCAAGAGTTGCCAGCTTCAGTCAATAATAGTAATTATGACACCGACAGGTCTTCAACATGGTTTATTTGTGCTGTTTTTTTTAAAGCCTTGAACATCCCACTGCTGGGCAAAGGCCTCGCTAATATCCTTCCAGGTACTCTTCTCCTGCGCCACCTTGAACCAGCCTTCTTGATACGCGTCTAGATCATCTCGCCACCTCTAGGTACCTAGGCCGGCTTCGGCGGCGCCGTCCATCATCAGGCACCAGGCATCCATCGAGTTGAAACCAAAGCTGATAATTGTAAAAAAAATAAATATATGCATACATGACTAGTATTGGTACGCATTTCTTCAGACTGTTAGTACTAAAAGGCTGGTTTTTTAATAGTAATTACCGTACGACTAAAACTTAGAGATCCCAGCTTTCACAATGATATTACTTTTATTGGGATAGACCAAGAACTAGAATCTACAATGGTGACCCCGTAGGCCAGACCCGAAGTAATGCTGTCTCGGGTCACGCAGGGAATTAAATCATCATCATCATTTCAGCCGAAAGACGTCCACTGCTGGAGATAGGCCTCCCCAAGTGACGCCACAGTGTCCGGTCCCATGCGACTCGCATCCAGCGGATCCCCGCAACCTTCACCAGGTCATCGGGAATTAAATAGGAAAAAAAATAGAAGAAGGTATACCAAAAAAACATGTAGTTATGTATAGTTGTATCTAAACAGTTCACGGTTCGGCTCAATTAATTTTTTTATTCTTTATTTGCATTGCATTTTCCCAACTGTGTTAAGATCGCTTGAATTCTAACTGATTGCAGCTGAATACCAGTAATTAGAGCAAGCTGTAGTGTGTTTTTTTGGAAAACTTTGCCCCACTCTCGATATTTCTTCTGTATCTTGAGTGCGTTCACAGGCATTTAAACTCACATACACAAACAGCCAGACCCGGAACAACTATAAAGGGTCTAAACAGACTCTGAATGAAGCCGAAAGGCACTTGTTCTAACCGTCATTGCGATCATTTTTTTGTTCTAGACCATACCTGGGAACCTTCTAGTTTTATATTGGGGGTCAAACTTCTAACTTTTTCACAAGTTTTTTTCTAAATACATGTTTTTAATGTAGGATTTTTGCTTTAAACACCTCCAGGACCTCCTTACTATTCAATCCATCCATCAGCACAATGTTTTGAGTGCGTTACTTTGAGACCTACTGTAAAACGTGATTTTTCAGCCCAAAAAAAAAAGTCGTTTCCCAGCACTAATTTTTGCGTAAAGTTACTTTGTTTGATGTACATAAAGCTTGGTTGACGGCTTCGTAAAGAGTCTGTTTACACCCCGTATGTAGGCCATACAAATATTTGTTCCGTGCGGGGATCGAACCCGCGACACGCAGTGCAGCAGTCAATCGCTCAGCCACTGCGCCAACCGTGTCGTCAAAACAGTGTCAGTTAAAGACGTTGGATAAAAATATTATTGTCGTCAAACTAAAAAGGATAGAAAACAAAACAGACATGTGGAGTTAATAAAACAACAAAACAATGTAACCATTTCATTAAAATACACTTTATTTAAATTAGTATTTAATTACATTTCGTAAAAAATGAGGTCACAACAGAATAAAAAGTAATATTTACACTCGAAGACACCAGAATAAACTGCGTTATACTTATGGTCTACATATCATGTAGGTATTTTAGGAAATAATAAGAATACCTAATAGATAAGACCCTGGTTTATTTGAGAGCTAATCTAGTGTACATTACATATATTTACACGAAATAGTCGAAACTGTGAAACTGATTAATTAACGAAACTGGCTATGACATAAACTCAAGACTCAGGGAAACTGATCAGTGATACATTATCATGGCACGTTAGCTATCAACATCGAGTACAAGCCTGTGAACAAAAGGCAGTGCATTTTTATTTTTCGCGCCTACTTTTTTTTTTCATTACCCTATATTGTGCCACTGCTGGGCTAAGGCCTCCCCCAAACCTTCCACTCTTCTCTCCGTGCGGTTTTCTCTGGCTAATCTCGCACAAAAGCCTCTAAGTCGTCACCCTCCGCGACGACGTCCGTCTTCTGACACCCACTGCGTGACGACTTTAGCCCTGTGGTCCTGATGCATTCTACAGACATGGCCCACCCAATCCCACTTCAACCCAGCAATCTTGTTGCCCACATCAGTAATTCCAGTTTTTGAGCGTATTGGGGTTTTGCGAATTCTGTCGCTGAGCTTTATACCCAATACACTACGCGGCCACTACTGAAACTATATACACATAGGAGACAATAGACAAATAGAATTTTCTATGACGGTAAATCTGGGAACTAAATCCGGACTCAGTTAAATCAGTTTATACAGGGTGATTTCTACGTTAGCTCATCATCTGCTTAGCGTTTTCCCAACTATATATAGGGTTGATCATCCAGTTTAACCTGATGCAGCTGAATACCATTTACCATTTCGTATTAAGCTCACCAGAGCTAAATACGAAACATTAAGTAGAAGAGCAAGGTGGTCAAAGGAACCATGATCTTAATTTTGGAGGAAAATGAAACAGCGTATCGTTTTCTTGAAAAAGCTTTTGCCGGAGTCACGAATCGAATCTGCTTTTTCTACAAAAAAAAAACAAAATTCTAACCGAACCTAACCGATAGTGTACCACGTGAAGATTTATTGTTATGAAAAAAAAAATATCGTGTCAAAACAACGAAAAGGGTATTTTTTTTTATTAAACATGAAATAAAAAAAATACAGGAACTTCCTTTGATTTTACAGATAATATTCCCTTGCAGTATTTGATCGTTATGAGAAAAATTCTGTTTGTTATGTCATTTTCTCCTATACATATATATATAAACTATCTTTAATAAACGGGAAAAAATAAAAAGGCACCATCACTCCTTACATTTAGGTCATTGACTTTTCTGACCTCTGACATGACTGCTATAGCTAGTTATTTTCAAAACAATCCTATTTACAATCATCAAGTTACAAAGGACACAATGGAGAATGGGAGATGTCAAATAAACTTCTTCACTAAACAATAGACATCTTATAAAAGACTTTCACTATATAAATATTTATACAAACAAAATGGCTATACACAAATAAACGGTTTAACAATGAGATTATGATCTCATCACGTTTGAAAGTCATACCAATCATAGTGCATCATAACAAAAATACGCTTTGTCTTACCCAGGGATCAAGCCACTAAGATGACCTCAGTAGAACTCAGGGCGAGTTGGGATCAGTGCCTGACCGATGACAATAAGCTTGCGTAATGTGAGTGCACTATAGGTACAACTCTGCCTAACCCCTTCGGGGGTTACACTCTTGATGGTATGTTATTATACAGGGTGTAAACAGACTCTTCACGAAGCCGTCAACCAAGCATTATGTACTTCAAATTAAGTAACTTTTCGCAAAAACTGGCTGACAAATCACGTTTTACGGTAGGACCCAATTTAACGCACTCAAAATATTGTACTGATGGATGGATTTAATAGTAAGGGGGTCCTGGAGGTGTTTAAAGTAAAAAGCTTACATTAAAACACGTATTTAAAAAAAAAAACTTGTGAAAATGTCGGAACTTTGACCCCCAATGTCTCCGTAACCGGAAGGTTCCCAGCTATGGTCTAGAACAAAAAAAATTTAGCAATGACGGGGAGAACAAGTGCCTTTCGGCTTCGTTAAGAGTCTTTTTACACCCTTTATGTAGGTACTCATTCACTTTTATGCACTTAACATTTGCATGAAGGATGACGAGATAAAGATATCTACTCTTGAACAACGCAGTCTATCCCTGGTATTTGTTGGCGATAGAACTTTAAAAGTGTCTGTTAATCTTGTTACTACAAAAATAGAAAAATATTAGGAGAAACATAATTATTATAGAATCAGCAGAACATGGAGACGCCTCGGGGCGGCTCTTACATGTTAATTCGAAAGTTCCATCGCTCCTATTCTAAACTAGTATATAATACTCTAAACCCTCGGTTACTTGACCCGGAATCCTTGCCGGTCGTCAGCCGCGTAGTAGACCGTGCGAACTTTGCCCTCTGAATCTATGAAGCTGTAGAAGCCGCGCTCGTTGTCGCCGTCTCGTAAATCCTGTGCAGGCTTTGTGTCGCCTGTGGCTTTGTCCTGGAAATAGAGAGAAAATGATTTAATATTTGGGGTGTTTTTCTTGGTTTGTATCCGCTTGTCAGTTAAGACTGTCATGGCTGAAAACGGGCATCGCCCAACAAAAAAGTATACCATAATTCTTCGCAGTAACGGTGGTGTTCCAAAATCAAATGTATAGGTTTCCCCGAAAGATTAGGCAGAAGTAAAGTACATCCACAGTTTAATAGTTACATTTAAGTCCTAAGTGATAGAGGCGAGCCAAAAGCCACCAAACGGGCACAAAGCCAAACTTTAGTCTACTGAGAAATTCCTGATTTAAAAACTTAATAACTCTTTGCCCAAACTTGGAAACGAACCAAGCTCTTATTCAGCAGTTGCGTTTGAGACTATTAGACCAACTATAATGATCACAGAACACAATTTTCATGGCAAGAATATCTCTCTAGTACTCCAACCACATGTTTTACAACTGACATTTAAGTTTACCTACAAATCATTGGGTCACAACCTTCCCCCTTTGTTCGAACAACACATCCGTTGTTAGAGTTCAACAAGGTATTATTAAGTTCAGAATCGTGCACGTATAAAGTGCTTATTTGGGTACTAGTGCCGATAAAAGGGCACTTTGATCTAGCCAATTGTATTTTTGAATCTGTAATAATAGGGTGTTAAAGTAACATGTTAGCAAGTATTTAATGTCAAATCCTAATTGTGACTAGCTTATGCCCGCGCACGCGCCGAGAAGCGAGAGGTGTCTCACACACAAAGTGCTCGGTTAGATAAGCATCGCTCAGTTTTGAACCGAGAGTAGATTTAAGCATTACATTTACGCGCCATCTGTTGTTAGCGATCACGACTGTGAAAAATCGAATTGTTGCCATGGACGTGTACTCAGTCTGTATCTATTACAGATATGAGTTTTTTTTTCTATTTTTAATTTATATAAAAAATTCGGTTGAGCTAGTTAATTGACGTAATTTCAATACGACATTAATATGTATTAAAAACCATTGCAAATTGTTCTAATTTTAGTTTGCCTTAAAAAACTGCAATGAAATAGCGGTTCGAAAGGCTTATTTTTAAATTAAATTAGACTACTAGGCATGCAGGAAATCTTTCAAACTAATTAAAAAACTTGCAACCTTGTAACAATAAATTAGGTATGTGCAAATTAATTTCCTAGTTTAGTTTTCAGTTTATAATCCTGTATAAGCGTAATTTAGTCGTGATATAGTAATTTTTCGGTTTTATGAATCTAGACAAAGGTTTTTTTTTCTATAAGGGTTGGCTGCTTAATTAGTTAAGCCACAGTCTTTTTTGAAATAGGGTATACGAAAAATACGGTTGAGCTAGTTAATTGACGTAATTTCAATACGACATTAATATGTATTAAAAACCATTGCAAATTGTTCTAATTTTAGTTTGCCTTAAAAAACGGTTCCAAAGGCTTATTTTTACACCGAACAAATCAAACTGAACTATATCCAATTATCACAAGCTTCATTTTAGAACAGCTTCATGTTTTTGCTAATTCCTTACTTAAGACAAATTAAATTAAACTTTAACTTAACAGAATAAGGTCTATTTTTGGATACGAACAATACGGAGGTGTGATAGACAAGTACAAGGTTACAAGTTAAAAGTCTGCGTACACGCATTCACGTGTGGTATACCCGACTGCCGAAGGTCAAGAGCGAAGTAATGCGTTTGATATGGAGTAGGTACGTACTTCGGTAATTGCTCAGGGTTCCTTATTGCCGATATGTGAATGGATATTTTTTGCGAACTTGAAATAGTTTTTTTATCCTTGGTCAGTACATCCGGTATTCACTTTTGTGGAACACTACTGATGGAACATGAAGTAATATCAAACTTATAATTCCCAAAGCGAGAGGTGAAAGGCAGAGTGTTCCCATTAATACACTCACACTCAGCAGAGGCGCTAGGCCAACGAATATGTGGGTATTTTTATTTAAAAAGGGTCTAAAAAGGGCGTTAAGAGTTAAATAAGCAGAAAGGTACTTGTTCTCCCCGTCATTACAATCATTTTTTTGTTCTAGATCATACTTGGGAACCTTCTAGTTACGGAGATATTGGGGGTCAAAGTTCCAACTTTTTCACAGGTTTTTTTTTAAATACTTGATATTAATGTACTTTTTTCACTTAAGACACTTTCACGACTCCCGTACTATTCAATACATCCATCAGCACAATGTTTTGAATGCGTAACATTGAGTCCTACCGTAAAACGTCATTTTCACCCCGAAAAATAAAGTCGTTTCCCAGCAATAATTTTTGCGTAAAGTTACTTAGTTTGATGTACAGAATGCTTGGTTGACGGCTTCGTGAAGAGTCTGTTTACACCCTGTATCTGCCAGCTGATTGTTTTTATGTCCGAGGAATGTTTACAACTTCTTAGCTACCTACCTACCCACTTTATTTTAATGCTTAATTTAATATTATCCCTTCTAGTAATTTCATTATTGTAAGATAATTTACAAAAAAAGTTTCAAATGGCTTTAGATACTTTAATTTTTTTAATTGTATAACTTTGGTATATTTCGGTAGAAATGGAGATTGGTAAACAATTTTGGCTGTTATTTCGTAATCTATTTCATTATAAGTAAATGGAAATAGTTATGCAACATCTTGTCTATTTTATTTTAAACATTTTCAAGCAAACATTTTTTTCTTAATTATTTTTTTATATGGCTTTTTATTTTCATGGGATAAATTACAAAGCCAATAATAAAAAAAGAAGAATCATAAAAGTTACAATATAGGATACTAGCTTATGCCCGCGGCTTCACCCGCGTGGAGTTTAATAATTGTCCCCACGGGATCATACTACCGGGATAAAAGTATCCTATGTATTAATCCAGGTTAAAAACTAAAAAGGGTGTAAACAGACTTTCAAAGAAGCCTAAAGGCACTTGTTCTCCCCGTCATTGTGATAATTTTTTTGTTCTAGACCATACCTGGGAAACTTCTAGTTACGGATATATTTGGGGTCAAAGTTCCAACATTGTCACAAGTTATTTTTTAAAATACATGTTTCTAATGTAAGATTTTTACTTTAAATACAACCACTATCTATATCCAACAAAAAAAATATACGAAAAAACTAACCTGCTAAATCTCACACAACTTTACACTTATTACACTTGCATTCTCATAAAGAAAATTACCCAGAATTCCGTACAATCAAACATACAACTACATAAAAAAACAATAACATACAACACAAGAAGCAAAAACAAATTCCAACTAATGACTGCGCGGGCACAGGCTAGGCAGATGGATGACTGCGGGGGCACGGACTAATTAGGGAAAAAAAACAGTATTAGTGGAGGGAGCACAACTGTTCAATAATTTACCAGAAGATCTAAAGAAGTGTGATAATATTAACATCATCATCTGCCTAGCCTTTTCCCAACTATGTTGGGGTCGGCTTCCAGTCTAACCGGATGCAGCTGAATACCAGTATTTTACATGGAGCGACTGCCTATCTGACCTCCACAGCCCAGTTACTACTGGGAAATACGATACCCCTTGGTAAGACTGGTTGTCAGACTTTTTGGGCCACTGACTACTTTAACGACTGTCAAAGATCTTCAAATGACAGCCGGGACCAACGGCTTAACGTGCTTTCCGAGGCACGGAGGAAACTCGGTATGTAATGGGTGGTCACCCATCCACAGACCAACCTAGGCAAGCACGGCTTAACATAAAGATCGACCCGAGCGGCTGTTATTATTTAGCCACGAGCTCCTAATAATAATATTAACATATTTAAGAGTAAACTAAAAAAACATGTATGTACCCTATAACGTCACAACCGCCCCAGAGGCAAATATTATGTTATTATTAGAAGTAACTATGTCTCTCATTATAAGTGAACTGTTATTTATAAGTCCTTATGAGAAATAAATGTCTTTAAACCGAAATACCTCTCTCAACTTTCGCATTTATAATATGTATTGTATAATAATTAGGTATAATACATATTCATACACGAAATCTCTTAAGGGGTTATTGTACTCATCATTACGTTCAACTTTCACTATGGGACTAAACCGGACATCGCAAAAAATAAATCTGCTGTATTTCATCTACATTTTAACGACTTAAGTGAACATAAATGTAGGCAAAAGCTGTTTTTTTTTTGGTGAGATTTATGTATGAATAGATAGACTTTATATAAGTAAGTACAAGTAAGTAAGATTTCACAATTACCAAAAAAATTATGCTTTGCTATTAATGTTTTTCTGAACATCACATCGTCATTACACGATGTCCTTGGTCTGTCATCGCTGCGTAACCTTACGACAGTCGAGTATACCTCGTTGCGTAACGGACACACCTTCGCTATACTTCCTACTAAGGCAATTAATTCCAACCGCATTCCTATTGCACTACATACATTGCCGGTGACGTACTGAGAAAGATTTTACCAACCAGTGTTGAAGAGACAATGGATTTTGTGACATTTTTAACGTTCATGTTTGTAGATGTAGATTTCCGATGAATGAAAACACTTTTACTCTAGTTTATATATTGTTGTTTTGATAGTCTCAAACACATGCGAAGTTACTCAATATCATTGCCAAACTGGGAATCGAACCTGTTTAATTAGCTTGCATCGTACCTGTAGGTACTCATTAAGCTGTCAAGTCGAAGGTAATTTCGCAGAATATACCAAGTTAATATACTAATTAGTTTTACTTTTCAATGTAAAGTCCTTGTATTTTGACAGCTACCTCCAAAGACTGCACTTGAAGATAACATTATATAGCTCTACTATTTATGATTAGAGCTATTAATTATTATAAGGCTCGTTAAATTAGATATTAGCATTTTAATAATGAAGTGTTTATAGGCGATATTACGACCATTAAACACCTAAAAGGAATATGAACCGTAATAAGTTATGAATAAGGTTATAAACCTTATACCAATCCGCACTGGGCCCGCGTGGTGGATTATAGCCCATTCCCTCTCATAGAGAAGAGGCCTGTGTCCCAGCAGTGGGAACATTATAGGCTGATGATGATGATGATGAAGGTTATAAAAACTATTACCTATACAACTTGTCTAGCATGTGTTATACTAGAAGCGAACTAGAAAGATATCATTATGACTGGGCGCATCTAAACTTTGCCAGTATGTCACGTGCAACAATCAATGCAAACATGTAAACAGGTAGGGCATTTGTGTAACACACAAATAATAACAACGCCATTCATTTGTCAATACAAAACAATTCATAACCTTGGAGAGCAGGCACATTTTTCAAACATAATATGAAACTATTGATTTATCTTTCTCCCACTCAAACGCCAGCGGGTACTACGGTACCCAGCAATAAAAAACGCTTAACTGCCAAATTGACAATGACATAAAAGTGACACTTGTGACACTTGACATTTCAAGCAAGGTTTAACTGGCCCGCCACTGGATAAAATTCTTCGTATTGTGTTCCGCAATTGGAGTCCTGGAACAATGCACTTGCCAATGTCAGTAAAAGAAAACTATTTTCTCAATGTCTATATGTAGAATGGTATATATGGTTAGTACTTGGTACTCTATATTCAAAGCAGCCATCAGAGAAAGTGTTCTTGGATCTAGAATGCGTCGCTTGTCGCGTGAAAGTGTATCAGCAATGTCACTGTTACGTAAAAAAAACAAACTACCTGGAACTAACACTACTTGACTAAAGCTCATTGTAGTAAACTGTTGAAGCATTACGTAACCACTATACACCGTGGCATTTTAGTCGTCTTACAACGGCAGCCTACTTCATGTATCCAATGACTACTATGCATTGATAACAAAAACATAACATTTTTATTTTTAAATTATTTAAATCCCTTAAAATGCCTATTGTATTTATGGGATTTAAATAATTTAAAAATAAAAATGTTATTCATTATTATGATGCATGACGTAATTGGAACACCCTGTAGCGAGCGATGATCTACTCGACTCGTGTGTTGGGTAGGTACGTTCTACCGTTTGACACGTAAATATCATTAGCAGGATGTTTTATAATAATTCTAATATATTATTTATTTTTCTTTGTACCTATTTTTTAATTAATGGTAAAAAAATAATCACGCCTAGACATTATAATTATATCAACGCGCCTAGAGGTATTTTATATAAGTCGGATACATTCAGCTGACTACCTTTGTATGACGACTAAAAAGTCACGGTGTATTGGTTAAATATTTTCAAAGAAAATTCGGTTGAAAAGACACGAGAACTCATTTTTGGGTACCTAAATTATATAGAATTGGGAGAATGGGATTTATCATCGTTTAAATAAAAATATCACCCTTATAAGACTGAATTTCCAACAAGTTGCTGATCTGCGTCATGTCAAGACCGAAGGACGATCCACAGCGATTTACGTTGTATAGTCTGTCAATGATTATTTTAATAGTTTTAAAAATGTTATAGCTCATTTTATTTACAGACTTGTTTGACAACGTAAAAAAATGGTCTACAAAGTTTTTTTCTAGTGGGTAATTTACATTTCAGCTAAAATTCAGCTTGTTCCACCGATATTACCTACCTACAGGATGACGTGTGCACTTTTCTACAATAATTTGTACGGCTATTTCTTAAATATCGTACACGAATGCACAAATTATCAAAAGTAATTTATTTCCTTTGGTCACAGTCAGGAAAGAGTTGAATGACCAAGCGACCAGTAGATACCGGTCAATGGTTCTTATGTAAAAAATATTCTGTTGAAAGTAGTTCCGTGTTGGTGTCCGAGAAATAAATAAAATGTCACCAACGTATTGATATAACATCACGCCTGTTATCCCCTCAAGGTAAGGCAGAAGTGTTCGTTAAGTCTCCCCAGCTATGTCGCTATGCTATGTATGTAAGTCGCGTGTAATTAGGGGCGAGCCTATTGCCATAAACCGGGCACAAATCCGGACTCCTAATTACTTTTGCTTGATCTGGTAATCGAGCCCAAGACCACATGGTTAGCAGTATCGCTTGCTAGAGAATTTCATTGCCCCAATGAAACCTCCCGAACAGGGAATCAAACCCGTGCTTCGTAGTTAGCAGTCGTGTTTGCGCCCAGCAAAAGTCCATTGTGATAAAGTGTCCAGTGCCTCTGACGAAATTATGAGACCACGATGCGACAGGCTGTAGTATAATGTTTAGAACTTTGCAGTACCTAAAAGGATAGAGCAGGCCTATTTCGTTAAACCCAATCAGTAAAATAAAATTATGGATTAGGTGAATTCAAACTATATTACCATAATAACAGGGTACTACACAATAATTTACACTTAAATTATCAGATTAGACAAAGCCGTGCTCCCTTCAATTATAATAACGTAGGCTGTAATCGAACAAATGGCTATTAGCTTCACGGACAAAGTCATAGCCTGAGGCAAGTCAAGACAGTAAAAAAATATTTATACAAAACAATCATGACTTTATTAGAACATTAGAATGTTAACAAATTATATTGAATTCGACATGAATGGGAATCGGAATATGATTGACAAATGATATTGTAAGCCATAATTTAAAATAGTTTGCAAGTACCTTATAATGACAGGCTGCAATAGATCATATTTTGTTTGCATTATAGCAAAGGGTAATTGGTCGCAAAGCAAAGAGAAGGACGAGCTTTGATTGCTGTTTGTCGATTTAACCATTATCAAAACAGATTTCAACATATTATGGCACTTCGTCGAATCGTCAGACAGCGATCACTTAGAAAGGCCATGACATGTATGGGTTTTTAATGTAAAGACAATATTGGACTGCATTTAGTTACGTATTTGAAAAAGGCGATTTGGTATTGGCGACTATATTTTGCGTGTTTACGCCAGCAGGTCAAGCTACCCGAAACTGACAGATTTTCCCAACCAACCTTGAACCTAATGCTTCAGAGGTAAAGTTTAAAAGCTGTATTAAAAAAATTTGACAGATTTTATTAGCTTGATGTGCTGGCGGCGTCTGTACCTGTTAAGTTCACATTTCTTTAAAACCGGCCAAGTGCGAGTCGAACTCGCGCATGAAGGGTTTCGGACCATCGTAGTACGGGAGCCGCGGCCGCGCCGGTAGGAAAGCCCTCTTTATTTTTATTAATTTTTGTTGTAGCGGCAACAGAAATATAGATTCTGTGAAAATTTCAACTGTCTACCTATTATGGATCATGAAATAGATTACGCTGACAGACAGATAGTCGGTTACCCTACGGGTGCGGAACCCTAAAAATTAACGACAATTAAAAAGGACCAATATAAAATATTCCATCTTGTTTTTTTAGGACAATTCAATACAATTTTTCTTAACGTGAACCTTGAACTACTCGCGATCACGACATGAGCTTGTTACATAGGTACATGTCAAAATGTAAGTAATAGTTAACAGATTAATTAATGACTGACTGTATAACAATGCTTGCAGATACATAACATATACGTAACATACATATTTTATCACGTGACGTAGGTATTATTAAACTTGACATAAGTTATTGAAACTTATTTGCTGCCATATATGTACCAACCTACAGAGAACAAAGTAACAACATTGCGACCATACTCATCATAATATTATATTGACTGGTTCCAAAATCTGGGCATCACATATTGAACTATAAAGGGTGTAAACAGACTCTTAACGAAGCCGAAATGCACTTGTTCTCCCCGTCTTTGCGATCATTTTTTTGCTCTAGACCATACCTGGGAACCTTCTAGTTACGGAGATATTGGGGGTCAAAGTTCCAACATTTTCACAAGTTTTTTTTTTAAGAACATGTTTTTAAAGCAAGATTTTTAAACACCTCTAGGACCCCCTTACTATACAATCCATCCATCAGCACAATGTTTTGAGTGCGTTAAATTGAGTCCTTCTATAAAACGTGATTTTTCAGTCCAAAAAAAAGTCGTTTCCCAGGACAAATTTTTGCGGAAAATTACATAGTTTGATGTACGAAATGCTTGGTTAACAGCTTCGTGAAGAGTCTGTTTACACTCTGTTTGTGAATACCTCATTACTTACAAATTGTTCTTCAAGTCATGGTCTCAACTAGAAACATGAATTTCACATATTCCTTTTATTTTTGCTAAATGAAAGCTGTATGTACTTTATGAACTAGGCCTGTAGTAGCTAGGTTTTATTTTTTCACAGAAATCTTAAGTGAGTATTCTGCTAGCTCGCTGGTATAGAACCGGAAGAACATTCCCAAAACAAACTGCTTGTTTTTGAAGTGAAAACTTCTTTAGGATCGTGTGATTTGAAAGTCGATGAAACGAAAAAGCAACAGTAAAAAGAGACGGACACATAAATTCATAAGATTTAAAGTGGGAGAAAATGAGATAGGAAGCATTATACAGTGTTTATCTTGAAGCCAAAATTTTTGAAGGTTTCACTTCTACCACGTGTGAATTGCACACGTTTTTTTTTTCTACGGCATATGATAAATATAGGGTACCCAGTACTAGCCAGTACCTGTAACCCAGTACTAACTGGGTTGTGGGGGTCAGATAGGCAGTCGCTCCATGTAAAATACTGGTATTTAGCTGCATCCGGTAAGACTGGAAGCCGACCCCAACGAAGTTAGGCTAAAGACTTCAAAAGGCTAGGCAGATGATGATATAAGAAATGTAGAGCCAAAAGTCAAGGAACTGCTGGATAAATAAACATTTCTTGAACTTCCTGCAATATGCCAACCAAACCAACTTTTTCTAAACAAATGAACGGTGTTTCCAGGAAACGTGTACAAACTAATGACACCAAGGTTCTCACCGACGCCAGTGGAAAGCTAGCGTTACGCCCCAGTACCGCTTACATTCTTAATAAGCACCAACACAATTATCACGCATTTCTTGTTGTTGTTGCATACTTGCCGGTTAGTGTTGGCAAATTCTATTTGTTTATTCAGTAGACTTGACGAAAAATATGGAAAAACTTGTATCCATGTTACTCGCCAAGCCTATTGACTGTGCCTATTGACATTTAGAAGTCCAGTACGGAGCATGCTCTTCCTAATATATGGCTAAGATTGGAGAGGCATTCCATTTGGTCGTTTAATAAGGTTAGTTAGGTCGTCCGACTTGCACTTGGCCAGTTTTTTAACTTAGTCCTCGGCTCCCCTTACCTACATCAGCTATCTTGCCAAAATCGTCGTTCTACCTCCTAGCACACCTTTGGGAACGTTTGCCAATTTTCAGTAACACTGCGTGACACCAAAATTAATGCTTTAATTAAAGCGCACTTTTTAATTTGTATTTTATCGGCGCTATATCTAAAGTTGAAATTCCAACATGGCTTTCATTGTGACAACGCCTGGTGTTAGTGTTAAACTGTTACTGGCAATAGTATAATTACTTGCAATATATTTTTGAATCTATTTTTACTTTTGCAAAATAGGCAGATCTAAATTACTCAATACATTCAATCGCACAGTCACACTGTATTACACAATATGAAAAAACCGGCCAAATGCGTGTCATACTCGCACACTCTGGGTTCTGTAGCAGCAAACAATATAATAACAATATTTATAAAGCTCATTTTATGTAAATTTACACTCAACAGCAAACCTAAATTTGTTTTTCATAGTATGTTAAAGTAAAACAAAATTACTGTTGCAGTTTGAAGAAAAGTTTCCATATCTCAAAACTAAACATCAAATCTTTTTTTTCTTTTTGATAAGTTTATTACGTTCTGAAAATCTACATTATTTCTGAATTTTCCTCCTCTTACTCTAGAAATTACGGGGGGGGGGGGGAATCTAATCAACCAACTTAAGAAAAAAAGTAATTACATACTCGTAGATAAACAGCCCATAGTTATAAGATATTTTTTTCAACCTCCTACCTGTACGGTGGGCTGCATCAATTGGGTACCCCAGTTGGGAACGTAGGTGCTTTCAAAAGGGGGTACCCCACATCGTGACGCTGACTGTATGTAGTAGGGCCACTCCAATTTTATTATTTTCTTAATTTCATTTCATATAGCATATAAGTTCTAGTATTGTTTAAATCATATAGCTGTGACATATCGACTGACAGACGGACAGGACTAATCTAACGGGACCCTAAAAAAGCCTAGCCATTAAGATTTCACATAACATATTTTTTGCTTATAAAGATCGTTGTCGATGAAATAAGGCCACTGTCGTACTGTCGTAACCCACGAGGAGAACTTGTTACGACAACTTTCTTATTCTCATTGAAGACTTGCATATTTACGACAATGTTGAGAAATTACACTACGTATTACGAACTTGAATTACGACTACACTTTGTGACAATTTTAACTTTACCTTGTAAGGAATTTTGTGGTGGTTTAGAAGTTTTCAAAAGAAAATACCTGAGCCTAGAATAGAACCCGAAATGCATACAAGACAAATTCAATGAAGGTTTTGGAGGCTAGGTAACTCTGACTGAGGCTCCCAGGAGACTTAGACATATTGTCGTTAAAGTAAAGTTACAACATTAAAACCGTTTCTTTTAAACTTGTGAAAAAGTTTGAACTTTGACCTTTAATATCTTCGCAACTAGAAGGTTCGCGGGTTTGGTCCAGAACAAAAAAAAAACCTATTGACGAGAAGAACAATTGCCTCTCGGCTTCGTTAAGGGTCTTTTTTACCCATTATATCAGCCAATCCTTTTGATGTCCTTGTACAGGCTGTCCGGTGGCCGAAATAGGATTTCAAAATTAAATTTAAAAAAAAACCTAAAAAATATATTAAGTTAATTAATCCTGCTCTGATAAAAACATGAATGCGAATTTTAGTTTTTTAAAATTATTCGGTCCAAATGGTCACGTTGCATCGTACAGACTCCTGAAATCTGTCGAACATATTCCGCGCAACACGCTGGAGAAGTGAAAAAAAAATAAGGTCTAATTCTGCCATTGACTGATAACGCACACCAAACGGTCACTTTGGGGCTGTGGTGTAGCTGTTGATGTTGTAAAAGTGGGTTCTGTCATTTAGGTGGCAATACCGTTTATAAAATATATGTTAAGATGGGATATTCATCACTCCAATAAAATGTTTATCGTACCGCATTGCGACATTGTGATTAAATAACCTGCACTAATCACAAATCAAATGCGGCCCCTTGCTTGCTTGAAATCCTAACTGAGCCACGCTGACTTATGCTCACGATCCTTACTTGGGAATCTTGCGCATTCGAGACGCTTAGATCTAAGCACTAATTCTACAATGATCTATTCGTATTAACTGTCGATCCCGGTGCTAAAGTAGTCAAGGAACGGCCAATCGTTCTATCACAACAATAACTAATGTGTCTCAGAAATCTCGGATTTATAAATGGATTTCGGTCATATCGGACCTCGAAAATATATAATCGGTAATCTCTAAATGAAAATTGACTTCGCAATTGACCTAGATAGAGAAGGCGGGAAGATCTGGTTTCTGGATCTTCAATAAGTACAGGTTTTCAGTAGCTTCAAATAGAGGCTTGTATAAGACCAGTGCGAAATCTTGCTTTAAAACTACGATTAGATAAGCTTATGGTCTTCCTTTATGAAGCGAGAACTTCAATAACAGTTATCTTTTTCAATTGCTAGCCTTTGTAATAGTAGTTGCGGCTGCTAAATATTATTATACCAGTAAATCTGTAAAGAAATTACTTTTTCGATCATAAGCATAGCGAATCCTAAGCCTTTTTTTTTTATGGATGGGAAATCATCAATTGACTTCTCCCGCTCTGGGCAGAGCGGAAGGGAGTGTCAGACTTGTACTGACTAAACCCATCCATGTTCCTTCCTTGCCCTTTGTGTTCCAGGGCCGCGGTATCTCTTTCGAACAGCCCGCAGCCCTGGCAGGCATCGGCCCTTGCGGGCCCCTCCCTATTTGCTGACATCTCTTTGAGGCGCGCGTGGAACACGAACGCGCCGTCAACACGGCCTGTCGGCCATTACTCTCCGTCCACAGGTCCGCGTCTACGGTGGCCGGAAGCCACCACGTGACCCCCGAACGAATCCTAAGCCTAACATTCAATTTGAAAAAGACACTTCCTTCATTAAAACAGTATCAGCTACTTACGTTAATTGCATACGTATACAAGTACTTGGGGTGTGTATCACTCTGCTCATGCGGCACCTTCAGGTCATGTTCCTTCGTGTAGTGCCCTAAGCTCAGCGGGATACCTTTGTGTATCTTCTGGAACCTGAACGGCCCCACCTTTGTGCTTACTGGAACAGTTTTCGACACCTCTTTTACATCCTGGGTAGTAATTTTACCAATTTTGGCATCTTGATCGTAGAAGTGTTTATAAAGAGTTTGTTGCGGCGGGTTGTACACTTTTGTTTGAGTTGGAATATTCTGATATTGTTGAAAATGAGGTTTGTGTAGTGTTTTGAAGCGCTCATCCTTCAGGAATAGGCCGGTTGGCGCACGGTGGACAAATTGATCTAGTTGTAGCAACTTATTGATCGCTCTCTCTTTCTCGCGTTCTGGCAGCCTTGTGTCTGGGTCATCTAGGTACGCTATTATTGCATCTTCTAGGTTCTTGTACGTGTTGTAGGCGTACTCAGGCTGTCTGGCTCCCGGTCCTGTGTCGTCATACTGGTTCTCCAGGGCGAACTTGACTTGTGCCGATGATGCCACTTGTAGGTCCGGGCGTATATATTGATATCTCGGTATCCCGTCCTGCCATGAGTTTGCTGATGTTATCATGAATATAAGAGGTACCTGTGGACAATAAAGAGTGGTCAGTTATTAGAACTAATATAACATAAAACCACGCCTGTATTCTAGGTTAGATAGATGTACGTGGTAGTACACCCACATTGCGTCAGTTAACTTTAAGTTCCATATAACAAGGGTAAGCTATTGCTATTAACCGGGCACAAATCCAGACTCCGTGGCTGCTTCAGAAAAATCACAATAAAACTTTGCCCGAACTGCTGAGCATAAGGTCCTGGGTTCGAATGCCACGAACACGAACCCGGGACCTCATGCTCAGCAGTCGCGCTTGCGACCACTAGAAACCACAATATTCTCTCTTCTACTTTAGTAAATCAAATTCACAGGATATTCATTTTTAGTTTGAGTTTCAAGGTGTTTTGCCATCTGGCCAAATTATATCAGAGTTTTCTCACAAAACATATTATTCAGAATTTCGAAACAAACATCCTTGCTGTAGGATTCACACCGTTCAATGTTTCGTCAAGATTTCCCTTTCAGAGATATCCTCAAAATTAGCATGCACTATATAATGAGCAATTATTCCGATGATCTGGTTCACATGGTCATGCATCGACCGACTTAATTCAACCAGTTTCCGCTTCGTAAACGAAAGAACGCGTAACTGTTGTTATTTTCGAAACCGGTATCTTTATTCTTTGCTTTATGGAACAGTGAACATTGCGTGGTTGCGTTAGGTACGTAGCCAGTGAATTAGTGTTTATGGCCAAATAAGCAAAATATTCGTTTTCAATTGTTTATTCACTTGTTCATATCATTCATCAAGGGTTACTTGGGTGTGGAAGTCAAGTATCTTTTTTGTTTTCTTTGTCAACTGCGTTTTACTATCAACATGTATCCATATTAAATAAGAACCCCTCTTTTTGCATGCTTGGCTAACTTAATGGAGAAAGCTTTCGTTCTCCAGTTATCAATGGAAAAGAATCTTTACCACATTTGGGAAACAGTGAGAACTATCTCACTGCTTCCCAAAATGTCAAAGGTGCCACTGTCGTTCCTCGGAAGTTAATTGTGTGTACCTATACAGGGTGGAATTTATAAGTTAGGATTTCATAGTTTGCCTTTCATTTAATTTATCATGTTTGCTAGAGAGATTTGATCCATGTTTGATCCTATCGATTAATGTCGTAAAGGTACAGGATGTTAATTTTCGGATTTTGGGTACTTCGATTCCCGAGTGTGGTAAGCGAATTTTCAAAAATGTTTGAATACAGATTTGTTTATTTTGAAAAGGAAAGGAATGCTTATCTAGAGTAGAATTTTCTATCTCCAGTATTAAGAGTATTTTTCCTCCAAGTGAGGTTGAAAAATTCCAACCTGTATGTTATTCAAGTTTCCCCGAAACGTTCCGATTAGATGTTAATGTGTTGTGATGAACGCGAGAACTCAAAGATGACAAGTTGATGTACTATGATTGTTTGATAATGATATCATCAAAACCAAGAAGTTTAGTTTAATCCGTGGACTTTGATTTATTGCAGTGAGTTTCTTTAAGTAACATAACATAACATCACGCCTGTAATCCCCGAAGGGTTAGGCAGAAGTGTATTTAATAGTACACTCACATTTCGCCAGTTATGTTTAAGTCCCGCATGTAATAGGAGGTGACCCTATGGCCATCAACCGGGCGTAAATCCAGATTCCGTGGCTGCTACTGAGAATATTCTGTTTTCTGATGGGAAAACCCAATGACACTTTGCCCTACCCAGGAATCGAACCCAGGACCTCATGCTCGACCACGGAGCGCTAGACCAACGCGATAGAAGTTTATTTATGTGAGTGAGATACTATAACGATTTTGTGATATAAGTACTACATATACCCATAACCTATTAACTTTAGGTTGTGGGAGTAATTAAAACACGTAATTAGGATATTCACTTTAAACGTATAATTATCCTTTATATTTTATTTAGAAGCAATGCGTCTAGCTCCTATCACATGAACGGGACGAATGAATAGAACGAAAGACGGCAGACGCGCACAAAGCTAAGGTAATAAAGTTTGCACAGAGTTAATCCAGCTAATGATGGAAACATATCTCATCATAATTATTAATCCATAAGTCGAAGTTTTTGCAAGAAATTGTAGCCTCGTCTGGCATTAACAAATAACGATACATTGTTTGAAACTGAATAGCGTATTGTTGGGCAATTCCTGAGGTTTCTCCACAAACAATTTATTGAAAGAACCAACTAGTCGTAAAAAGGGATACAGGCTGAATTTTTAATTAGAAATATTCCAGCAAGGTCAACCACACGCAAAAAATATTTTACAATCTCCGAGAGAAAAACTGCTAAATTAGTAAGCCCTTGAAATATCAAATTGTTTTCGGATATCGTCATCAGCATGATTGTATGTACAGACGCCAGCACATCAAGGTACCCGAAACTGTCAAATTTTCCCACTCAACCTTTAACCTTATGCTTAAGCGTTAAAGTTGAATATCTATTACAGATTGTAGTAGCTTAATGTGCTAGCTGTTAGAAAAGCTTTCTCTTCCCTTTCTCAGACCTGTTTGTAGACTCAAGCTCTTTCCACCAGACTCCTTGGGTTTTTGGACCCGTCTATTTATCTTAAAAATAAGGGAAGTGTCATCAGCAAATAGCACCATATTTTGAAGATGGTTTTCCAATAAATAAGGCAGATCATTAATATATACTAGAAAGAGGAAAGGACCCAATATTGAGCCTTGCCGAACCCCCTTTTTTACTTTTAAACCCTGTGAATTAACACCATTTATTTAAACATGTTGCGGTTCGTTTTAAAGTTTGGTAAAACCGGCTTGGACGAATAGAAACGGACAGGGATCCGGACACGGATACCTCATACACATACTATTAAAATATCCGAAATTTTTATTATTTCGTAATTTATACGTAGGTTCAGTCGGAATGCTGCTTGCACGTATAAACCTTGCAATGCGCAGTGACTTGCGAAAATTTAATTTGAGACTGACTGACTGTTGTGTAAGTGTGATGTGTCTTTTAGGCACCTGACACATGTGACGTGCGTAACATCTGTCATATCGTGGTGTAATTTTGTTTATGCGGTTACGCAAAGTGGGTCACCATGTTCTCAACTCTTTGACCTAGTGTTGCGTTTTTTATCTTTAGTAAGTATCAATTTGATAGCTTGATTATGGGAACTGGCGGGAGCCTGCATTTTGTATCGAGTCAGTGTCGTGAGTTAATTGCAACGTTTTAAGCCAAATAGCCTATTGTGGAAGTTCGTTAACGACAGGTCTACAACCTATCATTATAATTTAGCTCAACACAATAGATACTTTGCCTCATCTTGTAGTTTATAGGAGTACGAAGCTGTGAGTTTGGTGGGATTAAGGACCCCACTAAACATATATACTACATCGGCCGATAGAAAGTCTGCAGGGACTCTTAATATGCGTTGTCTGTAAGTGAATTTAAGAGTTTTATTCAGTAGAAAATTCTATTAATTGCATCATGGGCCAAATTAATAGCTAGGTACCGATTATACGGGGCTGGAAGGGAAACCGACACGAAAACGACGAATAAAAAAAATTGACTGGTCTATACATTTTGAACGTATAAGTATTGTACTTTTTTGCTTTATTTAATTCCATACAAATAATATTAATAAACATAAACACCCGTTAACATTTATCATCAGTAATAAATATCTTCAATCAAATCAATAATAACAACAACAATCAAACAATCAATAATCAATTTCATCAAGTTAGTGATAACAATAATCACTAACTAATTCCAACAATAATAATTAAAAATAACAATCAATAGATAATTAAATCGAATTAACAATCAATTGAAACAATCAATAAATAATTCGATCTAATCAATATTAATAACAATAATCCTTAACAAAAATCAATAAATAGTACATACAATCAAATGAACAATAAGCAATAACTAAAAATAATAATCACTAACAATCAAATAATAATTCGATGAAATTAAATATAATAAATAATATTAGGCAATTAGCGAATAGTTACTTTTATATGGACCCCCTACGGGTAAAAGCCTCCTCCAAAGATTTCCAGTTCTCCCTGTCCTTAGCCACCACAATTTCCTCTACCCATCTAGCACTGGGTCGGTCTCTCGCTCTGGTGCCGCGAGGTCCCTTCCATTTTATGGTTTTTAAAGTCCACCTATTATCAGGGTACCTGGCCATGTGACCTGCCTAATTCCACTGTCTTTGCAGAGAAAAAGTTAGTGCGTCTGTTATGCTGTTTTTTTTTGCGGATGTCTAAATTTTTCGCTGTCTTTTAATTTTAAACCCCGGTAACTTCTCTCCATTCTTCTTTGAGTGTTCTGGATTTTGTGTTCTGGTTTTGAGGTCGAACGTCCAAGTTTGGCAGCCGTAGGTGAGGCATGGTCAAATTTCAGAGTCTATGACTATTTTCATTTCCTTATGAGCTCAATATTTTTTCTAGGTGATTACTACTCTACGGTTTACTTCTTCTGTATTTCTTTCTTTGCTGAAGGATATCTACAGGGTGTAAACAGACTCTTCACGAAGCCGTCAACCTAGCATTGTGTACATCAAACTAAGTAACTTTACGCAATAATTAGTGCTGGGAAACGACTTTTTTTTGGGCTGTAAAGTCGCGTTTTACAGTAGGAGTCAATGTAACGCATTCAAAACATTGTGCTGATAGATGGATTGAATAGTAAGGGGGTCCTGGAGATGTTTAAAGTAAAAATCTTACATTAAAAACATATATTTAAAAAAAAACCTTGTGTAAAAGTTGGAACTTTGACCCCCAACATCTCCGTAACTAGAAGGTTCCCAGGTATGGTGTAGAACAAAGAAATAATCGCAATGACGGCGAGAACAAGTGCCTTTCGGCTTCGTTAAGAGTCTGTTTACATCCTTTATTTTCCTAGGTATATGTATTTTTCTACGAACTCAAGAGGGATGTTATTAACGAAGATAGGTGTCGTGTGGTAGTTAGTCATGAGTTCATGACTTTCGTTTTGTCTAGATTCATTTCTAATCCAACTGTAGTGCTAGCCTGCTGGAGGTCGTTCAACATGCTGTTTAGTCATAAATGTTTTTGAGGATACTTATTTAATTTTCCTTTTTATTCTGGGACCTTAATACTTCCCAGATGCTGTCATGTGATATAGAAACAAAATCATTTTTATAGTCTACGAAAGCTATATACAAGCGTCTGCGAAATTCTTGATATTTCTCTATCACCTGGTCGACTACTTGAATACGATCAACTGTATTGAAACCTCTTCCGAATCCCGCTTGTTCTAACGGTTGGTGATCATCGATGTCCGAGGTTATTCTATCTAGCGACCAGGAGGCAAATAACTTCTATAGACAGGGTAACAGGCTTATTGGACGATAACTTTTTTTTTTAATAACCTTTATATGTCAGAATGATGTACTAATGTACTAAAACGTGGTAACCGTTTTCGCTTCGCTGTCCCTACCACCCCGTTTTAATTTTAAAGAAAAATGAAAATATCCGCTTGGGTAATTAAAAAAACTGATAAGTCAATTATGTGTAGGTTAGGGAGAGGTAGCCAGTAGTAATAAATAACAGTTAATCAATCAATTATCACTAATTAAACTTTATTTACAATTCGGATTTTCTAGTGGTTATTTGCATGCTGCTGAAATTATCCCCGTCCTCGGCCTGATATTTGAATACGATCATAATTGAATTTGACGTAGGTATCCTTAAGTATTTAATCACGGTTAAACTGCTGAGCGGATTCCGAAGAAATTCATCGCACAGACTGACACCTTGCCGCGGGCTGATGTTGTTGATGCCGTTGTTTAGTTAGAGCATGCCACTAGTCGACGGAAACGCTGCAACGCGTGAGTACTGAAAGGGGCGTTAGGAAGGATTAAAAAAAAGGAGTTTAAATAGAAGAGTAATTTTCTATAAAAAAATCTCTCAGGCAAAAAAATGGAAAAAAAATATTTAATGATGAATGGAATGGTTTGTTCTGTAAATTACAAGATAAGGCAAAATAAGGCATTTTTTGCTAAAAATTAATGAAAGCATACATAAAAACGATGAAAGACGAACGTACACTCAATCGATTTGTTTGCAAGTAGCTTAGCGATAATTAGTACTGCCTTGTCTAAAAACTGTGTTGTTTATGATGAATTTTAGTAGTAGTTTAGTCCCATTCTTTTGATATTACATTATGGTTAGTTATTGTTATTTTGCTTAGTTGTTAGTTGTGCAACAATAGTTTATTGCTAACTGTGGAGGCTTGTAAATGGCTTTTCGTTGATTGCCTCCATATAATTTATTGTTAATTTTATTGTTGTTTAATTGTATTGTTAATTGTAATACACCCAAACACAATAAAATAAATAAATTAATTAATAACTGGCGAAATGTGTATGCACTTGTAAGTTTCACCTCTGCCTAACCCTTTTAAATTAATGGTAGCTTGGTAGACCTACAAAGGGTGTAAACAGACTCTTAACGAAGCCGAAAGGCACTTGTTCTCCTCGTCATTGCGATCATTTTTTTGTTCTAGACCATACCTGGGAACCTTCTAGTTACGGAGATATTGGGGGTCAAAGTTCCAACTTTTTCACAACTTTTTTTTTAAATACATGTTTTGAATGTAAGATTTTTTACTTTAAACACCTCCAGGATCCCCTAACTATTCAATTTATCCAACAGCACAATGTTTTGAGTGCGTTACATTGAGTCCTACTGTGAAACGTGATTTTTCAGCCCAAAAAAAAGTCGTTTCCCAGCACTAATTTTTGCGTAAAGTTACTTACTTTGATGTACAGAATGCTTGGTTGACGGCTTTGTGAAGAGTCTGTTTACACCCTGTATAACCTTAACAACGAGTTCGTGAATGGGGCGTAAGGAATGTGCTTATTTACGTTCTATAACAACTGGTTTACCTTTACGTACATCTCTGAAGGTAGGTAGGTATTTATATGTATGCGATGGTCATATATTTTATTGCGTTATGAGGGACGTCGAGCTCGTTACGAAGTGGACGAGATTCACGCGAATGTGGATCAAGGTGGAAGATGCCAGCTATCCGAGTGATTGGCCCACATTGGAAAGTTTTAAATGATTGAATTTTTCTTTTGAAATCTTTTTGGACTTTTCCTGTTAACTAAAGAAAATTGATTTAAAAAAATGCCAACAAAAAAATACGTGTGGCACTTGGAGACTGCCGCGGTAAAGCTATTGCATAGCAACTATAAAACAAACAACAACTTATGTAATTATAATTATTTATTTATTTTATTTATGCAGTATTTTTGAAGTTATACTTCTTTTGCCGCGTTCGCGTTAGGGAAAAATGACTGTGCGACACCAAAAATCTACATCGTGAAGTTAGCTAGTCAACATACACCCTGAAGTTAGCTTAGTGTCAGATATTGACAAGCCTAGGTTATTATTTTTAATCTACTGCTGGAGCTAGGAGGTTAGGTTGTATAGGTAATTACCTATAGAACCTAACCTACCCTACTGGAGTAAGACTAACCTAACCTACTGCTGGAGCTAATTACCTATACAACCTAACCTCCTAGCTCCAGCGGTAGATTAAAAATAATAACCTAGGCTTGTCAATATCTGACACTAAGCTAACGCGTTAGGTTATTTTCGTTACGGAATTTCTGGATTCGCTCTCCACGCTCAAGGCCCGCGATAGAAGCTATGCAATAGCTTAATAATAAAAATACGTTATAATGAATGTTTTGCACTTTTGAGAGCAATATCGACGTCTACTTGAGAGTTGTAGTGACTAAGTGGGATACACTTCTCTGGCAGGCACTTTACAAAGTGGATACACTTTTTAACTACTCTCAAACTAACGTATGAAACATCTTTAGGAAATCTACATGTCATAAAACCAAAACGCCGGAGACATGTACCAACCCGCATTGGGCCCGCGTGAAATATGATAATTAATAACCCATAATTGATGGCCCAGCAATGGGCTATCTATTTACGTTATGGGCTGTTTACATTGTTAGTTAAAAAGTAATTTTCTGCTAAATACAACATCTCATTAGTGCGTAAGTTACTGTTTCATCATCAACACTCATAACATTCACTAAGGAATCAAATAAAAATGTAAAACTTTCACTTGTGCAGCGCGGGCGCAGCTGATTTACCATAATAAGTATAACGTAACCACGTAAATGCCGTAACGGTCAAGAATGCAAATTGTACGTTAATGTGGATCAAGGTGTAAGATGCCTTGGGATTGTCCTACTGCCGAATACCATTGAAGTTACTTTTACAATTAATTATTTTTGTTAAATTTGTGGAACAGTGGAAGTTTTGTAAAGAGGATGTAAAAATACAAATCAAAATGTTGGGCCATAAAAGGGATAAATGAAAGGCATGTGGCGGAGATGAGGGGGGTGTATCATCATCAGCCTATAATGTTCCCACTGCTGGGACACAGGCCTCCTTTCTATGAGAGGGAATGGGCTATAATCCACCACGCGGGCCCAGTGCGGATTGCTAGATGTCACATGTCTTCGAATTTTTGGTTCTAGGACATGCCGGTTTCCTCACGA
The DNA here is from genome assembly GCA_950005105.1 of Lycophotia porphyrea. Classification (NCBI taxonomy): domain Eukaryota; kingdom Metazoa; phylum Arthropoda; class Insecta; order Lepidoptera; family Noctuidae; genus Lycophotia; species Lycophotia porphyrea. The sequence continues at coordinate 1,077,750 of OX465387.1, read as the reverse complement.
TGTTTTCCTTCACCGATTTTGAGAGCAGAGGTGATGAAATAAATTACGCAAAGTAAAGCGCCTGCCTGGGTTTGAACCCACGACTTACTGTTCGTAAGTCGAGGTCGCTACCACTGGGCCACCACAGCTCTCAAAAGGAGGATATATGGTGTAAGGCAAATGCATAAAAAGGAAATGAGTAGGTATTAGAGTCTGAAAGTGGCGCCGGTGACTGAAACCGGTGCGGTACTGTGTAGTAATCGGTTATCCTGGTATGGTTGTTATGGTGATGCTGTGGAATAAGGAAAATGTCGTGAGGAAAGTTTTGAGTATGAATGTGGATAGCTATAAGAGTAGAGGAAGACCAAAGAAGCGATGGATAGACTGTGTGAAGGATGACATGGTTTGAAAGGAGGTGTCTGATGAGATGACGAGTAATAGAGAAGATGGAAGAAGTAGACATGCTGCGCCGACCACTAATGAATTAGGATAAGGGCAAGAGAATGATGATTATAACGTAAAAAATATTTTTTTTTTCTGCGTTTTTTTTTTTCGAAGAAGATATGAATGGACCTAATTAACAAGAAATTAATTTTTCTCTTCCTATTTATTAAAGCTACCAGATTAGCCCAACTCGTGATGATGAGTTGATGTTAGAAGAAACCTATCCTGGTGACGACCCTACCCTAATAGTAATCCCCCAACGTTTAGTCAGTCCCATGTAATAGGGGGCGAGCCTATTGCCAAACTAGGCACAAATCCAGAATCCGTGGCTGCTACCGAGTTATTCCTGATGGAAAAACCCAACAACACTTTGCCCTTTGACCTGGGAATCGAATTCAGGATACCTCACGCTGAGCAGTCACGCTTGGAACCGCGAGACCATCGGCGCCGTAAAATATAACGTAATAAGGATATGGGATCTTTACATAAGCTACTTAAATATTTTACACTCATTTACTTGGTAGTTGTGTGTGTCAGTGAACACAACGGCTCAGTGCTTACCAATTCGTGTCATTACTTATTAATTATGTTCGATGGGGAGTTACGAAAACACGTCGCTAAAACTATAAAATGAGTTTCATGCAGAATACGTACCTACGTATTCTACATGAAACCTGCTCTCCTTACCGGTTTTTTAAAGTAAAACTTTTGTGAATGCATTCATTTACTCTGTAAGGCTTCATAGGTCACTCAGTTGGAAAAGTTAATTGATGATAAGGTTGCTGAACCTTTCATAATTGATTAACAAATGAAAGTTTAACTCAAAATAACATAGAGTATGCTACAAAGGAACTAGTTTTTTTCACCTAGATAAAGTCCTTTTTTGAGGAGTTCAGGAACGCGAACCACGAACATTGAACCTTGAACGTTAACTTGTAGACATCAGCATTATGAACATCATCATCATCATCAGCCAAGAGACGTCCACTGCTGGCTGAACATAGGCCTCCCCCAAGAGACGCACGGGACCGGTTAATGTGGCGACCCTTGGGGGAGGCCTATGTCCATGATGAACAATGCAATATAATAGCCCGGTAAATGATAGCGTAGGTTGATTTTGACATTGCAACACAATTTTGATTCTAAAATTATCAAAGTCAAAACGCGGAATCACACCCACGGCAAGTAGAAAATTCGGGACTCGGGTACATCGCATTCGAACGCATGTTAATTGTTAATGAATAAATGCATTGAGTTAAATTGCACATCAGGTATTTTGCAGCATGCAATACATGATAATCACTGTCACAGGTTACTGATTTATAAAACTGATCACCGAAATCTAAATCGTTCTTGAACCGTTGTACCGAACTGCTGTAAACCTGTAATCGCACTAGGTAGTGAAAAACCAGGGTTCGAAAGTATCACAATAATTTAACTCATGAGAGGAATGATAAACTGATTAAAAAAAGAGACGATTTCAGCCTCCTGTTTTTTTTTGGAAAGTCAGTTAAAAAATAATAATAACAAAATCTTACCATGTAATGTAACATAATTACTCCTAACATTATAACTATCAATAAAATAAAAAATATACACGACACAATCACTGAAAAGTTATAAGGTCATCCACATATCCAACTGATCTATCGTAATAAAACACGATCGACTGATCTAAATTCAAATGTTAAAACACGCGGCTGTGCTACGCGGCAGCAGCTTGCGGAATGGCGGCGGTCAGCGACTCACGCGCCGCCTGACCTGACCCGATGATTTTTACTGCAGGTGTAATACCTCTAATACATAAAATAAAGTCTTACAGCTTATGTACTGATGTATCGTTGGCTCGTGTTGTCGGGAGTCGTGATGGCTCAATGTTGTAGGGATCCTAATCGAGGTTGCGGGATGTAACTTAGCAAGTAACACTGACAATGAAGAAGCCACGACAATTGAATCGCTTTCTTATCTAAACATATTTCCACAATGACTTTTATTAGTATTGGTATAAGATTTTTGGTAGCTAATAGCGATCAAATTACAATACAATACACAAGAATAAACACAATACAATTCAAATTACAATATAATACACAAGAATAAACACAATACAATTCAATTTTGTCTACTCCATCATTGTGTTCTTATGACTTACAGGAAAAGCCGAACATTACGAACTAATAAGCATTATGTACTGCAAAGCATACTTAAGGCTCTGATGGCAACGAAGTGGACCCCGTCTCCGGAGGGTTCGTTGAGGGTTCCCTGGGCCTTGGTCCATCAGTGGGATAGTTATAGATACCTTCGAGCTAGTATTATAGGTGACTGGTATCACTACATATTATAATACAAAGTCTTCCGCCGTGTCTGTTTGTCTGTTCGTAATAAACTCACTCAAAACTACTGCACCGATTTACATGCTGTTTTCACCAAGAGTGCTTCTCAAGGAAAGGTTTAGTATATAATTTGTCCAGTTTTTGTATACATTGGCTAAAATATAATGATATTTGTTGGGGGAGTCAGAAAAAAATAGCTGTCTCTTTCAACGAAAGCGCTGCCCTTTGAGATATAACAAAATGATGTATGGTGGAATTGTGTATCTTATATAGGTCTATAGAAAAGTCCGTGATATGTCTATCTCTTAAGGATAACATACTATATCCTTTTTAATACTTAAAATAAAGGGCAATTATAAAGCGGTAATTGGAAATCTATTTACACAAATAAGGTATCAATCCTTATCATTTTAAATAAGTTTTAAGAGAGGCTTTAAGCATTTCATGCACATTATTTTACTCTTTTACAAGATGGGTTGCGGGAACAACATTTCATGATTACTTTTGATCGCGATAACCGGCATCCACGCGGGTGAAGCCGCGGGCTTCAACTAGTTTTGCTAATAAAAGGGTGCAGTCAGGCTGTAAGAGCTCACACATATTTTAGCGAGACATAACCTTGATATTTCTATCAAGGTTATGTCTCGAATAAAAAAATTAAGTCATATGACATTATGTCAAATTGAGATCGATTTGAAATACATTTTCAATCACAAAAAAATATTCTAATCGCATTGCTTAGGTGACCGTAAAATATTGAACTGTCATGTCAGGAAACTAGTTGATATTTCAACAGATAAAAATTGACCAAGTCATGTTATTTTGTCTCATTCATAAAAACGCAATAAGGAATGGTGTAGGCACGTAGTTAGAGAGGCGCGTTATCTCTTGGAAAATATCAAAATAAATTTTATAAAATGTTTATCCTACTAAGAAAGTATCGAGAGGAAAGTGTTGAGTATGAATGTGGATTGGTATACGATCAGAGGAAGACGAAAAAAACCGATGGATGGATTGTGCTTGGCTGTGTTTTGCACAAAATTCATTAATTTTTATTGTTACTACGCACTAATGTAATAAATTAAATTAGAACTTTGGATGTTTTTTACTCGATCACGCAGAAACGGCTGAACGGAATTAGATGGAGACAGGTACTCATCATTCTCTTGTCCTGATCCCATTCGCCCATAACTACCTGATGTATATAACCGGATGTTAATCCCATGTTCTGTGTTAACATAGGAGTTTTTAAACTACACAACTGTTTCGATGAGCAAGATCACCAGTTCTAAGGTATCTTTAAATTGGTGACCTAAGCGCAAGCCGATTTAAACATCCGACATTATGAACGATAGATCCACCTTTGATAGTGGACAAACGATCAGCCCCGCTTCTTTTAGCATTGCATGTCTTTTTAATAAATATCTTTAATCATTATCAGCATTCCTCCCATTTGGGGTCGGCGCAGCATGTCTTCTTCTTCCACACTTGTCTATTACTCATCATCTCAGCAGTCACCTCCTTTTTAGCCATCATTCCTCCATAAACAGCTTTATACAGAGATCCACATTAATATAGCTGGCGAAATATGTACACCTCTATTTAACCTTCGGTAAATACAAGCGTCGTGTTATAAAAACACACACAATAACAAAAAACAAAAAACTTTACAAAAAAGTTTGTAGAAGGAAACTGCCACAGGTAGCTTCTTTGTGATCGTAAATCGGGCTTATTCCCAAGACCTCCAAACCTATTGTTCTCCAAACAATTTCACTCCATACATTGATTCCCAACAGCTCCATTTTTTTTTTTTTAATTATCCAACTCCGTGCCACTGCTGGGCAAAGGCCTCCCCCATGGCTTTCCAACCCTGTTTACATTGAGCCCTCTCCGACCAATCCAATAAAATTATTAGTTAAATAATAAAATACTATTATTATTTTTTAATTTGGGGCCGCCGGGAATAAGCCGTAAATCGAATCCAATTCTATAATTGAAATCCTATTAAAATCGATTAGTCACTGAGCACTTTTTCTAAACTAGATTTGGATCATTTCACAGACAACGTTTATGCATGATACTTAATTTATTTTAAAAGCAGTATTATTGGCTAAGACCTTGATGAAATGCAAGTCAGGCTGTCCGATAGTGTGATAATCGGCTAATCTGTAAACTCAAGAGCACGTTCATTTGCGTATATTGAAATAATGCCAAAGAAAAGAAATACATATGCAAATGTTACTCAACAAAACCGGACAAGTGCGAGTTCGACTCGCGTGGAGAGGGTTCCGTACGTTTTCATATGTTACTTTTAATACCATAGATTTCTTATAGGTTTTCCTGTAATCTATAGGCAAAGAGCTATATTTTGTATTCTTTTTCAAAATTTTCGCCCCTGTAGTTTCTGAGTTAACTGGAATGGTAAATTTTCGCCTATTTTATCTTAAATAACTTCTTAATATTAAAATTATAAAAAAAGAAATATATTTGAGAAGCTCACAATGAAGCCTTTTATTAATGTAACACAATATAGTTCTCAATTATTATTATTATTTTCTAATTTACCTCCCAAAAGTGGTCCCCATGTTTAAAATTCATTAATTTACGTTACACGTCCGTGTTATGGGTCACCGACTTGCATATGTGTACCAAATTTCAACTGAATCGGTCGAGTAGATTCAGAAAAAATCGGCTGTGACAGACAGACAGACAACCGAGTGATATAAGGGATCCGTTTTTTCAAAAAAGGTACGGAACCCTAAAAATGAGGGAGAATCAAGTCCTTGGACCAAAATAAAAAATCCTGGAACGCACACTTTATGCTAATAGAAAACAAAGAAAGAAGAGATTCTGCAATGTATGTTTCCATTAACTAACATTTTTTCATGTTCCAAAATATGATGTTGGATGTATCCTATTCTGAACCACACTAGGTTATATCAACTGCCACTCTTTAATCCAACTTTACCAAAAGATGAAATATAAGCGAGAAAGTTTGAGAGGGTGAAGCGATGCATTTTTGTTTCTCTTTCACGCAAAAATAACGTAATGGATTATGATGATGGTAGCTTGCACATAGGATAATTTTATTGCGGGAAAATCACATGCCACGCGGGCAAAGCCGCTGGCAAATTATAGTACGCAATACGGTTAGTGCGGTAGTATTCTAGTACGCAGTGCGGTAGTGGGGTAGTATTCTAGTACGCAGTGCGGTAGTGCGGTAGTATTCTAGTACGCAGTGCGGTAGTATTCTAGTACACAGTGCGGTAGTGCGGTAGTATTCGAGTACGCAGTGCGGTAGTGTGGTAGTATTCTAGTACGCAGTGCGCTAGTATTCTAGTTCGGAGTGCGGGATTTTTTTTACCTCATACTCAGCAGTCGTGCTAGACCAACGAGGCAGTTTGTAAATTGTGTAAATACTAAATACTTCCTACGATACAAAACAGATAGCTAACACGGAAAGAATACATCGGACAATACAGACGGATATTTATTTATTTATTTATTGTTTAAATAGAAAACAATCACCCAATAATCCAAGGTTACGGTCAAGCCAAATACCAAACACTTCACTTGACGTTCAAAATACCACCCAGCGTTCTTAACAATAGAGTATACAATCAATGATTTGGTGAAGACAATAGAATTTTTCTTCATGATGGATTTCATTTGGTTAATGGCTTGGTATGGAGTGAGGCAATTTCATTGAGAACAATGGTCGGATGGGTGTCTAGCCAAGCCACGCGTCACTCGTGGTTTGAACGAGATCAGCGAAGTTTGCTCTACTTTTGAGTAACAAATAATTCGTTTTTCATCAGTTGACGTGATTGGTGTGCGGGATTAGGGATTGGTATCACTCGCTCCATGTAAAATACTGGTATTCAGCTGCATCTGGTTAGACTGGAAGCCGACCCCAACATAGTTGGGAAAAGGGTACGCAGATAATGGTATGGGGAATTGGCGACTAAAGCATTCATTCTTAACATCCTATCAATTATGATAGGCATTGATTTTGGGAAGGAAAGTAAGTTGAATTTACATCGAAATGAGACGTCGTCCTTCCTAACCAGGAATAACCCAACCACGGAAGCTATCTTGTGTTATATTGCCACGTTGCACGATCGTTGCTGAAGCATAACTTCCATTGCCAGCCAAGCCATGATCAGTCTCGCTTAGACCTCGGTTAGGTAATTAATCAAATTAAACAATATTGATCGAACATGAATGAAAGTATAAATACTTTGTGCTGTACTTTTGTTTGCTTGAAGCCTTGGGTATTTACCTAGTCACGAAATATAGGTATATACGTTACGGTCATAAATATTTTTCGCAATAGAACACGTCTGACTTGAAACTTCTTCTGGAGACTATCGGCCGATTTTAAATATATCAAAACGCCTAAAATTCTTTATTGTGCTTGTGTACGCAGTCGTCTCGAATCGTGCTCACCAGTATGGAATCCTATTTACAATACTTACGTTAATCGCATAGAAAGTATACAAAGGAAATTCTTATGGTACATTTAATATAAAGGGTGTAAAAAGACTCTTAACGAAGCCGAAAGGCACTTGTTCTGCCCACAAGTTTTTTTTTAAATACTTGCTTTTTTTTTTACTAGCCTGCTCTGTCCCACTTCTGGGGCAAAGGCCACCCTTTTTATTTTTAATGAACGATTTTTACTTTAAACACCTCCACGACCACCTTACTATTCAATACATCCATCAGCACAATGTTTTATTTTTATGTTGATAATTGTCTGATAATTCATCAAGTAGGTTTGATCTAAAGAGTACCTATGCAGTTAAAAAGCATTGACCGGTATTTGTCCCTAACAATAAATTAATTTGTATTACCTAATACTAAACTTCTTCAACGTTATCATTAATGTCTTCCGTAGTTGTTTGCCTTCACATAGTTTAAGTACATTTGTTAGACTAGATATTACTAATTTAAGCCACGCCATTAGGTGAGTAGGTACCTGCAGCCTGTGTGACTATCGTGAGGGTTTGATTTCCAAATCTGGCAACTTGTTGTGCAAAAGGTTTTTCTGTCAAATTTCAGTAGTAGCCAACAATAGGATCACCCTTTTTACATGGGGCAAGCTGGCGAAACATAAATGCGGTACACTTTTGCCGATCTCATCAGAACTACACACACACATAATCACGACTGTAATCCCCGAAGGGTTAGGCAGAGGTGTACCTAATAGTAAACCCACATCTCGCATTTTCCTCAGGACTAAACTATGGTAGTAGGTACGAGTACGTATGTAGGTACCTATCTACTATTATGATATTTCTCAGAAAACTAAGAACTAGAAATAGATAATAACTTGCAAATAAGTGTTATAAGGTAGTAAGCTAGTCGGCGGTTAAAGTTAAAATCTGGTTTACTACTTGAGAATGCCGGTCTAATGGGCCTTGTAATAAAATCCTAACGTATAGATTTCGAGCGCTACAAGCCGTTTTCCTTTACTGATAGCTATTAGCAAGGTAAGTTTTCCTTTCGTACGTAAATTTATGTTTGTGTTTGTTGGTAGTTAGATAGGCAGTTAGGTACCAAGTCTTAATAATGGAAGCGAACCATACTGACCATATTTCGGCTCCAAAATTGTGGTCTGCTAAGACATTAGTTTAGCTGATTGAAAAGGAAGTACGATCACGTTTCTAGGGTTGGATGCCAGGGATGCCAGGGATTGATGGTGCAATAGATACCAGATGTAAAGTTGTGCTACACGCACGCCTACGCTAAGGTACTTACCATCAAGAGAGCCGCCCGGCCTGTTTACCAACCAGTAGAATAAAATAAAATAGCAAAAATATCTCGCACAAGAATGTCTCATTTTGGGGGAAAATCGTCTAATTTTATCGGTAGCCGTGCAGAGGGGCGACGAGGGGAGGGGGGGAGTCCGATCCATCACAGCCGCTGTCACATGCCATTAGCAAGGCCTATGGGGTATGGCGAGACGAAAGTACGCAGTGTTCTGGAGTTTGGCTTAGGTAGGAATGTACCTAAAGTATTATTGTTGTAATTTTTTAGAGTATTTGTGTAGTAATGTTTTAGAGGCGTTTGTACCTCTAGGTGGTCAGAAAAAGAGTAGCAGTTTTAAGAAACAGTATAAACCAAAAACTTGATGCGTAACTTACACCAATCTAACGATTTCCTTTCCACCCCAGAATCCAAGAAGAATGAGCTCATATTCCGAATACCGCGTTTTGGCAGCATGCGATATTGTGTGTATCAGACATTTCAAATCGGTTTGCTGATGCAGCAATAAGGCCAACAATTGCGCAGGTATAGCCCACCTTCCATCTTGTGCCGCATGCCAGGGCATGCGCATGCATGGAAGGTGGGCTATTATCTGTAGAGAGACGCCGCATACGCACTTGAGATCTAAGCCGTCCATGAACCCCTATCTGTGGAGATTATCTTTGCTCCGGTCGATTCGGGTTGGAAGTCTATTTAGAGTTTTCCAAGTCGCCCTCGGTAATTCTTGCCAGTGGAAGGTTCTCAGATGGCTCGATGAAGCCGTCAGGGCGTTTAAACAGCTCCCACCAGAGAACGTAACATGCTGTGGGGGCGTTGTTATGAGCTGAACAAGCTGCTCCCAGGCACGCAAGAAAGTTTTTACGGCTTTTCAGCCTCTGGGGCACAATTTGTCAATGAGCGTTGTGTCTTTGAGTCAGTTTGAAGCTTCGTCCTCTGGATGAGGCTGGCAAAAGTCCTACGAACTCTTGGAGTCATAATGCTAGTCAGCGAATACAGAATTCGTATCGGGGTTGGTTTAAGGCAACTACTAATAGTTTCATTTAGAGCATCAAAAATAAAAATAAATATGTCCTTTTTTGACGCGGCTTTTTTTAAAATCTAACGACTTAAAGACGACTTAACGACTTTTACTTTAATTTTTTTTTTTTATTATTTTAATTATCATAAATTCGAAAGTAAGTTTGTTTGTTAGTTACCCTTTCACGCCTTAACCACTGAACCAATCATCCTGAAATTTTGCATCGTTGTGACGTGTCTTTGCTATTGAATTATATTTTTATAGAAACTGTAGTAATAGTGTGTTATATTTTTTTTCCTAAATTAACGAGAGCGAAGTCGCGGGCAGTAGGAAATAAAGAAATTTGTGTGCAAAACCATAACTTGATTTCCTTGAAAATAAAAAGGGATTTCTCTCAAAGCTGTTAGCCCAACTAGGTATAATAATAATACATAGAACAGTTATTTCATATGAAACATCATATTTATTTGACAACGTATTTGCGTAGTTTAATGATTAACAGCTGTTAATGCAAAACTTTCTGTGATTTGCATAAGTACCGACATTTATGCACGTACTCCATTTTATTCGTTAGTAGCACTTCGCCCGTGACTTCGTCCGCAAAAATTGTGATAGCTCGGTTAATATGCATGATATAATTATAATGTAAAACCTATGGCATCTACGAATAATGTGTCTTTGCATCAGAGAAAAACGTTTTGGAATTCGATCATTAGTTCTGAAGATTAGGTACCCCCTTAGAATAATAACGCATAGAAACCTAGTAAGAGTGCAAAAAGTGAGGCAACTAAAACTAAGCCAGAAATGGCCTACTTCTCTCTTCTCTCGAGCCGTCAGTACTCAAGGTCGCGTTACAGAACACAGCTCGTTAGTAAATTATTTAAAATAATTGAAAATTTGTTGTAGCGTGAAGGGATGTCACAACACTTCAGGAAAGCACAAAAATGTGATCAAATTACAATTTACATCTAAGTACTTACATTTAATACATTATTTTTACGTAAATCGATCATTAAACAAAAATTATAATAACTTAACTTATCACAGTACAGTGTTGCTATTTGTGAGGAAAAATACCCACATTGCTTTCAATTATGTTCTTATTTTTGATTAGCAAAAAAAATAGTTTCTGATGTACCTACTACCTACTTTATTGAATACGTTATAACATTTGGCCAGTTTCGAGAAACTAACTTGGCACTAGGTATTTTATATGTCAGTTATTAATACATGCCTATAATATTAATAAAACACATCACACATCAAACATTCTAAACGCGTTGAACGATATTCCATTGTTCATGCGATTAATGGTTCATTTATTTCCTTTTATTTTTAAATACATTGAATTTTACCTTCCGTAAAAGTATGTCATATTATTATCCAGTTCCTGATAACATAAAATACTTGTCTTGATTTGATCCAGCAACATAGTAGTGCGTTTTCCCATATTTATTGGGTAACGGCCTGGTAATGGTATCACTGAAAGCTATATTTGTGTGCGTTTAAGGAATGTAGACGCATTCGGCTCACGCACACAAATAAAATGAATTGGACACACGATATCGCTCGTGTTTTGTTGTAGACGCGGCTTCTATGCGGCTATTATTCTAAGGGTACCCCCTACATACAAGCTTAGAAACAAATTTTACCTCTTTATAATATTAGTATAGATTAAAATGTATATTTCAATGTTAAATGTTTATTTCCTATTATCACGAGATGTAAACTATTTTATCTGAATCCTACTTGTTTGATCGTACTTACGTAACGTAGGTAAACCTGTTACGCCTGACACCATCGTCTTATTGTCCATTAGAATAAGATTGTGAAAGTTTTCAGAATTCATAACATATAACTATCGTGTCATCAAAATAATGACGTAATTAAGTGAATTAAGTACCGTCACGTTTATATTATATAACGTCATAAATAAATAAATAAAAACACTCGTTTGTCACTTGCTTCCCGCCATGCATGCGCGATATTCTCGCAAAATACGCCTTTTACACGAATATCTCCATTCGACTAGGCCACACGTATATTTACGTTATATATTTATATTACCTTAGTTAAACATTGTTGTAGTATTTACCGTTTACTATTGTAAGTTTATGGAGACCTAATACGTATATAAGGTCCCATTAAAATAGATGGACAAATTTTAACACAGCGTTCAGTACGTCTAACCAATGATATCCAAGCAAAAAACCACTGATTAAAGTGATTTTATTTAGACCTTAAATAATAAATTTTTAGTGTATTTTCGTTAGCAGATTATTTTTCTTGTAAGTTATCAAATGTGTTTTTCTTATTTTTTTTTACCATTTGTCCTTATTTTGGTGGTCTGAACGATTACTAAAAGTTTGTCCATCTATTTTAATGGGACCTTATATACCTACCTTCTTCTACTCACCAAGTATCACAAGTATTATTAATTACTGAGTTGACTAAAGTAGTAAAACTACGCCTTCGTGGAAATAAAGGTTTATCACTGCACAAATCTTTCGGCCAAACTCTACTGAACCTGGGATCCGCAGTGATAATCATTAAGTACCTAAGTAAGTACTAGAGTATTTGGTGATAGTGGTAGCAGAAAGCACTTAGTCTTAATATAATGAATTCCCATGGGCCAGTCCTTTCCAGGGGATAGGTTTCCGCCAACTTTTTCCTGTCCTATCTTCTGATGTTTTCTTGACAAAATATTTCAGTTATTTAACGACACTCATATGTAAGTACAGGCGAAGAGCCTTTAAGCCCAAATTCGCACAGTTAAGCACCTATAAATGCCCATTTTGACACACTAGGAGGTATTAACCTAAATCAATGCTTGACTAAAAACGCTGTGTTGGATTACCACCGCTCACCTCAGCTCCGAGTTGAAATTTCGACTCTGCTATAATACATAACATCATGCCTGTAATTGCATTCATTTTAGGTTTTGCTTAATATTAATGAAAACGGGCAAATAATAATGTATAGCTAAGTAGGTAGGAACTAAACTTATCATGCAATTTGTCAAAAGGCTCGTCTTAAAATAAATCACCGTTTAACATCTGTCACCACCCACCCCTCTTAAAAACCAGAGGCCAACCCTCTTGGTAAAACACTCTATTGAATTAAAATCACCCTTTCACGTTAAATAGGGCGTTTAATATATTTTGGAACAAGGAATCCCTATCGTCTTGACAGTCGGTCCTAAGTTCGATCTTTGAGTTTTTCACTATGAAATTGGACGTTTCTGTTGGGAGGTCCAAACTGGAACGGGCCGGGGTTGCCTTCAAGCGACTCTTGCACAACCTGGGGGGTCCAAACGCTTCTTGCCGGAGGCTCTATGCAAGGGCAACATCCCTGGTACCTGGTAGGTACTAGCCAGGAGCTTGGATTTGTGTCTGGTGACTCGTGCCAATCGTGCCGGTATTCGATTCCTTGTGACTAAAATAACTGGAGAAACCTGTCTTAATTACATAAACCGCTGCCTATCCCTTCGGGGAATACAGGCTGTTGTTAACTTAGTTTCTTCCTATAAAATAACATCACGCATGCAATTCCCGAAGGGTTAGGCACGGATACAGCTATTTTACACCCACATTTTGCCAGTAGTTGCATATATGTAGAGTAGGTATAACAGGGAGCGGGTTTGTTGCCATCAACCCGGCAGAAATCCAATAAGCTCCGGGTTACTATTGAGAAATAGGGAATTTTCCTTTAAAAAAAAAGATGCAATTTAGGCCGTCAGTTAGCTTATCGAAAAATATTGGATACGTTGATGGAGCAATGGATGCTGAATTGCTAAAATGGTAGTTTACGTACTTTTCGGTTAGTGTTTACTGATCTTTTGTTTTATCAAATCAATAAAAAATGACGCAGATAATACGCATCACATATCATGAGTAGGGGTTTGTGACGTCACTTTCAGGTAAAAAGTGTACCACACGAGTTTTCAACGAACTGTATCGTCTTAAATTTTTTGTTTACGTGAGTGAAGAAAAAATACGTATCCAATATTTTTTTAGAAATCCATCTGACGGACTAATTAGATTTTTTGGTCATCTACCTTATTCCTGAAAAACCCAATAACACTCTTAACCTCATCCTCAACAGCAGCGCTTGCGGTCGGCTAGGGCTACTGTCCTGGCAGCGATGCAGTCACGTAGTTCCTTACCATCTCCATAAAACGATTCGTGTGCTAAACTGCCGGACAAGCAGCTTGTCAAGGGAACAGAATCGCCGTCAAAACTTAGCCCCCATGATAGATCACCGGCACTTAGTGAGTTGCATTTATCTCTTTTGAGGTAGGTAATCGTTGGAAAACTTGCTTGTAGGTCCCAGTCTTTTCAGACGCTGGCCATTTTTAAGTGAAAACTTCTTTAGCGTCGTTGTGATTTGAAAGTCGATGAAAAGGAAAAGCGACAGTAAAAAAATAAGTAATAATTAATTAAAAATGAAAAGAGTAAAACAATTTCAGTCCAGAAGTGTTGAAAGCAATTTAATTTAAACTGCAACAGTTGGTCAACAGTTGGGTCTAGATTATTTAATGGGTCCCGACTGTTGCAGTTTAAATTAAATTGCTTTCAACACTTCTGGACTGAACTTGTTTTTCTCTTTTCATTTTTATTTAATTATTACTTATTTTTACGCAGTCGGTTATTTTCATTCTTTCATTTTTTTTTATTTTATTTTACACCTTTTAGTTACATGGTCATGATATACCATTTTAAGATCCTCATGATGAGCCCTTTAATTTGATACCCATATAGCAGTATCAAAAAAAAAAAAAAACATTGTAAACTATAGCGTCTCACAGTCGTCATGTTGGTTTTTTTTTCATGTCACCTATCTAAGAACACTTGGGTTATCAAAACGAATCTAACGATATGTTAATTAAATAAATCCGTGCAGCGGTTTCGAAGATATGAGGTTATAAAGATTTTTACATGCATACATACATACAAGATACGCGCGAAAAACATAACCCTTCCTTCGCAGTCGGGTAAAAAGAGACAGACACATAAATTCATAAGATTTAACGTGGGAGAAAATGAGATAGGAAGCATTATACAGTCTTTATCTTGAAGCCAACATTTTTGAAGGTTTCACTTCTACTTACTACTTACACACACGTTATATTACTTTGAAGTGCTTGACCAAATTAGGTTGTAAGTACTTACCTTGTGTCGTGTCACATTTGCTAAATCAAACATGCAAAGGCAAAGGTTTTTCTGGTTGACTCAGGTTACCTTCTTATCGTTTATCTTTGTATAAATATTTTGATTTTGTAACTTTCCATGTAAGACAATCGACTGAACAAAGGTACAGTCAACAACAACAGAAACAATATTGAACTAAGAAAACTGTCCTTACCGCATTGAAATTCGGCGCTGACAAAGCCACATTGTTTCCAAGCGTGCACTTGACTGTAGGAAGAAAGCCCATGCATAACTATATGCACTATTGAACTATTTTGTTCAGTCGATTATTATGAGAATTACACAATAACAAATTTTAAATGTCCCATTAAAATAGATGGACAAATTTTAACACAGCGTTCAGTACGTCTGACCAAAGATATCCAAGCAAAAAAAAAACACTGATTAAAGTGACTTTGTTTTGACCTAAAATAATAAATTGCCGGCATTTTTTGTATATTTTTGCTAGCTGTTTTTTTTTCTTGTATGTATCTAATGCGTTTTTCTTATTTTTTTTTACCATTGTCCTTATTTTGGTGGTCTGAATGATTTCTAAAAGTTTGTCCATCTATTTTAATGGGACCTTATATAGGCAAGTAACACTAATTTTTTTTGTACGCACTCTACCCAAACCACAAATTCTATGGACTTAAAAATGTAGAATTTCACCCACTCTGAGTTTATTCACAAAAATCTGTCGCTAGCCGTCTCGCTTGATGGATCACCTACACATTGTGTGCACAAATTATACTGTTATACGTAAAATATACGTACATTTTATACGGGATTGACGTGTTCGTTAGCACTTTTTTGCTGTAGGTAATAATGAAAATGAGATGTGGGTATGTAAATGTATTATGGGTGTAAGTTGGGGAGCCAGTTTAAGGTTGATCCGTAGCCTCGTAGGTACCTACTGAAACCAGCAAA
This sequence comes from Lycophotia porphyrea, assembly GCA_950005105.1. Lineage (NCBI taxonomy): Eukaryota > Metazoa > Arthropoda > Insecta > Lepidoptera > Noctuidae > Lycophotia > Lycophotia porphyrea. The sequence goes on along the minus strand of OX465387.1, from coordinate 1,062,091 downwards.
TTATTTACGCCTAGTAAATAATCATTCCAACTGCATGAAGCAACTTATACCTAATTAGGTATGTTTAAGCAGTGATCGCCAAGTGGAGTGCCCGTTGCACTGCTAATTCATAAGTCTGAAGTTTGAACCCAAGACCTCTGATTTTTCGGAATCGTGTGCGTATTGTATAATAATCACTTGCTTCGGTAAAACAAAACAATCATCGTGAGGAAACCAGTATTCCAGAGAGATATTTCTCAACGGCATAATAGCCAATTTAGAGGCCCATGGGCGGCATAAAAACTCTGACACCAGGTTAGGCACTAACCACACAATAAAGAAGAAGATAATTATCTTAATTTTGCACACTGTTTTTATTGATAGGTAGCAGCGCAAATCTACTTTTCAGGCGTCACTTCACAGACTGAATGTACTTCGTAGGTAGGTACCTACCTACGCTGCGTCAATAGCAAAAAGAACTGTACTGGACCAGAGAAAAAGATATTCATGGAATGGTTAGATAGGTAAAAGTAGACTACAGTCACAGAATGTTTTTTTTTCTGAGCAATAGGTACATATTACATAATAAGAAATGATCCCAGTACAATTGAAGCTCCTACATAGCCCGTGTGTGCTCGCACATAACATTGTAGGAGCGTCGGCGATCTATCATTCTGTCATCGGGCGTCCCTCGGCGCGGACGTCTGTCGCACAAAAGCAACATTTCACTAAAATCGCACGAATTCGCTATTGTATGGATTTATCGTTCAGGATTCGTGACGGATTTACTATATTGATATTGTTACTTTAATTTAGATGTTTTCTTCACGTTGACATCTGTTGGGTGCTGTAAATTAAATAATTTTTGAGGTAGACAGTTTTGGCTTATTAAAAAAGGTGATGTTTCAATAGGAGGTAGCCCACAAATCAAAAAGAGTCAGGCTGAGTAGTCTGTAAATGACATCATCCTATCCAACTCATAATTATGTTCATTGAACCCATGACACCATTTGCAAAAAAATATAGCGAAATCTAAAATCTAAACTATTCTTTACTGAGCGAGCGCATAAGGGTTAGTTATTACGTATTGTTTGATGACTAGGCCCTGTAGAAATAGAGATATTCTTCCGCTCAAAACTACAACCATATTTTTTATTTCTTTTATTTATTTTTACACATATAATTTACATTTTTCTTCAATAAAAACAAATATTCAGAAATAAAACAATATAAAAAGAACATTTAAAAATATAAAAAATACTAGCCCATCAGCATTGGGAACAGGGACCGAGCTACCGGTGGTCAGGGCTCTTGAGAGAGGAACTTCCTGACAATACGTGCCGTGTCCAGAAGTACTGCTTTCTGAAGCCAGCCAGCGAGAGCCTCCTCAGATGTTGGTCGAGGCTACTGGCTATTAAGCCATTGGCTGACACGACTATCGGCACAATGACTGCTGTACTCACATCCCACATGTCGACAACCTCGCGAGCCAGATCTACTTATACTACTATACTTGAACTGCTTATCTTTTTCTGCTTTCACGAGGTTCTCGTCATGCGGGACTATTATATCAACAATCATTGCGCGGCGCTCCAATCGATCTATCACCACAATACCAGGCTTATTGGTAACAATAGTCCTGTCAGTCAACCATATTTTTTATTAATAATATGTATTCATGATCAACATAACACTCATTCATATTGAAGTTGGATTTTCTGATTTGACATAATTAACCAAATGCGGTCATAAATCTTTTTAAGAATTTTGATCTCTTCATCGTCAAACAATTAGGTACTGGGCATGCATGCATGAGCATTGGCCATTGGCCTGGGTATTCTGGACGAAAGACAAGTATTTAGATTAGAAAGTCAAAAACTAGGAAGACTAGAAAATCTTCGGAGTTTCTAACTAATCTAGGTCTCGGACCGTTGATATGACATGCTCTTGGTTTTTTGATATTACTGTCTCCTCAGACAGCATCTCAGATAGGTACCTACATTTCTCGTATTGCTGAGCAAGTGACAAAATGCGAAGGAGAAAAATACAATTTGATCAATTTAATTGAAAAGTGGAGATACGTAAACCCCGCTATGTCTTGGAGAATGCAAAAGAAAACGGACATCTCATACCATCTTATGATCGCTGAAATAAATAAAATTGAAAGTATCTGTTTGTAATAATAAATTAACAGCTTGTTATGAAATATGAAAATATATGCGGCACTTATAACAAAAAACACATTTTTTTTCGAATATTTTTCATCTGTCTCTCCGTTTGTTCCGGCTAATCTCCGAAATTAGCCGTTTGAATAGGATTTTGCTAATAATTTCACGAGTTTTCATTTTTTTGGTAGGGAACCCTGTCATTTTTCTAAAATAAAAGTAGCCTCAGTTAGACCTTATAACAACAGCTATATAAGCCAGCAAAAGCCAGTAAAAGTCCACTCAAAATCGGTCTAGCCGTTTCGGAGATTAGCCTGAACAAACAGACGACAGACAAAAATTTGTGTAGTTTGTTCATGTCATTTATTTGTAAAAGATAGATGATACTCTCACTCGTATCGAAGCATTACTTTCTCGGCAATATTCGCATGAGTTTGACAGCTGTCATTTAAATCAAACTTTCCGACGACAGTCGCGCCATCTATTGACGTATTTACGAGAGTAAACGCCTCTATCATTTTAGATATGAACGCAACCCAAGATTTACTCCATACGGATCGTCGAGGGACTATTAAGTGCAAAAAACGAAAGATAGATGGCGGAACCTGCTAACTTGACAGTCAACAACTGACTTTATTGGGTTTAATATAAATATGAAACACAAATTAAATAACATCATTTATTTCCATCTTCACATTTCAATTCAAAAAAAAAAATTGTATAATAAAAATATAATCGAAGTAAATAAAAATATGATCGAAGTTAATAAAAATATTTACAATTGAATGTTACACTCCCTTGGTATTGAAGGCATACTCGTAGAGATTCCCTCTCACTGGCTGCTCACTTACTGATCCTAGAACAGAAGAAAGGATTCTTGTTTCAACTAGTTAGGGAATAAATAACCGTATGAGTAATAGGGCCTACACATCATACCTAACTAAAAGTAAACCTGGTAGGTATGGCTTAAATCGGCGGCGGGTTGTGGCAATCCAAAACGTAAAAAAAAAAATTATTGTGTTATACATATATATAAGGTCCCATTAAAATAGATGGACTAACTTTTAGAAATAATTCAGACCACCAAAATAAGGACAATGGTAAAAAAAATAATAAGAAGTTAACGAAAATACACTAAAAAGCAATTTATTATTTTAGGTCAAAATAAAATCACTTTAATCTGTGTTTTTATTTTGCTTGGATATGTTTGGTTAGACTTACTGAACGCTGTGTTAAAATTTGTCCATCTATTTTAATGGGACCTTATATAACGGGCTGGTGTCCGCAACTCCCAAATTGATACCAAAGTAGTAAAAGTAGTTTCATCTCATATTAGATGAGATAGATGAAGCCACTCAATACATTACTAACCTAATTCAAAAGGCTTGTTGGATTAACACACCCATTCCAACGAAAAACTGTAAAGTGACTGGAATACCTCTCGAAATCAAACACAAAATATTAGAGATAAGAAGAATGCGTCGAATATGGCCACAAACTAGACACAAAAGCGACAAGACTGCACTTAACAGAACTATTACAGTATTGAAAAAGTTAATAGACAATGTGAATAATGCTACGCTACAAAATAATCTGGAAAACCTAACGGCCACAAAATCAACAGGCCTTTCAAATATCTCTGGAAATATACAAAGGCGCTGGTCAGACCACAACTATACAAATGTCCCATTAGAACTTTCACTGGATGGGCTAGGACAAATACAGAAAAGCGAACATGTTTGCAAAACATCTAGCCAAAATCTTTACACCGATTGAAAGCAGTCTTGTAGAGTTCGAAAGTTGAAAGTACACTGCAGCAAGATCTTCAACTGAACAAAATAAAAAAGCCACTGGATTCGACCTCATCACCAAATAAATAATTACACAACTCCCCAGAAAGGTACTAGTGTTCCTGGTGACTCTCTTCAATAGTGTGCTTAGAGTGCAATATTTTCCAAGATTATGGAAGGTATCCATAGTTACAATGACTCACAAGCCTGGAAAGCCCCCGGAGGAAGCCACATCATACAGACCCATAAGCCTGGTGCCTGTACTGTCCAAGATGTTTGTGAGGATCTTCTTGAGTAAAATATTACCCATACTCAATGAAAACCAAGTCGTACCTAAACATCAATTCGGTTTTAGAAAACAGCACTCTACCATAGAACTAGTGCATCGGATGTGTGAAAAAATTAGATCATCCTTTGAAAACAAAGAATACTGCTCTGCCATGTTTTTAGACATCCAGGCTGCATTCGATAAGGTGTGACACAAAGGCCTACTATTAAAAATAAAGGTAATCCTACCCCATAGTTTCTACCTACTGATGGAGTCATAACTCAACTCAAACTCAAAAGCATTTATTTCAATTAGACCATTACAGGCACTTTTGAATGTCAGAAAAACAAAGAAGGCTAAGCTACAGTCACAGACACAAGGCATAATAACTTGTGAAAGTACTGTAGATGCCCATTCCAAAGCGCAGATCTCTATGGGGAAGAATGGGTAAGAAACTCCATAGACACTCTTTTCAATCAAAATATTGTTACAAAATCTTGGTTACATCATTCATGTTGAGACTATACATATATGTGAGAACGATGTAGAAATACGTGCACGTTAAGAGCGTCCAGAGTAAAAGATTATATCAACAATTTAAAAACAAAGTAAGTATGTAGTTAAAATAAACCGTGTCAGCCTAGAGATGACTAGTCCCAACTGACAGCGCCCGTCCACAAACATGACGCCTCATACCTGGCAGATCGAATCTTCCGAGTGAGAGAAGACGGAGAGCTATCCAATATCCATGATACAATGGCGGGACATCCACAAGGATCTGTCCTGGGACCCGTCTTGAACACCATCTACACTGCTGACCTTCCTGAAGCACAAGGGGTTACTGCGGCAACATTTGCCAACGACACTGCACTACTTGCAACTTGCAAGCAGCAGTTGACCCATCTGTAGCCTCTGCTTTGTAGAACAACCTTGACATGGCGAGTGAATGGCTCCAGAAATGGCAAATAAAGGCCAGTGCCAGAAAATCCGAGCACATAACATTTACACTCAGGAAGGAAAGATGCGCAACGGTAAAAATGTGTGACATCACCCTACCACAATGTGATACAGTCCGATGCCTCGGTATGCACCTTAAAAGCAAAAAGACTGACCTGGAAGAAGCACATCAAATCAAAACGAGATGAGCTAAACATGCGGTTCACAAAACATTTACTGGCTGATGGCACGTAACTTCAAACTTTCCACTGACAATAAGCTCCTAATTTACAAAATGATCCTGAAGCCAATATGGACGTATGGACTGCAACTATGGGGAATCGCATGCGACTCCAGTTTAAATATCATGCAAAGAATGCAAAATAGCATCTTAAGAACCATAGCAAATGTACCATGGTTTGTGACGAACACTGAGATCCATGAAGTGATGATCATAGGAACTGTTAAGTAGGAGATAAAGTTAACAAGGATAAAGTACAGAACTCGGCTGGAAAATCACCCAAATGCCCTAGCTACTGCATTGACAAACATTAGCTACATTAAACGACTGAAACGCCATGATAAACAGGGAGATAGTGACGAATGAAGAGGGTGAGGAATGAAGAGTCTCCTACTGAGGAGCCTCTTTGACGACATGGAGGACATGCAAGAAATCTGCTCATAGTCCAGGGCTGATCGCACAAAAAATATATATATCAGTCCGGTCAAGTTTGCTCAAAAAATAGGCGTAAGGTTACAATAATTTGCATAGGGCTAAAAATTGGTATGAATGTTGGGAACACCATTACAAATGAAATGTGAAAAGTCCCCATCGATCCAACTTTTGCACAAATAAAAAATATTCAAGTCAAAGGTCACGTAAACGGGTTTTTTTTTGCATTTTTCAATTATCATAAAATCATCAAAAACGCGATCTTTGACCTTGAATATTTTTGCAAAAGTCGGATTGATGGGGACTTTTCTCATTTAATTTGTAATGGTGTTCCGAAGTCGTTCCCGCTGTTTCTACATTTGGATCTTTTAAACTACGAAACCGATTTTAATGCAGTTTTCAGCAATTGATAGGGTTCCAGAGGAAGGTTTTTATAGCTACACTTCACCCGTGCATATCCGGGGCGCGCCGCTAATAATAGTAATCAGAATGGCATTTTTCCCGAAATATTAAGTTTCTATAGCCAGGAGAGTACATAAAAAGGAAGACAAAACTGATAGGTGTGACTATTTACAGGCCTGTAGCGCTAATAGTGAAATTCTCTAACATTTTTGAGGTCCTCTTTAATAGTATTTATAATTACTTGGAAAAGCGGTGACTGCGGGATGGCTGCGGCCTCCAGTCCGCGTGCGTACGTCATGTGTGACACTGTGACACTGTGACACACTGGTGTGTACTCACTTGTTGCCGAGCACGGCGGTGACGGCGGCCTGCACGTCGGGGGACTGCGGGATGGCTGCGGCCTCCAGTCCGCGTGCGTACGTCATGTGTGACACTGTGACACACTGGTGTGTACTCACTTGTTGCCGAGCACGGCGGTGACGGCGGCCTGCACGTCGGGGGACTGCGGGATGGCTGCGGCCTCCAGTCCGCGTGCGTACGTCATGTGTGACACTGTGACACTGTGACACACTGGTGTGTACTCACTTGTTGCCGAGCACGGCGGTGACGGCGGCCTGCACGTCGGGGGACTGCGGGATGGCTGCGGCCTCCAGTCCGCGTGCGTACGTCATGTGTGACACTGTGACACTGTGACACACTGGTGTGTACTCACTTGTTGCCGAGCACGGCGGTGACGGCGGCCTGCACGTCGGGGGACTGCGGGATGGCTGCGGCCTCCAGTCCGCGTGCGTACGTCATGTGTGACACTGTGACACTGTGACACACTGGTGTGTACTCACTTGTTGCCGAGCACGGCGGTGACGGCGGCCTGCACGTCGGGGGACTGCGGGATGGCTGCGGCCTCCAGTCCGCGTGCGTACGTCATGTGTGACACTGTGACACTGTGACACACTGGTGTGTACTCACTTGTTGCCGAGCACGGCGGTGACGGCGGCCTGCACGTCGGGGGACTGCGGGATGGCTGCGGTCTCCAGTCCGCGTGCGTAGGGCATGGGTACGTCGACTCCGGTGACTCTCCACACAGGCGCGTCCAGCTCGAAGAACGACGGCGACTCCATCACACGTGCGCAAATTTCTGCACCGATACCTAAGGAACAGAGAAATTGATAGGTTCATAGAAGGCGCTACACCGACACAAAAATTATGGCTAGTCTCCTAAGACCATTTTCGTGTAGCTGCAACGGTTAAGGGGCCGGCGGACAGTGAATTTTCCATACAAACGTAATACCAACATCATTTTCAGTTTCAGCATATTTCCACCTTATTATGCTATTATTCGGAACAAGACAGTATTCATCTAGGTTTCGATTTTATTTTTTTTGCAAAATACTTACTCTAAACGAATTGTAAACCAATTGAATTTCTTAAATTTTTACAGTATAAATAAGATGTTTTCATCTCATCTGTTCTATAATAAGAACGGTAATATTTAATATTCTTTATTTCGAAACATGGCTTATATATTGTTAAGTTACACAATATAAAAAAAAAATATGGAAAATCATTGAGTCTTCATTCATAATTTTTGGTATTACGGCACACATTCAAATTAGTCACAAATGTTCAGCGGCAAGTCGTGCTATCGCATCAAGCATTGAGCTAGAGCGGGTGCGGGACAGAACACTGTGGGTGTGTTGACGTAGTATAGGGACGAATGTAAATGTGTGCGAGGTTGCCCTCGCATGACTAGGACTAGGTGACTACTGAGTACTGTACACACACAGCTGTCGCACGCGCGTTAGCTCGGTTCATAGACCATGGTATCTATGTGTAGTATGTGTGTCGCTTCGACAGGTATTCACACTAGCGCAATGTGCATGTATGTAGATAGTAGACACCGCGCCCGGCCCGCGCGCCAGCCGCGCCGGCCAATTCGTTCGTCAGTGTTAGACGATTACTTGATTGCGTTCTACGTGCGTATTTGTTTGCCAATTGTAATCTCGTAATATTTCTGACACTTCTTGACCTATGCTACGGATTTGGATTTAGATTTGCCTTGTGATTTGGAATCGAGTAACCTACCTACCTTGTTAATTACGACTTTTGTTTTGTTTACGGACTTCGATATTTGCTTACGATTTAGTTAAATTTGGGTTACAAAATAGGTATACAAATATACCTAGGTTACCAATATGGACTCCGAACGTTGGGATGTATCTCACAGTATATTGCCTGAAATAATAGATCCCCGTTTGCCTAGAAATCTGCCTATCAGAGATAGAATATAAATAATTATTTTATTATTTCACGGCCCAGGGTCCTATTTCACCAAGCTGACAAATGCGACAATTGTCAAAAAAAGATTGTGCAAGTATTTAATTATCATCATGAATGCAAACAAAAACACGGAAAATAAAGCAGTAATAGTTGTAATTTTCAAAAATTAAATCAACCTTTTCACAAGGGAAAAAATTATATTTCTCTAAAATGTTATACAATTTGTCGATCACTAAATTACAATAATTTTACTGTAATGTTTTACCTGACATAGTTCTCATAATATCATGTAAATTTTTACAACTGCGTAAAATGAAGCAGAGAAGAAGTCCAAATCTTATAAATCAAGTATGTTTTATTTTTCACAATCATTTAGCAAATATGGTCACCGCACACGATTTGATTAGAATCACGTTTCGATTTTTTTTTTAATCAATGTCAATCTTTATTATTTACCTATTTATGAATAACAAAATAAATGTGTACCTTTGGAAATCTTTGTTTTTTTTTTATTTTTATCAGTCTTAGCCGAGAAAGACTTATTTATCCTAGGGATGTAAAACTTATGAGCCAGTCCACACGTTGCGTTGCGTCGACGCAACGCAAATATTTTGACGCATAGCCGGCCACACAGGCGCTGCGTTACCGCAGCGTTACTACGACGCAGTAATAACGTTACGACATCGCAGCGGCGACGCACAGTTGCGGCAAGCATTTTATAAAAACATCGCATCAGTCTAAAGAAAGCATGGATGGACACGGCGCGTTGCGTCGACGTAGCGCTGCCGTCCCGGCGTCACAATGTACACAATGTACAGCCCCGCCCGCTTCGTCTCGGGGGCTGCAGTTCCGTCGTGTGTGCGTTGCGTCGTGTGAAAACTATGGTTATTAGTATGTAAAATGACGCAACGGTAGCGCTGCGTCGACGCAACTGAGACGCAAGGCGCCGTGTGGACTGGCTCTATGGCGGGCCGCGGGCGTAAGTACTAAGTAGGTACTTAGATTTCAGATTTTCAGGCGAACCGTATACTTATTCGTTACATTAGTGCTCCAGAAAAAGTAGGTAAGTAACCCAGATTTTTTTTCTACACAGCCTAGATTTTGAGATATTCTGACATTTGAGATAAAAACATCGTAGACAAATTTCCTAAAAACGCATTACTAATTTGCACAAACAGTAACGATTGCCCAAAGTAACTAACAAAAATAAAGCAAATAATGAACATGATAATTACTAAAAACAAATGCATTTGTCGATATGAATGAACACTATTCACAGTCGCTCACGCGCGGCTTCTCAGCGCGCCGGTAAGTGTGTAACAGAGATAACAATATTTCGATGGATTTTTGCCGTCGCTTCGAATTGCAGTTGCGAGTGGCCTCCGCCGCGTTCTTAAGGTAGTTCCCCTTACTGCCCCGTTGAAAGTTTCCACCCTGTGTATATCCCTCTTTCTCAAAAACGTCACTGGAGCTAATGAAACCGAGATAATAGCGAAAAACAGATTTTTGTAACCTTGAATAACTAACGACGCGGCGAGGCAGACATGAGATTTTATGAGACTTTTGAGACAACCTTTAGAACACCAAAATCAAGGTGTATACGAGTTTACAGCTTATTATCTCTCATTCCGAGGCGAAACCCTAATTTGACTAGACTATAATTATTGTTGAACAACCAACGCACAGAACATTCTATGGTTCACTACTATTTGTCTCTCGCGAATAGTGGTAAATAACAAGTAGTTTTGCACCACTCTTTTGTTTACCTGTGCTGCAGGCCAAAGACACTGTTCCAAAAACCGATGACATTCATCCATTAGGGCTCTCTGGCCCCGTTTAGTAGGGCTCTTATGCGTATGTTTGGAGCAGGGTCAGTTTCCACTCGCGCTCCTTGTGGGGCACATCGCTGTCAATGTGTCATCACATCGATAGAGATCGGCCGCCATGGCCGGACTGTCTCCCTAGAGATCGGCCGCCATGGCCGGACTATCTCCCTAGAGATCGGCCGCCATGGCCGGACTATCTCCCTAGAGATCGGCCGCCATGGCCGGACTGTCTCCCTAGAGATCGGCCGCCATGGCCGGACTATCTCCCTAGAGATCGGCCGCCATGGCCGGACTATCTCCCTAGAGATCGGCCGCCATGGCCGGACTATCTCCCTAGAGATCGGCCGCCATGGCCGGACTATCTCCCTAGAGATCGGCCGCCATGGCCGGACTATCTCCCTAGAGATCGGCCGCCATGGCCGGACTATCTCCCTAGAGATCGGCCGCCATGGCCGGACTATCTCCCTAGAGATCGGACGCCATGGCCGGACTATCTCCCTAGAGATCGGCCGCCATGGCCGGACTGTCTCCCTAGAGATCGGCCGCCATGGCCGGACTATCTCCCTAGAGATCGGCCGCCATGGCCGGACTATCTCCCTAGAGATCGGCCGCCATGGCCGGACTATCTCCCTAGAGATCGGCCGCCATGGCCGGACTATCTCCCTAGAGATCGGCCGCCATGGCCGGACTATCTCCCTAGAGATCGGCCGCCATGGCCGGACTATCTCCCTAGAGATCGGCCGCCATGGCCGGACTATCTCCCTAGAGATCGGCCGCCATGGCCGGACTATCTCCCTAGAGATCGGCCGCCATGGCCAGACTATCTCCCTAGAGATCGGCCGCCATGGCCGGACTATCTCCCTAGAGATCGGACGCCATGGCCGGACTATCTCCCTAGAGATCGGCCGCCATGGCCGGACTATCTCCCTAGAGATCGGCCGCCATGGCCGGACTATCTCCCTAGAGATCGGCCGCCATGGCCGGACTATCTCCCTAGAGATCGGCCGCCATGGCCGGACTATCTCCCTAGAGATCGGCCGCCATGGCCGGACTATCTCCCTAGAGATCGGCCGCCATGGCCGGACTATCTCCCTAGAGATCGGCCGCCATGGCCGGACTATCTCCCTAGAGATCGGCCGCCATGGCCGGACTATCTCCCTAGAGATCGGCCGCCATGGCCGGACTATCTCCCTAGAGATCGGCCGCCATGGCCGGACTATCTCCCTAGAGATCGGCCGCCATGGCCGGACTATCTCCCTAGAGATCGGCCGCCATGGCCGGACTATCTCCCTAGAGATCGGCCGCCATGGCCGGACTATCTCCCTAGAGATCGTTCGCCATGGCCGGACTATCTCCCTAGAGATCGGCCGCCATGGCCGGACTATCTCCCTAGAGATCGGCCGCCATGGCCGGACTATCTCCCTAGAGATCGGCCGCCATGGCCGGACTATCTCCCTAGAGATCGGCCGCCATGGCCGGACTATCTCCCTAGAGATCGGCCGCCATGGCCGGACTATCTCCCTAGAGATCGGCCGCCATGGCCGGACTATCTCCCTAGAGATCGGACGCCATGGCCGGACTATCTCCCTAGAGATCGGCCGCCATGGCCGGACTATCTCCCTAGAGATCGGCCGCCATGGCCGGACTATCTCCCTAGATCGGCCGCCATGGCCGGATCCGGTCCGAATATATTACGAGTAAGTTACCTGACTGTGGCCAGCCCTGCTCTACGGTGACGAGGTGGTGAGTCTTAGCGAGGGATTGCGCGATGCACTCCCAGTCCATCGGCCGGATACTGCGCATGTTGATGACCTCGCATTCGATACCTGGAACAAATCTGTTAGCTTTAGAGGGTTTATTCATAAACGCACAATCACCTGTATTGTCCCCAATGCTGGGGACACAGATCACATAGGCTTCCTCTCCATAAAAGAGGGTTAAAATCCACTACGCGCGCCCAGTGTGGGTTGGTAGATGTCACACAAATGTCTTCGAATGTTTGGTTCTAGGACAGGCCGGTTTCTTCACAATGTTTTCTTTCACCAATGTCTATTATGTCCAAAATAAACTGACAAAGAACATATGAATTGAAAATATTACATTGGTACTTGCCCGACTTTGACCCCATAATCTCGATGATACACGAAAGGCCAGGCCTTAACCTATTGTTTATTTTATTTTTATTGTTCTGTTAATATCCGAGTGCGCTCGGATTATGGGTTGCCATAATACGAGTTGCGTCCAAGTAGGTGTCCGAGTCTTCTCGGTCGGAGCATACTCTGATCGTGTCAACGCGGCTTAAACAGTTTTTTCGTTTCGTTGTCTTACCCTTGCCGGCGAGCTCCGTGGCGGCGTGCAGCGCCGTGTGGCAAGCCTTACCAGCGCAGACCAGCGTGATATGTGTTCCCGGCCGCTCTATCTTAGCTTTACCTGTGAAGTTAACAACACAAGACTGTTGTAAAATTTTGAAATAAAGGATTAACATGCACACATAAAAACACGACTGTAATCCGCGTACGAGTTAGGCGGAGGTGTGCATAATAGTAAACCTGCATTCTGCAGTTATGTTCGACCCCATGTTATAAGGGGTCGAGGTTAATAACCCAATAAAATTTAGCCCGACCCAGAAATCGAATTATCAATTCCAGATTTGATTAAGTTCGTGCTAGGGCTACAGGTTGTTTTCAAGTCATCACAAATTGTCTCGCGCGCAGGTTTGACGATTTTCAGCCTCCCGAACAAGCCGGTTTCCGAAAAGGCTTTATAGTAGGGAAGCCCAAGATGCTAAATATGTAGTTACTCGAGCGCCGCGGAAACCTATTAGAATTGGTAGATTAGATGATAGGAAGAAAAAATGGTCGTATAATGTTTCCACTTTTTTTCTATATATAAATCTGACGATTATTTTGAGGGGTATCGATAATCTGACGATAAAAAAAAAAAATACTGTAAAGAAGGACTTAAAAAGTATGAAAAATTATAAATATATACAAAAATATTATTTAAGTATTAAAGATTTCATATAAAAAATATAATTCGATTAATCTTCTTAAGGTAAGTATATTATATTGTATAGCTCTGATCTTAATTAACGTTTTTTTATAACTTTCGGCTTGCGGATAACATCAGATAATATTTTTTCTGTTATTCTGGAACCTCTAAAATAAAAAAAAAACGACCGCGCTCGAGTAAATCCAGACATGCCTTGCCCTTTGTGTTCCAGGGCCGCGATATCTCTTTCGAACAGTCCCGCAGCCCTGGCAGGCATCGGCCCTTGCGGGCCCCTCCCTGTTTGCTGACATCTCTTTGAGGCGCGCGTGGAACACGAACGCACCGTCTACACGGCCTGTCGTCAAAAGACGGACGGACGGCGAGCTAGCCCATTACTCACCGTCCACAGGTCCGCGTCTACGGTGGCCGGAAATTACCACGTGACCCCCGACGCCCGGGCGTCTCCCGCAGCGGCTGGGACGAGAGTGTGTCTCCCTCTCTCCATCGGTGCCAAATCGACTATAGTTACATCGAGGTGTTGAAATGTTTGTACAAAAACGCCACCATACAGTACGACTTCAGGACCAGACCTCGGAACCTATCCTTCTGCAACGAGGTGTGAGACAAGAAGGCGTCATATCTTCGTAACTGTTTACCGCTGCACTGGAGGATGTCTTCAAGGTTCTGGACTGGAGAGGGCTAGGCATCAACGTCAATGGCGAGTACATCTCTCACCTTCGGTTTGCCGACGATATAGTGGTCATGGCTGAGACCATGGAGGACCTCAATACAATGCTCGATGATCTCAGTAGAGCTTTCAAAAGAGTGAGTCTTAAAATGAACATGGAAAAAACCAAGGTTATGTTGAATGCTCATGTAACACCCACACTCGAAGTTGTAGACGATTATGTCACCTGGGACAAACGGTTCAGTTAGGTAGGGCAGCGTTCGGGAAATTGCGTGGTATCTTCTCGTCCAACTTACCAAGCAGTGTCTCAAGACCAAAGTCCAGTGTTTGTTGCTAATGATTACATACGGGACCGAAACGTGGTCGCTCACAATGGGCCTCATCAGAGGGTTTAAAGTCACCCAAAGGGCAATGGAGAGGGCTATGCTCGGAGTTTCCTTGAGTGATCAAATCAGAAATGAGGACATCCGCAAGAGAACCAAGGTTACCGACGTAGCCCAAAGTATTGCCAAATGAAGTGGCAGTGGGCAGGGCACATTGCTCGCAGAACGGATGGCCGATGGGGCCGAAAAGTTCTGGAGTGGCGACCGCGAACCGGAAGACGTCCGGCCTCCCAGTAGGTGGACCGATGACCTGTGATGAAGGTTGCGGGGATCCGCTGGATGCGAGTCGCACGGGACCGGTCAATTTGGCGACACTTGGGGAGGCCTATGTCCAGCAGTAGACGTCTTTCAGCTGAAATAATTATGATGTTGATGTGCTAGGGCTTCTGGTCTTACTGTTAGCCTGGATCATCTTACTGCCGCGCAAACGCATTACAATATCCTGATTTTCATACAGCGTTTATCAGAACAGTGTGGTCATAAGGGTGTGATTCAAACATCAAAGTAAAGCTGTTCCATGCAAAACTTCAATATGTACTCGACCCAAATGTATGGAACAGCTAATTTTGTTTTTCGGGATTGATGTTGGTCTCACGATGAAAGTTCTAAAATATAGGACACCATCTTTCTGATACGTATTCTAACATAGATTTTCTAAACATACATACCGAATGGAATTAGAAAGTCCGGAGAAAGTGCCTCATCAGACATTTCGAATTGCGCGCCGTAGAGAAGCTCATCTTCTAAAAATATCACAGGGTCCATGCACCTGATGCCGGTTTTGATTAGACCTGAAACAAAACACCAGTTTTTTTATATGTATAAGAAAAGCAATAGGAACATGTAAAGGCTGATTATGCGTATGATATTTAAGACTTCTGCTGATGAGAAACGCAATGGGACTGCCATTAGAGGTATTACTTTATAAATTATATATATATATTTTTTTTAATTTTGTTATTAAAGTAATTCGTTCCATGCTATCAAGTAAACCTCAATCGCGGCCTCTGCAGATTATTAAAGACCATGGTTTAGAATATTACGTTTGATGTTACTTATTATGCTTATTCTGCCACTTCTTCCCAGACAAACTACTAGGAATAATTCTTATAAAAGAAAAAAAATTAGTATGTTTTCTCTATAATAATAACGAGAGCGCCTTTCATTTAAGACGATTTAAGTACCTTTGCTATCCTCAGAAGTGTAGGGCATGACCACTTTAAGTCCGGGACAGTGGGAGTACCAGGCGGCGAAGCACTGCGAGTGCTGCCCCGCGACGCCGGACGCCGCGCCGTTGGGGCCCCGGAACAAGATAGGGCATGGCACCAGCCCCGCTGACATGTAGTACGTCTTGGCCGCCGAGTTTACTACCTGCAAGTTAGTTGGTGTCGCGGTAATATAGGAAAACAGTATCTCGTGACGAAGTTAAGCTAGGAATATCGTACGTCCGAACCGCGCGAGCTGCGACTCGCAACGGGTGTGGGGAGGGGAGCAGGCGGCGCGGTATCTTGAATTCTTCATACTATAAACACAAATTGTAAGTCCGAATAAAACAACCCCTTTATCACGCTGTAAAAATTATTTATTTATTAAAACTTTATGCACAAGTAGAACTGTACAAAGGCGGACTTAATGCCTAATAAAAATGATTAATGCTATATGCTTAATTATATATTTTGAGTTCCACTATCCACCTGGCTCCATCGATGATTGATGATACGACAATTACCAGATATAGTATAAGCGCAAATGGTGCATTGTCATACAATTCATCCAAGACAAAGGCAAGGGTAGAATGTAGCTTCACCACCACTTACCGTTCATATTTCACGTTTGTGTTGGACTTACCAACACAAACGTGAAATAGCTCATATCTGGAATATTCAAATCAAATCAAATCAAATCACTTTTATTTGTTAACACAGGTAAAGAAATACAGATGTTGAGTTTGGTGAACAGAGCGCTATGTTATGCCAGGGGGCGTACAAATATGGTGAGCATCTAGCTCAAATATTACGACTTTAAATTAAAAAAAGATGTTTGAAAATCATGCGTAATTAAAATTTCAAAATAAACTATAACAATTCCATAATATTATTAAAATTGAGTGATGTCAGATTTAAAGGAGGAATTATTTAGTTATAAATGTCAAGAACTTAAATTAAAAAAAAAAAAAAAAAATCTAAATGAGAATATCTAATTGCAAATGTCAAAAAAATTATTAAATGTCAATATTAATAATACATTTCAACTCCACATTATTAATGCATCATTTAAGATTATTTTTTTCCAATTACAGAAACAGCATTATATTGAGCCATCATTGAAAAATTCCTCCAGTGTGTAATAACATTTGTCACTAAGCAAGTTATTAAGTGCCTTTTTGAATTTTATTAATGGCATATTTTTAATGGCATCCGGTATTTTATTATAAATTTTTGGAGCGTTGCCGAAAAAGCTTTTACGCATTAAGGCTGTTTTACATTTAACGTTACATAGTTTGTTACAATATTGAGTACGCAATGGATTTCTTCTGACTGCCGATAAGCTGACAAATAAATGCGGGTTTTTTTTTACAAACAATGCAGTTTCCATTATATACATTGCTGGCAGTGTCAATATTTTTAGATTTTGGAAATATGGAATACAGCTATCTGTCGTTTTTAGACCACACATAGACCTCACACAACGTTTCTGCATCCTAAATACAACTTCCCTATTAGCCGACTGCCCCCAGAAAATAATTCCGTACCGTAAAACAGAAGCTACGAGTCCGTGGTATGCTACTAGCAATGTCTCAATATTAACCTTTTTTGAAAGTTGGAATAGTGCATAAGCAGATTTACTTAATCGTTTACATATTATGTCAGTATGAGTGTTCCAAGTCAATTTATTATCAATAGTCATTCCTAAAAATTTCGCACTATCAACTTCCTGAATTTTATGGTCTTTATAAGTGATATTAATGTTAATATTTTCCCGACGCTGATGAAATTGCATGATGTTGGTTTTGCTTAGGTTAATTTTCAAATTATTATCATTAAGCCAGTTTATTATTTTAGTTAAAGATTCATTAATATCATTTTCATAATTATTTATGTCATTGCATCCTATTATAGCGGTGCTGTCGTCTGCAAAAAGAACCATCTTATGTTTAATTATTTTTGGGAGATCATTGATGTAAATCAGAAATAGAGGTGGTGCCAATACGCCACCTTGTGGTACGCCATATTTTATGGCTCTTTGTTTTGAGTAATGCACAGTTTCTAATTTGGTTTTGGGACATAATCGAGAGACTTCGGTGCATTGAACTCTATCAGTTAAATATGATTCTATCAATTTTAGGATATTTCCCCTTACGCCGTAGCCATACAGCTTTTGTAGCAATATCTCATGGTCAACATAATCAAAGGCTTTCGTCATATCAGTAAAAATAGTACAAATTGGATTATTTTTATCAACTGATGTCATAACATTATTAATTAAATCAAACAGTGCCAAGTTAATATTTATGTTTTTGCGAAAACCTTTCTGTTCATTGCAAAATAAGTTATATTTTTCAAAATATGTGTAAATAGAGTTGTATATAACGTTCTCAAAAATTTTGGACAAAACGGAAATTTTTGCAATGGGTCTATAGTTTTTCATATTAGTTTTGTCACCTTTTTTAAGTAAAGGTTTAATAATAACTTTTTTTAGGCTGTTTGGAAATATGCCATCAGTAATACAGAGGTTAATAATGTGAGCTAATGGCTGTGCTATATCTTCCTTTACATACTTTAAGACCTTAGTACAAACGCCATCCCAACCAACAGTATTTGTATTTTTAAGATTACAGATAATTTTTATAATGTCATTTTCCGAAACCGGTAACATAAATAAAGATTGTGATGAAAGATTATCAAAACTATTGCCATTAATCTTATCAGAATTTATAATATTTTCAATTGTGTCAATAAAGTAATTGTTAAATTCATTAGCAATGTCAATAGGGCGTGTAAAAGTCAAATTGTCTCTTTTTATAGTCATAATTTGTTCCTGTGGTAAGCATGTTTTAGATTTATTAATAACTTGCCATGCGGCTTTAGAGTTATTCTGAGAAGAGCTAATAAAATAATTGTTTTGGGATTTCTGAGTCAATTTTATAACTTTTTTATAGAGAGTGGAGTATTTCCTTAGATTATTCTTATTTGTTGAGCTAGGGTCAAATCGATATTTCCAAAGTAAATGTCTTTGTTTCTGGCTGCATATCTTTATCCCTCGAGATATCCACTTAGTTTTTCTATTTAATTTGATAGTTACTATCTTTTCTGGAAAGCATAATTTATATAATAATAAGAAATCGTCCATGAAGGCTTCAAAAGACACGTTTGCATCTATAGCATTAAAGACTTCTACGAAAGATAAACTGCCTAGGAGATTTTTAAATTTAATCAAATTATCTTCCGAGTAATCTTTCTTTTTACATTTCCAAAGTTGTAATTTGCAAGTTATTTTTATGGGCACTTTCAGTATTTGGCATGTGTGATCCGAGAGGGCAAGATCTAAGATTTCAGCTTTACAGCCCCTTTTGTAACTATGTGCAAAATTATCGATGCAGGTATTACTACTGAGTCTTGTTGGTTTGTAAAGTGCTAGTTTTAAATTATATTGTAAGAGAAAATATTCAAATTCAAGAGTAATTTTATTTCTCTTCAATACGTCAATGTTAAAATCTCCAGCAATAATAATGTTTTTATTTGTCCCAGAACTAAGCTTTTTGAGTATGTTGTCCAATTTTTCATAAAATAATATATAATTGTGTTTAGGCACCCTGTACATAGAAATAATAATATTCATGAACGCACGCGTTCCCGAGGCCGACTTGGAAATCTCTAGACTCCGAACCCAAGTCGGCGGGTGCCAAAGATAATTGCTGGGGCCTACTGATGAGTTTGGTCAGCCACTTCTTCTTCCCAGG
Source organism: Lycophotia porphyrea (assembly GCA_950005105.1). Classification (NCBI taxonomy): domain Eukaryota; kingdom Metazoa; phylum Arthropoda; class Insecta; order Lepidoptera; family Noctuidae; genus Lycophotia; species Lycophotia porphyrea. The sequence goes on along the minus strand of OX465387.1, from coordinate 1,042,753 downwards.
TAAAACACTAGAAGTGGCGAAGGGCGATCGATTTGGGGGACTGTGTCTCTTGTAAATTTTGACGTTCAAAAAGTGCTGATTTACCAGTCAAAATTGAATAAATGACTTGTGATTTTGAATTACTCTCCATAAATGCACAGCAAACATGTTTAAACTCTTTTCTATCGATACGCTAAGAAGGTGGCGAACGTTCTTCCTCCAATGTACTCCGTACTTCTGTAGTAATTAATTCCATTATCCTAAGAATGACACTCAATATCTATAGGTGGCTGTGCTTTCTCGCCGAGGCTCTCTTGAGGCGGAGCGAGCGCGAGTTTTTAACAGCACATTTAATGACTTTGGCTGATGACTCCGATCTAAAGTGAGTTTGAGTGCTTGATCGAGAATTATTTTTGTACAGTGTACCTGGTCATGTGGCAGATCATGTTTAAAGAAAATCCTTAGATTTCTTAGTGTTTGTCACTCATACACCTGTATAGAGCCTAGTTTTTTAAAGCTGAATGTCATCTTATTTCCCATCTATGTTGGAATCGGTTTCCAGTCTAACCAGATGGCTGCTGAATCGCTACATATCATCACTATTACTATTACTACATATTTTAAAACAAAGTCCTGCGCCGCGTCTGTCTGTTCACGCTAAACTCCAAAACTTGCAGACGTGTGAACCGGTGCGTTGTCGTGGTGAAACAGAACTTTTTTCTTCGCCAGATGGGGTCGTTTTTTCTTTAATTCGGCGTCGAATCGGCCCAATAACTCGCCATAGTAAAGCCCTGTAATTGTTTTACCCTTCTCGAGGTAATCGATGAAGATCACACCTTGTGAATCCCAGAAAACGGTGGCCATAACTTGTCCGGCCGATTTTACAGTTTTCGCCTTCTTTGGAGCACGTTCCCCGGTCTGGATCCATTGTTTTGATTGCTCCTTGGTGTCTGGTGTGTACCAGTGGATCCAGGTTTCATCGACGGTCACAAAACGACGCAAAAACTCCGCTGGATTCCGCTTAAACAGCGCCAAACACGTCTCCGATGTGGTCTCACGGTTGCGCTTGTTTTCCGGTGTGAGTAAACGCGGCGCCCATCGCGCCGACAGCTTTCTCATGCCGAGTTCCTCGTGAAGAATATGACGCACTGTTCCTTCTGAAATGCCTACAGTCTCAGCTAGCTTCCGAACCTTCAATCGGCGATCTGCCAATACGAGATCATGGATTTTTTTAATGTTTTCCTCCGTAGCAGCTGTTTTCGGTGCACCTGGACGTGGTTCATCAAAAACCGACGTACGGCCACGTGCAAACTCGTTGAACCAATTCTTGACGGTGGCCATCGATGGAGAAGAGTCACCGTACACAGCATCCAAGCGCTCTTTGATTTCGATGCACGTTTTCCCTTCCAAAAATAGGAATCTAATCACCGAACGATATTGCTCTTTTTCCATTTTTGTAAAACCGATCGACACGTTCGCTTCCATAAGTTGTCAAATTATAACTAATGAAGGGATTGGAATGAAAATTTTAAAAAAGAATTAAAAAAGAATGTGCTACACTGTGGTAAAACTCTTTTGAAACTACAGCGCCCTCTGGCGATGAGGCTAGGTACTTATTGAATGCACCTCGTATAATTTGTCCAGTTTTTGTATAGATTGGCTAAAATATAATGATATTTGTTCGAGGTGTCGAAAAAAAATAATCGTCTGGGAGCTTTCAACGAAAACGCTGTCTAAACCCTTTGAGATATAACAAAATGATGTATGATGGAATTGTGTATCTTAAATAGGTCTACAGAAAAGTCCGCGATGGCATATGTCTATCTCTTAAGGATAACATACCATATCCATTTTAATACTTTAAAAAACGGGCAAAATAGGTTCCCATGGGTTGCGGGAACCGGATAAAAATTTCATGATTGCGATAACCGATATGCACGCGGGTGAAGCCGCGGGCATCAGCTAGTACCAATTATACAAAGTTGAATGTGTCGAGGACTTGTGTTAATATTAACGCCCGTGGACTAGTACCATGCAGATTGAGAAATATAACAAATTGTTTCATTGTTTGCACTTGACTTGACATTCGCTCAGACATCATCCATATTAGATAAAGTATAGTTCATCAGATGTCTACAAGATTTATGTGTGTGACCATGAAATAGTAGGCCTTTATCTTATCTACTTTGATTGTTTTTTATTATCATTAATATGTCATAACAAGTGCAAACAGCATTTAGCATATGACATTAATTACTTTCTGTCTCAGCAGTGGGAACAATAAAGGCTAATTTTGAATGATTTACATGGGAGTCAAACATACGACGATGACGTGGGGACGTTTGACGGCACGGTTGGCGCAGTGGCTGAGCGATTGACCGCTGCGCTGCGTGTCGCCGGTTCGATCCCCGCACGGAACAAATATTTGTATGGCCTACAGATAGTTGTTCCGGGTCTGGCTGTTTGTGTATGTGAGTTTAAATGTATGTGAACGCACCCACGATACAGGAAAAATTCCTAGTGTGGGGCAACGTTTTTTTTTTAAAAAAAAAAAAGATAAATAAATAGTCTGATTTGAAAACAGAATGGTTTTATCACTGCCAAGTTTAAAGGTTGATGAAAAACTCAGCATCACAGTATTTGAATACCTAACAATCTGGGAAAAACCATGGCAACATACTGTTTTTGCCATAATGTTATAGGTAGGATTTTAGAGGGAGCGGTTACTGGAGGGACATTCTACGAGTTCCCCGTGGTGAAAGCCATAACTGACCGGGCACCTTTGCCTTAACCTTCACGACGATGACAGGCGTGTGTATGTTATGATAGAAAAGTTTAGCTTACTTGATCAATGGCCTGCATGGAGAAGTTGAATGTCATGAACTCGCAAATGGGTCGGAGGCCGGCGAACGCAGCACCAATAGCTAAGCCGGCATAACCGCTTTCTGTGATTGGTGTGTCTATGACTCTCTTCTCACCATATTTTTTTAATAGGCCCCTGAAATGTTGAAAAAATAAATTAAAAATACTATTTTTGTATTCTTTTTCTTTAATGTTCCCTCACAGCCGAGGACACATATGACAATCTCCTGGATTTAGAACCGCACGGTACATACATGCTGCCTCCAACAGCCTTCTTGATCGCGTCGTATTTTGGTATAACTAGGACCTCCACCATTTGCTACAAATCATAAACTTGCAACAAAACCCTTATGTTGAAAGTTACATAGCTCACAGAATAAGCAAGCTGATGTGGCAATGGGCTAGCCATAACCAATGACTGTTGGGATAGATGTGGTTCTTGAGTGGATACCACATATCCTCAAACATATGGTTGGACGCCTTCAGGCTAAGCGGAGCAATGATCTCAGCAGAGTGGCTGGTTGATAAGAGTTGTTGAGAATCAACCCGGGTTGGTTGTTTCCTATGGAGAAGAACCGGCAATTAACTCCATGGCAAGTTACTTTTTTCAAATCATTTGGTATTACAATATTATACATAGTTCTTAAGTATGGGCCAACAGCATAGGCCCGACAATAAGTCGCTGCGCATTACAAAAATAATGTAATACAAGATAATGTAAATAGTTGTATGAATTATTTGATTGATGCTAGCTAATTATTATTATTGGCCAGTAGGCAGGCCAAATAATTCAAAGCCCTTCAATATCCATTACAATTTGTCTTATAAAATAAATTGAATTGAGTACTCTAATCTGCAACTGAGCAATTGTGACCAAGATGTATAATAAGTATTAAGTTCCATTTTTGAAGAAGTTAAAAATTCATTTTTACAGCACCACCATCTAAATATGGGTATTTTTCTTACTTGTGGTACAGTAGTACCACAAGTAAAAAGTAATAGTGGTAGTACCACAGGTAAGTAACAAATAGATCCTGCTACAGCTATCAATAATGTGAAGAAATGTATGAGATGAAATAAACATGAAATGTTACAAAAAATTTGTTTCATTTCAATTTTCTCGGTTCAATAAAAGCTCAATTTAACCAAAATTGGAGGTTTTGCACTTAATGTACAACCCTCTAAAAATGCAAATATACCCACAAAATCACAATCACAACACTGATTTTAAACACCTTTCACAACTATAGTATATTATCGTTCTGATTGTGGTTGATCTAGTTAACAACTAATTAATATTAAGAGTCAATATTTCATAAGAACATAATTAATTTATTTAACCAATCTATAATGAGGACCACTGTGTTAGTAACAAAATAACTGAGCTTATGGCTGTACATAATAACTAAAACGGATCAGGTACAACTATAGCAGATTTTAGAGAATACAGAACCTTCTGTGACAGCTGTATTGAATGTAACATTAATAACCAATGCTTAATTCAACTATGTTAGGTACTAAATACTACACCAGTTAATTTGTAGGTTGTTAATACCGACTTCATACAAAACAAAAAAACAGTAAGTAAAAAAAAATGATTGGAAACTTTTCTATGACAATGAATTTAATTAACTTGGTTCTTTTTATACTATGAGTTATTGTAATATTTGACTGCATTCCACAGAGATAAGCTTTTCATTGAAATCCCAAAAACTTCTTGGTTATGTAATATTGAAGCATTTGTGTGCAAAGGAAAAACTTTAAAAAGCTTGATATTTTCAGTGCTCACATAAAATGATGCAGTATGATACAAAATCACAGACTTTTAATACAAAACTTGGGCCAGTTCTACCGTAAAGGTTGTGTTGACAGTTTTTCTCATACCTGGACACTTTGTAGGCACCATCGTATTGAGCTACTTCCTCGCCCAATATGAAAACCCTCTCGTCTCTAGCCATCTCCTCATCCAGAGCACTGTTGATGGCATCACGCACAGTCATAGGCTTACCGGCTACAGCGCTAGATGTTGAGAAATTACGAGGCAACCGAGAGAGCCACCCGAAGATAACCGGCGACGATTTAAACGCCATTTTCATTTCAAAACTACTGTACACTTGAACTCAAAAAACTGCACTTGTTGACTCCTGGAAAGAATTTTAGAGTAGTTTTGGTTGAAAATGGTGTTTAAAACGTTATTTTGATGAGACGAAGACGAAGGATGAATGGAGGTCGTAAAATCGTAATCAGTGTTGCCTGATCCATGCACGTCTCTAAGCGAAATGTCAGAAGAAAATCAGCTGTTTGTTTTGGAGACAGAATAAAACATTATTATAACTTACAGATGCATCGACAATTAATGTGGTTCAATATTTATTAGAATCGTAACTATTGCATTGTTATTCTATTGGATTGCTTTAGAAGAGATCTTTTTTTAAGGTGATTGCGACAAGGTAGCCCGCGAAATTCAAATTTTCTTACGTTTTTTGTAATTTGCAGGTCAGTGTCAGGTTGTACGTTGATGTAAAATGAGTCGCGCCAGTAACACGTATGTAGTTACAGAATTATAATCATGAAAATCATCAATACAACTTCCAAATTCCTTTCATAATTAGATCGAGCTAAATGGCAAAAACTTATACATTTTGGCAACACTCAATTTGTCAATCAAAAACATCTGTGTGAGAGCACTGAGAGCTTAGACAAACAAAGAAAAGTGTGTGAGAGAGTGGTCCACCCAACAAGTTTAAATATTCAGTAACTAGCTGTTGCCCGCGACCTTTTAATAATTTCACGCGGACGAAATTATTACAAAAATACATTTTTTCCCGTTTTTCCAACATTTCTCATTGATGCTCCGCTCCTATTTGATGTAGCGTGATGTTATAGCCTATAGCCTTCCTCGTTAAATGGGCCATCCAACACTAAAATAATTTTCAATTCTCACCAGCAGTTCCTGAGATTAGCGCGTTAAACCAAACAAACTCTTTAGCTTTTTATTCTTATTAGTATAGATTTTTTTCACTTCATTATTTATTGACTCGGCACGAAATGCCAATTAATACACGTCCGCTAACGAAAAACCGCCCGATCTCCTTCGCGACCGTGATAGCCAAGGTGCTGGACAGTTTGTTTGATTCTTGCTTGCAGAAATATCTAAAACTACATGATGCGCAGTTTGGGTTTCGGCCCGGATTATTAACTGAGAGCGCAATCTTAAGCCTCAAGCACACTGTCCAGTACTACACAGATCGTAGGACGCCGTTGTATGCCTGTTTTCTGGATCTCTCTAAGGCCTTTGACCTCGTGTCTTACGAGAGATATTGGCATACCGGCGGAGATTCTTCTTTAAATATTGGTACATTAATTAGGTGAACTGTGTCAAATTGTCAGGCACTATTTCCGATTCGTGGCAAATTGTGAAATGTCAATCAATAGCCAAAACAAGACCTACGAAGTGGTACCACCAGTCTCGCTATGTAGGGCCACTCTAAACAGAGTCAAACAGTTTAAATACCTTGGTCATTGAGTTACAGAGAAATGGAGAGGGAGCGCAGGGCATTGACCGTACGATGCAACATGCTGGCTCGCAGATTTGCACAGTGTGACAGTAATGTTATGATAACTCTGTTTAGGGCGTATTGCCAGGCTTTATATACCTGCAGTCTGTGTGCCAGATACACGCAGAAAACGTTCAATGCCCTACGTGTGCAATACAACAATACTGGTGTCGCTGCCTCGTTTCTGTGGCGCGTCAGGGACAGCGCGTTCAGATGACTTCTTTGCAATCATACGTAAAAGGTCACTACTGCGTCGGATGCGGGGCAGCGACAACAGTCTTCTGAGCATTGTTGCTAGTAAAACTGAAGGCCACCTATGAGGCACCTGTGCGCAGTGCATGTACTGTTGCCGGGTGTCACCAAGAGGTGGCGGACTTAAGTATTATATAAGTGTTAACTATTGTGTGTTTTAATGAATTATACTAACAGGTTAAGGAGTACTAACAAAATCTGCCTGATTTAAAACCAAATAAATTAATAAATAAAAATATAGAATTTCCATTGGTTAATAAAGGTTTTCGTGTAATATATAGGCAAAGAACTATGTTTTGTATTTTTTTCAAAATTTACGACCCTGTATTTATGGGGGGAACGGTCCCTGCCAGGGCTGCGGGACTGTTCGAAAGAGATACCGCGGCCCTGGAACACAAAGGGCAAGGAAGAAACATGGATTGGTTTTAGTCAGTACAAGTCTGACACTCCCTTCCGCTCCGCCTAAAGCGGGAGGAGTCATTTGATGATTTCCAATCCGAAAAGATCCGATCCTTTAAGGGTTCTGTTTTTTCGTGTTGAGGTACGGAACGTTAAAACTAAAATGTTGACGTTAGTTCCGACTATGGCCACACGCCTGTACCATGCAGCACTGTACTTCTAGAAATCTAGGCTATCCGCGTACGATTTGATAATAATTTCGAAGTCGATGTTTCTCGGTAAATGTACTAGTGGAATGAAAAACCTAGCTACCTACTGCACCCGCACTGACTCTCAACTCTATCAGGTGAGTTCGACAACGCATAACCTGGTGATAGTTGAAATCGTCAAGCGATTATGATCCATGAGTGAGTAGGTATATTATAGGAAGTCTAAAATAAGCGCCAGAACGGAATGAATGTTGTTATCCGTGTTGTCGATAGTAAGAGAGGAACACCAACGGAAAGGTCACCGTATAAAGGGTGTAAAAAGACTCTTAACGAAGCCGAAAGGCACTTGTTCTCCACGGCCATTCTGATTTTTTTGATTTTTGTTCTAGACCATACCTTCCAGTTACGGAGATATTGGGGGACAGAGTTCCAACTTTTTCACAAGTTTTTTTTTTAATACATGTTTTTAATGTATTTTTTTTACTTGAGACACCTCCACGACACCCGTACTATTCAATCCATCCATCAGCACAATATTTTCAATGCGTTACATTGAGTCCTACCGTAAAACGTGATTTATCACCCAAAAAAAAAACATTTCCCAGTAATATTTTTTGCGTAAAATTACTTAGTTTGATGTACATAATGCTTGGTTAACGGCTTCGTGAAGAGTCTGTATACACCCCGTATGATATTATTACCGTGGAAAGGCGAATGGATTATGTGAGGTATCATAGGGTCGGTTGAAAGGGGAGGGTCTACTCTTTATAGCAGAACTTTTTATGTCATAATATTATTTTTCATAACAGCGGATAGCATAAAGTTCATTTCGCAGAAAATAGTTTGGCAAACACTACTAATTTCTCATATATTCAAAACTCACAATTTTGTAAGTCGGAATCATCTTTAGGCAAAAAGGATAATCCAACTTTTCCATAGTTATCTGCTCCGAAAAAATCGTATAGATATAGAACAATGACCGATATCAGTGAATAGATATTGTTCTTACTAGTAACTTTTAATATTATGGTACAGACGCCAGCAGGTTAAGCTACCCGAAACTGTCAAATTTTCCCAATCAACTTTGAACCTAACGCTCTAGCGATAAAGTTAAAAATCTATTAAAGAAATTTGACAGATTGTGGTAGCTTGCTGGTGTCTGTACAAAGAAAATATCTCCCAATTCGGTACAGTACAAAAAAAAATAAAAAAAAATATTTACCAATAGAAAGCTAAATTATTAGTGAGTGTCATAGGCTATATTTATTACTAGAAAACATTATGGGGCCCCTCCCATCGGGGAGAATTAGGAGAAAATAAATGTCCACCCGTGCGAAGCCGGGACGAGCCGCAAGTCATGAATAAATTGTTAAAATTAAGAGATGGTTTATGTGAAACATGTATTTTCAATTTAAATATCTCGTACTTCTGAGTCTTACAACCCAGATACTGGGTCAGATAGGTAAGATTGGTGGTTCTGACTTGTGACAGTCGCCTTTAGACAAAGGTGGCCAGCTTTGGATACCGACCTTGACATTCCCTTTATCACCAAGGTCCCAAAAAATTAAAAATTTAAAAGCTGTTCAGTTATGACCTACTTAAATGAAGGGCTTTTAAGTCTTTTAATTTTGCCTTCAAGCTCCAACCGTTCTTAAGTGGTTGTCGCCTTACTTTTTCGCTGTTGGATCTTGGAATTATTTTCTTTTGCTTTTCGCCTACTGCCTCTAAAACTCTTTAATTCTTTGAGCGATGTGAAGAGTTTTGTTTTAGTATTTTATCTCAGAGGTTATGGTCGGGTTTCGTGGTTTCCTAAAAGTATTATAATAGTTTGATTGATCCTGAAGTAAGGCTTGTCTTCAGTAGGTGATTTACCAACTCGGACCGCACATTAATTTCTACTAATGGTATCCTTTATCGTAACAGAATTGGAAAATTGACTTTCAACCATGACACAAACAACTAAGTATAAAAGTAAGGGTATCTTCTAAAACTCCTAACCTTACTCTATAACCTTAGAAAACACGTCTCATACTATTTTTCAAACACGCGGGCGTACACCCACGCATTAACGTTTTGGCGGACGTCCTTAATAAGTTATATAATTCGTTTTTTCATACCTGGTCACTTTGTATGCACCGTCGTATAGAGCTACTTCCTCGCCCAATATGAAAACCCTCTCGTCTTTTTGCATCTCCTCGTCCATACCCATGTTGAGGGCATCACGCCCAGCCATCATCTTATCTAGAGAGGTAGACGTTGAGAAATTACGAGGCAACTGTGAGAGAGAAAGCCCCCTGAAGATACCCCCCCGCGATTTCAACGACATTTTTATTTCGAAAACTACAATATTAACTTATGAATTTAAATAAAAAACTGCTTGGAGAGTTTAGAGTGCATTTGGTTGAAAATAGTGATACAAAATTACTTTGATGAGACGACGGATGAATGGATTTCGTAATCAGTGTTGCCTGATCTAACCATGTCTAAATATGCCAAAATATGTCAGAAGAAAATCAGGGGGTAAAATTCTTCATGGTCACAGACGCAGTTAATATTATGATTTGTCACTTTGTGATCATTTTGCGAATTGTGACGGAATTTATATTATGATTCTGCTAAAGCGGCCATTTGAGGCCCCCAGCTGTTTTCGGAAATAGAATGAAACAACTATTATTTACAGATGCATCGAAAAATAAATCATTTCAATACCTAGTCATTATGTTCGTAACAATGCTGTTATTCATATAAATAAAAATATGTATGCACAATTAATTGTCCACATCAATGTTAACGGGAAAAATATCCTGAAGGTCGGGAGCATTGCCACGTTGGATGACAATGACGATTCTTTAGCCAAAAAAAGCCAGCTCTCTCAATCACGTGAAGAGTATCCCGAAAGGCAAGGAAGGCACTAAGACCCCATGGCTGTAGTGTTTTAACCCTAAACGGCTCGATTCGATCGGCATTTAAAACAGCTAGCACCTCGGCGATTGCAAGTGCACAACGGATGATGTTATTCAAACGTATTATTGTAAACTATGGTCACGAATTCACGATTCGTTTACATATTTACATATCTACACGCAATGGACAGTTGTAAACCATATTTTAAATCCTTAAAGCTTCTAACATTGCCGTCTTTATACATCTTTGAGGTGGCAGTATTTGTTAAGACTAACCAACAGCTTTCGAAGTAAGAGCCCCAGCTGATCCACGGTTAAGGAAAAGGGATCGAACATTCTTTGTGTTGATCGCAGTAAAACAGCCCTCCTACGTAAAAGTGTTTATCGAATGGCTCCAGTAATTTTCAATAAAATTCCTCGACGCATAAAAAATCTTAATATTGATATGTTTAAAAGGAAACTGAAGCGATTTTTAATTTATAAATGTTATTACTCCACAGCTGAGTTTATGGAGGACACAACTAACATTTAGATTATAAAATTAATATTACATTATGTTCTTATTCTTGATTATTGTTTTTAATTATTATTATTATGTTTACATTGGTAATTGTGTGTTAGTATGTAAGTAATTGAGTTATTTTATTGTCAATGTGTGTTTGTGCAAGTTTATAATTATTTGTATGCTCTCGAGTAAAATGTAGCGAACTGACCATATTCATAACATCCTATTGTAAACCTACATTTACGAATAAATTTGATTTGAATTGATTTGATTTGACATAATACAAATGGTAAAACATGACTAGGTACTAATTTACCTACTAATATTAGATGATTAGTATTGGTTTTTGATAAAATTGACGATTTTCTTTCGAAGTAGGTTAAAAAGACGCCATGCAGTGCCACCTATACATTTTTAATGATTTTCCTCTTCTTCTTGAATTGGGCTAAATTGCAAAAAGTAATCCAATCTGGCAGCACTCAACGCCTCAATCAAATAAACGTCAAATAACGGTAACCTACAAAAGTATAAATTGACATAAGTATGAAAAGAGGTGTGTTACACAAACGAAAAAAGTATACAATTATTATATTATAAATATTAGGTTAGAAGGTTAATCCCATTTTGATCCCGCTAGAGTTAAGCCCGGACTCTACCAAAGTGGAGACGAGTGGAGAGGAGAGGAGATGTGCAAGCCAACACGCCGCTCACAGCACACCACTCACCACACGCCACTCACAGCACACATCTCAACGCACGTCGCACATAAGCACACCACTCACCACACGCCGCTCACAGCACATCACTTACCACACGCTGCTCACAGCTCACCACTCACCACACGCCGCTCACAGCACATCACTCACCACACGCTGCTCACAGCACACCACTCACCATACGCCGCTCACAGCACACATCTCAACGCCCGTCGCACACAGCACACCACTCACCACACGCCGCTCACAGCTCACCACTCACCACACGCCGGTCACAGCACACCACTCACCACACGCTGCTCACAGCTCACCACTCACCATACGCCGCTCACAGCACACATCTCAGCACACGTCACTCACAGCACACCGCAGCTCATGTCTCTTTTCGTTTCCGCTGTGCAACGATTACGGAGACTGGCCATAAATACGAGACATCTCTCCTCTCTGTTCAAACGTTTCCACTAAAGCTGGCGGAGTGCGGCTCTTAACAGTGAAACTCTTTTGTTGTCACCAAAAAATCAAGTCTGTCTCTTCTACCTTTTGCGCCTGCAAAACAAATTGTAGTGTTTATGCGTCGTGTTGCTACTTTAAAAAGCCAAGCGCCATACATTATTTTGATTCCCCATAAACTTAGTATACCAGAAAAATATTGACGCGAAATTGCAAGTTTTCCTTGTTGAAATTGTATTTTTTTCGTTCATTACTTGAAATAACAATTACTTGTTAAAAATATTTCGTTTCCTCTACTACAATAATAGTAAAGCGAATTTTAGATAACTTATTTAATTTAATAATAATCATTTTCCCGGTGCCTGTTTAGGCAAAAACGCACGGAGTTCTGATTTAGGACCTATAAGTTGTAGATTCTGTTGAATATAGACGACTAAAATTTTTATTCATCTCACAAATATCCTAAACTTTGATAATAATAGAATACACTGTTGTAATATGCCTTTATAGGAAAATAGAGAAAAGAGGGCTCTTAAACAATATAAAAAAGCGTATTTACGTGCGTATTACGTTGCGTGTCTTCGCAAATTTCCTACTGTACCACAATGCTTTTGTGTCTTTTAATCAACATCTTCGGAGGTAAATAATTACAATCACACGAGTCGATCTTCAAGGTTAAGCAACGCTTGCCACGGTCGGTATGTGGATGGGTGAGCATTGAACCAGCCATTGACCTACCGAGTTCCTCCGTGCCTGCCTCGGAAAACACGTGATAGCCAGTCTTACCAAGGGAGTATTGTATTAACCAGCAACTGCATGGGTTGTGGAGATTAGATAGGCACTTAATGTATACTGTTACACTGGGTGGGGGAGCCGACCCCAACATAGTTGGACAAGGCTAGGCAGAGTATGATGCAGATAATGAATAAGTTCTTCAGTTCTTACAACAATTACATCATTATTTCCAACGACCAATAACAACGCAACGATGTTATTTTTCTCAAACCAAGTCAAGGCCGACCTTTTATTCAGCCTAGTCCCTAATCCCTGAAATTACGCCGCCAATTGTAACGAGACGTTTATGGACCCTGCCTTTTATGGTTATGATCAGCTTCATGACATCCTCGAGTAGGAATGTCGTAAGTAACATAGATCTGATCGGTTTTAATGCATTTTTTATTGTGGTACCTATGTGAAAGTGGCTGTCTGGACGATTCTTATAAAATTATCTTGTTCAAGGCTGTCAATATTCCAGGGCTGCGGGACTGTTCGAAAGAGATACCTCGGCCCTGGAACACAAAGGGCAAGGAAGGAATATGGATGGGTTTGAGTCAGTACAAGTCTGACACTCCCTTCCGCTTCATTTGATGATCTCCCATCCATCCGAAAAAAAAAGGCTGTCAATATTGAATTAAGTTTTCCACATATACTTAAATGCGAGGAAACCTAACACTAGGATGTTAGGTTTCGTTCTAAGAACCAAAGATTCGACGACATTTGTGACATCTACCATTTTTAGTGAGCCGCGTGGTATTTTGTGTCCCGCACCTCAGAGACGAATACGCTGATTATGCTTACGGACCTTGCACGTTTAGAGATTTATGAAGCTGATTTTACTCTACGGATAAGCCTCTCTCTTATAATAACGCAGCCATAATAAAAGCCAGTTCACTAATTACCCCACAGCACACGGTGCCCTTCCTCCCATCGTTATTCCCTTCCTTTTCCACACATCATTAATTATACCCATAGGATTCTAAAACAGGGCTCTCGTAAATAAAGTAATATGTGTACAGACTCGGGTCGACCGCCCTGGGCTGCGGACCGAGGAGACCGGTCTGCGTGTGAGCGATAAGCACGGATGATGCTTTAATGGCCATATTTTTGGGCTAGTACCTTTTTGATTTAGAGTAATTTGTAGGCTATTCATTACTTCAACCTTGCTTCAACGTTTATAGACATAGAGATTAATTTGATACTCCAGAGTTGAATTGATCTTGGATTTGAACAAGAAATAAACCTAAGGCACGGTATAGGTGCCGTGTTGAAGGCGCGTTCGTGTTACACGCGCCTCAAAGAGATTTCAGTAAACAGGGAGGGGCTCATAAGTACCGATACCTGCCAGGGCTGCGGGACTGTTCGAAAGAGATACCGCGACCCTGGAACACAAAGGGCAAGGAAGGAACATGGATGGGTTTTAGTCAGTACAAGTTTGACACTCCCTTCCGCTCTGCCCAGAGCGGGAGAAGTCATTTGAGGATTTCGCAACCGAAAAAAAAAGGCACGGTATCGTATATATATTATATACACTAATAAATTTTAACAAAATCAACTTTATTTTAAATAGCTAATTGGGAAATGGATAGGCAGGGTATGATAATGACCTAACTGTCTTTAAGATGAATCAGTTGGGTCAGTAAATTGTGAATGTTGGATAGTTTTGAAAGAAGTCATCATGCGGCCACAATATATGCATATCACCATTAGCCACCGACCTCCATTAGGTACATGTTTTTAGGTATTGGATCGTGCCTATTACTGGCTACGTTGAGATGAACTCTTGTAACTTCATAAATAGGTCACCCGCTTACCGCCTACAATCGGGCCGGTACCAAAATGCGGCCAAAAACAGACTGCCATTAAATCTTTACAGTTGCAAGCGGCCTTGGCCTACTTACCCCTGCCCTGGTAACTGGTAACTCTTTACCGGAAAACCGTATCTTAAACGTAACATAACGCTTTATGTCTGTGGAGGAGGAATCCTTTTGAAACTTGCAAGATGTCTGCGGCTTGAGCTTAAGCACTTAGCTTCAGAGCAGTTAATGGTTATGTGATGGAGGTAATGGAAGTTTTATTACCTTGCTTGATTTTTCACTTTACGTTTCTAGGGGAACACGAGGTAGGCCATATCATTTATGTATCACAAATATTATCTTACGAAAAAAGCGCAATTATCTAGCGAATAAAATTAACTAGGTACTAAGGTTTAGAATTGCCAAAATTAAGTGGCAGTGGGCAGGGCACATTGCTCGCAGAACAGATAGCCGATGGGGCTGAAAAGTTCTGGAGTGGCGACCGCAAACCGGAAAACGTTGCGTTGGAAGGCCTCCCACTAGGTGGACCAATGACCTGGTGAAGGTTGCGGGTATCTGCTGGATGCGACTCGCACGGGACCAGTAGATGTGGCGACACTTGGGGGAGGCCTATGTCCAGCAGTGGACGTCTTTGGACTGAAATGATGATGATGTTGACTTAGGTGTAAGCCATTGGTGCTTTGGAATCTCTTTGGAAACCGTTCCAGTGTACAGTATGTAGGTCCAAGCACATGAGCGATAATTACTTGTAAACATAACTACATCACATCATCTGCCGAGCATTTTCCCAAACTATGTTGGATCGACTTCCAGTCTAACCGAATGCAGCTGAGTACCAGTATTTTACATAAAGCGACTGTCTATTTGACCTCGAAAACACAGTAACCGGGTAATACGATGCCCTTTAGTAAGACTGGAGACCAGACTTTCGGCTTCTGACTACTGATAATGGCTGTCAAAGAAACACAACAACATCATAATATTATCTTATATTATGCTTTTATCACGACTCAAATCCTATTTTATACAATATTTATTTTACCCATAACCCCCAAACCTCCAGCACAAATAATACAAACTTACATGTTCAATAAGTTTTCAACGGTGAATTCTAACTTACCTTTGAAACAGAGGTCCAAGTCCCGTTGAAACTTCCCTCCTTGTTCCTGCCAGACCTTGGAACTTATAAGCCTTTTGTAACCAGGTCAAGTGTTACTGCCGTCTAAAAGAAGACAGTTTATGCCTCATTTTGTGCTAAATCTGGCAATGTCCTTGATGCATGAAATTGGTTAAAAACGTGGCTGCTGTATAGCGTGAAAATCGATTTAGGATACATTGAACAATACTTAATGTAGGTGTTGGTTTTATCTAAGGAATTGACACATTCAGAGTGATGTTTTATGACATCCGAATTAGAAATACTTACCTACCACCATAATAATTGTGCCCATTGCAATTTGCACCCTAAATTGGTAATTAGGGGCAAATAATTTGAGAAGTCAGCAGCACGTCATGCTTACTAATTTGTTATTAATACCACACCGAACATTTTAGTATCAAATACAAATCATAGATGGCGTAACAAGTTTTAAACAACCGATGTAATAAAATAAATAAATAAATGCTATTAAAATCTGTCAAATTTCTTTAATTGATTTCCGACTTCATCGCTAAAGCATTAGGGTCAGAAATTTCGATAGTTTCGGGTAGATTGATCTGCTGGCGTCTGTACATGATACTATGTTTCTGCAGATATTTTTTATTTATTTTTCTAAATCGGTTATTTCAATCGTAGCTATTCTAACGGTTTTAAAATTATTTAAAACGATTCTGGATAAAAAATGGTTGAAGTAAGTCATGGACACGACATACAAAAACCGACTCCCAAATAGCTCAAACCGCAGCAAAACGGATATTTCCAAATGATTTATTATAGAAACCATCTCCAATGCAAATATGTCGAATGTCGAGTAAACACGATGTTCCCGAGGGAAATACGAAAATGTGGCTTTAGTGGCCATCGTAGTGAGACATTTGGCGGGTTTTTTAGAGCATTCAACTATGAAACATGTTGAGAGTTTGAGAGATTAGCCCTTCGTATTACGGTCTGTAACTTTGTTTCAGTTCGTCTCTTTAGATCGAAGGTGTAATGTTAACTTTTTCTTTTCTTTTTTTTTGACGTGATAATGTCTTATAAGTCGATGAACGCCGGCTGCTCGCACGATAAAGTGTCATGTTCCGCCTGAGCGGAGTGTGCAAACGAGAGCGCGGAACAAGCGATAGAGAGGCACGATCGGCCTAAGCGTTCGGCTTGAGACACATCTATGTATTATACAAAATTATGATAATTCAGTGATAATAATTCAATTCATAAAAATATGCAATTTTTCATCAATGTTTTCTTATGAGGCTGAACGTTATCACGTAAAATTATCGTCCGTAAACCGACTTTACAGACAACCATTTTTATTTTTATTTTTTTTGTTATAGTGAATCTTTTATTACATCGTCTCAAACTTTTTCGTCTGCATGTCGCGTGATGGTCGGCCGCGGAGTAGGGATAAAGTGAAAGGCGCTCGTCAGAGCACCCAGGGCCAATATGGCGGCGCCTATAGTTCGCAATAGCTGACTGTGTAGTGTATAGACTATTACTCTAATACCCTTAATGGAATATTATTCCAAAACATTTTAGTTAAATGTCGACGTAGTGTGAAAAAACGTTTCACTTTTACCGTGTTTTCATAAAACCACACAATCCTTTTTTTTAATGAGAACAGTGTATATACAATCCTTTTTTTTAATGAGAACAATATGAGTGTTAATAGATAGAGAGGGAGAGGGCCAAAGTAAGGATGGATGGATTGTGTGAGGAATGATAATAAGAAAGAGAAATGAGTAAATGATGCCGTGACGTCTGACCGCGGAGAATGCGCCGACCCCAAATAGAATGGGATAAGGGCAGGAACATGATGAGTGTGTAGGTATTGCCTCGGTTTGAGGTCGTACTCATGACAGTCTCTACAATTGCTAGTCACAATCATGCTACGTAGTGTGATATATTATCAACGTACGTTACGTTCGATAAAACTGTTGCGGCTCTACAAAAAGTACTAAGCATCATAGAAAAAGAAAAAGAAAAAGTACTACAGCGCCATCTATTACGAAGTGGACGAACTAATCAACGAAATCCTTCATCGCGCAATTAAAGTTATCCGCGACTTAAGATTATATACAAGAACCCGACAACAACTATCGGGCAGTAGCCCACTAGACACAATACCCATCTGGTTGGAGGATCCTCCCTTATCAATGGGGGATGAAAGACTTTACACCCTGTTCTTCATTCCCCCAAAAAACTACTGTAAAAGCTCGAAAATACCACATAAAATCACTATTGTAATCCCGACAGGCTAGGCAGAGGTGTACACAATGGCACGTCTACATTTCGCCAGTTATATTTAATGTCAAGTCCTTACCCCTACTAGTAAGGGGCTAGTCTGTTGTCACCATAATAATCCAGACTACGTGGCTGCTGCTGAGGTACCTACTCTTGATTGAAAAATTCACCAATACTTTACCTGACCCGGGAATTGAATCCAGGATCTCATTCTCAGCAGTAGCGCTGACGACCACTCGACCAATGAAGCAGTCAAACAAAATAGTTTGATAAAGGCTGGCACATGATGAGTATTTGTCATCTTTCCATCAATAGTGTAGTTCACCCTAAAATAATCTTCTTGATAGTGCAAGCGGGAAAGAACTATCTAGGCTGAGGAAGCGGGGGCAAAATTTGATAGGCCTGCTAGGGCTGCGGGACTGTTCGAAACAGATACCGCGGCCTTGGAACACAAAGGGCAAGGAAGGAACATGGATGGGTTTTAGTCAGTACAAGTCTGACACTCCCTTCCGCTCTGCCCAGAGCGGGAAAAGTCATTTGATGATATTCCCATCCAAAAAAACAAAAAAAAAAGGTGTCATCCAGTGCGCCCTTAAGGTGGAAGCGTCAGCGTAGCCCGCGTAATTCAAATTTTCTTACGTTTTTTGTAATTTGCAGGTCAGTCTCAAGTTGTACTCGTATGTTGATGAACAATGAGTCACGCTCGTAACACATAAGTAGTCATAGAATTACAATCATGAAAATCATCAATACAACCCTTTAAGTTCATGTAACCCTATTCAATGAATATTTCTTGAAAACCGTACCGTTACGTCATACCGTAGCGTTAATACATAATAATCAATTCAGCAAAATATCCTGCCAAAATCCTCTCCGCCGATATCTTTACTGGACCAGCTCTACGTCAACTAAGTAATTGATTCATTCCACAGAGGCTTTACGGTCAACAGCTCTCCGGCTCTACATAGAGTCCCTATTTACGTATGTGCATAGTTCAGTGGGTAGCCTAGATAATTCTCACTAACATATTAATCGTTTCAGGGAAAAGAACTGACCTAATATCCTTTGGCTGGTATGTTTTTGTGTGGTCTGGCGGAGAACATTGTGATTATCCATATCTATTGTGTTAGGACTTGAAATGTAGAATAGTTTTAAAAACTTGACTGCCTCGTTGGTCGAGTGGTCTTAAGCGCAACTACTGAGCATGAGGTCGTGAGTTCGGTTCACAAACATTTAAACTCACATACACAAACAGCCAGACCCGGAACAACTATCTGTAGGCCATATTAAAATATTTGATCCGTGCGGGGATCGAACCCGCGACACGCAGCGCAGCAGTCAATCGCTCAGCCACTGCGCCAACCGTGCGCAAGCCGTCAATTTTATCGGGTGTTTCTAACAGAAAATTCTCAGTAGCAGCCACGGAGCCTGAATTTGTGCTCTGATGATGGCAATAGGCTCGCAGCCTATATATGGGGCTTAAACATAACTGGCGGACTGGGGGTGTACTGTTAGGTATAACTCTGCCTATCCCGTCGGGGATTACAAGGCGTGATGTTATGTTATGTTACGTTATATTTTGAAAACGCTGTTGGTTTCCAAAACGGTACGGTAGACGAATTAGTAGGCACTTACACATTCAAAACTACTTTTAATGAATCTGTAATAGGGCATGCAGAACCGGGTTTTGGTCTCATATTAAAACCGGTTTTTCCCGGGTTTTACTATGGGACCGAAACCGGGTTTCGCATGCCCTAACTGTAATGTCCAAAAAGTGTAGGTAAATGGCAATCGCTTTCAATATGTTTCGTATTTCTACAACAGCTTTCAGCTAGATTGGCATCAACATTTGGTAGCAATATCTAATGCATTTTTGACTTTTAGTCATTTTTATTACTGATAGAATATCACTTTGGTTAGACATAATATATCTTAGAAGATATTGTTATACGGGTTATCTTAAAAGTTATTGCCTGGCCAAAATGAATAAGCAATATTGTTTCAGAATCAAAACCAACGATCTAGCACTTGCATAATAATCAGCCTATAACGTCCCCACTGCTGGGACACACGGCCTCCTCTCTTTGTGAGGGAATGGGCTATAATCACTTGAATAACGAACATAAAATCAACTAAACCGCTCGCATACCAAATCATAATTATCCACATAACTATGGTCAATTTCATACCTAATTATTATAATAAAACGACCCCAACATAGTTGGGAAAAGGCTAGGCAGATGATGATGATATTATAATAAAACTCATCATCATCTGCCTAGCCTTTTCCCAACTGTGTTGGGGTCGGCTTCCAGTCTAACTGGATGCAGCTGAATACAAGCATTTTACAAGGAGCGACTGCCTATCTGACCTCCACAACCCAGTTACTACTAGGAAATACGATACCCCTTGGTAAGACTCGTTGTCAGACTTTTTGGGCCACTGACTACTTTAACGACTGTCAAAGATGTACAAATGACAGCCGGGACCGACGGCTTAACGTGCTTTCCGAGGCACGGAGGAAACTCGGTATGTAATGGGTGGTCACCCATCCACAGACCAACCTAGGCAAGCACGGCTTAACCTAAAGATGGACCCGAGCGGCTGTTATTATTTAGCCACGAGCTCCTTATTATAATAAAACTATCATCGTTATTAATATTCTCTCTCAGTTACCTACGTCCCTTATATCATAATTATAACCTCAATAGTTAATTAATTCAATCTGCTCCAGTCTAGCATATTTTGTCAGTTTGAGGTTAATCGGTAAGGGCCAGTTTACGGCTGATATTGTCTGACATCAAAACTGATTTAGAAGTCACATTACGTTTTTGAGGGCAAAGAGACAGCTTCCAATGGTAAGCTAATTAAAATTGTGTTAATGGGGTAAAGTTTGCGTTGGTTTTAATTGACGAAAATGTTGTGAAGAAAGTTTTAAATGGGAATGTGGATAGCTAAAAGAGTAGGCAACAACTAATGATATGATTGACAGACTGTGTTTAGGATAATAAGGCTAGACGCCTATTGAGATGAAGAGTAATTAAGAAATATGGAAGAACCAAGGAAGAACGAGATATGCTGCGCCAACCCCACATAGATTGGGTAAGTCGGACAGGTAAAACCAAATCCAATGATGACTTGGTTTGGATCGTCTGAAGAAGTGCCTGCCAGGGCTGCGGGACTGTTCGAAACAGATACCGCGGCCCTGGAACACAAAGGCAAGGAAGGAATATGGATGGGTTTTAGTCAGAACAAGTCTGACACCCCCTTCGGCTCTGCCCAGAGCGGGAGAAGTCATTAGATGATTTATAACACATTTGCTTGTAAAGGGGCTTTTATTTCACCAATTTCAATATCGTATGGTACCTCATTACGTACTTGTGCGGTAATGTAAAGTAAAACGCACGGCTTCAAGATGCTCGGTACGGCACGGTACTTTTTTAAATCTTAGCAAAGAGTTTTTATGTCAGAAAAGAGGTCAACATTTTATGAATAAAATTAACTTTGGGAGATAAAATATAATAAATAAACATTAAATTCTTTAATTAAATTAATTTTGACAATAGATTACAAACATTTATCTGTAACAAAAACGCAAAAACATTAATTTACTGTATTAGTAATACTGGCTGTTTTTGTGCCTTTGCCTTAAAAAAAAGCGCTAATGCGCGTGCCTCACTAATTTGTGAACAAGTAAAAATTATTCCGCGCGCTTTTTCTTTTCGCTGTATTGTTTTTATTGAAAAATGTCGTCAAGTATTGATGAATTTATTAATTCGACACAAAAAGGCTACTCTAATTCTCTTGTCTGAAAAATCGACCGACAGATACTTACAAGCGTATCAAAATTTCGTTTAAGAAAGTCCGAGTTTTATTTATTTCCTCGCAAATATGTTATAAAACGACGTATGACATACGTGCGCTTTGATAATTACAGCCTGTGCTTTTTTGTAGCCCTCGCCTACGGCTTGGGCTAGCAATTTCGGCTCGGCTGTAATTTTCAACTTACCGCACTTATATCATAATGTACTATTACCATCCGAAAAAAAAAGATGTCAGACTTCGTTCTGTGTACGCATACCTAATATTCAAGAAAGACTACGACACTTGATA
Organism: Lycophotia porphyrea; assembly: GCA_950005105.1. Lineage (NCBI taxonomy): Eukaryota > Metazoa > Arthropoda > Insecta > Lepidoptera > Noctuidae > Lycophotia > Lycophotia porphyrea. Next base: position 1,020,817 of record OX465387.1, on the reverse strand, counting down.
TGGTATGCTTATTTTCCTCACCATCCTTTCAGCTTGAACATGTCCACTGCTAAACAGTCTCCCTCCAGAATTGATATCGATATCTCATGCCCTTTGTAAATTTCACAAGAATCTGCTAGGTGTGCCATTACCTACAATGTAAATAAGTATATAGAATAGGTATTAGGTACCTATTCTAGATACTTATTTCATCGCATCGAGTTTCGGTCCACTAATTCAGCCTCTAGAAATATTATTCCTACCGCTCACTATGGCCGCCAGTGTTAGTTCGTAACAGTTTGAACTTTGCACAATGGCCGTCCTCGGTGGCAATCTGTTTGGCCAGCACTGACCAGTATCAGTAGTTGGCAATTAATTTGAACGAAACTAGGAATTTAGGTCGGATTAAGTTTGTATTTGTTTGAGTTATAATGGGAAGAGTTGGTCAGAGATATTGAGTCAAACAAAATTCATTTATTTGTATATTAGGATGAGAATTAGTACTGTAATGTTGAAAATGCCAGCCATTGACCGCTTCGTAGTGATAAATCTGATTAGAAGAAGTAATGGAATGAACTCCCCAATATCACATTTGTTTTGTTTGTCAGTGCCTCCGGTTGGCAGATTTGTTGCAACAGATGTAAAATGGCTGTAGCTAAATAATATACAGGAAAAGATAGTTAAATGCCTTAGAACAGAGTAAACTGTTCATTAAATTAGAAAATGTTTAATTTTCAAATAAATAATAAAAATAAAATAACCATAATATAAAACAAGTCATTGTTTTTATATAAAATTAAACAAATACTTATACTGAATAAAGTGTATGTATTCTCAATAATAAAACTCAAAGTCTACAATGGAAGATGACAATGTGAGGATAAAATAAGTTTATGGGTAGTAAAACGTGTATCCCCATGAACGAGACGCCTGTAGAGGAAGTTACATTTCACTGTAAAGTAGCAAATGTTGACGACAGGAGTTCGATGTTCGATATTTTAATGTTCAAAATGTAGTCTAAATGTAGATACAAAATTTTATTTACAAATATAAATTTTATTTTTGAGAGGAACCACCAGGGGGACTAGGCGTGTCCAATATGGGCACGTGACAGGCTGATAATACTCATGCTATGCTAATTGATACCTTTAAGTACTTTTGTGTGTAATAATTTCCAGTACAAAAGTCATTATTTTCCAGTAGGTACAAAATACAATCAAATTGCTGAAAACCTTCACTTAAAACATCCCCAAAACACCAAACCTTATTATTTCCTAATGTTCGACAAAATTCCAACCGTTGGCTTCAATTTTTTTCCAAGTATACCTACTCGTATAAACATAGCCTAATCTAGTCAACTAAAAAAGTACTTCCACCTTTCTTCATATATCAAGATCAATGAGCACTTATCGCTCCAATGGATCACATCTTCTCGCTCATAATACATTGGAACAGTAGCGGCTCCGGCTACTGACTCCGGCGTTTAGTCATGGCGTCTACGAGCTACGTCACAGGTCACCGACCCCGTCGCTACACATCACACCCTTTACTTGCTGCGTGTAAACAAACAGTAGGCAGGTTGAGAAGGTCAACTCCTGGCATGGTCATCATTCTCCTGGATTCCTGCCGTTATCCCAATTTATTTTCGGGTAGGCGCAGCATGTTTTGTTCTTCAATTATAATTCTATGCCAGTCGTCATTTCAAGAGTTGTTAACCATATTATCTTCCACACATTACATGCATCGTTTCTTTGGTCAACTCCTGACAATTTGAGAGAAATATTTTACCGTTCTCTCCGTCTTCGTTCGTTTCTCTATGTGATAGAATCAGAAACGAGGAAATCCGTAGACGAACCAAGGTCATCGACATAGCCCAGTGGATAAGCAAGCTGAAGTGGCAATGGGCAGGCCACATAGCACGAACATCGGACGGCCGATGGGGCAAACAGATACTGGAGTGTAGACCACGCATTGGAAAGTGCAGCGTGGGACGGCCACCCGCCAGATGGACCGACGACCTTGTAAAAACTGCAGGGAGTCGCTGGATGCAGGTGGCATTGGACCGGACACGTTGGAAATCTATTGCGGAGGCCTATGTTCAGCAGTGGACAGCAACGGGCTGAAATGATGATGATGATTTTACCTGGATCAGCCTACCGGTGTCATCTCGATGCCATACAATTGGCATCCATTCTGTGAAGATAATAAAATACCGAATAAGTTATGACAACTGGTGTTTGTCTTACTGCGATTTCATATCTCATAATGGCAGTCCAGGTAACCTCACGAAGATTGTCCTTTAGAAATTAGAAGACACTTTCAAGAAATGTTTTTTGGCCTTCTGTATTTCCTTGTCATGCGGTTCAAAGTCAAGCCTCTTCAGTGACGTCATCATCAGTTTGTCGAGTTTGTTTGGCTGTTGAAGGGGAGGCGATTTACTCAATGGGCTCGGACTTTAGGGGAAATCGCTTTTTAGTTTTCCTTTAATTGCTGTCTGATAGGAGTCCCTAATTGCTGTGTTTCATCAAGAAACAAGCTTTGTGGTATGTTTTGATGTTACAGGGGACATTTAACGTACCCACATAATTTAGTAGGTATACATTGAACTTGTGCCCGCTTGATGGCAATACGCTCGCCTCCTATTACATGGCACTGAAACCTAACTAGCGAAATGTGGGTGTACTATTAGTACACCTCTACCTAACCCCTCGGGGAATTGCAAGCGTGATGTTATGCCATGGTTAAGTATAATTATTATCTACTTTAAAGAAAGCTTTTGAATCTCCTGCGTTCAATAAGACTGTCATTCATTTCATATCTTCCTTTGTGTACTGTACTTATCTATCAATTGAAGAGAGCATTCAACTCAATTTTTCTACACTTAGCTGACAATACCCTCTTCTTTAAAGAGAGTGCTTTGACCGGAAATCCTCAAGTGTTTGTGTAAAGCTACGCTTTCAACGACATATGTGGGTACGCGTTGTTTGTTCTGTGTGTGAATGACTACATGGTAATCATAAAACGTAAGGGGGCTTGGCATCTTCTATATATTCTTTCGATAAGGATAGGCATATCGACAAATTAGGAGGTATTGTCCTCTGGTCTTCTTAATGAGGGAGGAAACTAATTATCTTCTTAAGAAACTATGAAGTACTTTTGCGTCAGAATGTAGTTTTCTGCTTGATACTTAAGACCCCTGATACACAAATGTGTGTGTAATAAAACTAATAAATGACTATAACTGAGTTGATATGAACCCAGTTAGGGTGCTCATTTGTACTTTTCTAAAAAAATTGTTCATCTGTTCAAAATAAGTTGTATGTGGTATGTGTTGCGTTCAGAATAAAAATACTTATCTGTGGCCTGAAACTCTTAACCATTATTGACAGTCCATCATAAATAAGTGCGTAAAATAATTTATTTTGATTTTAATACTTAGTTAAAGACGTGACACTAAAAGTAAGCTATTATGCCAAAAAGTATGACGCAAATAGTGAGATATATGTATGTCTGTATACCTACGTAATGCCACACTGTCACCTTCGGGCGAGTTATGCGTCTGTGGGCTGAGAAGCTAATCATAATAATATTAGAAAGATTATGGTTTGTGTGGGGAGAACTAAAATGTGGTGGGTATGTATTTAATATACAACGCGAAAAATAGATATTATATATATTAATAAGTATTGTATTAAAAACTTTTTACTAGAGGAACATGTAAACCTGTCAATTTTTGTTTAAATAGATCCGGCTTGAGCTTTTCTGCAAATCACTTTAAAAGGAAAAAGTTTGAATAGGATATTCAAATTAAAATAATCTCTTTAGCTTAAGGCTTTTATTCATTTAATTAAACTTTTTTCTTTAATCCCAAAAGTAACAAGTATCAACTTTTTAAGTCCGTCTGCTTCAACAAACATCTTTAAATAATTCATCAGAAAAAAACTAAGTAGGAATCCCTTAAGAATAAAAGCTGCACGCAATCCCAACAATAGCGCAGCCGCCCAGGCTAGTCCGGGCAATAAAAATGCGCATGTCAAAGAACTTTCTATCAATGTTCCACAGTACTGAACATTTATGTGGATTCTACAATTCCCAGTACAGTATTTATAATCTTTCCTCGAAAAGAAGGATCTTGATGTATTCCGATATAAAACGCGATGAGAAGTTTATATTTATGTTGTTTTTAGCTTTTGAGAAGTCTGTATAATTGGAAGAGGTCATTTTCATTCAGTGGACCGTGTAGTTTGCCTCTTATTTTCTGCTATATCTGATAAGGCAGACAAGAAGATGAAAATGTCCGCCACATGTTGTAACGTCGTTGTTGTTGAAAAACTGCCACCTGCGTAACATCAGGCTCGGAGGAGTTATGGTTTAGGAGAAAATCAAAGGGTAACCCCTTTGATTTTAAGTACAACAGTTTTTTTAATAAATAGAACAATAAGAAAAAGTAAACCTAAGTAACATATAGGCCCTTCCTAACTGCTGAAGAGACCTAATAGTCAAACCTATAAAACCAGGGAAGCCGGGGGAAGAAAAATTTAGGTTTTCCGGGCCGTAGAGTGGAGAGAGGCCCTCGAGCCAGGCTTCTATCATCTTAAGGCTCGCAGGCTGTAGTGGAGGGCCGAGGGCCGATATTTCTAGAACACAAACGAAAGTAAAGTAGTTTACTATAACAAGGTCTAATATCAACCTAACCTCCTAGCTCTAGCAGTAGATTAAAAATAATAACCTAGGCTTGTCAATATCTGACACTACGAAAGTAAAAAAACATTGGGAGAACACAAGAATCAACAGAAAAACCTTTTAAATACAAATTGCAGAGGCCTAAGAATGCTTTACCTTCAGGTAATGGCATTTTAGTTACCTGGAGAGAACGTATGATAAAAAAATCTACATTATAATAACCAAAACGTAAGTAAAAAAACACAAACATTATTACAATGTCAATAGGAAGAAACAGATTATTCTTGCAGTTATTATTCTTATTTCAAAGGTTTGTGATGTTTAAATAAATAACTATTTATTATTTTCTTCTACATTACGTTCACACTGAATTCATAACATAACATCAAGCCTAATTCGCGAAGGGTTAGGCAGAGGTGTACTTAAATAGTACGCCCACATTTCGCCAGTTATGTTGAAGTCCCATGTTGTAGGGGGCGAGTCTATTGCCATCAGTCGGGTGCCAGACTCTGTGGCTGCTACTAAGAATTTCCTGATGGAGAAACTCAATAACACTTTGCCCGACCTGGGAATCGAACCCAGACCACTAGTCCAACGAGGCAGTCACACTGAATTCGTGAACCTGAGAACTGTGTGAAAACCCTTATTCATTCCTGGGTTATTGGCCGGAGCCAGTTTCCACGCGCGTCTGACTCCAGAGTTTACGGTTACTGTTACAACAGCTAGTTCAAAGTAAAATTCATTTTAACTGTCACATAAACTTAGTTATAAAAAAGATAGTTTATTGTGGTTTATGTTTGAAATCAGTTTATTTACATACTACAACATAGTATTCGTTTGTCATTCTGGACGATCGTAATGTTTTAAGTTGAAGTGCTTTTTATTTGTGGCTCGGTAATTTTGATGAGATTCTATTTATATGGCTTTACAAAGATCTCTGGGCATGTGACCAAATGCGGTACAAAAACGGCCATCTTGTTTTTTTTTTTTTTAAATAATTAAATCGAATTATTATCAACGAGAAAGGTTTTGAGAATTTGATAAGAGTAGAGGAAGACCAAAGAAACGATGGTTGGACTGTGTGATTAAACCAGGAGACAGGAGAATGATATTACCAACAGCAACCACTGTCAACGTCATTCGAGTGCCAAAAGATTAATGTTGCATTGTACTTGTGAAGATGTTGTGTAATAATAAATACTCTTAATAACAAACTACACATCATCACCTGAACAGATTTTAGGCTTTGGATAAGGAACACGTCTGGGCTGTTCACCAGTTATAACTCCTCTATACATTTATGTTATGGATTCGGTCGACGAACGTTGTGACGAGTGGACGTGTGTCAATTATCGCTTAGAAATTGTGTCGCTAAAGTCTGTGATTGGCCGCGCTAAGTTTTTTGCAATTCCTTGTCACTCTTTAACTGTTTTAACCCAGAGTTCACGCCCATTAGGCGGTCCTTGAAAGAGATAAATAGCTATATGACATTGCCGTCTCCAACACCATTTGAAAAAGTGGTACTGATTGGTGAGATTTGAACCTGCGACATCGCACGGTGGGGCGACCCGACCCGTGCGCCTGACCACTGCGCCATCGAGCAAGTAGCAGAGAACGTCGAAATACCTGTGTGCTACACGAGGCTGACGTCATCGGGCCAACTACAGCGGCGACTGCCTGCGACCAGTGCTACGAACGTGCTACGAACGTGCTACGAACGTGCTACGAGTAAAGCTACGGATTGTTATCGGCTACGACACCGAAGTATTACACCGGCAAGTGTTTAACTGTTTAACTACCTTTAATAGTTTAGCAGACTCTGCAAGTAACTCCAAAATACATCTACGTTGAATACTCGTTGCGAAATGGCAGGCGTTCAGCGCACTTCGCCATCAAAATTGCAAAGCCAATGTCAGACTCAATCTGAACCTGACATAAATGCGGCAATCGACATGAGTGAATATGTTACAAATAGAGGCAAACGAGCAAGAAGAGAGAATTCCCAAAAAATTGAGCCTGCTTTAAATAAACAGGAACTAACTGATCTGCTCAGTTTATGGAGAAATGATCAGGACACCCGTGTGACTAAGATGCTGGAGTCACAAACGACTTTAATACAAAAATTAATGGAGGACGTAATTGAGATTAAAGCGCAAAATGCTGATATCCAAAAGTCAAACACCCAGATTCGTAAGACAAATGCCGAGATCGAAAGGTCGATGCAGCACTTCAACGAAATGTTTGAAGAAATGAAAAAAGAGGTAGAAGACTTAAAGAAAGAGAGGAAGGAACAGAGAAGCTACATAGAAACACTCGAGAATAAAATAAAAGATCTGCAGTATAAGACACGCTCATCATGTGTCGAAATAAGAAATATTCCTCAACTAGAAAATGAAACAACAGGCAAATTATCAAACACTATTTGCAACATCAGCCAGCTTGTTGGAGTACCTTTATCTCAATCCGAAATCCGTGATGTGTATCGTCAGCCCGGAAAACCCAGCCAAACATCACGTCCTGTCGTAGCAGAGTTTACAACGGTACATACCAAGCAGAACCTATTGATGGCTATCCGATCATACAACAAAACTAAAACTTCAAAAGAAGACAAACTCAACACGGAATTGATTGGTGTCCCAGGCAAACGCCAGGCTGTCTATATCGAAGAACGACTGTCCGCCAGTTCGAAGAAGCTGTTCTACTTGGCGCGACAATTTGCAAAGGATAACCAATATAGTTTTTGCTGGACCAGCAACGGAAATATTTTCCTCCGAAAGCAAGTAGGTGACAAGCAAATTCTGATCAGCTCGGAAAAATGTTTTCAAGACCTCAATACCAACATACCTAAACTGAATATCTGACTACAAAAATGCATGAAATTTATGCCACTTAAACAAGAATATTCTTTACAATTTTTACAATTAGTTATTTACTTAATTACACACACTTACGTTTACCTTTTACAAAACAATAACACACATCAAAACACTGTCTGCAATAACATATCACACACTCCTATAATTGCTCACACATACACGTGCAACCACCTAAAGGCTATTATCCCCTTATTTTATTATTTAAAACCCATTGGGACTCTTCTACCCCCGGACTCTTACCGGTTCTTGCAAATTATTTCTATTGTTTATTTTTCTTCTCTTAATGGCTAACTTAATTAACGTCAATAATGACCTTGATCAAATAACCCAGGGACAATCCTTTGTATGCAGTCCAGAAGAATGTCTAAACTATATAGATACATCTGGAAATAATATAAATCTATTGCATATAAACATACGTAGTGTAAACAAAAATTTCCCACACCTACAAGTACTGCTAAATCGGTTAAATGTGGATATTGATATTATTGTCTTAACCGAGTGCTGGCTCATTAAAATAAACAATGTACCATTTTTGGATGGTTTTGAGTCACATTTCACAAATACAAACTGTAACCAAAACGACGGAATAATTATTTATACAAAATCAAGCTTACAAACTACAGTATCGGAGCCAGACTTTCCAGGTGGAAATTGTTTAGTGTGTCACCTAGACAAAAGACTATCGGTAGTAGCGATCTATCGCTCGCCCTCATTAAACTCGAGGGAGAATTTTGACAATTTCTCAACTAGCCTGATAAATGTTTACGACAATATTAAATCTATATGCCCAAATATCGCGCTTGTAGGTGACCTAAACATAGACATAAAACAAAATAATATGAATGAAAGAACCTTGGACTATCTCTCGCTAAATGCATCCCATGGTCTTATGCCAACACATTTATTGCCCACTCGAGATGAGAACTGTTTGGATCATATATTTTTGAAATCTAATCTAACTACTACTACATTAGTTTTAGAGGCACACGTAACGGACCACAAACCACTACTGTTAAGTTTGAAAAATGCCAATCCCTCCCACAAAGTATATGCAACTACCACCCTAAACCACAAAGCTATTGTGGAGGAGTTAGAAGTTGTGGATTTTACTGTAATATATCAGGTTGAGAACATAAATGAGGCAATGAATAAATTCATCAGTATTATTAAAGCAGTAATATCGAATCATTCAAAACAAGTTAAAATCCCAAGAAAAAAGAGAATAATTAAACCCTGGATTACCCCTGGCCTTTTAAAATGTATAAAGAATAGAGATAAAATGCACATCAAATCTAAAAAATCACCAGATAATATTACTCTAAAAACTACATACTGTCGATATCGAAATTTTTGCAATACCTTACTTAAGAAACTAAAAAAGTCTTATGAAACCGGCCAGCTTGAAAAAGCCAAAAATAATCCCAAAGCCCTATGGAAAACCATTAAACAAATAACTAATACCCATAAAACAAAAATTAGCCCAGTGGAGCTACTCACAATACGGGACAGCCCAAAATCAGCAATTAATGGGGTAGGCCAATTTTTTGCCAACATTGGCAAAGACTTGGCTTCAAAAATAATGAATGACATTGCATCATCACCGGCTGGAGGCCATCCCTCACCCTTACCTACGGACACCCGAAACTCACCTGTGAACTCCCTAACCATCTTGGAAGTAGACGAAGCTGATGTTGAGTCCCTAATCCTACAACTACGTTCTGACTGTGCAGTCGGCTGGGACGGCATATCATCGCTTATATTGAAAACCTGTCGTCATATACTGATTCCACCAGTTACTTACCTTTTTAATCGTTGCCTACGGGAGGGTGTCTTTCCGGACGCCTTTAAAAAAGCTGTGGTCCATCCAATATACAAGGGAGGGAACAGAGACTGTGTTAATAACTACAGACCGATATCGGTCCTACCTGCACTCTCTAAAGTTCTCGAGAAAATCCTCAATAACTCTCTACGAAAATTTCTCGACAAACACCAACTCATTGCTAATAACCAATACGGTTTTCGGACAAACCTATCTACAGAGGATGCAGTACTGGACTTCACGCAACAGGTTGCCTCAAACCTAGATAAAAAATCGAAATGCCTAGGTATATTCCTGGACCTTTCGAAGGCATTTGACACGGTCTCTGTTCTCAAACTGATCATGAAGCTGGAAAGCATCGGTGTGCGTGGAATACCGCTAGAAATATTTAAGGATTACCTAAAAAACCGTGGGCAATGCATTAAAATTGATGCTCTCCTAAGTGATGAGTTTCTCGTGTCCTATGGTGTTCCCCAGGGAGGGATCCTTTCCCCAACTTTATTCCAGATCTACGTAAATGACCTCTGCAGACTGAGTCTCCCAAATGGTAGAATTTACGCTTACGCGGATGACACTGCAATTCTTGTAGACGGAATCACCTGGGACATTGTGAAAGCAAATGCGGAGGTGGCCATGGCTAAAGTTATGTTGTGGTTAAACTCGAACCTTCTTACATTAAACCTACAAAAAACTACCTATATTCCCTTCGCTATACGACGTAACGCTAAACCACCTTCTTCTTTTAGTATAACTCCTCATTCCTGCACAAACTCGTCCACCCCCTGCACTTGTCCTTCACTTGCCAGATCCGAAAGCGTTAAATACCTCGGAGTACACATAGACGACGGACTGAGATGGGACCAACAAATTGACGCCGTCACCACCAGAACTTTACGTCTTATACATATATTTAAGTCTCTTAGAGTATCCGCAGACCTTAAAACACTTAAGATGGTGTACCTTGCACTATGTCAATCAGTGATTGGTTATTGCATAGTTGCGTGGGGCGGTGCTGCTAAGACTAGATTTCTGAGGGTGGAAAGAGCACAGCGAGCTATACTTAAAGTCATGACGAAAAAGCCCTACCGGTATCCAACAACTGAACTGATCTCTGACTGTAAACTACTTACGGTTCGTCAGCTTTATGTGCTTAAATCCACCCTTAGAAAGCACGCAGGCCTCCCTCCTCCTATTACAAACAAACGCACGTACGTTCTACCAAATATACAACACAAGACCTCCTTCGCCAAACACCAATATTATATACTAAGTACTCATATCTATAAAAACATTAACAAACATCTCAACATTATAAAACTAAACTCACATGCACTAAAATCTAAAGTAACAGAGTGGCTGCTCCTTAAGGATTACTCTTACACGGAGTCTTTACTTATCTTCCTTGTATAAAACAGTCACACACACTCACAAACACCCACACCCACACATACACTCACCTACACTCACACACACATACAATCACACCTACACACACACACCACTCACACACACAAAATACAATTCTACTCTTGTATACCATACAGTAGAATGACACAGTCCATTTGTGATATAAGTTTTTGTTGATTTTTGACCGTAAACTACCTCTTATAATACAGGTATACCCTAGCTTAAGAGGTAAAGTATTATTTTTGTACAGAATTTGCAACATAAACTATAAATGTATCTTCTAAACCTAATATTAAGCTGTTTTTCAAACTCTGTATGTTTTTGGATAAATAAATATTATTATTATTAAAAAAAAAAAAAAAAAAAAATGTTAGTGCAGGATTCGAAAGCTTTAGAGTTTGGTGCACAGATAAGTCCTGAATTAACACGTAAGTACCCAAAACACTGCCTCGTTGGTCGAGTGGTCGCAAGTGCGACTGCTGAGCACGAGGTTCTGGGTTCGATTCCCAGGTCGGGCAAAGTGCTATTGGGTTTTTCCATCAGGAATTTCTCTTCATTAGCAGCCACGGAGTCAGGAGTTGTAACCGGTTGATGGCAATAGGCTCGCCCCCTATTACATGGGACATAAAACATAACTGGCGAAATGTGGGTGTACTATTAGGTACACCTCTGCCTAACCCAACGGGGATTACAGGCGTGATGTTATGTACCCAAAACACTTCCATGAAAAATATAAAATCAAGTAAGTATATAGCCTTAATAATATCGATGAACAAGTTGGTACTGAATAACCGAAAGCTTTGCTTACTTCCAAACTAATAACAAACGAGACACGTTTTAATTACAGCTTAGCAAACAAATACCAACCTAATTCAAGAGCCAATAAGTCGCTAATTTGAAGGGTGAGATGGCAGAAACAACTGGTCTGGATACCAAGTTTTATTTACCGTTGAAATTGCTTACTATTGTCTTAAGCGATGTATTAGCCACTGTAAAACTGCGCCATTAAAGTTCATTTTGGTGTGATCTATGTTCAAAAGATTCAGGCAATGGAAATGTGTTTGAATGTCAAGTTATTTAATAGTCTCCTTAATTTGAGTTATCGCAATCAAGTTAGATCTAAGTTGTTCTAGAAATTAATCAATTCCATTTAGCCAATTAGGTATGTTCTGTACATATTTATTTAGGGCAATTGACTTTTAATTGATAATTTTCTGAGCCTCGTTAAACTGGCTCAATTTTTAGAGTTCCGTAGTCAACAATGAACCCTTATAGTTTCGCCATATCCATCCGTCTGTCTGCAGCTTAGCTGAAATACTAGTAGTACTAGAAAACTGTAATTTGGCATTAATATACAGATTAGTTACGCCGACAAAGTGGCTTTTGTTATTATAAATATGTAATGCATTTTTAATTAATCTTTGTTTCTCTAAATTTTTAATCAATTTAAAATAATAAATTCAAATTTCATATCTTTACATAATATTCTTGAAATGTACCTAGTTTTGATTTGCATGTACCTAGCTTGTTATTTAATATTTCTACACCAGCAATGGTAGCGTTTGTGAAACAAATTTTAATGAAAGATCTCAATGTATGTACCTAAACTGAGAAATAAATAAATACAATACAATACAAAATAAAATCTCGAAATTATTTTGTTTTCTTGTACACGTGAAGTGGGAATGTTTTTTTTCTCGCGTACCCCATATTGTGGGATGACACGGGATAGGTCTTTAAAAATATTATGAGTTTGCTTAAATAATTTTTCGATTAAGGGATCCGTTTGTGAAATATTAAGCATTAAAGTGTTAAAGGAAAACTATCACAGCTATGTAGGCTGTACAAGTTTACGAGTAACATCGACTAACTTATAAAATGTATAAGTATATAATATAGTAATGACAAATCGGACCGTAGGAAGTGTCCGCATATTTTGAAGGGCAACTACGGAACCCTATATTGAGCGTGGCCGGACACACACTTGACTGGTTTTTTAGAACTTTAATGATGATCTAGTGATCGTAAGTTCGACTACTGAGCGTCGGTAGTCGAACTTACGATCACTAGATCATCATTAATCCATTTGCTCGAAGGGGTATGCAGAGGTATCCATAGTTTGCCATTTATGTTAAAAATCCCATGTAATACGGGTTAGTCAATAATCGAGCTGCAAGCATCATAAAACCAGACTCCACGATACCTGGAAAACACCAGTAAGTAACTTATTTTCCGACCCGGGAATTAAACCTAGGACCCCAACGTTCAACGAAGCAAAACTGCTACATTTCACTTTACATTTTTAACTGAATTTGAAAGTTATGGGCCGCAATGAAATATTATAATAAAATAAATTTAATGCGAACAAGCCGTTGCACTGCCGTCTCAATTTTACGATGTCTCGTCGTGTCGTATTCAGCAATTTACAAGAAATAATATAATATTACTACCGTGAGTCAGATCGAGTAGGTCCCACAGAATCGGCTGATCACCCCTAATCTGTTGTAAAAGGCAAGTGTGAATTTTGGAGTACTCCCATTTGAGCACCGATTTCAAGAGCACCAAAGATTTTCCCATTTGCGCAAACGGAATATCTTGGCTCTAAGCATTGGTGCTCTTGAAATCGGTCGACTTAAACGGGAACACTCCTAAATGTTTGTCCACTCCGGCGACGCTTGCTCCCGCCAACAATTGTTCCCGTCTGTCACTCCGCGAGTCGCGTCGCAGTAACTCGTAGCGTACTCGAAGCAACTAGATTCATTTTTTGTCTCCGCAGTCGTTGTCGCAACATGCGTGGCCAGGCAGTAAAGTTTAGAGTAGCCTCAACTCAAGCTTATCACAATCGAAATGCTTCCATATAATGAATAGGTAGCACAGAATCGAGACCGTTGGAAGAAAAGGAGGGAGGCCTTTGCCCAGCAATATGGGCTAATTATAATGTAATAATGGAAATAGGAATAAAAAAAAGTGGAAAAGTCATAAAAATGTCTCAAGAAAAAAAAAGTTATGAGATTTTAAAGTTGCGCTTGCAATGAGGTAAAATGAGAAGGTAGATAAGTAGGTACTTACTTGGAAAGTTAAACTCCATTTATTTCAGCACTAGCATAAGATGGATTTAAAGAAAAAACGTCCAATACTGTTTATGTATTTTTTTTTATATTTAGTTCAACATTAATCAACTATTTTTTAGGTATTTATTCGTGGAAGAATTTTCGCTGTGTCTTCGGTGGTAGCGTAGCGATCACTTAAGCCGCATGTTTTGGGGCTCAGATGGTAGAATAAGAACTGTCATAATTATTGATACATTAAAGTGTTCAAAGATACTCTCCCAACATCTTAGGATTGAACTTACGTGTTGGGAAAAATATAAATTCAGATTATATTGTTAGGAAGAAATGAGGTTTTACGTAGCACATGTTAGTTCTATGGCAAAGAGTGACGACTTCGTTGGGAATATCGTTCAAAGGGCTGTAAGATTCATAATTTCATATTTTGTATAAAAATAGCGAGTAAGTACACTCGCTATTTTTGTGAACAATTACGTGTTAATAAAATTCGTTATAATGTGTGGTGGTTTAGGTTGGTTTCTGTGATTGATATTTTGTTCCAAGTTAGAATAAACGGTTGTATTCATTATTTTGTGTAACTCGTTCTCTCGCCTTTTTTTAAACATTTTCGTTTCTATTTGCTAAATATATATACAAAAATTTAGATAAAGACCTTATTGGCAATAGTCAATAGACCTAGAAAAATGTATATCTATCCACAGTGGAGCCGGGCTGACTAATTATATCTATAAGGATTATCCACCAATAACACAGACTGGCAGGCACTTACTAAAGTCCATTTACTTACAGTTTTTTTGCTGAAAACAAAATCTGCCTTTCTTGTAGGCAATGGCTCGTGACCGACCGACACTGAACTACGACAAGTTTATTTCATATTGTAATTAGTATACGTTGTACGCAAAATAGGTAGTTGGCTACCCTTGACACTACTTTGCACACCACTTACCACACCGATACCATCGCTAAATGAAATTCTTTTGCAGACATTTTCGTCCGCTACCCCCATTTTACAGTAGACCGCAGCGATGAAATGCAAATCGCATGAAATTAATAAATAAGGAGGCCTAGACGGGTTCATATATAAAAACTACAAAGGTCAAATTCAAATCATCCGAGCAGAATAAATTCGAATTTCAACCCGAGCCTGAAATCCGGGTTTATCCTGAACCTAGTCTGAGATTTGAACTGGGTTCAACGCCTCCCCGAAAGGGCAACTCGGTCAGTATATTTTATCGAAAAAAATTCTGTTACTAAATAAAACCTCGATTACCAAAGGTGTTATCTATTAAAATGATAATAAAACTGTTTGATAGCGGAAGTCTATAGAAAGGTTCACGTTCGCATTTGGTTGGCGGTCAGGGGTTGGCGGGGGTAGCCATAAAGTGTGGCTTGAAATACAGCTTTAATGTCCCATTGTTCGCAGTACACCGACCTGTTTGTTTGGGGTTCTGTTGTCAATGGTGGGAACGGAACCCTTTTTCATGCGCTTGGCAATGTGATGTATCATCAGAACGAAAGACAGATTGCCAGTTAGCTGTGAAAATAAATTACTCTCCTGTGCTGCTGGTATTCAAAAGAATCATACGTATACGTACCTGAAATTAACGTACACAACTAAAAATATGACATTAAAACATAGTTTACTAATAAAGTGTTAGGGTTCTCACTCAAGTTATACTTTTTTTTATTACTTATGTCAAAGCTGCGGAACCAAAAACGCGTATCACAAACAAACTTGTTCAGTTTTTATTACAAAAAAATGACCTACGTTTCATTCAAAATCGCTCGTCCCGATCATTCGATAAGATTTATTACAGACGACAGAAATATCTGTGTTTTACGACGCATTATTATTTTTTGGTGTGTAAACATTCATATCATAGTTTTTTTTATCTTTTCATCGGATTTTTCAGTTCAATGGTTACAAATTAAATCTCTTTCAGTCGATGAGGTCAATGGACTAGTGCATACTTGATTAAAATACGATTTTACGGGTTTAGGGAATCTTTTTTCCTGTCCTAATTATCCTTAACAGAGCTTCGGCTTAGCACTAATATGGATGTTTCCTGAGTAAAAAAAATTATTGATCTATTTAGTCCATCAGTTAGATTATCAAAAACTATTGCATACGTATTTTTTGTTTTAGCAAATCAATAAAAACTGACGAAGATAAAACGCATCAAAGATAATGAGTGGGGGCTTGTGCATTTTTCCGGTAAAAGTGTACTGTTATAGTGTAGTCACACGAGATTTTCGACGCACTGTAGCGCTTTCAATTTTTGGTTACGTGAAAAAAAAAAGTCCAATAATTTTCAGAAATCTATCTGACGGACTTATTCGATTTTTTTGGTAAAATACCCTATTACACAACCTATTTATAATACTGATACTGGTAGCCTGCGTCATCCCACTGCTGGGCAAAGGCCTCTCCCTATGACTTCCAGTTGTTTCTATCGATGGCAAATGTCGGCCACTGGTTGTTGGTTTATAATATTATACAGTATCATTGTTAGCTATCCATCTGTTCCAAATTTTATTTTTCATAAATTTTTACAAAAATAATTTGGCACATACGAGAAGTATAAAGTATTTAAAACAAATGATGTTGATCTCAGAAGAGGAGCTCGTGGCTAAATAATAACAGCCGTACTGTATGGTGTCGGATGTAAAGATAGCATTATCCCATATCTTCCCGTGGGTGTCGTAAGAGGTGACTAAGGGGCTTACCAGAGAATGGGCAGCAGCGTTCGCTGTGCCTTTGTAAAAACCGTACTGCGATCGCCAACCCGCCTGCCAAGCGTGGCGATTAAGGCCTTTCTCCAGCAGTGGGCGTCTTTTGGTTGAAATGATGATGATGATGATGATGATGTTCGGGCCGATCTTAAGGTTAAGCCATGCTTGCCTAGGTTATTCCGTGGATGGGTGACCAACCATTACATATCGAGTTTCCTCCGCGCCTCGGAAAGCACTTAGCTATTGGTACCGGCTGTCAGGTGTAGATCCTTAACAGTCGTTAAAGGTAATCACCAAGGGGTATCGTATTACCCAGTACTAACTGGGTTGTGGAGGTCAGATAGGCAGTCGCTCCATGTAAAATACAGGTATTCAGCTGCATCCGGTTAGACTGAAAAGGCTAGGCAGAAGATGCGGTTGATCCCAGAATTGTTTATAGATTCTTAGTGTTTCAGCGTCGATGATTAACTGGATATTTTAAAACAGGACGATTTAACTCTATTTACTTATACAAAACCCACGTCATCTGTAAAAAAAGGTATACAAAAACAATCTTACCAAGACTGATTAGTTAGTCAACGCTCTAAATAGATTGTAACTAGCAATAAAAGGAATCTCTACAAATACTTAGAAGTATTTTTCCCAAAAATTAGGCAAAAAAGGGCCTGATCAATTACTAACAAATAGCAAAGTTCATCGACCTCTCGATTCCTGATAATGTCTAGCAAGACTGAGAATCTTAACTAGTTGTAACGGGCCCTATCGCGAACTACACCCAGTGAACATTTAACGCGAACCGGCTAAATATACCGATAGTCGGTGCACTTAGCGAGGAAATTAGAAGGTTCACTGAACCTTACCAAGAAAGGCTGAATTTCATCGGTGAAACTGAACGGGATCAGCTCATATATATCCTTTTAGAGCTCTCACTGTCGAACTTGCTCTGGACTATTGACGTTGTCACTAACCGTTTTTAATTTCATTGATGAAATTCACTAAAATTACACTAAAATATCGATGTCCTCATTCTAGACAATTCTCGATATTATTTAAGTTGATTTATTCTTCGTTCGGCCCACTGAGTTTTGTCCCACATATCGAAATCCTGGTTCGTCCCAAACAATAGGGTTCCTTCGTCCCAAAATATTTTATTTGTATGACAACTACATTCTTCTTTCTATTTCGCATACCATTTCATATGCGTATCTCACTCCACAGCTGGAAATAGGCCTGTCTCGAGCTGCGCCCTGACACCCTTACCTAAGTTTTCCGTATCCTGTCTGACCCAGCCACATTTTTAGATCCGTAGGTTACTTCACGTAAAGGTACACTATATCCTTCATCAGGTTAGCGCCACTTTCGAAGGAGTATTCCCATTTGAGCACCGATTTCAAGAGCACCATAGATATTCCTTTTTGAGCAAAGGAAATATCTTTGGTGCTCTAAGCATTGGTGCTCTTGAAATCTGTACTCTAATTTCTAGCTTCATTCCATTTCTCTAGTTGGTAGTTGGTATTCTGTATATCCTTGTTCGATGTCTTTTGTGTCTGGTCAGGGTGGCTTGACCTTTCTTTTCCCAGGCACAATTTATTTAGAGGCGGAGAGCCCCCGACAGGCAGTTCCAATGTTGCCGGTAATTCGTAAGTTAGATCTTGTATCCCTAAATTGAATAAAATGATCAGGTTTTCAAAGAGAAAGCATTTTTTTTTGTTCATATTGCAAACTTTTCCACATTCAAGATTTCTTCCACATTCGAGGTAGGTCATATAAATATTTGGTGTTCGAACCTACAAAAACCTGTCCTTATAAATAATAGCCAGCCTATGACTGCCTTTCTCAGGGCTAAAATAAAAAAAAAGTTTATTTCTAAACCTTGACTGTAAATAACAAACAAATGATAGGAAGTACCTTCTAAACAAAAAATAGCTTGTATTAGGTACATCCGCCCTTCCGGTTTACATTAACAATACATAAACTAGAAATTTAACAATAAAATCAAATTTAAAATCAATATAAAAAAATCAATATAAAAAAAATCAATATAAATAAAAATTAAATTGAATCAAAATTAAATAAAAATGAATGTAAAAATTAAATAAAATAATAATAGAAAGACAATGAAATAAGAATCAAAATTTAAATTAATAACAAAATAAATAATACAAATAAAATGAACATTAAAATTCAAATCAGTATCAGAATTCAAACCAACAGGAATACCACAATAAAAATAATAAAATAATTTAGATGTGTGCGCATGGAGTGTGTGTGGGCGGGGTGTGTATGTGTGTGAGTAGTGTGTGTGCGCGTGCTGTGTTTGTGTGTGTGTTTGTGGCCAGTGCAGTAAAATATCTTCTCACATAGAAGTCTTGAGCATTGATCACGCTTGTCCAACCAATTTCAGAACAATATCCAGACACAATAACCGAAAACCTAAAACTTAATATGCTTATTTTTTATCCACAAAGTAATCGTGTATTTTTACTAAATTCTTAGAACAATCCCCTTATTCCATATAGAAGCTAATTAAATATTAGCCAAACGGCTTACTAACGATGTTTGAATGCAAACATAATAAAAAATGAGCTCATTCTGCAAACTTGCAATAAAATGAAGATTGGCCTAATTTATATGTCTTTTGTTTTCGTAACGTAATCGAAAACCAATGTTATGTCAATGAGACTGGGTCGATTTTATCAATATAGCATGGTATGTATAAACAAGCTGCATGCACAGGTTAAGTAAAACACTTGTATCTTGAAAATAATTTTAGTTCTCCATATAACAAATTTATGAAATAAATTTTCTTCTTTTCATAAGGTCCGTTCAAAAGTGCGCGCGTCCAGTGACTTTCTAGAGCTTGAACTTGCTTAATACTGTTTATCCATAGCATATTACCACGTTTCTTATAGTGCCAGCAGATCTATAAACATTGAGAGAGAGATTGTAGAAAGGAGAGTGAAGAGAGGAGAAAAATGTATGACGGGGTCATACATTTTTCTCCCAATTTTTCTCAAACGGATTTAAATGAGCAAACCTTTCCGCTATGTAAGTTATAGTATTCTGCTATAAAGCAGATACGATAAAAATAAATATACGTACAATTTACAATCCGTGTCCTTCGTTTCATTTTGATCATAAATATGCCTTCTGTGGTGACAGAAAATAGGTATAAATCACGGCATTCATCATTCATCCAATTCCATTAATTTATATTCATTTAAACAATGTAAATTTAGCACTTTTATAAACTTTAAATAATATTTTTCACTAATGACAAGCAACGTCAAGCTGTCAAGCTTATTTATTCTTTCTTTACTTTTTTCTATATTGGCCTGTTAAATGAAGGTTGTATTAGGATGTATTACTAAAAAATGATTTATATCGTTTTGGTTAGTTTAAATCTAGTTTTTATATTGTATTACGTTTGTATACTGATTAATAGAATACTAAATTTTAATTTTAAAATTCATAACGCACTCTTGGGTTGTGAGGTTTTATACGTCTTGGCCACCACCTACACCTGGCAGGTCAGACGAATTTTGGCTAAAACAAATATAATCGTAAAGTGAGGCAATTAGTTCTGGAACACTAAAAGAGTTCCTTATACAAGAAGCCGCTTACGTACTACAACCAGTTTACGACGAGATTTCAGTAGCGACCAGTACAGTGCAGTCCACTCCACTAAAAGTGGACTAGTGCAAGTGTCAAGTGGTAGTGCGCCGACGCTCTGACGTGTGAACAAGTATTTAAGAGAGAGCTTAAGTTATCAAATGGCTTTGTTTCTCTAATTTATGGCATTTTATGAGCTACTTTTTTCAGATGTTCCAATTGATTGGTTAAGGGGAAACCAGGTTTCTAACTTACCTGCCAGGGCTGCGGGACTGTTCGAAACAGAAACCGCGGCCTTGGACCACAAAGGGCAAGGAAGGAATATGGATGGGTTTTAGTCAGTACAAGTCTGACACTCCTTTCCCCTCCGCCCAGAGCGGGAGGAGTCATTTGAAGATTCTCATCAGAAAAAAAAGGTACTACAATATTTTTCGGGTCGGTACATTAAGATTGGCAGTAGTTGTGGAATAACAAAGGCGATCCAAAGCAATTATTACCTACTCATACTCGGTTTTCATTCGGCTCGTACCAATCGGGAAACTGATCGGCACATCTACCATCGTTAAACCATGTTGGAGTCGGCTCGCACAATGTGAGCTATACGAGTATAGCGTTTCAGGTATATCTATAGATATTATTATGTTTGAATTTGTTTCTCGGTTCTGTCATATCATAGCTTGGACCATTTGGTTTGTAAACAAAACTAGTAAGGAGCTTATGAACAGATTTTCGTGAATCATAGCTAAAAGCACAACTAAGTCACTTCAAACAAAAAAAAAAACTAAATCAGATTCGGTTCATCCGTTTGGGAGCAACGATGATACAGACAGACACTCAGATACACACGGTATACTTATAACACGCCTCTATTTTAGTAAAAAGGAACATGACGTTATTATTAAAAAAGGGTTAATTAACAAGGGTTTATTAAAGAAGGGTAACTAATGTCATACTTACTGATATAACTAACTAGCGTGAAATACTTGCTGTTGCAGAAATGAGTGCTCGACAGAGCGTGGTCTTACGCGTGACCTGCGCTGGGGTGCTAGTCTATGATTAATTATCTCTACACTATGGAGTTTATACACTTTTCTAAATGCGATTTTGATACAGACTTACATTCATCTGAAAACATCTATTTTTTTCAATACAATTTTAAAATGTATATACATATAACAACGCCCTCCTGTGAATTTCAAAAAAGTACCAAAAGTCTCATGCAGCGCTACATTAATTTTGTATTATACTTGTATAATGTAGCGGGGAATACATAACAAACCACATAAAGAAACCATTGTTGTACTTTTTGATACAAATTCCTTCCTTGACAATAATTCCCGAAGGATTGCACTGCGGCTACGCCGTAGCTAGTGGCTACGACGTAGCGGATGGGGGTGACAGCTACGACACCCGCCGATTGCATTGGAGTTTTGTTTTATTGCCGTTTATTTTAGTATTTGTGCACTTGTCATATTAGTTTTTCTATTGGCTAGCAGATGTAATCTATGTTGAAGCTAGGAATAATAACGGTAGTTTTATATATACCGCACAAAATAAGAATTAAATAATCTGCATTATTTTTGTTTACTTTTCGTATGGCCAAAAATTGCGAAACTTTATTCAAAATAATAACCTAAAAACCTACTAGCCGATATCAATTGAATACTAACAAAACACGTTGCCATCACAATAGGTTCAAGTAGAACGTCAAAGTGTTTCCACCAAATCACGCGCCTAGCCATGCGCTCAACCAGTTAATTAACTTGATCTCAACGATAGACGAAACAATCAAAATATTATACAGGACAAACATACGAAATATAGTAAAATACATTGTTTTCAAAACGTGGTAATGTTCCTTGATTAATTTTTTGAAGGAGAAACTGACCTTTGAATATTCTGCGTAATAGGAGAAAAACACATTTTGGTAATCTGCTTCACGTAACAGACGGTTAGTGACGTATTGGGTAAACTATTATTATTTAATTGATTAAGGGCCAAGTTCACCGACAAGATAACAGTCTGATTATCTGAAAACAGCTGTTTACCATGAATTTTCATGTTCAGGAAAGCAAATCTGATGATTAAGAGCCATGTTCACCGACATTGAATTAGCGATAACAGGTAATTACTGTGTTTAATCATCAGATTTGCTTTCGAGAACACGAAAATTATGGTGAACAGCTGTTTTCAGATAATCAGACCGTTATCTTGTCGGTGAACTTGGCACTAAGTTCAACCACTGACATCCTGTATCTATAGGCTCCGGGTCCTAACGTACGCTTGTGGCTCGACATTCAAGGACAGGCTCTATTCTGGTAGGCCATCTATCATCATCATCATCATCATTTCAGCCGAATGACGTCCACTGCTGGACATAGGCCTCCCCGAAAGGGGGGGGGGGGGGTTTGCCATAATTGCCACGCTTGGCCATCTATAATGTACTACAAATCTGTAAAGCAAATAAATTTCATTTTATTTCATTTCGTCACGACGCGCGATTGTTCCTTTAACTATAGACAAATTCATGTAGTTTCCAACATTTATGACTACAGGCCAATGAACTGCGATTGTGTAGTTCACTTCAGATTATGCAAATGTTATGTTAACTAAACTCTAAATATAACGTATCTGTGCGTAACATTTGACACGTAATCGCGACGTGTTTCGCGGGTGATAAAAGGCTAACTTACCGCAGTCAGCTTCGTTTGAACAGGCTCTTACTAAGTAGTAGGGGTTTGGTGCCCTTTGATGAACTTGGAGGGTACAGGCATCTTCTAAGCAATACTTTTCTTCTCGTATCGGTTTTATACAGAGTTTAACAGAATTATAGCATACATTTCTTAGGGGTAGGGCATTTTTTTATGTCTTCCTTATGTTATGTCGTCCAGTTTCGTGGTCTAAATCACAACCGAAGAGATATTTCTCTTATTCTGTTACACTCTGCATCTATATGAATATGAGAACAATGTCTTTTTCTCTTCTACTTTGTTTGATAAAATTACAGGCAGGCAGCAAGGCGGTAAAGAGGCTGAGGCGTTGGGTCCTAAGAGATAACTTTTAAACCTGTACTTTTAAAGTGACTTTCCGCGTATTCCAAGTAATTACCTCGGGAAATACCTCGTACCTACTTATAGTTACTCAGAAAACAGATCCTGAAAATGCCTCTTCTTCAAAGATTGGAGAGGGTTTGAACTTCAACTGGAATTTCGGAATTTTTCCACAGGAGGAGATATTTAAAAAAAGAGGGCAGGTACACTTCAACGGATACGAGTACTGTGTTATCACATAAAAAAATAGCCTTACATCAAACCAACCAGGTCAGTCACTGTAACCAGTAGCATAATGATGCCAGCACACAAATATTTACCCCGTAAACTGACAGATAGGGAGTGTTGCCCTCTTGAACGTTGACTCTCGTTATCAGTGATACGTCACAAGCCTGCGTGATTGATAAGGTTTAATATTCGTCTGCTTATACAGCTGTTGCATTTCATGAACGCGTGGCTATCATTCCAATTTGTACCTTGTTCTCATGACACAAGAGCAGTGGTTGCCATGTAGCAAGAGATTCGACTTACAAGTAGACAAGCTATACGGGCAGGCACATTACTTTTCGTAACTATTTTCATCACCAGTGCGTGGTGGATTACGGACCATTCCCTCAGATAGAGAGGAGGTCTGTGTCCCAGGTAGCGGTGGGAACGTTATAGCCTGATTGCCCTATGATAAGATCATATGAGTTATATGATATAGCTCTCACACGACCTGGTGAAATTTCTGTTTAAGATATTGGTTCATTGCAAAGCTTGCCCGCAGAGTAACTTCTTGATATTTCTGGCTAAAATAATCCAAACCATTTGTATCTTCGAGGACATTTGTTTTGATGATAATTATTATTATTTATCATCGTATGTAGTCTTCAAGGTCTTTCACACATCGTTCTATATTCTTGCTTTATCCGCGAAAATGATACTTAAAACATGGGCAATTAAATTGTCACCAATTAATTTCGAGTTAAGTTTTACAGTGTAATGAACGCGACTCCTTTATCGTCTTTTCCGATCGACTCCGAGATTTGTGGCCGCTATTTATAGGGGCATTTTATTAGTCTAACATGGATGTAGAAATACTACAACCCAGCACACTTCCTTTAGCAAACGAAAATCTTGTGTTAATCATGTTTCTGAATATAAGGTACTAGTATTTTGAATCACCTGATAGAGAGTTGTGGTCGCCGATGTTTATAGGCTTCTATTATCTTAAGGACCTGACTAATGACTGATAGTATTATCAGCCTATACATTTCCATCGCTGAAACACAGGTCTTCTATCTGTGAAAAGAAGTGGGCCATGATTCTTCACGTTGGCCTAGTACGGGTTAGTCACATGTCTTCTGTAAACCACACCTTAAGATGTTTATACCTACACCGTTTTGAGAGTGGTGCTGATAAAATTGACAAAGTGACTGTCTGCTGGGACTCAAACCTTTGACTTCAACTTATAAGACGTGGCCGATATCACAGGGCCAGCACTACTCCCGTAATAAACCAACTAATAAATAAACCATTAAACAATTTCTGATTCAGCAATAATCTTAGAGCCAATTCTCTTAAAATTTTGCTAAATAACATTCAAGAAAACACCTCACCTGGTGCCAATGACCCCACATACAGGGAAGTACGTCAACGTAACATCTTCCTAATTGCCTAGCGTACTCGAGGCAGGAGGTGCGAGGGATATAAATGTCTCCCTTTATCATCACTCTAGAGCATATTAACGGATTTAAGTACCTACCCGTGAGGATTTAAAAGTATATGTATCACAGGGATTGTCACTTCTTTTGTTGATGAAAACGTGTGAAGTTATCCTTCATATTGATTGAAATCCTGTAACACCTTGTTATATTCTATGTCTTTATTAGATTGAGAGTTATTTGCTAGGCAGAAGTTAGACTAGGTGAGCCATGTATCTAGACATCAGGACAAATGGGTCAGAGTAGTCACGCAAGGTGGTGCCAGAAGACGCGGGTCATCACCAAAGGAAGACTTAGGAAACTCTGGTGTAATGACGGGTAGACTCGTAGGAGTAGACAACACCCAGGGAAGAGTGCTGTCAGTCAAGTGTCAAGTCATGGAGGAACAATTTAACCTGCTGCAAAAAAAAAGGTAATAAGAAAATATTTATTTAATTGACTACCTGATGGGTCATATTTTATGTAGTCTTTTGATATCTGTATAACCATCTGTTAGCCTATTAGTACCTTTAAGATAAGGTAAATAATTAACATATAGTAATCGCGTTGGAAAAAACGAAACTTTTGAATATAGCTGTAGTGGCTATTGCATGGTTTTTTAGGTGGTTAAGTCGATAATCAAGCTCATATTCCTCAGGAGAAGCTAGATTTTGTCGCATCCATCAGTTTTACATCGAAGCCTGTACAAACACATGTAGTATTCTGTGAACAGTAAAGTTTTACGAGCAAGCGACGGCCGCTATTAATAAAGAATTTCATCTTTAATATCGTGCTGATGACATTGCCAGAAATCGGATAAAATGTGAAATTAGAAAAAAAAATAGTGCTAGCTATATTTATCACCTTTGCAATGAAAAAGGGGATTATCAATGATTTTCCGAACAAAGTGAATAAAGTCTCATGTAAGGTCAACTGCATAATCGGCCCTGGTTCAATCCATGGTCCGGAGCGAGAGGGAATGGGACCCCGGGCGTCGGGAGTCACGTGGTAGCTTCCGGCCACCATAGTACGCTAGCTCATTACTCACCGTCCACAGGTCGGTGAGTAATGGCTAACTCGCTTTCCGTCCGTCTTTTGATGACAGGCCGTGTTGCAAACGCTGTCGTGTTCCACGCGCGCCTCAAAGAGATGTCAGCAAACAGGGAGGGGCCCGCAAGGGCCGATGCCTGCCAGGACTGCGGGACTGTTCGAAAGAGATACCGCAGCCCTGGAACACAAAGGGCAAGGAAGGAACATGAATGGGTTTTAGTCAGTACAAGTCTGACACTCCCTTCCGCTCTGCCCAGAGCGGGAGAAGTTTGTTTGGCGAACCCGAACGCACTGTCACGCCAATAGAGGGCGCGTCACGATTTTTCGGACAAATGAGTGACATATTGTGAATGCGACAACCACATACTCGTATTACACGATTGATCGCTTTGGTTAGGACGTGGGGTAAGTGATAACGATAAACAAAGGTCTCTGAAAGTAGGTACCTATTATTACAACTGTTGCTAGAACTTCAAGTTACCGCAGGAACAGGCTAATTACAAACTTGCTACATGATGAATGTTGTAGTTAAACTTGTTAGTTAGACAGTTGCAGCGGTGAAGTTAGTTGGATACGCACGCTTTGCATGCAGACTGGCGATTGTAATTTATGATAATAATTGGTCTGTACAGCATCAGTAACTCTTCGGCATAACTGATGCTGAAATAAATTCACGGTGGTTCTTCTTAGTGTCGCTGGCACGTCATTATGTTTTATTAGCTCAAAACTTTGTCAGTTCCACGGCACCCCGGCTGCATGACTTGGAAATTCGTTTGCAGGATAGGAGGTGGGCATAGTTTGCGACAAAGCTTCAATCACACACCCCGCCGCTGGTCCGACGAGGACGAGGAGGTTCCTACCGAGGTCTGCAGGGGGTTAAAGGACATCCATGTTGACCACTGGAGGTTGGGCCCCGCAAGACGATGCTTACTAAGCATTACTAAGCAAGTGCTGACATGGTGTATCCCGGAGATTCATCCTTGCTACTAATTTCACTTTCGTCATCATTTCCATCATCAATTATTTTCTTATACTTTCAAGATTACCTACCCATTAACGACCAATAAATTAATATAAAGAATCTCACTGTCTCACTGCTGGTTAAAAACCTCCCTATCTTTTTCGATAGACCCCCATGCCCAGTTGATGAAGGCCGGTCCTTTTAAAAGGAGTCAAGTTCATCCCCCTATCTCCAATCTCCATTACCAACACAACAACACTAAATCTAACGACATTGTACAACACCTAATGCTGGCAACTTTCCGGACTAATTACACACCACATAACGTGAGGTTTACTGCCGGCGTCGGCTCTGTCAAATGGTCCCTGTGGCTGTTACGATAGGCCCACAATGATGACCTTGACCTTCGAGGATCTAACATAACCCATTAGGAAAGACATCAGGAGGGTCTGATGAAGATTAACGGGCTTTCCCACAGTGTACTGTTAGGTACTACCGGATTTTGCTATCTCAGCGATAGCAATGTCTGGTGAATAATTTGTTGCTTACAATATCGATGCATTATTTGAAATTATGCGCCAGATACTGTGATGCCCAGTGATCGGAGTAGGTAGATTGATTTTTGGTACTTGCATCATAAATGTTTACAGAAAGAATAACATGGATAAGTCATTTTCCCGGAACGTTATTCCGGTATTTGCGGATCCAATTAAATATTGTTAATGTTATTATTACTACACAATTCATTTAAAGGAAGGTAACACCGGTTAGTGCACTACCCATGATCCTTTGCTCTGATTGGTCGTTGGGTTGTGTCAAATCGTGACTGGGTAACGTTAAAAAATATTGCTCATTTTAATACAATTCCTATTTAAGTTCCGGTTTTTTTTTAATAATCAAGCAATTCCGAAAATCCGGAGGAATGTCCATATTAATATATACGTTTCGGATCAATGACCCCTCAAGTTAACTAAGTGTTTCTTCATGTCTCCTGCTTTGGAAACAATTCTCATGGTACTAGGTTTTTGTCAAAGGTTACATAAAATTGGTCCCTTGATAATATCAAGATATTTCAGTAACAGAACACTGAAAATCGGGGATTTCTAAGCAACTATTTCTGTGTGGTCATCATATATCATTTTATCATTTCATTTCATATCATCAGTCTTTCAGCACGCTAAAAAACACAGTTTCGACTGCAAAATCATGTTTGGTGAAGGACAACTTCATCATGCGGACCTTAATTCAAGGATTTTGGTTTACCCTAAGGGCTAATTGTGGAGACTCAACACATAGTCTCGGTCGCTCAAATGGTAATCTCAGCTCCCACGAATTTCACTCATGTCTTATTTGCATAATGTTCTGTTAGAAGATTCAATGGCAGTTACATATTTGAATTTCGTTGTTGTTCGATTTTGGGCAAACCCATTTAAAGTTATTTTTTCGAGACAACAATCAGTTGATAATCAAATGCATTCAACAATACATAACACGACAATCAAAACATAGCCCGAGGTTGTTGAGTGGTTCGAAGTAACTGCAAGTGGACAGTTTACGGCATTTAGTATGGACGTTAGAAGCCTCGATGTCTGCCATCGATTTACGAATGTGTGTCACGTAAACCTTCACTGTGTTTTGATTATGTTGATGACCAACCTCGTTATTTGCATTGAAGTGCTTTAAATGATGATCAACTTTAATTTTAGTATTTTTATGTACTTGCTTGGACAGGAGACGCGACGTTAAAAGCCGGCTAGGTCAGATTGTATGCGAAAGAGAGAAGACAGGAGGTCTTGTGGTGCAGCTTTGGACATTAAGTCCAACAGTGGTCTATGATAGGCTGAGTTTATTGAATGTTGAGATCATTCAGCAGTTCAATAGAGCAGTTTTTTTTTAAGCTGTCGGTTCATACATTGAGATGTTAGGGTGTGATCCTGTCTGGGAGAGAAAGCGGAATTAAAACTAAGTAACACATAACATAACATCACGCCTGTAATCCCCGTAGGGTTAAGCAGAGGTGTACATAATAGTACACCCACATTTCGCCAGTTATGTTTAAGTCCCATGTAATAGGGGGCCAGCCTATTGCCATCAACCGGGCCCAAATCCAGACTCCGTGGCTGCCACTGAGATATTCCTGACGGAAAAACCCAATAGCAATAAACTAAATATTGTTTAAAATAATTTTATATTTTTTTTTATTTCTGCAAAGTAGTTCCATAACTTTTTCCACCCTGCATATTCTAAACATGGAGTCGAGGGAACAGCCAGTTATGTATAAGAAGCCATCACGAATTAGCTGCGGATCAATCAATCTACAAGGTTTAGCATCTAAATACTTCCATGCCTCATGGAGCTCGGTAACCGGGCCGCATACATCATGGGTGTCACATATCCGACATACTGATATCTAAGCCCACAAAATTTCGGTATTGGGCCAAAATTAATTTCGGATAATAAATTATCTTTAAAGATAAGCCGTGCTTGCCGAGGATGGTCCTTGGATGGGCAACCATCATTACATACCGAGTTTTCTCCGTGCCTCGGAATGTCATTTGTAGATCTTTGACAGTCGTTGCGACTAGTCAGAAGCCGAAATTTGACATCCAGTCTTACCGAGGGGTATCGTATTACCCAGTTATACTGGATTGTGGAGGTCAGACAGGCAGTCCCATCATGTAAAATACTGGTATTCAGCTGCATCCGGTTTGACTGGAATGATATCGAGCAATACAAAAAAGTGTGTGTGTACTTATGTACACGCGATAGAACTTATACTTATTTTAAAAAAAAAAATCCGTCGCCTTATCTCAATATAGGTAATTACCTATACAACCTAACCTCCTAGCTCCAGCGGTAGATTAAAAATAAAAACCTAATCTTATCAATATCTGACACCAAGCTAACTTCAGGGTGTATGTTGACTAGCTAAATTTTCATACCACCTAGAACTAACTTCATGCTGTTAAATTTAGGTGTCGGTGTGCGCGCGCATCGTAAAACATTACTCTCATCATTTTTCCCTAACGCGCCAAAAGAAGTATAACTTCAAAAAGGATTTTCTTCAGAGACTAACTATGAATTTAAAAAAAAAGGTCATGAACAATTGTTATTTTTTAAGAAATTGTGGTATCATTCAATGTTTTCAGCGGCACATCACTAACTAACAATTTGTGGAAGAATTTACACGTGGTTACTGAGCGTTGAATCCGGGTTCGATACTCGGATTGGCCTCAGGGCACTGTGTTATGTACTGTGTTGTTCTAGGAATTTATAGACAACATAACATAACTGGTGGAAGTGGGCGTAGCGTATTCCTCAACGTAAATTTACAGGAAATACAAGTTTGATGTTATTATGATATAACACCAACTGTAGCTATATTCAAAGCTTTCTTACATCAGGCAATCGATGACAACTTCGCAATAAAGACGTATCCCAATATAACACCTTACTGTCCTATTGTCTTACAATATACACAATAATATGACGAAACAACATTATTCCGCTTCAAAAACAAAGAAAACGTGAACATAAACTAAATCCTGTCAGAAACAGTCGAACGGTTTCATGAGCCACGTGTTTATCCGTGTAATAAAAAGTAAGTTATTTTATATTGCGAATAAGTAGTTGTGTCGATGTGACGGATATATCATTTTCAACGTCATCACCTGCCTAGCCTTTTCCCAACTTCTTCGTCTTAACAGATGCAGTTTAATACCGGTATTTTTCATGCCTATCTGACCTTCACAACCCAGTCAGTACGATAAGGTACCCCTTGGTAAGACTGGTTGTCAGACTTTCAGGCCACTGTCTACTCGTTAAGACTGTCAAAGATCTACAAGTGATAGCTAGGACCAATGGATTCACGTGCTTTTTGAGACACGGAGTAAATTCGGTATGTGATGGGTGGTCACCCATTCACGGACCAGCCTAGGCCAGCGCGGCTTAACCTTAAGATCGACCTGAGTGGCTGTTATTATTTAGCCACGAGCTCTTTAGCGCTTATATCGCACGACTGATAATTTTCTGCTGGCTAGTACTTGGTAGTAGCTTTGAAAGCTTAGTCGTAGGAGTTCTATCCCCAGTAGTTTTAAAAATGGAATTAAACCCATTAATTCAGTAAGTATTAGTGGAACTACGAAAGCGGAAAAAACCAACATTTTTTTCCAAATTAACAAGAATGATGAAATAAATTACGTACTATATAAAAATGTTACGGTTATCCAATCGTCAGCTTCATTACGAACACTTCTGCTTACACCAACCGAAACTCGAACAGATCCCACCGCTCGTAATACTGGAATGTTGGAGCGGGTTAGCGTTCAGACCTTGATCTTATCGTCGTCAGGAAACCTCATCCTAGCTCGGGTACCTACTAATTATATTATTGATTTATGATTAATCGAATCCATACTATATATTAATATTATAAAGCTGAAGACTTTGTTTGTTTGGTTGAACGCGCTAATCTCAGAAACTACCGGTTCGAATTGAAAAATTCCTTTAGTGCTGGATAGCCATATAGATAGATGACGGCACGGTTGGCGCAGTGGCTGAGCGATCGACTGCTGCGCTGCGTGTCGCGGGTTCGATCCCCGCACCGAACAAATATTTGTATGGCCTACAGATAGTTGTTCCGGGTCTGGCTGTTTGTGTATGTGAGTTTAAATGTTTTTGAACGCACCCACGATACAGGAGAAATTCCTAGTGTGAGGCAAAGTATTTCATTAAAAAAAATCTTATAGCCCATTTATCGAGAAATGTTGTAGGCTATATATCATTACGCTGCAACTAATAGGAACGCAGTACCAATGAAAAACGTTGCAA
Organism: Lycophotia porphyrea; assembly: GCA_950005105.1. NCBI lineage: Eukaryota > Metazoa > Arthropoda > Insecta > Lepidoptera > Noctuidae > Lycophotia > Lycophotia porphyrea. The sequence continues at coordinate 989,061 of OX465387.1, read as the reverse complement.
AATCGGGGATAACTCCATACGCAGACGAACTTGCGTGGGTCAACTAGTACTATTATAAAATAATAGTTATAGGTTCAATAAATCGAGTTTCAAAAATTTTCACAACGTGGGTAACCGGTTCGATATCCGCATAAAATGTTTATGTATGTTGACACTAACACCGACAGATTATTTTTAGATTACGTACGTGAGATAACAACATAAAATCTAATTCGAGTTACATTAAAAATCTTGCGCTCATTTAACTGCTTCGAAAGTTTTCCTACGTTACTAGTTGTTACAGACAGGAGAAGATCAATTATTTAATTAGGATTCTTTTTTTTAGTTTGGAAAAACCATTCTGTTTATTTGTAACTACAAAATCTTTGAAACTATTTATTTGTTCTTTTAACCGTATTTTTAATTATTATCATCAGAAGTGTTTTTATAAGTAGCGTGATTGTATTTATTACTCAAATATCTCAAACCTTTTAACAAGTATGAAACGCTAACTCTTTTACTACCAACGCATTTTAGATAGCCTCCAAATTCACCCATAAACTGTCCTTGACAACAAATAATAAACAAACGAATTTAAATCTTATTCAAATAGCCATAAAACTTAACGGTAATGCAGTAAAACGTGTCTGTTCGTTCCTCAAAATGCACATGCGTCGCGCGGGCCTACGCGGCTCGCAGCCCGTAGCACCGCTACGCCAGACGGCGCGCGATCGCCAAACCAACCGCGCGTAGACCTGCTACGAAAAGCCGCGCCGAACCTACGGAACTTTTCATACTTTTCTAATGGAACATTAGAGTTTACGTTTACGTGTGCTGTGAACAAAGTTTATTTATTTAATTTGCTAACTTTTGATGTGTGAAATGAATGATAACTGAATTAGGATAGACTTAGTGAAGTGTGATTTTAATTTTGAGATAATTTCGAATAGTTGTTGACAGTTTTAGTGTTATTATTTTGCGGAAATGTCATATTGAGAGATGGCACCTTTAAGGATTCCGAGTGATTTCATGAATGAAGATGCTAACTTTAATTTTTCGAGTCATGAGCCTAGGCATCATTGGCGTCACCACAATCACTCTCACATGAGGGAGGGTCATAAGCACAACATGGTGGATATTCTTTCGAACTCTATAATGGAAGCGATGAACAGTAAATTTGTGCCGGACAACAGTGTGCTACCGGACTTGGAGCCGCTGTCGACTCACATGGACGGCGCGATGGACAGGCATCATCCTCTGCGGATGAATGCGACGTTGAACCGGTCGGACCTGGGGGTGATCGGAGACGAGTTCATGTACCGTCACGGCGGCGCTATGACCGCAGTGTACTGCGCTGCATATCTGCTAGTCTTCCTCGTGGGGCTGGTGGGGAACTGCTTCGTCATCGCCGTGGTGTACCGATCGCCGCGCATGAGGACTGTCACTAACTTCTTCATCGTGAACCTGGCGGTTGCTGATATCCTGGTGATCGTCTTCTGTTTGCCCGCCACGCTGATGTCCAACATATTTGTCCGTGAGTACCTTAGTTTTTAGTGACTACTTTGCAGAGTTATTGGGAGTACGCCACGACGTAAAGCGTCGATTGAATGGAAAATTTAATGTGTCTTTTATTTATGTTTCGTGTAGCTAGAGACTGAACAAACTAGTATATATTTTTGGATAGCTAAAAATAGGCTTATCATGAAAATATCAAATATGTACAAAATGTTACTAAGGATCTATGTAAATTCGTAACGTGCAAAAATAAATTCGTATTTTTCAAATACCAGACCATTTTAAAATAACATTAAACCTACAAAAAAATAAAATTGTTTAGCTTAGGTAATCATAAAACCATTTTTTTACAATAAATGAAAAAACGCGTGTGGTGAGCAAAAGCAATTAAAACAGATCGACTGGAACATACTTATTCGTAAATCAACCGCAACACATTGTTAGCGAAGCAAAAAGTTTATATTTTTAGTGTAATTTTTAAATTTTAGCGAAAACTGGCCTCGATGTGAAAAAGAGTAATTGGGTGGGTTTCCATTTGATATTTTTTTATCTGATTCATAGTATTTTAGTTTATAATTTATGAAAAAGCGTTCACTGTGATTTTTATCGGAAATTCAAACTGAAACAATATTCGAGAACATCGGTTTTAATTTGAACGGGAGTTTCTTATATGGCGAGATTATTATATGGCTACTGTTTCTACGTAATTATGTATAATAATGAATATTATTGTAAATATCAACTTTTGATTAATTTTCTATTGTTTCTGATATAAAAGGCATTTCATATTGGGAACAAAACATGATTGTTTACTTATTATTGATCAGATTCGCTTATTGTGTTACGAAGGAAAATTTCGTTTAGGGGATTCAATTTTGTGTTTTGCGTCTTGAGTTTCTAAGGTAAGTTCTGAAAGCTTTGGTGGTGTCGTCTTAATCATTTATATACCAAAAATAATCCAATATACATTGTGTTGAAATTATTACAAGTATTGCAGTTATATATACTTTATAGGTAACTAGCTGACCCGCGCAACTTCGTTTGCGTCACATAATGCAATTAAATAATATATCGACTACTCTACCATACCTAACCTACCCTGCCCTACCTAGCTACCTACCCTACCCTACCTACCCTACCCTACCCTACCTACCCTACCCTACCTACCCTACCCTGCCCTACATACCCTACATACCCATAGACCATCTACTAAATAGTCCGAACAAAGCCTAAACGTTTGGTTTGGATAGGTGAGCCTGTTCTTGAGTTATAAAATTACAACGAAAAGTGGCATTGATTTTTATATATAGATAGATATTGGTGCCTTAATTTGGCAGACTACTTAAATAATTTATTGGTTTAATGTACTTTCAGTGCTCTGAGGATATTTGTTGGGTGTTATAGGAATTTAGGTCATTTATGAATATACTATTTACCCTACTTCTACATTACTTAATTAGATAACAGTTTAATTAACTGAAGTGTTACTTTGAAATTAAAATAATAGAATATAATTATTATAATAGGTACTTTTTAAATTCTGAATACAATATTAAATCTTTTGTGTTTTATAATAATGTGTTTACTTATTCATAATATCTTACATTTGTGGTACAGAATAGGGGGTGGGCAGGAATGTAAAAATATTTATAATTTCATGTAATTATAAAATCTAAACAAGTTTGAATATTATAACACACTTGCATAGTTGGGTCAAAAAACCCCAACTGATTCTGAAGCTAAGAAAATATTTGTCATGTAGGCCAGTGAGAAACTGAATTAAATTTTGGACCCATCTTACTAAGAATTTCGTCGTAAATTCATTGGAGTGTCTAATATAATGGAGTATGTCTTATGAAATTGATTTTGAATTGGTTTTCATTTGTTTTAGATTAAATTTTGAAATTGATAGTTGATTTAATGGTATTGATTTTCAACATTATGGCACTGTCCTACTGTTATAATTCTTTTGGTGTAGATAAGTGTAATTTGGTTTTATGGTACGGACTATTCGATGGTCCGCCAAATCATCATCATTATTCTTCTGCCCTTCTCTTAAATTTATTTAGACTCGGAACAGCGTTTCTTCTTCTTCCATACTTCTCTATTAATCGTCATCTCCTGTCTTTCTAATCATATCATCTATCACTCAGTCCATCCATCGTTTCTTTCGTCTTCCCTCACTATCAAAGCCATCCATATTAATAATCAAAACTTTCCTTACGACATTTTCCTTGTTCCCCCACATCACATGTCCATACCATGACAACCAATTACTACACAACGTTTCAGTCACCGGTGCCACTTACAGGCTCCCTCTTACATACTCTTTCCTATTCTCGTCATTTACTTTAGGCCATACAGAAAAATTTAAATGTTAGAAATACGACTTTCTTTTTCAGAAAATAGCTCTTACCGCGGTAAATAGTAGTGTATTTTTCGTGCAGCTAGGTATTTGGGGGCTGAATGCCACGGCTGGGCTAAACGAACATTTAAGTATCGCCACTCGTGGGGGCTATCACAGCGCACTCTTGTTAGTATGTATCGTTACTCATAGAAGAACATAAGTGCTGGAACATTCTGGAAACTGTTTTATACCTGTATATTATATGTACAGTCACGAGCCAAAATACCTTACAATTTATGCAACTTTTCAATTAGAACTTTTTCATAATAGATCGTATAGTTTCGGAAATGCTATGGTCGAAACATACTTCAGGGGGAATCAGGAAACTCGTGGCTAAATAATAACAGCCGCTCTGGTCGATCTTTAGGTTAAACCGTGCTTGCCTAGTTTGGAATGTGGATGGATGACCCCCCCTACATACCGAGTTTCCGCTATGCCTCGGAAACGACGTTAAGCTGATGGTCCCGGGTGTTATTTGTTAATCTTTGACAGTCGTTACAGGTAGTCAGTGGCCCAAAAAGTCTGACAACCAGTCTTACCATGGGGTATCGTATTATCCAGTACTAACTGGGTTATGGAGGTCAGATAGGCAGTCGCTTCATCTAAAATACTGGTATTCAGCTGCATCCGGGTAGACTGGAAGCTGACTCCAACATAGTTGGGAAAAAACAAAGCAGATGGTGATGACTTCAGGGGAATCACTTACTGATGCTTGTGACAGTACTCAAGATGCTGTGTCAATCGCAAACTGCGGAAAATACCGCTCATTGTCATTATTACCACTTCCTTATATTTGAGACGGAAATTCTCAGGAATTATTTCCTTATACAAATAAACACAACCAAGCGAATTGAGAACCTTTCCTTTGGGATTTTTGGAAGTCGGTTAATCAATAAATGTTCGCCCCAGTATATCTGGGCTCGATGACTGTATTACTTGCTTGTTGTAAGTAAACCGGTTTTGGCAAAATGTGTCGGTCCCTGCGGGTAGTGTAACAGAAGTGGGTATAAATAAATATTAGAAACTAGCTTCTTCTTGCGGCTCCACCTGCGTGAAGATAGGAAATTATATTACTGCAAAACGCTAGTGGGATTAAAAATATCTTATATCTTGACGCAAGGGGTGTCAAAATTCATTGAAATTCGTTCAGGTTTGAAAAGGTAGTAGGTGTAAAGTCAGAGTTGTTTTATGTCGTTGACTGCCTCATTGGTCTAGTGGTCGTAAGCGCGACTGCTGAGCGTGCGGTCCTTGGTCCGATTTCCCAGGAATTTCTCATTAGCAGCCACGGAGTCTGGATTTGTGCCCGGTTGATGGCAATAGGCTCGCCCCTTTTAACACGGGACTTAAACATAACTGGTGAAATGTGGGCGTAGTATCATTAGGTACACCTATGCCTAATCCTTCGAGGATTACAGGCGTGATGTTATGTTGCTTTCATATTTATGATATTAGTAAAAATTGTTACGTTAATACTTTGAAAGTAAAGTAGTAATAGAATACAGATTTTATAATCAATTTTTCATTTATTCGATCCACGGTTTGAATGTGAACTAAGTTAAAAACAATAAGTTGTCAAGTTTTAAGTTAAATTGAAATGTGAGTTACAGTTAAATCATAGCAGCTGTTGCTGTTTGAGTGTGAGATTTTTTTATTTAATTTAGAAGTGGTTGGTGTGATTTTGGATAAATACAAGCCTTCATTTCAAAGTAAGTCGTTTATGTGATGTTTGACCCTGAATCTTAGGATCCTTGCGCATTACTCCACGACTACGACTCGTCGCCTGAGCGGTCATTCTCGACCACTATATCTCTCCTATACTCTCTACTATACGCCCGGTATTGCGAGCAAACCTACATTCTGGTCAAAGCTTCAACGGCCCAAAGTCGTAGTCAGGCCGTTTAGTGCCCAAGTTCACTTACGCGTGAGTACGGGATAGTCAGTTTCATATTCATCATCATCATCATCATCAGCCTATAATGTTCCCACTGCTGGGACACAGGCCTCCTCTCTAGTTTCATATTAATCGGCGAAAATCGTTGGGTTTTCCGAGAAAATTAGCAATACTAGTGCCTAGATAAGAAATAATCGCTATGAAAGCATTTTCCTTTTTCTACAATGACTTTCAACAGGATTGAGATAAGGTTTTCGGTTTTCGTTTTTTTATTTGTCAGGCTGCTCTCATAGAGGGCCTGTGTCCCAGCAGTGGGTACATTATAAGCTGACTATGCTTATGCTATGTCAGTCCTAGACAATTCTTCACTTTTGCATCATCGTTACCACTTTAGGACCTGAATCTAGGGCTGCGGTACTGTTCGAAAGTATACCGCGGCCCTGGAACACAAAGGGCAAGGAAGGAACATGGATGGTTTTAGTCAGTACAAGTATGACATTCCCTTCCCAGAGCGGGAAAAGTCATTTGATGATTTCCCATCCGAAAAAAAAGGGCCTGAATCTACAACGTAAATAAATGTATTTTAATTTGTTTGGGATTGAGGACGTTGTGAAGAACGAATTTAATATTTCAAACCCACATATGAAAGGACTTAGTTAAACAAGAACCAAAAATCGTTTTATCAACATTATCTTTTACTCCATTTAGGCGACCGTCATGACATGCAAATTGTGCGTCTATCGTAAGGGGCCCTTTTTTCAATCCATACAAATAGCCTTCTTGTTTGTTGACAACTCGTTCGATCATACAGTCAATACAGCAGATTGCTTCAGAAGTTCGATGTAAGTGAAAAAAAATAACGTAAAAGCAATAATATGAAAGGTGAGACATGCAACAATGGAGTCTATTTGGATTCCCATTAGGATGAGCCTAGCTCAACAGACTGCACCTGGGCTATTGTCTCTGGTTCATAAAAGGAGTTAAAAAGAGGTTATTTATGGCCTTAGGTGTGATTGTGCAAAGGTAGTGTTGCGTTCATCCTGAATTAATAGGGACTTTTTATGAATAAGAGAAATAGAGAATATGTCTTCAGAATAAACGGTATGATAAATAGTCGTCTCTACAAAATTATTTATTAAGTTTTTTTTATGTGTATGATAGATAAGTTGCTAACAACGCGTTGTTTTTCATAAAATGCAACTGATTTATATGGCACACAAGAGGTTTCGTTCAGAGAATTAATTCTGAATAATTTATTACAATTCATTCTTTCATAATAAGCTTATTATATACTATTTTTTTTTTATTATCTAGTCGTAAAACAGTGTGATGCAGGGGCGGGTTAAAATAAAAAGCTCATGTCAAAAAAGTTTTTGCAAGTCAGCTTTAATAAAACGTTTCTAGTCATAATAAATGTAAACAAATTCGATAGAAAAAATCAACTACGCAAACCACGTTGAATGCAAAACCATTTGATTTGTTAGGCATCACTGTTTGTTTTGGATTTGAAATAAAAACTTCAAATATATCAGCCACGGGTTTTTTTTATACATCAATGTCAGCCACTGTTTGTTTTTTAGCCACTAAGTCAAGCACTGAGCTCTAGTTTAAATAAGACCAACACTTACCATTCTAGATATTACTTTATAATTAAGGAGTGTGATCCTCTGAATAGAGTTTGTTTCAAAATGTCTGTATTAAATTCACAAAGACTTGTTTGTAGGTTTTTATTTGCAAAGTCATTCCCATATTTACGAGCGTATTGGAGAATAGTGATGATCTTAATTAGGTTTTTAGGGAGTGTGTCACTTTGACTTGAGTTTGTGTAAAATATCTAATGATGTCTAACAAGCACGAAAACGTAGGACCAGAGCCAAGTCAGTGGGTAACCACGAGTTTTAAAACAACAGTCCAGCCAGTTTCAGTTCTTCTTTAGGCAATTTTATCATGTGCCATATACACACATAAACCTAGCCTCCTTCCTAAGGAGCGGTCCCTTAGGAAAGAGGCACCTGCTAAGATATATATATTACTAGCTGACCTGGCAGACGTTGTTCTGTCAAGTATCAACTATGAATATTACCCTAACTAACCTAACCCTACTACCTACCTACTACCTACCTACTACCTATCTACTACCTACCTACTACCTACCTACTACCTACCTACTACCTACCTACTACCTACCTACTACCTACCTACTACCTACCTACTACCTACCTACTACCTACCTACCTACTACCTACCTACTACCTACCTACCTACTACCTACCTACTACCTACCTACTACCTACCTACTACCTACCTACTACCTACCTACTACCTACCTACTACCTACCTACTACCTACCTACTACCTACCTACTACCTACCTACTACCTACCTACTACCTACCTACTACCTACCTACTACCTACCTACTACCTACCTACTACCTACCTACTACCTACCTACTACCTACCTACTACCTACCTACTACCTACCTACTACCTACCTACTACCTACCTACTACCTACCTACTACCTACCTACTACCTACCTACTACCTACCTACTACCTACCTACTACCTACCTACTACCTACCTACTACCTACCTACTACCTACCTACTACCTACCTACTACCTACCTACTACCTACCTACTACCTACCTACTACCTACCTACTACCTACCTACTACCTACCTACTACCTACCTACTACCTACCTACTACCTACCTACTACCTACCTACTACCTACCTACTACCTACCTACTACCTACCTACTACCTACCTACTACCTACCTACTACCTACCTACTACCTACCTACTACCTACCTACTACCTACCTACTACCTACCTACTACCTACCTACTACCTACCTACTACCTACCTACTACCTACCTACTACCTACCTACTACCTACCTACTACCTACCTACTACCTACCTACTACCTACCTACTACCTACCTACTACCTACCTACTACCTACCTACTACCTACCTACTACCTACCTACTACCTACCTACTACCTACCTACTACCTACCTACTACCTATCTACTACCTACCTACTACCTACCTACTACCTACCTACTACCTACCTACTACCTACCTACTACCTACCTACTTCCTACCTACTACCTACCTACTACCTACCTACTACCTACCTACTACCTACCTACTACCTACCTACTACCTACCTACTACCTACCTACTACCTACCTACTACCTACCTACTACCTACCTACTACCTACCTACTACCTACCTACTACCTACCTACTACCTACCCGCACATATATGCACAAAAAAAATTCATACATATCGGTTCAGCCGTTTCGGAGGAGTTTGGTAACAAACACCGCGACACGAGAATTTTATTTAGTAGAGATTAGATAGGTAACACAAAAAGAGTACCCAAGGTCAACAAAAACACTATTAATTCCAACTCAATTTGAAACGAGCTAACTACGTCAATCAATTAGTACTATGAGCAGCCCGTTACTTTTGGACATTCCAGTAAAATTGCCAGTTTATGCATCCAGACTTGTTGGAAGAACCTAACTTTGTTTTGGAAATACAAAGGCCCGTTTCAATGGGCGAGTGGGTGTAAACAGAGCTTCGAAGTGAAATTGATTTTAACTCTAATTTTGAAAAGCATTTGGGTAGGGAATTTAATTTTGGATAAATAGCGCAAAGTTAGTCTAATGGAAATTCATTATGAATTAAATTTTTGACCACTTCATACACATAATGATTACAATTTAAAACTTACCGTTTGGCCACGCAATACGCGTGTTGCAAAAACGACTGAAGGGAAAACAAATAAAAAAAATAGCAAAGGAAAAAAGTAACAATAATAATAATAATTTCATTTAATTCAGACACAGTCCATACATTAGATAAAAAATTAAAATTCAAATCACAATAAAAATACATGTACATTAAAATAATCAAAGAAATAAAATAACAATTACACATTAGAATTATAAATTAAAACAGTACACATTAAAAAACAAATCAATAACAAAATTAATCATAATCTACCCATTTTAAAAAATACGACGAGAGGCGCTTACGTGAAGCTGCATCCACCTCTGTATCAAGGATAGGTCCCACCGTCGGACAATACCTTCAGGAGACTGTTCTAGCTGCTACGTAGGCGACTGAATAATGAAGCACTCCGCTTCCTTATAATTGCGAAAAAATCATCGGTCCGCGCCTCAGCAAACATAGTCGAAGCACTACAGAACCGCGGGAGCCCTAACAGTATCCTGAAAGCATTGTTATACTGCACGATTTCTGTTACTGTACCAGTACTGCAGCAAGGATACAATCTCCTGGGGTACATCTGTTTCACATTTTAGCTTCTGCCATAGCTTGTTATAACACACCAGATCAAAAGCCCTTGAAAGATCTAAAAAACAGGCATAAACTGGTGTGTTTCTGTCCGTATAGTACTGAACAGTCTGTTTGAGACAGAGTATAGCGTATCGTACGTGCGTAACGCACGCGCGTATCTTTTAGCGCAAGTTTGTATATACGTTGTCAGGTCTACAGAAACGTACCTTTCATTCCGAAAAAAAGTACTGTTCCCGAGGAAAATATCGTACTCATGATAAAAGATGACGCCACGTGCCTTTCGAATCATGACTGAATTATATTGTAGCAGTTAAGTTAGTGTTAGTTTAAGCAGAGTACAACCTGAATTGATTATCAAATTCTAAATTAAAGCGAGCAAAGCCGCGGGTTAAAGCTAGTAAAGTCATAATTCTCAGCACATATCAGTCTAATTACAAACCCTGCACACACGAGGTCCAGTGACATAAGCACGTGTGCCATTAAAGTGTGTGTGTTGCCGACACACAGTGCTCACAGCACAGCGGTCCGGAATTATGCAACGCAGCCGGTTTGCTTGTTGGTACAATCGAGGACACTCCCGCCTGATCACCACTAAGCAAATTTTTGCTTGAACTCACGCACGTGAAGCGCTCTCTAGCCGCTAGCCGGGCGGGTTGCCTCCGCAGGATTCAAGCGAAAATTTTTATAACTGATCAGGCGGAAATGGCCGCGACTGTTCATTCACGGGGATCAGTGTTACGACGTATTTCTTTTTTTGCAAGTGAAAAAGTAGCTGAATTTTGGTTGTCCTTCATAATGATATGTAAGTATTGTGTAATGCTGCGGGAATGTTCTAAAGAGATGCGGCCCTGGAACACAAAGGGCTAAGAAAGAACATGGATGGGTTTTAGTCAGTACAAGTCTGACACTCCCTTCCACTCCGCCCTGAGCAGAAAGGGTTTGATGATAGCACATCCGAAAAAAAAATTGCATTGTAAAGTAAATAAATTAAAATGTTAAGTTCGAAATGGATAAACATGGTAAGAAGCAAAGGAGTGTACCGTAAATCCACCGGAATCAGTGCGTGTTGGTGGATGTCGCAACAATCTTTGAGTTTTCTATTTTAGAGCAGTTAGTTTCCTTAAGCGGAAATGTGGGTAGTCATTTTTCCATACAAACGCTCTCGCCTGTTTTCTTTCTGGTTTATGACTTTATAGCTATGATTTTTTTTACAGTTAGGTATATAAATATCAGCTCCTTGTATGTCCCTATGTTGTCCTTATCGCACCAATGTCGAAATCACGCTAGCGACAGTTTCTTCAAATGCCTACCGTGTTTCCTCTTAAGGGCAGTATTAATGAATGAATTCACACAAAGTACTGAAGTTTGTTCGAACAAACTTCTTCATCTAAATACCTATAACATTATTTTGAAATCGACAGCCATGTTTCCGATGGCTTCAGCCGGGATTCAAACTCGTTATACCGTGATTAACAAGCCAGGCTGTTCACTGTTCACGTCAAGTTTTACGATACTCTCAATTTAAGACATCGAAATCGCTTCACTCGATAATTGTTCTAATTTAGTTATTGTCACGGTTAGACTTTATAGCGGTTTTTGGAAGAAGTTCAGAGTAGGTTTTTAATTGTTGGTGATATTATACATTCATACTTTTTTTGAACACTTTATGATTTTTTTTTTGGATGCTATCTTATATTTTAATGGGGTATCTTAGATTTTGTTCATGCAGTGTACAGTTTTGTAATAAAGTCTCTTTTACTAAGTTACAGTTGTTATGTTGTAATTTTTTAATTATTTTCACTAATCATTCGTGGCTGTGACGAATCATTATAAAAAATAACCCTTTTTAAAATAAAAAGCAAAAGGAATTTCCAGTAAAAATCCTTTTCTGTTACGACATTTCATGCCCAACCTTATAACCTTGACCAAAATTAGAGTACGCCGATGCTCTTACATTGTGCTGAAAGGTTTTCCTTTGACAATTATTTAAATTATTCATATTTAGCTTTGCGTCCCCGACAGTACCTCGTTACGTGCGACGCTGGAATATTTTAGCGAGCAGTTTTTAGCAATGCCAATATGACTTGTTTGCATGCGAACTATTTATTTAGAGTGGCTTTTTTCACTTATATAACTTAATGAAATAGAGAGGGGATATAGTGCTATCGCTGCTTGCTAATGTAGCCATGTACTTGTATGTAGGTTGTATGTAGGTTTACTAACATACATAACTATTAGGTGTTCAGATACGTACTTGTACAATAACGCTGAAAAGTATCAGTGGAGTAAAACGATACCAATGACTGGCAGAATGAACATGGAATAAATTCTCAAGACGACAGACGTAGTTTCTTAGCTAAATGATGTGTGTTTCAAGAAAAAGGAAACGAAAAAGATGTTATCACAACTATGAAAAAACTGGCCAAGTGCGAGTCGGACTGGCGCACGGAGGGTTTCGCACCATTATCTAAACAACACTAGACTATGTATGTATGGGGACACTCTTTAATTCTAAACTTTTTTATTTTTGGAATGTTTCCTTTATTTGTGCTGTAAGACCTTGGTTTTTACCAAATTTCCTGATTCTAGGTCAACGGGAACTACCATATAGGTTTTCGACCCAAAACCTCTAAGGTACTTCCAGTTGACCTAGAATTGACTATTTTGGATAAAAGCAAGGTCTTACAGCACAAGTAAATAGAAAATTCCGAAAAAAGTTGAAAATTAAGATAAATTTTGGTACTTACATGTTAAATTTACCCATAGGTATCTTTTTATCGTGTTGACTAAGGACTTTGATTTTTATACACCTAATAGGGACTATAATAGACCTCAGTATCTGCTAGGTCCACCCGTTCCTGAGAAAATCGGTGGTGACAGACAGACGGACAAGAGAGTGATCTTTAAAGGGTTCCTTTTTTTACCTTTTGAGGTACGGAACCCTAAAAAGGGCTTTTTGTTGTTTCTAAAATAACCGATGCAATTACCATCTAAAACTGAAGAAGCTTTTCAATGTAATTATAGTTAACAACAAAAGGAATTAAATAACTTTTGTTGCTCAAAATAAATGCTAAATAAACATCTTGAAATGCAACAGTTCTTAGAAATAAACATTTTCTTAGTGAGTGTGCCTCGTTAGAGCTTACTTTGAGCCGTCGGCACGCTTCGGTAAACTTCGGTATACATCGATAAACTCCGGCGATGTTCGTGAATCGGATTCGTTAACCGATTCCCTCACAATTAAGATCAGCTTAGATAAGTGAGAAAGTTGTGTCTGTCGATGGCAAGTTAGTTAAAGTTTGAAGTATTAATTTTAGTACTATCTTATTTGCTATTGTTTGTTGCCTTTGTGGAGATCTGTCTTGAAACTTTTCGTACAATTGTAGGGTTGTTCAATACAATAATGATTAAAGAAAAACAACGGCTAATTTTCTGCTAAAAGACCTTCACAGTGTATGTTAACATTGTGTTGATAGTTTTATTATTGTCATCAAATAATAGTTTGTTTTATTATAGGTAAAAATACAAGTATTTCAAATGAAATTTTATACAGTTTCATTTGCAGGCTAACATTTAAATACCCGTGAGACAGACCTTGATCTTGCAACACAGATTCAAACAGAAATAGGAAGATCAATACAAAACTAACAACGAAACCGTCTATTTTAAAAATAACTGACACATCTAGAGCATGAATATTTCGTAGCTGTTCAGAGACTTAACAATGACGAGCACAATAATAAGAAAGGTAAGCAAGTTGTTCTCCTCCTAACAGTAAGGCCTGTGACCCAGCAATGAAATACTATATGTAGGTCGACTATGCTTTGCTATTTTTTGCAAATTAAAAAAAAAGCCTAACATTTGCACACAGGATCTACTTGCACAACGCACGCATTTTGTTGGTAGAGCGTGGGTAAATCAATGGCATGCCAAGGAAAATATGAAATAGTCTTAGAATTCCAAACTTGAAAGCATAGCCTAAGGGTGAATTACTACAGAACCAAGCCATGAGAGTAGTGGGTAGTTTTATTAAAACTACACCGATTCACGTGATGGAGAGCGAATTATGCCTGCAACCATTATTCCTACGTCGACGCTTCTTGGCTAGCAAATTCTGGCTTAAGATTAAAGCTTTGCAGGCAAATACCGGAGGTATTAATTTACTATCCGAATTATCTACATTATGTAAAAATTCCTCATATTGGCAAAACAAAAGAATCCCCCTTTTAATCTTGGTTAATGACTCACTAAACAATTTAAAAATTCACAGCAGTCCAAAACTAGATATGTTTTCCCTGAATATTTGGGTTAGTAGTGTCGACAGTGATAAAATTATAAAACACGACGTTAACTTCATGTCCGGGCCAAAAAGGCAATACAATCCTGTTAGCTTAAGAAACTTATTTATTGATTACCTTACTTCCGAATACTCGACTTATGTCAAAATATTTACTGACGGATCTAAGGACGGGAACAATATAGGGGCTGCTTTTTACGAGTCAGAAGAAAATTCAATGAAATTTCAAATAAATGCCAGTGTGTGTATAATGGAAGCTGAACTGATCGCGATCGCAGAAGCTCTGTCTTATGTAGAATCAATTCACCAAAACCATATTGTAATTCTCACAGATTCCAGAAGCTCGCTCCAACATCTGGCTCGGTGTACCTCGACCTTTCGAGGAACACCGATAGCCTACACTATACTGAAAACTATTTTGAAGTTACAATCTGACGGAAAGCATGTAGTCCTTCAATAGATTCCATCACATATTGGAATCAGAGGCAATGAAATTGTTGATATACTAGCCAAGCAAGCCATATGTGATGGAGTTCCTGTTGACTTCTCTCCTTACTTTTCAAACCATATACCGAAAATTAAACAGGATTGCTATTTACTTTGGAAGGAATATTTTAATAAAAGATCTCGTGATAAAGGAATCTGGTACCAAACGATCCAGCCGCATCCCTTGAACTCGCCGTGGATAGATAACCAGCTGTTGAACAGATGTGATACCGTTACTGCACTAAGGCTTCGTTCCGGACACATACCGTGTAATAAGTTCTTATACCTTATGGCAAGATCAACAACAGATAAGTGTGATTTTTGTAATAATTCCGTTGATGATGTTTATCACATATTGACCGAGTGTGTCCGCAACGATGAATTTAGATATAGATTAGATTGTAGGCTTAGAGAAATAGGTAACTGCAACAGTGTTCTGGCTGCGCCTCTTTCTGACGCAGCTAGAGCACTGTACAGACTAGCTATGCTAAGATTAAGTTGATTCTCATTGTATTATTCACTAGTTAAAATTTGTAAACCCAACCAGGGCGGCATAATCGCATGTGCGACAAAGCCCTTTTTTCTAGAATAAAATAAAAAAAAAAGGGTGAATTACAACCAGGGCTGCGGGACTGTTCGAAAGAGATACCGCGGCCCTGGAACACAAAGGGCAAGGAAGGAACATGAATGGGTTTTAGTCAGTACAAGTCTGACACTCCCTTCCGCTCTGCCCAGAGCGGGAGAAGTCATTTGATGATTTCCCATCCGTAAAAAAAGAAAAAAAAAAGGTGGATTACAAAAAACTAGCAAAGCAAAGCCGATTTAGACCAATCATGTAGAAGACGGGTAATATGTACTTCAACACACGCACGACATTTGTTATAAAATATATCATAGTCATCTTCTTGACAGTAAGTGAATAAATCCAAAATAACCTACATATACGTACATGTTGTTTTAATCCCCGTAGGGTTAGGCAGAGGCGTACCTAATAGTACACCCACATTTTACCAGTTATGTTTAAGTCCCATGTAATAAGGGGCGACCCTTTTGCCGTTAACCGGGCGCAAATCTAGACTCCGTGGCTGCTACTCAGAAATTCCCGACCCAAAAACATTTTGTCCGACCCGAGAATCGAACCTAGGACCAGCGACAGTGTGTGTGTGTGCAGTGTGTCAGTAACACACATAATTTGTCTAATTAAATCCTTAATGATTCTATTCACAGTCGTCTTTATGTCACGGAGTAACATAATCTTAATGAACCAATTAAATTGGATTATGTTACTGTGTTTAAAAGCTAGAGGCAAAAGTTTTATTGAATATGGAGCAAAAGTTAAAGGGTTGGTGGACTTAAATTTAGTATTATGTAAACTCTAAGTTAATCGAAAGATACACTTTGAATTAGGTGAATTGACTATGAAATATTTTTTTTATCATCAATCAATGTTTTTTTTTAAGATTTTTTGTAGAACTGAAATATTCTGCAAGCTCTGTGATCAATGTAACGAGACTTCACCTAACTGTAGTTGGCTTTAGCTCTTCATTGGGAGAATCAGTTTAAAAATATAATATATCTATTCCCGTTTCCACTAGCACTAAGCCATACCTAAATGAGTAGGTATATCTTAACATCACACCTGTAATCCCCGAAGGGTATATTATTGTATTTTAAATGTCGCCAGTAGAAAGTAAGGAACTAACTTAAAATTTATTGCATTCGATTTTGTATGATAAGGTACCGCCTAGTATCTTATACCTTTAAACGAGCAATTCTTGTATAATCTGTATCATATATAATCTGAATCACGGAAACGGTTCCAACGATTTTCATGAAATATCGCCCCCGAAACCCCTTTCGGGGGCAATAAATCGATCTAGCTAGGTTTCATTTTTAGAAAACGTCAAAAAAAAAACCGTGCAAGGCTCGGTCATCCAGGTACTTTAGTTAAAACGGGCATCCGAGAGTATAGGTATAATATTTGCAATTAGCTTGTTATTTTTCTATTCTTTTAAATTAGTTTCCACCGAAACATGATAATGTAAACAACTAAGTTCACAGACTATTTTAGTTTTTGTTATTTTATTTTATCAATTCAGCTCTGCCTACACATGAACTTTAGCAGTCGTTGGAAAACATTTTAACCCAAAAAATTTAGTTTTCATATAAATTTTAATATTGTTGGTTATTATTTTTTGCCTCCTACTAACTTCAAATAATTTTGCGAAACAAAACATCCGGTGTACTTACAGAAATTCATGAATACAATCAACAAGTTGCCTGGAGCTGGAACTGCCAGGAAGATATTATATTTAAAACCGGCGAAGTGCCAGTTGGACTCTCTCACGGAGGGTTCCTTGTCCCAATTTATTAGGGGTCAGCACAGAATGACTTCCTCTACCATACTCTCCTTTTCGACACCTCCTTGGTTGTCATATCATCCTACACACAGTCCACCCATCGAAGGATTCCGTACCATAGTACTATATAAAAAACACGTGTCTTTTATTATTTGTTACTTTGTTATTTTTATTATGTGTTATTATAGCAGCCATAGTAATACGTATTTTGTGAAAATTTGGGACATGTCGGGAGCAGTACTTTCACACTGTGTACAACTATCGGAATTAAACCTACCCGTAGCGCACTTGGTAATCACTGAAACTGGTATCAAAGACACCATCATCATCTGCCTAGCCTTTGCCCAACTATGTTGGGGTCGGCTTCCAGTCTAACCGGATGCAGCTGAATACCAGCATTTTACATGGAGCGACTGCCTATCAGACCTCCACAACCCAGTAAGTACTGGGTAATACGATACCGCTTGGTAAAGCTTATATCAATACCAAGTTACCCTGTAAATGCACTATATAATGTCTTATTTCAAAAAGCAGTTTTAAACCTGCATCAATAGTTGCACACAATGGTTACCATCTGTCCAACTTCACAATCGCAACACTTCTATTGTCCGAGTTGTGAGATGCACTTAGTTCCTTGTTGTTTTGTTGTTTAATTACATTAGATATGGTGGAAAACACAGGTTATTAAAAGAAAATGGACTTGTGGAGAATGCGTGGCTGTTTTTTTTTCTTTTACGAAGGGTGTTTGGTACATGTGCGACAGACATTGATTTGATTACAGATCTCGAACAGTTAGATGTTCAGTTAGAGAACAAAATAATATCAACAAACATAAAACTCTTATATTGAAGTGTACAATGATGTTCGATTTTTCTTCCATTTACGCTTCTTTTCTTCATTTCCCCCGAACTTGCTTAAATAAAACTAAGTTTTGATTCAAAACAATCACTTTTATAAATTACAGACTTCAAAAACCTTAAAACTCCTCTTAAACCATTTTCTAATCCTTACTCAGTCACTACCCAAGTGTCTCTAAAACAGATTGAGAATGTTTAAAGTGCTACCTTCAACCATTATAATATCCTGACGACACATTATATTCCGAACTGCAGTGAAACGTTTTATTAAAACTGAAGTCTAGGCATTTCGATGAGTCTAGACGACATAATAGTAAGACCTAGGACCTTATAAATATTTACTACTCTCACCTTTTCTCAATGACATCAAGGGATTTTGAGAAAATTACAGATGTAAAGCCTTTTATGATTGTGTCGGTTAGTTATATAGTTTTACTATCTGTGAGCATTGTTTTGTGTATAATGGTTTCTCAGAAACCGATTGTTAGAATAATCAGCTTGATTTCTCAGGATGCTGAATAAAAGCCCCTATTACAAAATAGAACTTTCAGACTCTAAGGCTCGGTTACGCCACAAATTACGAACTGCGTTTAGCGTCTAATGGATTTAAAACGTCTCCCTCTCTCTGTCAACTTCAAACGATTGACAGATGTGGAACGATGTTCATATAACGTTAACTAAAGTAAGTGATTTGTGGTGCAAATGGGCTTAGAAAACCTTTGAGAAAAACTTGGAATAAAAATACAACATTAACAATTATTTTGATAGTTTTTATACGGGACGAGTGAAATTGGTATAAGACAAAATCCATTTCGGCATTTCTCAATTCAAGTTTCGGATTCGAAATCTGAGAAAAACCACCTAATCGGCTTATCCGTGCTGATATTAAAGGATGATAAACTGCTTATATACATGTTTCGTCAAAAGATTTCAATCATAGTTTAGTTGTATTTGAAGTGAATTTGAACTTTTATGATTGAAATATGGGATAAAGACTTGATCTAGATGGATATTTCATAAGGTTTGAATATGTTTAAGATCTCTCTGTTTTATTGTGTAGATATAGACTGTTTGAGAATAATTTCTGCCTTTGATAAGAACATTAAGATGTTCAGCTTAAATTAGTTGTGCCTGATTCAACAATTTTGAACAAGTTTTGTTTATTTGTAATTTTTATTTATTGTTTAAACAAGTGACGGTCGCTTTCAAAGCATTTATCATTTCTTCGACGGCTTTCAACTGGATCGTAAGCTTTCCGGTAGCATAATTATATCAGTCCAATACAATATTTTGCTATCTTCACTATCGCTGATAGAATATCACTTGGTCTAGGCCTTTTGCGACAGCAAACGTCTAAAAACAAAAAAAGAAGGGTTGCACTCCGGGAGTGTCGGCAGAAGTGAAAACTTAAAACAACGCCATCTAGCTTAAATATCAGAAATTTCAATAGCTTTCTGCAAGAACGAATGTTGTCGCTGCCGTACAAACTTGAAACAATGCCATCTAGCTTCAACTACGAGCACACTCGTGCAAGCGAGCTGGACCGCCGATTTGATCTGACGATTTGACGCGAGTTTAACAGTTTTTACCCATCCCAAAAAGTGTACAACGCCGCTAAAGAAATTTTCACTTCAAAAATCAAACTTTCACTAAAAAATAACACATCGTAAGAAATAACACAATCGCCATAAATCATACAGAACTAATTGAAAAACAAACGAGGCGCACTATTTCGTAACTGAACAATTTGAACCAATGACCTCTGAGTAACAGGTCAGGAATGACATTACGTCACACATTACAGCCAATCAGAGGGCGCACCTTCGTTGCGATTTTAATGTGTGTACGTAAGGTTCGAAGGGGAGGGGAGGGTTATACAACTGCAATAATAGTAAACCAAATCTCGCTAATTGATTCGTGTCTGTACAGCAAAGAGATTAATGTACTATACAGCAAGTATCACAAACGATATAAGTTCTTTATACTTAAGGATGTGCTACAGGCGGGCTGCGGGACTGTTCGAAAGACCGCGGCCCTGGAACACAAAGGGCAAGGAAGGAACATGGATGGGTTTTAGTCAGTACAGGTCCGATACTCCCTTCCGCTCTGCTCAGAGCGGGAGAAGTCATTTGATGATAACCCATCCGAAAAAAAAAAGTGTGTGCTACAGACCAACAAACTGAACTAGTTTCTCCATGGGACCAACATCATAAAGAAGGAATTATAACCAACTGATTAGGATCGAATAAGTGTTGAAAATTTTGGAGCTTAATAAATCGCTCACCTAGTAATATATTGGCACATCTACGTTTTTTTATATTTTACAGAAACGAAGATCAAAGATTTTATAAATGTTGAAAATTTATTTATGGGTTAATTTTACGTTTTTTTACAGATTTTATAAGTTTATTAAAAAATAATTATAATTAAGTAATTACTTGTAACTAATTAATTTTTAACATTTATAAAATCTTTGATTTTCGTTTCTGTAAAATATGAAAAACGTAGATGTGCCAATATATTACTAGGTGAGCGAAATGTCAACACTTAAGGAGTATGACTTTACCCTTTCTTTAATATGCTGTGGAGACTATCAGAAGAATCTTGTCAGAATATATGACTCCATGTTGCTCCATGTTTCCGGCATGTCCTAGAACCAATATAAATAGGTACGGGCAACAAATATTTTTACTATTGTAAAAAAACTAAATGTCTTCTTTCCGTTTTTCACCAAGTAGCGTGAACTGGTAAAAGCTGCTTTAAGGGGTTAAAGTTTTATAAAAATTTCAAGTTCCAATTAACTGTATGGTTTGAATAAGTGCGTTGTTGTTGAATCGTGGTATTATGTGCATATTTCCGAAATATCTTGAATTTCACCGCCGTGTATTCGAACCTGCATCCCTCACGTTCCAAGTCTTAACCTCTAATACCGGGGTATTTTTCCAACGCACAATAGGTTCTGCCACTCAATAATGACCTTTACAAACCTACTTTAAATTAAAGAAGCGAAAATAGTATTAAAAAGATAAATGTAGTAAGCCAAAACAATGAGAGAGCGGCACGATTCGAATCATTGCAATAAACCTCAAAAAATATCTTCAGAAAAAAAGTGGATAACTGTGTGACGGCCTAGACATAAGGTATGTATCACAAGTGAAATAAGAACTGTTGAAGCAATGTTTATAAACTTAGGTTAATGCAATTATTTTAATGAATGGTTATGAACTGAAGCGACTGTTAACTCTTCAAAGGTAATAAAAACAATGAAAAAATAACTATGCTTCTGTAGGTAACCAATGCCACTACTTCGCAAACATTCGCTACTACTCAACGTAATGTATTGTACGGGAGATAAAAAGTACCAGGCCTCGACAAACTATCAATCTCAAAGACAGAAATAGATTTAAACATATGTACTGGCACTAAAAAGAGTACTACTAAAATGTGAACTATTTAATTTGGCAGTCGATTTGACAACCCTAACTGTTCTCAGCATATTTGTAAAGAAAGTAGCAATATCCCTTTACTATAGAATAATATGTATGTTGCTTGGTAAGCAAAAATGTATGAGATTCAATTTAATACAATTTGTGTCAGTATTTCAAGCCTAATGTCCCATTATATTATGTCAATATCAAAGACCTTTTTCTTTAAAGCAAAAGTATCAAAAACACTGGGACATTGAATGTCAAGAATCTCAGATCTACGGTGATAATTTTGTTTCTTTTGTATTTTTGTCTAATAAAAACCTACTGTTATGTATATGCCTGACGCTTTTGTAAAAAAACGGTTCAGTAATAAAACTAAAATCAAATTATGTATTTCATGGTCAAATGTAAAAAGAAATTGAAAGTAGTGAGTGTGTGTGTGGATGTGTGGGTGTGGATGTGTGGTTATGGGAGTGTGGGTGTGTGTGGCTTGTGTGTGGTGAGAGTGTGAGTGGGTGTGTGTGTGGTGTGGTGTGGTGTGGTGTGGTGTGTGTGGAGTAGTGTAGTAGTGTGTTGGGAAAAGGCTAGGCAGATGATGATGGTCAAATGTAGTCTGTTACAGACTAAGCCTCTCCAACTTTTTAAGTTTTGCATTTTGTTTTTGTAAAAATGAAAGTTGTAGTTTGTGAATGAAATCGCTGAAAAGTATGTACATTATTAACTATATCTGCTCGATACTACTTATACGTACGGTTTCTTACGTCACTTTTATGAAAACAAAGGAGATCGGGCAAGTTTCTATAGACTCTGGTCCAAGAAGCTTTGTTGATTCTAGGATACTCACATAAATTGTTGTGTATGATGCTTTTCAATTAGCAAAGCTCATGGAAATCGCTTAAAAAAAGGTATAAATATTGCCTTTAGTAAATTGAATTCTTCATTTTATTAAAAAAGCAAAACAAGGTAGATTATTAAGTACAAGCGATATTTATTAGTATGGGAAGTATAAAGTACTTATCACTTCATCACTGATAAACATTAGCGTAACCTTCACGACCATAATTGTTAGAGAGGTAAGCAGATATGTATCATCGTATGCCAAGTTCACAGTTGGTCGCAGTAGTTATTATGAGTTGAAAATGATCTGTTTGCTAAGTCCTGGAGACAAAATATTCATGACTATAATCCTTAGAGGGGTAAGCAGACATGTTTCATCGTATAGTTCACAGTTGAAAAATTATAAAAAAAGCACACACAGACTTACAACACGCTAGAATTATGTATGTTGGTCTCGCTTTCTTCAATCACCGAGGTTCCTTGTCTTTCTTTTGTGGATTTTATTGACAATAATCACACATAATGGTCTATAACTTCCTTCTCCCGGCGCCGATTTGCTTGGGTCCTTAACAAAGAAATACCCTCCTCGAACAAGCTTTAACATGGTGTATGTCTGAATCACTGACGCTCCTTGTATCTCTTGGATTAGAAGATTTTGTTGTCACTAATTGTACATTTTGGCCTTTAACTGTTTTCTCCCGGCGCCGATTTGCTTGTCCTTAACAAAGAAAAACCCTGTTCTAACAAGCTTTAAAATGATATATGTTTTAATCACAGACACTGTTTGTAATTACATGTTCATTTTAAATGGTCAATAACTTTTTCTCCATGGAGCAATTTTTTTGACGCCATAACAAAAAGTGATGCCCTTTACATCAGCTTCCAGAAAATATAGGTCTCGTTCACCGACTCAACTTGGACCGCTTCCGCCCGGTCTCCTTAGTATTTTGTTTCAATGTGACATTTTTAGTATTCTGGATCTAAATATTTTGAACCTAAGACCTAGATCAATCTTGATATTTTTACGGCTTAGAAATCTTATTACTGTTTCTATAGGCGTCGGAATATGTGATCACTTCAATTATGATTATTTTGAGGTGACCCGATGTAAACCAACAAGGTGAAGGATGGCATGACTGACAACATCAGGTGCACTGAGTCCATGGGTGCAATCTTAGTTTAGGCGTTATCTTATCTTTCTTCTTAATATATATAAATTACGCGTCACGTTGTTTGTCCGCGATGGACTCCTAAACTACTTAACCGATTTTAATCAAATTTGCACACCGTGTGTAGTTTGATCAAACTTGTAAGATAGGATAGCTCGCAATATTATTTAATTGCATTATGTGACGCAGACGAAGTTGCGCGGGTCAGCTGGTTTATTATAAAAAATAATTAGTTAAAGATTACTTGAAATTACAAAATCTCGGTCTCGCCAGGTTTCCGGACGTAAACTCTAATGGTGAACCTCGACCCTCGTCTTCGCATACAAGATCTCGAGTTCTCAATTTCGACTCTAAATTGCATTCCCTAGCACTGATCAGTAATGACCGTTACTCACGAATTAATTAAAAAAAATCATCAATTTCATTTATTTAATTTTTTTTTTTTTCATCTCATTAATTTATTTTCAGTTTCATCGCGATTATATTTTATCTTAACTCACCATCTACTCTTCAAATACTTAAAACTCAATAAAACTTTGTCCGACCTCGATATAAACCCAAGACTACTTGTTCAGCAGTAGAATTCTCAAATTTCACCCATAAAAGTTTCTACCTACTTGATAACATATGAAAATACCTACTTATCGAACAAATCGTATTACCACGTTTAACATTACCATGTTAAACATACATACATGTGATTTACGTTTGTCACGTGAATGACCTAACTGGTTGACTTTTATAGAAGTTTCTAGGCGTCAAAACAATACATGGTCAAATATTTGACTAGAAAAGGTAAACACGTAGGCCAAGGCTTTGGTAAACTTAATATTTATTTGGACTGCAGTCTCCTAACTTTAACAGCCTAATTTCAGAAGGTATTCCGAATTGTAATCCTGAAAGACTCAATTATAGAGAGAGAAATCCGTGTCCCATCATTGGGAACATATTCTCTATTTGAAAAGCACAAACACTAGTTTTCACAAGTAAATGCATGGCCAAATATTATTTCACAGTTCAAATTTTATTTTATCGGCGTAAGCGTTATAAATACCACAGTGTGCCTTTTTTTACGGATGAGAAATCATCAAATGACTTCTCCCGATCCGAGCAGAGCGGAAGGGAGTGTCAGACTTGTACTGACTAAAACCCGTCCATGTTCCTTCCTTGCCCTTTGTGTTCCAGGGCCGCGGTATCTCTTTCGAACAGTCCCGCAGCCCTGGCAGGCATCGGCTCTTGCGGGCCCCTCCCTGTTTGCTGCCATCTCTTTGAGGCGCGCGTGGAACACGAACGCACCGACTGCACGGCCCCACAGTGTGCCTTAACTTAAGCATTCATTTAGTTGTTACCTAGTGTTAGATAAAACAGGCACGAGTACGTAATATTAGTTCCAAACTGCCACAAATAAAGACTAAATCACAAAATAATTCTCAAGCTACTACAAGAAATCTCAACAATTCTTTCAACCCTACACTCATCGCACATTCACTTACCATACCAAAGGATTACGTCGACTTCGTTTCATCGCTGACTCGCATTCTTTCTCGCTATGATTCATGCTCGTGTAGATATGGGTACATGGTAATAATAACACACATAATGCATTTCTCCACTAAACTACATCTCTAAGTGAGAGACGATGGCATGAGACGTAGAATAACAATGAGACTTGTCGTGTAAAAACATATTTGCATCGTGAAAACGTGTTGTCTGGTACCGGGAATTTACACTACATTAACATAGCATCACGGACATTTATCTAATGGAGATGGCAGAGGGCAGAGGTCTTTTATGCGCATGCGTACATATTTCATCTGTTTGAAATCGTAGGCTTTGTAATATAATCCGGTAAAAGTGTAAAATAGTCTGTGATGTTGACTGTTACTAAGTACTCCATATTCATCTGGAGATTCCTAGATGTTTGGACACTGAAGTGTAAATATGGTGATGCCCCACAAACGATGTGACACTTTATATTGTGTCCTACGCGTTTCGGACGAACTAATGGACGCTAACGCTACTGAAGGCGCCAAAGTCGTGCTGCGGTACTGTTCGAAAGAGATACCGCGGCCCTGGAACACAAAGGGCAAGGCAGGAACATGGATGGGTTTTAGTCAGTATAAGTCTGTCACTCCCTCCCGCTCTGCCCAGAACGGGAGAAGTCATTTGATGATTTCCCATCCGAAAAAAAAAAATTGGCTTTGATTAAATTGTTATCGTATGTTAATAATAATTTCAGAAAACAAAAAAGTATGATTAACATTACGCTAGACAACTGCAACAAGGAACCCTTGCGGACATGGTGTAACTACACAATGTCCGCCCGTCTGTCCGCAGCTTAGCTCAAAGACTCTTAGTACCAGAAAGCTGTAATTTGGCATGAATATACGGATTAGTTACGCCGACAAAGTGGAAAAGTTTTCTTGGTATCTCTTGTACATGTAATGTAGGGATTTTTTTTTCTCGCGTACCCCGTAGTGTGGAACTCCTTTGGATAGGTCTTTAGGAAATATTGCGAGTTTGTTCAATTTTTTTATATTAAAGAATATCGTTTGTGAAATATTAAGCTTTGTGCTAATTTTGGTTGGACTCAAGTGTCCCCCACCCCCTTTAGTAGCTAAACGGTTGTATTTGGGTGTGTGAAAAAAATCACGGTGATAGTATATGTAACGAAATTAAAAGGGAAACTATCACAGCTAAGTAGGCTCTACAAGTTTACGAGTAATGGTCGACCAATTTATAAAAAGGAACCTACATTATGCTTGGCCCGACACGCACTTGGCCGGTTTTTTAACACACATATTCATGAATCTTTCAAGGCGTTATTATAATGAAATTGAATCTTGTTGATTTTAATCTTTTTATTCGTTCCTATCCTTCGTAATATATTTTTTATAAGCAGACTTTATCCGGCTATGTTGTGGGTGTCAAGTTTGATTAAAAGGTATTAGAGCGATATACTTTCATCCATTTTTTTTTTGTTATTTGGAACGAATGTTTTATGTATTTCTTATTCTTATTTGCTGTTGCCAGGGTCATTCTAGCCGGACTAGCATAATACAAATTATGGGAACACATCGTGACTTGACATAAGTACCTTAAGTTTTGCCATGGAATCAGGATGTTTCTGGACCTGAAAAAAGCTTGTCACGATTTCCCTTCTTCTGCGAGAGATAGGAATAGTTATAACCCTTAATCAAGTAACCCCGTTTCGGTTATTAAATTCGTGACATATGTAACTGAATTTATACCACATGCATACACTCTTAGACAATTTAAGACACCAAGTAAGTGCACCTGGGTGAACAAAGCAGCTTTAGATAATCTTTCTCAAAATGAAAAAAGGCATTTGCCTATCATACATGTTGTTCGTTTAAAAGCTGGTATTATTATAACAAAGTAACTGACCTCTATACAGGACCCTGTTAACTAAACAATAACCATTATTTAAACCATAAACCCTTTCACCCAACATATTTTACAACAAAAACAGAGCTATGCACTCAAAATTAATAGGCTTGATTCAAAACGAGCCCACTAACGTTTAGTGGCCGTAGCTGGCCATAACTGGCCATACTTGTCCATATGTTCCCGTACCAGTTACGACCAATAAACAGTTAATGTACCTTGTAATAACAGCTGAAGTTGTATGACATATTTCTTTTTAGATTAACGAGAGGTTTTTGGGTTACAGGTGAACCCCAAAACTCGACAATGAACCCATTCTTTTTGGCTGCAAAAATGGCGGAGGGAGGTCATATTGTCCTTAATGTGTCACAAATATGTGAAAATGGTTGTTTTTATCGCAATAGAAAGGGTGAAGTTTTAATTAAAAAGATTTTTGGGACCAGAACTGTGAATGTTTGGGAACTATTTTCATTTAAAATTCTCATGTTCAGTTCTTATAATGTGAAACTCTTTAATACTTCTGTTGGAATGTGCTTGTCAAGAGATTATCTATAAATTGATTTATTTACAACATAAAAATGACCTAATTCAATGGGCATATCTGCCTTTTAAGACAATGGTCTCAATAATCTCGCATATGTTCACTACACTTATCATACAAAACTACCCACACGCGCTGCGTAACATACACCTACGCAACTCTGGCAAGACGCAAACGAGCCTCATGGGAACTATTCAACTCCTTACCCAAAGTCCACTCTTAGTAAATAAGTTTGAAGGAACCTACATCATCCACTAAGTACCTACTAGGTATGCTTGGCTATTTTGGTGCGGGGCCGTAGGAGGACTGAACTCCACCATCTTGATTCTTCAATTTAATGTCAACTGACAATTATTTTACAAATGTTTACAAATATCGCCTTCAAGACAATGACATTCAAGCGCCAATATAACCATGCCGCATTATATTGTTGGTTCAATTTACAGCTTATTATGCAAAAATCAACGAGCAGGAAATCTCAAGTCTTCGATTTTTTTGAATATTTCATAGACTTTTGGAGTCTAAGAAAGCTCATCTGCTGTGATTGGCTGCAAATCCAATAAAATAGAACCGTGGTTGTTATTGAGTTTCCAGAGACATTTGGTCTGAGGTTTACTTCAGGCTTTCGACAGCACATGTACAATCGCGTCGGGAATTGAATCAAACCTTGACTGAAGTGAGCTTCTGCGAAATGTAGTGGAGAGCAGCGGATGAAAGATACGAATTCGTGGAGAAAAGTATTTTTTTTCTTTTGTTTAGTTTTGTTGCTTTGTGTTGCAGTGTCGTGAGTAAGCAATGACAAAACATAGATTCAAAAATAGGAAAATAAAATACAATTATGTAATAAGACACAAATGAAATATAAAACAATTACGTACCAGGACAGAGGTGAACCCATTGAAAATATTTTTAAACTATTGGTACTTGACCGAGCCAAAACCAAGTGCGAAGTACTAGTCTCATGGGTTTTCGCAAAGAATATGAATACTCTTTTAGGTAATGCTACCTAAAAGAGTGTTAATGTTTTTTAGTAAGTCAAAACGACCTGCTAAAATATTCACGAACATGTATCAATCTCATGTTGATATAATCATCAAAAGGCTAGGCCTTTTCCCAATTATGTTGGGGTCGGCTTCCAGTCTAACCGCTTGCAGCTGAATACCAGTATTTTACATGGAGCGACTGCCTATCTGACCTCCACAACCCAGTTAGTACTGGGTAATACGATACCCCTTGGTAAGACTGGTAGTCAGACTTTTTTGGGCCACTGACTACCTAACGACTGTCAAAGATCTTCAAATGACAGCCGGGACCAACGGCTTATCGTGCTTTCCGAGGTACGGAGGAAACTCGGTTTGTAATGGGTGGTCACCCATCCACAGACCAACCTAAGCAAGCATGGCTTAACCTAAAGATCGACCCGAGCGGCTGTTATTATTTAGCCACTGGCTCCTCATATATTCGAGATTAAAATCAACATTTTCCAGAAGTCGTTTGGATAAGTTCCAGAATATCCAGTCACTTGTTTTAACACGTTCAACATAAATAACATTAAGCTTCGTTCAACACACTACATATATCTTTGACACAGTGCCTGAAGGAAATTTTTCGACTATCGATACTATTTTTCCCATCCCTTGAGATTCCGATAGATGAGGTCAATGACCCAGACGCTGAAACTATCCTATCCTAACTTTATTATTTTATTTTTTATTTATATATATATAATATTATAAATGCGAAAGTAAGTTTGTTTGTTTGTTACCTTTTCACGCCTAAAACATTAAACCGAGCATCCTGAAATTTTGCATATACGTTGTCAGGTGTACAGAAACGCACATAGGATACCTTTTATCCCGAAAAAAGAACTGTTCCCGTGAAAAACTATAATAACGTTCTTATGATAATATATGGCGCCACGTGTATTTAATGCCACGTATCGAATTATATTATTACAAGCAAAAACCCAAACTGATGGTCAAATTCTTAATTAACGCGAGCGAAGTTGCGGGCAAAAGCTGGTTATGTTATAAAATTGAAAAGTTATAAATTGATGGTGTAGTGAAACAATGAAGAATAATTAATCAAACGGAAATATGCTGAAAGGGGATATTTCGAAAGGTTATAAGTTCAATAACTTTACAAGGTTTTGAATGAATGTTTTACGAAAAGTAAAAGAAAAAACATGGTATTTTTCAACGCATAGAGCTAAAACATAAATATTTATCCCGTTAAAACTAGTTCTTTGAAGATCAAATGAGCGTGGTTTTGCTAAAATGTACCAACCCACATCAAAATTTCTCCCATTTTTCGAGATTATTTCACCTAATGATTCTGGATGAGAGATTACGCCGATAAATTTGAAATATGTCCTAAGCATACGTAAAATTTATATGAATGTTGGATTAGCTTGAAATATTTAACTGAATTATTTCAAGATGGTGGGCTGACTCATTATGGCAGAACCGAGTCCAAATAGAAAGTTGTATAATCAAGTATTGTTACAAAAGCTAATGTATCTACCGCCAAGGTTGTACAGGAAAAATTAATTCTATGTGTAAACAATTACAAGTTTAGACAGGCTATCAAAATCAGTTTGCTATTCGTGAGTAAGGTTAAAGACCTCTTAGGTAAATTAATTTAGTCAAAATTCTACGTTCACTTTACCGATTTCATATTCCTGGGAACTTCATTATCTTTTGTTAGTCAAATGCGTAGGTGCGAATATAAAATATGTTATATGCTGAATGTTGTCAGTTATAGGTTGTCTCTCTTCTTTGTTTTTTTTAAGATGGTATATTCTTTGATAATATAATGGGTACATAGTTTTAAGGGGTTCCGTAGTCAAAAAGGAATACTTATAGTTTCACCGTGTCCGTCCGTCTGTCTGTCTGTCCGCAGCTTAGCTCAAAGACTCTTAGTACTTCGTAATAAAATTTCGAAAAGATTTTTTTTACGGTGTCTCCTGTGGGGATGTTTTTATTTTCATATGGTTGGATAGGTCTTTAAAAAATATTGCGAGTTTTATCAAATAATTTTTCGATTAGCGGATTCGTTTGTAAAAATTAAGCTTTAAAGTGCAATTTTTTGTTAGACTCCAGTGTTCCCTCCTCTACGAGGGGACACCTGAGTTTTCGTTTTCTTGCTTTAAAACGCATTAAAAATTAATTAAAAATTAAAATTAAAGTGGAAGGAATGGGGGGAGGCCTTTGCCCAGGAGTGGGACAGTTCAGGCTAACTAAAAAAAAAAAAAAAAAAATTAAAACGCAGCTAAACAGTTAGTTTAGGTGTGTGAAAAAAAACACGGTGGTCAAAGCCACGATGTATACACATCGTGGCTTTAGAACGGATGGCCGATGGGGCCGTAAAGTTCTTGAGTGGCGACCGCGAACCGGAAGACGTTGCGTTGGAAGGCCTCCCACTAGGTGGACCGATGACCTGGTGAAGGTCGCGGGGATCCGCTGGATGCGAGTGGCACGGGACCGGTTATTGTGGCGACACTTGGGGGAGGCCTATGTCCAGCAGTGGACATCTTTCGGCTGAAATGATGATGATGCATAACGTAGTTGAAACATTCTGTTGCGAGCGAAGATCTATCTACTCGACTCGTGTGATGGTTAGGTTTGTTCTACTGTTTGATACATAAACATTGTTAACAGGATGTTTCATAATTCTAATGTATTATTTATTTTTCTTTGTACCTATTAACTAAATTAATGGTAAAAAAACTGAAATCAACTGAAAAAAAGAAGCTTAGGAATCGCAAAAGCAATAACCACATTTACAGATTCAAGACCAGGAGTCTCCCATTTCAATAGATCAATCTCGAAACTCGAATCAAATTGTTCGAGTAAAGAATCGATATTCTTGTAGCCAAGTGTGAGCGGAGGGTTATTATTATCGAAAGTTATACTACCCACAATACAGCCCTTTGTGAAAACTTCTCTTTCAAAATTAATTTCTAGTTGGACCTAATTGGAGTGAAAGTCTCGATTATGTGCTATTTTTAACGCAGTCACGTATACAATGGACTATTGAAGCATTTTCTGTGGTATTATAACAATTGTTAAGTCATTTTGAATAGGTATAAATGTCACAATAGAATTGCTTCGCTGTTGTATTCGACACCATTTGTGGTTGTGATTATTGCTAGAAGAAACTTATTGGTTTGGTTATAACAGCAAATATAATTATACATGGACGTTTTAGTTTTTCAATTATATTTTGGAAATATTGCAGGCAGTTTAGCAGCTTCTACAATTACCGCAAAATGACTGTTACTTGTCTGCTTGTAACATATTTGGTATAATGAGTTCCTGGGATCGATTCCCAGGTCGGGAAAAGTGATATGTAATTGGGTTTCCCATCGAATTTTTCGGCAGTAGTTCAAATTCGGGCCCAGTTAATGACATTAGGCTCGCCTCTTATGTAATGGGACTTGAACATAACTGGTAAAGTAATGATGTCCTATAGATACACCTCCGTCTGATTTGTGAATTATATTTTTTTTAAACATAAGAATGGCGAAAATAGATTAAAATTTAAACACTGTTTTAAGCTTTCACTGTTAAGGGATATTTTCCAAGGGATATCTTTGAAGATATCTCGTAAGTGACAGTGTATGCTTAGATCAGTATCACTGTTCATATATTACTTGAGTCAGAATCGCTTATTTAGGTAACTAAACGGACTATAATAAATAAATAAACCATCAGTTAACACGTTCATGTACTCTCATATACCAAACTGGCCCCAAGATCCATCATATATATATATTAAAAAAAAAGATATTTCAGAAGATAGACCTTTCATAAAATAACGATTCAATCTAAATTTCAAAACAACTAACTAATAATATAGAAGTCATTGTATGGTATACTTAGAATACCTAGTAAATTCCAGACTTTGATTCCTTTCATATTTCATTTAATGTCGTTTCTATGGGGTTTCTTATGTAAAGGCTTTACTTCAAAAGAATTGAGTAATAATAAGGAAAAACACCAAAATTACGATGAAATTCGTCTTTGATGGTAACAGTTACGTACTTAATACGTTTAAGGTTGGTTTTCCTATATTTTTTGTGCGCAATCAGTCTGAAGTATGAGTATAAGAAAGTTTATCCAAACATGGATGAAATAAGAATATACCAAAATAAATATTTCTCGAATACTATTATGATAGTTCTTTATGTAGAGACTCATCGAGTAAGTCATTTATATGGATACGTTTCGATAAAAAGCTTATATTCGTACCTATTCAAGGAATATCTATTCTATTCTGGCCACTCGTACTAATAGGCAATAAGAGAAAGAAAACTATTTTATGCTCTTTTGTTTTTTTCTAATTCTTTCCTTTATTCATTTTTGTAACTTAATAATTACATTTTTAATTTTTTAATATTTAAAAAAAAACAAAAGTGTAAAAAAATAAACATTTAAAATATAAAAAAATAGTAGCTATCAGTGGTCAGGGCTGTTGAGAGAGGAATTTATGTGCTAATTTACCTATCATACCAGAATACGAAACGACTATATTTTTCCTGCGGCTACGTTTGCATGGAGTTCGGAAAATAGAAACTTCCTACCGAGATTAAAAGTACCGTATGTTCTAATCCTGGTCATGGAACAGATTTCGTTGAAATTTACCATACGTACAGATGTATGGTAAATTTCAACGAAATCTGTTCATATATTAAGGCGTGAAGTTGTACGAAACTAACTTACTTTCACATAATATTTTATAATATAAATTAAACTTTGTTAGTTGAAACCTTGACTACTTCACATGTATGCTCAAAGAACTTACAACTATCTTAGATCAATTACTTATCAAAACAAAGTATGTACGAGTATGAACATTTGTGATTAAGAATTATTATGAAACTAGCTGTTGCCCGCGACCTTCGTTCGCGTGAAATTATTATTAAAAAATCCCCATTATTATAAGCCCTTCCCTATTTGAATAGAATTTTGTTGCCAATTTCAAGGGTTTTTTTTTGCACGGAGCCCTAATTATTTATCTAAAATAGCCTAAGTTACTCCTTGTTATATCAGTTATCTGTCAGTGAAAGTCCCGTCAAAATCGGTCCAGCCATTTCAGAGATTAGCCGGAACAAACAGACAGTCAAAAATTGTAAAATATGTTGTTTTGGTATATGTACCGTGTATATATCCATATGCACTTAGTAAAAAGCGGTTATTTTAATATTACAAACAGACACTCCAATTTTATTTAGATGTACAGATGTACAGATTATTAGTGGGTTAAACTTGTAACGCCACACTTGTCTGTAAGCTTTCTTTAAAATTAAATAAATAAATAATTGTTTTTCAATTCAGCTGTGTGTTATTTCAAATTTTTTATTATACGCAACTGCGATTAGGGCGAACAAAATTTAAATTTAAATTAAAAATAATTAATAAAATATTTGTGTAGCAGAATAATCCAGTGTTATTATATTCAAACTTGCTTTAATTTAGATCTAGTACTACAAGATTATAAAATATGAATGCACCTATTCAACGGTTAAAATCTCTCTAAGTCTTTTTAAAATTTGACATAGTTTATTCTTCATTTTTTTTGTAACAGCCAATATATTGAACCACAAAACATATTGAAATAACGTTTGGACCGTCTAGTGTCCAAAACACAAGTACTTGAACATACAGGAACTTGATCCAGATACATTTTGGGTAGGCGTACATGACTTCTCCCGCTCTGGGCAGAGTGGAAGGGAGTGTTAGACTTGTACTGACTAAAACCCATCCATGTTCCTTCCTTGCCCTTTAAGTTCCAGCGCCGCAGTATCTCTTTCGAACAGTCCCGACGCGTTCACATTAGCCCTAGATCAATATCTGTTCACACTTTTATAATGATTCTACTGCTGTGTAACACAGCACTCCTCTCAGAGAGATTGGGCAGTGATCTACCTAACGGACCCAGTGCGGTTAAGTAGGTGTCTTGTTTGGTTCTAGAATATGCGATAATATGGTTTCAAAAACCTATTGGTTCGTTTTGAAAGCAGTGGTGAAGAAATAAAATAAACAAAGTACTAAGACTGCCTAGATTTGAACCCACTACGGATGGCATCTTGTAAGTCGGAGCCGTCACCACGCCGCTGTTCGCCAAACGGTGTATTTTTCCTTAATTAGATTTTCATTTGACTAATAGTCAAAGTTTACACAGTAATAATTTCCTCCCGGTTGTCAGAGCCCGGCCGGCCCGTGCGCGGTCCATCCTAGCCGTCTCATTAACATGAATTAGTACGGAATTACGTTTTTATCTGTAAAATATTGTCGTAATCTCGTGCAAGTTCACCGGTTCACAGACACGATGAAACTCGTTAGGAGTTTAAGAAAGTTTGTTTTGAATGTCATTGAACCTTTTCAATTCGGTAGGTGTAGTAAATACGTAAAACATTATTTCGAAAAAACTGTGACCGAACAGTTGCTGCCAGATTATTATTATCAAGCAATGAGTTAAAGAGCAGTGATGAGACAGCCGCGTTTTTTATGTCGTAGGTCCAAGCCCGGGGTACATTTGTTTAGGGCTGACATTTTTCAATAGCCATATGTATATCTTTCATAACAAAAATAGATATTACAGTTTGATATTTATTGCGTAGAAAATATTCTCCAAAGGGTTAGGAAGGGTTAGGGGTTAGGCAGGGTATACCTCATAGCACACTCACATCTCAGTTAAAATTCCAGGATGGTACTGGTGGAAAAACTCAATATTACTTTACCTGACCCGGGGATCGAAATCAGAACCTCATGTGCAGCAGTATCGCTTGCGACGACTAGGCCAAACGAGGCTCCGATAAAACGTGTGTCATTAAACCTTCCTGACGTCAGTGATCTTACGTAGGTACCTAGGTAGGTAGGTGCCTATTAATTAATGTAAGTGTAACGCGATTGTCTGCTCGATGCCGTAAAGATAATGGAGGTCGTTGACGTTTCTTAATTGCGATTTATGAATTAAATGACTTGAGTTTTCGTATTTCGGAAAAAGATGACGGTACTTTTTTTGGTGAGGTTTGTGAACTTTTTGTTTTTTTACTTGATTAGAAAATACTAAGATCACTTCTGATAAAATGCTATTACAGTAATTAAATATTTTAAAACCTACTTCACCCATGCTACGCCGTAGCACACTGCTACCCATCACCTAACTTCTAATGTATATTATTACATAATAATATCTAATTCCTAAATAATTAAATACCACTTTATTGATAAGAAAGCCCAAAAACAATTATATTTCGGACCTTTTACACAAACTATTTAGACGATTGCTCACTCATAGAAAATATACCTACATAATTTATATGACATTCAGACAGTCCTTTCAAATTTTATATTACAAAAAGGCTAAAAAAAGAAATTGATTCACAAAGAAATCCTAGTCTTTTCTGCGTTCAAATATGTTGGAGATTCCAGTGAAGAATTTGAATGTTGTGACACATTACACAATGGCCCAGCCTTTGTCCCAAGTAATTGGGGTATTAATAGGACGATTCTAATTTTATCTTTTTGTGAACAAACGGATTCTAATTTTATCTTTTGGGTAAATGCGATAATTAAATTTTGAACACGGAACGAGTATTGTGAGCTTAAGTTCATTGTATGTGTATAGCTCTTTATGCGTTATAAACGTGCTAAAAATAACATGTTTATTATATCATGGACCTACTTGGTCTGAATATGAAATGAAAAATGACATGTTTATTATATCATGGACCTACTTGGTCTGAATATGAAATGAAAAAATCTCTGAATTTTAAGAACAAAGTTCGTCATCACCTAGCCTTTTCCTATCTGCAGGGTGTAAACAGACTCTTCACGAAGCCGTCAACCCAGCATTATGTACATCAAACTAAGTAACTTTACGCAAAAATTAGTGCTGGGAAATGACTTTTTTTTGGGCTGAAAAATCACGTTTTACAGTAGCACTCAATGTAACGCACTCAAAACATTGTGCTAATGGATGGATTGAATAGTAAGGGGGTCCTGGAGGTGTTTAAAGTAAAAACCTTACATTAAAAACATGTATTTAAAAAAAAAACTTGTGAAAAAGTTGGAACTTTGAGCCTCAATATCTCCGTAACTAGAAGGTTCCCAGGTATGATCTAGAACAAAATAATGATCGCAATGATGAGAAGAACAAGTGCCTTTCGGCTTCGCTAAGAGTCTATTAACACCCTTTATGTTGGGGTCGGCTTCCAGTCTAACTAGATATAGGTTATAACATGGAGCAACTGCGTGTTTGACCTGTGAACAACACTGTACACGAAGCACGAAGTACGAGCTACCCCTGGTAAAGACAGGTTTTTTTCAGATTGTTGACTGTCAATGAGGTAAGAAAGACTGTCAGGACCAACAGCTTAATGTGCTTGCTGAAAAATGGATGTGTCTCTTTCGGGACGGATTGTAGGACTGTTTTAATTTAACCACATCCACAAGCCCCTTGAAGAAACAACGAAGGTATCGGCGAACAAAAGATTTGACTTCTATTCTCAAACTTACAAAAGCATTCCAGAAAATTACGAGAAATGTGTCAATATTCTGTGTGAAATACTATGAGGAATTTTGAGATATTTCACTTCATGTGTTCATTCACGACAGGCACGTTTAATTTTGTAAATAGGTATTTAGCATGTTTTGTTCAAGTAGACGATAGTTATTATTTAGTTTTGAAAACGTTCATGTTGAGGAGAGCAAATTTAATGTAGAGCTCGCACAATAAAGAGGCGACAAAGTACGTACAATAGATCCATACTAACACAAATGGGAAAGTAAGTAATTCTATTTGTCTGTAACTTTTTACATCTGAAGCACTGAATCGATCATTATGTAAGCAGCCTGGACCACCAGGATAGTATCTAGTTTTATGTACCTTACTTATCTTACTGAATATTTAAAAACCACTTATTTTTTGGAAACTTTAAAAAATGGACATTTCTGTATGTGACATTTTGCTGTTTCTACCCATCCCATGAGAAAAGGAGTGAGTTTATTTATCGAAACACTAAAAACTAAATATTAAATACTAAACTTCTAAATACTAAACTGTACACATGACACTAAAGAAAGGTCTACAACTACAAAGGTCACACAACGTCAACACTCGCCTTAAAAAGAGCTTATGCGCTCCAGCCTCAAGAATTTAAATGTTAAATAATAGCCCATATTATATGGCAATAAAAATATATAATAAGTTGCCCAACATGTTTAAAACTGAAAAATCAGTAACAATATTCCAAAAAAGGTTAAAACTATACCTTATCCAAAAAAAAATCTATTGGGTAAAAGAATATTTAGAGTATAACTAAAAATAACGATTTTCTCTCATGCACAAAAGTGGCGATCTGTCTTATACAAACAATAAGATTGACTCAATCCTATTTAAATCAGTATAAAATTAAAATTTGCACTGGCTGGAAAGGATCACATAAATATTGCTGAATAATTGTATTAAATTCACTATTATTGACATTTAATTTTGACATAACTGATTATAATAATTATTAATCATTTCTCTATTTAATTATTTATAAAAGAAAATAATAGT
The DNA here is from genome assembly GCA_950005105.1 of Lycophotia porphyrea. Taxonomy (NCBI): domain Eukaryota; kingdom Metazoa; phylum Arthropoda; class Insecta; order Lepidoptera; family Noctuidae; genus Lycophotia; species Lycophotia porphyrea. The sequence goes on along the minus strand of OX465387.1, from coordinate 950,983 downwards.
TAATAATAATGTTAAGCTAATTTAGGATGATAAGGGCAGGCGAATGATAAATTATTGCAATGCTTGTAAAAGGCTGCTAAGTCTTGAACTACAATAACGTAGCACTACATTTTTTTTCGGATGGGAAATCATCAAATGACTTCTCCCGCTCTGGGCAGAGCGGAAGGGAGTGTCAGACTTGTACTGACTAAAACCCATCCATGTTCCTTCCTTGCCCTTTGTGTTCTAGGGCCGCGGTATCTCTTTCGAACAGTCCCGCAGCCCTGGACCACATTGTATATTTAGTTCGCAATAAACGTTTTGACTTTGACTTTGACTTCTATTACCAGCCCTTAAAAACTCATTAAAAGCACTGTATTTCATTAAAAAGTCATTTAAAACAAACACAACTCCGATGGGTCCAGCCTAAGTTTCACGTCAGCGACGCCAGGGGGCGGTATAACTAGGTTTTATTTGTTTCCATTGGTTAGCTAGCCTTGTTTATATTTGCCTGCCTTACTCGTGTCTCTAGTGATTTCAGAAACGTAACGTGTCAGTTGACGCAATCCAAAAAGCGAACTTTAGTACCTATTAAAAACTATAGAAAATGTAAATCTGTTTTGTACACTAAGATTAAAGAAAATATTGTGTGTTCTGTACATTTTTATTAGGTTGGTTGATTAGTATATCCGTGTGTTAAATTATTAGAGCTTAATTTTCTAATAAAAAATGCGCAATGTTTTGATGATTGCGCATTTTATTTTCTTTTATAAAAAAGAAAATCAATATAAAGATACGAGAAAATCAATATAAATAGAACTGCAAACATTAGAAAAAAAATTTTTTTAAATCCAGAGTGGTTTAAGAGTTTCCAACGCTTACACTTTTTTATGGGAATAAAATACTACAACGATTTCCAATTTGCGCTGCCATAAAAAATCCTGCTGTAGAAGTTTATGAATCAAATGGCTTTTGCCCGCGATTTTGCTAACGTGGAGGTGAGGAATTATCCGTCAGGAAAATACTCCCGCCGTGAAAAGTATTATGCGTCGTAAGGTCAGGCCCAGGTCTTGCAGGTGTACGAGCCATATATCACCGAAATCTGCTCAAAAATATCAGACCGACAGTATGGATGTTATCATAACAGAACATTATATTACGCCTGTTATCCCCGAAAGGTTAGGTAGAGATGTACCAAACAGTACACCCACATTTTGCTAGTTATGTTTAAGTCCCGTGTAATAGGGGGCGGCCCATTGCCATCAACCGGACGCAAATCGGCACTCCGTGGCTGCTTCTGAGAAATTCCTGATGCAAAAACCTAATAACACTTGGTCCGACCTGGGAATCGAACCCAGGACCTCATGCTCAGTAATCGCGCTTGCGACCACTAGACCAACGAGACACATTCGGATCAATTCTGTTTTATATAATTATAACTACTGTTATTTAAATGACTGGTGTTCCTTTTCTATGTTAAGACGTACCTACTCAACGTTACCTACGTTGTCTCTTGTAGAATCGTTCATCTACCTTTGATCCAAATGAAGTATTCTCGTAATTATTAAAGACAGGGTATTAAACCTTTGCGATTTTAATTATTATTATGTATATTATGACCTTGTGAGTTCAAGACACGCATGACATAAATGAGTCACGTTTTTATTCCTTAGGGGTTTTAGAACTCGCATTGAGTTTAATGATCGTAGAGATATGAGTGAGAACTTCACCATTATATTCCATTGTTATTTATTTTATCACATATCAAATATTTAAATATAAAAAAATAACATTTAAAAATATAAAAAATAGTAGCCCACCGGTATCGGGAACAGGGTCCAAGCTACGGCGGTCAGGGCTCCAGAGAGAGGAACTTCCTAACCATACGAGCCGTATCCAGGAGTACCGCTTTCTGAATCAAGTCCATGATCCAGCTACCTAACAAGAGCCGCCTCAGGTATTGGTCGAGGCTCCGTGCAATTAAGCCATGGGCTGATACGACTACCGGCACAATGATCGCTGAGTCCACATCCCACATGTCGACAACCTCACGAGCTAAGTCAAGATACTTGATTTGGTTATCTTTCTCGGCTTTTACGAGGTTATCGTCATGCGGGACCGTTATGTCAACAATCATAGCGCGCCGCTCTGATCGACCCACCACCACTAAATCAGGCTTATTGGCTACAATATACTTATATATACTCCATTATTCTTACAAATAATTAACCCTCTTAGGCAACCATGTCTACTAAGAACAGATTAAGAACCTTTTATCCTAGTTACTGGTAGGATTTTTAAAATCAGTAAATAAATTATCATAAATTTTGACGGCGCCGTTGGTGTAGTGGCTGAGCTATTGACTACTGCGTTGCGTGTCGCGGGTTCGATTCCCGCACGGATCAAATATTTGTATGGCCTACTGATACTTGTTCCGGGTCTGGCTGTTTGTGTATGTGAGTTTAAATGTTTGTAAACGCACCCACGATACAGGAGAAATTCCTAGTGTAGGGATACGTTTTTTTTTTTTTTTTTTTTAAAAAGGAAGTACTAATGTTTTATTAAACTTACTTAATATCACTGACTGTTCCTGCAGCCTGTATTTTTTAAGGGTTTGGACAGAGCTGTACATTCCAAGAGTACACCCATATTTTGCTAGCTATAGTCCCATGTAATCATGGAACTTAGACACAGCGAGCTCACTGTCATAAACCAGGCAAAAATATAAAGTACTACAGGCTTCTACTAAGAAATATTCAATGGAAAAATCTAACAAAACTTTGCCTGACCACATCGAACCTAGTCAATCGGGATCATGGTTAGCAGTAGCGCTTGTGACAACTAAATAAAAAACAGATTAGTTACAAAGACATATTACACCAGACAGACAAATATGCATTAGCAAGCAAGATTAGATCAAAGTATCTCAGAGAATATATAAGTCATCGTTCGAATATTTCACATTCCAGTAAACGTAACCTTTGAGGTTGCTGCTGAATCTCTTTAGAAATACGTCGTTAACATACTAGGATCGTCTTCAAAGAGCTTGGTATATAATATTATATAGATGTAAAGTGCTCGACTAACGCATAAAGTAATATCGCCGAAAGCAGACGTTACGTGAACGTTAAAGTTAATTATGTGGAAATGTTTATGTACCTTTATATGTATGTGGTGATTGGGTAAACTAGGAACATCATCATTCTGTTTATTTATTTACTAGCTTTTGCCCGCGGCTTTGCTCGCGTTAATTTAGAATTTCAACATCAGTGTGGGTTGTTGCTTGTAATAATATAATTCAACATGATTCGAAAGACACGTGGCGCCATCTATTATGTTAAGAACGTTGTTGTTGTTTTCCTTGGAAAACGTTGTTGTTGTTTTTCTTGAGAACTATTTTTAAACAGCAACAATCACTTTATTATTAAGCAACTATAAGGCCCATAGATAAACTACACAATATAATCTTTCGGCCAAAAGTCCTCTTTCTAGAATGTCTTAAGATGGTGAGTTGAAACTCAAACCACGATCGACTTTAAGTTGATGTTGTGGCGTACACCTTTCCCTAACCTTTCGGTGACAACAGGCGTGATGTTATGTTATCCTTTTCACAACTTGAACTCATATAAAAACGATATCGTAGTTATGTCCCTAGTTTAATCAGTCACATGACGTTACAGTGAGTCGTTGACGATATTTCCTCTTGATATTGTTTTAATTTTTTGCTGAGATTTTCTTCTTATACGCTTTGAAGTTTCATTTTCTCTATCCTGTCAATGAAAGGCTCTTTTTATGCCGAGGGCATAATTAATTAAAAAGGGGATATTGGTAGGCGTATTAATTAATCGGCCGACTTTGAAAGTTGTCTGAGGGCCGTTTTATTAATCTTTGAGTCCGGTGAGATTTCTTTGAAAGATATATTAGCTATTAAACGTATGAAATTCGGGAACTTATATGTAAATTTGTGTAATATCTTTGATTACCCGAGCGAAGTTTGGGCGTCCGCTAGTAGCAAATTTCACAGCATTTTTTAAATTCAGCTTTGTTGGTGAATGTGATCAACATTATCTGTGTGCTGATTTGTGTATGCTGATTTTGCTACAGATTTAAGAATCTAAGGGCAGCACAATACGTTTAAACTTAACCATAATTAAACATAATTCTGTCTCCGTCTTCTTCAAAACTCTGACAGGAAAAGAACAATGATTTAAAAAACGTTTAGCATTCAACTCATCTATTGATTTGTGGTGCAAGTGGACTTTAGTTTTCCAATAAATCTTTCGTTTGTTATTCCCTTGTTATGCATACATATCATCGTTGTCTTCAAAATCTCATGGTATGCACTAAACTTCGGAAAAAAAAAAACTACCTTGAACAGTAAAACCTTAATCAATGGAAGTAATACCAGGTACGCGCACCATGTAGCCCCGTGACCCACTTGCGAGGGGTGAATGCCCCGCCACTGCCCCAGGGGGCTGGAGACTCACCTCTCATTTGCAATTCGCGATGCATGGCTTATGGCTTGCAGTACCACTTATTATTTCGATTTTATTTTAGCATTTCAATGACTCTTACATCAGTTAATTTTAGTAGTTAATTATACAGCTGGGGTACAAATGTATTTTGTAATTTAGTCAACGTTATACGAACTATTGAACACTTACATAATTACAAATATTATTTACAAACCTACCTCTGGTAGATTTTTATCGTACTTAATTACTAATTCGCGAGAAAACCTGATACTGTTAACCTGCGTCATTCCACTGCTGGGCAAAGGCCTCTCGCCAAGACTTCCAGTTGTTTCGATCCAGGGCTAATGTGGGCCACTGGTCGTTGGTTTTATCCAGCTCGTCCCGCCATCTTCTACGAGGTCTGCCGCGACGCTTTTTGGCTGTGTCAGGGCTCTAGAAAGTGGTTATTTTGGCCCACAGCTGACTAGGCATGCGGCAGACGTGGCCAGTCCAGTCCCACTTCAGCTTAGCGGCTTTTTGAGCAACGTCAGTAATTTGTGTTTTGGAGCGCAGTGTGGTGTTGCGTACATGGTCGGTTAGTTTAACGCCTAGAATGCTGCGCTCCATTGCACGTTGGCAGAGCTTGAGTTTAGACTTTTGAATGTTTATCAAAGACCAAGTCTAGGATCCATAGGTCGAAATGGGAAGAATGCACATGTCCATGATTTTTCGCTTCAGTGATAAAGGAAGGTTTCCCTTCATAAGCTCCTTCATGGACCAGCATCTCTTCCAGGCATTTTCGGTTCGTCTTGTGACTTCCTTGTCTTACCTGTACTGGAAAGAGACTGGCCCAAGTATTTATTCATCCATTCACTTTGATCCTATGCCTTGTAGTATTTGACATCAGTTTGGTCTTCGACATTTTCATCGCCAGTCCAACCTCAAGGCTTACATTATTGAGTTGGTTTAACATTAGCTCTACTTCTGCCGCCGTGGAAGAAAATACGACAATGTCGTCAGCGAAGCGAAGGTTGAACGAACGAGAAAACCTGGACCAAATTAGTAGTCTAAAATAGCCAATACGTCTTGAGCTGGCTTCTTAATGCTGGTAATTAATATTCGTGCTGAGGCCTTAGTCCTGCACTAAGAAACAGTAGCGGACTGGTATAATACTGAGATTTCTAAAAGATATGCAATATTATCATATTTTTAAAGCATTTTAACCGCTTGACAGCAGATTTATTGCCCAATTACTACTCCGAACATTCAACAATGTCATAACAAAAAGAAAGCCATTACACATCTCCAAGTTCCAGGTCATTGCCTCGATCATCGCTCTGTGACGAAACACCGTGGCCACGTGTAACTACCCCGCCTACACGCAAGTAAACACACATAATAGATCTAGCCAAATACAATACTTATATTATTAGTTTTTCTGGGAATTTTTCGTACTTATTTGCCAAGCCTTTTCTGAACTCTTTGGGGCTTCCAGTTACCGAAAAACTAGCAAATAATAAAACCTATTCATATATCAACACACTATACACAGTAATAATCCAGCGAACTAAGCAGTAATAATTACCTATTATGCGTTGATTATTCGTGAAAGTTGTTATAACGAAAATTATAATAATGGCTACACTACAGCAATCTAAGGAGCTTATTGATAAAACGTGATAATACTACGTAATTAATCTCTGTACGTGCTCTTCAATAATCCTATAGAGTAACGCCACGCTACCAGCGCAGAATAATAAGAACTAAGTAACTATTAATATCAAATTATGTTTTATGACTCCCTCGTTGGTCTAGTGGTCGCAAGCGCGACTGCTGAGCATGAGGTCCTGGGTTCGACTACCAGGTCGGGCAAAGTGATATTGGGCTTTTCCATCAGAAATTTCTTAGTATCAGACACGGAGTCTGGATTTGCGCCTGGTTGATGACAGTAGGCTCGCCCCCTATTACATGGGACTTAAACATTACTGGCGAAATGTGGGTATACTATTAGGTATACCTCTGCCTAACCATTCGAGGATTATAGGAGTGATGTTGTGTTATATTTCAAAATGAAGGGCATTACTTATAGACGGACTGCAATTGTAAAAAAAAGATAGAAAACCCTAATTAATATAAAAAAAAACTTAGCAGTATATTCAAGTTAGGTAGGTACCTACTTTATGGAATAGTTGACGCTTCCCGTGACCCAAGGGCTGGCTTTTACCTTGGCCAGAGGCTAAGTGTTGCCATACAACATGGCAATGCCGCCAGTCTCTTGGGAACATTACCAGCTGACAGCGTTGAGGAGGAGTTTTTCGATGCCCTTTTATAGTTTGTTGTTAGTTTATTTATTTTAGTTTAATAGTTTTTAATTATTAATGTATATAGTTAGTTTAACCTAATAAATGTTTTTATTTCTTTATGGAATAATTCTACTACAAAGAAAAACTTAATCTACTTCTAAGTTATAACACTTATAATCTTACGTCTCTCTTGAACTCAAGTCGATGCAACAAAGTCTCCGAGGGACTGAGTTCTAAACTTTCACGAATAATATAAAGTTCTATTGAACTTGCACTTCGATAACTTGAGTCAACTTAGATTTATTGAGTCGTAATTGGCTGTCGTAAAAGTAGTGATTATTGCTGAATAACTTTGGTTTAATTTGATTGAAAAAGCACTTAAATAAGCTTAGTGAAGCATGAAAGTGTTTTCTATTACTTTCTATGAACTGCATAAGATTTTCTTTTTAAATAAGTAAGTTTTTGTCATGACGGGTATAATTATTATTCACAAAAAATCTATATTATCACAAGCACAGAGAGGAGGTGACGTGATACATATATACATACATAAACTCACGCCCTTTTCCCATGGGGGTAGGCAGAAACTACAGAACGCCACCTGCTATGAACCTTACATACTCTTTTCGCTTCGTCCACGTTCACCTTCGTGACGTGATAGTTCATAAAATAATACAAAAATCAGGACTAATATTAATCTCATTACAAGATATTATGTGAAACAATCACAACCTTATGTATCTGTTGTTATTCGGGTCATCACCTACTAGATAATTAATAAAGCCTCCGTACAATATATCGTGATTGTTCCACTATCCCACAACCGGTGTATTCACCTCACTGAATTAATTTACGAGCACCTCCCTTCCCTTTTGAGGTTAGGTTAGTATAGTGAACACGAGAAAGAAGTGCCTAGACAATTACTAAAGGCATGATATGTATTATCTACCAAAAAATAAGAAATTTTCACTTGGGACTAATTCTTCTTCTTTTTGCTGGAGATTCTTCTTCTTCTACTCTTGTATGGACATTAAGTGGGTGTATAAGAACAGATGAAATTATGGTATTACAGAATATCAGCATGCTACCCAAGGTCTAGAAAGTGACAAATTATTATTACCAGCGTTAACGATAATGGCAAATTCTAAAATGTCCTGGATTGACAAAAACTACAGAAAAGTTTGTCAATTCTTACACCGTTGGAAGCTGTTGTAGACATACAAAACGCTTTAAAAGCGATTGGCAATTGTCTAGCCTAGGTGTAAATTTGCCCTGTAGTGTTTTGAGTAGGCTTTCATACCCCACCCACATAACCCACTTTGTTCGATTCAACTTTTGTTTAGAATAATAATTCTCGTTATAAATTCGAAACTGTACCGAATTGTATCAATAGTCACGTGGTCACGGTCTAAAACTCTGAATAATCTAATTATTCAAGCGGAGAGGGAGGTTAAATAATGAAATTATTTAAATCTGGCAATAAAGAGTTTCGAGATAGAGAGAGTCGAGGATGTCGAATCTTTCATTTCATTTCCAGTCCCCTTTTGCATGCAACTTTACATTGATATAACTTTTGAGTTAAGTATGTACGTTCCTCAACTATAAAAGATTTTTGTTCAAGACTAGATACTTCAACTCCTTCACTATAAAGTTTTAGAAAACTCAAACCAGTAGCATAACTTTTTAATTGCATGTATATTGGGCGGGTGTTCGCAACTTCAGTTCCAAGATACGTATTTCTCGGTATGGTTACGGTATAATTTACGTACGTTTTGTGTATACACTTGATATCTAGGTCCTACTATCTTTAGTATTCCTTTTCATACCGGCCTCACCATCCTGTGTCAGTAGCACATTTTAAGCCGCAATATAAGGGGTGATTCGCGTTTTTTATTCAACACTGGGTTTCAGGTTTCGCGGTCACCCGGTTCAGTTTATTGAATTTACAATGTATTAGGGACAGACGATTCGCAAAGTAGTATGGGGGACCCAAATAACGCTAGATCGAGTGTTTTTGTTAAATAAGGATTTCGTCACTGATAACTAGGACAGTTTTTCTGCATGGCAGTGTTCGGCCTACATTTTTGACGGATGATTTCCTTGTATCGGTTTTGATTAATGAAACTTGTTTTGTTCGTTAGCGAGCGTCTGTTCGTATCAGTTTTTTTTGTATGGTTTCTGTAGATACATTACTAGATAGATAATTACGTATACTAGTTATAGAAGTCAGAAGTCGTTTACCAAAACGGTATCTGGTATATTTAATGCTTCGATCACGTGTACGAAAATGGAGTAATAGTTTCAAAGAATATATTTTACTCGACTACGGTGAAGCCAGAAAGGAAAGGTTATGATTTTTTAGAAAATGGCAGTTCCATGTTTTTAACTTGAGCTCTGAAAAACTGACCGCTTTCATTAAAACTAGTTCTTATTTTAATAAATTGTCTGTAAACAGTTCTGTGAGTGATTTATTAGATAGCGAATAAAGAAATAAATTAGTCTGATCTAAGCAGAACTTGACAACTCATTAACTCATAGTTAATTAACTTACGAAAAACCTTAATTATCAAGAAAGCTTGATGAATGTAGAAAAACTGCAGAAAAATCTACTTCGCAAATGAAGTCGAAGAAAATCAGGTCTCGGTGAGTTTTTGTGAACGCTGAGTTTATCTCGCGGGATACATCATTTTTATGCGTACAAAATTGTTCTCGTTATGAAGATTTGTTGAAGAACATGTCGTCTCATAAAGCGGTCTTGAAATGTCGTTTTGATTTGTATGACTGAAGGAATTATGTAAATAGGTTACTGTCAAACTTATTACTGTTCAGTTCATTGTTATAAAAAAAAAAACATAAAACTTTCATAAAAATGAAAACATCGTTCAATCACTTGAATATTTTAAGGTCCAAAGGATTTGAGAGCTTTTGTAGAGAAATACTAATCTGTTTTTATCTTGAAATAAAAGATATCTGGCTATTTAAAACTTAGCCCTAAGCTAGATTGGCTTCTGGAAATTAAAATTTATTCAACGGATAGCACGTCTTCTTCCTCCACATTTAACTGAGATAGTACTTAATGTGCTCATTCCACGCTTGACTAAGAGACAAACAAGTGCCATACGTTCCTTTCAAACAAATGTCAGAATAGCGGGAGCCAGACAAAACAGCCATTCACTCGATTTGACAGGCATTAACTTTTCAATCTCACTATACAATGCTCGAGGACAGACGTGCTATGATACGTTGTTAAAGCCACATTCAGAAAGGATTATAAAAATTGGTGGAAAAATAACTAGAAGAAACTCGTGAAGAATTAATAACGCTAAGTACTTTGAGCCTCGATAGTTTAATTCTTGCCAAATTCTAAATTAGAAAATAAAAGGAAAGATTTGATTCAACACATTTGATTCCTTATTTCAATACAGAAATGGGTTGAAATGAAAATACCGAAAACAATAGGCGTGTTGACCATTATTTTGAAATGTAATTTGTGATTGTGGAGGGAAAAAAAAGCGAATCCCCGAAGCAAAAGATTTAGACAAAAAACTTTCAGAACTAAATTCCGTTTTCAAGTCAGCAGAAATTCAATCTCCTTTCAAGAGTGAACTTAAGTTAAGACGAACTAATCATGAGCATATCTCAAGTGTTTGGGCACGCTGAGTGAATATATTACCCCTTGTCTAGTCTGGGTACTTTGGGTACTTACCCAGACTTAGGGGAAGCCCTAAGTGTCGCCAGGTGTGTTGCTTTACCGCTCTAGCGCTGACGTTTTTCTAAGGATGCTGAGAGATTTCGATTGAAAAGAAAAACATTTCAGAAGAGTGACTGTGTGATTTTCTTTGAAAAAAAAAAACGATGATAGATGCTATACCACACGTATGAAAGGGTAGACGAATAGTTTTAAAGAAATAAGTGAGACAAACTAAGAATTGAATAATAAACATTGTGGATATTTATGCACGTGTGCACGTTTCAAAGATGACGTATAGTGAAAATATGACTGAAAAAGTCACCAAACTTAATGCATATCATTCACCGATTAAGCAGTAATATGAAGCAACCAACTACCCAATTCAGGCGTCATTCACACCATCTATTACGCTTACAAATATTAACGCCAATCAAATATCGACAGCCAATCGATCATGTCGCATCGAAGGGGTTAACCTGCCTATGTGTGCATACGGACGACGTAAGACTTATGCATGTGTTCGTGCATCCGAACGCAACACTAGACTGCGTCGGTATCGAGCGGGTACCGGTCGTCGACCTCAATGCACACGCGAAACTGTGCTCTAATTTTATGCTGACTATAGAAAATCTGGATTTATAGCCTGAAAAAAATCGCTCGGAAAACTCAGTCAGCAAGAATTTTCGTATTCATTGTCGATGTAGTTTGGTAAGCACGCAATACGGTTTTAGGAGATAGCATTGTTTGATGTGGGTACTTTATCTTGTACGCCTTTTGGAAACATTATGTTCTTTGACAATTCACTTTATTATTCTTTTTTTGTTAGGAAAATTTCACAATGAGTTGGCTTTTTAAAAGTGAGAAATTACTTTTAAAGTAAAAACGAAATGAGAGTGAAGATGTTTGACATTCAAAAATGGATGAAACTTACATGGAAACTGTTTTTACGTGTAGAGCTTTTATAAAAAAAAAATACTTAACTTTTCGGGCAAAAAATTAAAACCAATGAAATTTGTAACAAAATCCGATTCAGAAGGGGAATTAATATTAGCTAGTTATATGATGGAAGACAAAAGAAATATTACGTATAGATACGCATGGATTGTGTTCTTGGTAAGTGAGTAAAATTCGAAGCAGGTACTGTGGTTTCTGCCCACATGTGAAAAAGGCATGACTTAATGAAATAATGTAAGTAGTTGAGTAAAAATTCTATCTAGGCTTTTCTCTACCAAAAAGTAGGCTATTCGCATTATTACATTTAAGAAAAGATAGACTATTCTCAGTACTACATTTAGAAGCAAATATATCGTAACAAGGAACGCTAGTCCATTTATTAAGCCTGTTATTACTTAACGCTGAGTAGCGAGCGGAATTGTGGTCATTAGCTATAAATTATTGCGTAGGTCAGCACTTCATTACACTTACTTACTAAATACTTACATAATGAAATAATAGCGTTAACACGTGTTTCGTTATAGGGTCTTAGTTATAGACCCTTTTTGAGACCTAAAAAGAATTTAGGATCCAAATAAACGGCAATGTTTTTCGTATTTCAGCGACGACTTTCAACAGAATTCAATGTATGGTCAAACAGAGTAAAGACTCCGGAATGGACTTGGACAGACCATCATCATCATTATCTGCCTTTCTGTCTTTCCAACTATGTTGGGGTCGGCTTCCAGGATAACCGCATGCAGCCGGATACTGCTATTTTACATGGAGCGACTGCCTATCTGACCTCCACAACCCAGTTAGTACTGGGTAATACGATAAGACTGGTTGTCAGACTTTTTGGGCCACTAACTACCTGTAATGACTGTCAAAGATTTACAAATGACAGCCGCGATCGAATATTAAGAACTTTTTCTAGATATTATCTTGGGAGATAAGTAGCGCTTTTTTGTTTTTCCCGTAATATTTACCGATGAAACGGAGAATGAAGAATTCGAACTGCATTAGCAGTTCGAATTCTCCAGGTAATAGCATCAGCAAAAACACATATAACTTAGTTTAATAGTATAACCAAATAAACTCCGCAGGTCAACTACCTCCGTTTTCTCATTATCGCAACTAAAGGTAACTTATTAAAAACTTTTCCTTTTCACTTCTGTCTCCGATTGTACCAACTTGGGTTCCGCTTGGTTAAGTTGGGCAGTTACCTCTTTCATTAACACTTTAGGGTGCGAACAGGAGAGGGAAAAGAAGCCAAACCATAATAGACCTTTACTGACCAAAATACGGTTGATTTTGTAATGTGTCACCTTTCAAAGGGGTAACCAACAACTTTTTCTATTCATTATTTGCAACTGTCCCTTTATTGTAAGTAGATATAAATCTAGAACTTTATTCTAGAGGAACGCTGTGTAGGGGTTAGTTTTAAATTGAGTTTTTATTAAAAATCGATACAAAGGGAAACTTAGAAGTGTCATCGGAGTGGAGAAGAAAAGATTTTATATCAGAAATAAAAGAAAATGCACATGTGTGGGTGTCCGCTCTCCTTTGTCTCGATTCTCTGATAGTGTCAAGGAACAGTGTGTGTTACACAATGCTTCAGTCACAGTATTGTATTAGCTTTCACATTGAACTTGGTAGTGTTGTTGATATGTCACTTCTTTGTACAATAGTTTATTTTTAGACCTTTTAAGATGATTCCCTCCTCATTTTATCACTTTAGCAGCGCTATTTTGATGAAAATCATGTAACAGGACTTAAGGTTTGGTCCAACCGGTATGGACAAATTGCAGCCGCAGCTCCGGACACGGACACCTTCATACAAATCATCATATCAGCCCGGAATCACCAACGGCTGGGTATAGGCCTCCCCTTTTTTTTGTTACACTTCCCGGTTCTGTGCGCCCCTCATCTAGGTGTTTCCCGCGACTTTGACGATGTCGTCAACCCAACGAGCTTTAGGACAGGCTTGCTCAAATACTTACTGAAATATCTTTCATGGTCCAGTGTCAGAAGTCGGTACATAAATCATTCGTATCAGTTGGACTGATCCTGTAATTGTGTATTTGACCTTGTACTGAAATTATTGTTGTAGTATAATAAATAAGTAGGTGTCGTGAGAAATTAACCTGCATGTTGAAAATATCATGGGGAGCCCAAAAAAACGATGGATAGACTGTCTGTAGGATTATATTATCAAGAAACAAAGTGTCTGATGAAATGACGAATCATAAAGAAGTATGGAATAAGAAGCCATTTTGTGTAATATTAACATACGCGGTCACAGGAACTCTTTTATTTCCTTTTTTTCTTTTCCCCCTTTCATCATCATCATAATAATTTCAGCCCGTTGCTGTCCACTGCTGAACATATTTTTTTTCCCCTTTTATGTAAAAAAATATTTTATTTATTTTATATATATATATATATATATTTTTTTTTTTGTATTTCATTAATGAAAGTATGGAAGAAGAAGACATGCTTCGCCGACCTCAAATAAATTAATGTAATGGCAGGAGAATCATCATCATCACCATCAGCCTATAATGTTCCCACTGCTGGGACACAGGCCTCCTCTCTATGAGAGGGAATGGGCTATAATCCACCACGCGGGCCCAGTGCGAATTGGTAGATGTCACATGTCTTCGAATTTTTGGTTCTAGGACATGCCGGTTACCTCACGATGTTTTCCTTCACCGTTTTTGAATGCAGCGGTGATAAAATAAATTACACAAAGTAATGCGCCTGCCTGGGTTCGAACCCACGACTTACTGTTCGTAAGTCGGGGTCGCTACCACTGGGCTACCGCTGCTCTCTCTTCGCAGGAGAATGAATGATGAATAAAGTTCGATGGAGCAACAAAGGCACGTGTTGACTGCGACGACAAACTCATATAAAAGAGATTCTTCAAACTTCCTTTCTCCACAATTTAATATTTACAAACCTTTGGTTTCCTCATAAAACAAGAGGAAAACCACGTGAAATAAAACTTAATCAATTTTATTACAAATTCGAGCAACCTTCAGATAAAAAAGGCTAAAAAATATCTAAAAAGTTTTGAAGTGTCTTAAATACTTTGGAAGTCGAATTGAATGCGTAACCCGTAAACGTTTTATGGATAAAAGGTTTTACTCACTGGTTTTAAAAGCTGAAGTTTTTAATAAAACTGAAGTGCATAGTGGTGCTGTGTTTGGTGACAGGGGGTGGTACTTTACCCTGCGGACCCTCTGTGTAGACTAAGTAGAAATCTATTGGTTTTGAAGTTGAAATTCGGCATGTTTGAATACCCACTTAGTTTAAATTGCCTTTGGTCTAGTGGTCGCGACTGCTCAGCATGAGGTCCTGGGTTCGATTCGCGGGTCGGGCAATTGTTATTAGGTTTATCCATCAGGAATTTCCCAATAGCAGCCACGGAGTCTGGATTTGTGCCCGGTTAGTGGCAATTGGCTCGCCCCCTATTACATGGGACTTAAACATAACTGTTGAAATGTGGGTGTACTATTAGGAACACCTCTGCCTAACCCTTTTGGGTATTACAGGCGTGATGTTATATAGGTTAAATTGCATTGCAATTGATTGCATTTAATAAATCTCATATAATTCATTAATGATAAAAAATCTAACATACGAAAACTCCACTGGATAATTACATATTTACGCAATTCAAGATTCAAATTTCAGACGAGAATTTATCTAAAAAGCTTTTACAACGAAAACGTAGGTATTTTATTAATTAGGTATTTTTAAAAGGTTTTTAGTAACGAAAAAAAAACTAAAACAGAAAATATTTTTTCTACAAATAATGTATTAAGGACTAAGTATTTGGAATGTCAGAAGGTCCAATAAAATGGCTCGCTTTTATATATTTTCTCAACAAAACTAATTTATTTTGTAAGTATATTTATGTTCTTTTTAACCCCTAAAACATGCTTTCTAAGTTAGCTAAAGATTTACTATTTCCGTCTATTTATATCTGCTAGCTTGAAATAAACAACACGGATGTAATTCCTGAAGGGTTAGGTACCTACAGTCCTAAAGTGCACCCACAATTGGCCATCAGCTATGTTTTAGTTCCATCTAAGGAGCTCACCTATTGCCACGAATCAGTTACTGAGAACTACTGATGGAAAACCCATTACTCTATACCGGACCTGAACATCGAACCCAAGCCGTTATGCTCAGCTCTAGGCTTTTGCGACCACCAGACCATCGAGACAGTATTGTGGCTTAAAATAAACTTCTTACAGTAGGTATTTTGTGGTTCTTTATTCACTAAGGTACTCTTTTACAGCATTTCTTATCCGATAAAATTTTCTTTCTTAGAAATATTACATTTTTGAACATAAATTAGGTATTATCGCAACCTTTGCAGTGTTCTTGAAATACTTTTTATCAATTTCCAAATATGTAAAATACGCTGGAAGCCCTGCGATGCAGCCTCTATCGCTTCTCTCAAGGGATCAACATTCTGAAAGCAAAATGGAGTGAATTTATGTACTTGTCGATATTTTGTAAAGCAACCTACAACTAAAGCCGTTAACTTTAAAATCGACGGAATATTGTTAAGTTTATTCATCCTGTGTTATCGAGTGTACACTTTTGATTTAGTATTTTGTTCAAGTTTGAAAGCGGCCATTTTACTAAAATGTAGGGAAATTTAAAAAGTTTCTTATGGATAAAGCTGGCATAGAAATACAGAGATTGGCACTTGAAATACCCAGCCTACCCAGCTGGCCTATACCCAGCGGTGGGTGAAATAGGCCTGAGGATGTAATATGATGATTGTATAATAATAAAATGCTGTTTTATTAAAGTGAGCACATTACGCCCACTCCAAATGGAACCACCTAAAAAAACAAAAGTAATGAAGAGAAGAGTTAAAAATATCTCGTAGATAGTAAAACCCAAGTCACCACAAACAATCTAGTGGCCATGTTCAAATCCATATTCCGGCAAATTATAATCAAAAGTAGACGATACACGATGATGTTTTGTATGTTTTTAAGAAAAAGGAGGTTATTTTCCCAGTTCAACTAACAAGCTTACCACATAGTCAATCAAACCACCAAATACACTTTATGATATTTCTTATTTTACTCACGTTCCTTCTTACTCACTACAAAAGATTTGTCGCTCACACTTACGTTGCACGTTGGTTAGCTGTCCATTGCGTGTTTATACAGGGTTATTTGTAAACACCAACAACCACGCAAGAGTATAGCTGTATGTATATTACATTACATCTTATGTGCCTACCTCGTTGGTTTAGTGGTCGCCAGCGCTACTGTAGAGCATGAAATCCTGAGTTCGATTCCCAGGGCGAGTAAAGTATCATTGGGTTTTCCGTCAGGAATTTCTCAGTAGCAGACTGTGCTCGGTTGATGGCAATATAGGCTTGCCTACTAATACATGGGACTTAAACATAACTGGCCAAATGTGGGTTTACTGTAATTCACCTCTGCCTTACCCTTCGGGGATTACGGGCGTGATGTTATGGTACGTCCTGTGTTTATTATGTGGAGCCGGTAACGGACATCGTACTGTGTTGCCTAAAGTAATGCGAGTAGTTTATCTTTTCTGTGATAAATCTTTGTGGACGTGACGCAGGCTCTGGACTGTGGGCTGTCTTTGTGGACAAAAAGTGGATGATGGTTCTGTATATAATGGTGGACGGGATATGTGGAATGTTAACATTTGCAAGTATTTGTAGCTTTTCTTATAAGATGTAGCCAGTAGCCACATCTTAGGTTATTTTGTAACTGCACACTGTCATTTAATACTTGAAACTTATTTTACAGCCTATCATAAAATTGTTAAAAACGATATCTAGATTTTTTAAGTAATCAAAACTACAAAATTACAATTTGGTAGAAGGTGACAGTGCTAAGCTTGTGATATTAATTTCTATGATAGAAAACCCCTTGCAGGTACACTTAATACACATAATTAAGCACTTGTTGGAACTTTCATCAACGTGGGTGGTTTAATAACTCGCAACAATATAAATCAACAAAAGCAAAATTTTATCGACTTATTTATACAAGAGTAAGAATAATTAGTATTACATAAAATGTTGGTTTCGCGTAGGTGTAACCACTTGTTAGACTTTACTTTGATTTATTGCCGAATTTTCTTAGTTCTGTCTTAAACAAGACTTTAGGATCAACATTAGAAAGAGTAGGTTTCTAAAAAAAAAAATATAATGAAATACTGAATTTATGATAATTGATCACTCTCCTGCCCTTATTCTAATTTATTTAGGGTTGGCCAAGTATGTCTTTGAAATACAGAATTATTAAGTACATATTTTTTTCTTTGTACACCACTGTTACCATTACAAAACTCCTAACACGGCAATTTTTATACATAAAAGGGGAAAAGTATTCCTGTGACCGCGTATGTTAATATCAACATACGCACATAAAACTGTAGGTAATAGTCGAGAAAAAATAAGCAAAGAAAGATTTATTAACTTAGTTAGTACATTCGGTATTATTGATGCTCTGACTACACCAACCAGGATAGTTGGATCTAGAATAGGAAAGCTTAGTAGCTATCTTTTGACTAAAAGTAATGATGACTAATACATACACGGTAGAGTACAAAATATCTTGACACAACCTTTTACTATGGTTTTATACAACATCTGCCTAGCCTTTTGTCAACTATGTTGGAGTCGACTTACAGTCTATCCGGATGTAGTTGAATACTAGTATTTTATATGGAGCGACTCACCATGATTTTATATAAATTCCTATCAATAATTATTTAACCTGTCAAAATAAAATAGACCGAAAGTTTTATTTACATAACTTCCACAAAAGCGGTCTAGAATCAGATACTTACGATAAAAGCTCTTCGTACGATGTCCTTCCAGAGTGTAATTTGCAGTCTTTCTCAGAATTGTGTAGTAATTTAACATGTAAAGATAGTCCTTTTTATCGGTACCGGACTAATAACATACCGAGACGAACTTCACTCTATAACAACTTCATAGTCTTGTCGCCACTTCAAAATCTTGAGTTAACAGAAATTGTATTTCTAAGGAGCTGCGTTCATTAGACGCCTATCCAGGTATCTTCATAACAAAGTTTCAGTTGGAGGCAGATCAACCTTGGCATTAGCTTAGGAGTACACGGGCGTAAACCAAAGTTTATCCTCTCTGGAGAGACGGTGTTCCACGTGCCGATAGTTTGCCTACAGGGACAGCAGGATTTACATTGTTTGAGATGCTGGACATAGCTGCTGGATTGTGCGGGGGCGAATATAGCATGGATTAAATGGTCTTCAACAGAGGTGCAGGTCTAACCGTATTTGAGCAATCAGTTATATCAAGCAGAAGTGCGCACCTGCGTTTTGGTAGCCTTACTTGTTTTTACAGGAACTGATAGACGTTACGCGCTTAGATTGTCACCATTGCTACCGCTAAGAAGAAGCATCAAAATAATAGACGGCAAGCATTTTGCCATTCACGGGGCTGCTCCCTAAATTTTTTTACAGAAAACCCAATATTCTTTTCCCAAACTGGAGGTCAAACCCAATTAAAAATTCCAACAGGATTGACAAAAATACTTTTTCACGCGTTAACAGCTAAACGGATAATTCATGACCTAGGTTACATGACAAATGATTATTTTATCCCAGCAATACATTCTTGTGGGATAATTTTCGACCCCCCGTAGTTGAAACCTTGGGCTACCTAGTTGGTATTACATAAATAGTACACAACTGAACACTAAACATAGAAAGGCAGAATTGTCAATCACTCCTAAAGAATTCCTAATAAAAAATATTGTGTTAGAGAATACTTTTCGTTGGACAGGCTGACAGTGACAATCAAGAAAATATTACAAGAACTTGTAGAAGAAGCCTGACATGCTGACAACAGTCTGACTACTATTAAGTGACAGATATTATTTAGAATTTCGACTTATATTTTAACCCTCGTGTTACATTCATGTTCGAAAATACTTCTATACAAGTAGCATATAGCATTTGATTATTAATTATCCATTTATTTTTAATAATAATTTATTGAAGGAATTTGATGCCCTTTTTTCGTATTCGTAAATACTTTTAAATATACCAAAGACATTTAAATATACTTGCGTTAGACGGGACATCGCGAACAAAATTGTACGTTTTCTCTTTGTAGGAGCCAAACTTGCTATTCCTTGCTTGTTTATATCTAGTGTAACGTATCAGAATTGATAATTAATGTGTAATTTTTCTTGAAGGTTTCACTGGGACATGGGATCACATTTTTCTATGCGATATCTTAAATCTTTTTGTACATACAACGCCATAATACAGGACTTAATGAATCTGTGCTTTCAAAATATCATACTGGAAATATCCCCAAAACACACACATACACTAACACACAAAACACACACTAACACACACACACAAAATATACCAAAGCCGTAAAAAAGGGATATTGCGACCACAAATCCGACGAAATCCAATTAGGTAGCAAAAACAAACAAAATCATGTGAAAACGTGAATCTATGTACTTTATTATTTACGTACGTATGTTATGTATTACGAAACTGTGTGTACATAAGTTTGGAAGTATGTTTTAGTGGGGTAAGTAAAGAAATGTGGTTCAAGACGGCGCGCGGCGTGAATATGCAAGGCGAAGCAGAGCGGGGCCTATACAGAGTGCGACAGAGTTAGGTCTTTAGTAGAAAGAACATTTCTACGCCTGTATAATCGTCGAAGGGTTAGGCAGACGTTTCTCCCGTTATAAAAAAGGAGAGACCTATTTCCATCAATCCGGCACAAATCCAATCCCAGGGCTGCTGCAGTTTTTTTTGAACATTAAAAATGACATGTTATGGTTATTAGAGTTTTGTTATGGTTATTAGACTTAGATTAAAAACAGACTTGCTTCTCTCTACTCCTACCTCTGCCTATCGCTACAGAGAATACAGGCGTTATATTATGTCTAGTATAGTGAAAATATATCACTTATCCCATCATGTAAGTGTCTATCTGTCTGGAGGCTAAGGTGGGAAGATAAACCCTCTTATTTACTTATATTATTTGATTGGATAGATTCGTCTGCGGACACGGAAGTAATTCATTTCATCTATTGACTCACTGATTTGGTAGTACGAGACTGGTTAGATTGTTTCGTGTTCGGAGTATTGGGAAACTATATATAACTATAATTATCTTGAATTTAAATGTTGGTATAGATACCTACTTTGTTCCAAGAATGGTTTTATTAATACCCATTTTGAAATCCTCTATTAGAAAACATAATTTTGTATTCCCGTGAGAAATTCAGAAGATCATATTGTATTTTAAGTATTTCTGCCAAACCAAATGCATGTATATAAAAAACGTATTAGTTTGAGGCTATTACAAACTACATCATACAACTATCATCAAATATTTACTGGTTGATGTTTAAATTCATATAATTATTAAATCTAAGAACATAATTTTTTTTTTTAAAAAAAACGTTGCCCACTCTAGGAATTTCTCCTGTATCGTGGGTGAGTTCACAAACATTTAAACTCACATACACAAACAGCCAGACCCGGAACAACTATCTGTAGTTCATACAAATATTTGTTCCGTGCGGGGATCGAACGCGCGACACGCAGCGCAGCAGTCAATAGCTCAGCCACTGCGCCAACCGTGCCCCCGAACTTTCTAGTAACACAATAAACACCTAACCCAAGTAAAAGTAATACCAAAAAATACTTATTTATAACAGACTTTTTAAAACTTCACCGTATTGTCCCAACCCGTCCAGTCTAACCCCACCTAACCCTACACACTCAAGCCTCAACATTTCACACCGCATCTCCTTCGTTTTTTCACCTTTACAAAGCCGGGCTTTGACTCGGCAAGCGCTCTCAAACACACTCCGAATGCTTGGATCCAGGTCGTTAGTTTAAGGTCGCTATGATTGCGTTCTCATGGCTGGGAGCGCGCCGTTTTAGGGTTATTGAGTGTCCGCTATTTTGTAATATGGTTTTGATTAAAATGGATTTTGATTATGATTTTTGATGAGTTGTTGTTTTTGTTTCTCGTCCAATATATTTTGACGATGTCAACAATATGGAAAGAATTGCATACCTATACTTTTGGTTATTAAATATCTTAAAGATAATCTAAAAATGATACTTATCTAATCTAAAGGGTATAAAAAGACATAGGGCATATTTTTTTTGTTCTAGATCATACCTGGGAACCTTCTAGTTACGGAGATATTGTGGGTCAAAGTTTTAACTTTTTCACAAGTATCTCAAGCAAACTAAGCAAACTAAGTAACTTTACGCAAAAAATATTGCTGGGAATCGATTTTTTTGGGGAAAAAATTACGTTTTACAGTAGGACTCAATGTTACGCACTGAAAACATAGTGCTGATGGATGGATTGAATAGTAAAGGGGTCCTGGAGGTATTTAAAGTAAAAATCTTACATTAAAAACATGTATTTAAAAAAAACCTTGTGAAAAAATTGGAACTTTGACCCCCAATATCTCCGTAACTAGAAGGTTACCAGGTATGGTCTAGAGCAAAAAAACGATCGCAACGACGGGGAGAATAAGTGCCTTTCGGCTTCGTTAAGACTCTGTTTACACCCTTTATATAATTTGACATATGACTTTTTTTTTTTGTGACCTTATTAGAGTGTTAGGCATTTCGTCTTTAATATACCTACTCACCTACCTAGTGTATAAACCAGGCGAAATTACATGATAAGATTTGTAAATATATACAGGCTGAAAGGACAGCCACGCACAAACGCTCACCATTCAGTACAACATGTCTGTAATTATCGGTATTACTTATAAAGGTTAATTAAAACCTTTGAGCAGTTCCCACACAAAGTAAGTTTTGATGTAATTCTATGAATTCTAAGTTATCTTAATGCCATTTCAACAAATTGCTTTCATGTAAAGTTTTCGTAAGTAGCGTAATGCTATTCATTACGACAAAAATGAAGGACCGGCCAATTTGTATCGACCAAGTTACTTGTTTAATTACTCTCCACCTACAAGACTAAGCAATACTAACATCAAGCTGTTTTTTTTTTTCATTTTAAGGTAAATTGAAAGCAGAGAATTCTCAATAACTGAAATTTCTATGACCCAAAATATTTACGACTAAATGCAACGGAAAGGCATTGTTTTCAGTGTGTTTATTTTCTCTGTTTCTTCCTTAAGAAAGTCCTTAAAGTCTCATAAATCATTCGGTTTAAACATGATACCGGTTTCATTAAACTGAGTAAAACTTGACAGATTTGTGTTTTCTATGCGAATACAAATATTGATAAAGAATTATCGTTTAAGCTCTAGTGAAAATGTGTTATGTTTATTTCGAAAGAGAAAAAAAATAACCTAGAATAAAATTAAGTGAAGGAAAGTTCTATTTGTAGTTCATAAATAGATACATCAATGAATTAAAGCTAATACAATATTACAACGAAACAACACAATCAACATATACAATCATTAAAACGAAATATTTACACAAAAGGACTATTTTATATAAAATAAACTAATTAACTAAATATAAACTTATTTTCGTCGTTACGTTCGGATATCAAAAATATTGAAAACGATAAATACTTTTTCCTCGAATATTGTTTTCAGCTTATGACAAGTTTCCCGACATAGCTTGTGACTTACCTACCGATACTGAGAAAACTTATATAAAGATATTATAGTAACGAAAAATTTATTGAGTCTTGTGCCAAGAGAAAGGTATTTTATTTTGACTATATTCCTATTCCCAAATAGACCCTACAAAGAAATAGGTAACGACTTGAGTGAGTAAGTGGATTGAAAAACGTCGTATTATGCCCCATCTTTCTCTTTGCACTGAAACAATGAAAACAATTGTGGATCAAACATGCCTTAGTTTGGCTTTTAGTTTCTCAATTTAGATTAGTGTAAAAATGCGGTTAAACTTTGATTAACTTAGTCAAAACAAAAGGTTATTACATTCGAAAGTCTCAAAGGCAAATATGATAGTAATAAAGACTTGAATACATCGAAAAATGTAACCTAGGACCTCGGTGACAGGTACAAATTGACCCAACTAACAAGGCTCGTCAATGTAACACCTTAAATTAAATCTATGTCATTAAGCACCCGACTAATAACTTAAAGCAATTAATTAGGTAAAAGTAACAGACTCTTAAGTTACGAGAGCATTCTTTTTTTGGCTACTTTTGTAAGTGCCTACTTCAAAGATATTTATGAGGCCATAGAGGAGCTATCAGGATAAATGTCATAGAACAAATGTGTTCACATGTCTCAGAGTCGCCTTAAAGCAAAATAACATTGTTACTCGGTTTCACACGTCACTTGTACTGACAGCAACCGGTTGGCTCATAAACTCGTGAGTAAACAACGATTTTGCTCGCATTGTCCCATCTATCTTTCTTATTTTTCGTGTGGTTGGTGCCTAACCTGGTGTCATAGTATTTATGCCACCCATTGGCCCTGACTTGTGACATGGGCCTGTGTCTATCTTAAGTATATCTAAATATGTTTGGACTACTTCAATAAAACAAATACAAAAGATACAATGATAAAAAAATATAAACATTAAGAAAAAACATTTATTTTCTACGACATCTTAGAGCTCAAAAAAGCGTTGTGAGTTACATAACACTAAGTTTATTACACAACGGTATCGCCACCAACTGAATCTATTACTGAGAAGATTGAAGAAAAAGACGTTTATTTTCTCGCTTTTGAAACTCTTGGATAATAAGGATAGGGACAAACGATCGAGAGAACTTAGAAGTGCAACTTAATTCTAAAAATAAACATAAGTTGTTGCTGCTTGTTTCTGTTTGGGGTTTACTGGAGAAATGTGGGTGTACTATTAGATACACCTCTTTCTTTTTTTTCGGATAGGAAATCATCAAGTGACTCCTCCCGCTCTGGGCGGAGCGAAAGGGGTGTCAGACTTGTACTGACTAAAACCCATCCACGTTCCTTCCTTGCCCTTTGTGTTCCAGGGCCGCGGTATCTCTTTCGAACAGTCCCGCAGCCCTTGCAGGATTAGATATACCTCTGTCTAACCCATCGGGGATTGTGTTTACATCAAGAATTTATCAGTAGCCGAAGTTTGGAAGTTGGTGGTGGGACAGCCCCCTGTCTCAGGAAGCACGTAAAGTCTGGCTAGCAGGTCCAGCAGTATCTTTCCCCAGCCATGTCAGATTGCTGTCTCATCGGGTTATGAGGGTAAAGGAATAGAGGGTGCACTTGGGATTGCGCACATACTTTGTGCTCTATAATAAAGGGTGTAAAAAGACTCTTAACGAAGCCGAAAGGCACTTGTTCTCCCGGTCATTGCGATCATTTTCTGTTCTAGACCATACCTGGGAACCTTCTAGTTACGGAGATATTGGGGTTAAAGTTCCAACTTTTTTTTTTTTTTTTTTTTTTTAATACTTGTTTTTAATATATTTTTTACTTAAGACTCCTTCACGATCCCCGTACTATTAAATTCATCCATCAGTACAATGTTTTGAATGCGTTACATTGAGTCCTGCCGTAAAACGTGATTTTTCATCAAAAAAAAAATCGTTTCCCAGCAATAATTTTTGCGTAAAGTTACTTAGTTTGATGTACATAATGCTTGGTTAACGGCTTCGTGAAGAGCCTGTTTACATCCTGTTTTTTTTTCCGGCATACAGTGCTAATCTTCGTCAAACTTGCTCACCGTGGCCGAAAGCAGTCAGGAGGACTATTTATTATCTCTATCTAAACTAAACTAAACTAGACTAAAAATCATTTGGAAGGACATCTGAATGAATCTTCGGCATCTTTTTATAGTGTGGTCGATATCAAGTATCATTGCTTGGAGCGGGATTAAGATTAACTTGTGAAGTGGAAAATTGGGCCACAATAGTTGTTTATGGCAGGCCACAAGCTCTGGCGTAATAAACTGCTTGAAAATACATTACCGAAGACTACTGAGTGATTACAGTCGTTTCACTTTTAGAATTGGTAATTTAGGATTCAAATCATCAACCATTTTTTTTTGTAGCTTTGACAATTGTGTTTTTTGGTAAAGGAAGTACGACCCGTTATCTGTCTATTTGAATAAAAAATAGGGAAACTTTTAAAAGTCCTTAAAATGTTACGCCAAAAACTCGTCACTTCAAAATACAGCATGATCTTTTTACAAGCGACCGTCAACACGCGCCATTAGGTAACAATTTCCTTCAGTACACAGTTGACGCACCCTGTTATTTTTTTATCTCGATACGCAACTGTCTGTGTCAAGATAATCGATATCTTCCGGAGTGAGACGGCGACTGAAGTGTCTTCTTCAGATAATATTTAAAATTATGTGTTAGAAGGATATTCTGTTGAAAGATAATATTTTTACAGCTTTAAACATGTTACAACGATTAAAGATGAATCAGGAATTGTATGGATGGACTTTAGAAATTCTATTAGTTTTTTTTACTGACACAATTTTTAAATAGAACAAAATGAGTGACACAAACTTAAAGATCGAACAAAAGTAACACATTCAAATACAAACATATCAAACAAAGTATGAAAGACACAGAAAATTCGAATCAATATATATAAGTCATTAGGTACATTGCGGCCCAGGAACATAAAGGGCAAGGAAGGAACATGGATGGGTTTTAGTCAGTACAAGTCTGACAATCCCTTCCGTCCGCCTAGAGCGGGAGGAGTCATTTGATGATTTAAAATAAAAACGTACACCATTCGAGAAAATCTTTCAAAGAAAATTCAAATCCAGCTTGACACTACGTTAATAATACCTACGTTATAATATTCAAAGAAAAGCGTTTTAAATCACAATTGTAATGTGAAATCACAATCAAAACTAAATGCCGTCTATAATTGTTCCTCATGGACATAATACCGGTGGCCTCGTCGTGAATGAAATATAAATAATTTATGTGCTTCCATTTCCTTGAATGCAAACCTGTGTTGGTACGTTAGTGGTGAATTCAGACGGTGCGACTTTTATACGCGATTAATCGTAACTGTATTAAGATTTGGTCAAACGAGAGAGACATATTGTGATCCGGCCCGGGACACCGGGTAGTAACGGATACTTTAGTACATTAATATAAGAGTCAGTTGTCTGGAGTTGCGTCTGCAATTTAGCCGTACCTGTGTGTTTTCTTCAGATATTTAGGCAGGTTTAAATACATAACATAACATAACAACACGCCTGTAATACCCGAAGTGTAAGGCAGTGGTGTAACTAATAGCACACCCACATATCGCCAGATATATTTAAGTCCTATGTAATTGGGGCGAGCTTATTGCCATCAAACAGGCATAAATCTAGACTCCGTGGCTGCTACTGAGAAGAAAGAAGAAACACCCAATAACGCATTGCCCGACCCGGGAATCTCTTGACCTCTTGATCAGCAGTCGCGCTTGCGACCACTCGACCAATGAGGTTTAAGTAAATGTTCTTATTTATTTGGAATGCTTTGTGATTTAATGGAGCATTTAATTAAGATTACTTATCTAAATCAACATGTATCATTCATTGCGTTATTTATAGGTTCTTAAAATAAACGCTATGATTGTGTTAAAAGAAAACTCAATTACCCATAAAATAAAGCTACGAAAACAATTATTTAGCCATAATACTTTCTAGAAAAATCGTCTGCCAAGGGTGGATATAATTAATTAAAGGCTGAAAAAAAATCAACCATCCGTAATATCACCCCGCCTACTTGTCTGGACCACCACAGTTAGAACTTATAAATCTTTATCTTCTATACTAATATAATAAAGAGGAAAGATTTGTATTTTTGTAAGTAACGAATAAACTTAAAAACTACTGGACCGGTTTGAAAAATTCTTTCAGCAATGGATAGCTACATTATCAACGAGTAACATAGGCTATATTTTATCCCCGTACTCCCACGGAAATAGGAACGCTAGTAACGAATATAATATTAGGTTCTATAATGCCTGGATTTTTTGAACTAGTTCTTCTAACCTAACAACCAGCCAGATCTTTTGTGGGGAAGATTTTGCGCTACTTCTTTTTCCCAGGAACAACATTAGAAAGTGGCGAAGACTTTGCGGTCCTCTGTCAATTTTGATGTTAAAAAAGTTCTGAATCTCAACCTAATTTGAATACATGACTCTTCATTTTAGTTTTATATTAACAGTTTCTACAAAATCCTAAAGGAAAGTGAAGTCTTTTATCCGTCAATAAACTGTCATCGAAGTCTGTGAAATGTAAGAAGAGCTACTAGCTAACCGACAGTCTTGCTACGTTCCTGAATAAGCAAAGTTACAAATTGATTCTAATTTATCGACGAACAGACATAAAATGTCCGTCTGTCGCAAAGATAACTCAAGATTAGGTATCATCTTTGAAATTATATTTGTCCACTAAGAAAAAAACTTTAATTATTTCGATCTTCATTTGCTTTTCAATTCCAACAAAGAATTCTTTCTAAGTTAAACTTGCACTGAGAATAGATTTAAAACTGTGAACCGAGTTCAATAAATGATTAAAATCATAAATTGCTAGTTAATCATGCGATGGATCTTCTAATAAGTATCTTTGGTTAGAGTTCAACTGATTTATTACTGCAGTTATTTTCTCTTAGTTTAAAATATTATTTGTGTTATACGTTTTCTGAAACTTAAGAAAGAAAAGTAATTAATAACGAATGTGATTTATTTGCGTATTTATAGTGAATGTTATTTTCTTTACTGGAGTTACGTCAATCTGTCCTGCTCGCAGTTAGGTAATATGTTTTATAAGCTTACTAAATGTTGCTATGTTGGCTTCATATGTATATGTTATAATATCATATTAAAGTTATGTAACATTATGTCTAAAAAAATACACGGTGCATCATAACTATTCGTTGCATAGCTTTTTTTTGTGAAATCACATAGACAAAATCATGACAAAATCTTCGTAGACAGTTATAAGTATAAACAGAGATTTCTCATAAAGCTGGTACTTGTTTTTTTAACTCTATCCTTTCTACAAGGAGTTTGGAGTCAAATAACCCGTTCCCATCTTTTCGGAGGCAAGTCAATTCGTTCGGGTCTAGCCTAGGAGCTCCCTGAATTCTATATTTAGAGGGTAATGCAGACAAATTGATCTGTTCCAGCAGCCGTTACTTGAATACCAATATTTTAGGCTGGTAATGAAAGTATTGCGCCTTTACTGGATCAAAATCTCAGTGGGGTGAATCACTTAAACACTTTAGACTTGATTTATTTTCACGCCTTTTTTGTAGGTGAATAGAATTTTATGTGAGGTCGATAGTGTTTTTTATCAGTACTTTGGAATAGTCTAGCGTATGTGGAATACTAAATTAAATTATTATATGAGTGTACAAGATTTAGAGAGCTATCGATTGGCGATAAAAAAGTCTTACCTCATTACTACACTACAACTGTCGATAATCAATGGGCGCTGAATTTCGTTTGCGTGTATTTTAATGTCATTCATTTTCACGTCCGTGACGTTTTGCTAGTTGATTTAATTTGACCCTGTATCACTGTCTGAATTCTTTACAACATGTAAAACAGATCATTATTGTCAATACATCAAAATTAATAGACAAAAAACAAACACGGTCAATAAAAGTCTTAACTCTGAGCCCACTGTACCAAACATTGGCTTAAGACTGCAAACACCCAACTATTGGCCGCCAGGTGTATGTACAATCGGAAGCCAGTGAACGATCAACCCACTACACCAAACATTGGTCCAAGCCTGGCTGTTGGCCACCAGCTGCATTACAGGCGAGGTCGGCAACCGGTGAACGACCAACTGACCTGCTTCCCACCGGTCGATGGTTGCACCGCGATCGATACTCCTCCACACTTAGTAACAGTGAGTTTCCATAAGAAATTGTGGTGGAGGTTTCAGTGAAAATTTATTGAATTATATTACAAACGAATCATTCGGCTAATGGTATTGTTATGTTTGTTCTAGTGAAATTGATATAATCAAGGGCATTTTAACGTTAATAAGATATTGCTTAATTATTTGTTTCCCTAACATCAACATCACGCCAGTAATCCCTCCTGGGGTAGGCAGAGGTGTACCCTAATAGTGTTTCCACATTTCGCCAGTTATATTTCAGGCGTATTAGGAGGATAGCCTTTTGCCATCATTCGGGCACAAATAAAACTCCGTCCTACTGAGAAATTCTTGATGAAATAACTCATTACTCGACCTGTGAATCAAACCCAAGACTTTATGATCTGCAATAGCACCAACACTGGTTTCAACTGAGATGTAAAATACTAAGATGTTAATCCTAAGCATGTTTTCCCTATATCAGGGTTCAGGATTTTCTGGGTTTTTCTATAAGGAATTTCTCAGTAGCAGCCACGGAGCCTGGATATGTGCCCGGTTGATGGAAATAGGCTCGCCCCCTATTACATGGGATGGGACTTTAACATTACTGGCGAAATGTGGGTGTACTATTGGGTACACCTCCGCCTAACCCTGCGGGGATTACAGGCGTGATGTTATGTTATGTTTTCCCTATAATTTCGTAATACTGTATTTTTGTCCTATCTAAAATTCCAATAAATACTGATACCTTTGTAAACAGTTTGCACGCAGTCCTGAACACTATCAACGCCTGATCGGTCGGCAATATGCCCAAGTTATCCCGGGTTACGTGAAAAGCCTCTTGGGTATTTGGCCGATCCCTCCCGAAAGGTTCCGAGTGCTGCCGATCGTTTATTTATGACTAGAGTCGAAGGTCCTGATTGATGATGGATTAACGATTTTGCTAATTTATGGATTGGTGAATAATCCGATTTATTACTGTATTTATCTGGCTGCAGTAAGGCACCACATTTTGATCCATAATATCGTGAGAATGTTTTAGAATTATTGTATCTTTTTTTAACATCATAAATAATAATAGGGCTTGATCCAGAAGCAGTACTTCACTGGACACGGCACGTATCGTTAGAAGGTTCCTCTCTCAAGCGCCCTGACCACCGGTAGTTCGGACCCTGTTCCCAATGCTGGTGGGCTACTATTTTTTATATTTTTAAAAGTTTTTTTATGTTGTTTTATATTTAAAAATATAATAAGTATGTATGTAAATAAATAAAGGAAATAGTAATATCTTGGGACAACCAACACACCGCCATCTGATCCCAAACTAGGCAGAGCCTAGTGACTGACTCAATCATGCGTTTTACTTCAATTATTGCATCACTCTCAAGACAGGCGTATGTTCTCGAACCAAAGATTCGAAGACATGCGACTTCTACCAACCCGGTCTGGGTCCGTATGGTAGACTACAGTCGACTTCCTCTTATAGAGAGGAGCCCCATCGGAGGCCTGGGTACCCGAAATGGGATCAATAGGTATATTTAGGCTCATTATAACTCATTTTCCTGTTTTGTTCCTCTGTAACCAAAAAGCTCCTTTTCTCCAGTCTTTAACTCTTGTTAATTTTCTAAAACTATTAAGTAAAAAAAAAATTTTTTTTACACACCCTATTCGAAAGAAAAGATCCCTGTAACCAAGCTAGGTGATAAAATCCTTATAGGCGCTTATATTGTCGGGCTATATGACTGCCCTACATCCAACATTTTATTATAAGGCCTACATGTAGGCTTAGAAGACCTGTTAGACGTAATGATTAAATTCGCTTAGTAAATATGACCATGTATGAGGGCAAAATTAAAGGTTTTCAAATTATCAAACTCAAAAGCATTTATTTCAATAAGACCATTACAGGCACTTTTGAATGTCAGAAAAACAAAGAAGGCTAACCTACAGTCACAGACACAAGGCTTAATAACTTGTGAAAGTACTGTAGGTGCCCATTCCAAAGCGTAGATCTCTATGGAGAAGAATGGGCAAGAAATTCCATGGACACTCTTTTCAATCAAAATATTGTTACAAAATTTTGGTTACATCATTCATGTTAAGATTATACATATATGTGAGAACGATGTAGAAATACATGCACGTTAAGAGCGTCCAGAGTAAAAGACTGATGAACAATTTAAGAACAAAGTAAGAAGTTAAAATAAGCCGTGGCAGCCTAGAGATGACCATAATAATTATATAGGGTGTAAACAGACTCTTCTCGAAGCCGTCAACCAAGCATTATGTACATCAAACTAAGTAACTTTACGCAAAAATTAGTTCTGGGAAACGACTTTTTTTTGGGCTGAAAAATCATGTTTTACAGTAGGACTCAATGTTACGCACTCAAAATATTGTGCTGATGGATTGATTGAATAGTAAGGGGGTCCTGGAGGTGTTACAAGTAAAAATATTACATTAAAAACATGTATATAAAAAACTTGTGAAAAAATTGGAACTTTGACCCCCAATATCTACGTAACTAGATGGTTCCCAGGTATGGTCTAGAACAAAAAAATGATCGCAATGATGGGGAGAACAAGTGCCTTTCGGCTTCTTAAAGAGTCTGTTTACACCCGTTAGTGACGTAGTCAGGATTTATGCAAATTATAAAATGATGTATGTGGGTGAAAGCTATCAGCTATAGATCCAAATATTGTTGTCATATTTTTTTGTAGTTATTTATGGTTAACGGGGTTAATGTTGCGTCTGACAGAAATGATTAAGGTTAGGTAAAGTCTGGTAGCACTGCTTGTTTTTCAGATCACATAAATTGAACTTTTTTTTCCTTTTTTATGAGGCGTTTGAGTTATTTGTATTTCAACATTTCTTGAGCTACCTTTGGTTTCATTTTTAGGGTTTCGTACATAAACTGTTTTTGTTCCCTGATTCGTTGATTGATTTATTTACACAGACCCCTGTGGGCCTTTTTAGTACCTACAAGAAGATTAAAAAAATCCTGTCATTAGTAAGCAAAAACTCTTTACAAGCTTACATCCATCTTTTCTGTCAGGGCAGCCAATAACCCAGATGCAGCCAACTCAATGGTCCTCCACGACACACAGTGGAACGAATGTATGGGAGCGGTTGGACGTAGACATGTCCGAAAAATAAGAGTAAAATTATGACAAACTAATGATGCCATCTTATTCGATTACTTAATGCCTTCATAAATTGTGGTGATGAATTTCTTCATAACTCCCATATTTCGGGAGTAATTTGAGAAAATGTGAAATTTTACTATGAAAATGAGTGTATCGAGCTCTCTCCCTCCTGATTCCGGGCTTGTTTCAAGTACCGGTCTCTAATATCGTAATGCTATTACTAAGAGCTATATTTAATACTAAGACACATAGTGCGCCAAATGTGCACTTTCTGGGATAAAAGGAAATGAAAATTAAAAAAAAAAAACGTTTTTTCCCCATTTGTATTTACTTTAAACCGCAGACAGACTTATTAAGAGGTCTATAAATATATTATATATATACAGAAATATATATTAACAAAAATATTCACAAGAACTGATGAGAGTATGACTTTTAAGTAAGTTGATAATAAATTACCTAGTTTCATTAAAAGTACAATAAATAATTAAGATGTAAGCTCTAATTTACTAAGTTACACATTTTAAAACAATAACATCATTTAATTATCTTCGTCATCATCATCATCATCAATTAATTCAAATTCAGAATCGATGTCCGCTAAATCATTTATGTTAACAAATTCGATATCACTTTTCTCAGAATCCGTAAGGTCATAAAATTCCTTAAAAGAAGATTTTTTTACAAACTTATTTCCTTTTGGACGGATACTTGTAACAAGTGGATCAGAAGACAGTAAAAGATTGTGCATAATATCTTCATTGCATGAGATACTGCTATGCTTTCGAGAATGCCCCTCTCTATATTTTCTAAAATCTTTATTTCTAGCCTCAGATGCCTCTTCGGATAGAAAACCAATGGGCACAATTGACATGTTCTGAACTATGTCTGGCCCATGCATTAAAATTTTATGAAGTGAAGAAGGCATATAATACCATGGGTATAACTCCACGTAAAGCTTAGCAGTATCAAAGCAGAACTCTCGGAATTTAGTTACGTTGATCTTCTCTCCTGATGAAATACACTGCAAGATCACATAGATTTTTCTTAAAAGCATAGCATCTATTCCGGTCAGTTCAGCAGATTTAGTGTAGTTTTCAAAAAATCTCCTTGCCGAGTTGCCATTGTTGGTGGATCCACTGCCTTGTTTCACAACATCGAGAAGTAAGCCCGTTTCTCTTCTTACAGCCTCTTGAACTCTTTTCTTCCTGTCATCAACTTGCCTTTTTGCTATATCACCCCTTACTTGCCATGATTTTATGTCTAATTTGTAGGAAATGTGTAATAAGCATTCCATTGAGCGAATCCAAGCGTGAAGGGTGCTTAAGCTATATTTATACATGTCCTCGTTTGCGTGTTTATCTTTGATTAACTCTAAATTATTCATTTCTTTAGGACAAGCCTTGCATATGTCACACACTGAAGCTGCTGTATCGGATATAATGGAATGAATTTTACCATCAATCATTGTCAACAGCAGTTGGTGTTTGACACTAATTCCATCAGTGATGGTGGATGGAGTTAAGGCTTCAATCTCTGCTTCGATTTCAGCCATCTCTCTCTGCACATTTTCTTTGGTTTCCTTTATAAACTTAAACAATATTGGCCGGCAAAATGAAGTGGAAGATGGTCGCTCGTTTTCCCAAATTGTTACACCTTTTGAGACGAGCCGCAGTGGTACAAGACTAATCATAAAATTACTAGCAAGATCGATTTGCTCATCTTCACTCGTCCTTTGATGATAAATGCTTTGGCTAGATGATCCGTCAAAACCCCATTTGCTGGTCAATACGAGCGCGAGCTGTTGATTGGGATCAACAGGGGTTTCTAACGACCTAATAAGTCTTCTTGAGGTTAAATCCATCAAGGCTTGTAATTTGATTTTTGCAGAGCTCTCTGTAACTGTGAGATCTTCTTTGGCCGGATAGCACTTAATTTTTTCTTTAACCAACATGTAGTAACTCGGGTATTGAAGAGCTCCTTCTTGAGTGTTGAAATCCCGAAGAGTGTTATAGCGCCATTTCGATAAGTTCATCGATACATAAAGAGCCAATGCCTTCAAAGGGGATATTTCCCGTACCTGAATTGATTTACCTTCAATGAAGGCTTTGATTTTTGAGGCCTCTTCTGGATTCTCCGTCAAGTATTTCATAACATAAGCTGTATCGCTTTGTCCTGCCTTTTGAAGCGCCCTTTCGGCCGAAAACATAATTTCAGCGCTGCTACTGCTGCATGAAAGACTATCTTCAGTGCGTCTTCTTTTTTGCCGGTTACTAAGGTCCTCAAAAGATTTACGAGGACTAGGATGTGTACAAGTTGAAGCATCAGATTTAGCAGGAGAAATTATGGGCTCGATGACGTCACTTATATTTTCTGTAGAAGGTTCCATATTTTCATTCTGTAATTCCGGCCATTGAATTGCAGCCTGTAGCCAAATCTCATGTTTCTTCCGAAACTTATCTGTGCTTCTTCCAGACTGTGTCCATTTTGCATAAATGCGGTAGCAAAATCGACGACACCAGTCTTTTAAACTTGTTTGAGCACTTTCACATAACTGAACACAACTGTTATCTTTTAAAACACTGAACAAATAGTTAAAGTCGCGTAAATCTTTATGTGCGCGTGCGCATAAAGCAACGTGAATATCAAGATTTGTATTAAAATTTGGAAAATACATTGCGAGATTAGCTTGGATACAACGAGGTGTAAATCAACACTGATTTTAAAGTTACTAATAGTGACCTATTTATATAAAATCCAGGTATCCCAGGTATCCTTTGTTAAATATTGCAAGGTAATTAGTTATTGTGATAATTAGTAAATGATGCATGCTAAATTAGTGTATTAAGAGCCATTTAGTAATTAAATAATAGCAATGTTCTTATCAGTAATCATTAGTGCATCAGTTTTATATGTAAACCTTAAGTCCCTAATTATATATCCTAATTAGCTTATATCTTCTCTAATTGGCTGCTCAGAAATGTTATTGTAATAAGGTAAACCTTTAGAAAAACGGTTTTAATCAACAAAATAAACAAAAAATAAAAAAATTGTGTTATAAAATAAACATCACTCTTTATCCCAGAAAGTGCACATTTGGCGCACTATGTGTCTTAGTATTAAATATAGCTCTTAGTATTAGCATTATGATATTAGAGACCGCTACTTGAAACAAGCCCGGAATCAGGAGGGAGAGAGCTCGATACACTCATTTTCATAGTAAAATTTCACATTTTCTCAAATTACTCCCGAAATATGGGAGTTATGAAGAAATTCATCACCACAAGTTATGAAGGCATTAAGTAATCGAATAAGATGGCATCATTAGTTTGGCATAATTTTACTCTTTTTTTTCGGACATGTCTACGTCCAACCGCTCCCATACATTCGTTCCACTGTGCGACACCCGGTCACCGTGTCAAGTGCCACGGGAGATTGGCCCTCCGATCACTCGCCGGTTGCTAAGCAGTTGCTTAAGATGTAAATGGGTCAATAAGGATGTGTTTAGCTTGAATTTGTTACGCTATAAACTATTAGGTATTTTAAAGTCATTATAAAGGTCAAAAGTCAGTAAGCAAGATAGTAACAGAACTATAACGAGGGTTAGTAAGACGTAACTATAAAAAGGACAACAGGAATTTTATTGTCAAGCTCAGCTTTATGACTTGTATAAAACCTTTTTTTAATTAAATTGACACGTGTAGATCACGCCTGTATTTCCAAGACGGGTAAGGGAGAGGTGTACTTACAATACACCCACATTTGGCCAGTTCTTTTTAAGCTATGTAATACGAGCGAATTTCTATCAGTTGAGCACAAAACCAGACACGGGGCGGGAGAAAGTCTAGGTGGAAAACCCCTACAACACTTGGCCTGATCTGGGAAACCCAGTACCGCATTTTCAGGACCTCAAAACCTCATTCTCATTAGCTTAAGCATAAACCAAAACATTTTTAATATTTATTATTTAATTACACACACGCCTGTAATCCCCGTAGGGTTAGGCAGAGGTGTACCTAACAGTACACCCACATTTCGCTAGTTATGTTTAAGACCCATGCAATGGGGGGCGAGCCTGTTTAATTAGTTTTACAATAAAGTTATGTATCTATCAAGAACAGTTTACGGTTTAAATCGCATCAAAAATAAGCCATCTCACATCACATCTTGGTAACTAAGTTACGAATTAGTGCGCTTGCTTTTCTTCTAAATAATTAGGACGGCAGATAATTATCTTAGGCCAAAGGTAACGCTAAAATGAGTAATATCAGACATCTGATATTACGAAGAATCTTATGTAGGTATTATTAATTAGTTTACTTAAAAAGGTTATGTTTTTGATGTTTGAAAAGTGCCTCTTGGAAAAACTGCAATTTTGAACCAACTGCCTCAGAAAGAGGACGTTGTTTCTTGATATATTGATGAAACTGTGGTGTTTTATTTAAGCAGTTACCAGGTTAGCTTTAAAGAGTTTGAAGGGATTTTTGCAAGTGGCAGTCAACCTGTTAAAGACATACAAAACGATTTATTTATTTAATACTCGGAATTTCTTTTTGTTAAATTCACTACGAGTTGTTCTTCTATTTCGTCGTGTATATGCTTGTTATGTTGAAGTTTAAATAATGGGTTATATGTTTAATAAGAATTGTTAACCTAAAGTTTTTGAATCAGATATTTTAAGTAATTTTTCACCATCACACTTCAAACATACACAAAATAATATAACATAGCTAAAGGGTTGCCAGTAAATCCTTAAGATATTCAGCCACTGACAGTGTTGCCCTCGCTAGAATGTAGGCTATACAGCTATTAGCTTCAGTAATTCACTTACAATTCCGATATTATGATAAATTCATTGTTTTAGGGATTGTGTTTATATTATTTGACATAAATGTGGTAACTTAACGTGATTGTGCCAAATTTCTGTAACAATCTGTGTCAATGGATTTGACGTAAACTAATATTTTAGATGCGAATATTCCAGATTCCTTCGAAAATAAAGTTATAGTGTTATTTATCCTAAATTTGCAATACTGAGCTTAATTGAGTTCAGCTGTCAATCGAGCGACTCTCCACTTTTTTGTACCAGCCTTTTCAATGAAGGTTGGATTAGGATGTATTACTAAAAAATCATAAAAGAGAAAAAGAATAAATAGACATCAGCTTAACGTTAAATGTCATTTCTGGAAAATATTATATAACATTTTGAAAAAATTATAAAATGTTATGTTAGAAAAAAATGAAATGTGATGTTATGTTAGAGAATAACGTGAGTATAGTGTTATATGCACAATATCTGTTATACACAAATACCACAATTTAAGATAAAAAGTTAAAATTATGATGAAATTATGAATGATAACGCATTTCCCCATTGGAAGCAAGACTTGATTGTAAATATTGTCCCCCTTACCGTTTTCGATAACGGCGCGCGGCGCGGCGATCCTTGCAAGCTATTACTTCCTTGCTTGTTATTAGTGTATGCATAGGAGGGCTTAGGTATCTCTTTATGCATTTGAAGGTTTTCGTCGAATGTTTTTACATGTATATATGTAAACTAAGTGCTTGACACTTCGTTTAAGAGTGTTTGAATTTGCCGCGTAATAACTTTGATGTGTATAAGTTATCTGTGAGTGAACTTGGTAGTTTCTATGGAGCTGTCAGATTGACGTATTGATACAGCATGCGAAATAGGTTATGAAAATTATATTGTAATTTGGATATTTAAATAATAGTGATTAAGAACTGGTGAAACAATAGCTTTAAATGTTGTTTCTCTTTTCAGGTGAGTTTGTTATTAGTTAAGGTTAAAGAATGTATTAGTGTTAAAAGAGTTTTTGTAACTAAATAAAATGTCCTCTTTTCAGAGCAACTCAATTTAAGTTAGTTTTACTGTTCACCATAGTATCCAAGGATACATTAACACATTATATATAAATCATAGAGCGCCAAAACGACCTATGCGAAGCGAGCCTCTCCCAAACTAATGGATCAATAGTGCAAGCGTTAAGATGCTGCTTGAACTCATCCCTATATCATCATGTATGAGCCGTTCTAACGTGTCATTAACTAATGCAAAGGACACTTGACCGTGCTATGTTGGCTGCGGGCTGTTCGAAAGAGATACCGCGGCCCTGGAACATAAAGGGTGGGGAAGGAACATGGACGGGTTTTAGTCAGTACAAGTCTGACACTCCCTTCCGCTCTGCCCAGAGCGGGAGAAGTCATTTGATGATATCCCATCCGTAAATAAAAAATATGTGTGTGTACCAGAGTACACAGGTAAGAAGTGAAACTTCTTTACGACATATCATTTTTCTACTATTTGCAACTTCACGAAAATGGGGTAGATAAGCCTTAAGAAAATCAATTTTTTCCGTATTAAATTAAAGCTATTTTATTATTATAGACATGCATACAATTAATGAGTAATTTATTTTATCATTGTTCTTATTATAATATCATTGCTATTGTTGTATTTCATCAATAATGATACATTATATTCTTTACGTCAAAAAAAGTAACATGGCGCG
The DNA here is from genome assembly GCA_950005105.1 of Lycophotia porphyrea. NCBI lineage: Eukaryota > Metazoa > Arthropoda > Insecta > Lepidoptera > Noctuidae > Lycophotia > Lycophotia porphyrea. The sequence continues at coordinate 912,097 of OX465387.1, read as the reverse complement.
TAACCGCAAAACGTGACGATTTTTAAAAAAAATCTCCCATACGTCGATAAAGAAGTTTCACTTCAAAAAAAAAAAAGCCGTGTTATGTTAAAGTAAAACAAATAATTTATTTATTTGATAACCAACACGGTTTACCTTCATTATAAAACTTCAACTATAAGTACGATTCAAATTAAAAATAACTGTACGTTGCAGTTTGCAGTGGTAAGAAACCTGAATCCTATATTCTATCTATATTTTCTATGATGAGTTCAGTGTCAGTGATTCATTATTTAAATGTCCTAAATATTAAAGTAGGTTACTGCTCACTCCAGTTCCAATTGAGATAAATTACGTAATACCTTCTAATGGTTTAGGGATTAACGTATATGGGTTAAGGGTTTATAATTAATGTGATGTGCGGATACAACTGTGTCGAATTTATTTCAGAAGTTAGACCTTTTAATTCCAGTGTCTTTTTGCTGGGAAATGACCTAATTTAAGAGGATGATTTTAGATGTCGGTTTATTTAGTCTCTTAATTTTTTTTATGAAAATAACCAATGTCGTTTATGTAGTAACCTGAGTGAACAATGATGTATTGTATATCTGTTTGTACTGCTTTAGAGCTTTGAAAATAAATCTATACTAGTATTAAAATTTTTAAAAATTCTTTCAGCAATGGATAGCTACATTAACAGCGAGTAACTATGGCTATATTTTATCCCCGTACTCCCACGGGAACGGGAATTATGCGGGTGAAACAGCGTGACGTCCGCTAGTCACTAATAAAGGCATAAAGTGCCACTAATTTAGCATAAAACAACACATAAGGCATAATATGTTGCTCATTTGGCTCAACGTATTCGTAAACAATCAGTATACGTACGAGGTAAGATGGCTTACCCAATTAACTGAGCCCGTTGCGGTTAGTACTAAAATATTCAGACGGAATTGGCCTGAATGTTTTCAGATTTAATTAGTCTGTCTGGTAAGTTTTCATATCCATTTATTTAGTTTGTTTATGTAAGTCAGAATGCATTTTAATGTAATGATGACCTACTTTTTATATCAAGCGAAGAGAATTAAGGAAAAGCAAAAGGAAAAGGAGTCTATGTATGGATCGTGTCAGGTGGCGGTTTTTAGTTTCTGCTTAACCACATGGGCCCAATACGTCGGTGTAAATAAGAACAGTGGTGGCTAAGTTGAAACCACACGAATTTACGGTTGTAGGTCACGGATTCGAACCCAGGCAGGCTCTTTAGTAAGTGTTATTTATTCCATCACCCTTGCTTTCAAAACGGTAAATGAAAAAATCGCCAGGAAAATGGCATGTCCTAGAACAAAAATTTGAGACCTGTGCCAGCCACAGGCCAGTAACTTGCACTGGCTCCTCGTTTTGGATATCTTCAGTAATGGAAGAACTAAATGGTAGACATGTTATATTGTCTTTTTTTATTATTTTTTTTCGGATGGGAAATCATCAAATAACTTTTCCCACTCTGGGCGTAGCGGAAGGGAGTGTCAGATTTGTACTAAATAAAACCCATCGATGTTCCTTCCTTGCCCTTTGTGTTCCAGGACCGCGGTATCTCTTTCGAACAGTCCCGCAGCCCTGGCAGGATGTTATATTGTCTATATATTGTCGTATTTTCAATAAATATCTATTTTAGTCACGTACTAAAGTTTAATATAAATTCCTAGGACTGTCGTTAGGTAATGTTCTATGAGTGAATCCTATTAGCAGCTTTCAGGACGTGTATAGTGGATGTTTTTTATTTATGTCATCTCGTTTTGAACCGTCTTAAGGGTCACGAATTAAAGATTGTATTTTAGAGCAGAGTATTTTAATCAAGTTTACTACAGTGTAGTAAACTTCGCGTTAGTGACGTCTGGTGCATTAAAATAGTGGCTATTAGACATGGGCTCTTTTAGTCTTGTGGTTTGGTCGTATTAAGATTGTGTCTGCGAATTCTACATACATACATAACATCACGCCTGTAATCCCGATAGGGTTAGGCAGAGGTGTACATAATAGTACAACCACATTTCACCAGTTATGTTAAGTCCCATGTAATAGGGGGCGAGCCTATTGCCATCAACCGTCACAAATCCAGACTTCGTGGCTGCTACTGAGAAATTCCTGATGGAAAAACCCAATAGCACTTTGCCCGACTTGGGAATCGAACCCAGGACTTTGAAGAACCTCCCCCCTCTCAACGAACCTTAATGAATTCTATGAGTTGTACTTCCCAATAAATACCATTAACACAATCGATGTCGATTACCGATGATTAAATTACCTATATGACCTTTATACTGATGAAGTTACTCGTGATAGGGAGAGACGTCCTTCGTAAGAAATTAGTCAAACACTCAAGTGCTTTTAGTGACCGCTTATTAGCTTTATTTAGAAACTAGCGGACGTCACGCGGTTTCACCCGCGTAATTCCCATTCCCGTCGGAGTACGGGGATAAAATATAGCCTATGTTACTCGCTGATAATGTAGCTATCTATCGCTGAACGAATTTCTCAAATCGGTCCAGTAGTTTTTAAGTTTATTCGTTACACACAAAAATACAAATCTTTCCTCTTTATAATGTTAAAAAATAATATATATTTAGAAATACGTGCATATATTTCTAAATATATGCACGTATCAATAGACGGGTAACAATATTTGCTTGGTTAAGCAAATATTGTTACCCGTCTCACTCTTTTCAATATTTATAACATCCGCGTTCAAAGTGTTGTTTTTGGTATTTCTATTAGATAATTTGCAGAAGCGGCCCAGATTGGGTTTGTACCCAGTTTTGTGGAATTTGTGGAAAATTTCTTGTTCTCTACCTAGGATGTGGGCCTCAAAACATAACCAGTAAAATAATAATAATAATTCATTTATTTCGGACAGAATCCAAAGAAAAAAAGAAAGAAAAAAGAAAGAAAGAGTAAAATGTGAGAAAGAAAAAAAATACTTTTATTGCAGTGGGTGAAATGCACATTTCTATCTGTATGCTGGCGTGACTTCAAATTCTAGGGCACAACATTCTAAATGAATAATAGTAGGTACCGAAGTCTTGAATCGGTTATACTTTTAGTTTAATTTATTTAGTCCTGCACTTTACGACTCAAGAGACGCTAAGTGGTACAAATGCCACTTTGAATAGTTTCGTTTAGTTCTATTCAATTTACAAGTCTTTTTGAGCATTATAATGATTATTTATGTCACCTTGTAAACAGTCATAATAAAAAAATATTCAAAGGAATGTACCACTGGATACCTCTGGATTTTCTCTTCTCTTTCTCCACTGGATTTTTTTGTGTAGAGAAAATACCTAGTTCAATTGCAGTAGCATTGCAAAGGGCATAAACTTCTGTTAAATGTATTAAAACATAAATTTGTGGACACCAAAACCGTCTCATTTAAATTTAACTTGTAACAAAAAAAACAATACTTACGCAGTTTCGTATTACTGGGTCTTAAGTGTGTCAGCAAACGTAACCTTGAAGCTTGAATAAAACTGAAAACATACGAGGAGTTCTTAGTGCGTTTCCACTGTGGTGCCCTCTTGGATAGACAATAGGAACTACTGCCAAAAAAGGTACCACGGACCACTTCATCCAAAGTCATATTATAAGCGAAAATGTAACACTATACATCTGTTAACTTTTCACGCTTGGCGACAGAACGAATTTCGCAATCGCAATGTGGCAAACAGATAAACCATGACATCAATTTGAACTTAGGATACTTTTTAGCCCAATAGTACATTCAATTCAATTCAATTCCTTTATTTCAATCGTCAATTGGATCATAGCATTAGGTACATAAAATTATAAGAAAAATAAATAAAAATAATACAGAACACAATATTTCCTACAAATTAAAAATTAAATTGACAAAGTCCCATTCAATTAAAAATTAAATTAAAAAAACATAATTAGAAAAAACATAAATTACAAATTAAAAAATAATAATAACTGATATAAAAATTATTAAATAAACTGTCATTTATGCTTAAATGTCACAAAAAAACATACAACAATGGTTAATGTAATGACAGTCGAACCTCTCAGCCGTCATCTTCAAGATGGTGTTGGAGCTGACGCGGATCCTGCGCACCAAGGATGTGCACCGTTTCCGCATCGCGAGCGAAGCTGCGGCTAAAAACCTACTAACCAATTTTTTTTCCTTGCTATTTCATCCGACTTTTCAAGGTAACATTAACATAGGAGAAGTCCTTTACTTTATATATAAGCTTACTCATCCGCTATAACTAAATCGAGTCTCTAGTGAGAGCTCGACTGAACTTTATTTTTTATAGTTGTTGTTATCAACGAAGTTTTAGCTCTGACTTAACAAGGGAATCTGCTTGAGAGCAATTTCTAGAATGGTTGTATTGTATATCCTATAGTCATTTTTGCCATAATAATCTTCCTGTTTGTTGCTTTTCTTATATTATTATGAAGAAAGTTTTGTTTTGTCGCTAAGAAACTTTGTTGGGTTCGCGTTTGAGCGGTGAAGAACTTTATTGTAGTCGTAATCAAAGTCATGAAAATTGGTGGGCTTGACTTATATTGCATTTGATGCTAAGTTTTTTAAAGTTTCCTCTTTCCTACCGTATTGCTTTGTTCGGCAGGGTTCAAGATGATATTACATTTTTATTTAGCAATCACTCGTAAGTCCCTACACCACATTGCATGAAATAAAAGATTTAATATTGAAATATGTATTCTTTGCTAAACATCATTGTTAAGATGTTACAAGACAGGATAGTAAAGAAAAAAAAAAGAAAAGTCTTAACAAACGTGAATTGGAGATCACCTTTTAAGCAACAAGACGTTTGTCTTAGGTGACTCCGCTCTTCCACGTAACAATAAAGTGTATGCAATTGAAAACAAAACCAAAAAATAAAAAAAAATGTAAAAAAAAATAAAAATCAAAAAAATTAAAGTGCCTTTTGAAAGTGTCTTTTCCCAATAAAAAAAATCGACTAACAAAATAATACAAAAATTAACATAAACCACGTCTTCATACACAAAACACCTCCATGTGTTCACACAAGATATCAAATTAATTACTCCCATTTCGCAACATTTAGGCTACACTACAATCTGGCATTGAAACAGGATGCTGGCGTTACGAAGGATTACATGTATTTAGTAATGGCTTATGGGTATGTGGGGAATAGTAAAGTGGATTAATTTGTAGTGCGTGAGAGATTGATGTAGAACTGTACTTTAACATGAGCATCATCATCATCGTGTGTATTTTGGTTTATTTCTATAACTATACTTACTTACAGATTTTTGCAATATGGTCATTTTATAAAGTCTTAAGCATTGTTGTGTCTTTTTGTTTGTTCAACGCATCAGTTACTATTTTAATTACCAGACCACGGTAGATTCCAAATATCTTGATTGAGTTGTTTTCCTAATGTAAATTATTTCAGCATAATTTATTAGTATACCCTCTTTTTCTCTCTCTTAGAGATTTTATAGGTTGAATAATTGAATATGCTGTGCCTATTCCCTAACAATAAGTTTGCTATAGATCTATGACTCATACGCTGCGTACCCTGTGCGCCATATAACAGATTACGTTACATCACACGTGAGGACCCTCGTCTGCTCAGATTGATACAGGTCGTGCCATCTTAACGTTCACTGTGACTGTCGTTGTAATGAACAGACAGTTAGCATGAGGGCTTATGTATAGACTTGTATTGGATATGAGTTTTAAGATCACGGTGTACTCCCACTGGAAAAGGAAAACCTTAACTAAGTAAAAAGTTTTGTTAAGACAAGTCACTTCTTTAGCCTTACGAGATCTTTTTAGATGTCCTCAGGGCAGACGGAGGGGTTTATTAACTTCTTACCAACTAAACCCACACTATGTTCAACTCCTTCTGGGTGAGGCACCAGAGTACCTATTTGCATAGTTGGCCACTCTCCCTAAAATTGTCTCGCATGACTTCCACGAAGACCTAGTCAACGGAATCAGAACTCCTTTTGTTTTATTTCCTACGCATAAGAAAATAATAAGTACGAACAATTTTCTGACTTTTACCAAAACATAACCTCATTAGGAATTCAAATGTAAAGTAATTATTGTTGGGAATTTTCTTTCAATGAGAAAAGTTCGGTGACTAAGGAAGGCTGGCATACTTTGAGTGAAATCTGGGCACAGTGACTTCGTTTCTCTAAGTTTGAGCACGTAATGTTCATTCCAGGACCCGGTTACATTTATGGAACACTTACCCATTTTATATGGCATACTTTGTGAATTGTTTATTCCCGATATTTCACGTAACAGGGAAAGTCGGGAGCCGCTTGGGATCTATGCCTCCGACACTTGTTTCTGGGTTACTATTGCCGGTAATTCAGTTTGAGCTTTGGTGTTGTTTACTTTTTTTTGTTTATGTTACAAGTAGGTCGTTGGTTGTGTTTGGCATTTTTGTTAAGGAAAATATACTAACACAAATTTTTGGCACGGCTAGATTTCGATCCATCTTTTTTGTGTGCAAATGTAGGTGATATTTGCACAAAAAGAGTAGCATTCTGTATCCCTCAAGGATTCACTCAGATATCGCTAGTTAAACTTAACATAGCACAAAAAATCATCAATTGACATAAATGGCGCTTTGAATAATGGCGCTTACAAAGGCAACCAAAACTAGTTTAAAACAATTCATATCTAGAAGCAAAACTAATTATAAGGGAAAGAATAGCTTAAACGTCTTAAACTAATTTACAGCTCCGGGTGGCCTAAAACGAGAAAATTAATGTTAAAGAAAAAAAACTTCATTGCAAAAATTATTTAAAATTGAAACACCTCAATTAAATGAAAACGGAAGTAATTATTCGAAAGAAAATATTATGTTTAAAGAACCAGCAGTTTATCAATGGAATCACAGAATGAGTAGGTGGTATCTGTAAGATTGCTGTAATTGTACCCAATTGAAGTGTTACATCATGAGGAAACCGGCATTACCCAAAGGAGTGACAATCCACAGAAATGTGAGAGCAGTGTGAACATTACAGGCTTATTCTGCTATACAGGGTGGAAGGGACTCCCACGCTAAAATGGTTACCGATTCGAGAAAATGTACATGATTCTGACAACCCACCACAGAATTTTCTCGTTGGTTATTAAAAAAAATACAGCTGTTTCCTAGCAAACTGCAATATGCTTTTCTTTAAAATTACCGATGATAATTTTCTATGTGGGGAGGTTCAGAATGATGTAGCTACCGAAAACGTGGTTACCGTACTGCACTTAATTATAAACTAATTATTTTTAAAGGCCCTTAAAAACACCTCGCTTTGATTTTCCAACGACAATTCATTATTATTCCGTTGGCCAATTCCTCTTCTAAATCAAACCAAACAGCCTTTGAGGGACAAAGGCGAAAATATTCAATATAATATTCCATTCTCTTTTTCTAGCTGATTGTAAGAAAGCGTTGCTAACAAAGAGGAGCTCAATCAGTACTTGACCCGATTTATCAGAATAATTATATTCCCTAGGTTCGGTATTTGTGATTCATTATATTTATAAGGTTCTCTAAATGCTCATCGTTATTCGTGGTTTTAAGGAAATGTTAGAGAGGTTACTGAAGTGAAATAATCGGGATCGAAGTGGATAATCGTGTTTTTGGACCAATATTGAGTTTCTTTAATCTTGTAATCTTACGAAGTATTACGCTAATTCTATGTAATATTGGGCTAAATATATTAGCATCTATTACTTTCGGAAGATGTGTCAAAAGATTATATTAAGAGCAAAACCTGTTTCATTTATTGGCAGTTATTGCCGGTATGAAGACAATTTTTTTTTTGTAAATTGCTAAGTAAAAAACTATCAAATTACTGAATATTGGTAAAGTAGATGATAAGCTGTCAAATTCAATACACAGTAACATTTTGTTTTACAAATAGTAATCAATCATCATCATCTGCCTACCATTCCCCAACTTTGTTGGGGTGGCTGCCAGTACAACCAGATTCAGCTGAATAGCAGACTTCGACTGCCTATTTGACCTCCACAACCCAGTCAAGTTGATCATCAATGTTAAGTACAAATGTTTAGTTTCTATTGCTATCATGTTCATATCAGGCTGACAGTCGAGATCTCCCACCATCTACGCCTACAAGGTGTAAATGGACGCTTCACGAAGCCGTCACCCAGAATTATGTACATCAAACTAAGTAACTAATTATTGCTGGGAAACGACTTTTTTTTTTTAAATTTACGGTAGGACTCAGTGTAACGCACTCGAAACAAATTGTGCTGATAGATGGATTGAATAGTACGGGTGTCGTAAAAATCTCTCATAAGAACATGTTTTTCCCCCAATGTCTCCGTAATTAGAAGGTTCCTAGGTATGGTGTCGAACAAAAAAATGATCGCAATGACGGGGAGAACAAGTGCCAGGGAGCCGGGGAGAGTGCGTGCTAAGTTCGGTTTCGTTAGGGTCTGGTTACACCCTTTATGTACATGCCCGTACATTATAAGGAATCTACATGTACTTTATCGGTAATAAACTATTTCCTCCTTGAAAATCACTTGTCAAACGTCATGAAGGGTTATGAAACCCCTGCTAAGGGCTGCGGGACTGTTCGAAAGAGATACCGCGGCCCTGGAACAGAAAGGGCAAGGAAGGAACATGGATGGGTTTTAGTCAGTACAAGTCTGACACTCCCTTCCGCTCTGCCCAGAGCGGGAGAAGTCATTTGATGATTTCCCATCCGAAAAAAAAGGGTTATGCAACCGTCTTAGTATTATAGTAAGTGCATCATGATTAAGTACATATTGCCCGAGAAAAGAGTGGAGTCTTAATTTATGCCCGGTTGGTGGCAATAGGCTCGCCCCCTTTTAAATGGGAATGAAACATAACTTAGTGAAATGTGGGCGCACAGTATACTTCTGCCTAACACTTCGTAAAACAGCCGTTGAAGAATGAAGGGTGTAGCAGACTCTTAACGTAGCCGAAAGGTACTTGTTCTCACCGTCATTGCGATCATTCTTTTGTTTTAGACCATACCTGGGAACCTTCTAGTTACGGAGATATTGGGGGTCAAAGTTCCAACTTTTTCACAAGTTTTTTTTTTAAATACATGTTTTTATGTAAGATTTTTACTATAAACACTTCCAGGACCCCGTTACTATTCAAACCATCCATCAGCACAATGTTTTGAGTGCGTTACATAGAGTCCTACTGTAAAACCTGATTTTTTAGCCCAAAAAAAAGTCGTTCCCAGCACAATTTTTTGTGTAAAGTTACTTAGTTTGAAGTACATAATGCTTGGTTGACGGCTTCGTGAAGAGTCTGTTTACACCCTGTATATTGAAAGTTATTGAACCCTCACTCAATATGTTATTGTTATTGCTAAGCGTGACGCATGTTGTGATATCGCTTGAATATTTGTTCGTCTGTCCTTTACAAACAATCCGGTAACTTATTGCGTCGCTGAACAAAAAATGAGTCTTCATAAGTTTAGCAATATTCTTCAGTAACACTAAAAGCTTACCAACAACTATCATAATCATTAATCGAGAATATCTATTGTAGTTCAAGAGTATTAGTATCATCACGTTGTGTTTTTACATAGGTATAGAAATATTTATTATCTTTTGTCTTTTCGTTGAACCGTAGGAACCGTATCGTATAAAATCAGCTCTCAAGTAATTATTCCCCGATAAGGCTGAATTTCACCATCGAATCTAATCGGCACATGTAAACTGTGTTCAATGTCAATATTCCGCAAAAATGATAAAACTGACAGGTCTTGAACGCCATTTGGATGTACTGTTGGCGTTGAGTTTCAATAGTGAAATTGGGCCTACCTGATGAATATTCAGTCGATATCTTCTATAGCCTTTATTTACTGACGATGTTGAGGTCATCAATCCAATTAGGTAAATACAGCCAAATACCTTCAGCAACTCCAATCACTATAATACCTCGTATTTTTTCTCCTCAGTAACCAAATATCTTACTTATTGATAAGCATCTCCAACAAATACTGTTTGCTCTGAACCTTTGTTTATCCACATTAGCGTCATAAAAACGTATCCTTGACGTTTCTGGAGGAGGTACATCATGGTGCAGGGACCAGTTTAAGCTGACCTCTCTTTCTGTGTAAAACCTGGGCGATGCAAGGTCAGCTTATAGTGGAATTCGTAGTTTGATGTGTGGTCGAATGTAGGCTTATTTGATATATCCAGGACCAGGCACTTTGTTTTTTATGATGCTATTGCAGTAAAAGTAACGAAGGCCGATCGCGGTGACAAGCTTGATTGTACCCAGTACAGTAGTGATTGCGGTGCCTTATCGAATGTACTGCCTTGCTTTGTCAGGTTTAATGTCTGTTCAAAACAAATGAATTCTTCCTCGTTAGTCTAGTGGTCGCAAGCGCTACAGCTGATTCCCGGCATTGTGAGTTTTCCATCAAGGGTTCTTCAGTAGTATTCAGAGTTTGGATTTGTACCTAGTTGATGGTATTAGGCTAGTTCCCTATTATATGAGACTTAATCGTAACTAGCGAGGATGTACGATATGTGTGCTGTTACTGGAATTAATTCTTGAGAGTCGCTCAGTTTCGTATTATTTCACTTCACCAATAGATCTTCTAATAATCTTAATACTTCTATTTAGATCTTCAACGTTTACACACATTCCGGATACAGGTTGTATATTATACTCATCCATTACTATATCTGCTGCCACTTCTGGCCCTTTAACAAAAAACAAAAACAACAAATTAAGTAAAAATATGTATAAATATTTATAAATATAATAATATAATATGTTTTTATTTATAAATACTTTTAAATTATTAATTTAGAACATTGATCACTATCAAAAAGTATTCTTCCTTGCGAGCACTTGCCATGGCAAAACAATGAAATTAGTTAACGGAAGCACTTGAGTAACGCAATCCCAGCAGATTTTTTGCATCGTCAAAACGATATTTTGACCAGAAAAAAAAACAATATAACTTTACCCCGCAACACCTAAACATCTATAACATAACATAACATCACGCCTGTAATCCTCGTAGGGTTAGGCAGAGGTGTACCGGATAGTACACCCACATTTCGCCAGTTATGTTTTTAAGTCCCATGTAATAGGGGGCGAGCCTATTGCCATCAATCGGGCCCAAATCCAGACTCCGTGGCTGCTACTGAGAAATTCCTGTTGGAAAAACCCAATAAGACTTTGCCTGACCTGGGAATCGAACCCAGGACCTCATGCTCAGCAGTCGCGCTTGCGACCACTCGACCAACGAGGCAGTCAGCCTGAACATCTACACTCCTCAAACTACTCCAATCAGACCATACAATCCAATAAAACAGCTCATACCACACGTGCAAACTTACTGTATTCATCAGAAGGACGGATGTCCATCAGGCCAGCCATATTGGCCGTGTGCCAAATAACGCGTAACGAGAGATTCTTCATCCCGCGCCTATTTGTTACACGAGGGCCCAACTTTTGTAGCCGAGACCTAGTTCTACAGGCTGAGCAGGAAATGGGCTCAATTAATTGAACTTTTTTGTCGTAGTCATCCTTATAAGCCATATTATTTGATCCGTTTAATTTTTAACCCTATTCAATTATAAAAAGCCAAAAGGCTTTACGCTATTCAAGTTTATTTTTGTTTTTAGGGTTCCGTACGTCAAAAGATAAAAAGGAACCTTTATAAGATTACTCTCTTGTCCGTCTGTCTGTCTGTCTGTCCGTGTGTCACCAAACCTTTGGAAGAAGAAGAAGAAAGAAGCATCAAGAAGCATTGTCTTACAGCACAGTCATGTAAAGGAAAAAGATCTGAAAACCGCAAATATGTAGTTTTATAACAAAATACCTACAAGTTTATACGGAACCCCGGTGCGTGAGTCCAATTCGCACTTGTTTATTTGGAATTTGGTTTCATGAAATTCTGAAACCAAAATACCTATCATTTTGAATGAATGTAGTCATTGGAGACCCGGTCTTCATAACATTAATTTATATTTTTGGCTTTATACATGCCTGCACAAGCTTCCAGACCAAAAAAAAATACTCAGACAAATAATTATATTAATAAGTAGCTTGTTTCTGATGCCGATGGGCCATCTATTTTTTATATTTTTAAATGTTTTGTTTTTTAAAAATATATAAAAGAGGAAATATGACAAATAAATTAAATAATAATGTAGCTCAAACTTTTCCTAGAAAAGTAATTTCACTTCACAAAATCCTCAACTGTATCCCTCCCAAACGAAAACAAGTCCAACATTAAAATGCTGGACACAAATCCTAAACAATAAACTTATCCCCAAATCCAGCCTCTATTTCGTCATTCCCGGTTTAGTCCACTTCCTCTCATTGACCGAGACCTCCATCCAATGAGGATCTGCCCTTAATCTGGTGAAGCCTTGAATGAGATACTTACGTAACGCCATTTCTTATCTCAAATGACGATCGAAATGACCTAATTATTGCTCGAATCTTGCTAATCAGACTGTTGGAGTTCTTGTTACGAGTTAAAGTAGCTTTTAAGTAAGTGGGGTAGGGTTGTGAATACATTATTGGGCTTAGTATTTTACTTCGTGTAAATTGATGTTGTTAATGGTTTAGTGCTCGCATAGCTAATGCTTTAAGTCCTAGGTTCAATTACTAAGTCAGGGAAAGTGTTAATAGGTTTTCCATTTGCATTTCTCAATAGCACCTCTGTTCCTTGATTTGTGTCCTGTCGACTGCAATAGACTCGTTCCCTGTATCGTGGAGTTAACAGAATTAGGGGCATATGGCTTAATCCTACTGGCAAAATATTATTTCATCGTCATTTGAATAAAAGGAACCATTATATCAGAAATATTCTGAATGTCTTTTCGACCCCATTATCTTTCATGAAATAAACTGGTATAAAGTTCTGAACATTAAAATAAACAGACGAGATAATAATTAATAAAACTGAACTGATGTAATCAAACAAACAACTTAAATATTATTGTTATGGGAATTGCTTGTAGAAGATTGTTTTATAATTAGACTTACAAGAATAACATGGAGGAGGAAATCAAAAGTTTACAAATACCCTTAAGATAAAGATCTTCCGAGATTCCACAAATTATTTTCAATTACTAAAACATATTATTGAAGACATTTAAAAATCTCTCGATTAGCTTTCTTGATCTTTGAATTAAAGAGAAAGATTAGCCTAGCGAAGGTTACTCGGAATTTCAGAGAAAATCAGGCCAAGATAAGTGGTCTCATTTTTTAGGCGGAGGCTGTATCCGTCTGATAAATAGTAGGTATTAGGAGTCTGGAATTAATCATGGGAATATCCGTCGCTAACAGATTTAGTAAATAAAGCTATAAAGATGATTTAATTGCATAAATTCACAACTTTGTGGGTGAAGAAGTATCCTTAGATTTAGTCAATAAAATGTCTGGGATTTATTCTGTCAAACTACTACTACTAATTGCTAGACTAGAGTCTAGTGCTTAACTAATAGTCTTTTGTCACTGATAATTCGGAAAACCTTACAGCAACGTAATAAATAAGAACAATTCTATAGATTTCGGGGACCAAAAAATATTTGAAGACGTATTTACTAATACACGTACCATCAAAGCATCTGATTCCTGAAAGGATTGGCAATTGCCGTCGACCTACTTCTACCAATTCTGTACATTTCTCAATAATAAAGTACTAAGGAATGGGTACATACATAGAAGTACTTTTAATAAATCTCGCAAGTACCACTTTAAAGGTCTTGGACCGAACCCTTTTTAAGGACTCGAATAATAAAAAGAACTTCAAAGCTTTTTCATTGACTTTATTTTATCAAAGAACAAAGTACAAATCGTTGTATTTTTTTTTATGAACTGTTTGATGAATGTTTCTACTTCAAGAAGTTTTATCGTTTCATGATCGTAGAAAAGCTGCTTTTGGGTTAAACATTGAAGCAAAATAATTTTTAATATGAGACTGACTTATAGGGCTTAAAATTTAAAACCTAATCTTAAAACTCATACATTATACCTGAAATACTAACTGCGGCTACAACTAAGGGATATATGATACTTGTTTAACAAAAGCAGCATACAATTCAATACAAAACACAAACCTCGTTACCAACTATCACTGTACCAGACAAGTTTCCTCCAGGGGCTTCTCTGCCCAGCTTCAAACGACACAGACTGAATATATTTAGAGTCTCGAAACTTTGGAACAATCTGCTGAGATTTAATTAAGGAGGTGTTAGTCCCAGGACACAGGTTGAGGACTAAGTTATGACAAGAGAGGACTGGTAATAGATTATGAATATTGTTATTCTCCTTTGTCTGTGTGAGTCTTTGTCTTTTACATTTCTGTCAGTTGGGACTGGTCATCTCTAGGCTGCCACGGTTTATTTTAACTACTTACTTTGTTTTTAAATTATTTAAATAATCTTTTACTCTGGACGCTCTTAACGTGCACATATTTCTACATCGTTCTCACATATGTATAGTCTCAACATGAATGATGTAACCAAGATTTTGTAACAAATATTTGATTGAAAAGAGTGTCCATGGAGTTTCCTGCCCATTCTTCTCCATAGAGATCTACACTTTGGAATGGGCAACTACAGTACTAACACAAGTTATTATGCCTTGTCTGTGACTTTAGCTTAGCCTTCTTTGTTTTCTGACATTCAAAAGTGCCTGTAATGGTCTAATTGAAATAAATGCTTTTGAGTTTGAGTTTGAGTTTTCTTTAAACGTGAAAAGGATTGAAGTTTAGTTCGTCTTTTGTTTTATTAAAATTAATTAACGCTGATGAATGCAACTGACGCTGTTTTCAAAAGGGGCCACCTACTGGGCTCAACTAATCTACAAAGTAAAGCGACTCGAAAATAATAAAAAGCAGCGGTGACTGTGTAATTTAAACTAATCTCTTTAAAGAATTATTTTAGACCAAATTCTTAAAACTGAATACGGTTAGGACGTAGGTTATTGTATATTTTAACCTCTATCAGCTATAACCTATTGGGCAAACGAAGTTACTTATGGTAATCATTGTTAATACATAGATGGCAGATAGTGATGTATAGGGATAGTGAAAATTTAGTGAAAATGTAAAACGAAATGACCGAATTAATTCAAAACCCAATAAAGAGTTTACTCTTTTTACTATTGAGTTTAAAAACAACGTTTTATTTGTTGACATTATATTAACCTCTTTCACTATCTGTTTTTATAAGTTACCTTACTAAAATATTAATACGAGTGTGTATCAACAATAAAATACTTGAGTCCTTTTGACTTAACCTAAGTACACCTACGTGATTGTCTATGCCGCTAAGTTATAGCGAAAACGGGTATAACATTAAATATACACATTATCTAGCTATTCTATTATTAGGTATAAGTCAATATTCCACATAAATTATCCAAATTCCTTCCTCATGCTTGAAACTGTGTCATCATAACTTCATAAGCAAGGAATGTCAACTAGCATATCGGTAAAGTTTGAGCAGGAAATGCCGAGATAAGTGTCTGACATAACTTGCCTAGTGGAGTGTTATCCAAGACCTTGGTCCGAAGGCTAAGGAAAGACAAATAGCTGTTTGATGAACACCCTCGGGTCCCTTGGCTTTTGCCCTGAGTTTTGTGAAGGACTGCATATTTTGTGGTTGAGATAAATTGGGGGCCGCGGTGTTAAGTGATAAAGAATAGTGGAATGTGAGGTCTGGAGGAATCTCTAATTAAATTAGCAAGTTACTTATTTGATCCACAAAGTATACTACCGATGAGAATGGATTCGTCCTAAATGGATTCATGAATAACAAATATAATTTGAACCAAATGACCTGAATATAGTAGTGCTTTTAGGTTCATTGTTGTATTCTATTTTTTTATTTTATAATTAATTTTATGAAATCATCAAAAGCAGGTTGAGAAAATTATGTTTTGGACCAATTACTGAATGCTTAAAAATCAAATTAAAATTCATTTTTTCGTCTGAAGTATCAAGAACTTCCAATAATCAGAGGTATAGTTTCAGTTCTATGATAAATAGTAATGTAAAATGAAAAAATATTTTATAATTTACTAATAACTTTTGAATACTCATGTACTTATGAATTATTGATTGGATAGACTGTTTTTAGACAGTGAACTGAACGGAAAGTGATAAAAAACCTAAATCAGTCTAAGTTGGTTTCAGAAAATTACTAATTCTGAGAATATTCACCACTTTTTAATAAAGCATTATTGACACGGAAATAATAAAACCCAAACAGAATCGAAAAAGATCAACAAACGAAAAACTAGTTATTACACCTAAAATAATAAGTGAACCCCTTATCGAAAGGGATTATTTACCAGATTATCAGATAGGAATTTTCAATAATATTTAGGCACTTGGTATTGGTACTGAAGCGATGAATGGGAAGTTATACCTTAAACCAACCTTCACATAAAATGAATTTTACTAATGAATGCTTCTAAAATCTGCTATTGGTTTCTGAAGCCGGGAAGTACTTGAATTAAGATTAACTTTCGATATGGTTTTTTGAAGTAATTTGATCCGGAATCAAACCAATTAGTCTTAGAGTAGTGGGTATTCCGTGTAGGAAGCGCTTTTGTAGTTTCCTAAAAAAGGTAGGTCGAGGTATACTCACATTTTGCTATTTCTCTTAAAATTCAATTCAATCCAATTCAATTTCATTTATTGCATCAGATATGGTAGGTATGAAGTTCTTATAAAATATTAAGTAATACACATTTGGCCAATATATAGCATGCAATGGTCCAAGTTTGTACACGTAAGATATTAATTATTAAGTAACTACATTTAATCAATGTATGTGCCTACTTAACAGTTAAATATGTCTGTGCTTTATAGTATAAAATTTACAGGGACACTTTTGAAAAAACTCATCTATCGTATAAAAACACTCTTCTAACAACCACTTCCGCAACGCAACACAAAACTTATTGAAGGGTAGTTGAGTAATTGACCTAGGCAAAGCATTGTAAATTAGGGGAGCCATATAAACGCAGCTCCGCCGAAAAAGTTCTAGCTTTGGAACGGGCATTTTAAAATCAAACTGTGTAGGTTTCCTTTTATTTGTGTTATCTTTCCGATAGCTGTTGGCAAGCGTGATGAGTTAGTCTAAAGATTATCCATTAAACCATCATTATCGTACATCACACACATCTTTTAATCTATTAATGAAACCAAACATCAACATAATGAGATCACATCAAGGAATCAGCCAGTCACAGTTGGCCCGCGTCCCAGTATTACGTCCATGGAAACTGAGGATCATCCATCTTTGGCATCACTCGATTACATTTAGATTTCGCTTGTAATCCTTCGGGTGCGGTAAGGTTGGGGTTTTACTTCAAAGATTTATATTCTCTTTTACAAAATTAACGTATTTTTTTAAACCTTAGATGTATTTTTCAAACAATTCTCATAATAATGGAGTTTTAAAAATTCATGACGCGAATAAGTTTGACAGGTTTTAATTCTGAAAATTTTTGCGAGCCTTCGTCTTGTCAGATGTTATGACAGCTGCCAACTTAAAAGTTGGAGAACACCGACGCCGTCATTCAAAGGGCTAACTTTTAGAACCTGAAAACAATTGTAAAACAATGAGATTTAAGAGAAAGTATTATAGAGAAGCCAGCAGAAGAAATTTCATAGAAAAAATGTGGTTGTATGTAGTAGCAAAATTATGTAATTGCCCAATTTGACACAATGTTACACGTTACTTTTCTACCAACAGCAACCAGGAACTGGTTTTCTTCAAGTAGTCAGATCTATCGTTATTAATCATTTAAATGATTTTGTACTGAAAAAAAACAAACAGCATCTGTAGAAAACACTTCATCATCTTCTACGATCAACTAAATCGTTACAAGCAAAGTCACTGAACACAAAAGTACCTTCCCTGTTTTGCATATTTTTACCATTGCCAGTATCCCGCCACATTTCATCCTCCCTCACTGGGACCTCGAACCCATCTCCTCCAAGGTCCAAGTATTAATCTTCTGCAGCTTCACTCTTCAGCCTGACTGACATAAAGGTTGCATTATTCTCCGACCATATTGGAATTTCGGCCATGTTGAACATATTCTTTCCTCCAAGGTTACGGGGCATGTGTCTGAGATTTCCTTGTGCGGATATCAATATGCTCTGACACTTGTTTGACTTATGTTTCTGTGTTTTGGCTCGTTTACTCGTAATTTGATTTGTTGTGTAATGTGTGTATACACATCAATTGTGTAGTATGTTTTCAAATGATAGGCATGAGGATGATACATAACATCACGCCTGTAATCCCCGAAGGTTTAGGCAGAGGAGTATTTAATAGTACTCGTACCCACATTTCGCCAGTTATAGGTATTTTTGTTTTGTTTTTGAGGATGAAGTTTAAAGTAAATCCTATACTTGAAACGAAAACGGCTCTGAAAATTTCGATGAAAGTTGGAACATAGAACTGCCTCGTTGGTCTAGTAGTCGCTACTGCTGAGCATGGGGTCTTGGGTTCGACGTCTAGGTCAGAGAAATTTTTGCTGGATTTTTCAATGGGTAATTCTCTATAGTAACACGTGTCAGATTCCAAGTTCGTACTCGGCTGACGGCCATAAGCTCACTACTATTACATGTGAGTTAAACATAACTAACAAAGTGAGTGTAGGTATATAGATGGAATAAAGCCGAAGACATACAAATTGCCTATCTATTTTTAACACCGGCAATTGTCAATAATATTTACAAATAGCCAACAAAATTTATAAAAAAAATACACGCGTGCGAACCAAAAAAAATTACCCACAAAATCGACTTTAACAAGAATATATTGAACTGTATCACTACTCAAGTTTGTAAGTGAACAGCTTTAACGCCCCCCGTACCACATAACAAGTCTATAAACGAAAAGTGTCGTAAAATAAACATAATTTAGAAACTTTATGTCTACATCGTAAATTGAAAAAGATTTCAGTGTACGAGGGGTGTATAATTTTTATGAATATGTGCTGTTTTAGAGTCGTGCTATGTTAAAGAGGTTTGTAAGTTTGGATGTGGGGGCTAATATTCAAAACTACTAATCCAATTCCAAAAATTCTTTCTCTAATGGGAAGTTACATTGTTCCCGGGTATCACAGGTGATGATAATATTTAAAACGCTCCTTTGGGATAATTTTCGACAATAACGCTAGCGAAGTTGCGGGTAAAAGTTAGTGCATAAAAAAGGTGATAGGAAAAGTTTGTGAGAAAAACGTGTATAATAAAACGGTACGTGTGTATTGTATAATGTTGTGAAAATCCTGATAGATAGCGCCACGAGTAAGGCAGAATTGTTCGTGTGTTATAAACACGTAGCAACCGTTTCCTGTACAGTAGACATGTTTCAGAATTATGCTTTTTGACTGAAAAAGTTACAAATAATAAAATGTGATTTGATTTTTATCCAGCTTCGGCACTTAAGAAGAGTTATAATTTCATAGTTTATTTACCTGAGATCACAAACGTTATTTAGAAGCACTGATTCTTATCAGAAACTTTGTAATTTGAGGTTTCTTATCGAACTTACGTTACAGAGTTATCGATTTTGATTTAGTTTGTTTCCACTTTTTATTTGGCAGACTACATTTTGACAATTATATATAGATCATATTTATTGCACACAAATAAATAACAAATCAAGATTAGAAAATACATATATTAGGCTCTCAGACATTCACTCCTTAGACTAGTTCACTCATAAAAATAATACGTAACTTGACGAGAATACATCCCACATGCCTCCCCATACATAATGTAGATACTCTCTTTGAGCCACTTGACATTAATATCATAAGTGTGTACTTCCCAAGTCGGAGCAGCCTAAAAACACAGAGTGGGTAGTTTTAATGGAATAACAACATTTTACATGATTGGTCATGTAAAATGTTACTACGCATCATACGAGTACAGTACAGTGAATTTATCAATCACAGATAAGCAATGTGAGTACAGGGTGTAAACAGACTCTTCACGAAGCCGTCAACCAAGCATTATGTAAGTACCTACATCAAACTAAGCAACTTTTCGCAAAAATGATTGCTGGGTAACGACTTTTTTTTTGGGGTGACAATCAAGTTGTACTCAATGTAACGCATTCAAAACATTATGCTGATTGATGGATTGAATAGTCCGACGGTCGTGGAGTTGTTTAAAGTAAAAATCTTACATCCAATGGAGAGACGATATGTCTAAATTCAACTTCTATAAGCTGATGAGCATGAGCAGTCCACCGCTGGGGATATGCCTCTCCAATAGCACGCCATTTCTCAAGATTCTCGGTAACCCAGTTGCTACCAGATTGCGAAGATCGTCGCTTCATCTAGCCTAACACTAAAAATACTTGTAGTGGCTAAAGAAAGTTGCCCATATTAGCTCTCTGATGTTTATTCTCCATGTTCAATACTAATAAACCCAATGATGTGAAGGATATGCCTCGCGATTAAGAAGCCCATCGTTGCAGAAAATTGAGAGAAACGTAATCATATGCTTATTACGACTCAGAAGTTTTAAAATTGAGATGTTATTATTATTTTATGAGTAACGCACTAATATATTTTACCATTTATGTATAGATTCCGTTTTATACACAAGCGGAAGCGGAACCGCGTTCAAAAACGATCAGTCAAAACTGCTATGGAATATTGATACCGATAAGTTTTAAACGGCGTTTAGACTTGCTAATCGCGTTTTCATTCGATAACTAAATCTACCCTTTATGAGAATGCACTAGTTGAAGATCTCGATTAAGGTAAGTAGGTACTCTGTTAGTTTGTAGAAACGAACGTAACTGTAGAGTTTATTGTGGCGGCAGTTTTATTGTTTTTACACTGTTACATATAATTTAATGACTTCTATAGTACACATTTCTCTTCACACTAATTAATTAAATTATGCCAAACCAACTCCTAATGAAGTTACAAGTCCCACAAATCTAAACACTGACACAGCCAAAATCTCCAAGGTCCTCTAGAGTTACTTATGGGATTATATCAATCTTGAAAGCGGTTAGCACAGGGGTCTAAGCTCCTGAATTAGGTGCTCGAAATAGGGCAGAGCGAGCCAATATTTTAGACCTGTGCTCAATTCAGCGGACCTCACTTGGCCGTAGAAAAAACATCAAGGGAGTTCAGAATAATTTCGGAAATTGAATTGAAATGGCTGAAAGATAGCGTAGGATGTTGTGATAGATTGTTCAAATACTTTTACAGTAGGCAGTTTATTCGTACTAATATTATAAATGACTGCCTCGTTGGTCGAGTAGTTGGGTTCTATTCCCGGATCGGGCAAAGTGTTA
Source organism: Lycophotia porphyrea (assembly GCA_950005105.1). Lineage (NCBI taxonomy): Eukaryota > Metazoa > Arthropoda > Insecta > Lepidoptera > Noctuidae > Lycophotia > Lycophotia porphyrea. The sequence goes on along the minus strand of OX465387.1, from coordinate 890,766 downwards.
TTGGGTTTTTCCTTCAGGCATTTCTCAGTAGCAGCCACGGAGTCCGGATTTGTGTCCGGCTGGTGGCAATAGGCTCGCCCCCTATTACATGGGACTTTAAACATAATTGAAAACATGTGGGTGTACTATTAGGTACACGACTGCCTAATCCTTCGGGGATAACGGGTGTGATGTTATGTTATATAATTTAGTAGATGTGATAGTAACTTGCTCTGTTTATCCGTTACCTTTTGATAAAAATTGTCACATACGTAGATTATGACACAACGAGTTACACACAACGATAAACATAATTAATGTAATACATGATTTTATGGAGTATTACCATTTGAGCACCGATTTCAAGAGCACCAAAGATTTTCCCTTTTGAGCAAAGGAAATATCTTTGCGTTAAGCATTGGTGCTCTTGAAATCGGTGCTCAAATGGCAATACTCCGATTTTATGCTCTGTCATCTTCAAACAATTGATTAAAATACCACGATGTTTTTGATTCGGTTAGCGCTAAGGATACGTTTCTTGCTAAACGCGTTGAGTATTGGCGGTTCAAGCGGGCTACATTGATCATAATTACAATGATGTCATCTATCATCAAGTTCCATTACGTTATCGATACTATTCACACACAAATTCAAGTGGATTTACACACAATATCAACCACTTCATAATCCCATTTACACGTTATATTCCATAACATTATAATTCTCTATAATATCTAGTATGAAGAGCTTCGTAAATCTGAACAATAGGACTAACTCTTCAACGTTGCGGTTTGTCGTCAAGTTTCAACTTATACTGATATTTAATAAAGGGTGTAAACAGACTCTTAACGAAGCCGAAAGGCCCTTGTTCTACCCGTCATTGCGACCGTAACCTTCTAGTTACGGAGATATTAGGGGTCAAAGTTCCAACATTTCCACAAGTTTTTTTTTTAAATACATGTTTTTAATGTAAGTTTTTTACTTTAAACACCTCCAGGACCCCCTTAATATTCAATCCATCCATCAGCACAGTGTTTTGAGTGCGTTACATTGAGTCCTACTGTAAAACGTGATTTTTCAGCCCAAAAAAAGAAGTCGTTTCCCAGCACTAATTTTTGCGTAAAGTTACTTAGTTTGATGTACATAATGCTTGGTTGACGGCTTCGTGAAGAGTCTGTTTACACCCTGTATTTATCAAAGTTTCTAACTGCAGCTGTAGTGAGTGACCTTTTGACTATAAAGCTTATTTTATTTATTTATTATATTAGGTCTACCAACAATTGTTCACACTAGATACAGCGACTTAATTCATTCTTAAAATTATATTATAGCGCAACAATTACTTATAGGTAAAGATGCAACATGCACAAAACGATAAATTCGGAAAATAAACTAACTTGTTAAGTACTAAGCGCAGATATTCAATTAAATTAAATTAAAATTGAAAATAGTGAAACAGAATTATGACAAAATTGATAAAAAATAAAAATGATTAATTAATTTTTGGAAATGACAACATTGGAAAATAGGTAAAATATGAGTTGTGGAGGTAGGTTTTGGATTTGAGATTTTGTTGCGTTATTGCATCAAACTTGTTTTCTCATTGTAAAAAAATTATGCTCATTCTGGGTTTGTCTTTCAACTTATCTAAACGATCTAGAATTAAACGACATCCAAACACAATAATTAATCAGATCTTCAGTCAGTAAGTCGCTTAAAGTACGACCAAGCTTCACAATACAAATCGTAAATCATAGATATCTGCTCCAGACATCTCAAGGTCGACTGACTGCCTCGTTGACTTAGAGGTTGCAATCGCCACTGCTGAGTATGTGGTCCTGGGTTCGATCCCCGGGTCGGAAATTTTTTATTGGATTTTTGCATCAGAAATTTCTTAGAAGCAGCCACAGAGTCAGGATTTGTGCCCGATTGATGGCAATAGGCTCGCCCCCTATTACATGGGATTTACAAAACTGGCGAAATGTAGGGGTACTATTAGGTACACTTCTCCCTAACACTTCGGGGATTACAGGCGTGATGTTACATCCCAAGGTCATCTCAAACACAAAACAGCGTCCAAGACATAATAAGAACTCCACAATTTAAAGCCTTAAAGTCTTTTCATCTATAAACTGCTTAAAAACTCTCTGAAAAAAATCTCCCCCAACTTATCTACTTAATAACAAAGTCGTATATAATTCCGTATGATCCTCCGACGCACCTGTTCGGATCGCAACAAGTCTCCGGGATCCCACCCCGGCGCCCTAGTTCATCGGCCTGACCTACATTTGAGCCCCCCGTCCCTTACCCCCCCTGACCTACCCAGCGACCAGCGGAACCTGGCCCCGGACCAACATAATGAAAAAGCAAGTAGAAGGTGCCTCGAGACATGCCTTCCAACCGTATCTTTACTTGCATCGCGATGTTTTACATGCTATCAAGCTTCCTGTTGTATTTTTGGCAAAGGAACGAGCGTTGGCAGTGTCAACAGCTGATAGTAAGTCAAAGGGGCTGACTATTGTGGAAATGAATGTTGGTAGTTCTTTTTTACAAGGAAAATTGTTAACAAAGGCGTTTCTGGTAACACTTGGTTCACCTTGGAAGATATGTTTGCTATTCATGAAAGAATTCAAAGTATTTGCGTACAGTTTCCGAGGATATATTCAGCTTCAGAGTACCATTGATTATATCTAAAGGTTAAACGTTTCCAATTTCATTTTCATTTTAAATACAGAACAAATTGAAAATTGGGTTCCTTAATTATTGTATTTCCAATTAAGCATTTTATTTCCCGAGCAATCGGAGACCTATTAACTTCCTCGTGACTTTAGTAAGACGATACTCCGGTTTCAGTGAAGCCTCTTTGAGAAATAAGTTTCCAGATAAAAAAAAAAAAACTTGAAACCCTTTGAATCCCGAAAAGATCTTTGATTTAAGTAATTAATGGATCATTTTCCTTTTCAAAACATAATACTTAGATTAAAATATAAATAGGATTGTTCTAAAATAAAATAATTATTTCAATATTCAGCAATTATCTGCAATAGCTGAAATATACGAAAATAGCAGGAAAAATCAAGACCTACTTTCGACCAAAAAGCTTCACCATAAAAATGTTAACCGTAAAACCTCTTGTAATACATTCACAATATAAAAGAGCACTCAAATATTCCTGCGAGCAACAAAACAAGAAAAAAACAAAAGATTTTAATTCAAGACAGTCAATAAAATGAGCTGCTCAAGGCCGAGACGTCCGGGATCCAGCTCCGCTGGACACCCCTCCTTTGCATTATACACGGCGCATTGTTCGCATTGCCCGATATTGCCCGGCCATTTCCAGTTATTTAATAACGGTGCTACTGTTTGTGTACACATATTGAATTAAAATTAGTTTAGATCAAAAAGCTTTAGGACGAATTTTACCAATAAATCTGTTTGTAATCGGTACCTACATCTAAACCCTGTTCAAGAGCCGTAAGTGTGTTTATTAATGATACTAAAGACAAGCTATTAGAAGAAATGTGTTAGAAAACATCTGTTACTTGCCGTACCTTAAAGCTAAATGATACCGTTGCCAAACAATTACCATTTGTAACAGCTCCCAGTTGTTTCTTGCAAGTTCACTAAAGTTTGTTGTAGATGTCTAAGTATCTTTAAATTTTCAAATGTCTTTGATTTTCATGCGAAATTACTGAACTTAAAACAAGGTGGTTCTGAAGTTGACAGTTTGATCTAGTTAAGATTTGTAGTTTTCGTAAAATTGAAGATTGTTTTAAGTTTACGTTAAACTCAGTTTAACTGTTCTGAAGTCCTTATTATGTACAGGGTTTGTGTAGTAGTAAGTTGTATTATAGTACCTAGTACAAGGGCTGGTGATTGCAAGGGCTACTGCTGAGAATGAAATCTTAGATTCAACTCCTAGGTAGGGCTATTTTATAGAGTTTTTCCATTTGGAATTTCCAGTTTCCAGCCTGAAAACTGGATTTGTGCCTAATTGATGGCATTAGACTTGCTCCCTATTACCATAACTGTTAAAAAATGCGGGCGAACCTTAAATACGCCTCTGCCTAACCCTTCGAAAACCCTTGAAAATAAGCGTGATGCTATGTCCGTCAAAGTGACATTCTCTTTGATCAAATCTAGAAAGTGGAACAGCCTGAATTATTAACTGTTTTTTGTCAGGCAGGTGTTTTTTTTTTCTCAGACAGTTATCTTTGATCAAAGCGAGTAGCGAGTAGCCTACTTACAGTGATGGACCAAGGCACTTGAAATCGTTTTGTGGTATTGGAAAATGTGATATTATTAAATCCTTATAAAAGGGGTTGGTAGAAATGTAGTTAGCATTTGGAATTGTTGTGAAATAGTTAATTGGTTTAATTAAATAATAGGACACAACTTTATTGGTTACTAACGACCTGTCCCAGCCAGTCACGACTTTTATGACTTAAAAATGACATGGGGATTTCTTAGTTAAAAAGTAAAACAGTAATGTATTGTGCATATAAGCTTTGGTCTGACCATAAAGTATGTTGGTGAAAACCGCATCGTTTACACAGTTTCGCATAATGTAGTCAAAAAGATGGACATGAAAAGCAATTATGTTTTTGTCAGACTATTCTGTCCCACTGCTGGGCACAGGCAAATTGTAAACAAATTTTGAAAGCAATGGCCTCCGCCATTGCTTTCAAAATTTGTTTACAATTTGCCTTCTCTGACCAATCTGTTAGGAATGAGTCCAGATCGTCACGCCAGCCTTTCTTCATAAAAGCTATTATATCAATTACAATATTTATAAATACAGATAACAGATACAGAAATCAAGTTAGATGTGTAAATGTTTTTTTCTTTTCACTTCATGACATTATCCTGATTTTAGACTCCTGTGAATGGTAGCCTCTTGTAGGCGACATGGCAGCAATTTGTCTCAATTTGCGCGCAGTGGGGGGGAATTAGTGCCAACAAGCGTTTGGAGTGCGTTCTTATTCGGATATTTTCCTCTTTACCGTGAATTAATTTATTGAGGTTTCCTTATCTAAGTGCCTTTTTCAGTAAGCGTGTGAATATCTTCGTGAGCACGATTTTTATGTTCTGTTAATAGGTGTTCTCAGCTTTATAAATAAAAAATAATGTGTGTACGTTACTTCTCCATACTGATATAATATCTGAAAGGAATTCTGTACCTTTTCAGGCCCTAACAACAGAACGGCCATGACTTAATCTTTTTTTTATATTTGTAAAAGTTTGGTTAGTAATAATTTTCTAAAGAAATGACTGCAATAAAGATAGTAACGACGCTGGCAAAATTGTATTAACTGAAGTAAAGTTACAACATAATATTGCCATAATTATATTTAAAAAAATTATACCATCCAGAAAATAAACTCACTGAGCTTTTGACCAATAAATTGAGTTGCATCATAAAAACCCAGCTCATTGGCTGCCGTGTGTCCCAATTACATAACTTAAGGGCATCACTACATTTATTCGCATCGTCACGCATCTATAATTATGCATGATTTTGTCCGGGTCGGGCTGTTCGTGAACATTCGAATATTTTTTATGGGTCAGTGATAACCATTTTGTGTGTTTTTCAGATTTTTTGCAGATTTTTCAGTCGTTGCTAGTTGTCAGAAGCCCGAATTTCTGATAACCAGTCTCACCAAGGGGCACCGTTTTACCCAGTTAGTGAAATATGTAGGCTAGACAGACAGTTACTTCATGTAAAATTCTGGTATATTGCATCTCGTTAAACTGGAAGCCGACACGAATATAGTTGGGAAATAGCTAGGTATAATATCATTATTCGTACTTTTTGTGAGGAGTGAATTCCTTATAAAAAATCTATAAATACCAACTACTTTTATACTTTAAGAGGGCTTTTTTTATCATAATTAACTAATTACCATTTTGCTGATGCCATAAAAAAGGGGACATATATGTGTGATACCTTATAAGCCTAGGTCTCACTAGGCGGTTGACCTCAAACCTCATTGGAGGTGTTCAGATAGACATGACAACAATGTCCTCACGATTGTGCAGTCACGACTTTATGTAAAGGTTAATTTAACGGTAGTTAAAATTGAGAGGTTAAGTTATGAGCTTCGTATTATTATAATTTACTGCATCTTATTGTGTGGTTTTAGTTACAAATAAACTAGCGATTTGCCCTTTTTCAGACGGTTTTTACAACTTGTGCAAACTGTACAAACATCGAGATTTCTTTATTATAATTAAGTAATTTTAATTATTATGTAATAAGAACACAAAAACCATCTGGAGTAAATTTTCTAAAATATGGAAAAAAACTCGTAACCAAAAATATAGCGCAGTTAAAAAAAACAACACGGTCAGACGGGAAGTGGCTTCTATTTAGAAAAATATTTGGAATAGTGGCCCAGTGGTAGCGACCCCGACTTACGAAAACTAAGTCGTGGGTTCGAACCCAGGCAGGCGCATTACTTTGTGTAATTTATTTCATCACCACTACTCTCAAAAACGGCGAAGGAAAACATCGTGAGGAAACCGGCATGTCCTAGAACCTAAAATTCGAAGACATGTGACATCAACCAATCCGCACTGGGCCCCCATGGTAGATTATGGCCCATTCCTTCTCATAGAGAGGAGTCCTGTGTCCCAGCAGTGGGAACATTATAGGCTGATGATGATGATGATGACCAAACATAAACAACCTTGAAACTAGAACGTAGTTACAAGTTTTACCCTCGATAATAGGAGTTATCAATTTCGCTTAGTTACCATTTACAAATCACAAGGGACCGTTATCAGCTGATTTCCCTCACCACACAATAATCACGGTAATGTTATCTAAATTATCATACTTCATATTTATAGAGAAATAATCTACCCTCCAGGCCAAGGTCTAAAATATAGGTTAAGAAAAACTAAGCCATCATTAATAACAAATCAGTTGTTACCATTCAAATCGATATGAACTTTATGCAACTTCCTATAGAGTATTAAACGAAATTGAGACTTACTTCAAAACAATACAATTCATATTTTAATAGTAAAATGTTCAGTCATTTCCGACTGTTGTATTGTAATGCGTTGCCACAAGGTTAGGAAGGAAAGGGACGGGTGTATAGGGGGTTGATTGAGTGAGAAAGGGAGGGGTGGAGAGGAATGCAAGGCTAAGAGGTCGCAGGTAGTACAGTGACCTGACCTACATTCGGGTGCAGGGTACCGTGTAAATATTGATTTAGTGACCTTTCCACTTGTTGCTGTGTGTTCGAAGACGATTCCATGGCTTTTTGAACCCTTTTATGGTATAAGAACATAATTTTCTTAATATTTGAATAAAAAAAGACATAAGATCTTTAGTAAGTTGTACATACCATTTGGACTGGCTCATTAGTTTAGTGATAGCAAAGTCTAGGGCTGTGCTTGAGGTCTTAGGTTTCATTCCCAGTCCTGTCAAAGTGTTATTGGTTTTTACCATCTAAAATTCCTGAGTTGATGATAATGGGTTCGGTCCCTATTACCTGGAACCTAAACATAACTGACGAAATGAGGTGGTTCGAAATAGGTACACCTCTGCCTAATCCTTCGGGATTACAGGCGTGATGTTATCTGTATCTATTATAAAGGGTATAAACAGACTCTTAACGAAGCCGAAAGGCACTTGTTCTCCCCGTCATTGCGATCATTTTTTTGTTTTAGACCATACCTGGGAACCTTCTAGTTACAGAGATATTGGGGGTCAAAGTTACAACTTTTTCACAAGTTTTTTTTTAAATATATGTTTTTAATGTAAGATTTTTACTTTAAACACCTCCAGGACCCTCTAACTATTCAATCCATCCATCAGCACAATGTTTTGAGTGGGTTACATTGAGTCCTACTGCGAAACGTGATTTTTCAGCCCAAAAAAAAAGTCGTTTCCCAGCACTAATTTTTGCGTAAAGTTACTTAGTTTGATGTACATAATGCTTGGTTGACGGCTGCGTGAAGAGTCTGCTTACACCCCGTATAGTTGGGAAATAGCTAGGTTCTATATCATTATTTCATTATCATTATTTTCAAGATTTTCGGAGGATACAAATACAGGGTGTACCCTGTATTTGTATTGAAAATCTTGGACCCGTAACGTAAATGAATAAAGTTTCATACGGATGTGTCCCGGGAGTGTGTCACACATTTACCTACCGACCTTGACCCTATCAATATTGATGTGGTGGCATGAGTGACCTCCTTTATATTCTCGTGTAACCTACGCGAGCACGTTACCGATCGCCATTGTTTCCGTATTTTAGGACCAGAGATTATTTTGTGTTCTAGACCAAAGGGGTTTTTTGTGCACTCGAGTTCAACGTAACTTTTTACTTCCATTAAAATATGAGGATGAGGTTTTTTGTTAGTGCAATGGGGTGGTTTATTACTAACTAGCGAGCCGCTCCGGCTTCGCACGGGTGCAATCTATACCTCTATATCAATATTATAGAGAGAAAAGATTTTTTTGTTTGTTTGTACCGAATAGGCTCTGAATCTACTGGACGGATTTGGATGAAATTTGGTACACAGATAGTTTATAGCCTGGATTAACACAGAGGATACTTTTTGTCTCGATAGTATGTTCCCGTGGGACATTTATCGAACTCCACGCGGGCTAAGCCGCGGGCATTGAGCTAGTTTAGATATAAAACTTTCTCTTGAATCACTCTATCTATTAAAAAAACCCGCATCAAAATCCGTTGCGTAGTTTTAAAGATTTAAGCATACATAGGGACAGACAGCGGGAAGCGACTTGGTTTTATACTATGTAGTGATAGTGATGATGAGGAATCAATGTAACTATTTGGAGCATCAAAATTGACTTAATCTAACATCACGCTTGATTATCCTGCAGTGGTGTTCTAATGTTAGTTTTGCCAGGAATAATCATGCTGTAAGAATCTCAAAGATCAGAAATCTGTATTTGAATTTTAATCATCATTCGTCATGAATCTCCTGCCGTTATCCCCAGTTATAGGAGTCGGCGCAGCATGTCTTCTTCTTCTTCCATACTACTCTAATTATTCTTAATTTGAATTTTAATGAATAATTTGAATCCAGGAAGGTTAAGATCAATTACGATAGCCTTAATTCCTTACGTTTTCAAAGATAATTTTCTATGCTACTTGATTGCAGGCTTTGCGTCTGTTTCCTGATATTAATATTAAGTTCCTTTGAAAGCAGAAATAGGAAATTGGGCGTGTTTAACTCAATTTCTAGTTAAGCTCGCCTTTGAACGTAAATGCCCAAAAACCAAATCTATATTACAGATTCTGGGAATTTCAACGAATATATACATGCGTCTTCCCATATTTGGTAATAACGTTCTATTTAATTAAGTTATGACAACGTAAACAAGTTAATTATCGTACTTCCTTCCCGTACCAGTAAAGTTACTACATTCCTACAATTTCAAGCAGAAATATTGATTAAAGTTTTAATAGTTAAATTGCGATCTAGTCAGGAACAAAAATATTTTAGAATCTTAAAAATGCTAACTAAACGCTCAAAATCATAGTTTTTCCTTAAAAAAATATTTTTTATATAAAGGTATGAAACAGGGTGTAAACTTCGTCATCAACCATAGAAAGGGGAGGATCCTCCGAGCAGACGGGTGTGGTCTGGTTGGCTACTGCCCCACAGATGTTTTCGGGTTTCTCTATATTTTCTTAAGTAGTTCTTCATTTGTGGCATAGATGGCGCCGTACTATTTTTGTACTATGTTGCTGTAGTATTTTTTGTAGTGCAACTACATTCACAATGATATTCAAGCATTTACTTCAGAATTATTCATTGCACTTCTGATGTTTGTTAAAGTCAAACTTGACAGATGATGAAACTAATGTCTATTGTTCTACGAGTTGAATGGAAAGCCCATAAATTGTTGTGTAATAATGAATTAAACATGCGATTGTATTACGATATATCTCTAGGAATAAACCAATGGGTCTTTTGTTACTTGTGGGTATAAGCAGTTTTATTCGCAGTATTTTATGTGCATCAGTTTAAGTCCATTTCTTTTTTTTTTTTACAAAAGCAATTTCTCTGTGAGAGACTAAGGGCCAAGTTCACCGAAAACATAACGGTCTGATTATCTTATATTATTATATATTATATATCTGATGATTAAACACAGTAACCAACTGTTTTCGCTAATTCAATGTCGGTGAACATGGCCCTTAATCATCAGATTTGCTTTCGTGAACACGAAAATTCACGGTAAACAGCTGTCTTCAGATGATCAGACCGTTATCTTGTCGGTGAACTTGGCCTTAAGAGTAGGAATTATTATAAGTATGTACTTTCTTAAAATAGTTAATCAATATCAAAGAAACCAAAATAAACTAGATTGTTTCTATCTATTGTAGTGTAGACAAATTTCTCCTAGTACAAACCATCCAGTGAAACTCTGTTTAAATTGATTTTTATGTTTGTTGCAGCTTGGGTGCTGGGCTGGTTGATGTGCAAGACCGTGCCGTACGTCCAGGGGCTGTCCGTCGCCGCGTCGGTTTACAGCCTGGTTGCTGTCTCCCTAGACAGGTAAGCGTCCAAACTAACACTGGTGTATGATATACTACATGACATTTATTTTATGTAACAGGTTGACAAGCTGGTTATCTTCTAAGAATCTTAAGAACAGTTGATTTTAAAGCGTTCCAACGGGATTGACGAAGATTTAATTACCTATCATCGTTAATGCTTATAGAATGCCACTTTGTCTAGGACCGCTTGTATTAAGATGAAGTTAAATGTCAGTACTGTAAGGGGAACTCACACATAAAAATAATCTAATACCATCATCCTTTATTGTCCCACAGCTGGGCAAAGGTCTCCCTCATATTCTTTATCCTTCCACTCTTCTTTCTGTGTGGTAATCCGGCGGTACCTATACCTCCCTCGGCGACGACTGGCAACCACGGTGTGACGACTCTAGCCCATCGGTCCTGCTGCATTCTACAGACATGGCCCGTCCAAACCCACTTCAACTTAGCAGATTTATAGCTTACATCAGCGACTCCTGTTTTGGAGCTTTTTGTGGTATTGCTAATTCTGTCGCTGAGCTTAATACCCAATAGGCTACGCACCATCGCCCTTTGGAAAACCTTGAGTTTTTTTTGTGACTCGGTCAGAGACCAAGTTTGAGCACCGTAGGTTAGGATGTACAGGATACGGAAAAGGTAGTTCATGCTTAAAAGATATTATTTCTTTGGTAACTCTACCGGAATGCTTTTATTTTATGTTTCGTGAATAATATGTTTAGCTTTGATCCCATTGAATGGCACAGGTATATTACTATTTTCTGTTACTGTGTGGTCGAATGTGTAAATGATACTTTATTTTTGTAATATTCTAAGAACATCTCAGTTTTTTAATATCTAATTTAAAAACTGAACTCTCAGTTTTTTTAACTCTAGGTTATTAAAACATGTAAATTGACGCCAAAAGCGCAGACTTTTTAATAAAAGTATGATATTGTGATAACATCGGGTAAAAAGATATTATTTCAAATATAGACTTACATTACTGATAACAACTTTAATTTTAAGTATGCGTAAGTTTAGATAACATCAAATTGGTAAAGTTTCTTAAGACTTTTCTTAAAAACTATCATAGTATGTTTACATTCGATACATGTAGATTTTGGTCTCAAATTTTAGGTTCAATCAAAACTATATTGCTGTACTAAAAATAAATGATATAAAAATGCGAAAATAACAGCGTAACAATTTAAACACATGTCATAACTAAGACCCTAGTTGGACTCAACAAAAACTTGTAAACATCGCAAAAAGAAACACTTCTACTGAAACCCAATTTTCTCCAACAAACCCTTATTACACTCATAAAAGGCACAACCCAAATAAAATGCAGCTGTCCCAAAATATTCCGGAATGCGCCAAAAAGGGCGATGCTCAAATGTGACCCAAAATACCTGAGGCCAACCTTGACCCACTAGTGAAGCTTATTATAATAACGGGCCTATTATGCGAGAGGACCAGAGTTCCAAGGCAAGGTCCTTTGAGCCAAAATTAGTCAAACAAAAAACTCCTTGAGCTGATAAAAAATGCGCCAAGAATTTTTGATTGATGGAACTGAGAGCATCTCTGATAGGGTGACGTCTACGACTTTTTTTCTTCTGTTTTAAGTGTTTTGCAAGGAATGAATGATAAAATATTTTAGCGATATTTTGGTGCGGCTAAAATGAAAATTAAACAACACTTTAATTAAGTTATAATAGGGCTTTTAAAAAAGTATTTTATTTTAAAGATCTCAGCAAAACTAAATGATGATACCTACCTAACCAATATGAGTAATGTTTTATGGTTAAATAGTTATAATTTTGAAAACCAACCATACTTTTATTATATTCAAAGTAACATCCCTTATCCTCATAAAACATGCTCATAGACTGAATACATATACTTACTTCGCTCTGATCGTGCTGTCTATTATTAATTATTTTTGTGTAAGTAGAGAGAGCTAAAAATGTAATAAATTAATTAAAGTTTGAATATAATAGTAAGTTTCAACTTTCAAGAGTTGGTACTTGGACCAGTTCTGAATATTTTGCGTTGGTATTGTACACGTGGTATTGTACACTACGGCAATAGAAAAATAATTTAAACTTAACTACTAGGAAATTAAAAAAGGAGCTGTGCTAATGTTTAAAAATGGAACGTCTTTTCTAAAAATAAAAAGATAATGTCTAAAAGGTATTTAACTTTTATTTTATAATTATTGGAACATTTTATTACGAACCTTTTTGGAACTAAATAAACATGGCAGTCTGTAGTGAGTAGTGGAACGATTAAAACAGCTTTGTTTAAATTTACTTAGCCAAAGTTAGACCCGAGATAATTTTCTTTTAATAAAAAGGTCCTTTGAAGCACTTGAAGTTAGAATTTTTCTTCGAATTCGGAGTTTTTTGGTCCATTTCGTTCTAATTCGGTTTTAAAAGTACTAAGTTAATATTTACTTAGGAAGCCATTTTAATCTAATACAAGAAGTGGTCTTTGACCTGCCTTATAAATTATGGACAACGATATCTTTTGGCAATTTTTATTAATTTTCTGAAAAAATAAAACCAACACGCCGAAGCGAAGTTGCTGGAAAAAGTTAGTATAGATTAAATCTGAATTATTTTCACGTTAAACTGTGTATATTATTAAATTCAACTTGTGGGTTGAAGCTACTAATTAACATAATGAAAGAAGACGAACCTTTCCCCTTTAGCAGAGTTTTGCGGAGGCAGCGGTACCACCCACATATATCTCTGTTTTATCACAACAGCTTTACAGGGTGTTTGCAGGATGCTGCGGGACTGTTCCAAAGGGGCGCGGCCCTGGAACACAAAGGGCAAGGAAGGAACATGGATGGGTTTTAGTCAGTACAAGTCTGACACTCCCTTCTGCTCTGCCCAGAGCGGGAGAAGTCATTTGATGATTTCCCATCCGAAAAAAAAGGGTGTTTGCAGGATTGAAAAAAAAGTCTTACCTTAACTCATTTTTTATACTTTGGAAGCACCAAAAATTTATAAACAAGAGTTATTAAGTTTTGACATCTTCGAGTTGACATTTTGTGAAATCAATTACCGTGACACTTAAGACATTGGTTCTGTGGGTGAAAACTAGGATATGATTCTCTCTATCCGTAAGAAACCTTTCTATCCCTAATAAAACGTTTAGGTCCTTCTTCCAAACACCCTGTATACAATTTTGCACCAGTAGATATTTTATCTGAGCTGGTTTCAGAAACACACACACCTGAGAAAAACGTCACACTTGATCATGATAAATAGCCGTTCCCCTAAGGTTTCCCTTTTCGAACAATAAAACTTTAATGCTCTAAGGTACACTATTTTTAGATCTAAGGGTTAAATTCAGGCGATTAACGAATTAAATCAATGACCCTTTTAAAAATAATACTAAGGGGTCTTGGGCTGTCAACGTCAAACGTAAATGAAAGGGTTATTATGTACTTATTGAGTAAATTCTGTTTACCGTTTTTTGTATGATTTGAATAGCGTTGTTGATGGGTGAAAAAGTAGGTATAAGCGCTTAGAAGTCATAATTTTAAGACCGTTATGCGGCCACTTACATACAAGCATAACCGTATTGGAAAAAACTGTATTGAACGAAAAAAAATACATAATCCTGGCCACGCACATTGCGACACCAACTCGTAGTTTAAAAGTCAAACAAACAACTAAAAACATTATTAAGAAAAACAGATTTGTAACGTTTGAAAAAGAAGAAAGATGACTCCCTTAGGCTAACTTGTCTACCATATCGTCCATTAGTCTAAAATTTTACGTTTTGAAAAACAAATAACCAGTGTTTCACTCCACAAATAGATTTAAAAGGTTGAATGAGAAACTCGATACATTTCCGACCACTGTATTTAATGGATGTTCGCCAAAATAAACCTTTTAAATACTAGATGTTTCTGAAACAAGTCACTGAACCGATTTGCATTTTAGATTTTCGAACAAAACCGTTTTTGTCTACAGCCACAAATCTAATTTAAATCTATACACTTCTGAAATGGCACGTTGGCGTGTCTGTGCATGCTGAAATATATTTTTAAAGAAAAAAGCCTTTACTGAAGAACAAATTATATTAAGATGAAATGCACTTAACACGATCGAAGCCTTTACAAATAGGTTTTGTTTTTTTTTTAATAAAAAATAAATAAATAAAAAATAAATCACCAGCAATAATAATTACCATTACCAGCGTAATCCACTTAGCTAATCTGTAAACAAAGAATACCAATGTATTCTGTATCACAAAAATAATAAATAAATCAAATAACACAAGAAACGAAAGCCGCAAACGATATCTCTTGACAATAACACCAGATGCCACCAGATCAACCAGAGGTTCCGTTCACTTATTTTATCGTTTACTGCAAATAACTTGAAGCTATCAATCTATTCTAGGTGTTAAATCAATTATCGTGCCCTTTCAATGTCTAGTAGAAAATTAAATAATTATTATATAATTTATATTTATATATAATTATTATTTTTTATACTTTCTCGTTCACTATATTATTCATTGCTAAGATACCATCTAAGAGAAGAGTGAGACAGCCCCAACACAAGTACTATTTGTAACTTACTGGGGCTGTCTCAGTTTATGTATGACACAATGGTTTGAGATAAATAAATATTTTTGTATTTTTTTTTTATTATAGAACGCCTTAATGATCCTCCCCTGAGTATACTTGTAAATAAGAGAGCTCCTTCAACGGATGTATTTAAATTAAGGAGCTCGAAAAAAAAGCTATTTCGGTAAAGGAAATTATTACCGAGACTTTCGGATTTCCTTATTATAATATTCCACTTAAGAAATGAATTTATTTTAATCTTGATTATCTTGTGTGCGATTTATCTTAAAATCGAAAACGT
Organism: Lycophotia porphyrea; assembly: GCA_950005105.1. Taxonomy (NCBI): domain Eukaryota; kingdom Metazoa; phylum Arthropoda; class Insecta; order Lepidoptera; family Noctuidae; genus Lycophotia; species Lycophotia porphyrea. Next base: position 875,363 of record OX465387.1, on the reverse strand, counting down.
AGTACATTCTAACTTTTGGAATACAGGCCTCCGCTCTATGAGCTGTTATTGACCAGCACTGGGCCCAGTGCAACTTGGTGGATGTCACAATGTCTTCTTTGGTTCTGAATGCCGGTTTCCTTAAAGATATACTTCATCGTTTTGAGACCAGATGTGATGAAATAAACTATTTTGAGTGAGGTGTCTGGGTTCGAAGCCAAATAACTGGGCCACCACAGGTCTCTGGTATTGCTAACACCTACATATTTCTGAGATGTTGATGCATTAGCTCGTCATAGTTTCTAATAACTTAGAGCCATCCGGACAAGAAAAACTAAAGATACGTTAAATGTGATGAGTCATGCATCTCAAGCGAAAGCTCAAACAACCGTTGTAAGTAAGAAATAAATTGTTTTTGCCGACAATGACGCAACTGAAGATCAAACAAGCCACAACATTAGATAATCTCATCCATTTTCACGAAAACAACAATTACTTAACTAAGAAGAAGATGATACATCATCTTAGTACGACCGTTTCGTAATATCGCATTAACATAAAACCACAGTTTGCCTCTCATAAGTCCTGTAAGTTTTGCTCATGGTCGACCTTCAAACGTCAGATGAAACTATACTTCCCCCATAAGTTTGAGTATGATTGATGTGTATTTAAATTGTCGTTTTCTTGTCCTGTTACATCCGTGTTTAAGAAACTGGGGTAGTCAGTCAGCGGGGCCTTGGGAGACGAGTATTGTTCGTTTTGCGGTGTTCCGTCTTTTGAGATTGTTTTATTTATATTAAGGGTCCTTTTGTACAAAATGTTTTGTGAAAACTGAAAATATGGGTGTACCTACTCTTAGTTAGCTTGAGATTACAGAAATGAAGTTATATTTTTGTTATGTTAAGTCTCTAAAGTTTCTTTCTATAAGATTAAAATCTTGTAAATCCAAGGTTAGTGTGTGAACGGGAGAACAATGCGTACAAGGCAATGATTCGATAAGATCTTCTATTACGGAAGACAGTTGGTCCTTGGAGTCCAAGATATATTGTGGAGCAATAGACCTTCGATTTGCTCACCATCCCTTAAATTGCCTTGTTTATGTCTCTTTTATTATGAAAACAGGATCTTTTGTTTGTAAGGTAAGTATATATTTAAGGTAGACGCTATTTCCTAGTACTAACTTACCATTTTGTTTTTGAAGTGAAAACTTCTTTAGCATCGTTGTGATTTTAAAGTCGATGAAACGAAAAAGCAACAGTAAAAAGAGGCAGACACATAAACTCATAAGATTTAACGTGAGAGAAAATGAGATAGGAAGCATTATACACTGTTTATCTCGAAGCAAAAATTTTTGAACGTTTCACTTCTACCACGTATGAATTGCACACATGTTTTTTTTTCTTTTGTTAGATGCTGGGGTGGAGATATTATAATGTACAGTGTGTATCAAATAATATGGAATAGCTCAAGTATATTTGGTGGGCCACAATCAAGAAGAAAGTCTTCATTGCCAGTAAACTTGTTTTTTGTTTGAGACTCAAAAATATATTTGATACTTCCTCTTTTGGACATCTTGCGGCAGTTTCTATTAAATCGTTGACTTTCAGAACAAGCATCCTTTCAAATTCGGCAGCCATTACTCTCGATATCATAGCTTTACTCGTGGATGGGCATAATATATAACCCTGTGGGCTCAAATATCGAATCAAGGCTAAGCTTAATGTCCCATAATGGGTTCCATTGTTTTATCGGATTTTTCACAAGGTTACTTTTATTCTGCATTGGTTTTATTTGAGTTGGAGGAAGGGTTTGCTTTTTGATTTAAGATCCTTTCATTAGTCAATTTGATATGCTTTTTTATGATCAGGGAAATAAAATCTTTATTTCCATCTTAAAAGTCTATGACAACATTGATGTTTGTCCAGAACGTCAACAAATTACTTTTGACAGTTTTAAAGAGTACCTAAGCATTGAATAACATCGGACATACATACATAGTAACTTTTATATTTATAATTGTAACATTGGATGGGCCTCATTGGTCTAATGGTCACAAGCGCTACTGCTGAAATACCCGGGTTATTGATTTTTCCACCAGAATTTTTCTTCTGCACCTCTGCAGTAACCTTCGGGGAAAACAGGTGTGATGTTATTTAGTAATCATAGATTATTTTGAGAACAAAATATTCAATATTTTAGTTCTATCTACCTTGTAATTTAAAGTATTTAGCCCACAACTCAGTGCGTCGGCGCCTTGTCTATATTAGGTGCTAGTATATAGCTAAATAGCTTGCGTTGCGGACTCCTGGTATGTACTATGTACCCAAGTACAGACGAAGACTTAATTTGTGGAGTTAATTGATATATGGAATGGAAGGTACTGATGGACGTGTGAGGGAATTAAAATAACTTTGGCATTTTGCTTTTTAATTGATATTTATTTTTGTAAGTGGGTTTTTAGAAATAATTATGTACTTTTACACGACGATTAAGTTTAAAAAAATTAGATGACTCACACACACACACCCAACTCACCCCCTCACACAACAAACACAGTTTTTCACACACATGCATAGCACATGCACACTACACTCATTAATATGTCTTTTCTATCATTCTGTTTTTTTTTTTAAATTTAATTCTCTTAAGCAAATTAGCAAATTTCTTTGTTCTGCAACGAAAACGAGTGGCGTCCATGACACAGGGTACCTTAGTGTGGAGAGACCTTTTATTTGATATAATGTATCTCTGAATCAATAAAGTTATTTATTTTTATTATTTATTTATGGCTAGACGCGGAGATGGCCGATGGAGCAAGGTTTTGACCGAATGGTGGCCAAGGTTAGGCCATAGAAACCAGGGCCGTCCTAAAGCTCGTTGGGTTGACGACATCGTCAAAGTCGCGGGTAACACCTGGATGAGGGACGCACAGAACCGGGAAGTGTGGCAGGAAAAAGGGGAGGCCTATACCCAGCAGTGGGTGATTCCGGGCTGATATGATGATGATGATTTATGAGATCGGTATTTCCGGTCAGTTTATTTTTTAATAGTGAACTTATATGTTAAATTAAATTCATAATTATTCTGAGTTCAGGTAGTGTAACTAGATCGCAAGAAAATTGCAGCAGGAATTTAATAAAGACTTCCTAATGAATGCACGTTCGGCAAAAAAATTGCATTGAACATTTTGCCAGCAACATCTTCAACGTAAAAGCTTTTCTGCTTACTAAATAAATTGCAGAATACTTCGGAAAAAATAGGTACTTATGTAAAATATTTTCCTACTTTAAATAAAATAGGTAAATAACTAGACCTTTTGCAAAACTACTTACTCCTTATGATTGAGTGTCAAATCTAATTAAATTAAGAGCGTTAACGACTAACGGCATTTCATAGAAATTTTCAAATCGTTTTTTTTCCGAAATTATTGAACCGATTAATGAAACTTTATACGCATATGCAGGATACATAGGTCTAAAAAGTTGACAGAGGAATTTTCGAAATGTGATGTGTGTGTGTGTGTGTGTGATGTTAAATTATAAGTTTATTATGTACCACAATTTTATGATACGGGAATGTAATAAATCTATAAGGTAGCACGAATTTTAGTACAGAATAGTCACTATGTTGCCGGAACTTATACATATTTAATAAGCGATTTAAATTAACGTTAATTTACATAATATTACCTCCAGGTAAACAAAGTTCAATTCAAGTTTTCCTGGGTGATAATATCCTTAGTAGTGTGAAAATTTAGATCTGGTAAAATTGTAATACCAGCCTATTGCTGTCCCACTGCATGGCTATGGCCTCTTCTCATAAAGATATACATATATACATATGGGGAGGTATGGGGAGAGCCCGATTCGTTACTGTCTTGGCTGGTCACAATTTTTTTTCCATACAAAAAGTTCCGGTTCGTCACCATAAGAAAACAAATGAATTTTTCATTTTGAATGAAGGATTGTTCACCAGTGACAAGGTGGATAGGGAAACACTGACTTAATAATTTAATAAATATCAAGTACCTACTAACTGTGGTGAAGAGGAAGAGGATAACGTGTTATATAAAACAATATTATGATGACAAAAGAAACTCATACCCAAAAATAAGCGGTTTAAATCTTTTTCTTTCAGTAAAGCGGATTATGTTTGCTTCAATCTTTAATAAATAATATAAATAATAACGTAAAAGCTATTTTATAACCTCTACTATATTATAAAAAGTTACTGTGGTGTACGTTATTATTACTAATTTCGATTTGTAATAAATCACCACACAAGTACTGATTCAATACCGACCACTCGGAAAAATAAATACTCATAAAGGAAGGGAGGATGATATAAATTATGAATCCCAATATTTATGACGTCAATAACGTGTGCTGCCACGGGTCAACGACCTGACAAATACGCTGCAATTACGAGAATATAAAATATCATAACATCCCCAAACCAATTGATCAATTAGCGGTCCTTTATACCCCAAAATGGTCCTAAAGATCCGCATTATGTCCAAAATCAGTTCTGGTCCTTATTTCCTTACGGGTCATTAACGCCCAAGGGCGGTCTATAAAGAACTCTATACAAAGAGGGGATTAACGCCAGTACTGCTGCTGGCTCCCCAAGTAATTATCCTTGAAGATACAGTTTATTAGGGCGTAAAAGCCCTTAGGAGGGTACAATGCATCTCGCCGAAGGTTTCGTGCGGTGATTGCGATCGAAGTTCTTGGTGGATATTAAAGTGGATTCAAGGATGGGAACGGTTTATTGTTTGTCTGGGGAGATTTGGATCTGCGTGTGGCTGTAAACTGTAGCTGTGCTGCTTTATTAGATGTTCAGAGTTTCGCTAGATTTCAATTGAAGTTTATAGTGTTGTTATTTTAGGCTGTTGTTACTGATAGGCTAGGCTTCATCCACAAGACAGAACATGTTATTGTTTTGTTTTCATTTCCCAAAATAAACGTGGTTGCTTGATAATTTAGGGTACTTTCCAAATGAAAGGAAAATAACAACTAAGTAGGAGGGTTGTTCTTTATATTCATCATCATCATCATCTGCCTAGCCTTTTCCCAACTATCTATGTTGGGGTCAGCTTCCAGTCTAACCGGATGCATCTGAATGTCAGTATTTTACATGGAGCGACTGCCTATCTGACCTCCACAACCCAGCTAATACTGGGTAGTACGATACCTCTTGGTAAGACTGGTTATCAGACTTTTTGGGCCTCTGACTATCTGTAACGACTGTCAAAGATGTGCAAATGACAGCATTAAGCCGTTGGTCCCGATCAACTGCTTAACGTGCTTTCCGAAGCACAGCGGAAACTCGTTATGTAATGGGTGGTCACCCATCCACACCAACCAACCTATGCAAGCACGGCTTAACCTAAAGATCGACCCGAGCGGCTGATATTATTTTGCCACGAGCTCCTTCTTATTAATTGTGGGTATTTAATGAGAATTCCTATAATTACGCATTACTACCAAAAGAAAATCATCAAATACATTTTTTTTAATCTAGTGATAAATCTTTCGTCCAAAACCATTTTACATAATTATGAGGATATAAAATGGCTAAAAAGCCGTAAAACCATAGGTTTGACAAAGATGTTTATGCTAAGTAGGCCCTGTAGCTGACTCCCGACTATTTACACCTAATGTCATTGACACCAGCGGTGAGCGACTAGATATAAAATAGATCGTATATCTCTGCCATTGTACCCTTTGATGTACGATCTGAGCCTATTTTCATAAAGCGATAAAAATCGCTTTCTTTGACAGAATTATTTGAAAGTTAGATGCGTTTGCAATGGGTTTTAGTTTATTTTTGTGGGGATTGCGTTTTTTGAAAATGATTTTTGTTATAATACCTACTAATTTATGATTGATTTAAATGGTGTGTGCTAATGCATGTGATAAAGTTGGAACTTTGACCCCCAATATCTCCGTAACTAGAAGGTTCCCAGGTATGGTCTAGAACAAAAAAATGATCGCAATGTTGGGGAGAACAAGTGCCTTTCGGCTTCGTTAAGAGTCTGTTTACACCCTTTATACCAGCTAGGCTATTTTCAGTCCTCGGGTACAATTAAATTCCATTTTGCTGTTCTTGCGCTATTTTTACGCAAACCGTGTCCTAGAAGATTTTATTGAGACCGTTTTATTTGATCGTAAAGAACTTCCGTGATTTTATGGCGACGACAAATTAATTAGGTAAATGTTTAACACTGTCATAAACTAAAATGTTTACAATTGACATAATTTAGATGCCATTTCGGTATAAAGGGATCGAAAATTTGGTTGAAAAGTAGCCTGACGTGGGAAGTATGAATCAGCTTAGTTTGACAGTCATAAAGTTATTCGCACGAGCAACACATATAGTTCAAACCCGGCGGGGTTTCGGTTAGGAAATTGGTTGGGGCATAGGATATTGATAGGAGACTGGAAACACCTAGTTATTAAAAGAGATTATTAGTCGTTTTGATCATCATCATCATCAGCCTATAATGTTCCCACTGCTGGGACAAAGGCCTCCTCTCTATGAGAGGGAATGGGCTATAATCCACCACGCGGGCCCAGTGCGGATTGGTAGATGTCACATGTCTTCGAATTTTTGGTTCTAGGACATGCCGGTTTCCTTACGATGTTTTCCTTCACCGTTTTTGAGAGCAGTGGTGATGAAATAAAATACACAAAGTAATGCGCCTGCCTGGGTTCGAACCCACGACTTACTATTCGTAGGTCAGGGTTACCACTGGGCCACCGCTGCTCTCAGCGCGTTTTGATCAGTTGTTGTTAAAACTAACATTATCCTCCACCATTTGGAAAAAGTTGAGAGAGATTTAAAAAAAAAAAAACACTAAATAAACTCTCAAAATAATTTAATAAAAATTCACATCAACTACATCACTGAATTTTGACTCTCTTCAAACTTCAATGATGATGCACCGCAATCAATGGGGAATGCCTGACAACGGGGACGATCGGGGCCGCATGGACCACCGGCGCATGCACGATGGGGGCCGGGTGGATCACGGCGCTGTGGGATACCGTGTGCACGGGGGCCACCACGTGGTGAGCCACGATCGGATGGGCCGGCACTATGGGTGCGATGATGCCGGCGTGAGCGATGGCGATGAGAGCGAAGATGATGGTCTGAAATAGAGGAACAACGTTAGGATTAAATTAAACTGTATTTGAACATGTCTTCTGTGTCACGCACATTGTAGAAGAATTTAAATAATCATCCGTCTTTGAAACTTCTTTTCAAAATGGAGAACAAACAATGAAAATAATTAATCACTACTACGTATCACGACAGACTGCCTCGTCGGTCCAGTGGTCGCATTCGTGACTGCTGACCATGAGGTCCTAGGTCGATTCCCCAGGTCGGGCAAATTGTTATTGAGTTTTTCCATCAGGCATTTCTCAGTAGCAGCCTAGGAGTCTAGATTTGTGCCTGGGACTTAAAACATAACTGGCGGAGTGTGGGTGTAGTATTAGGCACACCTCAATCTAACCCTTCCGGGATTACAGGCGTGATGTTATGTTATGTTATCACGACAGATTTTGAACCTGCAATCTTAAATTTTCACCAAGACTATTCATTTTACGCAATTTCTTAGGTACGATCATTGCTTATTCCACAGTTAGCCTGTCCTAGTTTATTGAACTTCCACCCTTTTCGGGTTATTCTTCAAAAGTAAACTACCGGTAACCTATTCGTTCTACTGTTGTTAGTTTAGACGAGTTTTTCTGACAGTTATTTACATTTTACGTTATTTACGGACCTACAGTTCAATGGATTCACGGACGCAGAAATAGAAAATATCAACCATCGCATCCGTTTCCGTTTTGTAAAGTTAGATTAAATATCTGTTTTCGTTGAATTGTTTAGACTTTTGATATCGGCATGACAGGAGGGGCCCGCAAGGGCCGATGCTTGCCAAGGCTGCGGGACAGTTCGGAAGAGATACCTCGGCCTTGAAACACAAAGGGCAAGGAAGGAACATGGATGGGTTTTAGTCAGTACAAGTCTAACACTCCCTTCCGCTCTGCCCAGAGTGGGAAGGGAAGTCATTTGATAATTTCCTTTTATTATTATTTGGTTTTGTTACTAAACTAAGCATTCGGGAGTTTCTATTAAAATATTAATTAACACACAAATAACCCTTAAGTAGTTAATTAAACTTTAAAACTTATATCTATTACATACAGAGTGAAATATCTTGAGTTCAAAAAGTTAACTTTATTAAAGAAGTATTTTGATATCAATACCAAATCAAATCAAAATCAGTTTATAAATCAATACAAATAAAACAGTTGTGACATATAAAATCGGTTAATATCATCGTGTCCTGAAGACATCACCCGCATGGGGCTCCATCTGATGATTATGTCGGGTCGACATTATTCTAGTGTCCTAACCCAGGTAAGATCTACCAAAGTCCCAAACATTCAGATTCAGATTTGCTCAGCAGTCTGGGCGTGAAAGCGTAACTTATAAACAAATAATATAAATAAACAGACACTCCTTCGTAGTTATTGCTGGACAGGATATGAATTAATTAATAAGTATAAGTGAACTAAACCTAAGCAATGTTTAGTATAACCCATACCATACAACCTCACTATTCACACTCTCACCCATACTCACTCACACACTCACTCGTTTCACACATCTATCACACATACACGCGCAACTGGCCTTTTTCCTCATAACTTGCAAAACTGCTTTGTATAATTTTAAATTACCCATTTTTTTTTAATCTTGCATGTTTACTTACATAGTCTATACTCAAGTTCAATTGCATAAAAATGATAATGTGGAAGTGCGAAGTCTCCTAATACAAGCACTCCCTTGCTTAAAAGGTGATCTCCAACAATATGTATCGAAATGACCATTGTAATTGAAATAAACATTTTATTTTAAGAAGAAGAAGCGAAACAAACTCCAAAGCAACAAACACATCTATCTGTTCAGTTAGAAGAACTTGTAAATAGTGGTACTTATATAGACCAATATATTTCAATTTTAATTTTCAGTAAATATGAAATGAATAAAGTTTGTTTGAAATACCGAATTCTTAATAGTCTAGGAATTTCCGACAGTCCTCAAACCGACAGTCAGTCTGACTTTCTAGACGTTTTGAGTAATAGAAATCAATAACCCTAGAGACAGATAAAAACTAATTGTATGTATAGCAGCTATTCATGTGACTAAAACTTTTCAATTAAAAATCCATTGTATTTTAGATACCAATTTATTAGTTCGCAAGAAATGTCAAAATTGTAAATTTTTATATTCAAAAAGTTTTAAATGGTTTACTTTTCAGTGAATGATTAAAGGTTTCTTAATTGATAAAATTAAGTAATGAACACAAAATTCAATGGATTAAATATAGGTTAATGGTGACCATAGATAAAATTTATTGACTTTGATCATTTCTTAATTCGTTATTAAGGCCACAGCTTTATAATTAAAAGTTTAAAAAAGTTTTCCTTACATTACATAAACAAGTTATTGGGGCGTAAGAATTTAATTGCGGACATTAATTATTCAACATTAAATTAAAAAAATTGAATATTAAAATTAGTTAAAATCATAGAATTTATATTCGTACATTCCAACGGCAGGACGAAGGCGACTCATTCTTCTTTATTTTTTCAATTTATTTTATTTAACTATTCCCATTAATTTAAATCATCATAGAATTAATATTAAAACAAATATTTAACTTACCAGCTTAAACATTGTTTTCTTGAATATATTTTCTTGTCTGTGTGTTAATCCGTCGATGTTGTGCGACTGTGTACCTAGATCACCTAGGTTTAGTCCTTTTATAGTCCTAAGACCTACGGTCTAGGCTATATGCATCTACTGTAATAAATCTTTACGTTTGGCAATATGCAACTTGAGCGCACTACTGTTCTATAGTTTGCTTTCGGTGAATTGGCATATCGAGGAAATGAATGCTGGAAATTTTAGGTAGGTACTGTCGAAAAAAATTAACGTTGATATTTTTGGGTATTCTATCCGATAGTACACATCTGCTTAGCCTTTCGTGGACTACAGGTGAGATGTTGCGTTTAGTCACAAAAAAGTTAAGTGATTTTATGGCGAGGCCTGTGTGATATGTCTTGTCAAGAAAATCAATTCAACGACGTAAAAATAAAAAGTTCAAGTTTAATAAGTAAGTAGTTATTCGTTACTAGCTTTTGCCCACGGCTTCGCTCACGTTAATTTAGAATTTGACAAACAATCGGGTCGGAGCGAAAGCTACGTGACGTGGATGAATGGTACTCTATGTCCGTTTCTGTACACATTTCAGGATGATTGGTTCAGTGGTTTAGGCGTGAAAAGGTAACAAACAATCAACCAAACTTACTCTCACATTTATAATATTAGCTAAGATTAGTATACCTTAAATACAAGTCTATACACAATATGTTATTGACTAGGTCAATATGCTAAAAAACCAGTTCATTCCATTTACTTAGATTTAATAGACTAACGATTTTTTAAGGTAATGAATTTAAAAATAACCCATTATAGAATGGGAACAATAAATTTATTTACGTACTCCAATATCCTTTCTAACAACATTGAAATGAGATCCTAGATATATAAGCCCAGAATATAGTTTTTCTATTGTTATAGTATAAATGTTTTTTAAATAAAATATTTAAATAGAAGAAATGGAGCGTAATACAAGAGGCTTCTACAGATAAATACCTTTGTCTATCTGTCAGTATTGTAATAATTTAAATTACAAATGTATTTGCTCGTTATTTAGGCGAACTCCTCCCACACACATTTGTGTTCAATGAAACGTATATCGGACCGACACCGGCTTTCTGTAACTTTCTCTAATCAAAAAGTTCTGTTGTGAATTCATTATCATATTAATATTTTTCGTGTTACTGATTTAAATAACGTTAAGGAAGTTTAATTTCAGATAATTAACTTTATTCAGTGCCTTGATAATTAATTATAATAGAACATCAGTTTAAGCTGAACGTGGGTAAAATTAATAACGAATATTATTAACGTGATAATATTTTATATTGTAACTAAAATTAATAAAGCGTTACCAGAATCCAGTAGCTAATAATTCAGTAGACAACAAATTAACTAATTACCTAAATTCTCATCAAAAGTTAGACCACTTCTCTAAGAATTGTTTTTACAAAAAGTACGCATTTTTCCTGCCATCTGCCTTTCATCCTCCTCTCAAGAATTAAGATTTATTAGCTAATTAAGATTAGGCACCTTTTTAAATGGATAATTATTTTCCTACGAAGAAAATAATAATCACTGGTTAGTTGGGAGGTTATTGAATTTTGTGCTAGTTCTTGAATTCAGAGAAAAATTAAGATTATGTATGACTTATAAATTGATTAATTCAGCCACTTTCACCATCTACACTAAAAGTGGAACCTGGTGACTGAAAACTTGTGTAGTAATAATCGGTTGTCATGACGTGGTCAGGAAAGTATTGAGCATGAAAGAAATGATGGTGGGACTATGTGAAAAGGTTGACTCTTGAGATGACAATTAATTAGAAGTCTGGAAAAACAAAGACATGACGCGCCAACCCCAAATAAATTGGTATAAAGCAGGAGAATAATGATGACTATCTACAACTAAACGATTTTTCAAATACAATATACAGATTATATTTAAAAAAAAAAACCGGCCAAGTGCGTGTGGGGCCACACACAATATAGAATTCCGTAGTTGCCAATAATTAATTATTTATTCGTAATTATTTATTAATTATTCGTAAAGTTGTAAAGCTTACTTAGCAGTGATAGTTTTCCTTTTAATTTCGATATAATTATATACTAGCTCCCTGAATTTTTTCACACACTCAAACAACCGTTTAGCTGTTAGAGGGGGGTACACTTGAGTCTAACAAACATTAGCACTTTGAAGTTTAATATTTATTAATGACCTATATCCAACGACATCCCACACTAATTATGGGGTACGCGATAAAAAAAACATCCCCACTTTACGTGTACAGGAGCTACGTGATTTTATTACCACTTTGTCGGTGTAACTAATCTGTATTATTTATGCCAAATTACAGCTTTCTAGAACTAAGAGTCTTTGAGCTAAGCTGCGGACCTCCTATTTCATCTCTAAGTCTTTATTAACAGTGGCCACTGTTCAACAACAAAATTACACATACATACAATACGCTAAGTCAGTGTGTAGTCGTATTGCGTTGTCGCCGATCCGATGGGGATATTGTAGTACTTAGCATTAATTGAAACAGGTGAAGTGATGAAACTTATCCATATTTTAGAGATTTTTCTTGAAATAACCTCGATGTAGCCTAAAATCTATTTTAAGAACATTAAAATATATTTTAGGCTACATCGAGGTTACCTTTGATCCAACCAATCCTTTGAACAACGCGTCAACTTGATGAGTTCATTTTTACCTTGACTTATCTATTGGTACTTATGCAGATATTGTTACATATCAATATCTTAGTCAAATTAATTGGCAGATAGTCAACGTGTCTTTTAACTAACTCGAAATTTAATTTGACTAAAGATTGATTACATAAGCCAAGTATTTAGTATCACATTGTTATTCTTTATTGCACACGAAATTAAAAAATATACAAATATGAACTGCTATAATATATGTAGCTTAGCAATAATGGCGAGCTTAACCCAGAATGGGATCAGGAAGGATTTATTTAAAGCAAACCTTATTTCGATTGCGATATTAGCAAAAGATGAAGATGTTATTTAATGGAGCCATCCTTTAGGACTGAGCTTAACAAGTTTGCCCCCTTGTCACGCGCCATAAGACTGTTAAATATTATCTCAGAGGAGGTAGATATATTTCATTGTAGCCTGATGTAGTTCACAGAAGTAGCACTGGAGTGCATTGAAAATGTTTAGATGTGTTTTAATTTTAGGTACGAGTATTTTACAAGCTTTTATATTTTAAATGGAATTTTAACTTTTTTATTTTAAATGTAATTTGATTGTGTTTTTACTTGTAGGTATTTTGAAATAGTAGTTGAATATCTGTATATGTAGTAGCATCGCATTGCCGTTAGAGCTGTTAAGATGTTATTTACGAATTTTAAATAAATAAAATAAAAAAATAATATAATAATTATCTTAATAGAGACAAGTAACTTTTTCTTCCGAGGAACATTTTTTTTTAAACATTGCCCCACACTAGGAATTTCTACTGTATCATAGGGGCGTTCACAAACATTTAAACTCACATACACAAACAGCCAGACCCGTAACAACTATCTGTAGGCCATACAAATATTTGTTCCGTGCGGGGATCGAACCAGCGACACGCAGCGCAGCAGTCAATCGCTTAGCCACTGCGCCAACCGTGCCGTCGTATATACATTTAATACGGCTTGTATTTTTTTCAATCTTCTCACAACAACAAACTATAATTTTCCACTTGGAGTAATTTCAAAGCCTATTTTCAACAGCTGCTGTCCTTTTTGCGGGCGAATGTCCTATGATGGATTAATATTTTTATGATGGATGGCTCTTCTCAAACACATCTAAAAAATGTCATTCAAAACTTTGAAAACAAAGTGCATTCAATTTAGAAATAATAGGAATACTTAGTTTGGAACTGATTTAGGACTTAAGTTTATATCGATGAGATCAAGGGGTTAAGTGAAACATTCTAAGTTAGTGTAGTGGTAAGAATATGAGTGTTCTCGCCAGTCAGCCGTGTCAAAGTAGTAACTTAGTTTAGTCTAAAGAATAATACGTCGGAATATAACGGTCTACCTATTTTTTTTAACTATGAGAAAAAAAAATTAAAATAAAATATACTAACAACCAACTATAAAAAGGGCATCGAAAAACTCCTCCTCAACGCTTTCAGCTGCTAATGTGCCCAAGAGACTGGCGGCGTTGCCACGTTGTATGGTTGCCACAGCCTCTGGCCAGGGTAAAAGCCAGCCCTTGGGTCACGGGAAGCTTCAACAAGGCGTTTCGAAATTTCCTTAAAAAGGCTATGAGCACTCGGACCCGACGGCCCCAGAGTTTTAACCTCAAAGTGCTCAAAAATATAGTTGGACATTGGATGGCTTTTTTGTTGCAACACTAGGCCGGTCATTGCTTACTGTTCTCATAATTTTTACTTTGGTGGTTTGGTTTTATGATTGAGGTATATTTTAATTCATTATTGTATTCCTCTATTCATAAATCTGATGAAAAATTATTGTTACCGGTATATTGTAAAAGTAGTGATGACTGAAAACACTACAATATTACTAACTGAATTCTTTCTGACAGACAGAATCAATCGCGCTTTGAATAGAATCTATTCCACAAAACTTATTAAAGAGCTAACAAAATATACTGTTCCATTTTTTCGTTTATCGTCGACGAATTTTCCGATAACACGAACATACAGGAACAGTATTATAGAATCGTAAAACTTTCACTACGTGCCACTAAACGGTACGGGCGTGATACAAAACTGATAGAGATACCGCCCACGAGGAAGCGGGACAATTTCCGACTCATTGTGTATCGTGCCGTCATATTTTTATAAAAATATTAGGGGAACTAGATTGTGGGAATAATACCAATACCAATATTTTGCAGAAACACCATAGAATGTACCGAAATTCCCTTACAATATAAAATCATGCCTGTTTCCCCATAGACGTAGGCGGATGTAGTGTTGTATAGTTATATAGTTGTATAGCATTTATTTCGCCACGTAAGTTTAAACTCCATGTAGATTATTGGGTTCGGATGTGTCAATTGGCCACCAAACCTCAAATGCAAACTGTGGGCTAGGTGTGTACTAACGTTGTAGCGTCATAATTAAATCAATATTCGGTTTCATGATTAAAATGGCTACGGTCCTTTTAGAACAAACTAAACTTAATGGAAGTTAAATTCTTAAGCTTGGGCTAAACAGGCATCTACCATCAAGCATCGATATGAAAGTATAGCACGAAGACGGGTGTTCAACTTCAAATGAAGTGGAAAGTCACTGTCTGATATTCATTTCTTTTATGACACATAATTATTTCATTCAGAGAGCTGTCAGCACTGCAGATATTAAATTTAACTAGCCATAGATATTTGTTATAATTTTGTGTGTATTTCTCTTTTTTGTGTGTGCAATAAAGAATAACACGAATAATAAATCACCCTGTTGAAAGGTTCAAAGCGTTCTGCCTACGCCCACTTGATTAAGGTGTCGGGATACAAAAGCTGAAGTCCAATAGTGTGCATTTGTGTACAGTTGAACTCGCTTATCTGTAGTTAAAATAATATGTGGAGGCGTGTGTGGAATGTGTCTGGGTACATCTTTCGCTTGCCAAGAGAAGATAAAGATTTCCAAACTCATACTATTATTAACATAACATAACATAACATGACACATGTAATCCCCGAAGGGTTAGGCAGAAATCTACCTAATAGGGGGTACACACACATTTCGCCATTTCGCGGTGCTGGGGACAATCGCTAGTAGAGTATGTACTTATAAACATAATGTCGTGTTGACATTGACATCTACCTAGCCAAGTCTTGTATAGTCAGCTTGTTTAGTAAGTACTATGAAAAATAACTCTTGGGTTTACTACTAGATTTAAAAAAAAGTTTTGTTTTCATAGAAGAACAATCAAAACTTTTGTTCAGTAACTACAACATCTTCATTGCAAGATGCAAATGAAAACAAGGATTTGATTACCAGACCTCCAACTTCTATCAATTTTCCAGTTAGTTTAACACTCAAAACTTAACTTTACTTAATACACTTTAAATACTTGTCACTCAAATCACACAAGACGTTAAAATCTAGTCAAAACGAAGCGTGTTTCAGTCGTTCGTCAGTTCATTCGCCTCATGGTAAACTGTCGAGAGGTGTAATGGCCTCAGAACTTTGCTTAATTACAGCTTTGTTACTGACAGGATAAAATAGTGAGTTCGGGAAGTTTCTGAGGTAAATCATGAGCTTGAACTCACAAATCCTCAAGTGAACAAATAAAGAAGCATTCTTTATGAAGTTAGTTCTGCTAGCGACGCTTTGATTGAATGCGGAAAGCTGTTGTCTGACTTAGAATTTCAATATTTCTTACGTCACTGAAATTAAATAAGTCACTTTTTTTTACTTTTTGTACATTGGTCCAGCAAACTATGCAACTCAGAGCCCCCGCACATTATGGCCACCAGTTGCCGCTACTAAACGCGACCACCAGTGGTTCAGTCAGACCACTACACGCCGCCACCAGTGGTAGCCACTGGTGGCTGGATGCAGCCTTCAGTGGCTGCTACTTGCGGCAGTTGTTCAAGTGGAACTCGACAGAGGCCAGACTGAGACTGTGGCCGTGTGTGTGCGAGTCGAACGACAAAACGCGGCCACAAGTAGCGGGCGCGGTTGACTCCCGCAGGTTGTGGCTCGGACGCAGCCACTCAAACGCTCGGTGTGCGCCGATGCTATACAAAATGTATGGAGAAACGCGGCCGCAACTTGTGGCGGCCACTAGTCGTTCTAATGTGGTCACCACTAGTGGCTCAATGTGCGGGTGCTCTTAGACCCAATAGGTGGCCACTTTAATAGTGGGTTCAGTGGCTTCTTTAAGTTCTTAAAAGTTCAGGAGTAGGGACATTTCGAACCTTAGAAAAGCATCAAATACCCATGCCACTAGATAGTGATTATAGCGTAATTAGTAAAATAATACAAATATATTTAATTTTTATTCCAAAAAATCCGGGAAGTTTTTGTTTCATGGAAATTGGGTTTTACTTCCGAAAAGTATCCCCTAATTTCATAACTCTGTTAACAATAAAGACGAAATCCAAAAAAAATGACTAATTTATTTATTGACTATTTTCACATTTAATTTTATCCAAAAATATGCTTGCTGAATTGTAATGATACGTAATCTTTAATGAATAATGAAAATTTAATAAGGAGCTACATAATTTCTATGATGTAATGTATACTTGTTTGTTGATTTAATTTATATTTGTAATTTTGATGAATATTATCACGGTTTATGCACCATCTCTTCCTACCAATTTGTACGCCACGATATGTGGCTGAACATGTTTGGACTTTTCTGTATCTCTTACTATCTTGCATGTTATGTATCATATACACCATGTTTAAACAAATAAATTTTACTTACTTACTTTACTTTACTTTATCTATTTTCAATCCGGTTGTAGAACCACGTACTTCAATGACAAACGAAGTACTTATCTACTTTGTAAACCTGAAAAAAGACAAAACAAAACTTTGTAGATCCAACATCAGGCCTTTTTGCTCGCCGGGAAGATTTATTCACGTCCTGGCAATGTAAGGAGTTTATCGCATAATATATTTGTACCAGTCTACAACAGACTTGGGCCGAATATTGGCTATAAACGCTGCCCTGAATATTATGTATGGTTCCTTTTGGGGATTTGTAGACGCACGATTTTTTTTGTTGTAAATTGTGTAAACTATTAAAATGAGGATTGTTGCTGTTTATCGGATTATCATAGTACTTTATCTCGGTCTTGTTCTTTCCGTTTTAATAATAATACTTGCATTAAGGTAATCTTTACCAGATGTTCATAAAATAACTCTATCCCTGAATCCAAACCGAAGTGATCGGTGGTGCGAAAACGCGAGCGGCGGGTTTTTAAAGGGTGTAAAGACCCTTAACGAAGTCGAAAGGCACTTGTTCTCCCCGCCATTGCGATATTTTTTTTTGTTCGAGACCGTACCTGGGAACCTTCTAGTTACGGAGATATTGGGGGTCAAAGTTCCAGCGTTTTTTCAATTTTTATTTAATATATTTTGTTATGTAACATTGGTACCCTAAAAAAATGTTGTTACCTTGCAATCAATTTTGCGTAAAGTTATTTAGTTTGATCTACAGAATGCTTTGTTGACGGTTTCTTGAAGGGTCTTGTTACACCCCGTATGTCTATTATTTCGCATTAAATGATCGTTTTCCAATTGTCTCTTCGTGTAAAAATCTATAATATCAGCTATAGAATAGAATAGAAAATTTCTTTATTCGAGTATCCAAGACTCAAAAACTGTTAGTAAAACTTAAAACTATGTTAGTAAGCACTGACATTACAAACAACACAACACGTTGGGTCACTGCTGTGACAACCCATGAGTAATTGCACAACAGCGACCCACATAAACACAGTCAAGGCGACTAGCAATCATGCTTAGGATACTGTTGGTGCTGCCCCACACCCTGCGCACCAAGGAAGCGCACCTTTTACGCATTGTTGCGTAAAAACAATCCACATGCGCATCTGCAAACATCCCCGACGCACTACAGAAGCGGGGCAGCCCCACCAGCATCCTAAACGCGTTATTAAACTGAACTCGGAGAGCATTGTACGATCTTTGCGTACATCTAGCCCACAGGCTGCACGTGTAAAAAGAAGTACAGTACGCAGTAGCTATGAAACTTGTTTTTTAAATTTAATTGTAGAAAAATACAACAAATTATTAAAGTATCACGAAATAAATTCTTGTCTTACCACAAACTGGTCAGGCTGTTAAATATTAATCTGATAGAGCCCTTATTCTGGAGATGCAAAGAAATATATGTGAATCGACCATGCGTGACGAGAGTATAGGGCGTTACTACGTTTTATATGCTTAAAATCTTATATTCTGATCAATTCTTAAAATTTGAAATATTACATGTGGGATAGAACTTGTGCATATTGCACTGCGTATAGGTTTCTGGACTGTAAGAATGTTCGACCCTTATTCAAGGTGTAAACGGACTCTTTCCGAAACTTTCAACCAAGCATTCTGAACATCGAACTAAGTAACTAAACGCAAAAATTATAGCTGGAAAACGAATTTTTTTTGGGGTGAAAAATCACATTTTAAGGTAGGACTCAATGTAACGTATTCAAAACATTGTGCTTTGAACGGGGGTCCTGTATGTATTTAAAGTACAGTTATAACATTAAAAGCTTGTATTTAAAAATAAACTTGTACAAACACGCACTGCCATTGGGTGAGGGATTTCCACAGAACCCATAAAGGTAAAATAAATCAGAGAAAATTGTTGACATGAAAAATGTAATTCAAATTACAATACATGATAATGCGTCTTCGCCCTGTATTTCACCAGAGGGGGCTGCAGCATCTGCAGCGGTATGGGGTGTACAGCGTGCCCCACAGGTACCGCATAGAACCCGTGTATCTGCGCCGGCTGTGCGGCCTGAACAATCGGGGCGTGGTGTACGGGGAAGGGGTGCGAGAGGTAGGATGTGTGGTAGTCCACGTCGTAGCCTGGGGACGCTGCTACGATGGTTGCCGCTAGGAGAATCTGGAAAAGAGCGAAAATTTATTTTTTTAAGTTGGCACCGCGTTTGTACGCGCGGAAGCGACAAATCGTGTTCGGATACACGGGAAGTCTATTCATTACTAGCTGCGCCCGCGGTGTTACCCGCTGTGAAAAATTAAAAAAAACCTTGAATTTATGCTGACCTAGACCTAGTAGTAGTTTGGTCGCCAAAAAGATAATTTTAGTCAAATTTTGGGAAAAAAATAATTGAGTTTTCCTCCTACGGCAACACCGCATTTTCCGGGATCAAAAGTAGCCTATGTGTTAATCCAGCATATAAGCTATCTTGATACCTAGTTTCATCCAAATCTGTTAAGCCGTTTGAGTGTGAAGGAGTAACAAAAATATTATGTGATGTGATAGTGTGATTGTTTTATCAAGATAATTATTAAGGTATAATTATCTAAATAATTATCAAAATAATTAAATTAAACAAATTCTGGCAAAGGTGAGGTCATCCTGAAGGTTGACATAAAGAACGCCTTCAATTCAGTGAATAGGGACACCTTGTTAACAGAAACTAAAAAAGAATTACCCCAAATTTATAGTTTTCTTTGGCAATGTTACAGATACCCATCTAAATTACTGTATCGGGACAACCTTTTGGAATCTGCTGTTGGCTGTCAACAAGGTGACCCCCTCGGGCCAGTGATTTTTAGTTTAGCTATTCACCCAATTGTTCGACAGCTAAATTCCAAATTTAACGTTTGGTATCTAGATGATGGAACCTTGGGGGGCGATGTACATTCTGTTTTAAAAGATCTAAATTTCCTAAAAAATGAACTTCATTCCATTGGCCTCGACCTCAACCTTTCAAAATGTGAAATTTATGTAGCGGACAGTACCGACAGACAACAGACTCTATCAAAATTTAACGCCATAGCCCCCGGCATCAAAATTACAGAAAAAAGCTCTCTTCGTCTCCTTGGGTCTCCCATCTTTGAAAATTCTTTTCCCGATTTTATCGAGGAAAAAATTCAAAATTTCAATGATGTTTCGGAAAGATTGCTCGAAATTAACATACATTCGGCCATCACAATAATTCGTTACTGCTGTTTCAGTCCAAAATTGACGTATTTCCTTCGTGCTTCCCCTTTATGGAAGCACACTCCCCTTTTGGACAAAATGGATGAAATTATCAGACATACTCTAACGTCAATTTTAAATGTGGCTTTGGACGACCGAGCTTGGGCACAAGCTACTCTTCCTATTCGCATGGGAGGACTCGGCGTCCGCAAAATTTCCAGTATTAGTTTACCGGCTTTTATATCCTCGGTCCACGGCACTAAGAAATTAATCAGGAATATCCTGTCTTCCACACTGATTGATTTTGATGTGCCGTGCATGCCCGAGGCTATCGATGCTTGGAAACTCGCTTGCCCGAATACTGAAGAACCCGACCATCCATTTTCCCAGAGACGGTGGGACGAGCCGCTCTGCAGAGTAGTTCAGAGCAATCTGCTGAACACATCTGCTACTACTGCTGAGCGTGCGCGCCTGCGGGCTGTGGGTGAGTGGGAGTCGGGTCTTTGGCTTCACGCACTACCGTCGTCGAGCGTAGGCACATTGTTCGACGACACAACCTTCCGCCTCGCTGTTTCTTTACGCCTTGGTGCCGCTTGCTGTTCTCCTCATCGCTGTCACTGCGGTGAAGCTGTCAACAACCTCGGTCACCACGGCCTGTCATGCAGCCGAAGTGCGGGCCGTTTTGCACGGCACGCAAATATAAACGACATTATCCGACGAGCTCTTGTCACCGTCGGCGTCCCAGCTGTTTTAGAACCCAACGGCTTGGCACGCGACGATGGCAAGAGACCGGACGGCATGTCTTTGTTTCCTTGGAAGATGGGTAGGCCTTTAGTGTGGGACGCAACATGCGTCGATACTCTTGCGCCATCCCATCTTCCAAGCTCATCGTGCTGTGCTGGTGCTGCCGCTGCGGCTGCAGAGAACCTCAAGCGGCGTAAATATAGAAACCTGTGTGGTAACTATATTTTCGAGCCGTTTGGGGTTGAAACTCTAGGGCCGTGGGGTCCGAGTGCTCATAGCCTATTTAAGGAAATTTCGAAACGCCTAGTTGACGCTTCCCGTGACCCAAGGGCTGGCTTTTACTTTGGCCAGAGGCTAAGTGTTGCCATACAACGTGGCAACGCCGCCAGTCTCTTGGGCACATTACCATCTGACAGCGTTGAGGAGGAGTTTTTCGATGCCCTTTTATAGTTTGTTGTTAGTTTATCTATTTTAGTTTAATAGTTTTTAATTATCAATGTATATAGTTAATACAAATTTGAATTTAAATTAAAATCATCAATACAACCCTCAACAAATAAAAACAAAAAGTATTTTAAAAAAATCGAGCGTCGCTTTGTCTTTTGAAAGATACTTCTTTTCACACACATTTGTTATCCTTCGAATTTATTAGATTTTTTTTATAAATGGCCAGTATTACGACCTACTACATAATTATCCATGTCAATTGAGTCCGGTATGACAGTCTGTCAGAGCCGTACGCACAAAAATATTGAAAGCTGAATATAGATCGCTCATGTAGAAAAATATACTGGATTAGTATATGGGGGTCGAATAATTGTTTTGGTAGGTACTTATAATTAATATCTGTTCGTGAAAATTGAATAAAAGTTATCTAGAGAAGAAAATAAGCTAAATAAAAACCTGTTTTGCATGGAATACCTAATTACATTTTTCAGTTATGAAAATGTAGCGAATATTAATTTAGTTTCTTATAAAATTGGTTGTAAATGAATTTGGAATAATTTAGCCTCAAGCACATTTTATTTTCAAGGTTAGTCATTAGCAGGGCTACGGTTTTGTTTTTTTATAAATTATGAAACAAATTGTGTTTTGAAACTGTTAGACACCAATCATATTTCAATTATCTACAGCAAAATTATTTAAAGCCTGAATTTTCACTTTGACTGTTCTTTTTATACTTTTTTCTTTAAACGTGGATTTATATCTTCAATGAGTAACAGAGTTGTGTAGAGATTAAGAAATACATCTTTAGCCTAGTTTTCAGACACAGTTTAATTTCACTTTTTGATATACTGATATAAATATTAGTTAGTTAAATTAAATCTGGTCAATAATGTGTAAAAATAACAGAAATCCTTTATAAAATGTAAAAAAAAAAACTTACCACAAGAATATGCCTGTCCATCATGCTTCCTTATATCTTCAGAACTGAGACAAGCAGTATTTATAAGTAACAGTTATTCTTCTAACAACAATAGATTTCCTAACAAGTGACGATAATATACCTAACTGAAATAATTAATAAGGTACTGTTGCATTATCTTCGGTTTTCCTCGTTAGCTAATGAGTGACTAAGATGTGGTTTTGGAATTAATAAGTGTAGATAATTATTTCCATAAACGGCGAAGTATTTCTGGTTTGCTGCAAATCCTTAGGTCTCATGACAAAGGCCCGGTTCACAGATCATAGATTGTTTCTATGATCTGTGGCCCGGTTACACCAAACTTCAATAATTACACTTATCGTTAATCCCATTTAAAACTTCACTCAGTCAACTTTGGTTAACGTTTTATTTAGTGCTTTGTGGTGCAAGAGTCAAGAGTCTAAGGGTATTCACAGTCCAAGCAAAGTAAGGGGTTCATACGTCTATGAATGTTGTACTCAGTCTCCGATTATCTCGTTATCTCGTTCTCGTTGACCTGACTGTATTGGGACATTTGATTAACAAATATGTAATCTAGGGTTTTAGGTCATAGGTAGGACCTTCTATTCAATCTAGAATACCTATGCTACCTTTTTTACTTATACTTTTATACTTCTTGTCCTAATTTCATGCTTTGAAACTGTTTGTGACCTAAACGTCAGGGAGACGGACCATGTCAGCGAGAGGAATAAATTACATCATTTTGTTGTCCTTCAGTAAAAAAGTCCTTTAGTAAAAAATCTAGTTAATTTTATGTCTGTTTATTGGGCTAGAAAATGCCTGCGACATTTTGTTAGATCAACGGCGAATTCAGCAGAAAAATAGAACAATAAAAATATTTTAACATTTATAAGAATGAAGCTGTTTAAAAGCTAAACGTTTGGTTCGTTCTCTTTAAAAATGTAGGTTATCTTTACTGGGAATTTTATATTTTTGATAGTTGTGGGTGTATTTCTTGTTAAATTGTACATCAATGATATCGTAAAGATTCTTGCAGAACAGGATATTATTAAAACTAGACTATTTTTGACTATTCCAGCGCAGAAAGCTACAAAACAACATATTTCTGGAATTCTTAGTAGAAGATGAGAATACTTAGCCAAGGATTTAGTTGAATGACAGTGGAATGCCGAGGCCTATCATGAGAGGCCTCGTTTAGCCAGTAATGTATACAGGGTGTAAACAGACTCTTCACGAAGTCGTCAATCAAGCATTCTGTACATCAAACTAAGTAATTTTATGGAAAAATTATTGCTGGGAAACGACTTTTTTTTTGGGGTGAAAAATCACTTTTTACGGTAGGACTCCATGTAACACATTCAAAACATTGCGCTGAAGGATGGATTGAATAGTAAGGGGGTCGTGAAGGTGTCTTAAGTAAAAAAAATACATTAAAAACATGTATATAAGAAAAACCCTGTGAAAAAGTTGTAACTTTGACCCCCAACATCTCCGTAACCAGAAGGTTCCCAGGTATGGTCTAGAGCAAAATAATGATCGCAATGACGGGGAGAACAAGTACCTTTTGGCTTCGTTAAGAGTCTGTTTACACCCTTTATTTGATAATGATAACAAGTCAAAAGAAAAAAAAAATGTTTCTAGAAAATGGACTGTCACCAAAGAAATTGATTAGTTAACTACGTCTAGAACTTCAATATTTCATGAATATTATGACATTGACAGCTCTTAAACTCGATTAAGATGTGTTTATCACGTTTAATGACATTGGTGAAATGCGCCATAAATTGCTACACCTCTTATTCAGTTTCTATTAAATCTACGTCAGTTTACATAAGCAAAAAATCATAAATTCAATTCCAATACCGACCTACATACATAACACGTATTTATTTATTTCCACTTCATCTAGTAATGTCGAGGGCTTCACGCGAGGTCTCCGCCGCGTCACCGCGCACCTAACCGGTGGGGTTTCGATTGTACGTAACGACGAGCTTCTGGTTCAAGGGCATAAGAGGGTACAGGTTTAGCTAAGGCTTAGATCAGGCTAGTCAGGAGTTGTGTTTTTATTTTAGCAACATAATTATTTAGTCAAATAACAAAACACAGTATGACTCCCTCGTTGGTCAAGTGGTCGCAAGCGCGAAGGCTGAGATTGAGGTCCTGATTTCGATTCCCAGCTCGGGCGAAGTGTTATTGGGTTTTCCTTCAGGAATTTCTCAGTGGCAACCATAGTGTCTAGATTTGTGCCCTATTGATGACAATAGGCTCGCCCCCTATTGCATGGGACTTAAACATAACTGGTGAAATGTGGGTGTACTATAATTAAGTACATCTCTATCGAAACCATTCGATAATAACCGGTTGTTATGTTATGTTTTAGTATGTCACATTTATCGTTGTGATGCAATAGTAAACATATGTGTCGTTAGAAATATTAACAACTAAAGAAAACTTCTTTGCATTTTGATATGAAAAGTTGTAACTTTTGCCCAATTAAAACGATTTGAATGCCATTGCTATAGATCGTATTTCTACAACGGACTGAGATGAACCTTTCGGTAGCTTCTGTCAGTTCCAGTCATTTTTGACATTTCCATCATTTTCATTGATAAAATCACGTTTTATCTCGTCCTTCTCGATCCCATGGGGAAGACACCCAGGAGTCCACCTAGTTACTCTTCTACATCTACTCTTGGTTACTCTAATTAGGTACTTCTCACTATAATAAAGTGACAATAAAATTTAGGTACAGCAAGTAAACTAGTGCCAAAAGCACTGAAATAAACGGCGATTAGTGTAAGCCAAGCCTAGGTCCTCCCTGTCCAAGTATGTAGGCATGTCCTGCTAGACGGACTCAATGTCAGGTAATAAGGTTGCGATAAACGCGGTCACGATCGATTTACTCAACATTGGACACTTATTTACTGGTACAATCGCTGACAGTGAGCTTTTGAAATAAATTATTTTATTTCTTTGATGTGTGATTTTAACTAGAAATTAAAAAATTTCGTCATTCGACGTCTTTAATAATATTTAGGTTTTTAAATAATCAGGATGAGGCTGAAATCAACATTCTCTATTCTAATAAACAAAATAAGTTTGAAATAGCTCTGTCTGATATAAGGCACCCCGGTAATCCGTTCCCGTGCAATGATTTTACAACTAGTACACAGACGAAGCCGCGGTTAAGACATAGTTATTTATAATACAACGTCGGTCAATATTGATATAAAATATTGCCATGAAATCTGTTGTTACAACATTAAAAATCAAGACGTACTGTCTTGATTTTTATTTTTTAAGACCATTACTTCTCAAAGAGATGTCAGCAAACAGGGCGTGGCCCGCAAGGGCCGATGCCTGCCAGGGCTGCGGGACTGTTCGAAAGAGATACTGCGGCCCTGGAACACAAAGAGCAAGGAAGGAACATGGATGGATTTTAGTCAGTACATATATGACACTCCCTTCCCCTCCGCTCAGAGTGGAGCCATTTGATGATTTCCCATCCGAAAAAAAAATGACCATTCCTGTCTCTATTTCATTCATAAAGGGTGTAAACAGACTCTTAACGAGGCCGAAAGGCACTTGTTCTTCCCGTCATTGCAATCATTTTGTTTGTTCTAGATCATACCTGGGAACCTTCTAGCTACGGAGATATTGGGGGTTAAAGTTCCAACTTTCTCACAAGTTTTTTTTTTTAAATACATGTTTTTAATGTAAGATTTTTACTTTGAACATCTTCAGGACTCCCTTACTATTCAATCCATCCATCAGCACAATGTTTGAAGGCGTTACATTGAGTCCTGCTGTAAAACGTGATTTTTCAGCCCAAAAAAAAGTCGTTTCCCAGCACTAATTTTGCGTAAAGTTACTTAGTTTGATGTACATATTGCTTGGTTGACGGCTTCGTGAAGAGTCTGTTTACACCCTGTATGTATTATTGACAATCTCATAGCTTCAAATGTTTACTTCCCCAATTGTTATCAGACTGTACAATAACCTTCTCAGACTTACGTACTTATAGTTAGCACTTCCTTTCATTACACTTAATGTATGAGACCCCTTATTAGGTCGTGGCACTCGGCAGTGATGCCCGTTTATAGTTATACAACATTCCCTTCACTGAGGATGAACTAGATTTATTTTAATTAGGAAGGTTTATTTATAGAATGTTTATTTGAAGAGTGATGTTATTTTTGAAGTTATACTTCTTTTGGCGCGTTAGGGAAAAATGATGAGAGTAAATTTTTACGATGCGCGCGCACTCCGACACGAAAAACCGACATTCTGAAGTTAGCTAGTTTTACTTTACTTCTCCCAATGTTTGTTTACTTTCGTAGTGTCAGATATTGACAAGCCTAGGTTATTATTTTTAATCTACTGCTGGAGCTAGGAGGTTAGGTTGTATAGGTAATTGATATTAGACCTTGTTATAAACTACTTTACTTTCGTTTATGTTCTAGAAAAGAATAACTTCTAACACGTGTACATAAGTACACACACTTCTTTTTTTAATATCTTACTTATCGGCGCAGAAGATAATATAGGTTGTAATAGTATGTGTAGAGACAATGGCATTCTGCCACACTCTCCTAATAACTTGATATAGCAAATAAGTCTGTAAGCCACCTTTATGCATTAACGCTATGAATAATCACAGCACGGCTTCCAAATATTCCAGGTTTCTAAATATCATATACATCAGTCCTTCCTGGGTAACGTGTAAAGCTTTCAGTCAGTATTTCTTCTAAAAACCAGATGATAATTATGCAATTATAACAAATCGGCTCGGCCTACTTTAAATGACTTTGCCATGTAAACACAGTTAACACTAAATGCGTTGTTTGTCCATACAATTGTAATCAGCAATTATCGCGATTTGTTGGAAAACGCAATTAATCATTTCGCTCCTAATGGTTTATTAATTGCCGGTGAAATTTCAGCCTGGGTTTTGTTCCATTTTATGAATAAAATCGAAATGTTGAGCTACTGTAAGCCTAAGCCAGCGTAACTCATCCTCATTCTCTCTTCTTCTTCTTCTGTTCTTCTCTATTCGTCAGAAGTACTCTAGTTTGGATTTCAAGCCATATTATATTCTTTCATACAGTCCATTCATTATTTATTTGATAGGTCCAAATATTCTGTTGTCGCCGTTGCTTAATATTAATTTTCAATATAAATACATACATTGCTTGAAATATAAACACATAACTGCACATAGCTTGAAATATAAATACATAATTGCAGAAAAATCTCGACTTTTATGTTCTAAATCTGTATGTAATTTCAGTTTTCTTAAGAGTTCTTAATGCAGTCTTTAGTTGTTACTAACCATTTTCCTGACAGCAATAAGAAGGTTTACTGGACAGAAAATCTGATTCTGAATTTCTTTACTTAAAACAAAATGTCGCTCATTTAAAAAAAAAAATGTACTTACATCCAAATCACAAACCAGGTAAGAATGAGGAATCGACCGCCGAGGCGAAAACGCTTGGAAAAGTTACTGGTCCATGAAGACGCTAATGAAGGGTGATCTTCCTATCTCCCTGAAACGAAAACTCATCGACATGTGTATTCTGCCCATCCTAACCTACGGTGCTCAGACCTGGTCACTCACCGAGACTCAGAAGTTCCACCTTGGAGTTTGCCAAAGGGCAATGGAAGCATTCTGGGTGTCAGAAGGCAAGACAGGGTTCGAAACACCACGCTGCGTTCCAAAACGGGCATAGTGGACGTTGGCAAGAAGGCTGCTAGGCTAAAGTGGGATTGGGCGGGTCACGTCAGCCGCATGCATGATGACCGCTGGGCAAAAGACTCCACACAATGGTTGCCGGAAGACGGACGGCGCCGCCGAGGCCGGCCCAGAAAAAGGTAGCGAGACGATCTGTACGCGTACCGCGAGGGCTGGTTCGAGGAGGCACGTATAAAGAGCACGTGGAAGGAATTGGGGGAGACCTTTGCCCAGCAGTACAGGCTGCTGAAAAAAAAAAAGAACCAAATCCATTCTATTATATTTTAATGAAGTGGGTACGTAGGTATCTCAATTTGTATTTAACCTTCTATTTTTCTAAATAAATCACATTAGAAAGTATTCAGACATAACTAGGTTACAAACTTGAATAATTACCAAAGTAATTAAACTCTTAATTTCGAAAAAACATTTAATTACTAGGAAAAGTTTCTTCATTAAATCCTCTAAAGTATTTTGTTTCACTGCTTAGGATAAAAATAATTCTTTTGGGAATAATTATCTTCTTCTAAAATATTGAAAGTCCGGTCCGACTTTAAAATGATGTAATAATAATCTTGAAGACTTTTAAGGTTTGTTAGTTATGAGGAGATAATGAGGATTAGGTAAGATCAATATAATATCATTTCTCATACTTTGTGTTTTTTACAAAACAAACATTCACTAGCAACAAGACAGCTGTGGAAAACGCAAAAAAATCAGCGTCGAGGCAAATAGAGCCGGACTTGTTTATTATAATTTTTGTTTAATAACAAGTTTTGTTTTATCAATCAACATTATTCCATTAAAAGTATATGCAGTACAATAAAAAAAAAATACAAACACTAAATAATTTCTTTCCGAAACACTCGTACACACAACTGTACTAAGAATTTGATCGTTATAAAAGATTAAATGTTGGGTGCCAGCGATACAGGTGACATTGTAACTCCTTATAACTAGATAATTTTAAATTGAGCTCATTAGACAGCTAAGGTCTCAAGTCTGGTATGTCTAGTGGCTAATCTACTTAAAACGCTACTTGAAATTGATTTACGTTTTTGCATTAATTTACATGCAGTGTCTGAAGAATTTATTGAAGGTTTTGCTTAAAATTAATGAAAAAAAGTTAAAACATTTAGGTAGATACATTTATTAATAGTTTAAATATTGATAAATAGCTTAAAACTTACTTACATTAAATATTATAATTATTATATGCCCAAGAGGTTACATAACATTGTGTTTAAAAATGCAAATTGTATGGTCAAAAAGTTTACACGATTTTTAAAAAATAAATTACAACTAATGCAATACTTCATATACAGGGTTTATTAAATTAAAATTTATAAATTAAAATTCATAATTTCAGCCTCTCTTCTGTAAAACAATAAAACGTAAACTTTTAAGTTTCTACTTCAAGTAATATTTCTATTAGAATTTTTTTATGAGCAAAAACACGTTTGAAACATTAGTTGTTTTGTCACAAACAAAATATCATACTTCTAGGTACTTACTTAATGTTTTTATTGAAATATTATTAGAAAATACATGGCACACACATATAAGCAGTTATTTATAGATGATACTGCCAAAATAGACTTCGAACTTTTTTACTTACCTTATTTCTTCCGTATACACCCTTTCGAGAAAATAACAACAAACACCAATACTAGTCCAGCATAGCTATTACACAAACAAATTATACAAACGCTTTTTTTTTTCGGATGGGAAATCATCAAATGACTTCTCCCGCTCTGGGCAGAGCGGAAGGGAGTGTTAGCCTTGTACTGAATCCAATCCATGCTCCTTCCTTGCCCATTGTGTTCCAGGGCCGCGGTATCTCTTTCGAACAGTCCCGCAGCCTTGGCAGGCATCGGCCCTTACGGGCCCCTCCCTGTTTGGTGACATCTCTTTGAGGCGCACGTGAAACACGAACGCGCCGTCTACACGGCCTGTCATCAAAAGACGGACGGACGGCGAGCTAGCCCATTTTTCACCATCCACAGGTCCGGGTCAACGGTGGCCGGAAGCCACCACGTGACCCCCGAAGCCCGGGGCGTCTCCCGCGGCAGCTGGGACGAGAGGTTCTCTCCCTCAATTATACAAACGCTTCGATTCGATGTCGATTCGACAAGTCGTATGTCTATCTTTTTTGGCATTACGAAAGCGAGCGAGATAGACATACATCTTTTCGTATCGAAATCGAATCGAAGCGTTTGTAAATAGCTATGCTGTACTACTTTTTCTTTGCCAACATGGACTTAAAAATTATAGACTTAAAAATTATACATCAGGTACATTTTTATCAGTTATTACGGTCATCTTTCCTACATAATTAATTATGTTAAGTCTTTTTCTGTATAAACACAATAATAAAAATGTATTTTTGATATAACATACTTTTTAATACATTCCCAAAAGCAAAGTTAGTAGAATCTCTCTTCGAAGACTAAAAGAAGAAAGGCGTATGGAATCCATGGAGTAACGGCGGGGTATGAGCAAAAGCCACCCGATGATGAATCAGAGGCGCATGCGCAACTATCGGTGCATGGTACACTGAGCGCGACGGGTACCCAAACGATGGGTAGACCACTATAGGCGTCGGTGCTGCCTGAACTGCTGCCAGGAGACACAGGATTGTGATCTGGAAGAAAAAACTATATTTGAAAAATTATCAACAACATCAGATCTACTACTAGAATAGGTAGTCTTCAAAGCATCACCAGATTTCGACGGCAATCACCATTTCAAACGTAAGGTTTAGGGACGAAATACGAACACGATATGAGCATATTTTTAATATATAATAATTATGCTTTGCCCGGTATTTAGTTAAAAAATTGGTAATTTAATAAAGAAAGGGCTCATAGAGATAAATTAAAAAATAACAGACTAGCCGCCGGAAGGCCGTCGTACATGGTTTGGAAAATATTTTAAACATTTTTAAAAAAATATGCACAGTCTTTATCACTGAACACTGCCCGTACTTCGCGTTGTTCAGACTCATTTTTTTTTTAAATTATGGACTATGGCAAACTAACAATTGCTTATTTAGAGACTTTTAGGTTATAACAGTTTGAATTTATCGCCCCAACACAGTTTTTTTTTTAAATTTTAGTACATTCTTATTTTGAGTAATAGCCAATATTTAAAATTCTAAACAAATTATTAATACGTTTTGAACCGAATCTTCAACGGTGAATTCGAGATGGTTGGCACTCTTGCTTCTAACCACACAAAGCACAAAAAAGGACCACCACAAAAAGGTACTAAACCACATTCTTGGAAGACAACCACAACATATGTAATTTACTAAAGTCTAAGCTATATCGAATTAGACTCAAAATCTCTAACCACCGGCCTAGCCTTTCCCAAACAATAAAAGGGTCAGCGACCCTAAATCCAATATCTATTACTAAAACACTTACCAATCGATACATATCCGTTTCCGTTAAAATATCCGGATTGCGACTAGTCCGGCTATCGACTGCCACATCCGTGCCGGCCTCTTCCATTTATATGAGCTTGGAGTAAAATTTTAGCAGGTTTTAACTAGTATATGGATAGGAATGTTCCTAATATGTCTAGTATGGTGACATATTGGGCTAGCTAGAATTTATAGACTCGTGGGACTATTTGAGGAAATTATGGTGGAAATTGCTAGGCTAGTACTTTAGTTTTTAATGATAATCGTAATTTTTTATCACTATACTGCAATTTCTAAGAAGGTTACTAGACTCGCCTTTTTTGCCATTAAAATTTCTAAAGCAGTATTTTAAGTTTTTAGTTCTTATACAGTTACACTACTATCAGAAACAAATATTTGCCAGTGTCGTTTAGTAACATTTATAGGATGATCATCCAAATTGTATGTTTAATAAATTTTCCTTCTTTACATTCCTATTTCACCCTTAGAATACGGAAGGTTTCAGAATGTTTATTTTACTGAAACATTAATTCAATTCTCAACTTAAATTTAATGCTAGACCGATTATCGGATAGCTCACCTCAGCTACATCTACATTGTATCGACTATTGGCTGTCGGATAGTCGAATTCGTGGTTACGGCGCCCGCTGCGCTTCTCGCATACCTATATAACATAGAGTAGTGTAAGGAAATAGAGACTGTAGATTGTATTTTACTCCTTTCAAAAATCTTAAATTCATCGACTGACAAACTAAACGGACGCACTGACTAAACTAAGTCTAGAAGCAGGAAATTAGTTTATAACGAAGATAAACAAAAGTAAGGGTTTTTGAAAATTCATTCCCGTATTTCTGCCTCGTATATCCCACCGAGCTTGTATTAACTGTAATTAATTATTCTCTATGTATTTTTTTTATTGCAAAAGACTGAGACGTCAAAAACCACTTATCAAGGCGAATTAAAAAATATGAAAGTGTTTTAAAACAAACAAAAAACATGTTCTGGAATTTGATTGCACTTTTCTTTTTAAATTTAAATATTCCTGTCATTTAACTCCAATTCAGAGATCATACAAACTACTTTGAACTTTCGTTTTGAGTGCGTTGACAGCTGAAATATTTACTAAACAACTGACAAGTTTATTTTTATTTTATTTAATCAGACAAGTAATTTTTGAGATTTCAGTTAGAAGTACCTAAATGAATGATAAAAATATTGCTAAAAAACTTTATTTTTTTACGCTCATCTAACTTTGATATTGTGATGTTCCAAGCATTTTTTTTTTGTAAAAAGTAGTTCTCAAAAAACCGTAATTATAAATGAGAAAGTTTGTGAGGATAGTTGGATGTTTGTTACTCTTTCACGCAAAAACTACGAAACGGATTTGGATGAAATTTGCCACTCAGATAGTTTATAACCTGGATTAACACAAAGGATACTTTTTATCCGAGTTGTACGGTTGTGAGGGACAATTACCGAACTTCACGCGGGCGAAGTCATAGGCTTAAACAAGTCTGAATATTTTTACCCTTTGAATACGACTTTACTTAATTGTTTATATCTTTATGTACATATAATTATCACTTAATAGAGAAAAATACATAAAAGTAGATAGAGTACGTACATACCTCATTTAATAAACAAAAACATCTAAAATATCAGAAACTTCTAAGCTCTAACTAATCTACATCAATAAAAACCCTTTAAGTAATTCCAAGTAGCATCCTAACGCCGCGGTACACCAAAGCTATTCGATGCAAATATGGCGTCGACTGGTTTAGGTAGTATATTTACTCTGGTTGACAAGCTACGATAAATCGGTACGAATCATTTTATCGATATTTTTATTCACGTTTTTCCTTAAGTTGTGTAAATTTACATAAATTGACGTTTTAAATGATTGAGAGTCTTGAAAGTTCAAATTGGTATTATCAGTATACTGCTTTCGGAATCTGCAATAAGTCTTGAACCTAGCGAGTATTATAAAGGGTGTAAAAAGACTCTTAACGCAGCCGAAAGGTACTTGTTTTCCCCGTCATTGCGATCATTTTTTTGCTCTTCGAGTCAAAAGTTCCAACTTCTTTACAAGTTTTTTTTAAATACATGTTTATAATGTATTTTTGTTACTTAAGACACCTTCACGACCCCTGTACTATTCAATTCAGCCATCAGCACAATGTTTTGAATGCGGTACATTGGGTCCTACCGTAAAACGTAATTTTTTACCCCAAAAAAAAAGTCGTTTAATTTTTGCATAAAGTTACTTAGTTTGATGTACATAATGCTTGGTTGGCAGCTTCGTAAAGAGACCCTTTATACCCTGTATATTCTGCAAGGATTTTTTTCTATAGTTTGTCTGATAGTACGCACCTTTTTCTTGATTTTCCTTCACTATTATGTATTATTAATGAATCACCCAGCTTCCCTTCTTTCCACTTGTTACTATCCAGTGCGGTTTGTGGTCAATCTTTAGAATTACGTAAGTTAAATTATGTAGCTCATTGCTCTTCCTGCACGTGACAGTTGTCGCAAGTCCAGTTCTATTTAAACTTTTTCCTTAACTTGCGTCAATGAAATACATTTTATGTATTTTTTACTTTAAATAAAGCTTTAATTAATAACACACAGATAACAAAAACCAGCCTCCGTTTCCTTACCCTACTCCGTCAAAATTCTCCGAACACAACACGATATCGTTACATCACTTAACAGACCTACTTATTGGATCGTTTCCAGTTAACAGTCCCAGTAAACGTAGCTCCCAGTAATTGTAGCAAACAAATTAATTACTTTTAATGTAAATATTTAATTCGGGGTAGTGCGGATCACGTTTCTGTAGATCTGGGTTGAGTAAACCAGTTTATTCAGTTATTTTATTGTTAACTTGTAACAAGGATTTTAATCTTCAGACATTTTTGTTTTAAATCCAACTTTATAGGTACTCATGGAATGGGGGCTATCGTTTTTAAGCTCACCAGATGGCGCCACTGTCGAGTAAGGTCCTCATTAATTCTATTTTATACTTTAAAGTACAAATAACTTCATAAAAAGTCAAATTCATTTCGTATATCAACATAGTGTAAACTTCAGATACATGTTTACAAATATTCTCCCTAACATTAACAAGCATGAAACATTTAAAAATCATTCTACCTCCATGTACTAACAAATAAGATCCTAAGTTACTACTTAAAATCTTCAAGTCATAATTAATCAGGAATGACTCAATCTAGACCAGAATCATGAATATTAGTTTAAATACTTGATAAAAAGGCACGCAACGCGCGAAAACTCTATGACATCTGACATTTTGGAAGACCTTACTCTACACGAACGCTTCTAGCGGCGAATTCATGCGCGATAGCCCCCATTGGAGTAAGCCATCGTGACGTAAATTATTTTACTTTGTGTGAAAATACTTTTTTCTTGTAAACATTTTTATAGATTATTTTTTTTAAATAATCAGGAAACATCTTAGTAATACTTTTTCCGAATTTTAACTCCTACTAAGATATTTTACCACTTATGGTCTTAGTGTAATAAATAGTTGTGTTTATAAGTTTGTCTTCTGTAATCAACTTGAAATAAAAGCAGATAAGTGACACGAAGTAAATATACAGGTTATGACAAAACTATTATATGAACATTGCAATGAAACAATGCATTTTGAACCAATCAGTAGGCCTATCTTTTTAGTTTGTCTAAACTATTAACACCTAACCCTAACCTATTAAATATGTATTCCATTTTACTTTAAAACAAAGCCTATCCCATTACTTGAAAGACTCACGATAGCTTTGCGACGATTACAAAAATGCAATAAGAAGAAAACGTGATTGCGAATATTTTAAAGCGCTATTCTTTGCTGGGGTCAGCGGCTCAAGCGGCTTCACACAACCTTCTATGTGCTCGCATTACTTACTTAGTACCTGTGTATTTTTTATAAGATTTCTTTGAAAGTTTATTTATTTATTTAAACTTCATGTACAACAGTGGTACATAGGTGGACTTAATGCTCAAGTCCTTTAAGCTAAGTTCGTTTCTAATATTTCACGTTTTTGAATCTCTTTTATTTTATAGCAAAAGTTTGATTGGGTTACTTTCAAATTATATTGTGACCTTATTTTATGCAGATGAGGGTATGTAGATATATTTTTTCATGTTTTATCTAATAGCAAAGACTTCAAGATCTTTAACAGTCGTTATAGGTAGTCAGTGGAAGCCGACCCCAACATAGATGATGATCTAAAAGCAACGACTGTAAAAATTATAAAATAATAACGAGCTTGTCTCATAGGTAAGTATCCAGTTAGTAAAAACATCAGATTTATGTAAGAAAAAATATTGTTTTAATTTACTCTACACCTTCACTGAAGGCAATACAATCAATGGTGGACGGCAATAAGGGGGACAGACTTGACGACATGACCGTGATGGACGACAGAGCTGCTGGAGGTGATGGCGGAGGCGGGGGTCTTCACGATCAGAGGAGAGGCGTGCACGACGGGGGCAGCGTGGACGGCGTGAACCACAGGGGCGGCGTGTACGGTGTGTACCACAGGTGCAGCGTGTACAGTCTTAATCACAACAGGAGACGAAGCGATGACTGGAGCGGCGTGCACGGTGTGGACAGCATGGACGGGAGAGCCATGGTTCACGACCTGGCTGGACTTGGTGATGGTCGTCTTGGAGCCAACCACGGGCACGGTGTGAACGACGGGGGCGGAGTGGACCGCGACCACGGGCTGGTGCGCGACGAGGAGGCCGGGAGCGGCGGCGGCGCAGGCCAGGATGGCGGCGAAAGCGACCTGTGGGCAAAAATAATAAAATATAGTCGCAAGGAAGAACGAAATATTTTATTTAGTGAGACCAAAAATTGCTAAAGTATAAAAAAAACCCAGCAATTAAAGTTTTTGGAACTCAAATATAACTGTTGTAGTATTCTAAAATTTCAGTATCCACAAAGAAAATAACAATAAAACACTTTATTAAAACACAAAAAAAGATCACTGAACCATCCTTATTCAATAGCCTACAAAACAACCCCTAAAACAATCCCTTAACACTTACAAAGGACTTCATGGTTGATAAGGTAGATGTTTATACGACTGTACTGCCGAGTAATCTAACGAAATGTTGGCCCACCGATGCTTATATACCACGCCGCCGAAAATCGACAATGAGTACGCAATGATCTTGAGGTTGTATAAATTATAAGCTCTGTGGAGGAGGCAGTGGCAAGGCGTAGTAAGCGCTTACGTCGAGTTGTAAGCATTGTATTATGAATGGGCAAAGTGAGTTCAGAAAAGCAGGTTCTGTTGAAATGGAACTTGAATTTAGTTTGGCTGTAAGTTAAGGTCATAATTATATGGTTTAAACTAATAAATAAATCACAGGTGGTTAAGCAGTAGATACTCTGATGTAACCTATAGGTACCTATCTAGACTTGATGATTGCAATATGGATGTTGAAAAGTTCCATGATGATAGCAAAAACATTATTATCTAATTATAACTCAACAACTGTATCTTCAAACAAAGGAAGACACGCCATAAAGAAATCTTGTATCAATCTAGAAATTTTAACAAATTTCTTGCTTTTGCCATTCCTGGTTGAAAACATCTTCCTCCAACACGATATAATGGGATGTATTGAATATCAAACGACATAATATGCAATCTTGCTCACCTCATAATACATGGGACTTAAATATGACTGGCAAAATGTGTGTACATACTATAATAATGATAATCATTTTACATCTAGATCATACAACCATTCTGCAACCACAACAAATACATTTTTGCCTTACCCTTCGCCAATGTTATGTTTATAATCTTTATTCATAACTATAAAACCAGTACCCACTTCAATACCAGTACGCGCGCATCATGATACTAGAATCTGTCACAATTCTATAATAGATTGCCAACTTTATCGCTAAAGTATAAGGTTCAAGGTTGCTTGGGATAATTTGACAGTTTCGGGTAGCTTGATGTGCTGACGTTTGTAATGCCGTATCCACTTTCACAGCAGCTGGCCCCCATCAGACCTGTCAAGATTAATGAATGCATAAACGCAAACATTGAGGCTGTATTTAGGTTGATGCCAAGTTCATTCGTACCTACTTATGGCATGATGGACTACTTACGACTTCTGCACTTGACTATTCGTAGTTGTATGTTTTTTTTAATGTTATTGTATTTGTGTGTGGCCTAATGTGCTTTAAACTTTGTGGGAATTCGTTACCCGTTAAAACAAAAAGAGTAGTTATGTAGTTCCAGCACTGAGCTTTTTACAGAAAGCTCATTCTGTTTCATCAAAGCTAAATATAAATATTTTAAACCCATAGATCAGATATATATTGGAATCACATAGTCACAATTCTTCAGTAAGACAATTCTCGCATGTACAGTTGTACACCTTGATGCTGCGGTTTTTGTAAAATTCGTTTTTATCAATCTTCTACATTAAAATTCCATATTCAACCAAAACTCAGGTAATTTCTGTAATTGTATCCACTTAAATTGTCATGTCTGAAATTATATGTGATGGTTTAATCTGAATTTATTTTTATTTCGCTTTTCTGTGACATTGATGAGCAAATTAAGTGCAGAGATTGACTTTTTTGGTTGTATCGTCCATGAGCGGATTATCATAAATCGTTTCTCCAATCGTCTTTCGGCATCACTGCAGAGCATTAAAAAGGCAATCTGCCGGATTTGTCACATCATCATCATCATCTGCCTAGCCTTTTCCCAACTACGTTGGGGTCGGCTTCCAGTCTAACCGGATGCAGCTGAATACCAGTATTTTACATGGAAACATAATTTATACAAACATTAATTATTTATTTTTCGCTATGCACTGAAAGCAAAATGGCTGACCATTTTTGGTCGGATACTAAAGTTTTATCTCAAGTGTGTTGAGGTCGACAATAAACTTGAATGTGACTGGACATCATTATTTTTATTAATCTACTCTTTCAAGTTACAGAGCTGTAAAAGTAAAATAATTAAACATTAACGAACTGCCCACAGTTATATCATTAATCCGCTTTCTGTCGAGAAGGTGTTTTCCAAATTATACAGTTGCAATTAATAACAGTTTTAAAAGTGTTAAAATTTAAGTTTTCGTTTAATGATTGCCGAAATGTCAGTGGTTCAAGTTGTAAGTCTGCAACTGGAATTTGGTGAATGAATGTTCAATGTAAGGAATGAGACCACCGTGCAATACTGCAGAGTAGATTCTGAATCATTACGTCGGAACTTTAACAGATTTGTATTCCAGGATATAGTATCACTAAGACGAAAGCTTCTCTGCTGAAAACAATTATTGCGTTCATCAAATAATTGTAGACGGACTGCAAATATAATGTAACCAATGACAAAGCAAATGAGCAACCATCTTGAATCAATGTTGAAAGTGGCTTATGGTGATGGCGTAGGTACCCTGTAATATTTAATAAAATTGATTGCAACAAATACTCTTTTGTATGTATATAATGAATACATAACAACTGTCTCTTGTTTTTTTTTTATTATTTTCCCTTGCTCTAAGAATTTCTTGAAAATCTTTCGCGAGTTGATCCTACTACCCATTCTTCAAGTGATACTTTCCGAAGCTTTTGTTTCGTATAGATGAAAGAGAGTAACACTCTAAGATGTAACTGATATGAGCACTAAATCAACTTCGTCTCGTCTAGACCAATGCTGTTAGATCTTGTAAAATTAATGGTGTCTCTAATTTTTAGTTCCACTGCTGAGATTGGGGATATTTATTGGTATCATTCTTGATTAAAACAAGCGGTCTGCTTGTTTTAAGGACCAGCTTAGTTACTGGTTTAACGATGTCTGTTTTATCTCCTGATTACAGTATTTGTTTTGATTAGATATAGTAGATTTTAATTGTCAACAGAAGTGACGGTGGTCGAACGATAGTTGATGTGATGAGGGGAGGAATTCTAAACGTCCTCTATTTTGGCTTGAATAATGATGATGATGATGACGGAGAGAAGATGACGAAGCCATTTATCATGTAAGCAGTTGCATCCAAATTCCAGTTCTTAATCCAAAAAAAAATACTTATTCTTATAGAGGCCCTAAAATAGCAGCAAAAATACGTATATTTAAAGAATGATTGATTTAATTTCCTTTTCCTTCAATAAATCATAGAAGTCTATCAAAATCACTCTTATTAACTTCACTGTCTTTTATAGTCTGTTCAAGGCCAATGTAACGTCAAATTAAATATTCAATAATCACTTTTACTGGCAGCCGATACATGAATATTACGAAGTTGTATAGTTTTTTTTTCCATACGTTTCAAGGGAATTTTGATCAACCAAGGCTGTTCCATGTTTTAATGTGATTGATAATAATTTGAGGTCAAAGTGGCAATTTTTGTTTGAGTGTCAGTGATGTTTGCTAGATTAATTACTTGAAGAATATTCATTAGTTGTAAGTCAAGCGTTTTGGTTGCACAAATTAATTCGTACTGCAAGTTGCACGTTGATTTGATGCCAATTAAGACAGCATTTACATAATGATATAATTAGTAATGGTCAAATTAATAGGTCTATGAATACATGAATGAGGTCTTGAGTTTGATTCTCAGGGGAAAGTGTTATTGGGTTTTTCCATCGGTAACTTTTCAGTAGTATCCCAGAGTCTGGATTCGTGCCCAGTTTGCAGAATTATTACATGGGGCTTTAACATAACTGGCGCAATGTTGGTGTACTGTTGTTACTCCTCTGCTTAACCCTTTAGGAATTACATAAACGTTAAAATTAATTCTAGACCACTTCATTTTCAGTCATTTCGAATAGAAATTCGTTGCAAACTGCACGTTTTGGAGATGACCATAATTGATAACCCTTGTCATTGCTCACCCAACAACTACAAATAGCGCAATATAACAGCGTGAGCCCAAATCGTGCATATTTCACCAACATCCCACTAACCTCATAAGTTAAGAGGTCTGATATCATCTTAAACATAATTCTTTCTTCATATCTTGTCCACCCTGATGTGACGAAACTTTAATGTGTACCACGAATCATCTCAGCTTTAGACAGATTTCATAAATTGTGTGCACTAAAAAGGAAGTCTATGACCAGTGTGTGTTGCCAGTGATGACATATGGGACCGAAATGTGGTCGCCACAATGGGCCTCATCAGAAGGCTTAAAGTCAATAAAGGGCAGTGAAGAGGGCTATGCTCGAAGTTTCTTTGCGTGATCGAATCAAAAATGAGGATATCCGCAAGAGAACCAAGGTTACCGACGTAGCTCGAAGATCCGCTGGATGCGAGTCGCACGGGACCGGTCAATGTGGCGACATTTGGCATTTTTTTTTAGTTGTGATATATTGTGGTCCTTGCCATTAAGCCACCATCATCACCTTGACTTAACTAGAGTCTTAAAACTTAGATTTTAACATAACCTTACTTTGCTGAGAATTACAATTTCGTGCTCTCAGAAAAATAATGATACTTATTAAAACACAGTCTACGTCTTTTGCAATATCGCAATTTTTAAGTGTGTCGCGATTCATCTCGTCTTTAGACTGACTACAATATATTATTAATCACGCTGTAATTGATGCGATGCAGGCGATTGTGAACGTGAAAGTAAGTTAAGAAGGTCCAATCCATGCAAGAAGATGTAAAGCCGTTGAAAAAAAATAAAAATGTAGTTGACATGAACAGAAGGCCTAAACAAAATGACATAGTATCAGTGAAAGCGATGACGGTAAAGTCAAAATTGTACTGAATTTAAGATACCGGAAAGCTAGTGTCAATTCTGTTCGAAGCTGTTGTAGAAATGTAAAGCGCTATGAACGCGTTTGCCACTTATCTGAGTTCTCTGGTGGTAGCAAAAAACCACCAGAAAACACTAGCATTATCGTTAGTAGCGGCTAAAATCGTTGGTCCTAGCTGTCATTTGTAGATCTTTGACAGTCGTTATAAGTAGTTAGTGATAACCAGTCTTACCAAGGGGTATCGTATAACCCAGTACTAACTGGGTTATGGAAGTCAGATAGGCGGTTGCTCCATGTAAAATTCTGGTATTCAGCTGCATTCAGTAAGACTAAAACTAAAAGGCTAGGCAGATGATGATGACAGCTACACTGGTTCAAAGTTTTGCGCGAACTGTACAGACGTCGCGGCGCCACGGGCCTTCTGCTTCCTTTTGGCATGTGTCATGGCGTGCGCTTGCGCGCTGTTTTGTAACACTTCTTTGAATGTCAAGTTCATGCACGCTTGGAAGATTATTTTCAACATTTTGATGTATTATTGTGAATTTACAAGGTTTTTTTTATGATTATTTTTATTTTGTTTTGTGTAGTAATATTTTTGTTAAAAGTTAATGCAAGAGCGATATCAATCTGCCTTCCCATATCTATCTATTTTATTCTTTAATTGTACTTACAATCGTTTGCTCCGTTCAGCCTTGGAAACGTAGTTTTTCCCGACATTTCGAATTTCCATTTTCCCATTACTTCTGTTGTGAATACACTCAACAGCTTATTTTCAACAAGCTTTTAAACTTTATCGGTAACAAAATCTAAAAAGCAACAACATTATTACTACAGCCTATTTTCACTAACTAAACATGACACCTAAATGAATGCTTAAAACAAAAACACACCATTCGTTCTTCACCACTCAACTAAGTGTCAAGATGTGAATTTCAATACAACAGTGTAATGTGTCCCTTAGTAAAAACAGACATAACAGTATCATAACCGTCCAGCGTCCGCCTTTCCTAACATTATCTTTTTAAGATCTTTTCAACAAGAACTGATAACAGATCTTCATTTCTAACTATTCCTTCCAAAGCTTTGCAACATAACCTTGAGGAAATCAAGACAATAATTTGATACTGTTTGCTAATAATGACATGCGATTTGATAATTAGCTCAGTTTAATGTACCAAGGACTTGGTTGGGTAACTGTAATCATTCTCGTTGCAACAATACTGTAATGTGTTGTTCAAATGATTAATGGAAGGAAGTTGGCTGGAAGATTTGAATTGATGATGTCAAATTAGACATGCAGTATTTAAACGTGGATATTACGTTAATCTAATTGATAGATCGAAATTACTAGAGTGATTAATAGATGTGGAGCTTATAGAGGAAGGTGAAACAGTAGCCACTAAAATAAATCAATTATGGTAGCAAAGCCTATGGTTGATGAAGCAAACAAGTCCTAGAGTGGAGAATATGTGTCGGCAAGCGAATTGTGGGACGTCTCCCAACTAGAAGAAGCCGCAACTTTTGATGGTTGCTAGGACAGACTCAAAATCAAAATTAAATCAGATAGGCCAGTTTACAGGCACTTTTGAACAAAGAACAATGAAATGTAGCTACAGGCCCAGTCACAAGGTATAAAAACCGCGGAAGTACTGTAGTTGCCCATTCCAAAGCGTAGATCTCTATGGAGAAGAACGGGCAACAAACTCCATGGATACTCTTTTAAATCATAATATTGTTACAATACCTTAGTAACTTTGACTATATGCGGAAGGCGGAAGATGAAGATGCTATGTTGCAATTGCTCCACAAGAACCCTCGGTTTATCCTAAGTTTAGGATGGACAAGGCCCAGCAGTGGACTGCAATACGTTGAGGTAATTGTTTGATTGACAAAAGCAAAGTTACTAAAATCAAATCTTGCAACAATAGAACTCATAAAAAGGACTTTGACCACTGCAATTATCTTATAATCCGCCTTAAGCTACCCAAATTATATAATACCCATCGTCTATAAAACTCGATACCTTCACAAAGCGCAGAAGCTCCCGTTAACACTCAACTCCTGTCATAACAAACAAAAGAATGACTCATCAACTTTTAACTCCCTTTCAACAAAATTTTCAACCTCTCTAACTGATTGCTGAGGTTCAACGAACTTATGTTCTTCACCAGTAATGGATGCTAATTCCTCTTAATCACTTAACATATCTTATTATACTTTTGTGTGACTGTCATGAGTTATTTCCTAAGAAAATGGAGCGCACTGTATTCAGATGTTTTCCTCACGTTTATTCTGATTTGTTAGTAAAGTTTTGGGACATAAATTATAACGGTTAACGACACGGATACATGGGTAATTAAATTAGTTTTTTATTTGTTTGTTTGTTAAGTGAAAATTGGTGAAGCGAGTTTTGGCACTGACTAATTTTATCATCACTAACATATTACGTGTTATGCTGGTGACTGCGGCGATGGTGACTAAACTGAGAAGAAAGGAAGAAGAAAACATGATGAGCCGACGTCAAATAAATTGAGATGACCACAGGAGAGCGATGACGATGTATGTACCATGCTCATATTTTAATAACTAGCTGTGAGTAGATTCCGGGTCAATTACAAAGTTTGACTTCCCAAGTTACCCTAGTTACCGTCGGGACGTCAATGTTACTTCACTAACGACATTGGCAAGATTCCGTATGGATACAGTTCTGCCATCGATTAGATCGCTAGGAAGAACGCTAACTATGTTCCCGTTTAGCAACTTTGACTTCTCAGGTGAAATCTTCAACACCATGATAAAGCCAGTTTTGCAACAGGATATTTACAGATGACATGATAATACTATTTTGTAAGTGATCCCAAGTTGTTAAAGTGGTCAAGAACGGGTTAAAACTAGGTAAATTAAATAATGATTTTACTAAGTTAGGTCTAATGGAGTTCTAGAGTATTAAGGTATAGGCTTATATTTCATAAGCTTCTTTTGTAAAGGCAAATCAAAGTGAACCTGCATCTAGGTACAATATGTAACATGTACAATACTAGTCATGTCACTGTGTACTTTAATATTCCAAAACTTACTGATTATCTTTTAAAACTCGATTTAAAGTTGGCAGGTTTTTGTTGAAAGTTTCATAGACTTTTTGTTTAGAAGTTGTGTTTTCGGAATGATATCATCATTGCATACATATTACGAGTTTATGGGTTACTGACCTATCGGTGTTATAACTAGCATTTATATTATTACAGTTTGAAAGTTATTTGAACTTGCATTATGGTTTAGGTTACCTCAAGTTTTTTATTAGTTTGTCTTCATATTTATAAACTATAGTACCATTTTGCCACAAATATGGTTTTAGATACCAGATTCCGAGCCGATACTGAGTAATTCCAAATGGAAAACCCCAACAACACTTTTTCTAACCTGGGAATCGACCCCAGACAATTGAGCTTAGCAGAAGCG
Organism: Lycophotia porphyrea; assembly: GCA_950005105.1. Lineage (NCBI taxonomy): Eukaryota > Metazoa > Arthropoda > Insecta > Lepidoptera > Noctuidae > Lycophotia > Lycophotia porphyrea. Next base: position 830,502 of record OX465387.1, on the reverse strand, counting down.
CTTGCGACCACTACACCAACGAGGCAGAAAAAAAATTGTATGATGAAGATGAAGTGCTGCAATAAAAAGTAGTGAAAATCATGATTCAGCTATCAAAAACACACATTTATTAAAAAAAAAACAACAAACAAATCAATGATGGACAGCAACCAACGGTACAGTCTCATGTACAGTCGAACTGTGGTGAGTCACGGCAGAGTCTCCAGTCTTCAGGGTCACCAGCGGCGAAGAATGGTAGACCACAGGCGCATGGACTAGAGTAGTTCCTCCGTGGTTGACAACCTGGTTGCTCTTGGTGATGGTAGTCTTCGGAATGTGGTAGACTTCATGGACAGGCATTACACTGATGGAATGCACGGGATGAACAGAGATACCACCATGATTAACCACTTGGTTAGCCTTAGTGATGGTAGTTTTCGCATGGACGACGGGAATGGTATGATGGATTTCATGAACGGGGTGGTAGACGTGAGTACTGCCGTGGTCGATCACTTGACTGCTCTGGGTGAAGGTGGACTTGCTGAGGGGCACCGTGTGGATGACGTGACTTGGTTCATAGAAGTAGGCCGGAGCCGCCGCCCCACAAGCCAGGATGGCGCTGATGATGATCTGGAAAGTTGAAGAAAGGTTAGAAGAATATTGAGGTTTGTGAGAGGTCTCCCAAAGAGAGGAAGCTTGCTATGATCTGTCAAGTCAGCTTAACGCACTGCTGGACAAAAGCTACCATGGTTTTGATGGGACAGGAAAGTCTTAATTGCAGTTTAAAAACATAATTATTTTATTTCTCTTCTAAAGTGCTTTTGTAAAAAAAAATCTAAGACACAATGAATTATATCCGTAATGTTCTTCACTTTAAAAAATATTCTGCAAGTTATTTATTCTTATCGACCCCGTTCTTAACACAATTTATCAATCCCAAGAAGCTTTCTCTCAAAACTTACAATACTTTGCATTGTCGAAGTCTCACTTGCAACTGATGATAGTCCTCCAAAGAACCACCCTTTTATACCGACATGTATAATTATTGATTGGCCCAGATTGCGACAATTATTCATACACGTACTTGCATTTTTTGGTCTTATTTCGCGAATAAAAAGGAGGGATGTTGCGAAATCCTTCGCGCTGTTCACAACTGCCAGTTTTAGATTAGCAAATAATTGGCATGGTTTTTGATTTGAAGACATGTCAGTTATGGTCCATTAAGCAGGAGATATTAGATCGATAAGCTTGTATGGTGACTGCGGTGTCTTTTATGACATGCCAATGTTGCCAGCCTTGTAATTATCATCTTTGTGAGCCTAAGTGATATTTTATCAGCAAAAACGATCAGTGAGGAGTCTAAAATATTTTCGATGAATATCACTGTATTATGTTGAAAGTCATTATAGAAATACGAAACGCTTTGAAAACGATGGCCACTTACTGTTAGCTAGTTTAACTTTACTTCTCCCAATGTTTGTTTACTTTCGTAGTGTCAGATATTGACAAGCCTAGGTTATTATTTTTAATCTACTGCTGGAGCTAGGAGGTTAGGTTGTATAGGTAATTGATATTAGACCTTGTTATAAACTACTTTACTTTCGTTTATGTTCTAGAAAAGTATTACTTCTAACGCGTGTACATAAGTACACACACACTTTTTTTTACTAATCAGGGCTTTCTATACCTTTGTTGTCTCATGTTATCTGGACATTATTTTTATCAAGAAATGACCGAGTTTATTTGTTTGCTGGGATTCGACGTTAAAAGTAGGTCAATCATTTGTCCTCCGAAGAATATGACAGAAAGTTATTTTCATGTTTATCAAAAAATCCCCTGACGTTTTTCAGTTGATTTTTAAGAATGTAGTATTATTACAAAAAAAAATAAGTTAGCGTGAGCAGTACATACGAGATTATCGTATCACATTTTCTTCAAAACAAACAGGGGCAGATGATGATCTTCTTATTGAAAATAATACCAAAAAAGAAATAACTGAAGAAATGAGATTAAGCTCAATGTCATTGCAATAAAACAGTATTTGTAATGCATAACATTTTGTTAATTAATGTTCATTTAAAGAGCTTTTAGTCAGCTTTAAATGGTATTAGTTGCAATGTATGTAAACTGAGTTTATTGGAGCTAATGGACGGTTTATAAGCTTAAAACATTCAAACGTAAAATACGAATTCAATGTAGGTTTTATATAAAACTTCACAAAATGTTCAGAAAACTTTAAGGTTTATGGATGACCCAATTATTAGAACCAGCTTAACGTTAAAGTGGAGAATTAATTGATTGATTTGCACTTCAGTAATAAAAATAATAAATCGTTTTAGTGGAGTATTCCTCGAAGCGCAACCATTAGTTGCGCTCACAAATTCAAATCGTTCTAATGGTTGCATTTCGAGGAATAATTTACTGGCGTTTAGTTGGTTGCGCTCAAAAATAGTTGCGCTTTGAGGAATACCCCGTTTTAGTCACTTTAAATCAAATAGTTAATATTGAAATGGAAAGGTGTATTAATTATTGATTTCGGATAATGACGATGGATGGACTGTGTGGAGGATAATATGGCTAGAAAGGAGGTGACTGCTGAGATGACGAGTAATAGAAGAACAAGACATGCTGAGCCGACCCCAAATAGATTGGACAGGAAACTAAAGATGATGATAGATAGTAACGTAGGTTAAGCTCTGTCTTAAACGTATTCTTTTTGATAGCATCCATTTTTATACTTTTTCATTCCTAACCTCTGTTCTGTGCGATCTTCGGCCATCTTACGTTTGTCGCCGCGGTCTCACTCCACGGCTATCATCATTGCACTAAACAATCACCCAGGCATATCATCTCCGCAACTCACACACATATATCACGCAGCTGTCCACTTTCCTTCTGTTGTATCCACAAACGATGAGTTTCTAATACTGTCGTCAGGTGAGAGACATACCCTCGTCAAAACTTGGGACTTTCCGCAGACGGGTCCCCTGAGAGCATTAGTGACACTTCATCATGTGAAGGTTATCACATCCAATAATAATTATAATGGGTTGAATGTTATTTGAGTTTCAGTCTGATCTTGGTATTTGCGATTCATGCGCTTTGGGCGCTGGACAAGTGGACATCAATTCAAGTTTTGTGGCTCAAACTCCCAATAAAGATAAGACTAATCTGATAATGCTATCAACCATGGTCGCGACTAGTGGCATTTTATCTACGAAGACGATAATGTAAAAGTCAAAAATATATTGTATATTATAATATGCTACCGAATAAGCTAATGTCAATAATGTCGGCAGTCGTTGTATACGTACATACAAAACTCTTTTAAAGCGAGCCTATTATAAATCTGGATACAGGTTACCTTTAGATAATAGCAAACATCTCTTTCAAGGTTTTATGTCACCTCACTTAAGCGAAAGTCAATCTAGAAATAAAAGTGCTAGGAACACAACTAAACAGTAACAGATTAGTCAATAATCTTAGCCCGTCGCATAAACATTGTTCAACTTTCCTGCGACATCACAGCATCAATTTTCCTCATTTACCAAGAGTCGACTTAGGAAATGAGCCTATATGGACCAATATCCGACTTGACAGATGAGATAGGCTTTCCAGGCTATATCTAGATAAAGACAAGGATGCTGTTTGTTTTAGAACTTCGTTATATTTTTCTTCTATGACGTGCTTTCATTGTAGAATACTAGAGATAAAACCGTAGAAGAACGGTATGTGAGATTGCATCATGATTATTTCAACAGATTTAGCCTGCCTGACCAGCAATGAAAGAACTTGCTCTTTACACTAAGATTTATTTTGACTAAGATTTGTAAACAATGTGTCAACAATTTTTGCCCACATTACTTTGCACTGTATTAACTTCTTTCTTTTTTTCTTTTAGCCACTTTCTAGTTAACCTAGCTTTGTCAATGCCGTGAAACTCTGTTATTGGCTTAAGAGATAATTGTCATCATCTCACTGTCAATGTTTAGTGTATGCAGACTTTAAGATGCTAGTTACTTTGTCGCAACTGCATTGTGCTGTACATTGATAGTGGGGTGAAATTTCACATAAAATGTCTTTTAATAATAAGCTGTTGAATTTCCAATAAATAAATACACCAAACTTCTCTAAAAAAAAACAAAAGCTAGCAACGATTCTTTCTTCACATCATAGTTTGCAAAACGTCCAATCAGATATAACTGATAAGCCCAGACCTTTATAAGGAAGTGCTTGCAACAACAATAGTTCCATGGCTCTCTGGCCTTCGCCTGATTGCAACCTATTCAACAGTTAATAGATGGAAGATATTGTTGTTAAGTAGTTGATTGTTTATGCAATGTTTTATAGGGCCAAAGGGTCGGTGGACCTTCTTGTTGATTGAATTCATTGTATAGGAAGGTAACATAATAATGCAGATGTTCTTTAAAAAACAGGTCAGGTGCGCAATACTTGCAAGCATGCAACGTAGATGATTAGATGTATCAACGAAGGAAGCAAAGTTTCGACAGTTAATTTTTGAAGTGATACTTCTTTTGGCGCGTTCGGAAAAATGATGAGAGTAAATTTTTACAAGGCGCGCGCACACCGTCACGAAAAACAGGCACCCTGAAGTTAGCTAGTTTTACTTACGTTTTGGCTAATACAATGTAGATTTCTATCATACGTTCTCTCCAGGATTCTTATGTTCTCCCAATGTTTGTTTACTTTCGGAGTGCCAGATATTGACAAGCCTAGGTTATTATTTTAAATCTACTGCTGGAGCTAGGAGGTTAGGTTGTATAGGTAATTGATATTAAACCTTGTTTAAAAATATTTTTATCTTGTTACGCCAAAGAAGTATAACGTCTAACGCGTGTACACACACACTTTTTTATACTAAATAGGCTTGCGTTTGGCCACAACTCGCCTGATGTAAAGCTATAATGCGGCCTAGGGTGGAGCACACTTGCCTAGAAGAAACCGATTCACTGGAGCTTTGAATAGATCCAGATTATAATGATCAGGAACAGAGAAGCTGGCAGTGAATATCACAGACTAGCGGCTCGCACAATAAATATGGAAGCATAGCGCATTGTTGAGTACTTTTTAAGGTTATTTCTAACTGGAAGTAGCCTCGACATTTAGCTAAAAAGCAAAACTATTAAGCAATAGACGTCTAATCTGCAATAATTATGTTACGTGTCACCCAACTTGCTGATTAATGAAATCAACAGTTGTCCGGTCATTGTCGTTTCGAATTTGTCTGTTTGTTCATTGGACTGTGCTGACTGCAGACAGAACGACAAATGTACAAATGCACATTCCCTTTGATATACATCGAAAAACTTTCAACACTGGCCAAAAAGTCTTAAGTGCAAAAACGTTAAGATCAATTGCAACTCTACTTCATGAGCATAAGGTACAATTTCTATTGGTGGATTCAGGATACTTGCGTTAAGTTGTTTTGACTTGACCACACAAGCAGTTTCAGTCAAAGTGTAGTATATTATCGAAGCATTTCTTAATTCAACGCTTACTTAATTTATGGGAAGGTAAATCATTTCTTTTGCTTTCTGAACTGCGAACTTTGCTTTTTATGGGAGCAATAAGATTTTATTCTCGTAAATTGGGTTCTGTTGTTTAATTAAAAGTATATTTAGAGGCCAGAAATGATTTAGTTAGTAAATAAAGTGTTGATTGGTTTGCGTAAGCGTAACCGCGCAGTGTTTTTGCTGATCTTATCTTGGAGATAGGCCTCCCGCATAGAGCCACGACGCAATCAATTGGTGTTGGTAAGATAATACATGAAGATTGTTGATCAAAACCATCAGCGCAGAAAAGCTGCTCTTTATGTAGATAGATCATCAAAGCTTCTGTTGAACGCGAGTCTTCTCTTACATAGACGAAACTAATGATTAACGTTTCGTTGGCTCACATGTATAGATTTGAGATCATTGTAGTATTCACGTCAAAAACGAGTAGGTATATGTTAGCGTGGCGGCTGACAGGGAAGAATGGAAAAGTCCTCAAGTAGGTAACACGGGACAAGCGCAGGAATATGATAAGTATCCCTAGCTCTTTCCGCAATCATTAATGAATAATTTTAATAAAACATATTTTTGCACTTGACGGTACGAAATTGACCAATCAGTTGTTCAAAAAGCACCGATTAGGCCTTCACCAGAGAAGAATAAAGAAATTCAGAAGAATCTTCTCCATAAATGTTACAGCCACTGCAATTCACCTACCGTATAGTAGCTATACAATTATATTTATGTTGCACTTAGCCTGAACGAAATTATAACTCGCAAAGAAAACCAAACTGTCTGCTACATCTTAATTCTTGTAACAATAAAGTCAATTTCCGCAAATCCAACAGAGAAGTAAAGTTGGTATTCGCAACACATTCATCATGAAAAAATATTACCGTATAATTAATTTGGCACTCGCTTGTCTGACATCATTAAAAGGATTTTAAGATGTAAGATAGTTTGTGAAATTATGAAAAAAAATCAATAATTTTATTACAGAAGACCTTGGGACTTCAGGGACATCGTAAGGTAATGATGTATGGTCGTCACGCCCTGTTTCGAGATACTCAATAAAAGGTTGAATGAGAACGTTTAGATTTGATGGGTTCCCTGACATGGGGGCATAAAACGAAAATAACACTGCATATTAAAAATAAATTACTCATATTTTTCGGTAGCTATTTTCATGACTGTCTCTATAGTGTAATACCAAAAATATAACTTCGAGCAATTTTGGAGTTGATGTTTATTTCTCATGTTGAACCGTCAAATTAAATGTTATTGCTGTAACTGGTATTCCCTTTATGAACATGTCTGGAAGTCTAGGTCTTGAATTGGACTGTTAAATACTTAGCTATGATATCCTAAGGCGACGGCCAGACGATGGATGGCGGATCACGAAATTCGCAAGAACACAGGTGGTTGTAATTTATTCATGGGCCCATGTAATACATATAAAAACTAGTAGCAACAACATAATCATATAGCTTGTTTACCGAACTCAATCTTACCATAGGAAAGTATATCAATCCTGTCATAAAAACCAATATAATTCCGACATTCAAAAAGATATATTCATGAAATTATCGATCTTATGACATTGTAATATGGAGGTTGCAGCACAGAGGTAGTAAGCATTGATTACTTTGTTTTCCGTGCACTATAATTATGTAATTTAAATATTTTTATGTCAATGTCGTCACGACATCCATATTTGTAATGGCGCCAATTTTGACAGTTCGAACGCGCCAAAAATGCAGTTTTTAAGCGATAAGCATGTGATGGTAAATTAACAGTTTTAAACGTAATTATATTGATTTATTTAAAGACACAAGACATTAATAATATAAACATAATAGGGAAACATATTTCGTAAACATGCGTGTCGGCTTAATGTCCATTGAGGTTGACGTAAAGCCTCCGAATGACGTGTTGCAATTTGCTAATTGAAAATATTAAGCCTCTAATAAAAAAAATATTGCATGTTGTGTGACTGTTCGTTCAGGCAATAAAATCCAATTAAACTTAACAATAGAGACAACTGTGATAGCCACATCTGAGTTAGGTTATTTATCTGTATCTATTGATAAAACTTTTTACAATTATTTCTCATCACACAATTGAATTTCAATCATTTGCGAAATAAATAAAGTTACACAACAAAACAAACAAAATAAAGAACGACGCTATTTTGTGTGCTTTTATAAAAAGGTACGACTGCCATTGCCACACAGATAGTTGGAGCTGGTTGGTTTGTATGTGTGTACCTACCTCTGTGTGATAAATCGTCCTTCAGTCGCTGCCGAACCTACAATCGAAAATTCGGCCCAGCGCTACATTGCTAACAAACTGTCTAATCAGCTAACCCGGCTGTTCGCTAATTGACACAACATGTAATCTCATTGTGCTGCGTTAATTGTAGCTCTTAGTTACAATCGATCTTGATCAGGTTGACTGTAGCGTTGGAGCAATTCGGTTTACATTTTGGATTTTGGAGACAATTTTTTCACTTCGCTTTAGTTCATTACCTATCATCACCACCATCCTATACATCTAAATTTAATCGAAAGTCATTGCGAGTGACATTTGCCGAACAATAGGATGAAACAGGCTTACAGTATATAGCGTGTAAGTAAACTAGATCATGCACGATCCACGGGTAAAATTATGTTCTTTTTATATCTCCTACCTCGAACTCTGAATGTACGATATTTTATTGTGACTACTTACAACGACGAACCTAAAAACTTTAAAGGCTCTTTTAATTAATCATTTAAAACAATAACGAGCCATCAATCACTCAAGAAGCCGTATAAAAGTAAACGAAGATCTTCGAGTAAAACCCATTATTTATCTTATTAAGTAAGAAGTGACCATTACTAGGTTGAAAAGGTTAAGAAATATAGTCTCCGGGCCCGTGTACCGCTAATTTACAAGATCGTACATCCGTGATTTATCGACCACAATCCCACGTTCGCTTGCACAATGTTTATGCAAAATTTAAGCACGTTATCGGTAAATTAATATAGCGTCATAATGTGGGTAGTGTAGGAGATAGGGTACTAAGGATCTTTATCATCAGTTCAGCTTTTTTTGCCCACTTTGTCGTATCCAGCTCCCTAATATCTCTACTTCCCTATCCCTTCCCTATCCCTTCCCTATCCCTTCCCTATCCCTTCCCTATCCCTTCCCTATCCCTTCCCTATCCCTTCCCTATCCCTTCCCTATCCCTTCCCTATCCCTTCCCTATCCCTTCCCTATCCCTTCCCTATCCCTTCCCTATCCCTTCCCTATCCCTTCCCTATCCCTTCCCTATCCCTTCCCTATCCCTTCCCTATCCCTTCCCTATCCCTTCCCTATCCCTTCCCTATCCCTTCCCTATCCCTTCCCTATCCCTTCCCTATCCCTTCCCTATCCTTTCAATATCCCTTCCCTATCCTTTCCCTATCCCTTCCCTATCCCTTCTCTATCCCTTCTTATTAAATATGCGAAAGTAAGTTTGTTTGTTACCTTTTCATGCCTAAACTGCTGAACCGATCATCCTGAAATGTTGCATACACGTTGTCAACTGTACAGAAACGGACATAACCCATACCCACCTTTCATCCCGAAAAAAAAACTGTTTCCGAGAAAAACAACAATTACGTTCTTATAGATGGCGCCACGTGTCTTTAAAATCATAATTGAATTATATTATTACAAACTGAGTACAGCCCAATTGATAGTCAAATTCTAAATTAACACGAGCGAAGCCACGGGCAAATGCTAGTAGACAATAACTGAGCAATTTTCGATCTTTTGCTTTGGTTTTTGAGAGACTTAAACGATTGCAGACATTGATTAAATATTTGCAATATTTGATAATAATAACAAAATATGTGCAATAGTTCTCGTGTGCGATGCACGGATACCGGTGTACGGTTTGGTGAAAACCTGTGAGCAACCACAGATGGTATTTTCAGTAATGAGGAAGAATGTCAACATGCTGACTTTTCATCACGATAAGTTACTTCACAAAACGTTAGCTCCTGAATAATAAATCGCGTTACTTTTACGATTCAAGATGTCACACATGTATCTACATATCAGGCTTCATGTTGAAATTATCCGCTTATAGATTCGTTAAAAGGCCACTTTCGGTGAAGAATAACCCAATTTTGGGACCTAAATGTCAATGAGAGGATTACAATGCATGTGCCCACTGGCCTTGTTCATCATTAATTATTATCGGTGTTGCAAGTGCGAATATTTGGGGAAATTGTGGGGTTCTTGCGCAATTGAGTATCCTCGCCAATAATTGAAAGTGTGGGTTTAATTTAACTGAATTCGACAGCCATTGAGATGAATAAATCATTATGATACGTCCACTGTTGTCAAGTACGATTCGGATACGTAATATTATGTAAATTTGGTTTTATTGTTGTTTACGATGGACATAAAATATCTTGACATTGATCTTGATGTTTTGAACTTTACGACAATACATGTTTTACTAACTAAAGCTTACTTAAAAGGGTAATAAAAATGACAAGAAAATTAGTACAAAGACACAGTTATAAGGACAAACGTGTAAATTTTAGCGGGAATAATATAACTAGACAGAAACTTTCACAGCACTAAACATATTTTTCAGGGATTCAATATTTTTTCAGAAAAGACGTCACTCAAAAAGTCAGGCTCAAAACGCATCTCACTATCCCAAAGGGATCATCTTTACCTAAAGGTTGCCAAATATAGATTTTACGTCTAGCTTCGAAAGTACAATGATCCTAAATAATTAATAGTAAGTGGTGTTTTACCATATTTCATGCAAAAATCCTGAAGAAGATTTAAAAAAACAGAATAGTAAAATGGTGAATTGTTGGGCAAAAATAAGGCGTATCCTTCGGTCTGAGCTAGACAGCTCATTAGGTTTTCAGAACTGAAAGTGACTAAGTTCTAGATGCTACTTTCTTTGTTAAAACTTTTCTTAACAGTAATTAAGTTAATGTTTTTCGATTGGGCGCTCCTTGTGGGATCTACATGACTGTCAATGTGGTGAAGCAATCGAGTGCCACGAACTCCATGGCCTTTCTTGCAGTAAGAGTGCAGGTCGGATTGCGCGGCACGCTAGCATTAATGATCTCATCCGTCATGCTCTTGCCACCGCCGGGGTGCCAGCTGTCTTGGAACCCACTGGCTTGGCATGCGTCGATGGGAAGAGACCAGATGGTATGACCATAATGCCATGGAAGTTAGGTAGGCCTTTGGTGTGGGACGCAACTTGCGTCGATACCCTTGCGCCATCCCATCTTCCTAGCACAGTGGGCTGCGTTGGGGCTGTTTTTGCAGGTGCTGAAAACCTCAAACGGCGCAAATACAATAATTTCATTGGTAGTTATGTGTTTGAGCCGTTTAGGGTTGAAACACTAGAGCCACGTGACCGGAGAGCGGGCCCTATTTGGCCATCAAACGTGTCAATGCTATCAGCCTTCTGGGCACTTTTCCAGGTGACAGCGCTGTGGACGAATTTTATGACGCCCTGTAACCCTTTTGTTACTTGTACACATTTTTTTAATATTATATTTGTAGTTTGTAAATAATGAAAATAAGTTAATGTGCAAATTAAACTAAATGTATAGCTGAAAAAAAAAAATAAGCCTGTGTTGTCCCACTGTAGGACAAAAGCCTCCTGACTCTCTTTCCACTTCTCTCTATAGAGAGCTGACGGATAAGGACCAGTTTCCATAAAAAGGACTCCATTACATTATAAATCCAAAGTCAAACTCATTATTATTTCAAATTCATATCAAACACACCGCGATAATAAAAAACCATTACATATTGACATACATACAATTAAATATCATTATGCATATTTTTGACCTACAATCTGTTAGCATTTTATATACCTATTTGTTCTATTAACTGTCGCCTACACATTGACAGTAATATGATAGCAAGCCTCGGGCAAAACTCAATCTTAGCAAAAAACAGAGCAATAAGAACTCTATTTCTTAAGTTTTAAAGCTTGAACGGTTTGACTTAGTTGTGACTGCCCAAGGGCCAACCACTACAAGGGCAACACCTGTCAAAGAAAGCTCGTTGGTACTAGGTTTGATTGAGACGCAATAACGATATTCTGTCTGACGCACAGGTTTCACATGCACATGTGTTACAAGTCTGGTAATGAGTATTATATTTCAACGATAAGTGTTGATATTTCGGAATGAAATCAATAAAATTACTGTAGAACTCAAAAAAATGCAAGGAACGTTTGAAAAATAGCGATAGAGAAAAAAATGTTGCCAACATAATGCAATTAAGTTAGCAATAAGGCCAACAAAAGAATATTATAAATGTATGCGTTCTTATTTACTAACAATAAGCTTGTGCAAGAAACCATAATATAAAATAGTAAAAAAAAAAATGAGATCATTTTTTTTTAAAGGAAAATTTTGCCGTGAATTTGGTATTATTGTATTGATATTATTTTTGATTAATACCAAATTCACGGCAAAATTTTATGGTATGGCCATAACCAGTAAACACACATTATAAACTATCCCCAATGCTAAGTGTATCTTTCAAATATCTCCACTTTATGCGGTTTTAAATATTTTGTACCAATCCGCACTGGGCCTGCATGGTGAATCCGCACTGGGCCCATATAGGCTGATGATGATGCGGTTTTATGTTAAGGCTGTTATTAACTCACGAGGAAGCGAATTATGTAGTATCCATCAATATCGAACCTTATCATTTAATTAATTGAACCTTAACGTCACAAAAACAGAAAAAAAAACTCGGGTACCAAAAAAGTTTATCAAACTAAAAGTCCATAAATAAAAGTACATTTAATCAAAGAAAAACACCCCGTTTAAAGATAGGATAATTGTAATTAAATTCAGATAAACATCTTGTTCAAGAGCAAGGGAATGAGATAAGGCTGAAACAATCCTTAATCTTATTACAAAGAAGAATATTTTAAGAAAAAAAAAACCCTTTTTGAAGAAACAAAAGTGAAATGTCGTGGAAGAGATATTTTTAGAAACGAACGTTTGTTTCAGACATAACTTAGTGCGTCCTTTGTAAAGTAATACGATTGGTTTCTGAAAGAATAGTGTTCTGTTTTTTTTTTTCGTGACAACGTCTAATAAATCGATGAACGCCGGCTGCATGCACTAAAAAGTGTCCCGTTACGCTCATTGTACGCATGCGCCACTTTCGTAGTGTCAGATATTGAAAAGCCTAGGTTATTTTTAATCTACTGCTGGAGCTAGGAGTTTAGGTTGTATAGGTAATTTCTCTCTTCCACTCGATTTTATGACGTTGTCACGTTAAACTATCGTCCGTCAACCAACTTTACAGACAACCAATTTTTTCAGTAGCGTTTTATTTGGAGTTAATAGCTACTGACGAAATGCAGCATAATTCAGAATTAATAATATTAGTTTTAAGACTTGTTTCTGGATAATTTGTACCGCCATTTCTTCTCCCTTGCTTATACACTAAGAAGACGTGGTAAAGGGTGAGCGTTTAAGGGGAATGCCTTATTTTCATTGGGCAACTATATTTAATTCTATTACCGTGTGAAGTTTGTCGTTAAATAAGATACTATTTAATAATAACCTAACGACTAACCTCACGATAACCTTTTAGAGGACTTAAGGAATTACAATGTTTTGACTCTGATTTTGATTTTATTTTACATGGGTATATTGGTGCTAATTCTCAGACATATTTGAATACATGACTTCATCTGTGTAATCACTCTAGGTAGAACCATATAGAGCGACATAGGGGTAAGTATGGCAGGCTCTCGATATCATGCTGTTGAGTTTAATCCGTTATTCAATCAGCTCTCCTGATTGGGCGTGAAATTACACTGTCTACTCCAAAAGACCCGTCTTCATCTCAACATTATCATTAGGCGGCTAGTAGTCGCAAGTGCTAATTCTGACTAAGAGGGTTTTGATTGACAAGTCGGGCAAAGTGTTATTGGGTTTTTCCATCAGAACATTCTCATTAGCATTCCCGGCTGATGACAATAGGCTCTCCCCTATTACATTGAATCTAATCGTAAAATTTAACTGGTGAAATATGGTTGGACACCTCTGCCTAACCCTTCAGTTTTTACAGGTTTTATTAGTGATTCAACCATCTGCTCTTAAGATCAGATCGATAGTCCCCACTACCGCAAAACCAAACTTATATCAATATTATCATTACGGGTTAACTTAAGGTTCAATGCTGTAAGTTACTTCGATGTTACATCATTTAATTTACTTCCGACTTGGTTTATAGTTCCCATTAGTTAATCTTTGAGTTTGAGGTCGAAGCTGTCAATTATAAGATAGTCGAGGTCACTGCGCATGTGATCGTTGTTTGTTTTAGATGATGACCTTAGATTGAATTATAGGTGTACTGTCTCTCCGCTTTACGTATTTGAATTTTGTTTGTGATTATTTATATTATAAGTATCGTTGGCCAATTGTCCATTTATATTTATTATGCGTCTGTATTGCATTTAGTAGGTGTCTTCGCTATATTTTGGGTTTGTACTAAGGTGTTATTGCCTTCAGTAAACACGACCTTATTTGCCGTTATCATTGGCACGTTAAACTGAGCAGTTTAAATCATAATATCAGCAATTAAGGCTACCAGAATTCATCCAACAAAATAATTGATCTACCCACATTCGTCAAGAACATCTAATTTCTCAATTTAGTTTACCGAATTCGATAACTGGCTATTAAAACTTGTGTTTTTGGGAATCCAGGAGCAAAGTTATAGAATCATGCATCACAAATTACCGCTCGGCCGCGCTTGAGCGGTCATGGAGTTAATAACTCCGCAGGATGCTCAGTAGGGGGGCAACACACGTATCTAGTATAAGTTTGGTTGCATATAGCACAGTTAATTTTCGCACTTCCTGCATCCAAGTCTGGAACTATTTACGAAATTAAAACTATTTTATAAATATAATATTCAATACATATTGAAGCCATTGAAAATAAGTATGAATGAATGCGGCATCCAAAACATGTTTAACCTAAAATTCCGACTGTCGCCGATCACCTAAAAAAATTAAAAAGGGCCATAGAATAAGTGAAAATCACTTTACCACAGTCTTACCTAAATTAAACCCGAACAAAACTTAGGAGATCACAAAAACAATTTCAATAAAAACCCGAGACGAGCTCCCATTACCCTACCACCCCCTAGCCAGCCCTGTTTTTATCCGTAAGCCAATTAATCTATCAGACACTTAACTGCCTCTCGCTTGGCTGGGTTTACTTCTTCCGCGCGATATCCTCCGCCATTACACGGTAATGCTTCAGCATCTATTTTTGAGATGGAAATATCCCATCTTAATTGTGGGAGTCCGTTTTATGGAGTCGGTGCATCGGAAAATTGATCAACTGTATTTGGGTGCCATTTGGAGCCCATTTAGATAATTCATTAATAGTAATAATTAGTTAATTAGATTTGTCATTATCGTGTTGTTCATTGTAACTTCTTTGTTTTGCAAAAAAAAAAAAAAACAAAATTCAATTATGCTTTTGTATGAGTGTCTAAGA
The DNA here is from genome assembly GCA_950005105.1 of Lycophotia porphyrea. Lineage (NCBI taxonomy): Eukaryota > Metazoa > Arthropoda > Insecta > Lepidoptera > Noctuidae > Lycophotia > Lycophotia porphyrea. The sequence goes on along the minus strand of OX465387.1, from coordinate 815,447 downwards.
AACCAGGTGTTGACATAAATGGCTTTGGGCTAAATTATTTCTATCACTCAGTTGATTCGTTTATTTATAAATCTTGTTTTCAATTTATTTATTTTCAGGTTGGTTGAAATTCGCCGAATTTGTCGCCATTCACATTAAAATATCTTAATATAAATTGATGGATTGAATCATTGTTTGACTTAAATTATTATTTGAATATTTGTCTCCTTTAAATCTCTCTAAATATAAATATGATTCATCTTTTACTCGTCATAATTATCGTTTTTAGAATTCAGTATTTTTTCTAATGTTTGTTTACCAACCCATTTTCTTTGTTACAGATTTCTGGCCATTTGGTGGCCCTTGAAATGCCAGATCACCAAACGCCGCGCAAGAATGATGATCGTCTTCATCTGGATATTCGCCATCAGTGTCACTACTCCATGGGTCTTCTTCTTCGACTTGGTCGTGGTATTCGACGATAACCCCAACGTTCGGCTCTGCCTCGATGTCTGGCCCAACCCCATCAGTGAAGTCCTCTACTTCGTCATTGGTAACCTTATCTTCTGCTATATACTCCCCATGGTCCTCATCACAATGTGCTACATACTGATCTGGATCAAAGTCTGGAGAAGATCGATTCCCACGGACACACAAGATGCCCAGATGGAAAGAATGCAGCAGAAATCTAAAGTTAAAGTCGTCAAGATGTTGGTCGCCGTCGTCATACTTTTCGTCCTGTCCTGGTTCCCGCTGTACCTAATATTTGCAAGGATTAAACTTGGTGGACCAATCCAAAAGTGGGAGGAAGAAATGTTCCCCGTTGTGACACCTCTGGCTCAATGGCTGGGTGCTTCCAATTCTTGTATAAACCCCATACTATACGCGTTCTTCAACAAGAAATACAGAAAGGGTTTCGTTGCAATCATCAAGAGTAGGAAGTGTTGTGGAAGGCTACGCTACTACGAGACCATTGCTCTGCAGTCATCGAGCACGTCAACGAGAAAATCTTGGCATTACAATAATAACAATCATCCATCGATCACTCGACGATCTCCTCCTGTCGACAAGAACGCGGTGTCGTTCATCTACAACCATACGGGAGTGTAGGATGTAAGAGGTGCGCTTTGGATTTTGAATTAGAGCCATGGTCGGCTTTGCGTCGGGCACCCGCGCCGCGAGCGGCCGGGGGACGCGTCCCAGCATATCGACACAATACGACATTTTCTATTGTACGTTTTTATTTCAACAGTTTGGTGTTGTCTTGTGCGAGAACAGTTAATGACATTCGAACTAGCATAGAATAGTTAAGTGAACATAATCAGTGTTTTAAATAATGCTAGTAGGTTTAACTTGTAACTTTTATACGTAAGTCGGTTAAATGTTTTAAGGAGATTTTATTTTTACACTGATTGTAATAATGTTAGGAGCGTATGAGGAAACGCACATCGAGCACAAAAATGTAAAACGATTTTGTAATTTATTTTACTGTTTTTAATATTTATAAATAACATACTCATGAATTTCCGTTACATAATACCATAATTCTAATCCAGTACAAATTTTAAATCCTGTTTTTGTGTACGAAAACATTTTTACTTTAATTGTTTTCTTAATCGAATAATCCCATACCTCTTTTGACGTTATATTGTACATTCGAATTATTGATGGTTTTTACAAAAAGCTAAAAAAATAAAAAGACAAAATTAAAAATTACTGAAACAAAACACTACTGACAGTACAAAAATGATTTTTCGTAGAAAATAAGCTTTCGAAAATCTAAAATAAAACAAATTATATTATATTAAACAAAATAAAATTACGAATATTGTATTCGTAATTTTATTTTGTTTAAAATGTTTCAATACAGTTATTTGTTTTAACATAACATTTTAGTTTTTCTAATATTTAAAAAATACAGTACCTAACATGTTAATTGCACAAATATCAGTTGATCATATAAAATAATTATGTTTATGGTATTCATTTAACACGATTTGAATAGAGAATTTAGGAAAGGCGCTATATAAATAGGAGTATAGTAGTTATTGCAACAGCAATAAATTTGTTAAACGCGTGACTAGGTTCTTGAAGAAATATTTAACGTTGTTGATAAAGTTGTGGATTTTTGACTTGGACATGAAGCATTTTTATGTTAATATTATTATGTTTAATGTTACCTATATTTATTTCAGACAGATGAAGACGGTGAAGTAAAATTAAATATGTTTTAAACATTCATTATATTATTACTTTATAAGATTGTTAACTTTTATTTCACTTTGTGAGTTTAGTTCAATCCACGCTAAACAAATAATAGTTTAGTTTATAATATTGTCTGCTATACCTCTCAAAGACCTACTAACGCTTTTCAGAAATAAAAACAGCATGTCCTTGTCAAAACGATTAACAGATGAGCTTCTTGTAAGTCACGATAGTAAGGTAATGAAAATAACTTTAGAAGGTCTCAAGTTAAACAACTCTTTCGTAAGTTATGAGAGTCTGCGCTAAGCACAGGCTGATAGCCGCTTAAAATGCACAAAAACATACCAAATAATAAAATAATTATAGTATATTTTTAAATATGTAATATTAAATTGAAAGTGGGAAATAAAAATATTTTGGAGATTTCTAGGTTATACTGTAGGTATTGAAATAAATGTGGACTTTTGCATGTTGATATACAAATCTTTATTTTTAAACAGTGGTCTTTATTTTATTGAGAATCAGTTCCCTGTTTGATTTATAATGTGATGGCAAATCAATTATTTGTGTTACTTTTCCAAAAAATAATCGTATTTTTATTTCTCACAAAAGATTAACCTTTATTAGTAATACAATGGTATGTACTTAATAATTGCGTATTATATCCTAAAATTAAATACCTATTACATTAGATGTTTTCGATAACCGCACAGTTTCATAGGCGATATTTAGACGTAATGTTTTATTTGTAACAAAATAAATATAAAAACAAAAATATTTTTCTACTAAACCATATTTAAATGCAGCGATAAAACATAGTTTTTAGAGATGTGTTTCTCTTGTGCAGCTTCCTCTTACTTTTTTTTTGTATTTCTATAGTTATTTTCAGCACTGCAGCATTTTTTTGGTTGTGTAGGATATCAAAGACGAAGTCGAAGCTTGCAAGACTGATATAATTGCTGGACTCCTTCAAAAGGACAATTCGTGTGATAGTAAATGGATATTAAATTCGACTATTTTTGTAATTTTAAGCTTAACCCTAGCTTATTGAATGTATTATTTTCTTATAATTTTAAATTGTTCACTTTAAAAGCCTCCTTAATTTTGTTTTCATGATTTTTTTTTTATTTACATAGCTTCAATAGCTACATAAATTTTACAAAAAAAAAAGAAAAAAGTATAAAAAAGGAATGTAAAGGCAATATATAGAGTGAATCATGCTGAGCATGTCATCTTGAGTAAGTACTTGAAATGAAATAAACGATGTTCCTGCCCTGAGAAACTGGTGGTAGTCAATACTCCAGGGCAAGGAAAAATTTATACACAAAGATTTATCAAAGTCGGTCCAATAGTTTAAGATGACATACACACAGTTTTTTACTCAAAGCAAAACAAGTTATAATTTTAGTGTAACAGTAAATTTTACTTTAGGAAATCAAGTTTTATTTTCAAAATGGTAGCTTTTAACATATTTGTAAATGGTATTCACAATAACAATGATTGTATGAATGATATACCAAATTAAAAATAATATTGTATTTAACTTTTAAATATCATCTTTTCACGCTTTTGACTATAGTAGTTGAATACTATCACTGTTGCCTTTTAACTAAGGCTTAGTAAAAATATGACGGCAAAAAAATAATTTGAATCACCAATAACCTAAAATTTCTGGAAAGTTATTTTTGTCCGTACTTTATTTGGAATTTAGAAAAATATAAAAGCAACAAGATAATAAGTTAGCACAAATATTTTATACTTAAAGCTTGAGTTGAAAGTAGGCACGTCAACACCGTCAGTTTACTCACTAACTTAGAATAATCTAGTCCGCACACAAGTGCTTGTAATTTTTCAAGATTTTACTAAGCCTCAGGTAAACTATGCGTGTCTAATATAAATATAATAATACAATATACATTATGTATGTTTATCTACTCTTAATAAATAGTTTTATACCTATACATAAAAAATGTCTACTACGACGTGTTGTTTTATAATCTAAATTGTTCGATTATTATACATATATTTATACAAAATAAATAATTGGTAAAATATAATTCTTTGTAAATAAATTGAATTAGAACAATAAATAATTATATTACGATTACAATTTTGTTTAATTTATTTGTATAATAAATAGAAGCGTTTCTGTATGATATTGCTGTTATTTATTTGCCGTGTTTGGTGTTAGATGATAGTGTTTAATAATAATTATGTGTAATAATAATAATGTGAGACCTGATTTAGACATTAAAATATTAAATTCATACAACAAAATATTTCTTCTTGTAATCTTAAACTGTTTGATGTTATGACAAATTGTAATAGTTATTTCATTAAAATGGTTTAATAATGTAGTATATAGCATAAAGCTTGTAGTATAGCTGTTTACTAGAATTTGTAAGTGTATAAATTATACTGTACAATTATGTAAAATAGAAGTTTGATGTTTTAAGCAATGTTAGGTGATTTTTAGGAGTTTAGTAAGCTTTTTTAGTGAAAAACTGCTAATTTAATTATGTGACATTAGCAACATCATTTTGGGTACCTACTGTTAAAAATACGTAAAATTCAAAAGTATGTTTGTAATTAAATTAGTAGGTTTAAAATATTTCAATCAACACAAGATTCCTATATATTGTAACTGAAGCAATTTTTGACATATAAAATTTTGATTATATTCCGTACAATTTACCAACATATCAATGAAAGTAACCTCCCAATTCGAAGCTTTTTTTTAAGGAATCTTTGTCATATTTTCAGACATTTTTGGATACTTTTTATTACATTTCATGTAGTATAAAATATAGTTCGTCTTAGCGAGTTTTCCTTTCACAAGAAGCTTTGAATTAGCTATGATGAGTATGAATTTGTTATTCCTTGTCTAGATTTATTTACTTAGCTAGATTTCGTATGAGATAAATTGGCTCGTTTTACTGCTTAAGTAGCTCATGAATCAGTTTTGGAAGTCCGGATTTATCCACGACCGTTGATCTCTGATTTTCTCAGTATTTCATGGGATTTTCTATAAATTTTTTCCTCAAGTTAATTCAATAATGAATCTAAAAAAAAACATTTATTAGCAAAATTCTAACTAGATATTAAATTTAGTGAACTGTTTTTTATTTGCTATCGTAGTACTTATAAAATAATTTATTTTAATTTATTTATAAAAAAAGTAATTGTTTTAAACAGGTACCCACAAGTAAATATCAAAAATAACTTCAGAGTTTATTACTTACATAGTTGATTAGTATTTCTGTAGACTTTAATTCGTCAATTTCAATAATTTCCATAAAGTTACAATTACTTGCTTATTTAGAAAGTAGATTTAATTATTCTTAAACAATGTTTCAGTGTTTTTGTACAAGACTTGCAATCATTTACTTTTTAGTGCTTAGAAAATATACACAATAATGAAAAACCGAGTTATTTGTTAAAATAATTACAAGTTTTAAATACTGAGATGATTAATAAAACGTTTATTTTCATAAACTCAACTCATTTTAGAAACATCATAAGTAATGTCATTTTCAACAGACCACAGATATGTATTTAAAAATAAAAACAAGTTAGAATCCCTTTTATAAATATAATATCTCATAATAATTAGGTACAAGTACCAGATGTTTTTTGTTTTTCTTCTCATAAAAAAAAATTGTGGTTTTTTGTGAATGATTTTAATAACAATAATATTCCTGAAAATGTGTGTTTTAGCCATGACAGTAACAAGTAGTAGGTTTTGCAGTTACAGCTTAGAAAACAATTGATATTGGATTAATATTAACCTAACATGCAAACACTATTGTATGTCGAGTAAATAAAATGTAAAAAAATATACCACCATTGTTTTATTAGATATTCCCTAATTGTTTACTCAAAAAACACAAAATAATATATCAACTACCTCGTTGCTGGTGCTGCTGCTCTGCATTAGATCCTGGGTTCGATTCCCAGATCAGGTAGTGTTATTCGATTTTCCCATCAAGAATTTTTCTGTACCCAGATTTTGGATATTTGTGCCCGGAGAGGGTAATAAGTTCGCTCAATATTTTATGGGACTACGGCACCGGCAAAACTAAAATACCCGTCCTAAAAAGGAGGGTTCTCATTTCTAGGTTGGTATGCATGTCTGAAGAAACTGATCTTCGAAGACAGAGGATCTAAGTATTTCAATTGTAATATTGGGTACACCGCCTGCAAAAATAAGCAATGCAATAAGCAATGGTGAAAAGGAAGACAAGTACATAGTTATCAACTTTATACATATACTTCGTATTCGTTGAAGTAATAGCCATACGATCAATCGCAACAGATTGCTAGTATGTACAATAAAGTACCAGATTAAAACAAGATACAATTATATTGTAGGAGGATAGTGCACCACATATCTAGGTCCAAATCGAAATAAACACAAAGTCTACAAAAGATTGAATAATAACATAACATAACATCACGCCTGTAATCCCCGAAAGCTTTGGTATACATTAGTACAGTCACCTATATTTCACCATGTTTAAGTCCCATGTAATAGAAGGCGAGTCTATTGCCATCAAACGGGCATATATTCAGACTCCGTGGCTGCTACTGAGAAATTTGGACGTCATGCTCAGCAATCGCGCTTGCGAACACTAGATCAATTTGGCAGATGTAATAGAACATGATCTATGATCTGTAGATACACATAAGAAACGTAGTGGACTAGTAAATGCCATGATTATGGTATAGGTTATAATAAAATAACATGGCTAATCAAGAACACTATGTTATTGTACCAAATCAACATAAAATGGACGGAATACATCGTTCTGATGGAGATAAGCTGTGATGCAGGACGCCTGGTGACAACATCATTTTACGATATGCGATAAAACATTGAGATGATCAGTGACTTGATCAGGCGTTGTGTTGGTGGATAGCACTCATGTTTCTACCTATAATAGTATCTACATGGTTTAGTAAAGGTCAAAGAATTATTGATTTATTTTTCGCATTGAATTCTTAACTAGCATTTTAGTACATTCATTCTAAGGCTAAAGCTGGGTCCAATTTATATAAAAAATTACTAAGTATATCTAGGTACTCCATATGAAGATTCGAGCTAGAAAATAACATCTAACTACCTATTCTGGTGCAAAAAATGTACCAATTTACTAATCATACAATTTTACTATTGATATAATTATGGAAACGTCGTTTGATTCCGACAACTGCGTCTTCAGACTGACGCGAACACTTCGTGAAGCTTGCATTCCATACATTAAACTAAAGCTCAATGTAATGCACTCAAAACATTGTGCTGATGGATGCATTGATACATACAATTTGACCATAATTTGAATTTCTAAGACAATGATGACTTGAACGTTTTGATTAATAGTCAGCTTAAGATCAACTAATATTCACTTCAATTGAATGCTTCAGGTCAATATTAATAATGTCCAAAATATTAATTAAAGGTTCTCATTTCTTAGGATCAATTAATGTTTTGTTATTGAAATAATTGATCTAACTGCTGGTGATTATCATTCCAGCGAGGCATCTATCAAGATTTCACAATTGTTGTGAATTTATAGCAATGCTATAAGTTCAGAATCATAATCAGAATGCTTTATATGTAAACATACGTCAAATAACAATAGTGATGTTACAGATAGGTAGATCCTCTATGTTTTGCCCAGAGGCGTACAAATATATTTAAGTAACATTGTCTTTACTTTTAACACCATATAACTTTTGATATAATATATTATTCATACCTATTGTAAAATTTGAAATAATAAGCGATTTGGAAGCAAATGCCCAATCTGCCCAAAGTTGACCCTCTTTCTTTTTTTATTTACGCGTGGAAATCATCAGTGAATGTCTTTTAGTGACTAAAACCACAAGGTGATCCTCCTCGTCACTAATGGTTGGCATGCTGGGACACAACTAAGAGTAACTTTTCTCCAATTTGAAATATTCGCTAACCTTCTAAAGCTCCAGTCGTGCTCTAAACGTGCTCCATGAAAAGAAATATAAATTGAATCGAAAACTAGTAGGTAACCATTCCTTCCCAATTATTGAAGTTATACTTCTTTTGGCGCGTTAGGGAAAAATGATGAGAGTAATTTTTTACGATGCGCGCGCACTCCGACACGAAAAACCTACATTCTGAAGTTAGCTAGTCAACATACACCCTCAAGTTAGTTTAGTGTCAGATATTGACAAGCCTAGGTTTTTATTTTTAATCTACTGCTGGAGCTAGGAGGTTAGGTTGTATAGGTAATTGATATTAGACCTAGTTTCTACAAACCTAGGATAAGGCGATAGATAAAATTTTAAAAAAGAATTTGAAAAAGATTTTTATCTTGTTACGCAAAAGAAGTATAACTTCTAACGCGTGGACATAAGTACACACACACTTTTTTTTTTCAATGGCCATCAGTTCAGTGAATCATCAGACAACCCAGCACGGAGAGGTTTAGCAGAAACAACGACCCAAACTTACTGTTTGTGTGTACTACACGTGTTTCGTTCCACCACGAAACATCTTCAGGAGAAGTTTCCAACAAGAACCAAAAACAAAGGATAGATACTGATACTTTCCAAAGGCCATCAGTTCAGTGAACCGTCAGACACAGTTCCCCAGACAGATTGAGCAGAAGGAACGATAGTTATAAGGCAACATGTAACCCAAACCTCGACCGAAAGATGTTCATTCAATATAGACTTAATAACTACTAACAAAAAGCAATGAATACTACTATTCTTCTCTGTGTCTGCCTGGCTGACTCATTGGTCTAGTGCTCGCAATCGCGACTGATGAGCCGATCCGGGGTTCGATTCCCAGATCTGGCAAAGTTTTATTGGGTTTTTCCGTCAAAAATTTCTCAGTAGCAACCACGGAGTCTGGATCAGCCCAGTTGATGGCCATAGGCTTGCCCCCTATTACATGGGACTTAAACATAATCGGGGAAATGTATGTATATTATTAAGGATAACTCTGTCTAACCGTTCCGGGTTTATAGGCGTAATGTCTTATCAAAGGCCATCAGTTCAGTGAACCATCAGACATAGTTCCCCCGGCAGGACGGGTCCACTAAGATTGAAGTCATCCCTCACTTATACTCACCATTGTATTCTGAATGGACACGAACAGTCGGACACTGATTGGAACACATCAGCTCAGACAGATTACTTTTTAATAACGCCTTTGAAAGAGTACGTTCACTTCATTAGGAAATACGAGAAAGTGAAAAAAGATTCCTTAGTATTGCGGGATAGCATATCTTTTGTAGCTAACCAAGGAACTACCGCCGGCGGCATCTGCTTTTTTTATTCAAAATAATTGCAGAAATATTGACCAATAGCACCGCATGTTTGTCATTATTATCAAGCACCAAAGCAGTGATAGTCTCGTGGTGTGACCGTCGGATTGCCAAGTCATAGGTCTCGAGTTCGAACCCAAGACACGCACCTCTGATTCATGTGCATAATATATTATCACTGCTTTGGTGAAGGAAAACATCCGAGACAAATCAGAGGCCCTTGGGCGGCAAAAAACTCTGACACAAGGTTAGGCACCATACGATAAAGATGAATTTGAGCACCTAAAGATTTGTGTGTGTGTGTTTTGTATTAATCTCCTGTCCGATCTTAGCCTTGTATCACACATAAGGTATTTGACAACATACACCGAAACGTGGAGTACTTGCATAAAGATGCACGTTTTTAGGGTTCCGTACCCAAAGGGTAAAACGGGACCCTATTACTAAGACTCCGCTGACCCTCCATCTGTCTGTCTGGCTGTCTGTCCGTCTATCACCAGGCTGTATCTCATGAACCGTGATAGTTTGACAGTTGAAATGTTTACAGATGATGTACTTCTATTGCCGCTTTAACAAAAAATAGAATAAAATAAATATTTAAGGGGGGCCCCATACAACCAACGTGATTTATTGCCGTTTTTTGCTCGATATTAATAACGGCAACAGGTAGACGGTTGAATTATTCACAGAATATTTAGTTGTATGTTCACTTTAAAAATAAATAATTGAATTAAATTAAAATATATTAAAGGGAGCTTACCATACCACAGCCATGATTTTATTGCCGTTTTTATAGATAATGGTATGGAACCCTTCGTGCGCGACTCCGACTCGCACTTGGCCGGTATTTTCGATCCCGATTTGTCCGTGTGTGTTTTTATTGTTTTTCTGCACCTTTTTCTTTTATGTACAGTCAACAAAACAGATAACTATGCAGGGTCGAAAGATATAATTGATTTTTTCTTAAAAACCGATCGATGTTTTCGAATGAAATTAAAATTAAATGAAAAAAAAAATAAACAATTGGTTAAATTCATTCAATTTCATTTGAAGATGTGCAACAGTTTCTAAAAAAACTAAAACTATATTTAACGACCATGCGTGCTTATCTGTTTTGGTGACTGTACATAAAAGAAGAAGGTGCAGAATCTATTTGGCTGACTGTACGATCACATACAAAAAGAAGTGTACTATTTTACCCGTATCAAATCGTTACTTCTTGTACAAACACTAGTAAACTGTATCTAAAAGCAAGCCCATTATTATATTAGGTAAGTAATACTTGAGCAATATTTTTTTCTGGGAACGGATTCTTACCATTTTATTTAAATTGACTTACAAACATCAAGTTTACAAGCGGAAAAGTCCCAGACTACCGTATACGTTTACAAGGAGTGTTTTTTTTTACAGATTTTCAGCACATTTAGCTGTTTAAACAATAGATATAAAATAAGAAAAACCAGCCAAGTGCGAGTTGGACTGGCACACCGAGGGTTCCGTATAAACTTGAAGGTATTTTGTTATTAAACTACATATTATTTGCGGTGTTCAGATTTTTTCCTTTACATGTGCTGTAAGACATAGCTTCTTGCCAAATTTCGTGAGTCTTGGTCAACGGGAACTACTATATAGGTTTTCGACCCAAAACCTATAGGGTACTGCCAGTTGGAATAGAATTGAGAATTTTTGTTAAAAGCAAGGTCTTACAGCACAATTAAAGTGGAAAATTTCGAAAAATAAAAATGTTGAAAATTACGGTACATTTTGGTAATTACAAGTTTTCGCGAAATCTAAATTTGCCCATATCTTTTTAACGTGTTAACTCAGGACCTTGATTTTTATATACGTAATAGGGACTATAGATTTCGACTTTGTATGTGGTATAAATTTCAACTTGCTAGGTCCACCCGTTCCTGAGAAAATCGGTGGTAATACACGAACAGACAGACAGACGGACAAGAGTGATCTTTTAAGGGTTCCGTTTTTTTTTCTTTTGAGGTACGGAACCCTAACAATCTCATTGATTTGTTCAGTCACGTAGTATTTCCTCAATGTTTTCATACTTTTTTAGGAACATAAAAAAAGGAAATGTTAAAAAAGAATTTCTCAGTACAAAATTACCACGATCGAGATATTTATCATTTAAAAACAATGCAAAAACTGTTCTTAAAGTAATTAAAAACATTGATTTATATGAGAAGTATATTTTAATTGTCTTATTTATTTGCCTGCCGTGTAAGACTATCTGCATGTCAATCTTATGAAACTCTTTTATTATATTAAAAATTGTAAATATTTTTGCAATTTCGACTATGGGCACTATCAGTAATTACGTAAACACACACACCAACACACACACGCACACACAAACACTCACACACACACTACCTACACACTACCTAAGCTGCTATTTACTTTGTATCTCTTTGATCTTAAAATGTTGTTCTTAAACTTAATTTTAATTTTATAAAGTCTCAATGTTATAAACTATAAAATAAGGGAAGGAGCGAGACAATCCCCAACACAAGTATTATTAATAACTTACTGGGGCTGTTTCATTTCACATTTTTCAAAATGTAACCGTTTGAGACACAATAAACATTTTTTTTGCAATGTTACTTAAATTACGGAGAAGTCAGGAAACAATAAATCTAATGTTCTTAACAAGGACTATTAACTCCGGTAATCCTATATAAAATAAAAGTAATAAGTTAAAATAAAAAAAATAGGTATCTAAATAAGAAATAAATGTTTTTTTTATATATTTTTTTTTATTTTTTTTTTAATACTTCTGTTTTTTTTTAATATTTAAAAATATAATTACTAAGTTAGAAAAATGAATAAAGGAAGTAAATGTAATCGGTCTACCGGTAGGTAAATCTGTGGTGGCCCAGAGGTTAAAAAGGCCTCACTTGTCACGCATGAGGTGGTGGGTTCAAGTCAGAACAAGTACCAATGTGACTTTTACAATTCATAATTATGTGCTTTCTAAGTTTATCTTGTCCATCATTGACATCAGTGAAAGAAAACGATGTGAGGAAACCTGGAGTTGTAAATAAATTAATGTGACTCGAGTCTGAAATCGCCTAACCGTCTTGAGCAAAGTCAATTTATTTATTTATGAAACATAGGTACAATATAATAAGAACCAATTCGAATGTCAGGATTGCTATGTTTAGTCTAATAGGCATACAAATTTTGGATACTTATACACTAAGATAGATTTTTTCATGCAAGCGAGATGACCGATGATCAATGCTAGTGCCTTCTTAGTATGAGAAGAGGCAACAGTGGGACAGTAATAGACTGGTAATACCTACCTGCCAGATAGTATTTTTAGGTGGATTTTGAGTAAGTTATTCAGACAGTATCTCTTGTAACAATCCTTCGAAATCATCAACCATGGTTGTTAACGCAGCGCTATCTCTGACCACCGGACGACACGACCAAGGCGTTTAAATAGTTGTGTCGAAGGCAGATATTCTCGGCTAGGTAGCGTCACTTTTAAGATCCATAAACCAATACTTTTTTAGTCTATGACTTTAATGGTATATGATAACTTATTTGCAACTCATTATACCAATTTTGGAATGAGAACAAGCTCTTTTTTTACTCCTTCGCCTCCGAGACAGTATGGTCTCGGCCCTGCTACCAAGTACACGCTACAGTCATTAACAATGGTTCATTTATTAAAATGAAGTTTCTCTAAAGTAGTGTAAGTAGTAGTTTCATAGAGAACCTGCTACATCTACACAGTTGCTACTACATTTATTCACTCGAAGTCACCGTACGGTACCGCCACAAAGCCAAATTTTCCAGTTCATCAGAGCTGCAGCTGGTATAGGCAGACCTATTATAACATGATCTTAGACATACATATTATACACCGTGATTTTTTAGTCGTCTGACAAAGGTGGTCCACTCAATGTATCCGACATAAAATACCTCTAGGCGTGTTTTTTTTACCATTAATTAAGATAATAGGTACAAAAAAAAATACATAATACACTAGAATTATCAAACACTCTATGTTCTACTGTTTGATACGTAAACATTATTAACAGGAATAATGTTTACGTATCAAACAGTAGAACATACCTAACCATCGCACGAGTAGATAGATCTTCGCTCGCAACAGAATGTTTCAACTACGTTATGCATCATAATAATGAATAATATTTTTTTATTTTATTTTTTTGTCTCTTAAATTCCATTTTTTTGTTTGTTATGAATGTATAGTAGTCATTGGATGAATGGGCTGCCGTTGTCAGACGACTAAAAAGTCACGGTGTATAATACCAACAGTATCCTAAGCATGATTGCTAGTCGCCTTGACTGTTTTTATGTGGATCGCTTTTGTGCAATTACTCATAGGTTGTCACAGCAGTGATCCACCGTGTTGTGTTGTTTGTTTTATCAGTGCTTACTAACATAATCTTAAGTTTTACTAACAGTTTTTGTGTAATGGATACTCGAAAAAAGAAAATTATATTCTATTCTATAATAACAGCGCAATAGGCCCCATAAAAGCCGAATTCATGACCTTATTTCTAAAATACTCATAATGGTCTCATCAAAATCCAAGCCAAAGTTATGATTCAACATTTTATCCTTCAAATGAAAGTCTAAAATATAATTTCTCGTATAAAAAGTATTATCCGAACGGTCTAGGCGATCATGAACCGGTGTTTTTGGGTCAGTAGCGCAAGGCCAGTTCCGATGCAGTAGGCTCCGTACTTTTATTTGTCGAGGATACACCTAGATCACGTGAATGCGTTTTATGGACAGTTGGCTATGCGATTATAGAGCGGCAATGGTTTTATGGACAGTTGGCTATGCGATTATAGAGCGGCAATGTGTCATTTTTTGGTTCTAGACTATACCTGGGAACTTTCCAGTTACGGAGGTATATTGGGGGACAAAGTTCCAACTTTTTTACAAGTTTTTTTTTTAAATATATCTTTTTAAAATATTTTTTTACTTAAGATAACGTCACGACCCCCGTACTATTCAATCCGTCCATCAACACAAAGTAAAACGTAATTTTTCACCCCAAAAAAAGGCGTTTCCCAGCAATAATTATTTTTTGCGTAAAGTTACTTAGTTTGATGCACATAATGCTTGGTTAACGGCTTCGTGAAGCGTCTATTTACACCCCGTATGACTATAATATATATGGGTCATAGCCTGAAATAAATGATGTTGTTGTTGTTGTTTTTTTCTTCCAGACCCCTCTATCTATTACTTATTCTTCCGAAATCTACCTGGTTTTTCCGCAGTAGACGGTTTTCATGAGAGTTGGATGCAGATTAGGCTTATCCAGCACCAGTCTGGAGTGCCTAAGTTATACAATGTTACTATGGTATTTTGTAAAAAGACCATTCTTAAAACAGATTTTGTAAAGGTAAATAATACTACATTGTGACTGACTTTTATTTTCAATATTTATTAATTAAGATATAGCCAACTACCGATTAATCTCGTGCAACAATGAAAATACCATTAATCTTTGCGGGATTTATTAGCAAGGTGCAATGCCTTAAGCATCACAGTGGTCTACAAGATCGGCTGGAATACCTAGGTAAGTATAATTTAAGGAAAATATACACCTGCTGTCGCAAAATAAGTTACATTTCAAGTCCATTGCACTAACACGTTCACAAACGACTGTAGTTTGTCTCCTAAATCTGGCCACTCACGATAAATTACGCTGCAATAGTGCAATAAATCTGCTGCAACAATTAAACTGTCCTGTCTGGTCGCGACCCAGTACTCTGGGGTCAAGGTTCATCGCTCATACTGTGTAGTTTGTGGTAGGTACACAGTGCACTTTGGTAAGTTTGCTTTGATTGGATATACTTATTTCACGTTACCTTAGTAATTATTAGTTATTTTATGTTTTATTAGATTTCGGCAATTAGTTTCAACAGTGCGTTATTGTATTTTTGATAGATGGGCCATAGGCGCTGCCATCTTGTTTTTTTTTGTTAATACAATTTCACAAATGATTATCAACAGCATCCTCCTAACAATATCATTCAAGTGCCAAAACAATCATGCAGCAGCATGGTGTAGTACTGTCTATTTATTTCATTTCAGCCCATTTATGACTACTGCATTAACCACAGGTACTGTCAAATGCATGCAATCAATACCAGTGCAACACAATGAATTGAAAAAGTTTTGATGGATTCGATAATCTTGAAGTTAATTAAAAAAAAAATACTTACGACGAAAACGTAGGCACACCAATTTACTTAAATTCAAATTATTTATGAAAGTGAACTACGGTATAAATATGAGTTGCACGGAATTGCAAAATTTTAATTTATTGGTGTTAATAACAACAGACATTAGTGGTAACTGAACCAGTAAGAGCTGGCCTCGTATACCCGTAAAACTCCATAGTATGTATATATATGATTATAACTGATTGCACAATCAGTTATAATCAAATTCATAAGAAAAAATCCTATACTTTTATTTTCAAGAATTGCAACAGCTAGCGCTAAGTGAATCAATCGCTAAAAGACCCGTCAAATCGCTGTGCGGTTATCCAATAACTGAACGTGACGATTGATATCCTGTGCGACGTGGTGCCCTAGTACCGGGGCTCGGAGGTCAACGCACTGCTTTATTATTGAATTTCTGTTTCAGGAGGATCATTCTACTGTTTGTATGTTGTTATTTAAATTATTTTCCAACATAAAATTTTGGAATATTTGAAATATATTTCGGTAAACTTTTCTTTCTTTCTCTCATTTCCTTAAAATACTATTCTATTTTCTTCTCAATTTTATAAATAAATGTTTAACTTGTTTTGTAACATCTACGGCAGTATCCTACGACAACGAACAATACTTTCAACTACTAGATATGTAATTAGGTACTTTATCAACACTTTCTTTGTAAAACTTTTTAGATGCGTGTGCTTAAAATTATCTCGATGGTATTTATTTATCAGCTTTCAAACGAAAATAATATGTTTATTTGGCCTTGCGACAAGTGCATAAAATATTAATCTCACATAATAATAATAATAAACTTGGAACTAGGTTATTTGAGTAGACTGTGCACTAACCTACACAAATATGATGTGATTAGTAAAAGTGAAAGTAGTGATATATTTAAGAGCCGCAACTCTTTAAAACAGCTATATCTTAAAGTGTTCACACGCTCATATATTTTAACAGCCGTCCAATAAATTCAGTGCAATATTGATTATCCTGTGCGGTGTGACCCACTGGCGGGGTCAAGGTGCCGCAGAAATATTTACTTTACAAGTTGTATTCAATTTAAAGGAGAAATTTATGTTTGTTTTTGGCAATAAGACATCATTTTTATTTCCACCACCTATCCTTTTTTGATTGTAACAAACTCTTTTAATTTTCAGTTCTTTTAACAGCTCTTTTAAGTTCAATTTTCATGATACTAAATAAAAGCAGCTTATTAATACAAATAATTTATATGTTTATAAACTTTACTTGTTATGACCTAAAAACTGTTACCTTTTACTTCAATTTTGAAAATATTTTTCCCTTTATTGGCGTCTTCCAGGGTCATATTTTAGGTCCCACAAAATATAAAATTCTAGAAGTCATATAATATGTCAAAGAAGTCACAGTCACAGCTCAGTCCAAACTTATATCGTATTTGAATACGTATGCCGTTCGTTTTTGTTGGATTTTTTTTAATTGTGCCCGGTTGGTGAAAATAGGCTCGCGCTTATTACATTGTAAAATGTGGGGTACACCTCTACCTAATCGTTCCGGCCAACAGGAGTGATGTTAAGTAAGAATGTAGTGTAATCGGGCAGTGCAATTGATAGTCCTGCGCGCAGCCGGCCGCGCCCCAATAACGGAGGTCAAGGTCCTCCAACACATCGAGTGTTATATTGATGTGTAGTATGTTAGCGAACCTTTTTGGAGAAATAAAACAAAAATGTATCAGTACACAGCGGCTTTCTTAATTTTATTTTTTTTGTATCTGGCGGTCATGTTGTCCGCCATCTGCTGCAGCAAAGAAGCATCCTAATGTAAAGTTGAGCAAATGATAAATTATATTCTTTATTCATTTTTCTAACTTACTAATTACATTTTTAAATATTAAAGAAAAAAATGTAAAAAAACATTTAAAAATATAAAAAATAGTAGCCCACTGGTATCGGGAACAGGGTACAAGCTACCGGTAGTCAGGGCTCTAGAGAGAGGAACCTCCTAACAATACGAGCCGTACCCAGGAGTAAAAGTTATTATTATTCCCAAAATTTTTGATTTTGGATTTTTTCTTCGTCTCTCGAACAAGTCTATATGAATGGCTAATATGATACCATCATCATATTAGCTGGTAAGAATATTTTAATATTTGATCAGCTTAATGGAAATAAATGTACGCTTTATTGGTATCATTATTTAATCTTGTAATAATAGCTTAAGAAATCAACCATTAAAAATATCAACCATAAATCTAAAGCAAGCCAAATATTGTATTGGAAGGTAAAGTTAATTCATGAAGTAGAAAATCCATCCCTTTCCAAAAACATAAATAAAACAAAGTCCATTATCACAACAACAACAGAAAATTCCGATAATTGTATTGAGTCCACAAGTTCCCACAGAATGCAACAGGGACTTGCATCTGGGTGGCGACCTTGAACTGACGATTTTAGGTCAGGTCGGCCACGGCCGCGCCCGGGACACGTCGCTTTGGGTTGTACGGGTAATGGGTATACCGGTAGTTTACTGTAAAAGTGTACAAGTACATTAACAACTTCGATAATTTATTAGTCCTAAGTAAATAAAGTTTCTTCCAGCAAAAGTTTGCTGGAAGAAACTTTATTTTGTGTAACGCTGATCTTTGCATATAAGTCTCTATTATGTAGTGAGTGCGCAATAAAGCAAAAATAAAAATACAAATACGCAATATTGGTAGTGAACGAATAATCCTAAAAATAAACACGACATTGAAAGGCCAAACCTCAAAAATGAAGCAAGGCATCGACTTTCGGACGTGTCATCCAAAAAGTTTTACTTGGTTTGCTTCACGCGTCAGAACGCGTCGTCAGCTCCAGAATGTTATTCAATATCAATGTTACGGACAAAACTGTTACCCATTCTAAATAAAAGTGTCACACATAACATCACGCTTTTAATCCCTGAAGAGTTAGGTAGTAGTGTATACCAGCATCTCTCCAGTGGTATGTTAAAGTCCCATGTAATAGGGTCCAGCCTATTGCCATCAAATGGGTTCAGTTCCAGACTCCATGGCGGCTGCTGAGCTTCGGGGGAAAAAACCCAATAACAGTTTGCCTAACTAGACCAACGATTTTTCCTTTAAAAATCGAATCGTAAAACTGTACACTGACTTGATAGGTTCACTCATAGTTGCGTGGTTTTCTCTACAAAAGACCATCTTTTAGATAGTGCATGGTCATATGATCTAACCAAGATTTTTTTACTAGAAGTATCCCCGTGGCCTCTGTATGTTTCCATTTGCTTCTCAGAGTTCTCGGATAGAAAACACCGACCTCATCTAATTTTAAAACATATTTTATTTTTTTTTATGTCAAAACATAAAACTATTATCAAAGCAACTCCACATTGCCATGAATACAATCAATATCAATAATGACCCGTGTCCCTGATCCAGTATGTTCTACAATGCCAGATTCACATGTCATAATACCATTTATTTTAATAATTTCTATACCATTACCTTACCTTGTACAGTCGACCGCATAGCCGTGGCATCGCTTTCACCTTAACTTGGCTTAGCGTAGTACGGAATTCCGATAATTAGTGTGTGGTCTACGGTACATAAACTTCTTACGTTACCATCTTGACTTTGAAGTAGTAAACCTGATCTTCACATTAGTTGGTTATATTATATGTATCAGTGTAAACCTGAAATGCTAAGTAGGTACCTACCTGGCGCGGCTTAGCTCAAGTTGTCCACTTGACATGATATTCCACACATTTAAACATCCACACTACTACTAAGCAGCGGCGAGCAGCGGTGGCCCAGTTGAGCAGCGGTGGCCCAGTGGTAGCGACCTCGACTCACGAACGATAAGTCGTGGGTTCGAACCCAGGCAGGCGCGCATTACTTTGTGTAATTTATTTCATCACCACTGCTCTCAAAAAACGGTGAAGGAAAACATCGTGAGGAAACCAGCATGTCCTAGAACCAAAAAATCGAAGACATGTGACATCTACCAATCCGCACTGGGCCCGCGTGGTGGATTATAGCCCATTCCCTCTCATAGAGAGGAGGCCTGTGTCCCAGCAGTGGGAACATTAAAAGGCTGATGATGATGATGATGACTACTACTAAGTGAAAGTGACTGTCTGTCTTTCAGTCTGCTTCCTTTTCACACCTTAAAGGCGGCGTAGAATTTGATGAAATTTGATACAGAGGTAGACCATAATCTGGTTTAGGACATAGAGTACTTTCCTTTTTTTTTCCCCGAAATGTAAAATGATACTGCCTCGTTAGTCGAGTGGTCGCAAGCGCGACTGCTGAGTATAAGGTCCTGAGTTCGATTCCCGGGTCTGGCAAATTGTTACTCGGTTTTTTGTCATGGTATATCACAGTAGCAGCCACGGAGTCTGGATTTGGCTCGGTTGATCGCAATAGGCTCGCTCGTTATCACATGGGACTTAAAACATAACTGGCGAAATGTGGGTGTACTATTATAGGTACACTTCTGCCTAAACCTTTGGGGATTACAGGCGTGATGTTTATGTAATATATTTCAGCAGGATATTTACCGGCCTCTACGCGGGCGGAGCCGCAGGCAAAATCTGGTATTTCTATATCAAATTGAAATCACGCTTGACCTCTTAAAGCTCTGTCTGAAATTGAACCGGATCACCTTGAACTTTCATCTCTTGCCAAAACTAAATGCTGTAAATCTAGCTACCCTTGAAACCAGTCCCTCAACACACGCCTGAGGTCTGTGTGAGATCGTCCAGTAAATTCCGTATCGATTGCGAGTGTCAACACGGCGCGAGAGGGCGCAGTTGCAATGCCCTTGAACCATTTTGGCCTGCACTGAAACTAGGTTGGGGCGTTGCAAAGGGTGTGGGGGTGCACGAATATTCTGGCGGTGTCTACTGTACTTAGTACTAAACAAGATGAGAGCGTTCTAAAGTTGTTAGAGGAGTAAGCAGAGGTGAGTGCAACTTCATTTGGGCAATTCTCATTTATTGACTCCGTTTACGTGTGGGTGTCAGTTTCAGGAGAGTGCTGTAGGGAAATATTTTTGAAATTCCTCCTGAAAACGGCATTGAAAAAAAAATGGTGGGCTTAGTGTTTATGGCCACAAACCAGATGAAAGATCCAAGTACAACTTTAGATAATGTTGCACGATAAAACAAAAACGTCAAAATAATCACATGGTAAAAAAGCCGTTTAAAAAACACGCAAAAGTCATAAAATTATTCATAAAGTAACCAATAAATTTTTATGTTAACTAGTTCTAAAAAGACGCTAACAAGCTGTATAACTACACGAATAATAAGTTTTCTTTAAATTTAAACGTGACTATTAATGATGAATATAATACCCAATTATTTAATGAATATTCTGTGTACTTTTGTGTATGTAAGAGGCAGCAAATCCATACAATACTACAGAGAGAACGTAGGTATATTTTTACATCAAACCAATGAGCAGTTTCGAACCCAAACAAAAACCTCCTGGTAAACAAAATAAGATAACGACACAAAGTTTCCGAGTTCGTCGCACCCAGTACTTAGCAAGTTTACAGAACTCGTAATTACGTTACAAAAGTAATACAACTTACTGAGTCTATGGTAAGGAGTTCGTAAATGCAGAACAGCTTTTGTAATCAGTGTGCAGAGTAGTAGTATGCACAGGGTTATAGTTTTTTGATCATGGTACGGGAACCGCTTTAAAAAAACTATCTTTATTATTCCACGGGTTTTTTGTTACTCTTGATGCTAATAAGAATAGAAAATGCCCAAATTAAACTACAAAAATTCAACAAAAATATCAAACAAAATCACTACTTAAAAAGGTTTATTCCCAGGAGCTCCAAATCGATTGTTCTCCAAACAATTTCTCTCCATACATTGATACCCAACAGCTCCAACATTTTATTAGTTAAATAATAAAATACTATACATTTTTCCCAGCGGCTCCAAACCAAATTGCGTAAGGTCAACAAAACAAAATATTATAAGAATACATCTCGTGCCTATAAAGTACTAGGCTATCATAAATAAGTAGGAGCTTACCTCATCTGATACCTAACATTAATTTTACTTTAATTCAAGAAAACTACTCACGTCTATGAATGTCAGATGCCTAACAAATACCACAAGGCCTAAGTAAGTAGTGAAAAAGATCCAGATTGAACTTTTAATATAACACCTTGAATTTTTGCCAGCTTTGTACTTTTTACGGTTGCGGCGACGCGTGCCTATAAACGTAAACGGTTGAACAGATTTAGATGAAAATTAGCACATAGATAGACCAATTCCTGGATTAACACATAGGATAATTTTTATCCCGGTATTTGTATCATCATCATCATCATTTCAGCCGAAAGACGTCCACTGCTGGACATAGGCCTCCCCCAAGTTTTGCCACATTGACCGGTCCCGTGCGACTCGCATCCAGCGGATCCCCGCGACTTTCACCAGCTCATCGGTCCACCTAGTGAGAGGCCTTCCAACGCAACGTCTTCCAGTGCGCGGTCGCCACTCCAGAACTTTACGGCCCCATCGGCTATCCGTTCTGCGAGCAATGTGCCCTGCCCACTGCCACTTAAGTTTGGCAATTCTTCGGGCTACGTCGGTAACCTTCGTTCTCTTGCGGATGTCCTCATTTCTGATTCGATCGCGCAAGGAAACTCCGAGCATAGCTGACTGACTTGACTTTAAGCTTTCTGATGAGGCCCATTGTGAGCGACCACGTTTCGGTCCCGTATGTAATCACTGGCAACACACACTGATCATAGACTTTCGTCTTGAGACACTGCGGTAAGTTGGACGAGAAGATACCACGCAACTTCCCGAACGCTGCCCAGCCGAGTCGGATTCGACGACTGACCTCTTTCTCGAAGTTAGAGCTACCTAACTGGACCGTTTGTCCCAGGTAGACATAATCGTCTGCAACTTCGATTGTAGAGTTTCCGATCTTGACAGGAGTGGGTGATACACGGTATTTGTATACCGTGGGATAATAGTTCAATTTTAATGTAATTTTTATCGGCATACCACGCGGGCGAAGCCGCTGGCGGAAGCTAGTTGAATCATAAATTCATTTTATTGTACATTTCAAGTTTTTTATGCAATCTGTACTTGAAAATTTTCGGAGCTCATGGGAAAGATTTTATTTATTATTATTATATTGCTTTTTTAATTTGGAGCCGCCGAGAATAAAATTATGGAGCGCCTGGGAATAAGCCCTTAAAAATAATGGAGACATAACTACGTCATGTCTATTTAAATTATTAAAAAAAAACGTACCTAAACACACGACCTCCGTAATAATAAATGTAAGTTGGTAAGTATGCGCCCGACCCAGTTCCCGATAATGGTAATTTCACGTTGTCTTAGGATCGACCTATCACCACTAACAGGCCTATTGTTGCTAATAAGCCTGGCAATGTGGTGATAGATCGATTGGAGCGCCGCGCAATGATTGTTGATATAACAGTCCCGCATGACGAGAATCTCGTGAAAGCAGAAAAAGATAAGCAGTTCAAGTATTTAGATCTGGCTCGCGAGGTTGTCGACATGTGGGATGTGAGTATAGCAGTCATTGTGCCGATAGTCGTTTGACGGCACGGTTGGCGCAGTGGCTGAGCGATTGACTGCTGCGCTGCGTGTCGCGGGCTCGATCCCCGCACGGAACAAATATTTGTATGGCCTACAGATAGTTGTTCCTGGTCTGGCTGTTTGTGTATGTGAGTTTCGATGTTTGTGAACGCACCCACGACACAGGAGAATTTCCTAGTGTGGGGCAATGTTTTTTAAAAAAAAAAAAGTCGTGTCGGCCAATGGCTTAATAGCCAATAGCCTCGAACAACATCTGAGGAGGCTCTCGCTTGGCAGCTCGATGGTGGCGGTGCGTTTTGTTAGGAGGTTCCTCTCTTCAGAGCCCTGACCACCGGTAGCTCGGACCCTGTTCCAATGCTGGTGGGCTACTATTTTTTATTTTAATGTTTATTTTATATTGGAATATTTAAAGACGTAAACAAATATGTATTTCAACGAATAAAATAATGTTAGTTGTTAGATGGCTAATTATCAGTTAATTATGATCATGTTAATTTACGATTTAGCTTGTTTACTATTTACTATACTTTTTTTTGGGCAATGGAGAGGGCTATGCTCGGAGTTTCCTTGCGTGATCAAATCAGAAATTAGGACATCCGCAAGAGAACCAAGGTTACAGACCGACGGTTAAGGCTACCGACGTAGCCTGAAGAATTGCCAAACTTAAGTGGCAGTGGGCAGGGCACATCGCTCACAGAACGGATGGCCGTTGGGGCCGTAAAGTTCTGGAGTAGCGACCGCAAACCGGAAGACGTTGCGTTGAAAGGCCTCCCACTAGGTGGACCGATGACCTGATGAAGTTTGCGGGGATCCGCTGGATGCGAGTCGCACGGGACCGGTCAATGTGGCAAAACTTGGGGGAGGCCTATGTCCAGCAGTGGACGTCTTTCAGCTGAAATGATGATGATGATGATGATACATTCATTGCTAATAATATAATTATGGCTTTCAAAATAAGGTACGCTTTTCGGTAACTTATGCGTCTACATGTACAAGGCTCTTTTGGCACCAGAATGTCGTCACAAAGGTGCTGTTGGTTAACATTTGTGGAAAGTTTTGGAAAAACAAGATTGTTTTGTTAGCTCCAATTTTGGCCACGGAGTAAACCCTACTTTGTACTGCTAGTTATATATTTTTGACTTTTTATCATCACTATCGCTGATAGAATGTTACTTGGTCCAGGCCCTCGGCATATAAACAGGAATTCTATACTCCAGAGTGTAGAATGCTGCCTCTAGGCACGGCTATGACCTGATTACCCAGATCCGAGGCGGCGACCTTGAATCCTTTCTGTACCGACACCGGATGAATGCAACTGTTTTCATAATAGCGATGCCAATATTTATTAGTAAAAGCTATAGATAATTTAGCTTATCGATAGGTACGGGAGGCAATATTGGTTCCAATCAAGATTTGGATCAGAAACAATATAATCTAAAAAAATCCGTCAAAAAACTCGTCTTCAACGCTGTCAACTGGTAATACCTACAAAAGACTGGTGGCATGCTACGCTTTATGGCATCGTTTCGCCTCTGCCCAAAGTAAACCCCAGCCCTTGGGTCACAAGAAGTTTCAACAAAGCGTTTTAAAACCTTTAAAATGCTGCGAGCGGACACGGACCCTACGGTCTCTGAGTTTGCACCCCAAACGGCTCAAAACTATTGTCACCAATAAGGTTACTATATTTACCCCAATTGAAGTTCTCCGCAGCCACCGCGGCAGCGCCAGCATAGCATGATGAGCTGGGAAGTTGGGCCAGCGCTAGTGTATCGACACATGTTGCGTCCCACACTAAAGGCCTGCCCACTTTCCACGGAATCAAAGAAATGTATGTTTTACCATCGCCAAAGGACCGCTGTTTAATCTTCTCCAATTTTTAAGACCTTCAGATTTTGTGTCATTGCCCCCCAATGTAATCACATTGTCTTATTATTCCAAAATGTATTAACATAATGTTCCAATAATATGAAGCCTACTAACTTTTATATTAAACTACATGCCTACATTATTGTAAAATTTATGTTTATACAATACAATAGTTGCATGTTATAACGTCTAGAAACTTAAATAAGTTATTGTCCAAGTAGGCCTAAAGCATAAGAAATCTAACAGAATCATTAAGAAGACCGCACGTCGTCGTTGAGCTGGTCAGCGGGCCAGGGTAGTACGGAGTTTCAATAGAATGTAAGATTAGGTTATAGAAAGAAAAAATATTTATTTGTCGCAGAGATATGACTTGCATACAAAATTATAAAAAATAATCATACATCGCATAACAAAACATTTAGAGTAAGTACAACAGAACTGAACAACAACCAAAAAACTTGACAGCTTGTAAGTCGTGAGTGCGACAAACAGGTTACCACTCAGCATGATGCTGTGCTATGGGGGGCCCACAGCACAGCGCTGGTTTTCAGTAGTCACCCGTGAAATAGCGTGAGGAAGCCAATACAGCATAAATATATAAGTAAAAAAAAACTATTTTTAGATTAGGTATAGCTAAAACAACATTAGAATTAAAATAAACATTACAAAAAATGTAAAAGTGTCTACAGTCTAAACAAAACAAACATAAATACATTTTTAAGACATGACTTTTGACTTTTTTCTTGTTGATACTGGTATCGTCACTACACATGCACCCTTAACGTTTTTCTTAATTCGAAGAAAACTATATAATAATCATTTTCAAGATTTTTAAGTCATTTAACCCCTTAGCATCGTCGATAAACGCAACACAACATAATTATAGGCATGCAACTTCGATTACCGACATGGTTACATTTATATTTTGAGGCGATCGAGAAAGTAGTGCACAGGTTCACTATAATGTGTTACGCATGATTAAAATTAAGAATAAATTAACTTATCTATTTTAATTTTAAGTTGGTCCTACAATCGACTGTAATAGTGACATAAAGGGTGGAAACAGACTCTTAACGAAGCCGAAAGGCACTTGTTCTCCCCGTCATTGCGATCATTTTTTTGTTCTAGACTATAGTCTAGAACAAAAAAATGATCCTGGGAACCTTCTAGTTACGGAGATATTGGTCAAAGTTCCAACTTTTTCACATGTTTTTTTTTTAAATACATGTTTTTAATGTAAGATGTTTACTTTATCCACGTCCAGGACCCCCTCACTATTCAATCCATCCATCAGCACAATGTTTTGAGTGCGTTACATTGAGTCCTACTGTAAAACGTGATTTTTCAGCCCAAAAAAAAAGTCGTTTCCCAGCACAAATTTTTGCGTAAAGTTACTTTGTTTGATGTATGTACCTAATGCTTTGTTGATGGCTTCGTGAAGAGTCTGTTTACACCCTGTATAATTGGATTCTTCTAACCAAATAGGTACACGTATTGCTGGGGACAGACAGTTTGTTGCAAAAATGAGATTGACCAACAATTTAGTACCAAAAAAGACTTACAGCAGACTGAAGCGTAATAAAATGATGTGCTAAATATCGGGCGGCCCCTCGAACTGGGTCAAGTGCACGCGCTGACCCAACAGAACTGATGTTCTGATGCATCCGCTCGCCTCCATTATAATTTACCTGTTTTAATTGATAGAGTTAACCACAACATAATGGGGATTTTAACGTGATAACATAGTTCGACTTATTCAATGGTTTTGAGAAAATAAACATGTATTTTTCTGACTCATTGGTTCAGTTGTTGCAAGTACTACTGCCGAGCATGATGAGGTCTTGGAGCGATTTACAGGTCGGGTAAAGTATTATTGGGTCTATCCATCAAAAATTTCTGTTGCAGCCCGGAATTTGGGTTTGTGCCTGGTTGATGGCAATAGGCTCACGCTTGTTACGTATGATTTAAACATAACTGGTGAAAGGTGGGTTTACCATTAGGTGCACTTTTACCTAGGCATTTTGGGATTAGCGATAAGGGATGATTATATAATGTACTAGCTTATGCCCGCGGCGTCGCCCGCGTGGAGTTTAATAATTGTCCCACGGGAACATACTATCGGGATAAAAAGTATTCTGTGTTAATCCAAGTTATGAACTATCTGTGTTCCAAATTTCATCCAAATCCGTTCAGTATTTTTTGCGCGAAAGAGTAACATACATCCATACATACAAACTTTGCGTTTATAACATTATACAGGGTGTAAACTGACATTCTGTACATCAAACTAAGCAACTTTACGCAAACATTATTGCTGGGAAACGACTTTTTTTTGAGGTGAAAACTCACGTTTTACGGTAGGACTCAATGTAACGCATTCAATTGTGCTGATGGATGGATTGAATAGTACCCGTACTATTCGTCGGTCGTGAAGGTGTCTTAAGTAAAAAAATACATTAAAAATATGTATTGTTTGTATTTAAAAAAAAAATGTGAAAAAGTTGGAACTTTAATCCCCAATATCTTCGTAACTAGAAGGTTCCCAGGTATGTTCTAGAACAAAAAAATGATCGCAATGACGGGGAGAACAAGTACCTTTCTGCTTCGTTAAGAGTTTTTTTACACCATTTATAGTAAGGATTTTAATAGACATATAAGTAGTGGAATAATTCCTGTAACAGTTAGGGATTTGGTCAAGACAACCGTCAGCAAAGTTAGGAGGGATTAACTTATAATCCTCACTATATCATAGCAAGCCGACAAAGGGGTCTCATTGCCCATTAAAATTCACAGTTAATCCCTATCCAGTATTTCATAATAAGCTAAGCTCCGTCTATCCCTAAATATAAATGAATAATATGCAAATTTCATGAACCTGCAAAAACTAGCATTGAACGAGCAGTGCAAAATGGCTGGCATCCCAAAACCGCTGGTAGAGTGGAGCCGCGCAGCTATTTTAATAAAGACCACTCCGTTGGTAATGCGAGGTTAACAATATTCGTTAAGTTATAAGCGGTAAGCGAATTCCTCCGTGCCCTAAAAAGTATGTAATAAGCCGTTGGCCCGGCTGTTATTTATTTGTAGATTTTTCATCAGTCAAGAAGCACGAAAGCTTTTTTTTTTCGGATATTTACCATCCGAAAAAAAAAAAACTTTCGTGCGTCAAATGACTCTTCCCGCTCTGGGCAGAGCGGAAGGGAGTGTCAGACTTGTACTGACTAAAACCCATCCATGTTCCTTCCTTGCCCTTTCTGTTCCAGGGCCGCGGTATCTCTTTTGAACAACCGAACCGAACCTGCCTGTTTGCTGATATCTCTTTGAGACGCGCGTGGAACACGAACGCGCGCCATCAACACGGCGTGTCGTGAAAATACGGACGGCGTGGCGAGCTAGCCCATTACTCACCGTCCACAGGTCCAAGTCTGAAAGTCGAATAAACAGTTTTTACATTGGTTCAGTTTTTTTACCATTTGGCAACGGAACCCTAAAAGCTGTTGAAACTGAACCAGTTTTCCCTCCCGGTAAAATACAGGTATAGCTGCATCCGGTTTGACTGGACGCTGACCCCAACAGAGGTATGAAAAGATTGTGTAGATGATTATATATATAAGCGAAAAGCCACTTTGAAATGGCCTGTTGGTCAGCTCATTATTTGGCTTTTCTTTTCTGATTCTTCTTTGTAAGAGGGATCAAGTAATGCAGGGCACTTCCTGAAGTAAATAAGAAATTACTTACGGCCTTAATTGACAGCACGGTTGGCGCAGTGACTGAGCCATTGGCTGCTGCGCTTCGTGTCGCGGGTTCGATGCCCTCACGGAATAAATATTAATTGTAAGGCCTACAGGTAGTTGTTCCGGGTCTGGCTGTTTGTGTAACATACAACAGTTTAAATGTTGGATAACGCACCCACATTACAGAAGAAATTTAGGGCGGGTAAAAATGATTATAAACTAGATTTAATTATGGTTTCTTTGCTGACAGTGCGCTTTTTTTAAGTATCTGGAAGCTATAAATATTAGGAATCAAATTCACTACACTTCTAAGTCAATATTTTCTATTCTACCTACTTCATACGTTCATCTTGTCGACGTTTATAATAAGTAAAAGAATTTGGACCACGTATCTGACAAATTTAAAGAAAAAGAATACCTTTGTTCTGCAATACCCGTTCCCATTTATTGCGGACTAAGAGTAAGTCTGAACGCGATTATGACACATTTGAATTGCGTTTAAGAGCTGTCAATGTCGTTAATGCCTTATTATATCAAATCCTCTGATTCTGACAGCTCTTGAATGCGGTTATGATGTGTTTATCGTCTTCGGTTTCATTGGTGCAATCTTCCTTTATTATTTTAGATGCATATCTAAAATAATTCAAAGCAAAAGCCTTTCACTTGTACCACAGCAGAAAATATCGGGCGAGGCCGATAGCCGCAGCGGAGTTTCAATTAGACTTTGATTTTCAACCATTTTGTCAGGAAATGTATTTTATCGACAAACCTTTTTGATATTTGCCGTTTTACTATAAAATATTGAGCTCTTTGACAAATGGCCAACATTTTCTTTTTATAAACTGATATATGTAGTTAATTTTCAACAGAGTGGTATTGCAACGGAAGGAAATCGAAGATCTTGTTTAATACATTCAGACTCTTTCCTATACGTGAAAGGTAAAATGAGGTAAAGAACCCAGTAACCGTTTCTTTTCTTACATGGCTTAATTCTGCGCCTCTATTTTGAGCCAAAAGACGAACATCATTTAAATACCGAACCAGAAGTGCACCGCTCAATTTCCATGAATTTTGCTTATAAAAATAAGGAAACCCGAACAATAAATAAATATCATAAACAACGTCACCTACAGAGTTATTTCTCACATTTGCACACAGATTCTCAGAATCGGCACTAAATAAAGAGAAAGAAAAAAAATTTTGTGGTATCGACACGAAAATACCACAATGTATGGGGACAATAAATAAAATATCTGCGACGATTATTTGGCATTCACCCTTTGGTCCTGGTGTACGTATCATAAATTTTGTTTGTCATATCATTTCTGTATGTTAGCTGGTGGAATGTCTTCCGACAAAGTTTAGGTTTTGTGGGACTGATAAAATACGTTACATGATCTTCCTGGTTTATTTTACGGGATTGTTGGCAACCGATTCAATGGTTTTATCTGTATCGTTCGTTGGTTCTTGCCGTCATAATTTAACATTTGACCTTAAAAATAATGTTAGGTTAAACAGAAAAAATAATTTTCCTTCTGACATATTCATAGTAGGTGTTACGGAGCTGGAACGCTCCGATGCTAAAATACCTCGGGTGCGTCACACTGTAACGCGACGACGGGTCGCCTGCGCCGGCGGCGGCCATCTTCTGCCCTTCCTGTTCTGACAACTGAACAAGCGCAGGCTAACCGGCTAACGCCGCGCTCTTGAATTGTTAATATTTTCTACTTACTTACCTTATTCTGTAACAACAATGTCAAGATAATAAACGTCTGAAGAAACCTACGCAAAACTTTAATTAAGTTGGTCACCCCCAAACAGTAGGTTTATACATAAAGTTAAAGAAATAAACATAAGCTTAAACTCACGAGTCTTTCATTTGTTCGCTGAAAGTTTGAGTTTCCGAAGTAACAAATCGGGACTAGTGCCAACTAATTAATTAATTCTGGCTAATTGATAGCCACGCAGCCTTGACACAGTAAGGATATAGTAGTAGCGTTGAAGTATCTCCACAAAAAATAACGGTTACGAAGCACAAAGTTTCTACTGAAGTTCGAAGATCAAAAGATTCGAAGAACAAAGATTATTTTTCGGTCCAAGGATTTTTTATGATTTTACTGTAGTAATCATAATTGAAGGTGGAAGATTTAGAGGCCCTTGGAGTCTACCAGTGAGCTATGGAGCGAAGTATACTGGTGTTAAACTTACGGACTGCATCAGAAACTCTATATTTTACTACCAAACACTTCGACTGCCTCGTTGGTCTAGTGGTCGCGAGCGCGACTGCTAAGCATGAGGTCCTGGGTTCAATTCCCAGGTCGGGCAAAGTGTTATTGGGTTTTTCCATCAGGAATTTCTTAGTACCAGCCAGTCTGGATTTGTGCCCGGTTGATGGCAATAGGCTCGCCACCTATTACATGGGACTTAAAACATAACTGTAAATAATGTGGGTGTACTATTAGGTACACCTCTGCCCAACCCTTCGGGGATTACAAGCGTGATGTTATGCAAACACAAATAGCTGATGCAGGCCTAACGGCTGCTAGATTGAAATGGAACTGGCTTGGTCACGTCTGCCGCATGTTGGGTCAGCAATGGAAAGCAGGGGACACTTGGACTTTATCAGCGATAAGCATAGGTTTATCAAAAAGAGATTTGATATATTATAGGACAATAGTCATCCTAGGACCAAATTTTATTACCCCGAGAAGAACACAAAAAAGTCTGCTAAACTTGCCTGATACAAAATAATTTATGTAAAATCAAAATATTTTATTTCACATAAGCCCAGATGGGCACTTATAAAACGTCGACAAAAAAGTGCACGGTTTGGTTGGTGGTTTCCTATGGAGAAGAATCGGCAAGAAACTCCATGGTTTACTTTTTTCAAATCATTTGGTATTAAACCAACATAATAAAACTACATCAAACAGTTAGTTGTTTTATTTAAAACATTATTTATAACATGTCATTGAATGACCTCGTAAACTTCGCAATTATATTATTTATCTTGTTATCTCACAAAGTGAATCCGCTTACTTAACCTTTATAAAATGTCATAAGGTATATATAATGTGTTTCTTTTTAAGGTCAGCGTACACTTATAACCTCGGCATGGGACCAACATCGCCTAAACGTATTGGCATCGCCGCTGGGTAGTCGCCACGCTTGTAGGTGCATCCAGGTGGTGCTGTGCTTACGACGACGGGCCGACAACATAAGCTTAGGTGAAGTTGGCGACGACCCTACATAGTGAGGCGATAGATCACTGTAAGCAATTGGTCAGTCTGCCGTAAGCGAGTGACTACTTTTCTAGCTGATCCCGAACTGAGGCGACACCGAAACGATGCTTACACGTGTGCGTTGACCTTCACAAACATTTCCAGTTAACATGATTGTTTACAAAAATCAGAAAAGCTGGTCTAATGGAGTTTAGTCAAGAATAGCAAATGATTGACGTTGATATTTAAGTAAAGGGTGGAAGTAGGGTTTCTTTTTATCGTGTATTCCCGCTGTCCCCGTAATCTGTGTCCCCGTCACGGGGACAGTGCGTGTGACATCAAACTCAAACTGAAAAGCATTTATTTTGCACTTTTGAAAGTCAGAAAAACAAAGAAGGCTAAGCTACACAGACACAAGGCATAATAACTTGTGAAAACACTGTAGTTACCCATTCTAAAGCGTAGATCTCTATGGAGAAGAATGGGCAAGAAACTCCATGGACACTCTTTTCAATCAAAATATTGTACAAAATCTTGGTTACATCATTCATTTTGAAATTATACATATGTGAGAACAATGTAGAAATACGTGCACGTTAAGAGCGTCCAGAGTAAAAGATTATATCAACAATTTAAAACAAAGTAAGTAGTTAAAATAAACCGTGCTAGCCCAGAGATGACCAGTCCCAACTGACAGCACCCGATCAAGAACATGATACATGAATCAGCCCCATTCAGCTCAACCATATTAAAGGGAGCTAAATGACCACACCCGCCACCATCAGCGAGACATTTGATTGAGCTTGATATTCTCATACATACCTTCTAATTACAGAGATATTGAGGGTCAAAGTTCCAACTCTTCCACAAGTTTTTTTTAATATACATACATGTTTGTTAATTTATTTTTTTACTTAAGTCACCTTCTCGGCCACCATACTATTCAATCCATCCATCAGCACAATGTTTTGAATGCGTTACATTGAGTCCGACCGTAAGCATGTCTTTTCACCCCAAAAAAAAAGTCGTTTCCCAGCAATAATTTTTGCGTATAGTTACTTAGTTTGATGTAGCTTGGCTTTGTGAAGAATCCGTTTACACCCTGTATTTATCAAAGCTTTGATAAATACAGGGTGTAAACGGACTCTGGACAGGCTGTAAAAGGAGTTATTTTTGGAACTACTACGAACATTACTAGAGGTAGGATAAGTCGGTTTCTCTGAAGTTGTACATAGACACACATTCTAAATATAGATAAACTAGCTAGTAAAAACATTTGCATGCATTTTAAAACTGTAAACTGCTACGGGATATTTATTTTGGTCTAATGCAAAAATAATAATGATAGTTTTTTTTTCTCTCTACAAATCATGACAAGAAAAATTCGTAAATAGGGATGTTTCCAGTATTATTAAAAATATGATTCTATTTAGTCCGTCTTCATTTTTGTTTACGTGAAAAAAGAACAAAATAAGTAGGTATCCAATATATTTTGGAAATCTATCTGACGGACTAATTCGATTTTTTTGGTTAACTAGCAAAGTTTGTTAAGGTCAACGCACACGTGTAAGCATCGTTTCGGTGTCGCCTCAGTTCGGGATCAGCTAGAAAAGTAGTCACCGAGCTTATGGCGCTTATGGAGCTTACGGCGGACTGACCATCCGCTTACGGTGAGCTGTGCCTCACTATGTACGGTCGTCGCCAACTCCACCTAAGCTTATGTGGTCAGCCCGTCGTCGTAAGCACAGCAACGCTTAGATGCACCTGCAAGCGCGGTGTCTACCCCGCGGCGATGCCAATACAGCAGATATTGTAGATATTAAGTATGGTACAAAACTAGTGGTCTGTAAAGCCTTAAAATACTCTGTCAAGCTGAATAGGTAAAATTTAAATAATTTTGTGCCTGAGATAATTCTTCAAATTGAAATATATAAAGCTTGATGACGGCAAAAAAAAATGACTTGACTTTAACCTAAAAATGGTCGTCCTTTCCTGAAAATAAACTTTATAGCCACTGTTCTTCGCATTTTACAAAAAATATATTTACAAGTCATTGTCCAAAAGACTTCTGACGTCATCCCTAATAATTAGTACCTATGCCATTGTTTTGGTTAACGCAATTAAATATCACCGTTTTGCATTATTTTATTTATTTTAACACATATTAAACACATTTTTAAATATTCAAATATAAAACAGTATAAAAAAAACATTTAAAAATATAAAAAAAATAGTAGCCCACCGGTATCGGGAACAGGGTCCAAGCTACCGGCGGTCTGGGCTCCAGAGAGAGGAACCTCCTAACAATACGAACCGTGTCTAGGAGTACCGCTTTCTGAATCAAGCCCTTGATCCAGCTGCCTAACGAGAGCCTCCTTAGGTATTGGTCGAGGCTCTTGGCAATTAAGCCATGGGCTGATACGACTACCGGCACAATGATCGCTGAGTCCACATCCCACATGTCGACAACCTCGCGAGACAAGTCAAGATACTTGATTTGTTTATCTTTCTCGGCTGGTTTATTACTTACTAGCTGACCCGACGGACGTCCTGTAAACTATGAATATTGAATTCAAATTGACCTACAACCTACCTACTAACTACCTAAATTTTCTTATATACAAACCTTGTCCTGACAATAAGGAACACATAAAAAAAAGAATCATCCAATTTGGTTCAGTCGTTCGGAAGTTATGCGCGTCATAGATTTCGGCGATTCATTTTTATATTTATAGAAGATAGAAGATTATTAATTCAACAGCACTATTTTGGTGAAATTTTTACGACTTTAGCAGCTAATTATGTACGATTTTACGCCAATCATAAATTTATTCCTTATTCTTGTTCTTGTGTGCAATAGCACACAAAATTAAAAGATATAGCTTATGTACAACGACGAACTTAACCCAGAATTGGGTTTTCTCACAGCTGACGTCGTTACCTCGATTGCGAGATCAGTAGAAAAGGATACACCTACGTGCACAAACAGTACATTTAAAAACTTAAATTAACTTATTTTACAAACCAAACTAAACTAATACATACAATATAATATACGAAATGTATACCATACCTATGTAGATAAACATACATATTAAATACTATAATATTACTCTTACTATACTTACTATACAACTTATCGTATTTTAACGCAAACTTCAAGGTCACTTCGGCATGTGTACTATTCCAGTGGTTAATACTTGGTAAATTGTAGATTTCTTATTACAGAGTTCTTATGTAGATAACATAACATCACGCCTGTAATCCCCGGTGGGTTAGACAGAGCTGTACCTAAGTATATCCGCATTAGCTGTTGCCATCAACCTTCACGAAACAGCAAAGTAGTGCCTGCTACTGAGAAATTCCTGATGAAAAATGAAATAATAGTGCTCGAACTGAGAATCGAACTCATGCCCATTAGTCGACCAATGAGGTAGTCGTAAATAGATATGAATAACAACTTGTACTTGAACATAGCTCTGTCTCTTTCCCACTCAGGAATAACAACGGCTTTAAGATGTCATAGTAACCTCCCTGGACGTCACCGAGAAACGTGATGATTCGAATCGAAAGTGTGTCCGCGACCAAACTTGCGGCACAATGAGCAATGAGCGTGGTTTGTGGGTTTTCAAGGAAATAAAACAAGGGGAAGGCTAGGTTGAACCGGCGCGCGGCGGCAGTTCCTTCTTGTTACCGTCACTAAGTGAACGATGCCTACATCACAGGACCGTGTTATGTAGTACTTCACGTTAAGTTACGGCAGGATGATATGAAGATTTTTTTTAACTTTAAATACTATAGGATGTCCAAAACTATTGACAATCTTGGGAAAAAATTGGGATCTTCTTCTTCTTCAACCCTTGGCCACCCAATGCTGAGTGTAGGTCTCTTCCAAATCTCTCCACTTTTGGCGGTTTTGTGTCATGGCAATTTGGGATCAATTCTAGTTAAATAAAACTGGATCTAGTCGCTTGTTATTTTTATTTGCTAGTAATTTGTTGTTTTTTTTTACATTTCTTCGTAGTTTGTGAATTGTGTTAAGTATCAACCGGGTTTTATTTTAAGATACATTTTTAAACCTTAGTTTACAATTTTTTTTGAGGATGCGAGTATACATAGATTCGGAACACGTTCGAAAGCTTTTTTTTTTTTATATACATTTATTTTGTGCATACTTCTTTCGAATTAAGAATACTAGCTTAAAATAATATACTATTACCTAGATTTGCATTTAACAAAGAAATCAACTGCTTTATTTTCTAATAAACTAATTACCTATGCTTTTTTCTAAGATACTCTAGCTAAAATATTGGCATATTTTACGCTTTATCATGAACTAATAACTTTGATGTCACCTCACCTTTATTTGACTTCACACCCATAATACTATCTGTTATTTCTTGCAACGTTTTATCTTTTGTTTCCGGCAGATATTTGTACACAATTAATATGATAATTAATGAGGAAACACCAAATGTAAAGAACGCACCGTGCAATCCAAAAGTTCTAAATATTAAAGGTGCTAATTTTAAAGAGAGCCCAGTTACTAATTTCCCTATTAAAGCGATAATACACACTGACATATTTCTAGATCTAATCGGGATCAACTCTCCATAAACAGACACCGACATTATCATAGGTCCACAACTTACAGCTATCGAAAAGGCAACAAGTAAAGACACTGATGCATATTTGTTTTCTGCAATAACATTTAAAGTAATTAAGTATAAGTACAACGATAAAATAAACAAAAAAAACACACCTACGCTTGACGCTACTAACAACAATGTACGTCTTTTCAAGTATTTTGACAAAACGCAACCACCGTACATACTCAACACTGTGAAACCATCTAAAACTAACATAGCGATGTAAGCGGTAGATTCACTATTTGTTATTCTCTTTAAAATATCAATGGCATACACAGTAAACACCAATTTTCCACAGCAAACTCCTAAACAACCAGTTATAATAGATAATGCGGTTGGTTTATAAAATTCTTTGGCTTTAATAGATTTAAAGAAATCAGCCATACGTTCTCTTGCACTTAGTTTTATATTTCCGCAGTTAGCAATATATTCCTTCTGATAATTTATCAAAGCTTCTAATTCTTTTTCGGATTCTTCATCACAACCTTTCAACGAGCGATGTGATGCTGCACATTCTTCAAACTTTCCTCTACTTGCCAACCAGTACGGAGACTCAGGCCAAGTACAAACAGTCAGTAAAGTATACAATGAACATACTATTCCAAAGAGGGGAATATTCTTCCAATGAAAGAAAGTTCCTATCGCATTTGAAGCCCAAATACCCCAGTAAAACGTAGCTGATTTAACTATTAGAAATATGCCTCTGTACTTTGGTGAAGTGTACTCTGTAAGAATCATGAGAGTTATAACGATTTGTGAAGCACTGAATAATCCCTGCATTATATTACTTATCAATAAGTGAGTGATGTTTGTACTAAAATATAAGACAGTGAACGAAGCTAATGTATCTAAGACTCCAATGATGAAAGGTATCTTCCTGCCGACGAATCTTGTGATGATCGAGAGAATGAGCACGAAGGGAAACCCGCTGAAGCCGTACACCGAGGCTGGAAAATACAATTACAAAATAAACAAGTCTGAAGTAAAATTAGGAGGCTGCAACTAGGGTATATTGTTATTCAATACTAGTTCCGTTGAATTACAATGTGTTTAGTTGATAACTACTTGGTTCATGCTTAAAATAGATGAAGTTATCATAAGTGGAAAAGGATGAACGTAAACTCCGATTACCGATTCCGATTTACTCGGTAAGCCAAAATATTTATGTATAGTCATTACACCAAACATAAGGCTTACTCTTTTGACGCCGATAGTTTAGGAACAAGGTTAATGGAACGGTAAAACAAATTGAAACACTAAAATAACTTACTTAGCCAAGAAGCCATTTCAGCTGTGATAATTTCAGTATTGTTCGCCTCCCGTCTGATCTGCGGGATGAACATGGTAGGTGCGCCGACGCATAGTCCATACAGGAACACGGACGTCCATACTCCGCTGCAAATCAGTAACTGGAAAAAAAATACAAAATTGGAGCTAATAACTAGTGCAGTGTGAGATGCGCTCCAGTTTGAATGTTGCGCTAGTTACAAAAAAGTTGAAAGGAAATCGACTATCATGGTATGGGCATGTGATTAGGAGGGACGAATCGCATAAGTTATAAGGTGGCTTGAACAGACTGGATGCAAAAGACGGAGGACAGGGTGCTGTGGCGCAAGTTAGGAGATATGCCCAGCTGAGGGTAGCGATAGGCTGGCGGAGGTGACTGAATAATTTAGCCATCGCGTTCTTCTTTTAAATCTTTATACTTTCCTAAACCTATAGATCAGACGATCGTTACTCCGTTCGTTTTCTTATAAGATTATGACTGTAGAGATTCAGACATAATAGGTGGCCTATAATTATTGTTTTAAACCAACACATTAACCCATTCAGTGCCCAGAACCCAGCATATGAGTCGGAACAAAAATTCGTTCGTTCGCTCAACCCGTATCCGTAGCTATGGACTCGCTAGTCGGGTTCTAGGCATGATGACAAATCATCTATAGTTAATTATAACGACGACTCGGATACGGGTTGTGGGCACGGGAACGAAATTCACGAAGTTTTTGTAAAGTACTGGGCAGTGAATGGGTTAAGGGAACTATTAACTTCACATAATAACGACAAAGAGATTCTATGATGGTTTATCATCATCTGCCTAGCCTTTTCCCAACTATGTTGGGGTCGGCTTCCAGTCCAACCGGATGCAGCTGAATACCAGTATTTTACATGGAGCGACTGCCTATCTGACCTCCACAACCCAGTTACTACTGGGAAATACGATACCCCTTGGTAAGACTGGTTGTCAGCCTTTTTTCGCCACTGACTACTTTAACGACTGTCAAAGATCTTCAAATGACAGCCGGGACCAACGGCTTAACGTGCTTTCCGAGGCACGGAGGAAACTCGGTATGTAATGGGTGGTCACCCATCCACAGACCAACCTAGGCAAGCACGTGATGGTTTATAAATTACATAATTGTTAATGAATCAAACATAATTTTTGTTATTAATCAACAAATTAAGTTTATTATTTTAAGTTACTGATCTTTTGATTATAAATAATACATAGTTGTAAAATAAATATTTTACACATGTTTTACAATGTTGTATTTGAAAGTCTGTCAACCTGTCTTACCAAGAGGTATCGTATTACCCAGTACTGAGTTCTGAAGGTCCAAAAATACTATCAAAGGATATTGTAGTTCACTGTACTTCTGCCGTAAAGCGAATCTATCCTTAAGCGAACAACTGACCTGCATCTGTTCCGGTCCATCAGTAAGACTAGAAGCCGACCCCAACATAGTTGGAAAAAGTGAATGAATGAAAATGAAGTGAAATACAAAAAAAAACAAAGGAGTTTGACAAGTTCGAAGCTTCAATTACTCAATCCATAAATCGACAAAAAAACCAAAGAATCGCAAAACTAATTAACGAAATTCCAGTTGATAATACACGAACCTTTCATTATTTGTTCCAACTCGTAAAATTTTAATCAAAATCCGATTGAGCTTCTCTGAGAGTTGTGACCGCACTCTAGGGCAAACATCCCTTTAGATTATTGCTGAAGTATCCTGGTTAAGTTGGCCAAACCACAGGATGGACAGACAGAATGTCTAGATGATTCAATTAGTTAAGTTAAGAATTGATTAAAGCGATTTCGGACTTATCAGGTTTCGTCAACAAGCAGTATGACATAGTTATACTGTAAATTTTCAGTAGAGAGGAGAAAAAGTCATTTCCTGGCTGTGATATAATAATAGATTAGAAGGTATAACATGACACTAATCGAACTTGTAAATCTACGGGTTTGGTGCCAATGTGATTCGGACAATACGTAATATACAAAGCAAGCCAAGTAGTCAAGCTACCCGAAACTGTCAAATTTTCCTAATCAACCTTTAACCTAATGCTTCAGTGATAATGTTGTAAGTCTATTAAAGATATTTGACAGATTGTAGTAGCTTGATGAGCAGTCTGTACATAGATTATAACTTGGTACCTAGTATAGTAGTTATCGGTTATTTAAAAAATAAACAGCTGCTAACTACACAAGTGCAATACCTACTGGGTCAAATTGCATGGAACAGCAGATTTTTTTCCACCCCATATTTTATAATATTTGTATGGTCAATTTTATCAAAAGTAT
Source organism: Lycophotia porphyrea (assembly GCA_950005105.1). Classification (NCBI taxonomy): domain Eukaryota; kingdom Metazoa; phylum Arthropoda; class Insecta; order Lepidoptera; family Noctuidae; genus Lycophotia; species Lycophotia porphyrea. The sequence continues at coordinate 775,089 of OX465387.1, read as the reverse complement.
TCATTTCAATTTATCAAAAGTATTACCTGTTTCAAAAACGGTTTCCATTCTATGGTTTTATTGTTTCGTTTTATAACACTTTCACTGTTTTCTAAAACTTCTGTGTAGTGACACTTCTCCATAGTTTTCGTGTGTTCTTGATTATTTTTCTTCCTCAATTAAAAAAATATATAATTTCAATTATTATTTGTTTATATTGTTGATTGTATCGTCGTTATTGTTCAAGTGTTGTCCAGTCGGATGCACGGGCAAATGGCGACTTGAGTGCAAATTATTTCCACAGTTTAAAACAAATAAAAAATTGCTTAGAGAATACCACGCACCCGCGACGCGACCTGCGATTTGACGGTACTCATGTAGGTACCGCTCCTGTATATATAAAAAAAGGGTTCTTAACCTGCTCTGACTGCGGTCCATAGCTCCTTGCCAAGAGCGGGCCAAGTCGATGAAGAGGGTTATATTAAAGTAGAGAGGAAGAAGAGGAAGCCCTGTTCCCATAACCAGACCTTACATGCTGCTGCGGCCTGCTGTGCCTACGACGCTACTGTACATTTCACGTCTGCATTACTCCACGAAGGTTAAAGAAGTCGTGGAGTACTTGAGAGTGAATACCAACTGGACACTGAAACTTTTGAAGGTTGGAATCGCACCACAACATCAAGTTTAAGTCGTTCGTGGTACGAGTTCCAACTCACCATCTACAGACCTTCATCAAGGAAAACTTTTGGCCGAAAGGTGTCGTATTCCGACAATTCCAGGGTCGTTTACGCGACACCACGCAGCAGAACACGACGCCGTCTACGATACGTGTTTAGTTGTAGTTAGATAAGGTTTTCTTTTTTATATGTATTAGTTTATTATTTTATAAGACTTTTTTTGTGTATTTTATCTATGGGCTATTATTATTTATTTCTTATTATATCACCTGAGGTGAGTAGAACACGGAATTTCGCCGAACAAAATATCAATAAATGCTAATACGATGCTACAAAATTGCGATCAACGTTACTGCGATAGACCGTCTCTGCAAAGCCACGGCACTTCGATGCACGTTACCGCGAGGAAACCAGCATGTCTAAGAACATAAAATTTCATGACATCCTCCAACCTGCACAAGGTCCGTGGCGAACACCGAGAGGAAGCTTGGGTCCCAGCCGTGGGAACGTTACAGGCTGCTTTATGTGAGTCTGTGCTAAACTTTGAAAAAAAGGCACATGTTCGCAATGTGTAGCCGACGTTATGCATTTTTTTATGAAACCTAACCTTCTGGACAGTTAAGAGGGATTTCTCAGATTCACACGTAACTAAAGAGCAACATTAAAAATCGTATTTTTTGCTCGGATTTGAAATTAAACATTTAATCGTTTTGTCAATTAAAAAATGACACTCAATCATAACAGGTTATAACATAACGGGTAATATTGCATAACCGGTTGATAAAGTGTCACCTAGGGTGTAATATTATTATACGCAGATTCACGAAGACATTCAATCGTGCGCAAGAGTATCTCTCTCTTGCGCACGATTGCACAGCTAATCATAATGATATAATAATTATTCATGTATAAAATGCCAATAATCATTATATGAATTTAAACATTTTATCGTAATAAAATGCCAATAATCTACTAGTCTAACAAAAATATTGTTTAAGAAGAAAGGATACTTTTAAAATAATGGATAAGTGTGAGTATAAAGATATTCCTCAAAACAGTGAACAGTTTACGAAACTTAAAGAGAACACAAATTGGAAACCGTTTCTCAAACAGGTGAGTGGTAATTAGTTATGTGTAAGTCTGAAATTCAGCTGTCAAACCACGGTCTGAAATTGCAAACCATTGACTGTAACTCTACCCTGCTAATTGTATTTGCAGTAATCACTTTTTTGGAAAAATTACATCTCAAGGGGGTTAATCTATAAGTTTACACAAAAAATAATTTCCATGTTTTTTTTTTATTATAAACTTTTTTTTTTATTTAACAAGAAACGCAGTACATGCACGAAAATATTAGTTTTGCTTACAAGATCTGCTAGGACGTTGTGCAGTACTTGCTACGTTTACTGTAACTTCATTTGGCATAATAGTTTTTTGCAACGAATACTAACTAAAGCCAAACGCAGTATTCTACAGTACTGCGTTTGAGTGTAGCGAGGATAAAAGAGCTACTGTTGCGCCGCTAAAACTAAACACAGTATTCTAGAGTGCTGCGTTTGAGTGTAGCAAGGATAAAAAAGCTACTACTGCGCCACTAAAACTAAACGCAGTATTCTAGAGTGCTGCGTTTGAGTGTAGCGAGTATAAAAGAGCTACTATTGCGCCGCTAAAACTAAACGCAGTATTTGAGAGTGCTGCGTTTGAGTGTAGCGAGGATAACAACGAGCTACTCCAGACCAGAGATAGATCGTTACAAGATTCATCGGCAGGAAGATACCTTCAATCATTGCAGTCTTAGATACATTAGCTGCGTTCATAGTTTTGTACTGCAGTTCAAACAATACTCACATAATGATAAGTCTTATAATGCAGGGATTACTTTGTGCTTCCCACACTACCATAACTGTTATGATCTTAACTGAGCACATTTCACCGAAATATAGAGGCATATTTCTAACAATCAAAACAGCTACGTTTTACTGGGGTGTCTGGGCCGCAAATGCAATAGGTACGTTCTTTCATTGGAAGAATATTCCCCTCTTTGGAATAATATGTTCACTGTATACTTTACTGACTGTGTGACGGAGACTCGGGCCAAGTAAAATACTTGGCCCGAGTCTCCGTACTGGTTGGCAAGTAGAGGGAGGTTTGAAGAATGTGCGGCATCACATCGCTCGTTGAAAGGTTGTGATGAAGAATCAGAAAAATAATTAGAAGCTTTGATAAATTCTCAGAAGGAATATATTGCTAGCTGCGGACATATAAAACTAACTGCAAAAGAACGTGTGGCTGATTTCTTCAAAACAATAATGTCCAGGGAGTTTTATAAACCAACGTTATTAGCTATTTTAACTGGGTTTTTGGGATTCTGCTCAGGAAAGTTAGTTTTTACCGTGTACGCTATTGATGTTTTAAAGAAAATAACAAACAGCGAATCAACGGCATACATCGCGATGTTAATAATAGATGTACGCGGGTTGCATTTTGTCGAAATTATTGAAACGACGTACTTTGTTGTTAGCCGCATCCAGTGTAGGTATCATGTTTTTGTTTATTTTATTTTTGTACTTGTATTTAATTAATTTACATGTTATTATGGAAAACAAATATGTAACTGTATGTCTATTTGTTGCTTTCTCCATAGCTGTAAGTTGTGTGTGTTTCAGTTTATGGAGAGTTAATTCCAGTAAGGTCTAGAAATTTGTCATTATGTTATATCGCTCTATTTGGAAAACTTCTGACTGGTCTGGTTTTAAAACTAGCTCCTTTATTATTTAGAACTTTTGGATTACATGGAACATGTCTTACATTTGGTATTGTTTCAGTAACTACTTTAGGTATGTTGTATAAGTATCTATCAGAAACAAAAGACAAAACGTTGCAAAAAATAGCAGATAGAATGATCGGTAAACCAAATAGGTATCAGGTGACGTCAAAGTTACTAATTAGTAACAAAGATATACATCTTGTGAAGAACTGGTTGTGTTTAAAACTAATTTAAAACTTTGTTAAACTTACAAAACTAGTTAATTTGTTATGTGTATTCAGATTTGTCCTCCAGGTTATCAGTCATCTATACATATAATAAAAATGTAACGGTTCGCTGTCTGTACATTGAAGATATATGAGAAAAAATATTATTGGGACCTTTATCAACACAAATAGGACCCAAAACAATGATTGTAAGAATTTTTGTCTGTATGTCTGTGCGTTTGTGCACGCTTATCTCAGAAACGGCTTATCCGATTTGGATGTGGTTTTCGCTAATATATTTTGGTAAGCTTCACTTAACAGTGAGCTAGTACAAAATATATTTTGAATACTAGCAAAAATATTAGAATAGTTAGTTAGATTTCGGGAGCGATGCGACGGTGAAAATAAAACGTTCGTGCCCGTGATACTAAGAGTTTTATTAAAAACGACCCGAGCTTACAGAGTTTTATGCAAGACTGCTTATTATACCTAGTCTAATCCATACCTAGAACTTAAAACAAAGCCGGTGGCCGCTGGCGCCTGCACATCACGCCATGTCTGGCTGATAAGGCCAAAAGTGCAGCGTACGAGCGTATGGCTCTACCACAGCGACAGATAAGGTGAGTTCGGAGAATGTAACTAGTTTCATGTATAGCTGTGATTCTCTGGTACAGAATAGTAAAAAAATTCTTATCTGTAGTAATTGTAGTGAAAATAAGACGTGAGCTTTACTTCTGACTATGGCTATGCGTCAACAGGACCATGATCAATAAAGGTTATCAAACCAAAAGTATAAAATCTAAAACCAATACAAATATTTCTTATATTTAGTTGTAAAACTACTCTAATCTAAACATTTAATCGATACATTATCTTCTCGGTTCTTGTTTTCCTACATAATAGATTGACAGTCACTTTAAGAAGAATAATCTCATTGAACTACAGCACCATCATAGGTACTTGAACTCAGGAGAGAGCCTGATCTGAGTCCAAATTATCTTTGAAATCATCCCGTTTCGTACCATTACGGAGGATTAGTCTCAACCTATCATTTACGTAAGTACCTTATTAGTTATTTATTTGGCTTTAAATGCAGCTGGCAGATTACCCATTAATTGGTTAGTATTTCTTAACCTATGTTAGTACAATTCATTAAATCACACAATAAATAATATAATTCTATTATATAATTCCTTATTTTTCTGAACTCTTCGGTGTAAAACAATTGTATGCAGTGCACTGTGATGCCTCGAAAGACTTGAAAGTATTACAAAATATCGGAAGCATAATATTTCGTAATGGTCGCTTCAAATTATTTTGTGCTATTGCACAGGTTAGGTGGGCTTAAATTTCTTAAAAGCATGATAGGCGTTCTGATTTTCAATAGCAGTTTGTGAGGTGGCTGGCCAGATGGATTAGAGGGTGCAAAAATTCTTGCGGATGTGGACTGCATCCTCGATATTACACACTGTATCAATGGACTTGTAGATTTTGACTTAGCCGGGGACTTTTTGTAAAATTAGATTATTGATGTTTTTGATTTTGGACTACCTCGTTATAAACATTTGTGACAAAAAATGGCATGTAGTCATGCCTTACGTTTTGAAGAACATACACTAACTTGAACAGACACTCAAATAGTACTCATATATTGATAAGTAAAATAATGCAGGGATAAGTATGTGCTGCACAAACTACGATCATTGTTATGATTCTGAGTATATTTCACCAAAATATAGAGTCATATTTCTAACAGTTAAAACAGCTACGCTTTACGGTGGTATTTGGGATTCAAATGCGATAGGTACCTTCTTTCATTGAAAATATATTCTACTCGTTGTGATAGTGTGTTCATTGTACACCTTACTAAAAGTTTTATTTGGCCCGAGTTTCCGTACTGGTTGTCAAGCAGGGGAAGGTTTGAAAAATGTGCAGCAGCGTATCTGTTAGCGACGCGCTCATTTGTAGTTAGTATTAAGTCTGTGTCGAATGTACTTACCTAGTTATAAGTTTGTTTAAAGATACGCGGACGCAATGACGTGCCCGTCAATATGAACTCCGGTAGTCTGCCACCATACGTGAGTCGATGCGCACGCCCATATTTTTGGAATTGCGCACAGCCCTATCGTAAATTCGCCTGTAACGATTATCGAGTTCACGCATTGTCACATCATTTATTTTCATCACCACCAGCACTATCCTGCAGCATCTAAGATCTACAAAGTGGTCCCTCGAGCCAGGTCTAATATTCCAAACTCCAGGTGTAAGAACGCCGCGAGCAAAAATGCTGCAAGAACAACGTGATTTGCTGGAACAAAGGAAGCCGCAGACAATGCCAAAGCTGCTGTTTCAAAGGAACATACCAGAGTGCCGTAACAGCTATTTTCCGATGTACCAGCGGTAGCATAAAATCTGAACCGCTACCGCACGTGCCAAAACCTGAGAAGTTAGTTACATCGTGCACCAGTAAATGTCCTCAGAAATCAACAAGTATGGCTCAAAAATCCAAGGAAGCGAAGAAAAAGCAGTTGCTGCTAGAAGCTTTTCAGCAAAAATTCAAATCGAGCTCATCGACAGGACTCTGGACGCCCAATTGGTAGCACTCAGCGACGACAAAGAAACCATGGGCTGGAACTTAGTTGCAAGCAGTTTGCTGTACAGCTAGCAACATATTTTGGCAGCCATACGACGGCAATGGGACGAATGCCAACGTCCTTCTTGCGCAGGGCACACAGGTTAACCCAATACAAAACATCGACGACGGCATCGCTCACACCGCCGGATAACATTAAGTTGATCAGAATTGCAAACTCTTCCTACCTAACTCATCCAACGGCTTTCCCGGCGCCTGAACTCAATAAATCTTTCAAATGCTGTGGAGTCAGGCCCTTGAGGCCGCCGGCAGAACCGGTCCGGAAAGAGCTCATGGCTGCAATCAGCTGAATGGCTGTAATTTGGAAGAAAGGTGGATCCTGAATGAGGAGTTCGGGTGTATATATGTAGATTATAAACATACACTTCAATTTTATTTATTTTTATAAAGTAGCATAAGAGTGGCTCGAAGTTCTACGCTCGCTTCGAAACTAAAGTTATATTGCAGGCTTTAAACGGCAAACAAAATTAAAAGATATACACACAAACAATGACTTAGTGATAGCGTTAATAAAAACGGAGAAAAGAATAGGACAAAGGACGCCACCCTGAAGAGCACCCGTCGTTCCCGTCTTGTAGAAGGCCTGACCCGCTCTTCGCAGACAGTCGTACAATAAGTATGCAACTGCCATGATCATCGTAGTCTTTACCCAATTACGTTGGGGTCGGCTTCCAGTCTAACCTGATGCAGCCGAATACCTATATTTTACATGAAACGACTGCGATAGGCAGTCGTTATTACTGAATAAATACGATACCCTTTGGTAAGACTGGTGATTCAGACTTTTGGGCCAGTTACTATCTGTAACGACTGTCAAAGATCTATAAATGTCAGCCCAGCCCAGGACCAACAGCTCCACGTGCTTTCCTAGTCACGGAGGAAAATGATCGGTATTTATAATGGCCTTCGCAAGCGGGTTAAACTTGAAGATACCCGTGCGGCTGTTGTTATTTGGCCACGAGTATGCAACTGCTGTGTGTTCCCATAAATTATTCATTGAAATATAGTTCTAATAATCATTGTTTGAATGAAACCTAATTGCTCAATAATAGTTAGATTATCTCGTACAACTCGTACCGATGCAAGATAAGAAAACACTCCTAAAATAACCTATTAAAAAATGTAGGTGAGCGTGAATTTTGACATTAAACAGTGGAGAATAAAGATGAATACTTTATTGTTTGTTCTGTCAATATTTATTGAGTACAGCCTACGGATTGCTTTGTTGAGTTTTAAGGGTGGCCTCTAAAAAAGTGGTGTTGCGATGAATAAGTTTTTGCACTCCTTTTTTTTAAATATTAACAACCAATGACGTGAACAAGATCATTGAAGTGTTTTTTGTGCCTATAAAAGCAGGCAAAAACTACAGAACGACAGACGACATCGACTACAGAATTTTCCGCCAGTTAAATAAAAAAATAAATTTCATTTATTGCAGGTCCGAGACCCATATAAAATACGAGTATTATTCATTGAATTAATATCATTAACATAACATAACATCATGCCTGTAACCCCCGAAGGATTAGGCAAGGTGTAGGTACTCTAATGGAACATAGTACACCCCATTTCACCAGTTATGTTTAAGTTTAATGCGAAAGGAGCGAGTCAGTGGCCGTAGACCGGGCACAAATCTGGACTCCGTGGCTGCAACACCTGGGAACGAACCCAGGGCCTCGTGCTCAGTGGTCGCGCTTGCGACAACTAAACGAATGAGGCATTTCATACAATGAAACTAGACTGACTATTTGCAAATCCGCTGTTTTAAAGTCCACACGTAGTTAAATCGAAACTAGTGTTTGTTTTCATTCAAACAGCTTTTATAATTATGATTGTGAGAAATTCATAACACCTTCACACATAAACATAATAATAAAATTGTGAGAGTCAAACGAATTAATTTTTGTATTTTCAACTTATGTATTGTTTATCTATAAAGTGCATTGGTGTCAGATTGCTATCTATGTTAAGGTTAAAAGTTACCTGAACTTATTTTTATTCAAATAAAGATAATTTAAGCAAATGCACGATGCTAATATTATTTTGACACAATTGGTGTTGTTTGAATTTACTGTTATCCATATTCCAAAGTATGGTTTTGTATATAATGAATGCTTTAGTTTCTCTATCTGTTCTTCTGTAACCTTGGATTTCAATCACATCTCGAACGCAGGCGAACCTATAGGATAATTTTTATATGTGAAGAACGTCAATCTCATTGCTGTAGTAGAGATTTAATATAATGAGTACTACCACGAACAAATGAGAATCTTCGATCAATGCCTAATATAGAAGAATAATATTTCGCCAAGTTCCCAAACCCATAAACCAACCCCTGGGATGTCCGCAGTAAGTCAAGTCTTGCAGCCTATACATACATCATGCCCCAAGCCCCGCTGTGGGTCACATTCGTCTTATAGTGGGGACACTTAATGGCCTATTAGGAACGTCATAAAATATTTCGCTTCCCACACTAAAAGAAAATAGAGCAAAACGTTTCCTATGGAAAACACTTTGAGAGTAATATTCAAGCCGGTTATTAATGTGGGGGGAATAAACTATTGACTTTTGTAGTGTTTTGTTTTTGTCTGTCGTCATGTGGTCTTCTTTTCCTGAGTCACAGCTAAACGTACTTGTACGGGTTCGGTTAAACCGGCTCCGGACTCGGTCACCTACATCATACAAATACTTACTAAAATTTGAAGTGAAGCCAAATCAGAGGCCCATGGGCGGCCTACTCTGACACCAGGATGGGTACTAACCACACGATAAAGAAAGAAAGACTGAAGCTCCTGTCTGTGTCCGGTGTCCACAATTATGAAATATCATAATAATAATATATTTCCGGTAGTTTCAACATATTATTATTTCCTTTCAAACTCAAACTCAAACTCAAAACTCAAAAGCATTTATTTCAATTAGACCATTACAGGCACTTTTGAATGTCAGAAAAACAAATAAGGCTAAGCTACAGTCACAGACACAAGGCATAATAACTTGTGAAAGTACTGTAGTTGCCCATTCCAAAGCGTAGATCTCTATGGAGAAGAATGGGCAAGAAACTCCATGGACACTCTTTTCAATCAAAATATTGTACAAAATCTTGGTTACATCATTCATGTTGAGATTAAACATATGTGAGAACGATGTAGAAATACGTGCACGTTAAGAGCGTCCAGAGTAAAACATTATATCAACAATTTAAAAACAAAGTAAGTAGTTAAAATAAACCATGGCAGCCTAGAGATGACCAGTCCCAACTGACAGCGCCCGTTCACGAACATGACGCATGGATCAGACCCATTCAGCTCAACCATATTGAAGGGAGCTAAATGACCCGACACACCCGCCACCATCAGCGAGACATTTGAGTGAGCATGACATTCTCTCAGCCACCAGGGCAAATTCAAGTCAATGAAAGATAACTAAATGTAAATGGTAGCTTTACAGTACATAGTACTCACACATGTGCTATGCAATTATATAATACTAAGAGATTGAATTTATACAATGCAAAGATATTATTACAATCTTCTGCAGCTTCCACAATAACTTCACATGGTAATAAATTAGTTTGCCCCTATGCTTGTGGAGCAGGACCAGCAGTGAGCCAAGCATTTTTATCATCAATGTAATCCCCCAATTTATAATATGCTTGCCTACATAGTGTGCGTTTTATACAAGATTTAAATTTCGTCTCGTTTAGTTGAAGAATGTGGGGAGGTATTTTATTGTAACATTTTAAACAGTACCCCATGAAAGATGAGTCTACTTTAGCTAACCTAAAACCTGGCTGTACTAGTTCGTCCCTGTTTCTAGTACTATAGTGGTGCCTGTCACCTCTTTTACTAAATAAATGCAGATTTTTCCTAACGTACATGATGTTTTCATAGATGTACGTATGTATGTATTTATGTACGTAAATAAATAAAGGAAATAATAATATGTTGAAACTACCGGAAATATGTTATGAAGGACGGGACGGTTGACGTGTGTTGGGCTTGCCACCGTCCGGGTGAGTCCATCAGACATATTATTTCTGGTTGTTCTCGTCTGGCTAACGGCGAGTACTTGCACAGGCACAACCAAGTAGCCAGGATTATTCACCAGCAACTTGCCTTGAAATATAAACTTGTGGAATCTGAGGTACCGTACTACTGCAAGTATGTGCCCGACCCAGCTCTTGAGAAAGACCATGTCACGCTGTACCGGGATCGGTCCATCATTACTGACAGGACTATTGTAGCCAATAAGCCTTTTTTTTACGGATGGGAAATCATCACATGACTTCTCCCGCTCCGGGCAGAGCGGAAAGGAGTGTCAGACTTGTGCTGACTAAAACCCATCCATGTTCCTTCCTTGCCCTTTGTGTTCCAGGGCTGCGGTATCTATTTCGAACAGCCCGCAGCCCTGGCAGGCATAGCCAATAAGCCTGACATAGTGGTGATAGACCGATCAGAGCACCGCGTAATAATAATCGATGTCACCATCCCACATGACGAGAACCTCGTGAAAGCTGAGATAGAGAAACAAATAAAATATCTCGACTTGGCACACGAGGTTGTCGACATGTGGAATGTGAACTCGGCTATCATTGTGCTGATTGTCGTAACGGCCAATGGCCTTATGACTAAGAGCCTCGACGACCATCTCTCGAAGCTCTCCTTAGGCGGTTGGATCAAGGGCCTGATTCAGAAGGCATTGTGAGGAGGTTCCTGTCTCCGGAGCCCTAACCACCGGTAGCTTGGACCCTGTTCCCGACACCGGCGGTCTGCTATTTTTTTATATTTTTTAATGTTTTTTATATTGTTTATTTTAAGAAATATGTAAAAATATAAAAAAAAATATGTACTAAAATAAATAAACGGAATAATAATTTGAAAACATTGGCAAGTTTAAATTTTATATCGACATCTCATATTTAATTTATAATCCAGACCAAAGCCGATAATTTAAAGCAAGTGTCATTCCGCCATCAAAATGTTTGCTTACAATAAAAATGCAAGTTCAGCTTTTTGGCCATTGCAAGTATGTATGTACGAGTATGTTCTATTGATACTAAAGGAAGCTTATAAACACTGATATGGCTATTTATGATGATATTGAATTGATACCTTTACCAAATATTTAAACACCTTCCTCGGAAACTCTTTCAAATAGACAAAAACACGAGTATTGTTAAAGTTTAATCATCCGTTAAGGGCGCTAACAAACGGGTTTAAAACAACCGACTTGACAACTGGTAAAATTGTAGCCGGAGGCGAGGCCTGCCAATTTCTTGCAATGCAACAACATCAAATACAAATTAGATGTTGTTGCATTGGTTTAAAATCAAAATATAAACATCGCACATCTGCAACGTTACCGTGTCACCGCTTGGGCAAGATTCCACGCTCAAGCGACACACATATTGCAACAGTCACTGCAGAGTAGGGCCTTTGCACACCATGTTTTTTTTATGCGCTGACGACACACGTTTTTGATAAGCACGTCCTCTACGCGTTATCAACACGCTTTAGCAGATTTTACATGTTTACTGTATCGATACAAACGCAAATGTAACGCGCGTTTGTATCAATTCAAATGCGTGCTTACAGTGCGTTTGTGTCATTGGTGGTGCGGGGAAGGAGGTGATGCAGGGGGAGATGTGCGCTATACTGTGGTTCCAAATGGCGATGGCGGCGGCTTTCTGCGCTATGCATCAACGCACAAACGCGCTGATACAAACGCAAGGATCGTGTGTAAAGGTAACAACGTGACTTCAGTCTTGCGTTTGCTGAGCGTCCTGATTGCGTTCTACGTGCGTCGTCAGTGCACAAAAAAAAGTGATGTGCAGAGAACCTAAATCATTCTTTCTAAATGAATGGGTTACGTCTAACAAGTTTTGTGTTTGTGCTAAGAAGTTATCTCGTCTGTTTAAGTCATGTCTGTCATAAAAATGTAGCTATTGTCACCAGAAACAAAGTCGTAAGTTACTCATGTAAAAAGAACGCGCGTGCCGTGACGCTTGACGCAAGTTGAATTGCCTGAGGTTGTAAACGGGACATTAAACTGAACACTTGCGTCTTTTTCAAACGTAGGTTTATTTTGTCCCTAGCCTAAGTTGGTGATTAGTGGTTAGTCTACAGGCAACCTAGCGAAGAGCATTCAATCCCCCAGACATTATTTGCATGCTAATCTATTGCTGGCTACTCCCACGCTATATTTCACATTAATTTAAGCACATGTCATTTGTGAATATTAAAGCATTAGTTGTTTACTCTCTATCTAGAAATGAAGGAAATTATTGTCAACTTATTCTTCTAGCAAGATTGGATTTAGGTGTCGACTAAAATGCGCTGTATTTTGAATCAGACGCAGATTGATGGAAACAACAACAGTTAATCAAAGATATAAACAGTTAGTATTCGCTTCCGAATAATGACCACGTTTCTGTTTAATTGATAATGACATTTTAAACATTCATTTTCATTTAGTGACTTGAAGTCTTGATCACTTATTGAAAATCATCTATTCTATCTATTTCGTTCGTTTTAGAGTGAGAGTTCATATCTTTGCAGTCAGTAAAATTATTTGACGAGTGAATAACAATAGATTTCAGAGAATAGGCTCTCATAAACCGAGAGTACAAGCATGAGTTAAACCCTTTAACTTGACTGGAGGGATTTTATTTTGAATAATCAAAATCTTATTTTGATTATGATTAATTTTATCTATCGATAAAATCAATCATAATCAATCATATTTGTGTTATCACACAAATATTAAATCTCAGTTTTAGCCAATGAAGCATATAATTTTGCACGAGCCATCCTTATTTAGAACTGGGGTAAGCCTATATGACGTATTTTCGAAAATTTGTCCACTATTGCAGTAAAATGGGGTTGAAAGTTGGTTCGGAAGTAACTTATTGCGATGGGATTTCCCATCGAACACGGTACGACTTGTTATCACATGCTATTATCTATACATACAGGGTGTAAACAGACTCTTCACGAAGCCAGCCGTCAACCAAGCATTATGTTCATCAAACTAAGTAACTACGCAAAAATTTGTGCCGGGAAACAACTTTATTTTTTGGGCTGAAAAAACACGTTTTACAGAAGGACTCAATGTAACGCACTCAAAACATTGTGCTGATGGATGGATTGAATAGTAAGGGGGTCCTGGAGGTGTTTAAAGTAAAAATCTTAAATTAAAAACATGTTTAAAAAAAAAACTGGTGAAAAAGTTGGAACTTTGACCCCCAATATCTCCGTAACTAGAAGGTTCCCAGGTATGGTCTAGAACAAAAAAATGATCGCAATGACGGGGAGAACAAGTGCCTTTCGGCTTCGTTAAGAGTCTGTTTACACCCTTTATAATAAAATCGTAAAAATCCAAATCGATGTTATGACTTGGCTCAAAAACTACTGCATAGATTCTGTTCAAATTTTGCACAAATATTCCTTACAGGCTTCTTCACAACTTAGGCTATATATTATCACGCTACTTGCTTAAGGGGGTGAGCAATATTGCATTATGTCCGCATTCTTCAATTGTTTTACATTTTAGCCATGACGTGCATATGAGCAGCTATTTTGAACTTACGTCAAGGGAGAAAACAGCCTAGAGAGTTTCATGATCGCTCCATAATCTACGGGTTGCATGTTCAAACCTCAGAACTATTTTCACTTTTTGTGATTTGTTTTAATAGTTTTTTGATGCTGTGAGATTTTAGTTTTTTTTTTTGCTTTGTCTTTGTTTTTTTTCCTATTTTTTCCTTTTCCAAAAAGTAATAGAAAAGTATGGATGAAGATATGCCCGACCCCAAATAAATAGGGATAAGGGCAGGTGAATGATAACGATGATGATGATTTCTACAAAAAGGAGTATGGGGAACCGAAGTCTGAAATGATGAGCATGTGTTGTAGAGTTTTTCCACCAGAAAATTCTCAGTAGCAGCTACGAAGTCTGAATTCCTGCCCGGTTGATGGTAATTCCTATTTCAAACAAAATATATGCTTAAACATAAATGGCGAAATATGGGTGTACTATAAGATACACCTCTGCCATCAGGAATTACAGGCGGAATGTTATGTTAGTTCAACATCGTGCCTAAGGTTGAAGCTCACTCATCTGTCTACCGAATCGTCATCTGCCTAGCCTTTTCCCAACTGTGTTGGGGTCAGGTTCCAGTCAAACCAGATGCAGCTAAATACCACAGCTTAACGTGCTTTAATCGTAAGACTTACATTAACAAATATAATATTGCGAATGGGTTGCTTGATAAAATTAAGTCAAGGCTACCTTTTGATAAAATTTACGGAACTAATGTGTTTTCCAAACCAAACGAAATCAAAATTGAATGAAACTACAAAGCATTAGGGCCAAGAACCTGTTAGGTTGTCTATCTTTTTGGCCCTACTACAGGGTTGTAAGGTAGATGTGTTGATTAGTTCGTGCACTTCGTCATAGATGGCGCTGTAGTACTTTTTGTTCTATGATGCTTAGTACCTTTTGTAGTACCGCTACATCATTCCCCCCCGGAGACCAGGGTCGGTAATAGGAAGAGTCATCGTCATCTTGTGATGTTTTTGCCAAGCCATTGAAAACTTGTTGCCGCATTGTTCACGGTGAGTCGGAACTGTCTGCGGCGGTGGTGCGAACCCCAGTGAGTCGGGGCCGGCCCTGCGTTTGTTCCGGTGCGTCGGACGTGGTACAGTGCCGCGATGTGGCTGACTGCTGGCGTTGACCGGGAGATCGAGCTCTCAACCGGCCGAAGGTACAGTAGTGCCAAGGTCCATTGATGAGGCTGAGGGTGCTGACCATGAATGTGCTTCCACTGCATGCTGGTGGTCAGGAATACCCATTTGAAGCTGGCTGGGTATATGACTCGCTGCTCGAAAGCTTGAGGAAGTGATGATCTTGATGACGTCACGTTGCTCGATGGCTGCGCTGACGTCCATTTCGGGGTCACCAATTTAGGGGTGTGAAGAACAGGGTGTAAAGCTCTTCATCCCCCATAGAAAAGGGAGGATCCTCCGACCAGACGGGTGTTATGTCTGGTGGGCTACTGGGGGAGTGATGTAGCGGCACTACATGTGTGATTACAATTGCATGTGAACTTCGGAGCAAAGTATTATTGATAATAGTCAACATAAATATGGTAAATAGACGAAGGGCTTGCCTCGACAGTATTTTTAACATAGCTCAGAGTCTACGCATGATTTTTTTTGCCCGTTCATCAGAGTCCTTAGAAAAGTATGCGCTTCGGCAATCGTGGTCTATCTTCAGAAATCAAGCTCTGTTCTTCTTCTTCTTACGTATCGATGGTACGTTTTATCAAATTATTCACACCCAGGTGGCTACGTTAATCGCGGTGTCAGTAGCGATTTCGATAGTAAGTCCTCTATAGCAGGTGCAAGTGTCAGGAATACTTTGGACTTTACTTTTGACTCTATTGCGTTGAAAATCCAAACTTAAAAGTTTTGCATGTGTGGGGATCACACTGCGGCCGACGTAAGTGTTGATTCGGAAACATGAAGATTACCGAACCGCATACTCTTTCTGGTTCTATGGCTAAATTCATTAAATCCAAGCCTGTTCAGTATTTTTCAGTAACGGGGTTTTTGCATGTTGTCACTTTTTATTTTCATCGGCTGATTAAACTCTCAGAGTTGAAAGTTTTTTTTTTTTAAGGATACTCAGCGACATGACCATTAATAGCATCTATTTGCTTTGTTCTTAAAATTATTTTTAACGTGTCGATGGCAATCTAAATTTATTCCCCCCAGAAATTGACTTCGAGTTCGTTTAGTACATAAAACAAAGATGTACTAACAGGTTTTAGATTAATTTAACAGTAAGTCAGTATAATTATCATCTTCATCATTCTCCTGCAAGTCAGTATATTGGTACACTATTTTGTAGAGGATGTTAAGAATTTACTAAGACTTCACGTTCCCATGTAATGTTCCTTGATAATGCCAAAAGAAAACGCGCTCACTGCTCAGCTGCGGGCAAAAGCTAGTATAATATAAAGTTCTTTTAATTGCTTGGCAACACGCTCAAACGACACGAGTGTTGCGAGAGCGATTGCGGACAATTAAAACTAGTGTTGCCCATAATCGTATTGGTCTTGTTCTTGCATTTTCGCAAGAACAAGACCAATACTGCAAGATCAAGACCGATTTTGGGCTTTAAACTCGCTAAATCTTTACATAACGTGCAACGTGCATTTACAGAAGAAAGTAATTACAGACTGGCGGGAACTGCTAAAGGGAAAAATCGGTCTTGGTATTGTTCTTGCAACACTGATTAAAACAAATAAGAAATTGCTTAGAGAATACCACGCACCCGCGATGCGACCTGCGATGCGACGGTACTCATGTAGGTACCGCTCCTGTCACTAAACGTAAGACACAAATAATATAGCCTGAGGTCGTGGTCGGAGCACAAATTAAACGATGAAAGAACCCGTTTAATAAAATCAAACTGATTGCAGTGCAGTGGGTCAAACAAAACATTTATTTACTTTTAAATCTTTTAGATATTCACAATAGTTTTATGAGTTTTTAATGTATCAAGTTCAAGTCTGCTGTTTGATAAAAACTGGTGCAATAATTGTTATATCCGTATAATTTATGTAAGTCTTAACTGATCTTTTTTTTATAAATTCGTCATAAAATCTTTTAAACTGGTTTGTTCCAAACGATTATGCATTTTATGATTCGCTTGTTGGTAGTTTAAGCAGTTCGTATATTATCCTGCGCTAAACAAACACGTGCTACCAACCTACCGAAAAACGAGTTGGACTCACACGATTGCGGTTCCGTACTAATCTTCAATGAGCAATCACAAACCACAGGAATTATGTTACTAAGAGACGCTGACGTGACGCATTAGACTCGTTCTTAACAGATTCACCGGAGAAGGCAAGACATAACAAAGATTAGCAAAGTAAAGCTCAGCTATGGGATGGAACAGGCTGAAACAAAAAAAAAACCAAAAGATATACAGCAGGCACTTAAGAAAAGTTACAGAATCAGGCGGTACTTTGCGGAAATCCATGTTTAAAGGTGTTGTTTGTATTTTACGTAACATATTTTAATAGCAGATACTTTATTTTATGTAATATATTTCATCACCACTGCTCTCAAACTGGTGAAGGAAAACATCGCGAGGAAACTGGTATGTCTTAGAACATAAAATTTTATGACATCTTCCAACTTACACAAGGTCCGAGGTCAACCGGAAAGGAAGCCTGAGTCCCAACCGTGGGAACGGTACAGGCTGATTTATGTGAGTCTGTGCTAAACTGTAAAGGCACATGCACGCAGTGTGTTGCCGACTTTATGCAAATATTTTTATAGAAACCTGACTTTTTGGACAGCCAAGAGGGATTTCTCAGATTCACAAGAAAATTAAGAGCAATATTAAAAAAACATCGTTTTTTTTTGCTCGGATTTGAATTTAAACATTCTATCGATTTGTCAATTGAAAATAAGACACTCAATTATAACAGGTTATTTATAACATAACTGGTAATATTGCTTAAACCGGTAGTTAAAGTGTCACTCACGTAAGGTGTAATATTATTATACGAAGATTCACGAAGACATTCAACAGTGCGCAAGAGTAGATAACACAGCTAATCGATCATAAGAATAATTATTAATGTATCATCGTAATAAAATGACAATATTCTACTAGTATAACATAAACATATCAAAAATATAGTTTTAAAAGAAAGGATACTTTTAAAATAATGGATAAGTGTGAGTATAAAGACATTCCTCAAAACAGTGAACAGTTTACGAAACTTAAAGAGAACACAAATTGGAAACCGTTTCTCAAACAGGTGAGTGGTAATTAGTTATGTAAGTCTGAAATTCAGCTGTCAAACCACGGTCTGAAATTACAAACCATTGACTGTAACTCTGCCCTGCTAATTGTATTTGCAGTAATCACTTTTTTGGAAAAAATACATCTCAAGGGGGTTAATCTATAGGGCACGCCACAATATTGGCGATAAGTCCCCTCTTTGAGGAGTGGCTGGAGAGGTGCCACGGCACCCTCACCTTCCGCCTGACGCAGGTCCTCACCGGACACGATTGTTTCGGGAGGTTCCTGCACCGAATCGGGCGGGAGTAAACGCCCGGGTGTTACCACTGTGAGGGTCGCCCAGAGGACACGGTGGAGCACACGGTAGAGATCTGCCCCGCTTGGGCGGAGCACCGCCGTGTCCTCGTAGCGGCGATCGGCGGCGGCGACCTATCGCGTCCGGCCCTGGTCCAGTCCATGGTCCGGAGCGAGAGGGAATGGGACGCCGTCACCTCCTTCTGCGAAGCAGTCATGCTAGTGAAGGAGGTGGCGGAGCGTGAGAGGGAGAGAACCTCCATCCGTAAAAAAAAAGGGGGTTAATCTATAAGTTTACACAAAAAAATAATTTTCATGATTTTTTTTTATTATAAACGTGTTTTTCACAAGAAACGCAGTACATGCACAAAAATATTAGTTTTGCTTACAAGATCTGCTAGGACGTTGTGCAGTACTTGCTACGGTTACTGTAACTTCATTTGGCATAATAGTTTTTTTTTCATTTTGTTTGGTAAAAGTATTTACCAAACAAAATGAAAACGCGGAAGTGATAAACATACCCTAAGGTAGACTGGTAGAAAATGCCCAAGGCATTAAGTCCGCCTTTGTACATTATGTGCATAAAGTTTTAATAAATAAATAAAATAAAATAAATAAACTCTTTAAAATCACATATAGTATGTGATTTACACACACTAATACACACACGCTCCACCAAGTCAAAAATAACCCATCTTGTCATCTCAAATGTTTATTTTTATTCTGTTTTTTAACAAAATGATGTTTTAATTGATCTTCTAAATTGTTCATTTAATTTATTTGCTAATTTTAATTTAATGAATTATGTTAAATTCATTGAGTAAGTAAATTGAATGCAGTTAGTTAATTAAGTCATAAGATAAATGTCCGACGGAGGGTCCCCTGGTGAATACAGCTTTTACCTAAAACAGACACCAGTCTCTATGTAGTGAAAATTGACGCTGTAATGTATAAGATGATTAGAGAAATAAACTATTTATTTATTATTATTTCGTTTATTTATTTGATGTACACATCTTTCACTTTTAACATTTCTTCCAAAAAAAAAAACATATAATAAAAGCCCACCAGCATTGGGAACAGGGTCCGAGCTACCGGTAATCAGGGTTATTATTATTTCAAAAATTGAGGAGAAGGTGAGAAAAATGATTATATCGTCTAACCTTCTTAATTACAAAACTTTTAGTCATAGACATACATCTAACGGACTCTACATTGTGGGTGGCCCGACACGCACTTGGCCGGTTTTTTTTATCACTTTTTCCAGCAATTTTAACAATATTCATATTTCACAGGGCAGAACAATAATCTAGCCCTCGTTTAACCCATTCAGTGCCCACATATGAGTCGCACAATAATTTGTTTACATACAAGAACCCAGCATATGAGTCGTACAATAATTTGTTTGTTCGCACAATCCGTATCCGTAGCTATGGACTCGCTAGTCGGGTTCTGGGCATGAATGCAAATCACCTATAGTTCATTATAACGACGACTCGGATTCGGGTTGTGGGCACGCGAACGAAATTCACGAAGTTTTCGCGAAGTACTGGGCAGTGAATGGGTTAACCATTCTGTACATCTAGCCAAGTGACACTGAGATGTGTGAAAAAAAGAAAAGACTTAATATTGCACTAAATGCTAATGTAAAAGGATCAAATTTTACAAAAGAATATGTGCCAAATCAAAAAAAGTGAAACAAAAAACCCAATCCGGGAGTGCCGACAGAAGTGAAAACTTTTTTATTTTCAAGATTCTGGATTATTCTTAGAAAATATTTTTGTATAAGTCTTTTACTTATACATTTGACTTTACACTGTATTTTTTTGGGCTTGTAATAATAATATGTAGCAATACGGCCAACTTTGTGACGAAAAAGAGGTCGTTTAACGGTGTCGCAAGTTCAATTGTTTTTCCCTATCTCAAAAATACCCAACGCGCCAAAAGAAGTTTACACTTAAAAAAAAAAACATTTCCGTTGATTGGACACGACAGATCATCAATATATTTGCTATGTGTAATGATTGCGAAACGGTTGACAGGGGAAAATGGAAGAAAAAAATGTGTTGCGCCGACCTCGAGTAACATGGGATAAGGGCAGGAAGATGATGATGATTCCTTAGCAACTACACCATCGACAAGTGCAGAAATACAAGTTGCTCTTTTTGTAAAAATAACAGCATCGGTTCTTGCTCCGGGAAAAACTTTTTCAAAACACTAATATAGCGGTTGTGTTCTCCTTTTGAATCTAGAGCATAGTTCCTTTGACCACTTTGTTCTTCTACTCATCGATACGGAATTAGCTCTGATGAGCTAACGTAAACCTCACCCAGTCAAAATGTTAATGTTATTTTCTCCAATAATTATGTATTATAGTTTCGTTAGCGGCCGTCAATAAATTTAAAGTCACCATTGCTCCAAACATTGTCAGCGTTAGCTTTCAACTCAAAGTCACAGCTAGTTCAACGTTTTTACAAGTAGTTTTCGTTTTTTTTTTTTACACTCATCATATTTTATATAACTTTAATTTCAGTTACTAGTATGTAGCGGAGTATGGACGTCAGTGTTCCTGTTCGGACTGTGCGTTGGCGCACCTACCATGTTCATCGCGCAGATCAGGCAGGAGGCAAACAATACTGCAGTTATCACGGATGAAATGGCTTCGTGGATGAGTAAGTTGAGGATGATTATTATATTAATTTATAATTTCTGAGAACATTTTCCACTTGTTAAGAATCGAATAATATTTGCAACACATTATTGCTTTAAGTTGAATGGTGTTTATTATTGTATTAACTATATACATTGATAATTAAAAACTATTAAACTAAAATAGATAAACTAACAACAAACTATAAAAGGGCATCGAAAAACTCCTCCTCAACGCTGTCAGATGGTAATGTGCCCAAGAGACTGGCGGCGTTGCCACGTTGTATGGCAACACTTAGCCTCTGGCCAAAGTAAAAGCCAGCCCTTGGGTCACGGGAAGCGTCAACTAGGCGTTTCGAAATTTCCTTAAATAGGCTATGAGCACTCGGACCCCACGGCCCTAGAGTTTCAACCCCAAACGGCTCGAAAATATAGTTACCACACAGGTTTCTATATTAAGTTGAATTAAATAAAAAAAAACAAGTAACATAGTGCTTAAAATTTCATCACTTACATTCAACGCTCTCGTCCCTTCGTTGCAACTTTCTAATTGTATCTTTAAAATTACCTTTTTCCAGCCTCGGCCTTCAGCTTCAGCGGGTTTCCCTTCGTTATCATCCTCTCGATCGTTACAAGATTCATCGGCAGGAAGATACCTTCAATCATTGCAGTCTTAGATACATTAGCTGCGTTCATAGTTTTGTACTGCAGTTCAAACAATACTCACATAATGATAAGTCTTATAATGCAGGGATTACTTTGTGCTTCCCACACTACCATAACTGTTATGATCTTAACTGAGTATATTTCACCGAAATATAGAGGCATATTTCTAACAATCAAAACAGCTACGTTTTACTGGGGTGTCTGGGCCGCAAATGCAATAGGTACCTTCTTTCATTGGAAGAATATTCCCCTCTTTGGAATAATATGTTCACTGTATACTTTACTGACTGTTTTTACTTGGCCCGAGTCTCCGTACTGGTTGGCAAGTAGAGGGAGGTTTGAAGAATGTGCTGCATCACATCGCTCGTTGAAAGGTTGTGATGAAGAATCAGAAAAAGAATTAGAAGCTTTGATAAATTCTCAGAAGGAATATATTGCTAGCTGCGCACATATAAAACTAACTGCAAAAGAACGTGTGGTTGATTTCTTCAAAACAATAATGTCCAGGGAGTTTTATAAACCAACGTTATTAGCTAATTTAACTGGGTTTTTGGGATTCTGCTCAGGAAAGTTAGTTTTTACCGTGTACGCTATTGATGTTTTAAAGAAAATAACAAACAGCGAATCAACGGCATACATCGCGATGTTAATAATAGATGGCTTCACCGTGTTTAGTATGTACGCGGGTTGCATTTTGTCGAAACTATTGAAAAGACGTACTTTGTTGTTAGCCGCATCCAGTGTAGGTATCATGTTTTTGTTTATTTTATCTTTATACTTGTATTTAATTAATTTACGTGTTATTATTGAAAACAAATATATAACTATATCTTTATTTGTTGCTTTCTCCATAGCTGTAAGTTGTGGACCCCTGTCAGTGTGTGTTTCAGTTTATGGAGAGTTAATTCCAGTAAGGTCTAGAAATTTGTCATTATGTTATATCGCTCTATTTGGAAAACTTAAGACTGGTCTGGTTTTAAAACTAGCTCCTTTATTATTTAGAACTTTTGGATTACATGGAACATGTCTTACATTTGGTATTGTTTCAGTAACTACTTTAGGTATTTTGTATAAGTATCTACCGGAAACAAAAGACAAAACGTTGCAAGAAATAGCAGATAGAATGATCGGTAAACCAAATAGGGGTCAGGTGACGTCAAAGTTACTAATTAGTAACAAAGATGTATAGAACTGGTTGTGTTTAAAACTAGCTTAAAACTAATTTAAAACTTTGTTAAACTTACAAACCTAGTTGATTTGTTATGTGTATTCAGATTTGTCCTACCGGTTATCAGTCATACAAAATATATTGTAAATATTAGCAAAAATTTTAGAATAGTTTCATGTATAACTGTGATTATCTGGTACACACTAATACATTTTCTTATCTGTAGTATTTGTAGTGAAAATAAGACGTCAGCTTTACTTCCGACTATGGTCACGCGCCCAGAACCATGATCACTATAACACTCGTGCAGTGCGATGCGCGCTCGAACACGGACGTGTTTCCACTGTGCACGGCACGAATTTTATTCGCGTGTTGCGCGGCCATAGCCGCTGCCCGTAAGCACTATAAATTCCAAACAACTCATAGTCAATGAATTGCTGGCGTTCCTAGTCCATGCTATTGACAACATGGACGAGGTGAGCATCCTGCAGATATGTCCAACTTCAAGGAAGACGAGATCAGCAGTGGAAAACTGTTACTGTTCCAGTCACTTGGAAAACTGGACCTGATGCCGTCTCGCCGCAGAGATGGAACCAAGAAGAGCCTTCAAGATATCATCGATATGTTGAAGAAGACTGACCCAGACGACGTGCCAGATTTCGTGGCGAAGCAGCTGAGTAAGCTGGCCCCCGTCACGTTTGATCACGTCGACGTTACCCGGCTGTTAAACGACATCACTACCTTGAAAGCAGAGTTGACCAAGATGCAGTCCAGAATGGAGGTTTCAGAAAAAACCAATACTGAACTACGTGCGGAAATAGCATTATTGCGCAACGTTGGTTCAGTAACTGGGTCACCTGAGGCCTCAAAGGTGAACAGTCGTCCAGGGGCGCAAAATGCATCAGTCGGCAGTTATGACTTGACGAAGGCATGTGCGTGACCAGCTGCCGATAATGCTGAGCAAGCGCCGCCCGCCGCCGCCGTCGCCCGCACCATAACACCAGATTCGGAAACGTCACACGTAGGTACATCGACTCCTAAACGTGCCTACGCTGCTATCGTCACCAATGGCAAATCTGATGCGTCGCAGCCAAAGCGAAAAAACTGGAAAGGGGAACAGAAAAAAGGTGCTCAACCTGCCCTGACTGCGGTCCGTAGCTCCTTGCCAAGAACCTGCAGCCTAGTTGAAGAGGAGGGTTTTACGAAAGTGGAAAGAAAGAAGAAGAAACCCTGTTCTCGTAACATGTGCGGCACCGCACCGAGTGGACCGAACATGCTGCTGCGCCCTGCTGTGCCTACAACGCAGATGTACCTTTCGCGTCTGCATCACACCACTACAACTAAGGATGTCGTGCAGTATGTCAAAGTAAAGACCAACTGGACTCTGAGGGTTGAAAGGTTGGAATCGCGCCACAACATCAACTTTAAGTCATTCGTGATACGAGTTCCAACCCACCATCTACAGTCCTGCTTGAATGAGGACTTTTGGCCGAAAGGTGTCGTATGTCGTCGTTTCCGAGGATGGTTACGCGACACCTCGCAGCGAAACACGACGCCGTCAACATTACGTGTATAGTGTCATAGTTTTATAAGGTTTTTATTATGTATTAGTTTATTATAGTATAAGATTATTCTGTGTATTCTATTTATGGGCCTTAGATGCCTGATAATAAAATGATGATTATTATTATTATATCTATCTATTTTTATCCATGGGTTTTTGTTTTCATGCATTAAAAATTTACAGTCACTTTAAGAAGAATAATCTCATTGAACTACAGCACCATCATAGGTACTTGAACTCAGGAGAAAGCCTGATCTGAGTCCAAATTATCTTTGAAATCTACCCGTTTTGTACCATTACGGAGGATTAGACTCAACATATCATTTACGTAAGTACCTTATTAGTTACATAATTTCTTATTTTTCTGAACTTCGGTGTAAAACAATTGTATGCTGTGCACTGTGATGCCTCGAAAGACTTGAAAGTATTACAAAATATCGTAAGCATAATATTTCGTAATGGTCGCTTCAAATTACTTTGTGCTATTGCACAGGTTAGGTGGGCTTAAATTTCTTAAAAGCATGATAGGCGTTCTGATTTTCAATAGCAGTTCGTGAGGTGGCAGGCCAGATGGATTAGGGGGTGCAACAATTCTTGCGGATGTGGACTGCATCCTCGATATTACACACTGTATCAATGGACTTGTAGATTTTGACATAGCCGGGGACTTTTTGTAAAAAAAAAAATAGATGATATTTGTTTTTGATTTTGGACTACCTCGTTGGTCTAGTGTATGCAAGCACGACTGGTGAGCATGAGGTCTTGGGTTCGCTTCCCGGGTCGGGCAAAGTTTCACTGGGTTTTTCCATCAGGAATTTCTCAGTAGCAGCCATGGAATCTGTATTTGTACGCGGTTGATGGCAACAGGCTCGCCCCTTATTTCGTGGGACTTAAGCATAACAAGGGAAATGTATTTGTACCATTAGGTACATCTCTGTCTTGCCCTTCGGGTATTACAAGCGTGATGTTATGTTACGTGTAGATTATTGATTTCATTGACTGTATCGTTCCTAAGAGAGACGATAGCCCTTGAACAAAGCCAATGAATATCTCTATCTAGTTAATATTCAAGGTCAGGATATTCGCATTATAAGTTGCTGCAAACTGTGACTATATGATCCAGATTTTCATTTATTTCCGCAGCGTCAGCGGCCAAGGTTAGAGAAGATAAAGACCCGTCTCCGATGATTTTAGACATGCTTTAATGATGTCCGCACGTATCCCATTTGTGACGAAGGGAACTGTCTGTCGAAAGTCACCAGCAAACATAAAAGTTAAACCCACCCACGATAACGACTGAGTTTCTCTGTTTTAAATACGTTTAAATAAATAAATGCTCTTTAAAACTGGCTCCTGTAATGTTCAAGGTTTTAGGATTGCATGGAGTATATTTTACATTTAGCATTGTTTCAGGAACTATTATAATTATTTTGTACAAATATTTCCCGGAAACTGAAGACAAGACTTTGCACCAAATAGCAGATAGCATGAAGGGCGTGAAACCAAATAGAGACGTCGTGACATTAAAGTTACATGTTAATAATAAAGATGCATAGCATTACACACACTACTTTTTTAGTTTATGACTACGGTTTATAAGTAACTGTTCGTCTTAATTTTTACGACACTCTTTAAAAATAAAATAAATTATGTGAACCCATATTTATTTATTTTTCCCTACCAAAATTACTATTCTTATCTTTGAGACATTAATTCTCAAAATGCAACTTAATTTTAATAATAATTCCATATTTCGCGAGTAACAGTACAAACGATGTATTCAGCTACATCTGTTTAGACTGGAAGCCGACCCCAATATAGTTGGGAAAAGCAAAGCAGATGAGTACGAACGAAGTACTAAAACACATTTTTCAACAGACGCTAGTGTGGGTGACACTGACGTGAAAGAAAGAAGCATAAGTTGCTATCGAAATCTTTCGCGTGCTCTCCAAGGCATTCTATTTCGTAAACTAAAGTTTTGCTGAAACTGGAGTACTATGAGCTTAGAAACACAGCTCTTTACTGACTCAGATCATACCTGAAACATATACAGGCTAAAGTTCAGATAAACAGCATTATTCTCATTAAGTAGGTTGCAGTGGGCGTTCTTCAAGGTTCGATATTTGGTTCATTTCTCTTTTAAGTTTGATTTGCCTCACTTATTCCGAATTATATCTCAGCTTAAATCTGCCAGTGGTACAAAGGCAGCAAACCCCTAGGCCTACTCCAGACAACAGTCATCTTGTGTTGGCCTAGGACTTATTCGGCCCACTGCCGAAAGAAGCCAGGGTAAGCGGTAGGACTTTCTCATCAAAGATACTGGTACCCGATGGACGGAGGGTTGTGCTCTAAAGAAAGCAACATCAGGATCGAGATCGAGGAATATTTCAAACGGTTCGGTTCACCTCATAGGATTATTTTGGGCCTCGGTGTCCAGATCGTTTCCGCAGTGATACGACAATGCATATTATCAATCCTAGACATTAAACAAAATTTTGACAATCTGTATCATCCACAAGCTAACCTGCCGAGCGAAAAACCGCGAACTTTTTTTAGAGTGATGTGGTCATCTGTCACCCACAGAGGTTGTTCACGGCCTTTATGCCATCAGAGCCAAAGAAAACTTGGTCCGACGAGTGACTCTTTACCTCGGAAACTTCCTGCACGCACTGTCAGCTGCTCGAGAACCAGCAGGATATGACAGAGCAGTACGCCGACGACGACGCTTCCCGCCGGCCATCTGACGACTTCGAGGTAGGATTTGTTGAACAAAGGGTCAAAAGACATCACTTCCAAGTTCTACCTTCGCCAAAATGGCCCTTACCAGATCACAAAAACAGCCAACAACGTACACCATCGCGAACGCATACCAACCAAATGTAGATTTAGGGAAAGACCTTTCCGAAGACCGAGGTATCGACGACTCCTTACCAAAATACGTTAATCCTAAACGAAAGCTGCTAATGCTAATGTTACTAATATACCAGTCCAGGAGCGAGGGTGTTCTCCAGAACTAAAGGGGAAGTATGAAGCAAACTCAAAGACCAAGACTTGACTAAAAAGAGCATCCCGTAGTCGCGTTCCGCTACGTTATACTATAATATAGATAAGGTATCGCTCTTCCCTCAAACCAGTTGTAAGCGTGGCGGTTGCGCGCAGCATCGCTAGTCCGCTGCTTACGCGCAAGGTACTTGTACGTGTAATTTCTAATTGATACGTGACGCCACGTGCCAATATTGTCCGCCAATAACTGTCCCGAAATGACTGTGGACGTGTGTGAAACTGAGGAATAAACTGTTTTCTTAACTCTTAACTTCTTACCTTTGTTTCCGTTCCCTTAAAACCTCTACTCATAAGTGAAAAAAAAAACAATTAACTTTTGGAGGCCACTAACGGTTAATTCAATT
Source organism: Lycophotia porphyrea (assembly GCA_950005105.1). Classification (NCBI taxonomy): domain Eukaryota; kingdom Metazoa; phylum Arthropoda; class Insecta; order Lepidoptera; family Noctuidae; genus Lycophotia; species Lycophotia porphyrea. Next base: position 747,233 of record OX465387.1, on the reverse strand, counting down.
GAAAATAACAATCGTATTCTAATGTCAAGTACACTAGTGGATTCATGTTACCACAGATGTTCATTATTTCTGACGATTCACATATTTAATCGTCTGTCAAGGCGGCCCTTTCAGTAGTGCGCAGGAGTAGATACCACAGCTACTATAACAGACAAATTTTTTTTTTTGATGGTATCTAACAGTTTGTAGAAAAACATTGTGTAAATATAAACATTGGATCTTTACACGATGGAGCAGTATCAATATACGGATATTCGCCAAAACAGTGAACGGTATACGGACCTTCAAAAAACAATTATGAAACCGTTTCAAAAACAGGTGAGTAATTATTAGTTAAATCTAGAAATGTAACCGAATACTACTGTATAGGTACCAGTATTTTTACTATGGAGCTGTATACATGTGTAATGCGATAACGCTTGATAAGACTGCGTGGCATTTCGGGCTTTTGACTATTCGTAACAACTGCCAAACGTCACCGGACTAAGGGCTTAACATGATGCTTTCCGAGACATAGTTGGAACTCCTCATTTAATGATAATGATGACCTACCTCAGACCTCAGCAAACGTTGCTTAACCTTGGAAATTGGTTCAATTTCCGTGGCTATTATTATTGCTGCCATTTTTACAAATTGTCGGAAAAAAGGAAAAATGGCATCTATGAGAATCTATTTCTTAAAAATATCGGTTTTCAGAAGTCAAATTTAAGTAGTCAATGAAAGAAAGAAAAACCACTTGTTTGCACTAATGAAAACATATGATGACATGACGCACGCATAACTTTGAATTTTGTTGGATTCTTCTTTTCACAACTGGCTCAGTATCACTTCACTTTTCAAACATTATAGAGGCTGGTATGAAGAACAGGGTGTCAAGTTCCTCATTCTCCATAGAAAAGTGAGGAGTGTTGTATCTCGTAAGTTACTACTGGCCAAAATCCAGGCCAGATTTTTGATTCTATCGAGTTGTTATAAAGGTGATCTTAGATTTATGTCTTCAATATTTTACATGCTGGATAGTTTAGTATGCACTAAACTTGAACCTGATTGTAATCACACGCAATTAAGAGGTCATGTTTACTCTTTTCTACCTTCTTCAAGAGATGTACACACGGCGGCACATCAAACTACATTACATTTACATTTCCAGTGTAACGTGGCCTCGCTTTGTAAATATTTTCTGTACAATGAGAGATCCACATTAACTGGTTTTAAATAGCTTGATCAGCCGTCGTGCGTACTTAATCTGCGTTTTAAAATATGGTTTTAAATACAATTTCTTGAAAACTGGGTCTTATCGCATTACGATTAGGTTCAACGATTAAGTTGAAGGTTGTGAACGACCAGTGTGGATGTCTGCTCCGGCAAACCCGACGACTATTTATATACCCACCCATCCATCAAGAAACTTCCACGACTTACTCAAATCTTCGGCACAGTTCCATAGTGGAACAGTCTAGACTCGAACGTAATATATGTTCTCGTAAACCAGGCGACGTAACTATCATCATCATCATCATTTCAGCCGAAAGACGTCCACTGCTGGACATAGGCCTCCCCCAAGTGTCGCCATTGACCGGTCCCGTACGACTCGCATCCAGCGGATCCCCGCAACCTTCACCAGGTCATCGGTCCACCTAGTGGGAGGCCTTCCAACGCAACGTCTCCGGTTCGCGGTCGCCACTCCAGAACTTTACGGCCCCATCGGCCATCCGTTGTGCGAGCAATGTGCCCTGCCCACTGCCACTTAAGTTTGGCAATTCTTCGGGCTACGTCGGTAACCTTGGTTCTCTTGCGGATGTCCTCATTTCTGATTCGATCGCGCAAGGAAACTCCGAGCATAGCCCTCTCCATTGCCCTTTGGGTGACTTTAAGCTTTCTAATTAGGCCCATTGTGAGCGACCACGTTTCGGTCCCGTATGTAATCACTGGCAACACACACTGGTCATAGACTTTCGTCTTGAGACACTGCGGTAAGTTGGACGAGAAGACACCACGCAACTTCCCGAACGCTGCCCCGACCTAATTATATCGACAGATTTAGAGGATAATCGATAAAAAGAAAACAAGTATATTTAATTTCCAGTTGCTGATTTGCAGTGGAGTTTGGACGTCTGTGTTCCTGATGGGGCTAAGCGTCGGCGCACCTACCATATTCATCCCGCAGATCAGGCGGGAGGCGAACAATACTGAAGTTATCACAAGCGACATGGCTTCTTGGATATGTAAGTTGTGGATATTATATCTAATAATCTGACTAACCGATTTTCTTGCTATAAACAGGGTGATTGGTGGCTGGCCTTGAAATGGGTGATACTAGAGCTCATTTGCAACAAATTTGACCCGATAACTAGGAGTTCTATCTAAGTGTTTTCGGAGTAATCGATTTTTGCAAATTTTGCAGTAAATTGCGCCAGGGGAATCAACAGAGTACGCAAAGATTCACCCTCATAATAATGTTAAAAGTTCAAACTAGCTTTGCTTTTCAAGGCAGCTTACTCAAAATAAATGTATGACACTTAATTTGCAAATTACAGAAACGACTTTTTAATCTTATTAGCTATCAAAATTGGTATCACAGTACCCACTTCAAGATAGAGTATGGATACTAACAATAGTTATTCCAGACAAGGTATTATTTTGACCGTACTTGTTAATACACATTTTTGGAAGATGGCTTGCTTGTTTTTGTTTGGTTGCTGATTTGTCATGTTTATCAAGGTTATTTGGTCCTTTGTGTCTTGGTCAGCATCATAAACATCATGTTTTTAACCCATGCTATTTGGAAGTGAAGGTAGTAAGTAAACTTTTTTTGTTTGATCTTAATAATTCAAGCTAAACCTTCTTGCAATGATGTTGCTGGCTCTTTCACTTCTTGGATGTTCCATTTCAATCTTCTTTTGTTTTATGTAAAAAGAAAAACGATTGTCAAAATTTGTAAAATAAGTAGATAATTCTAAGAAAACCAACTTTTGATATTCTTTTTTTTTAAGTTTCGTCTACCTTATTTTGTCATCATCATTCTCTGACATTATTTGATTTTGTTTCGAATCGATGCAGTTTGTCTTTTTCTTACTTACATCCTTAGTAGCCGTCATCTTAGAATTTGTATCCTTTATTATTTCTCAAACGTTCCAGCTTTGGCGTCTATTTTCTTATTTTTTTTTTTTTAATTTTGCATGTTAAATTTAAAATGGTACCCGCATGTTTTATTAATTCTCATCAGAATTTACATTATCTGCTTTGTTAAATGTGCGATTTTGTACTTATTGAAGTTTGTGATCCCGACCGACTAAGACCCATAAGACCAGACAACTATAATAAACATGACACATCGGTAACAAAACAAAACAAGCAAGCCTTCATCCAAAACTGCGTATTAACAAGTACGGTCAAAATACTACCATGTCTGGAACAACTGTTGTTCGCTGTGACGCTTCTTGAAGTGGGTACTTTGGTACCAATTTTGAAAGCTAGCAAGACAAGGAAGTCTTTTCTGTAATTTGCACGTTAAGTGTCATACATTTATTTTGAGTAATTTGCCTTGAAATGTTTCAATTTCTTACATATTATGAGCTATATGACGCCTTTAAACCAAAGGTTTGAGTTATTTTTAATAAATTGGTTTTCAAAATATTAAGTCGTTTATGCGCCGCTCTCTGAAAAATATCAAAAAGTATTATATCAATGCTCTGAGCAACGTAGATTTCTCACAATAATCATTTTGAACCGATGACTTTTAGGGTATTTGTTTTCTTCAGTGGAGACTGAGGATCAGCAAGTGTAAGTTAGAGCGCTCTCAGCTCAGACTAGGTCAAACTCAAACTCAAAAGCATTTATTTCAATTAGACCATTACAGGCACTTTTGAATGTCAGAAAAACAAATAAGGCTAAGCTACAGTCACAGACACAAGGCATAATAACTTCTAAAAGTACTGTAGTAGCCCATTCCTAAGCGTAGATCTCTATGGAGAAGAATGGGCAAGAAACTTCATGGACACTGTTTTCAATCAAAATATTGTTACAAAATCTTGGTTACATCATTCATGTTGGGATTATACATATATGTGAGAACGATGTAGAAATACGTGCACGTTAAGAGCATCCAGAGTAAAAGATTATATCAACAATTTAAAACGAAGTAAGTAGTTAAAATAAACCGTGGCAGCCTAGAGATGACCAGTCCCAACTGACAGCGCCCGTTCACGAACATGACGCATGAATCAGCCCCATTCAGCTCAATCATATTGAAGGGAGCTGAATGACCACACCTGCCACCATCAGCGAGATATTGAGTGAGCTTGACATTCTCTCAGCCACTGGGGCAAATACAAGTCAATGTAAGATAACTAAATGAAAATGGTAGCTTTACAGTTCATAGTACTCACACATGTGCTAAGCAATTATATAATACTAAGTATTGAATTTATACAATGCAAAGATATTATTACAATCTTCCAATCTTGGTGGTTACAATATTACAATCAAATCTAGGTGGAGCGACGATCTGACGTGGGTGGTTGCCGCTGCCTTAGGGGTTGCCAGAAATGGAGTTGAATATTTATTTATTTATACGCTTCAACATATCTGATGACAAGGAATTAGAACGGCTTCTCGCCACAACCGGCTTACGTAGTCGCTACGGACAAGTAAAATACGATTAGAGCGGTTTGTGTCAAGCGCTGAACTGCTCTATGCTGATGAAAACAACTTAATTATATTGAAATTTTTCAGCGTCCGCACAAAGCTTCAGTGGGTTTACCTTGGTCATCATAGTCTCGATCGTCACAAGATTCATCGGCAGGAAGATACCTTTCATCATTGCAGTGTTAGTCACTTTAGCTGCTTTCATAGTTCTATACTGTAGTACAAACATCACTCACATATTGATAAGTAATATAATGCAGGGACTATTAACTGCTTCCCAACTTACCGTCATTGTTATGATTTTAACTGAGTATATTTCACCAAAATACAGAGGCATATTTTTAACAGTTAAATCAGCTACACTTTTCTGGGGTATTTGGGTTTCAAATGCGATAGGAACTTTCTTTCATTGGAAGAATATTCCCCTCTTTGGAATAGTATGTTCATTGTATACTTTACTGACTGTTTTTACTTGCCCCGAGTCTCCTTACTGGTTGGCAAGTAGAGGGAGGTTTGAAGAATGTGCAGCTTCACATCGCTCGTTGAAAGGTTGCGATGACGATTCAGAGAAGGAATTAGAAGCTTTGATTAATTCTCAAAAAGAATATATTGCAAGCTGTGGAAGTGAAAAGCTAACAGCAAAAGAACATGTGACTGATTACTTTAAAACAATTAAATCTAAGGATTTTTATAAACCAACGTTATTAGCTAGTTTAACTGGGTTTTTGGCATTCTGCTCAGGAAAGTTAGTTTTCGCCGTGTACGCTATAGACGTTTTAAAAAAAATAACAAACAGTGAATCGACGGCGTACATCGCGATGTTAATAATAGACGGCTTTACAGTGTTGGGTATGTACGCAGGATGTACTTTGTCAAAAATTTTGAAAAGACGTACATTGTTGTTAGTCGCTTCGAGTGTAGGTGTCTTGTTTTTATTTATTTTATCTTTGTACTTATATTTAATTCGTTTCAATGTAATTAGTGAAAACAAATACGTAACAATATCTTTGTTTGTTGCTTTCTCAATAGCTGCAAGTTGTGGACCTATGTCAGTGTCTTTTTCAGTTTTCGAAGAGTTAATTCCAATAAGGTCTAGAAATTTATCGACATGTGTTATCTCATTAACTGGAAAACTTGTAACTGGGCTGTTTTTAAAACTAGCTCCTTTATTGTTTAGAACTTTTGGATTGCATGGAACATGTCTTACATTTGGTATTGCTTCAGTAATTACTTTAGTTATTTTGTATAAATATCTACCGGAAACAAAAGACAAAACGTTGCAAGAAATAGCTGATAGTATGAAAAGTGAAACAAATAGAGGTGAGGTGACGTCAAAGTTACTAGGAGGTAGATAAAAGCGTACCTAAAATCGTTAGCGTGGGCTCTATTTTCGACACAGGTGGGAATTATTTTGTCGTTTTTGTTTTGTGTTCAAAAAATTAAAAAAACGAAAAAATAATGTATCTTCACAAATAAAGTTACATAACTGTTACTGTTATTCCTATTTGAAAAAAAAACGAATAATTTTATTCTTAATATCTAGATTATATTTTTGAACGATAACTTTAAAGATGGGGCAATTCAACTCTGAAGGATACTGCGTTCAAAGCACAAAAGCGTTGTATGCGGGCTATGTTTGGGTTGCAAACTACTGACAGTTGCAAGCCTATGTTTATACAGCACAGAATTCTGACACTTCCGTCACTTTACATATTAGAAATATCACTATTTGTAAAAACTAATCCTAATTTGTTCCCCCTTCTGGTCAATAATACAGGTAGAAATAGACGTGAGAAGTATAGACTTTGGGTGCAATCAGTCCCCGCCAAAACAGCATTTCTAAAAAAAAGTGTAATATGCATGGCACCATTAATTTACAATAAAATACCAAATTCCCTTAAGATATTAACAATTAATTCATTCAAGAGAGAGCTAAAAAAATTGCTTATCAATAAGGGATACTATAATGTTATGGAGTTTTTGAATGACAAATTTTGAATTTATTTAGTAATTTAATATGTAATTTTAATAATGTTATTGTTTTTATTTATTATTTTTTGACTATAATTTTTGTATTGAATGTAATTGTGTACTTGAATTGATTGAATTTTGACTATTATGTAATTTCATTATTTCTTAATTTCTAAAAAGTATTGTGAACTATTTTGTACGCCGAATATGGCAAAACATGTTGAACTAACAACTCTGAACTCGTTCTCCATCCATATGTGCATATTTATGTATCATGCCACACATGTTTAAACAAATAATTAAATAAATAAATAAATAAATAAATAAATAAATAGATGAACACCGTCTGAGACGAAACTATATTAGATAGATCTTTTTATAAAACATTTTTTATCTACACGTAATAGATTTTTTTTTTGTTTTTGTCATCTCCACATATTAATTACGTATTATATTCGGAAGTAAAGTTTAGCACTACATTCATTTACTTTTCAAAATCAAATTCAAACTCTTTAATTTAGACCAATGGATCCATATAGTGTTAGTATGAACTTATCCTAAGTTAGTAAATAACAATAACTTAAAAAAATACTAATTTGCTATATGAACATTTGCACGCACATGTCTGCCAGCCCAGAGCCTAATAAAAGGTCCGTCAACCTTGTCCGCCAGTGTAGCCAAAATACTGTTAGGGCTACCCCTGAATCGCCGCAACATCGATGCGCATCGTTTGCGCAACTTTAACACAATCATCTATAATAAACTTAAAATAATTATAGAAATAAATGTATGTACTTATAATGAAGAAAAGCATAAATAAAAAAAAAAAAACCAACAGGATTAGTGCCCAGAAGGTTGGCACCATTGCCACGTTGGATGGCAATGTTGATTCATTGACCAAAAAATAAGCCAGCCCTTTTAGTAGGTATTACGATTAGCCAGAGGGCTAATGGATGAATGGGTTAGGGGCAAATAGGCAGAAAGTTTTTTTTTTATTAGTTTTTCAGTACTGTAGACAGAGGACAAGTACGCCGAGACAACCAAAACGAATTGGTGGAGATTCATGCACCCACGCCTGGTCATCCAGGGCCACATCTTTGCGAATAATTTGCTCAATAAGGCCAAAAGTTATGGTTGCTTTCTCAGAGGAGAAGTAAGGAGAAAATATATCCTTATCCTTTTATATCTCCTTGTAGTATATCTTAGTATTAAATTAAAATAATTTTCAAATATACACCTACCATTGTTTGTATCTGCATCAGCCAAAGGTAGACTGGTTGAAAATGCCTATGACATTAAATTTGCCTATGTACTTTGTGCCTGAAATAAAATACACAAAATTTGGACCAAAAAACAATATCTGAGAAGGGTGAATGATAAATGTAGATTATTTTTTCTAAAATTTAGATTTATGGGGCATTGCATTCTATTTCTCTATAGTCGATCATCTGTTGGTAATGTCCGAGATTTTCGCATTTTGGGTTAAGGTCCAGGCCAATACATATAAATTGTAGTTTGAGGAGTCATTCAAAACGGTGTCAGCATCACCTCCTAGCGTTCCATCATCGAAATACCGCAAATAAAATTTTGTAGTCTTTTGAATTTAGTTAGTGTTAGTGGTACGTAAGGGGTGGGCACCCATCCACGGACCAACCTCGGCCAGTGCGGCTTAACCTGAAGCTCGACCAGAGCGGTGAGAGGCGAAATGTCCACGACTACTTTAACAGATAGAATCACGTGCAAACAGTAAGTGGAACACCAACATAACTAACCTGGGCCAACCTACTCAGTATCTATAACCAGGTCGGTCTCGGGTCAGTCTACTGAGGCCCCAAAGGAAATAGCGCGGTGATATCGGCACGAGCCCAACCACTATCATGTACCGGACGTGCCGCCATCTTGGATTGACGATGGCAGTGCTTGCAACCATTTAGCTTGGACGGTCTTGTCTATGGAATTAGTTATTTAAGTGAATGTTTGTAAACCAACTTGTTTCTCTCTTTGAATCTTGGCGATTAAATACAAAAACAAATATTAAGGACTTAAATAAACTGCCCCGTTACTTTAGGGGTTCGATCATTCGAGCGCTTCTACTGACTATGAGGTACTGGGTTCGATTCCCAGATCGGGCAAAATATTAAACTATTTTCCATCACATTGAAATACCTCAGTCGTGGCCTGAAATCTCATCGGTGCTCAGTTTATGGCAATAGACTCACCCTCTTTTAAATGAAAAGTGAAACTACTGAGGCACTAACTCTGCCTAACCTTTCGAGGTTTACAGGCTTGATGTTATGTGTTAAACGATTGAAATATTAACCAGTTCAATACCCTTATCTTTTTAAAGCAGGAGAAAAATGGACAAAAAACAATTCAAAGTCATCATAAACCGTCTCACGACAAAGAAATAGCATAAAAACGTTAATTGTCTCATCCCGATACTTATGACCCTTTCCTTGTCTGTTTCCGATTGGATTCACAAAGTCTGAGTTACCCCTAAACCATCCATCATAGCTTTTTGGAACGACGTCACCGGGGTCAACGTCCTCGGTGGGATATTCGCGTATCAGTTCAAGACAGGGATGGATTTGGAATGTAGGATGCATTGTTAATGGTACATGCAAGTTGTAGGTTCAATAGTTTAAATTGATAGATGTTTATGGGCTGATGATCGATTGAGGAAACGGGTCCTAGATAAGAGTGGAGACTGCATATTGGCAAACTGGATGAATCGAGGACCAAACCAATCAAAAGCGGCTAGGTAAGACTGGATGCAAAAGGCGGAGAAAAAAGTGCTGTGAAGCAGCGTGGGACAGGCCTAGGTCCAGCAGTGGACTGCAATAGGTAGAGTGGATTGAATGTTGTTGTTGGTTAGCTACAGGAACAATGAGCATGAGTTTGGGTTTGAATCCTCATATTGAGTAAAGCCTGAGTATAAAATCAAGGAATTTCTCTGCATTAATAAATCTATTGCCACACACACAGAAATTAGACAAGATGTAGGCGTACAAGATAAATAAATATAACACATTTTATTTCAGCTAATTAATACATTTAATTTTAAATATTTTCAGGTTTTCAATTACATCAGTCTCAGTCTGAAAGGATAAAAATCAAACCACCCAAAAACTTTAACTAAATCCGTCCCACAATAGACCATCGGCGATTTTAATAAACCGAGTTCAGTCGTTAATCTCTGGTACAAGTTTAAACAAGGGCGAGGAAGCCGCACTCTTTGATTTTACAAGTACTCCTATTAATTACCACAGTTCAGGCCGTTTGCATTTTAAATTGATGATAATGGATAAGCAAAACGTGAAACTTTGAATCAAACTTAACTTAGTTTTCGGAGCTGCCAGTTCTATAAATGGAAATTAGGAAGAGGAACATATTTGGTTTTGATAAGAGGAAATCAGAAGCATAGTATGGTCAGTAATGTTGGATGCAGCTATACAACCAGCTCTCCAATGACTGTTATTATGTATGGTGAACAATAAAGAACAGGACAGAGGTGCTCTCTAGATTTAAACACTGATGTGATAATGTGTCTTCTGAGTACAAGAATTTGCAAAACAGGGTTGCTGCACGTGCTTAAGAAATGAGACTAGAATTTGGAAACTATTTTTTTTTTAATTCGGAAACAAAATACTATCAACAAATAATTTGTAGCCGAAATCTGGTTCAACACCGATTTGATTACCATCGACATACTAAAAAAAGTATACATTAACACAGATAATATAGTAGTAGATTTCAACTTTACGCACGATACTCAAAATAAAAAGTCCCTTAAATAAGATGTGAGACACATTGAACTGTCCTGAGTTTATCACCCTCGACAAAAACAAATCCCAGTTCCCAGCCTTCGAGCACAGAATAGAAAGGTACAGAGAGGCGACTGTATTAAACGGGTGAAACAAGGCGCACGCACACATAGACGCGAACGTACGGCGATTTCAAACAAATGCTGATCGCGACCGCTTTTTTACTCCCTGCACGTGAAGCATGTCAATCTGAAAAGCTACATAAACTCGCGTACAGATAGACAAAGGTCCATGTTCATACAGCTGAATGTATGAACCTCTATCCATCTGCGACATTTGTGTCATTGTGTTTCTTTCTAGGATGTACCCTCTCGGCCAGCGTTTTGACTCACATCTGCCTTGTTAATCGTTTTTTTGGTTATCATTCATCTTTGCAACAAGAAAAGCCATCTAAGTATACCCTTTCCATTTTGAAATGAAAACTTCTTTAGCATCGTTGTGATTTGAAAGTCGATGAAACGAAAAAGCGACAGTAAAAAGAGACAGACACATAAATTCAAAAGATTTAACTTGGGAGAAAATGAGATAGGAAGAATTATACAGTGTTTATCTTGAAGCCACTGAAGGTTTCACTTCTACCACGTGTGAATTGCACTCATGTTTTTTTTTGTTTCTGCATCATCTTCTCACGCCTTTTTGTAAGTTTACGTGTGGGTGCGTTTTCACTCGTTGTATGTTGGCATTCTGTAGCTATTTATTCTGTGTTTCAAGTGGGAGTGTCGACCTTATGATAATAATCTCGTATTGATATGCAAGCCGATGTTTGACTGAAAGTTACACTTTTCAGTTTACGCGCCTCGTTAGGCTTGTGTTACATTGACGTGGTATGGATGCTCTTTTACCTTTGATTTTTTTGTAATATTTTTTGCTGTCTTAACTATCTAAAGATAAAAAAGATAAACTTCTAGACATGGTTGTGTTATTTCCAAGCAGAGACTCATTGGTTTAGTGGTCGCAAGCGCGACTGCTGAGCATGAGGTGTTAGGTTCGATTTTCAGAACAGGGCAATGTGATTTTTCCATCAAGAATATCTCAGTAGCAGCCTAGACTCTGGACAAGTCTTACAAGCGTGATGTCATCTAATGTAATCAATGGCCCCAATGGGGGCTATCGTTTTTAAGCTCACCAGATGGCAGCACTGTCGAGTAAGGTCCTGTCATTAATTCTATTTTATATTTTAAAGTACAAATAACTTCATAAAAAGTTTATTTCATTTCGTATATCAACATAGTGTAAACTTCAGATACATATTTACAAATATTCTGCCTAACATTAACAAGCATGAAACATTTAAAATCATTCTACCTCCAAGTACTAACAAATAAGATCCTAAGTTGCTGTTACTTAAAATCTTCAAGTCATAATTAATCAGGAATGGCTCAATCTAGACCAGAATCATGAATATTAGTTAAAATACGTGGTGAAACAGCACGCAGTGCATGAAAACTTGACATCTGTCATTTCGGAAGACCTTACTTTACACGAACAAACACTTCTAGCGACTAATTCTTGCGCGATAACGCCATTAAACAGGTTGAAAAAGCAGTTTTCATGCGACAGAAACTCTGAAGCCTCCATATAAAGTTAATATTAAATTCTAAGCAAGTATGAAGGCCTAGGAAAGGTACGGCACCTGTCGGGAACACCACACATAAATCAACAGCCCAAGGTTTTATATCATGCCTCTAGCACCTGATTGTGTCATTATGGTTACTCTGGGATGGGAGTAACGCTAAAAAGGGTTGAAATTTCCTTGAACTATGAAGCAATAAAATGTAATGATCGATTTTAATCCATTGGTTTACTCCAAAAGTAAATTACTTCCTTTCCATAACTTCAACCTACCGACAGATTACTGACAAGAGGTAGACAGTTCTATTAACAATTTAGAGGAGTGTTTTTTATGAGAATCCTACGAAGTTTTTACTAGAAAACCAATATTACTGAGACCCAATTAATTATTCAGACACGAATCTATTTACGAATATAATTTATTTTGTAGGTTTTGATAAATGCTAATTAATTTAACTCTCTTATGTTTCATTATCATCATCACCATATCAGCCCGGAATCACCCACTGCTGGGTATAGGCCTCCCCTTTTTACTGCCACACTTCCCGGTTCTGTGCGTCCCTCATCCAGGTGTTTCCCGCGACTTTCACGATTTCGTCAACCCAACGACCTTTATCTCAAGGCAAATAGATATTTAAATAGGTCACATAGTTGGCTGGTCCTCCTTTCCTATTGAATAAACCCATTGCTTTGGCAATAGATTATGGACAAGAGACCTTTACAGACAAAATGTCTTTTTTTTGGATTGACTTAAAGGATTGAATGGGCGGAATGAGCCTGAGACTTTACAGCGATCTATAGTAATGGATCGGCCAAATCGGTACGGACAATTTACGAACACAGGACACTCCTATACAAATACTGACGGAAGTAAATATGTGTCCGTGTCCGGAGCTGCTGCAGTAATTCGTCTGTACCGGTTTTACCGATCCTTTTACCTCTGACATCGAAAGCAATGGTTTCATTCCACTCATTTATTAAAATCTGTTTTTATTTTTTTCAAAACGAAACGGTCTTGAACTTCGAAAGGTAAAAGAAACAACTTGATCAACGGCACATGTTGATAAATGTCCTGGAAACAACCGCAGAGGCTATTGCCCTGTCACCGAGGCTGCGAGGGTCTAAAATACCCACATTATATGGCTGACCAACTTCCTCGGCAAACAAAATGATTTCGACCTTTTAATGGCCAAGATGAAGTGCCGACATATTTTTTACATTAGTGGCCTGTGGGTGGATTGTATACACCTACTGAGACAATAGTGTAGGTATTAATACTATGGGCTGCGGGACTGTTCGAAAGAGATACCGAGGCCCTGGAACACAAAGGGCAAGGAAGGAACATGGATGGGTTTTAGTCAGTAAAGTCTGACACTCCCTTCCGCTCCACCCAGAGCGGGAGAAGTCATTTGATGGTTTCTCATCCGAAAAAAAAGGTTTTAATGTACTAATATTTATAATATAATATACTTTTTTATTGTACTTTATTATTGAACTGTGCCGTTGGTTTAGTGATTGCAAAGCGCTACTGGGTTCGATTCCAGGTTGGGGAAAGTATAAATGAGTTTTTTCTATCGGAAATTCCTTAGTTGCAGCTGGATTCTGGATTTGCACTCATACGCATGAAATGTGGTTGTACTATTTATAACTACACCTCTGCTTAACCCTTAGGGAATTATTTTAAGCAAGCATACGGAAATAGTTAATCTTTAGCTAACATAAGAAGCATGTACTTTCAGGGATTGAAATAAGGACAACAGACTAATCTACAGGATGAAAATAAAATTGGGAGCCAAATAATTAGACGTTTTATTATTCCAACTAGTTCTAGCCAGCTAGTTACATTTATATCATTCTTGAAAATATATTTAGCGAGTTAAAGTATCTGTTAGTTTCTTTTAGCTATCAATTTTTTTAAAACCCATCATGTACAGTCAGCCAGACTTGAATCTGACCACCGTAAGGACTATTCGTGTTTGGAGCGCCCGGAAAACTTTCTCTTCATTGGTATTATTTTTTTGTTTCATTCCTATTGTTCAAAAAAAGTCTGTGAAGGTCTGATATTTTTTTAAACATAATTGTTATTTCAAAATAATTTTAAAATATTTAAATATAAAAAAAACATATAAGCCCATCAGCATTGGGAACAGAGTCCGAGCTACCGGTGGTCAGGGCCCCTGAGAGAGGAACCTCCTAACACTACGCGCCGTGTCCAGAAGTACTGCTTTCTGAATCAAGCCCTTGATCCAGCTGCCAAGCGAGAGTTTCTTCAGAGCGAGCATATTTTTCGGTCTAAGTATTACTATTGGTCTACAAAAAAGGGTACTTTTTGTTTTACTACTATTGGTTGGCACGGTAAACAGATGTGGACATCGTGTGCACGGGGTTTTGTTTTAAATATGAGTAGATTCGGGATAGTCCGATAGTACAGTGTACTTAATTAACGGTAACGGCCTTTCTCTTCTCTCATCACTTACGACTCCCACGTATAAAATACTGTAGAATTCTCCATATTTGTAGGTATTTCATATCCAAGACAACACCAAAAACAGATGGGTTTTGGTGTAACATTTCTCTGAAATTAATTATATGTGGAAAATAACGTATGTTGGAAGTCTTTTAGGTTATTAAATAATTCTATGAAATTGAAGACTATAGTCGAGACTTAATTTCAACAGGCATAGGCAAGCCATTCGCAATATCTTTATTTTTTTTAAAGTATATTTCAATCGGTAAGCAAATGGGTAAAGGCAATCTTCAAACCTCCCAGATATCCCATCACCAGACTGTTTCATATTCCTTTCCGCAAATCAAACCTTGGTCTCAACGCTCCTTTGATTAGAATATGTAGAAGCTACAATAGCTCCTGCACATCACTGGAAACCGATTTATTCGGTGTTTCTCTCAACAAGTTCAGAAGATCCGTTTCTGTTTTTGAAGTACGGGAATGCACTAATTTGCCTTTAAATAATTAATAATTAATATCTGTCAATTCAATACTTCCTATAATTGCAGTTAGTTAACAAAAATGTAAATAATTAGATATCAGTCTCATTTAGTTTTAAGTAAACTTTAAGTATATTCATATTTTATTCAAATTTTATTTTACACATTAAGATTTTAGAAAATTACGTTGTTGTCTTATGGTGAATGCTGCGTATACCTATAATAGGCATACATACCAGCACTTTCATGTTTTTTTTATTGTTTTTTATTAATCTTAAGTATGTACTGCTGTTGGTGTACCAAATAAATAAATAAATAAAATCTTATGCGGCATCTCAGAATATTATAATCAATCCTGTTGAAAGTCGGCAGAATCTTGATGCTCCGAATTTTATTTGGCATAACACGCTTGGCATAATCTTCTTTAAACGAATATTTTTAAGGCATAAAAATATAATTATTTAGTATAATTATATTTTGGCCGAATGTTTATATGACCGAATTTACAATGGCATTCTTTTAAGATGGGAGAATTTTACTTGGCATAATTACCTTTGGCAAAGTTAACATTTCGCATAATTTCGTTTAGCATAATGTTTATTTAGCACGAAGATTATTTAGTATAATTTCACTTGGCATACTATGAAGATGGCAGAATTTCATTTGAAATAATTTTATTAGGCATATTGACATTTTTATAAATGATCATTATATCAGAACCTTAAATTAAAATATTGTGTTTAAAAGCTAATATGTTGTGCTACAAAAGTTAGTGACAGAAACGAATCGCTGCAAAATCGACTCCACGTAGTCTTGTCTGCCCTACCCCGAGAGTGTAATTTAAACCCGCGTAGGCGCGGAGGGGTGAGGCGGTGGTGATCATTAAAACAATCTGCGACGATAACTTGCGTAGGATCGCCGGAACCCCGCAGCGCCGGCGCCGGAGCCGTGATAGAAACCATGCTTGCTTGCATGCTGCATGCTTGCTTGCACGCTGCATGCTTGCTTACATGCTGCATGCTTGCTTGCATGCTGCATGATTGCTTGCATGCCGCATGCTTGGTGCATACATGGTGGTGTTGGCATGTTTGCATGCTTCTTACAGGGAAATAAAAACCGCATATGTTCCCTAACAACTGTTTTAATAAATGATAATATAATAAATAATGCAGAAAGATAAAAAAAAGAAATAAAAGTCTAATTAATTAAATAATCTAATTAATACAATATCGATAGGCAGAACACCTATCGATATTGTATGCCAAAAGACGATACTGACTGTGAACTTTCTGAGAAACGATAGTTCTGCTTTTTAATGACTATCGATATGAAATTTATGCCAAAAGATGATTCTAACTGTGAACTTTCTGCGATATGATGGTACTACTTTTTAATTCTTATGCATATGAAATTTATGCCTAAAGTTGATTCTGACTTAAAAAATATGAGTTTTGACTGGATGATAAATGAGTGTCAGCCAAACGCTTTTCTGCGAAATGAAGTTTATACTCTCCGTTACTATTCAAAATAAAAATATGACAAAAAAAGTTCTGCAATAAAGGGTAGACCCATACGAAACACTTTCAAAGTGTATTTTACGAAATAACAATGCTTCGTAAAGTAATTAAGCAATCTGAATGATTTGTTCAGTTCTACAGTCATTTTTAAATGCAGACATGATCGTAAAACCTCTACAATTTTACCTAACCTGAACATAAAATATTCTTTACGATTACTAGGTACTAAAGGTGATTTACTTTGCAAAAACATCGATAGTTAAATTGACTTTTAGAAAAACCTGAAACTGAAAGAAACTCAATATAAAAACCATGAAATTCACGCAACAACACACAACATGATGATATGAACATAATGTTCGTAGAGGCACGCATAGACGATTTTTACGTAATCAAGCGAAATAGTGTCGCCTCCTTGATGCGGCGGGTGCGGGGCAGTGCCAACAGCCACTGCCACTCAAAAAACTCAAAACTCAAAAGCATTTATTTAAATTAGACCATTATAGGCACTTTTGAATGTCAGAAAAACAAAGAAGGCTAAGCTACAGTCACAGACACAAGGCATAATAACTTGTGAAAGTACTGTTGGTGCCCATTCCAAAGCGTAGATCTCTATGGAGAAGAATGGGCCAGAAACTCCATGGACACTCTTTTCAATCAAAATCTTGGTTACATCATTCATGTTGAGATTATACATATATGTGAGAACGATGAAGAAATACGTGCACGTTAAGAGCGTCCAGAGTAAAAGATTAATGAACAATTTAAGAACAGAGTAAGTAGTTAAAATAAACCGTGGCAGCCTAGAGATGACCAGTCCCAACTAACAGCGCCCGTACACGAACATGACGCATGGATCAGCCCCATTCAGCTCAACCATATTGAAGAGAGCTAAATGACCCGACACACCCGCCACTATCAGCGAGACATTTGGGTGAGCATGACATTCTCTCAGCCACCAGGACAAATTCAAGTCAATGAGAAAATAACTAAATGTTAATGGTAGCTTTACAGTACATAGTACTCACACATGTGCTATGCAATTATATAATACTAAGATATTGAATGTATACAATGCAAAGATATTATTACAATCTTCTGCAGCTTCCACAATAACTTCACATGGTAATGTGAAGTTATTGTGGAAGCTGTAGTTTGCCCCTATGGTTGTGGAGCAGGACCAGCATTGAGCCAAGCATTTTTATTATCTATGTTATCCCCAACTTATAACTAATACATAGTGTGCGTTTTACACAAGATTTAAATTTCATCTCATTCAGTTGTAGAATGTGGGGAGGTATTTTATTGTAACATTTTAAACAGTACCCCATGAAAGATGAGTCTACTTTAGCTAGCCTAAAACCTGGCTGTACTAGTTGGTCCCTGTTTCTAGTACTACAGTGGTGCCTGTCACCTCTTTTACTAAATAAATGCAGATTTTTCCTAACGTACATGATATTTTCATAGATATATTGACAAGGTACTGTCATGATGTTAATTTCTTTAAACAGTTCTCTTAGAGAACTCTCCTAACAATACGAGCCGTGTCCAGGAGTACCGCTTTCTACATCAAGCCCTTGATCTAGCTGCCTAACGAGAGCCTCTTCAGATGTTTCACAATGATCGCTGAGCTTGACATTATTATTAGTTATTTTACTACCAAAATTTTCTAAATATATAGTTTTTTTATACTAACACTAGTGTTTAAGATGAATATGTGTATTACTAACACATTAGATTGTATGATCTGTTTTTTTTTTTATAAAATTATGAAGAATTATAATTTACACAAAAGCAGCGGTCATCGCTCCTGGTTGGTCAAACACAAGAGGCTGCTCAGATGCAAGCCCTGGGTAAATCAAAAGTACATTTTTGGCATAATCTCCGCCAAAATTTCATTTTGCTGCCGACAGCATCTGTCAATACAGGATGTGGTGTAACACACAAGATTATATATTTTTTATTTGGTAAACCAATAGCAGTACATAGTAAGAATTAATGTGAAACAATAAAAATAACATAAAAGTGCTGGTATGTATGCCTATTATAGGTATACGCAGCATTCACCATAAGACAACAACATAATGTTCTCAAATCTTAATAATAAAGTAATACAATTTGAATAAAACATAAATATAAAGTTTATTTAAAACTAAATGATGTTTGATGCTAAGAGTTTGTTTTTATGTCGGAACTCTTAATTCTTCACCTAGAATACTTTTGTCGAAATCCTTGTTGGTACAACGGTTGCGTGCGTGAGCTCTGTGACTGCTTAGCTTTCGGGATCGATGCCTGGATCGAGCCTTAAGTTTTTGGAC
The DNA here is from genome assembly GCA_950005105.1 of Lycophotia porphyrea. NCBI lineage: Eukaryota > Metazoa > Arthropoda > Insecta > Lepidoptera > Noctuidae > Lycophotia > Lycophotia porphyrea. The sequence goes on along the minus strand of OX465387.1, from coordinate 728,438 downwards.
TTGATTGTTTAGAAACCTGCGTTCTAACCAACACAGTCGTCGCTTTGATATGTGAAGGTGTCTCTATCGGGGAGATCACCCGTTTGTGTTTTCAACATGACAGTCACGTTTATTAGGACACGGACCTATTAAAATAAAATGACGAACTTTAACTCTCTATATACAATAACCCTCTGCCGCTTATACCTTGTCCCAGCCCGAACCGCACTGAAAGGCTAGTTCAAACAATATCCTATTGGAGACTGTCCCGCAAAGACGCAGTATTTACTCCGTGTACACAGCTTCTTATTAAATCTTCTCATAATTCAAGATTCTTTTCTATTTTGTCAAGTCTCTTCAATATTATAATAAGACGGTCGAAATATTTTAACTTTTAATAAACATTGAATATTCAACGTCTTTTATTTTTACGACTAGACATTTTTGTATTTTAATTTGATTTTCATTTTAATCGGTATAAGAACTACGCTTTTTAGACGGCCAGCAAGATCATTAAGAACGTTATAAAATCAATAGTCATTTATTCAAATTAGGTTTAAAGAGTACTGATTACTCATTAAACGGCAATAAAGGGTGTAAACAGACTCTTAACGAAGCCGAAAGGCACTTATTTTCCCCGTCACTGCGATCATTCTTTTGTTCCAGACCATACCTGAGAACCTTCTAGTTACACAGATATTTGGGGTGAAAAGTTTAATGTAAGATTTTTACTTTAAACACCTCCACGACAATCCATCCATCAGCACAATGTTTTGAGTGCGTTACATTGAGTCCTACCGTAAACGTGATTTTTCAGCCCAAAAAAAAAAGTCGTTCCCTGCACTAATTTTTGCGTAAAGTTACTTATTTTGATGTACATAATGCTTGGTTGACGGCTCCGTGAAGAGTATGTTTACACCCTGTATTTACAAGAGACAGTCCCCCAGAATGCTCTTCGCCACTTCGTTGTGTTTTAGCTGGGGTGACAAACTGGCGTACCCCAGCCCCTGCTTCGCATGGGTGCAGTGGAGACATGCTGTTTACTAGCTGATCCAGAGCCGAAGTGATGCGGTTACGGTACATATACTCGTATGTGTGCCTCACAGTCTGCAGTTTCATTAAAATAATTTTAAAAGGTTCGAGTTTGGGTTATGCTGATCCTGTGAACTGCTTTTAAGGGTGCGCTAACAATTTTTCTTAGACGTATTAATATTCAAATCATCATATATTTGGTTATTATAAAACTATGGTAGGCCAGTTGCGTTGTATTCGCAACCGGCGTACGTGTCTGACCAGATGTATGAACGTGGACGAGGCAAAAGGAGTATGTAAGGGACGTAGTAGCCTTCGGTTCTTTCTGCCTACCCCTCTGGGAAAAGGCGTGAGTGTAAATACGTTGATATTTGTACTATCATGTAAACAATTTTATTTGTAGCATATGTATAATTAACAAGTTTAAAAGCAGTCGACCCTGGCATGCGCCGAACATACATAAATTAACCAAACAATTTATAGAGAACGTTGAGTAAATATAAACGTTTAACACGATTGAACAGTATAAGTATACGTATTTTGTTTATAATTTATATATTGGCCCCCGAAGAAGTGGGCAGAGATGATGGATGTGGGTGGGTTCAATGAAATTTCCACATGTCAAGGTATAGACAGACACACAGACACATTGACAGATATCTACCACCTACGCAATACATACCGTCATCTGGTGAAACCTAAATTAATAAAGTACCTAACTAATTATTTGTAATAATTGGCCAGATTCTAATTTATCGGTTTAAGTCTCAACCAAAAATATAACAAAGGGCCATAATTGCGTGCTTACTCAGGATTGCATTAATATTTTGGGGCAACTGTGCTGAAAGAGAAACTATATTTCGAACTCAAAAAAGATGTATACGGTGTATGGTAGGCCTAAAAACTACTGATAGCTGTGAGCCTATCTTCAAGTCATTAAAAATCTTGACTTTCCCTTGCCTATATATACTTTAAGTAGCAGTGTTTGTCAAATGTAACTTGAACGTGTTTCCTGCGATAGTAGATACTAGAAAACGAACCACTCAACTTAGATCGCAATACAAAACCATGTTGTGTACAGCTAAATACAAAACAGCACTAGCAGGTAAAAGTATTCTAGGTATGGGTCCGGTTATATACAATAAAATTCCTGACAGCATTAAGAATGACAATTTGCACAACTTTAAAAGAAAATTAAAGAATTTTTTAATAGAAAAATGCTATTATTCAATCACTGAATTATTGGATGACATGCTGTTATAAAATTTCTGACATTTCATAAGTAACAATTATTGATCTTCCTTCTTGACATTTAATTTTAATTTATGACATCATTCAATTTCTTTGACATTGTTTTAATGCTGACAATTTTCATTTTATTATAATATAACTGCTGACATTTTTTTATTTTTATTATTTTATTTTATCGATATTGTTTAGTGTGATTGAAATTTTTTAATGCGATAGATGAACTAATTGATTTACTTGTTTATTTGTGGTAACGTAAATCTACATTAATTTCTTGTTTTAAATTGCATGTATTACCTTTGTACGCCCTAGAGGCAAAACATAGCTCCCTCAATGTATTACCAAATAAGAACTTATAATGTACCTATGTTTTACAATAAATAAATGAATCTGAATCTGAATCTGCACGGTGTTTGTTTTTCTCCAGAGATGACACGTTTCGCTACAATTATAACGCAAAATGACCGCTCCCAAAAAAAATTCGGCGTTGTCGTCAAAATCTACGGGCCGGTTTTTGGGGTCGTCAACCTCAGATTTTTTTAAATTTTTCTGAACGTTGTTGTGGTAACAAAAATGCGTGGTTTTTGGAAATATCTGGATTCATTCTTAAAAATAAAAATATTACAAATTGCATATTGCATCTGCGAAGAGATAGCAGTGGTGGATTTATATCATTTCTTTCTGTAGGAATATTTTTTTAGTTCTAGGTGATGGTTAATTCATATATTTTTATACATATACTTTTTTTTTTCGGATAAGGAATCATCAAATGTCTTCTCCCGCTCTGGGCAGAGCGGAAGGGAGCGTCGGACTTGTACTGACTAAAACCCATCCATGATCCTTCCTTGCCCTTTGTGTTCCAGGGCCGCGTAATCTCTTTCGAACAGTCCCGCAGCTCTGGCAGGGTTTATACATTTACACTATAAGTAAATTAAGCTGCTCCATTCCCTCCATGCAAGAGACCTAATTTAAATAATAGATTAGACTGAATTGTTTCACTAAAGCATTAAAATGCTCTTTAAAATACCCACACCACAAGATGTGTGATCAAATCCAGGCGTCTTTGTTTTACTCAAACAATTGTTTTGAACATTTTCATAAAACATGCACATGCCATTAAAATGCATGTGTTTCTAATTGATTCAATTTCATCAGTCTCAACTTTGTGTTGAGACAAGTATTAACTAAATCTCGTGCGAACTAGACTTAGACCATCACGATCTAATTACCATCTCATTCATAACATAAACTCAGTTTTATTCATAAATGAGTTTTAATTATTAACGCTTGTGTTTTATAATAATAAATCATAACTAGCTGTGCCCCGTGGTTTCACCCGCCGCCGCCGCTCGACTTTTCAACAACTGGGCTATCAATTCCAAGAATTTTATTTACAGGTAGTTTCAAAGACTAAGTCTTCAGCTTAATTAGAATAATAGACTATATGATGATATGTTCGAAAACTATTAATATTCAATACGCAACTAAAAGCAATAGTCTCTATTTCGAATTCTACACTAAACCATGTTTATAGTCACTATTCGTATTACCGTACAAGTAATCAAAACAAAAACTGTTCTTAGTCCAAGGTCAGTTGGTTTAGTGTAAGTTAAGCACTGACCCGATACCTCATATCAACCATAACCGGGTCCTAAGTCAACAGACGTTGTGTGGGTCTACCCAACAGCAAGAACATTATTACTTGGTTACATTATTATTTGGTTTAGTTGTAACTAAACCAGTTTAAAGCTGGTTCCTTCGAGCATCAACCAATTAGCTACCTAACCAACCAACTAACCGGATAGCTGTAAGCCCCACTTCCAGGAACAAAAAATTATAACCCTACCGTGCCTCTACATCTTTGAGATCTGTAAATTTGTACGAAATACCCGACTTTCTACACAAAGAGAGAAGACATACAAGCTAATATTACTTTAACACATGGAAATAGATTAAACATACCTACATCCCGATTAAAAATGCATTCCTCAAGCACATATGTCATGTCAATAAAAATATATAATAAGTTACCAGAAGAAATAAGAAATATAAATAGATACAACATCTTTATTAATAAGTTAAAGTTATTATAATGTGAATGAATATTTGAATGAAAGATTAAATTAAATATATTGATACTTATAAAGACGACTGTTTAGGTAAACATAACATGGAAATAGCCTCTTATAATATTCTCGTTTATTATATATTATGTTTTTTGTAAATTATACGTACTGGTTTAGTTTTTCCTGTATACTTTTACTTATTTTAATTTTACTTTATTATAATTTTTAGCTCTGTGTGACTGACATTTTAACTTTAATTATATTGACGTCTTTGTTTTTTTTTTTTTTTCTTTTGTGAATGTAATAATTTCGTTTTCATATATTTTATTTTAATTTTAATATTTATAATGGCTTGACATGTCTTTGGTTTTTTTTTTATTTTCTTTTGTGAATGTTTTTATTTGGTTTTCATGTATATTTTATTTTAAGCTTTACAAATTAGATTTATAAGCAATAACTTTTTAAAAAAACACTAATATTTGCTGTGCCCTGACAGGGTTTACAACAGTTCTTAGCTCTAAGCCTTTTGTTAACACTATGTTTTTACCTTGTAAATCGCAAATAAATTAATATGAATATGAATTAACTCGGCTTTTTGCAGTCCACTGCTGGTCATAGGCTTCTGTTCAGCTGCAGCAGAACAATCCAATTGATACTGCATGCAGAAGAAGGAGGAGGGCCTTCCGCATGCAAGTCGAAATAATGGAAAGAATTGCCGCTATCACTGTTCAAAAACAGGCTCCAAAGCTTTTTAACGCAGCTTATTGTCCGTAGCATATTGTCCGCGAATTCCTCAATGAGAAACAATTTTCAATAAGTGGCGGGTAGTGATCCATATGTGAATTTTATTGAAGTGATCTAGATAACTTGTGATTTAAAACTATTCAATGTATTTATTGTTTTAGCGTCAAATTATTACTTTTGCATGCCGAAAGGTAAATAAAATATGGCTGAACCTACCTTTTATCTTTTTATCACCATGTAAGTACTGTACCTATATTTACAAAATAAATTACTTACGAGTACTTAAATCATTTATTTAAATTAGGCCTTTAAGACGCATCTTTGAACGCAAATTTTAAAATAAAGGAAATAGAATTGATTCTGCAGTCTGCAGTCTCTCTCCAGGAATTCCTCACTACCTACCCACCTACCAACCATACCACCATACCTACCTGGCCATATTTCCTGTTACCACTGATATGAGGCCTACATCACCATAGTTTGAGATAAGTTTGTCTCTCTTTCTCTTTCTTCTATAGGAACTGATGAATGATGACAACTTCATTTACTCTGCAAAAACCACTTTTTGTAAATATTGTTTTTTTTCCTAGGTAGACAGGCTTACTTTAGTTTTCATAGTCAAAAATAGTTGACATTTAAAGCTATTAAAATCATTGACAAGTAAATTACGTCCATCAACTTTTCAAAGGAGCAATTAGGCATTCCAAGAAATTTTAATTGGATTTGTTTTTGACTTTATGTCAATTACTATGAATGAACTACAAGTCTGAACTGTGTAATTCATGGTATTTGAATGAATGGAAGTTGCAAGAAGTTTATTAACCCAGAGACCAAGTAGAAGAAACTGTAATGCGAATGCGAAAAGCTACGCAAATTAGTTTTTGTCAACTGTTCCTCAAAAGTAGTAATTACACTAAATGTCAAAGTTCTCAACGTGGCAGCGACGAGATATTTTGTTATGAATGTCATGTGTCGACTAAGATTGCGGTTGTCGTTGACAAATGCCGATCTTATGTATAACACCAAATGATTTTAGTATAAAAAGGCTACTAAAGCTTTATTCTCACTTAAGAAAATATTTCAAGAATAGAATGTTTTAAGGACTGTAATAGCGTACTCGAGGGTTCAGATTCATTGTAATTTTAGATTGACAACAGTATAAAAAAATTAGGTAACAGATCCATGAAAGAAGCAAGGTGACCGACATAGCCCGACTAGCCGAAACTGCCAAACTTAAGTGGCAGCACGCAGGGCATATTGTTCACTGAGGTGATCATGCACCTTATAGCAAAGCGTTGGAAGGCCTTGTGGGAGCACAAGGTGGATTAATGACCAGGTAACTGCTGCGGGAATCTGCTGGATGTAAGAATCGATTGATATGATGAGGCTTTAGATGAGGCCTGAAATGATTATGATGAAAGGGAAGTAAGTGTTTCTTGTGCAACTATGTGGTTAGAACTCACAAATTATTTTTGCGAGTGCACTATTGAGGGGTTATAACTCTCAATTCTTTGAAATTTTCAGCGTCATGCCACGGAAAACTTTATGTGACGCAATTCGAAGGATAATCATCGTTTCGTTTCACAAAAAGTTTTCTTCGAATTGGTCAAAGCTTGCAATTCGGACCTCAGTCACAGGAAAAGTAAACCCATCTAAAACATAACATGTACTAAAATACAAGTCTCGCAAAAATGTTCTTCTACCGCAAAAAGTTGTACGTCCTACGTCTCAGATGACGTAGTACGTACGTGTTTCCTCATAAAATAAGTTTGTCACAACCGGAGAATAATATTCTGCGAGGAGTCCGCCTCGTCATATTGCTTCCAATGATACTTATGAACAGATTAGGAGGGTGGATCGTCTTCGGTAGTTTTCAAAACTTCCCCTTGTTTTTATGTTCATCTAAATCAGAAAGGATGGGAAACTTTCTGGCAAACTTATTTAATGGTTTCCCGATGTTACACACATCAGTACCCTATCTACCTACTTATTGTTTGCCCATCTTTGCTGTGTAAGTTTTTACTAGTGAAATCCTTAACACATCGGCAGACCAAGAAGAAAATGCAGGGATGAATTTGACTCCTATCGAAAAGGACTGACCCATATTAGTAGATGGCAGAAGTATAGAAAAAGAGAAACTCTCCGAGGAGTAGTGGACCCGCAGGCAAAATAGATAGTTTGTGAAAAGCTCTAGATACTTGAAACTATTGGGTATAATTTTGGGATCCTAAGGACCGTAATCATGAAAAATAGCTTGTTCATACATTTAGTTACTATACAGTAAACATTGTCATACCCATGTACGAAACGGTACCAACAATATACTTTTCATCGAGGTACCTACATAAAACCAGATGCTACGATCTGTCGTTGCGACTGAGCGCCATTGCTGCTACGGCTTGCGGTTGCAATTGTCGCAAGAAGTGTACTTTAAGAGGAAATGTGGGTGGTCTTTTTTCCATACAAACGCTCTCGCCCGTTTTCTTTCTGATTTATGATTTTAAAGCTATGATTTTTTACAGTTAAATAAATATCAACCTCGTCTATAAAAAACATAGGGTTTATGTTTTCATTTTTGAAGATACATAATCTGTATAAGCACTAGAACTTTTACAAAATCGTCAAAATTGCCTATTTAGATCGCCTGTCAACAAAGGCCTAGTGTACTTTGACAACTATTAATGAAAAACGAAAAACATAGGGACACAGTATATATATCCTTCTCTTCAGTTTATGAAATATCTTTTAAATTGGTCGAATATTGGAGGAGGAAATAGTCGAGAGTCAAATCTTGAATTATGACATTTTACTATTGTTGTCTTTATCGCACCAATGTCAAAATCACGCTCGCAGAGAGACAGCGATAGTTTTTTTCAAATACTTACCGTGAGAGTCTTTTTCTACTCATCAGAGCATTAATCAAACAAAACTAACTCTTTAAGCTCATAAGCATGATACTCTCGTCTTTTAAAGTTTTCCCTTGTCATAATTATATCGACTATAATAAGTCCTCAAGGATAACCTATAATCCTCAGAGCGGATGTGAGAGGAGTGACGACCCTCGCGACAGTTTATTACTCCCTCCGACCTCTACAACTGTTTGCCTGCTTTTATATTTACGTGAAAACGTACGTACGTACGTGTGTGAGGTATTTTTACTTCATGTATGGGTAATAGGTTACTAGGATATTTCTGTTCAGCGGAGGATTCTATAGAGATGAAAATGAGTAAGATTTAGAGCCCAGTCACATTTATTTATTACAGTTGGGAAAACAAACAGTAATATATTATGCATAAACAGTATTGGCTTAAAATTAAACTTAACAAATATACTACCCACAACATTTTCCACAGATTACTTTATTATATAAAAGCAAACAGTTAGCAAACGTTAACTGTAGCAGGGCTAACTTAATGATAAAAAAAGTGATAAAAAATATTCTATATGAGATATGAGACCTTGTTAGTTTTAACAATAAATTACTACGAGCTAGTATCTGTGTCATTTTAATGTATTAATTGTCTAGCTACAAAAATATCCCCCTATATGACAGTTTTCCCCTATAAACTAATGGAAGTAAAAAGTCAGTTAACTACGAAGAGTGTGATCGTGACACGCTGTAGGACAAGGCGCGTGACGCGTGGCGCGTGGCGGGACAAGGACGTGACAAACAGATGGTGTCCGACTAAACACGGCGCGGTTGACGACCCCTGACACCGTGACGTGACGTCAGGACACGCTGCCATTGGAGGGAATGGGGTTGTAAAGAAGATTTAGTGGTTTTTAAATATACTTGGGAAAAGTTTTGAAAGAGTAGAAGTTTAGATATTTGACCATTTCCGTTTTTAAGTTAAAATGAAAATAAATTGGTTCCCCACTAAATATGACGCAAGATTTTACTCAAAAGTGCGGAATAGTTTCCTCGATGTTTCGAATTAAAAATATTTTATCGCGCGTGAGCACTTAAGAAACTTCAAATCCAGGAGCGCGGTTGGAAATAGTCGTTTCATACGGAAAAGATCCTGTAAAAAACTTGTACGGAAACCCTTTTAATTTATTTTTCCTATGTTTTACAATAGAGGCATATTACAGTATTCATACTTAAGTACATGAGTAAGAAAGGACAGTGTAGGCCATCGAGGTTTAAGCGGTTTGTATTCGACAGGATCTCACGTCGCATAGGTTAATCAAATCCGTCGTATCCTAATACAAGTGCACCACCCAACCGCGCGGACGATCGTTACAATCAGCTTCACCGACATCGCACGACCGCGCGGACGATCGTTACCATCAGCTTCGCCGACATCGCACTACCGCACGACCGCGAGGACGATCGGTGTACGGGGATAATGGCCTTAAAAAAAGACTGTCTCCCTAGAATGAGTGGCAGATAAGTAAAATTTGTATTCCACTAGTCACTTTTTAGGGTTCCGTACCCAAAAGGTAAAAACTGGACCCTATTACTAAGACTCCACTGTCCGTCTGTCTGTCTTGCTGTCTGTCACCAGGCTATATTTCATAAACCGTGATAGCTAGACAGTTGAAATTTTCACAGATGATTAATTTCTGTTGTTATAACAACAAATAATGAAAATATAAATTATTTAATAATTAAAGGGAGCTCCCATACAAGAAAAGTGTTTTTTTCGGTTTATGGTACGGAACACTTCGTGCGCCAGTCCGACTCGCACTTGGCTAGTTTTTTCATAAAGTTTACATAGAAATCAGTTGTGTCGCTGCAGTCTGTCATTGCGGTTGGGTGACATTCCTGCTGCAGTTTTGGGGAGAGCACCTTCATTGCCCCAAAGGTCTCATTTTAATGACGGTGAATTTATTTTAGGTTCTAAGTGAGACCTACAAAGCGTTTTTATGAAAAACGGTATTTTCATTTTCTTTAAGTTCCGTAAGATTTGGTCTACTCATTTTGAGATTTGAAGCAAACAAAATGTAATTTTGTAATAAGAAAGGCACAATGCGGCGACGAGTGTTCGGATTGAGATAAAAGTGAGAGGACCTAGACTTCTAAACACCTGAGTGATCACAAAGACTCAGAGCAGACTGAAGTTTGACTTTACTTTCGCAAGTTACTTTATTTTTATAACTGTAATGTTCAAATTCGTATGAAACACTTGTTTACATTCGCTTAAATGAATGTGAACATTAAATCCATAAGATAAGGTTCTAATTTGCACGAGACGCGTACTTTATACACAGGAAAGTGCGCTTTGCGAGCCTTGTACTCACACCTGCAGATTTACACAATACAATGTACCTACTGGTATTTTTCTCAAAATCCATTTTCCTTTAACACATTGTTAAGGAAAATGGATCTGTCATGTCAAGACTGGTTTTTCAGTTAAATTTTTAATTAACTTGACTACTACATTGGTATGTTCAGTCAAGTGCTAGATTTGAATTTAGTGGTCACAATGTGCGACTCTGAGCATGGGGTTTTGAGTTCAATCCCGGCAGTGTTATTAGGTTTTTTATTGTATTTCGTTTAGACACTATAATGTATTTGAAGGTGATCCATGGCAGAAATTGTACATTTTCTTACTGCACAATTTTATTGCAATATTTCTCTGATATATGCCAAGGTTAGGTCGTACCGCACCATTCATTTTTTGGTTGTTTATATGAAACATTTCACCAGATAAGTCAATATTCCGCCAGCTCAAATCACAAACAAAATGACCATGAGCACTTCTTCACATTCGACTTTGACTAAACTTTTTATCTAAGTAGGCCATTTGCCATCTAAGCGAATTTTCTTCCTTTTACTAATGCATTTAGTAACTTGAGCAAAGTTTTTAAGATCAGGGAGGCCATCATGAAGTGTCACATTTAGATAAAACTTGGAAGTATAAAAGCATTTTTATTTTTAGGATAATTCAGCGTCATTAGGTATGTTTTAGCTTTTAGTTATTTTTGGATGCTTTTTAATCGTTTAGAAGGCAATCTTTTTAGTATATAAAATAATATTTTCTTTGAGAAAATCCAAAGTAAATGACGTCAAATCCGAAGTTTATCCAGAATGTTTTCATCATTATGGTGAAACCGGGAAGAATCTGCGACTCCAGCATTCCGCTTAAACTTACGGGGAAGATTTATAAAACAATGGACCTTTAGACCTGCTGTCTTGTATGGATCAGAATGTTGGCCACAGAAAGGATGAATGAAAGGCATTTGCATTTGGCTGAGATGAGAGTGCTAAGGGGATATGTAATGTTACGCGTATGTTAATGAGTATGTATATAAGAGGAAGTCTGAAAATGGCGCCGGTGACTGAAAAATTGAGTGGTGTAATCGGTTGTCGAGGCATGTGATGCGGAGGAATGAGGAAAATGTCGTGAGGAAAGTTTTGAGTATGAATGTGGTTGGGTATATTCGTAGAGGAAGACTAAAGAAACTATGGATGGAATGTGTAAAAAGTGATATGGCAAGAAGTGAGAGGTGTCTGATGAGATGACGAGTAATAGAGAAGATGGAAGAAGAAGACATGCTGCGCCGACCACGAATGAATTGGGACAAGGTCAAGGAGAGTGATGATGAGCTGAAAGCGCCAGGACAGCCCGCGAAATTTTCTTACGTTTTTGCAGCAGGTCAGTGTCAGGCTGTATGTTAAACAAAATAAGTATTATAATTCGCGACCGTACCACTTTGTGATGAAACTTTTGTAATAATATCCGTCCCCTGTGATGAATATTATTACGTATTCCGAACACTCTAGCACTTTTAATGGTGTCCGAATACTGTCAAAATAATAACTGAGTAGCCGAGGTTTTATTGGACCCTGCATTTTGCTAGAATATTAATTGATTAATTTTGGTTAGCCGATACTGTTAAACTAAACACTTCGAACAGCTGAGACTCTGTCTGTGATAACTATGTAGATTATTATAAAATTACAATTCCAAGGCCTGAAGCGTCCGCGTAAACATAATCGTAGTTTTATTCGGAACCGGCACGTGTCACGTGACGTCATGTTAGTGTTTTATATTTTTCGTTTTTTTTTTATTTTTTGAACGACACCGTAAGATCGGAATATCGTCGTTTCAAAAAGAGGCGCCAAAATCGTGTGCGTCCACCCAAAGTGGTCTCACAGATTCGCGATGACGCGCAATATGCGCCCAACCGTTTAAAAAATTATATGAATTGGGAGTAGACGACTCATTAGCTGATCACGAACTAGTTCGCATGGGTAATAGGTACAGTTCACTATCTCACACAGATAGGAGACCTGTGAGCCAACAGTGGGAACATTATTTGGCTGATTATGCCGAAGTCGTAGGTGGGGTTCTGGGTTTTTCTAAAGCCGGCCAAAGATTCTTTCTACAAGCCTAACGTGGAGACATCAAGTTCAGGACGAGGGTAAGGGGTGCTCATACTCTTGTCTTAATGCTTGGACATTACCTAACTCCTAATAGAAGGTGTAAACAACTTGGTTAAACTTGGTTCATCTTAGTAACCAAGTTTTGAACATGCTAGTTACTTAACTTGGTAAGTATTGTATTGTATAACGAGCGGATGGCAACTCCACGTCCAAAGCGCGTAGTTTGCGTACGGAACTTGGTAAGTAAATATCCTAGGTGCGTAGGTAGTATACAATGGCTCCATTTAAAATTGCGCCTGGGTTGTACCACTGTCAGTCAAAAGCCTCGCTTCTTTCTTTCCTTAAAATGATCTATTTCAGTTCTGTGCCTTCGGCTTGACCTTTCGGAGATTACCTACCTTACCCAGAGTACGCACATACCTAATACTGACTACCTTTCGTCTTCGTGTGAGCTGCGGGCGTTGACCTCGAGTCGGCCGCGCGGGGGTGAAGCGGCGGCAGGCGCGCGCGAGTGTAGCTCGGTCGCGTTCTCGCCAGTACGCTATTATTACGCTAGCGTGCGCACGTCTTGATATTGACTACACCACGTAGTACACGTTATAGTAAATAACAGTGTTAACGTTGTTGTAACGTTCATAATAAGTATATACCCTAAGTGTGGTGCAAAACTAACTGCTGGGGTAAGTTATTTCTTTTTGTATTTGTCTTTTGTGTGAGTTGTGTGTCTTAAGATGCGGAGCTGTGTTGGAGTAAAACGCAAAATGATATCGCTCAGTTCGCTAACGCAACTAGTGACAATCATGTTTGTCGGACATACCATCCACAAACTAAGTCGTGTGTATTCACGCTACGCGTCGGTCAGTCAGCCACGGTAGACAGGGTCAAAAGTACTCTTAAATCTTGACCTGCGTGGACGGCGCGACTCGATACTTGAGCGGCGCGGCTCGATACTTGAGCGGCGCGGCTCGATACTTGAGCGGCACGGCTCGATACTTGAGCGGTGCGGCTCGATACTTGAGCGGCGCGGCTCGATACTTGAGCGGCGCGGCTCGATACTTGAGCGGCGCGGCTCGATACTTGAGCGGCGCGCCTCAATACTTGAGCGGCGCGCCTCAATACTTGAGCGGCGCGCCTCAATACTTGAGCGGCGCGGCTCATGGTTTACGAGCGGCACGGCTCAATTTGTTGAGCGACGCGGCTCTAACCTGCGAGCCGTACTGCTCAATTTTTGAGCGGGACGGCTCAAATCAGTGGACGGCGCGGCTCGAGTTTGCTCGTGATGCGGTTCAAAGAAGTTAGATACAAACTTCAAATTCGCTTGTCATATTAGATGTTTTCTGAGCCGCGCCGAACTCTTAGCCGCATGTATATACAGCTTGGCTTAGCTTGGCTTTGGGTGGTACATTCGTCTCCAGATGGCGCTGAGGCAAGACTTCATCACCCTGGCAGACCTGTTGGATGAACGCGGCGAGACAGAGCAGGATGAAGAAATCCTAGGCCGTATCAAGGTCCTAGCTCAGGAGCATCTACCGGAAGGCTGGACACGTTGGCAAGTTTGCCGAGCCTTCAGAGAAGAGATTTTTGGAGAACGAATTGACGCAAGTGTTCTTAACCAGCTTGTGTTTGCCTTACCGACGGTAGGCTTAGCACGCGCTTTCAACCCAGACGCTGACCATCTTTCAGAGAAGGGGTCTCGAGAAGTGCGATGCAAGCTCCTAGATTGGGCATTTGCTCGGGCACTTATTCTTGGACCACCGGCTATCGCCAATAGGATAAGAGGTTCTGCTGCGCGAACGAAAATGTTCAAAGAGTCGGTGAAAGCAATAAACCCCCTATTGCATACTCGATCCGAGGCCGACAAGATCTTAGCTGGCGTTCTCCCAGAAGTCGAAGAGACTAAACGTAAGCAACGCAGTACGTCCATAGCATCCAATAACCAGGAGTCATCTGGTAAGAAGCTCCGAAGGTCTTCGCGGTCTCGCTTTACGTCTCAGGATAAGCGCTTCGAATTATTAGAGGGGAAAATGGAAGCCATGTTTTCCCTCCTCCTTGAAAAAATAGAGACCGGGCAGCGGCCTGTTACTGACTCGGAACCGGACCAGGAAGATCTTTTTTCGGAGTCGGATGCTGACTCGCTCTCAGAATCGCTGGGTGCTACATCATGGAGGGCTCCGATCTTGGACCCTTATATGGGTAATACTCGGTATGAGACAAAGGAAGCCGAACCCCCGATACCAGAGCCATCTCCACTGATTAAGAAGGAGGGGATTGAATGCCAGAGATTCGGAACCGAGGGTTGGAATCGGATACGTTATAAAGACGTGGAGAAGCATCTTCATGCAGCGACGGTGTTTAGTGCACTAAAGGTAAATACCGAGTTGGGAGGCCTCGCGACACAACCATCCCCCTGGCTTTCCAAACAGGAGGGTATGTTGGGCACCATCTGTCATAGCCTTCTTTTGCAAAGAAAGGCACTCGCGGAGGAACTAAACGCTGTAAGGAAGAAGTGTCCTGAAGCCGGAGAGGAGTTGAGGAAGGCGCTTTCAGAAGAGTCTCCGTTTAGGATTCTGTCGGACCAACTTCTGCAGTATGTATGTGCTCACCGGGCGGAGGCTATTGATATTAGACGCAAGGCATTCAAATGCAAAAGTGAAGCGTTGGCCGGAACTGTACAAGCCATACCTCCTTCGTCAACCCATCTTTTCGATGAGAAGCTATTAGGAAACTTCGTGAAGGATAACGGAGGGTCGGCGCAAATATTTAACTTGAGCAAATTCTCAGAAAGGAAATTATCAAGGAATACATTTCGCAAGCCGACAATGCCTACTCAAGCCTCCAAAGGTAGACAGCCAGCCTGGCGCACTCGCCACTCAGCGTCAACACACACGTCAGCCACTCGGACATCAAATTATCGGCCGCCAGGAAATTTCAAGTCCTCGGGTAAGCAGCACATCCAATCTGGGATAGACAGGAAGACGCAGAGAAGTCGTAAACATTGACAGTTTTCAAGGGGGGCAATTGGAAAACTTCTTGTCCCGGTGGCAGGAGCTGGGAGCTCCAAAGCATATTTTAAAGATTATTTCAGGTTACACAATACCTTTTGTAACAAAGCCGCCTTCCGTTTCCCTCTGCAAAAATCTAGAAAGGTTTTCAACGAAACCGTCCCAAGCCATGTCCAAAGAGTTAAAAGCACTTATCAAATCAGGGATAGTAGAGAGATGCGAAGTCACGAATGGTTTCCTATCACGTATGTTTCTGATACCGAAGGCAAACGGCAAGGTTCGTCAAATCTTCGATCTACGACGTCTAAACCAGTTTCTCACAACTCCAAGGTTTCGTTTGATAAATCAAAGTCAGATTCCCAATTTTATACAGGAAGGAGACTTCTTCGGAAAATTGGATATCAGTCAGGCCTACTTTCACATTTCGATAAAAAAGAGTCACCGAAGATATCTCGCTTTTGTCTACGAAAACATGGTTTATCAGATGACATCTCTACCCTTCGGCCTGTCCAGTGCACCGGCAGCCTTTTTCAGTATCAGCAAATGGGTAGCCAATTTCCTGAGAGAGAAAGGTCTCCGGGTTCTAGTCTACTTTGACGATTTTTTGGTTGCACACCAGGACCCAAACGTGCTAGAAAATCATATGCGTTATGTGGTAGACGTATTACAAAGCCTGGGCTGGTGCATCAATTTGGAAAAATCCGTGTTGAAGGCAACAAAAGAAATAGAATTTTTGGGAATTATTTGGGACGTGGCTATCAATCCCGAAACAAAAAGGTAGGTTTCGCCTCGCTCGTGACTCCCCTAGGTCGTTTACACACCAGACACATGCAGAGAGCAGGCAGAAACAAGACCAT
This sequence comes from Lycophotia porphyrea, assembly GCA_950005105.1. NCBI lineage: Eukaryota > Metazoa > Arthropoda > Insecta > Lepidoptera > Noctuidae > Lycophotia > Lycophotia porphyrea. The sequence continues at coordinate 712,176 of OX465387.1, read as the reverse complement.
CCCAGGATGTAAGTTGCTGTAACTCCACAGGCTCTTCAAGATTGTCGTTGGTGGATTCAGAACGTCAGAAGACCAGGGAAGATTTATGTACCGGAGCCGACGGTATTTGTCACCACAGACGGTTTCGACGAAGGTTGGGGCATTCAGCTGGGCGACCACCTCCTGTCGGGTTCATGGACAGAAGATCCATGGGAATGGCACATCAATAGAAAGGAGCTCTTCACTGTCCTGATAGCTTTACAGAACCTCCGAGATGTAATTCTGAACCAATCAATTATGATACAGTCAGACAACAGGACGGTGGTGTCATACCTAAGGAATCAGGGAGGAACAAGGTCGGTGGCACTCCTGGAAATAACGCGAGAAGTCCTAGCGCTAGCCCACAATCTAGGTGTGACTCTCCACTCATTTTACCTACCGGGTCGGTACAACTCAATCGCCGACTGCCTGTCCAGGGGAAAAGCCTTACCCGATTGGCATCTCAAAGACGAGATCACACACTTAATTTTTGGAAAGTGGGGAGTCCCTCAGATAGATCTGTTCGCCACGAACTATTCAAAGGTCGTGCCGGGATATGTCTCAATAGATGCGAGGGACCCCCAAGCCCTCTTCATCAACGCGTTCAGCAGAGTTTGGAATTTCAAGTTGGCCTGGATTTTCCCTCCTCCACCTCTAATACCCCGGGGTATTCGTCCTTCAACATCTAAACAATTCATCCGGGACGTTTCTGATCGTGGTGCCTCTTTGGGAAGCAGTGTTTTGGAGGAGCGATCTCAAACACAGAGGGCTATGTGCGCCGTTTCCAATACCCTATCTGAGGAAGAACTTGATCGACCTATCCACGAACCTACCGCCACCGAAAGTGGGAAACCTCTTTTTGGAGGTCTGGAGGGTGGAATGAGTTAGTGGCAGGGCTAGAGCGGGATGACATTAACTTGATACAGTCAGCATGGCGTGAGTCGACATGGCGTACCTACGAGTCCGCGTGGAAACAATGGGTCGCATGGTGTAAACAAAAGGGGACAAAACCTGGTAGTCCTCGGCCTCTTGATGTAGCCGCTTATAAAGGCTTCCTCTCGCGCGTAAGAAGATTAGCTCCTTCTACAATCTTAGTCCACAAGTCGGTAATTCTTACTTTTGCGGACCCGACGAGAGAAAAACAGTTAGGCAACCATCCGATAGTGACTGCCATGCTCAAGGCTATTAAGATTAAAAAATGTATATCAGTTACTCCAAAAGCGCAGATTTGGAACGTCCAGGATCTGTTGCAGTGGCTGAAATCGAACTTGCCTGCGAAGGAGAGCATTTTCCAAGTTTCTCGACATGTAGCTATACTTCTGTTGTTAGCGTCGGGGCGGCGTATTCATGACCTCACGCTTCTAATGATAGATGATCAGCATTGTGACAAATCAGACTCCACAATAACTTTTAGGCCTAGATTTGGCTCAAAAACGGACAATGATAGGGTCCGCCAATCTAGATGGCACTTATCATGCTCAGGCGACCCGGACTTAAGTTTGGTCAGATGGGTAGAGTGTCTGATTGAAGTATCAACACACAGGAGAAAAGCGCGAGTTGACTTACATAATCTATTTATTACAACGCGAGGTACAGTAAAAGCAGGCTCGATCAGATCGGCCGTCGCTTCGAACGACTTTCGGTACAATGTGCCGCTAGATAATATCCTTAAACGAGGAAATTGGAGAGGGGCATCTAATTTTTTCAAACATTATTGTAAGTCTGTGGAGCAGCCACGGGGTCCTTAATGATTCCTTTAATGTAGCCTAAGTTTGGCTTTTATGCATAGGATGATTGTTCTGATAATGAATGTTTTGATCTCATTATTAATCTCAGTATTGTATAAACCTATTACGTTTTAAAATACGGTGTTTTATATCTAATAAGAATAATGTTTGTGCCTTTAAGAGTGATGGTTAAGTTCAATAAAACAATTTGATTTTTACTACGAAAACAAAAGTGTTTAATTTATGAAAATGGTAAACTTATCGTTATCACAGTACGCTTAAGGGCGCCGGCAGAGGTTAAACACGTCTCCGAAAGGTCAAGCCGAAGGCACAGAACTGAAATAGCAACGTTTTCCACCCCGAAGGGAAGAAAACGATTATTTCAGGTCTTGCCGAGGCTTGACCTGAGCAAGCTCTTGCCGGCTTTCGGAGATAGGTACTGGCGAGAACGCGACCGAGCTACACTCGCGCGCGCCTGCCGCCGCTTCACCCCCGCGCGGCCGACTCGAGGTCAACGCCCGCAGCTCACACGAAGACGAAAGGTAGTCAGTATTAGGTATGTGCGTACTCTGGGTAAGGTAGGTAATCTCCGAAAGGTCAAGCCTCGGCAAGACCTGAAATAATCGTTTTCTTCCCTTCGGGGTGGAAAACGTTGCTATTACAATAATTAGTTTATTCCCACGAAAGGACTGCGAATCATGGAAAAAGCCTACTAATCCACCAATCTAAAAATACTCAAAAACTGAACTGAAAAGTCGCATGAAAGTCACAAGTCCTTACGACCAAAAATCAAATAAAATAACAAGTTCAATGTCCCTTCTGGGCCCAAGTATGAATGGGCTGGGGTGACCACACGGCGGGATGTTCCGGCCCGAGTCATACCCGGATTAACTTGGGACATAGATTAATTACTTTCTACGTCACCTAATTTAAATGTGAAACTTTTGAGATAAGAGGTCAGACTAAGGTTGAGTGGGTTCATTATAATCTTAGGGGAAGAAGATTTTTACTATCTTGATTTTAAGCACATCACTTTTAGAACTTATACAGTATTTTTGAAGTTATACTTCTTATGGCGCGTTAGGGAAAAATGATGAGAGTAATTTTTTACGATGCGCGCGCACACCGACACCTAAATTTAACAGCATGAAGTTAGCTAGTCAACATACACCCTGAAGTTAGCTTAGTGTCAGATATTGACAAGCCTAGGTTTTTTATTTTTAATCTACTGCTGGCTGAGATAAGGCGACAGATATTTTTTTTAAAAAGAAGTATAACTTCTAACGCGTGTACATAAGTACACACACACACTTTTTAATATGTATGAGATTTTACATTTTGTCAACTGATAACAAACCACAAAATATAATTTTATTAAATACATGAATTGAACTTAAACCTGCCTGTCAATCCAGCAAACTACTGTGGTGGTGAAATAAACAAAAATATATTTTCCCTACGCCTCCTCGCATACATTTTTTATGGCCTTTTCAAGTTTGACGTACTTTGCAGTTTCAAAATTAATTCTACCAAAATAATATTTTCTCATAGATATTATGAATTCTATGCGTGGCCTTGGAAAACCGCTTGACTTTCAATGAATTATTTGGTAGATTTTAATTCGATTTGTTCTAAATGGTGTAAATCGTTTGAATGCATAACTTTGGTAACTTGTGGAATAGTTATACGGGAGTAACATTTATTTTATAAGACGACTTCATTGTTTTCTGACTAAATTGGAGTCATAATACCTAATACCATTATTTAGGTTTTGCTAAAAATACTTGGGTAAGCGTTTTCGTACATACTCCAAAAGACCTAAAACTAGAAGCAATCTAATCCCTTAGTACTTTATTCCGAAATTGTGTTGTAATTTATACATCGAAATCCCACAAAAATAGAATTAAGGCAACACGTTTTTATTGTTTACCTGTGATGTCTCCTGTTTCTGCGAACTGTGGCTTCATCCTTGAACTTATATCATTCTTAGTCAGAACGGACCATTAGTTCTCACAGCATGGTCACCCTACACAAAGAGTACTACAATAACAGATTCAAGCAATACGTTTCCCTTTTGTTTTCTCAGTTTTTATTTATGTGGCAACATTTCGCAATGTTTTTCAAAGGGATACGATTACAAAGTAAGGGCCTTTTATTATTTCTGTAAGTATTGACATATTGCTTTCTTGTTTAGTTTGGGACTTTGACATTCTCTTTGAGGGTTAACATCCGTTTTATAAGTTTCGGTTGTCATAAAACTATTTTCTTAGAAGTGTCAAATTGATTGTTGTAGTGATTTGGAATTGACAGGTTTGTTGAAATGTTTACATGGACACTTGACACAATTGATACGGGTGAATCTGCTTGCTATTTTAGCAAGCAAAAATAAGTCTGAAACCTCTTTGTTTTTTAGTTAAACTGTCCTAATTACGTCCTCCCCATCATATCGTTTCCTGTTCAATCTGTTGTTACCTGCTTACTGCTTTAATGCTTTCAGAGCGTTGGACATGGACATAAACCTCTCCAAAGGTTTACTATATAACTTGGTTTTAACTTAACCCAGTAGCATAACACGTTTATGACAATCCCAGAAAACAAACTGGTATAATAAATTTTAACTCATTTATTTCTTAACATCTAAAAGTATTTACAAAAATACAAATCGTCACTTTCGCAACACATAACATCGTTATTAGGTGGTTATATATTAATCTTATCAGACAGTAACAAACTCTACATTCACAGAACTCTACAAATATAGAGACATCATCCAAATGGCACTTAATATCAATCTATGAATTCTTTGGACACACCAAAAATAAAGCAGACGAAGGCAAGAAATTAGTATAAAATGTCCAAAATTTCTCTAAACTCTACATTTATTTACATAGAATATACACTTAATTTACATATTATTTATAAATACACATTGCACAATAATTCACAAGTTAAAAATCATTTTCAACATTTAATCACTCAATCAAACTTATCATATTTTCATAACATCAAGCCAGTAATCCCCGAAGGGTTAGGCAGAGATGTACCTAATATTACACCCACATTTCGTCAGTTATGTCTACGTTTTCATAACATTTTATATCACTATCATAGGACGTTTATGTTTTTGTGAATTATTATTTTTGTAGAAAAAAAATAAAAAAAGAGTATTAAATTAAAACATTCAACTTGTAAGTAGTTTTGACTAAAATGTTATTTCAAACATCATACAGGGTGTAAACGGAGTCTTCTCGAAGCCGTCTACCAAGCATTATGTACATCAAACTAAGTAACTTTACGCAAAAATTATTGCTGGGAAACGACTTTTTTTTTGGGGTGAAAAATCACGTTTAACGGTAGGACTCAATGTAACGCAATCAAAACATTGTGCTGATGGGTGGATTGAATAGTACGGAGGTCGTAAAAAAAATACACTAAAAACATGGTATTTAAAAAAACACTTGTGAAAAAGTTAGAACTTTGATCCCCAATGTAACCAAAAGGTTCCCAGGTATAGTCTAGAACAAAAAAATGATCGCAATGACGGGGAGAACAAGTGCCTGTCGGCTTCGTTAAGAGGCTTTTTACGCCCTTTATTGTTTGACAGTGACAGAACGTTGTCAACTTCAGATGCAAAACCCCTATATTTCAAAACATAAATTGTCCAAACAATCTCCCGCGAAGTTACAGTTTTCAAAATGGCTTCTACTATAACGGTCGAGCAAACATGAGTCTCTCACTGCCTTGCCTCCTCATAATCTCTGCAGCGGCAGGAGTTGCCACAAACACTGCAGCCTGACCTCCCAGCTCCATGAACTTTCCTCTCTTATGGTTCATCCCACTCGCCCTCCTCTCCATCCTGTGTGTCGTATCAAACACGTCTTCTCCCTCACTGTGGTCGTAATCCACCATAGGCTCATTGAGGACCTCTTTTCTTCTTGTCTCGAGTCTTTTCTTACCACTTAAGAAGTAGGACTGGGTTAGATTAGAGACGTTAGGAGTTGAGATCTGTCTGGTCATTCTACCTCCGGAGCCAATCCTTTCGAAAGGTGGGAAGTGTCTCTGCATGTTCTCCGAGAAAGACTGGCGCCTGTAGTTGAATTGTCTCGAGTCTAAGGGTTGTTGGTGGGTGAACGATGCTCTCCTCAGGAACCGAGGTTCTTGCTCCAGAAGATACGGCTTCCCGCGAGCCTCAGCGTTGCGTGTAGACTTCAGGGAATCTTCGTAACTGCACCTAGGAATTGGAATTGAATTTGAAATGCCTTTTGATGGTAAGGTTAGTAGAATGTTTACCGCCGCGCTGCCGCCCTGGTTAGAAGTTGCTGGTTAAAATGATGTACTGATAAAATTTTGATGCTGTTGTTCGATAAAATAAAGGTATGATTGTGGTTAGCATTTTCCATTTTCAAAAATGTAATGCATATAATTTTGGCAGTTGGTTAAACCGGGTCAGGGGTCGTTCGGCCCACTATGGAACAGGGACTAGGGCCCAGTTACCCCTTTTAAAAATTTGATGGGCCCAAATTTTGTTGATTGAACTCAATCAGAATATGGTTGTAATCGTTGGTACCATTTTAATGGAATTATTGTAGTTCATTGAAAATGAGTACATTTTGTGATCATATATTAAGTATGTTTATATATCTAAAAGGTTAGATGGATGCTACGCTTTTTCTGATAGTGGGAATAAATGCAGTAAAAGAAACTGTGAGCGTGCTGTTGAATTGCAATTTGAACATTAGACTCGGCGCCAAAAGTTGAAAATTCAACATCACGCAGCAGTAAGCGTGATAGCATCGTTTGTCAAAATAGCCCTTCAAACCCTGACCAAAACCCCAGAACCATTTACTTAAAAAAAAGCCACCCACCCGCTGCTCTCCTCAGAAGTATGTAGACTGGACTGGCCACAGGGACAGCGCGTGGCCTCCGCGATGCCGGAGTCTTGTCCACTGGAATTCACTGACGTTATGGAGGTATCCTGCCCCTTCCTATAGGTAAAGTGTTTTAGAGCTGCTGGTCTGTGCTGTGGCAGTGTTAGTAGGTCGGTGGAGTGTTAGTACGGATGTGGGCGACGCTGGGGACGCCTCGACCTGCGTTAAGGGGTTCAGGTTTAAGGCAAAAATGTTTTGGGTCCAAGTCTTATCTTAAAGTTTTGTGATGTTTATCGGATTAATTGTATATGAGTCATATAGTTTTGATGATCCAGTAATTACTTCTGGGCCTAAAAAGTGTTTGCAAAAAATGTTTTTACTAAGAAATAAGTCTACTACTGCCAGTTGAAAGATTTTGTGACAACGTAGGGAGCTAAGGTATTTCATTTTTACAAATACACAAAAAATCGTCATTTTATTCTTATTCTGGTTCAAGTTACCTCGTATTCGGATGAATTGTTACGTTTATAAAGTAGAATGTTCAGTACGAGGGTTACTAAGAAATCGAGAAAAAATGGCGCGCTGTAAAGTGACAAAGTATTGTGTATGAATGTGTTGTGGGAAGATTCCTGAGAAATATGGTATTATAATAATAGTATTGTGACGCGTTTGGATCAATGATTACACGACATTTAGAGTTTCTAACACTGGTGTTGCTGGTGTATCTTTAGCCTGGCTAGTGACAAGACCGCGAACAGAACGGTTTATAGCATAAGGACCATTGAAACTTTGCGGCATAGACAAAGAATAATTATATTAAGTGCCTTTAAATGAAAAAAAAATGTTTCACACAAAACAATAAAAGTCATAACATCACATGTATCTTTCCAATAAAGAGACAGTCTGTAAGCACCAATGTCTAGAAGAATCTCTTGTGTGTTTTATAAAAAGTTTCATTTGAAGAAAAAAATGAAATAACGATCTTTCTACTAGTGATTGATGGTCAGCCAGCCGTCATAGATGTTCAAGTCTGAACTGTTATTTTTATAAAAACTGGATTATTTTCTAAAGTAAATAGATACATTTATATAGAAAACGTTTGACTAGACATTAAGTAAGTAATAGCAGAAAAAAGGGGAGGCCTATACCCAGCAGTGGGTGATTCCGAGCTGAGATGATGAAATAATAGATTGTCGTACGTCAGCGTCACAATGTGGGTACCCCCTTGAAAGCACCTACGTTTCCAACTGGGGTACCGTGTATCAAACATAAACTCACGCCTTTTTCCCAAGGGGGAAGGCAGAAACTACAGAACGTCACCAGTGAACCATACCCTTCTCATACTGTCTTGCTACATAGTGTTTTAGACCATAGACGGCATTTAGCTAGCAATAGGTCGTTCCTTGTCCAAAGCAATGTTTCACAAAATAGTCACACTAAGGTAAGGTGGACGATCAACGAACCTATACAAGGTGTAATAAAATAAACGCAAAATCTCCCGTGTGGTCCCTCTCGGACTAAGAAACTGATCAACTTTTGTTCTATGAGTTATTGAAATTCGCAAACAAAAAAATTGGACTTTGTATAGGAACTGACGCGATCAGTTGATCAACATGTATGGTAAAACTAAAAAAGTAATGAATTTCCAAAAGTCATAGAACAAAACTTGTTCGGTTTCATGGTCTGAGACACTCCACCTCTCAGTCTTGAGCTTATTATGTTACACCTTGTATAAGGGAATGCAAATGCATTTTTTCTCCTAGCTTTTGTTTCACTTATTTGCTGTTAAAATAATGTGATGCTACCTTTTTTGATAAAACTTGATTTCCCAAGTTGATCTACGTATGATACCTATAAATTATTAGGGAGTATGTAACTTTAACTACTTAAATAGAACTTCTGTTGTGAGCCGAAATAATTCTGAGAAAGGTGAGATTTGGGAAAGGTGCTATACCTAAATGCGGAAAAGGTGTAAAAATCATGTTCTAAAAAATTACCAGATATCTTAGAAGAATAGAACCAAAATAATTTCCGACGAAGAAAACTTTAGTCTTTATAAACAGAAAATTAGTTCCAAGGGTAGGTATTGTTAACACTGAAACACCGTGTTTTGTTAATTAACTGTTTACATAACACATTTTGACTAAAGTCGTGGCTTATTTAAGTTTAGATTCGCTTGCCTATTTACGAGTAAAATTTTAAAGCTTTCAAGAACAAAATTCAGGAGTACTTCAATGTTACATTATTAGTTGTTTGTTGTTTTCAGGTCTTTGTTGTGTTTTCCTGTACTCAAGAAAGGCTTTGATGTTTGTTACAAAATAAGGTTGAAATTATGTTACGTGTTATTTTTTATTGGTTTGCAGGATATAGCTACTTTAACCAAAGTTGGGTTATGGGGAAACTCGTCCGACCCTAAATACTTGGAATACGGGCCAATTTTGTTAAGGCTTTTTTTCTGACCTTTCGAACTTGACTTTTGACCCTAAAAGATATTTATTAAAACTGATGTTTTAATAAATATCTTTTAGGGTCTTTAGTTCTAATCATTACTGATAAGGTCTTTTCTAAGTACGGGCGATTATGAAGTAATATTATTATAAACATGCGAAAAGGTCAGATCGGGAGTCGGGGCCATTATCTTATTTGGAAGAACCTATTTGTGCGTAAATTGTCTTTTAGCTTTTACTCGATAAAGATGGAGGCAAGAAAAATGATACTTATTGAAGATAAAACAAAGAAAATGAACAGTAAATTGAATTCATGTCATTATTAGTTCAATTTTTTTCAGTACCATTGCCTCTTAGCCGCTCTATTTTATAAATTAGTGCTTATAACAGGTTTCTATTATTGAATTTCAAGCTAGATACCTATTTTTTACTCAAACATTTTATTGTTTTTGAGTACCTTTTAAGATTGCTATAGGACGGCGTAGGTATCGATGTTTAATGAAATAAGTTGTGTTATTGTGTGCGTTTATGTACTCACTAATGTAGAGTACATTTCTAAGCAAACCTAGGTACTATTAACAAACTAAGTACTTAATTAAATCAATAGGAAATAATATTTTTAAATCCACACTCCGAAAGCGGACGCAGGAGTCTTTTATTTATAATTTATTGTACAAATTATTACAATTTTCTAACTACTATTGAGGGTAATTGTAGATAACTAGATTAATATACAATCGTCCAAAATACGATAAGAAAAGCTTTGTTTAGCAAAAGGTAAAGGAAGAAATGTTAGAATTAATCTAAATAAAAACTGTAGTGTCCATACCTCTTCTGCAAAGGCCGTTGGTTGAACTTGATGCACATCCTCTCATGCTTCTGGTTGAACAGCTGATCTTCCCCAAACTGGTTCTGAGTCTTCACACATTTCTGGTGCGCCTTCCCGAACTCCTCCACCGTGTTCCCGTGAGGACAAATCTTCTTCACATTCTGATTGATGACGTCAATATAGGAGTCTGCTTCACTGTAGCTCTGGTTCAGTTCCTGGCACTGGTTGCCGCCAGACGGGAATAGGCCGCCGTATTTGGTTAGGTGCTCAGTTGAGAAAGCGTTAAGTCGTTGCTGGGAATATGGTTTTTGGTGTCGTCTGTTAGGGCAAAAGGTTTGAAGTGAGTGGTGGGTTAAAAGTGAGTGGAGCCGCTGAGATTGGTATTTTTTGCAAAGACGAACTGTAATGTATCTAGTCCGTGCTGAATTTCGAACATAATAATTCTGAGCAGCACCCATTAAACATTTTGGCTGTTTTATATGGAACCCTTTGGTGGTCATATTATCGTTGTCGTGGTTACTCAAACTTAGTGGATAATTTGCACACAGAAACCGATTTTTTTCATTTGAAAGTTCCGAGGAAGCCTACATTCAACGTCAGTATAATAAAACCAGGAAAATTACTACTTACTATTCGTCAAGCGACATCTTGTCGAAATGTGACTATAATGTTGTACTAAAAATACCAAAAACAGCGGCAAATCAAGTTCTATAAATATACTTACTGCGGTATTAAAACTATTATTATACCTACAAAAGAAGAATTCTAAGTTAAGTGCCAGGAAACGCTACAATTTTTAGAGATTTTTCTTTATTTTTACTAAGAAATAGGCAAAGAATAAATATTTCTACAACACATGCAACAAGAGGGTAGTTTCATATGAAGTAGTGGGTCACATGCTTTCGCCTGTGGTGATGGTGTTTTCTGAAAATGATAAGCGAAAAATTGTTGCTTACCATCAGTCGTTGGTAACATATACAAATATGAACCCTGATTTAAATAAAAAAGTTCTTTTATTCAAAATGAGAGCAATGCTCAAATGCGTAACTTTTTAGGAAGATAAAGCTTGAAGCAATAGACTTAATAACGTTCTGACTCAAAATAGGCGTGAAGCCTAAGTCTGTGCAAACTGCTATAGAGCCAACAGAACAAACTGTTATTTCTGGTTATGATTGTGTATGTCACTGATTCTTAATGCGGAGTTTAAATAATCTTTTATATAGAGAGATCTTGATCGAAACTCAAATAAGAAAAAAAATATGACAAAAATCTCACCTTCGACTCTTTCTGACGCACAGTATACAGACAAACGTAGCACAAGCGCCAATGAAGACGATGCACCCGAGGGCCACGACGCTGATCTCCATCGTGCTGAGGAGGCGGCCGCTCCGCGCCTGCACCATGGCGGTGTCGCCCACCTCCAGCACACGGAACCCTGCGAGGTTGTGGCGAAGGTCGGTCTCACGTTTCATCAGGGATCTGGTGAAGAAGAAAGTATTTGGTGTACTACACTCACTTAGAAGGTTTGACAGGATGGAAGACAAAAACTGGTGTTGTAAGAAACGATAATAATGGTAGTTGTAGTACCAGTTGTTATAAATTCTGGATTGCAAATTAATCATAATGGAATTGTTGAATACAAAATTGTTTTTAGACAGATGATTAAATTGACAGATACGAACACTCAAGTGCCATGCACTAAATAGATGTATGTAATTTTATAATTTAACCGTAGGATGACAAACGCTTTGATAAAATTCACAATACAAGTATAATAAGTCCAAAGCAAAACTTACTTCTGAAGCACATCCATGTCAATAATGGCGTTCGACAGGGGATCTACTCCGTAGATATACAAGTCGGTCCTGGAAATGAAAAAAAAAAAAAAATTAATACTACGTATGATCACACAAATTAAAGCTTAAAAGGAATGAACGCAAAACTAACGCAAAACCATCCATGGCAGCCTTATTGTGTGCCTCCAGTCTTCTGACTCTTATGTCGTATCCCGTCATGGACGTCAATGATCTGGTGATGTTTTCTATTCCCTTCTCAACTTCCATAGGTTTCGCTCCGACCACCAGCACCAGCTGTTTGTTTTCGTCTAGCACGTATACCTGAATAATTAAATATTATTAGAAATAATAAAAAATTTCAAGTAGTAAATTGCCCACGAAAACTTAATTAGATACGGTAAAAACAGACGTCCTTCATATTTATTAAAAACATCCTAAGAAGTCTTCCAAAATAATATTGACATTAGCGTTACACAAAAAGTTAAACATCATTATTTCGACTGTCTCGTTAGTTTAATGGTCACAAGCGCGACTACTGAGCATTAGGTTCTGGATTCGATTCCCGGGTCGGGCAAAGTGTTATTAGGTTTTTCCATCACGAATTTGTCAGTAGCAGCCACGGAGTCTGGATTTGTGCCCAGTTGATGGCAAATAGACGCACCCCCTATTACTTGGGACTTGAACATAACTGGCGAAATGTGTACTATTGGGTACACAAGCGTGATGCTATGTTACGTTAATTATCTCGTAACTCTAAAGTCCCAAGTGCTATTACTGAGATGTCCTAGGTTCAATTGCGATGTCAAACAAAATATTATTGGGTTTTTCCATGAGGGATTTCTCAGTAGCAAGTTGGATGGGTTGTCACTTAAGTAAGTGTAGTCCTCCTACCAAATGGGATTTAACCATAACCGGTGTAATTTGAGTGCACTATTCTGTCAACCCTTTCGGATTACAGGCTTCATGTTATGTTCATTCATTCCAATACTCACAAAAACATTAGCAATCGCCGACTTCCCATCATCAGCTCCCCGCTTGTCGGTCGCCTTGACGTCGAACCCGAACACACGGCCGGCGTCCCGTGTGAGAGCGGACACGACACGGACACGGCCGGACACCGGGTCGATGGCGAAGCGCGGAGCCTGCTCGTTGATGATTTGGTACCGGATGTCCGCGTTGATTCCGACATCCGCATCCGTTGCCTATGCATTAGATTATGCTTATTAATTTAAAAAAACTATAAACTTAACTTTAATTCTGGATAGCCAAATTTTATAGCATTATTTAATCCTTTAAAAATATTGAGAAAGTTATTCCATGTACATACATACATAAACTCACGCCCTTTTCCCATGGGCCATGTATTTTTATCAAAATTGTAAAATAAAATAAGTTTCACAATTACTAAGTTACTTGAATCTAATTAATCTTTGACTAGGTTAATTAATTTTATCGCTTACCTTCAATTGTATAACTTGGTATCCAAACAGCGCTGTAGTAGGTATTGCTGTAACTAGAGGTCGTCCGCCATTTGTGAACTTTGGAGCATTGTCATTCACGTCTTTTATCCTTACGATGACTTTAACATCATACTTAGTAAGTCCCTCCATTACATCATCCGCAACAGGGTATATCATGTGTGGTAACTCTCGGCTTATTTTTTGTCTCTCAGCTCTTACTACAATCTCGTAAACATCTCTCACCTCTCTATCTGGACTTCTCACTAAGTACAAAGTTCCATTTCTTGGATCAATCACAAATGTCTTCTTCACATCTGCATCGTTTTCATTCAGAATGAAATATTTCATTTTAAAATTCTCATAATGCTCCGTCAAATTCAAAGTTACCAACTCAACTGGCGTATGGACATTTTCTTCAATCTCTAATTCGTAATATCTTGAAATAAATACTGGTTTATCTGACACTTCTACTTCATCAGGAACATCAGTCACTGTCAACATCAGGATAGCTGTGGAACTCAAACTTGGTGATCCTAAATCAGAGGCCACAATGGTCACATTATGAACAGTCTGACTTTCATAGTCAAGTCTTCCCGTCGTTGTTATAATACCTTCCTTCGAGTCGATAGCAAAAATATTCATTTGATTCTTTCTTTGTGGTAGACTGTACAGAATAAGACCATTTCCATTACCAACGAAATCAGAATCGTTTGCGTAAACCTTGGTAACAACTGTTCCAATAGGAGCATTTTCTTCTAACGTTGCTTTGTAAACTGGCATCATCATAACTGATTCAAAATTGTGATTTGAGATTTCATCAGCTTCTGGATGTTTCCATTCTAGAAGTTCATCGTATGCATAGAATTTAGGCGCATTGTCATTCACGTCTAATACTTGTACCTCTACACTGACAGAAGATGACAGTTTCTTATCATAGCCATTATCTTGTGCTACCACTGTGATTACGTATTTATCTTCATTTTCTCTATCTAATTCCCCATTAACACTGAATACTCCAGTCAATGGTGAAATTTCGAAAGGTAAGTCTTTAGATGCTGGTTGAATAGAGTACGTCAAGTTAGCGTTTTGTCCAAAATCAGCATCAGTGGCGTCTACTTTACCTAGTACTTTTCTAGAATACTGAGCTTCTTCTACATTGAAACTGTACCAGGACTTCTTGAACATCGGGAAATGGTCATTGATATCCTTGATGAAGAATCTAATTGATATGTGGTCGCTCAAGTCCCCACCATCTAAGGCTGTTATATTTAATCTAAATTCGGCTTCTGGAGGTAATGTTCTGGCTACAATTATGTGGCCATGTCTTTCATTGATGACAAAATATCTTTTCACTTGCATACCTTTAGAAGACATGCTATGAGGAGGTATGAAAACTTCTGAAATGAATTCATATCTTACTTGACCATGGATTCCGCTGTCCATGTCTATCGCATTAAGTTTTAATATTGTTGAACCAATAGCAACGTTTTCAGGTACCATAAATAAAGGTCCATGAGAGTTGGAATCCAAAGCAAACTTACTCCTTGGCTTAGTTTCCGAATTTGATATACCTGCAGTAGAATTATTCTTCCGTTCGCGGTACACTTTCACTGAAGACTTCTCGTCTGACTCGAGGAGTTCTATGTTTTCTCCCAAAGGTATGATAATTTGATTGAATTTAGGAAGATTATCGTTTTCATCTGATACATTTATTGTCAATTTAGTTTCAGAGCTAAGTCCACCTCTATCCCTTGCAACAATTTTGAGTACGTACGAGCTTTTTTCTTCTCTGTCTAAACTATTTCCTATAAACGTTACCACTCCAGTGTTTTCATGCACATGAAACATTTCACGACCCTCCCCAAAGAGAGTGTACGTAAACGATGCATTTGGTCCCATATCAGCGTCTTTAGCTACTATTGTATTAGTCATTTTAACTTCAGTATCTTGAGGTGAGTTTTCAGCAATAAAACCTTCATACATAGGAAGTTCAAAGACCGGTGGGTTGTCATTTTCATCGTCAACGTGTATCGTTACTTGGTAAATTCCAGCTCCAGATATCATTCCTTTAGTGAATTCAGCGATCACTGTCATTCTATAAGTTTCTCGTTTTTCTCTGTCTAAAGGTTTCTGAGCAAAGATTGTACCGTCTTGTCCTGAAACATAAAACAAATATTAGTGTATAAGATAATATATATAAATAATAGATAGATAATTTCAAATTGAAATTGTAGTTATTTCAAAAATTGTATTATATAGCTCACCTATCGCAATGTCATCAGTGACATCCTGTTGATTAGCGATTATGAACCTTATGTTACCAGTGTTGTTGGCTTGCGATGAGCTTACGTTGACGGGGAATATTTGGCCTACTGTTGCACCAGCTATGTTTTCTTTAACGTAAAATACCAGCGGTGAATGTGCACCTCTGAAGTAAAAAAATATTTTAATAAAATAATAATCATATTTTTTTTATTATCTATTTTTATATATATATATATATATATAATTTTTTTTAACACGAAAACGAATTAAAAACATTACCTTAACAAGACTCCTCTTTCATCATTCACGTCGACTACATGAACCGTTGCATTTGTGGTAATACTCAAGTTTGCGTTTTCTTGAATTGCTACCGCTTCGAAGTCATACATGGGTCTGTTATATTTGGTTAGCTCATCTACCACTGTTATAACTCCAGATCTCTCTTCTACTGCGAATGGCACTGCAAGCGAAAAGGATGAATTAAAAGCAACCCATCCACTTTACTATCTATGTATGTATTAATTAGGCTCCGCAACACTAAGTTCGTTATTAGTAAATAATAAATTTATTTATTTAATAATAAACTTAATTCTTAGTTAATGGTTAGACAAAACATAACATCACGCCTGTAATCCCCGAAGGGTTAGGCAGAAGTGTACCTAATAGTACACCCACATTTCACCAGTTATTTTTTTAAGTCCCATGTAATAGGGGGCGGAGTCTGGATTGCAGCACTAGCACTTGGGACTTTAGAGTTACGAGATAATTAACGTAACATAGCATCACGCTTGTGTACCCAATAGTACACATTTTGCCAGTTATGTTCAAGTCCCAAGTAATAGGGGGTGAGTCTATTTGCCATCAACTGGGCACAAATCCAGACTCCGTAGCTGCTTTTGAAAAATTCCTGATGGAAAAACCCAATAGCACTTTGCCCGACCCGGGAATCGAATTCAGGACCTCATGCTCAGCAATCGCGCTTGCGACCACTAGACCAACGAGGCAGTCAGTTAATGGTTAGAGTGGTAGTAATAGTTAGTCTTATTAACAAATCCGAATTAAAATCCAGGTACCACTCACCTCCGTCTTCATAACTATGTAAAAGATCATACGACACATCATTCTTTTCCATCGCATCATTGATGCGTATTTGGCCGACACTCGTTCCGATACCAACATTGGCTCCAACCCAGAATTCGTAAGGCGCTCCTATAAAACCTGGTTTGTCTGATTTGGGACCTGGGAGAAACACAATTTATTTACTGTCACTTTTGCATTTGCTTTTTATAATTATCTTTTTTCACTGTCAAGCAAACTGTGTACTGTGTTAAGATTAGTTAATGGATTTAGTTCTTACTTAGATTTTCCTAACTCACCTTTAGTAGCACTTGTAACATCAATAGTAACAACAGCTAATGAGTATCTTCTCTCACTAGGATTCGCTGGTTGATCTGAAGCCTCAATAAACAAAGCATGTCTTCCTTCAATTATGGGAGACTCAGCAACAGTCACGGCTCCAGTCTTAGCATCGATTTGGAAAGGCGAAGTAATTGTCAAATTGCTTGTTCTTTGCAAATCATACAAGACTATTCCATTTCTTCCTAAATCAGGATCCACAGCCTTCACTTTTCCAATTGAAGTACCAACTTTAGCATTGGATTTGATTGAGAATTCATATAGATTACTTGGAACGAAGACAGGGTTATTATCATTAGCATCCAGTAGAGTGACTTCGACGTTGACGTATGACATGAGCTGTTCATCAACATACTCCATGTTTTCATTCTTGTTTCCTAGTTTATCTGGGAAGACGTACGTGGTTCTGTCTTTTAATGGGGTTCTTGGAGTGATAGGAGTTCTTCGCCATTTAGAAATCCGATTTTTGTCCAAGAAGGCTCCAACTACACTTGGGTTCTTCTCTTTAGCATATACCTTCATTTTCAGTGATGAGTGTTGTTCTCTGTCAAGTACAGTCTGGAAAAGAAATTACTGTTCATGTGTTGTTGTCACAATAATGAGGCCAACGACATTGTTCGGAAAGAAGTGAATTTTCTTGTGCACATGGTTACTTTTGCTTGAGATGCGCATGTTATAAATATCAATGAACTTGTATCAAGTTTATCTAAAGGAATATCTTTTAACGTATTATTTATTTTTCCGTGAGCAACGAGAAAAGTTGAAAAAAACATTCTTGCTAAACAATTACTCGTACAAATCAAACACACAATTCTCTAGATTACATAAATAAGAATGTAAGGCTAAAGATGCTAATCAGTTGTATCATTCAACATAATGAGAAAGAATAACGCCTTATCTACCTAATAGAAAAAAACAGCCAAGTGCGAGTCGAACTCGCACACAAAGAGTTCCGTAGTACCAAAAAATATTATAAATATATTTTTAAGGGTCCTTCATGTCAATTTACACGGACGGAAAGCAAACAGATGGATGGACAGGACGAATCTATAAGGGTTCCCATTTTGCAACAGAACCCTAAAACCACAGTATGCATGATAATTCATACAATGTCATATATCGTACATAGATATCATACATTACTAAACATTCATTCTACTGTATAGAACCATAAAACGATGGCTAGATTCTTACCTGATTTCTAACAGTAAGCCAACCAGTTCGAGGGTCAATGGTGAAGGCACCTTCAGGATCTCTCAGTTGATACGTGAACTCTCCATTGTCACCCTGGTCCTTATCTGTTGCCATCACTTGCAGTACACTGAAACCTGAATGAAAATGATCAAAATAAAAGTGTCTATTTTGGTTGGAGTCGTGATTATTATGTCTATAAGAGAAAAGGAGTTTGTGGCGATGCTTGTGAGAGGCTTGATTCAGTATCAGACGACTTACGACTGCATGATGATAATGAAAGAGAAGGTAACGTTTTATTGCACTTTTTGACTAGAATAATAAGAATTAAATAGACTTCTATATTTTGATTCTCAATGTCGATATCATAAATTTTATCATCAATGACGTTAACAAGTTACATACCGTTAGGCAAGTTCTCCACAATGCTAATGTTATAGAAATCCACTTCGAATTCCGGAAGATTATCGTTCAGGTCTAGCAGTTCCATCTCCACCCTCGCCTGCGCTGTCTTCAGTGGGTTGTCCAGTTGTGACGCCTGGACTTGTAGCACAAATGTGTTTCCTGAAAATAATGTAGTTGTGTAGTAGTTACCTTCATTTAAAAAGTTTTTTTGTTAATTTACTGGGTTCAAGGAGCATTAATTTATGAATACCGTATAAATAGTGGTGTTAGGACACAGCATCAGACGATTATTATAATTTAACACCGCTTAGTTATTATACCTGATAAATTAGCTTCAGTATCCAAATCGATTTCTTTATCCAGGAACAAGGTGCCATTCCGAGGGTCCAAAGAGAACAACTTCCTCTCATTACCGGCTACCAGTTCGTACTTCAGAGCTGCATTTACTCCCAGATCTTGATCAAACGCCTTGATTGGTTCCGGGAATAACAGCTCTTGGTGGATCTTCTTGCCCTGAAACATTAATTAAACTGATATTATCTTTTAACGAAGGAAATGCAGGCTTGTGCGTGTCCCCATTGTACACCTGCACAACATGCTTTTATTAGAAGGTCAACCACCATTGGGGCGCAAATTCAGACTCGCAGCGGCCGCTGAGAAATACCATTTGAAAATAAAACTTGAAGTTTGATCCCTAAGTCATGCAGCGTTGATTTATTAGTCAAACTTGAAGCCCCATGCCGGTGCGTATGTTTTGTTTGTTTATACTAAGCATCTTTTTGTTCCGAATAAACGAACACGAAGCAATTATTATGTATTTGGCTCACTTTGATCGCAATATCTGACTGCTCTGTCAATCATGGATGAGAGACTCAAATTAAGGTCATCCCTTTTTATTGTTTGGGTTCAGAGTCGGGTAAGCTTAAACATTTCAGTCGGCAGGCAAGTTGATTGATGAAAGAGAGAAGCCACAATCATAATTTTGAAGACCAAAAAACAAAATCATAACATCTACGCCTGTTTTCCTCGAGGGGTTTCCACCCACATTTCGCCAATTTTGTTTGAGTCCAATTTTGTAGACAGGTATGTACAAAGTATTATTGTTTAATAGGTAATTTAAAAATGGTAGAAAGTAATACAACAGGTTGAACCATAAACATCGGGCTAAAGTTCAAATGCCAAGACGTGGCAAAGTTCTTTCGATGACGTACGAGTATGAACAAAAGTTTGTGTGGATGTTTCTGCTAGACTATTGACGGTAAAAGTTTGATTTTATGTTTTTAAATACTTTTGTACTCAGATAAGTAAATGCTTTTGGCAGTATTTTAATTATGCGTAAAATCTTTAATAAGAAATCAAACATTATCTGACTACATATTAATACAAAATGTGTAAATAAGTTGTGACGTCCAGGCAAGAGTGCTCCATCATCGATCACTTCAGGTATGTCATATGCATAAATAATTATAAATTTCTAACAAAAGAAGTACGTAGATAGCGACACTTACAAGCAACGGGTAGAACTCTGGTATCTGCGTCCTGTAGAGGTCAGCAGTGAACTTGGGAGGCAGGTCATCATTGTCTTGCACCACGATGTGCACTGTCGCGTTCGAACTACGAGGTGGAGAGCCGCGGTCCTGAAAACCGCAAATATTTGATTTAGATAGCTATTCCATCTTTAAAGATATTATAGTATTTAATACAGTAAGTAAAATTGATTTCATTAAGCTTAATCAGCCTAAAACTTTCACACTCCTGGGACATAAAGCTGAGTGTATTGGAGGATGTAACATGTCTTTGAAGTATTATCGGTTTCCTCACGATGTTTTGCTTCACTAATTCGAATAATAACCCCCTAAAAAATGGTGAAGAATGGAATTTCGACACATTAATCTGCTTCGATTTATTCATTTATGGTATCTTTTCAAATAATTTCACTTACCGAAGCAGTAACTACTAAAGAAAACTCCTTGTCCCCTGCATCATAATCCAGTGGTTTCTTCAGCACCAGGACTGGCTTGTGAGAACTTTCTAGAGCGAAGTGACCCTCGCTGTCTCCTGAGATGATGCTGTACTGGACATCAGAGTTGGGGGTGTTCGGCTTGTCGCGGTCGAACGCGTGGATTCCTTTGAATATTGTAAGGCCTGGAAATGACAAAATAATGTCGATATATAATTTACTTTTCAAGACTTATTAATATTTGTATTTTGTTTGAATTTTTAATATTTGTATGACCTACAGATAGTTGTTCCGGGTCTGGCTGTTTGTGTATGTGAGTTTAAATGTTTGTGAACGCACCCAAGATACAGGAGAAATTACTAGTGTAATATTGTAGTGTCTTGCTAGGCAACGTTTTTAAAAAATAAATAAATAACTTATTGCCAAACTTCTACTCTTAAACGGGCAATCTATGGGGGGCCAATTGTATTCTGTCCGAAATAAAGTGATTCTATTCTATAATAATTAAAATTATCTGTGGCTCCGTTTCGTGTTTATGTCACAGCATCATGCATACACGATGGCCGTTTGTCAGGGACGACAATCATTGTTCTCAGTCAAACTGTTTCTTTTGGCGTTTTTGTAGTATTTAAACGATTTTTTTTTTCAATTCAAAATAATGTAAATTTGTAGTTTTTTTAGATAGATACTTAGAGACACCGTCGCTCTTGGAAAACCTAAATGCGTAGTGAAATTCAAATAAAACGACTTTCGATCGATACAATCTTCTACTATGGTTTAAAATTGCATTTTCACGAGAATTTCTAATTAATATTTTTTCACGACTTTTGTATTCTGCTCGAACACTCGTATTTGACTTTACCAGTTGTGTGCAGAATAATAAAATTCCAAATATCTTTTCACAGAAGCAGCTCTGAAAATCTTAAGTAAATATTAATTTCATACTTCAAGTATTTTCAAATTCCCCTTTGAGCATTTTGTAAAAAAACCTATTGGGAAAACTATATTGGAGAATTTTAGTCTGCAGACATTTTGGTTTTTTCAAGATCAATGAGAAATAATGTTATATTTTGGTGGACGACGCCGAGGTCCGCAGACAATGTCTTTGAACTTTATTAATCGAAAGACGCGTAAAACTTCCTTTGCAGAAATATTTTACAAAGAGCTTTATTTATTTATTGGTCTCTAGAGGATATTGCTATAATCTTAATCATACAGCATGATTAATCGATACCTACATACTTTAAAATTATAGTCGAACAGACCTATGGTAAGTTTTAAAGAACTAAAAATGCACGACTGATTGCTTACAAGAAATTTCGTAAGTGATAATTAGTCCATTGCCAAGGAAGCGAAAAAAACAAAAAAAATAAAGATATAAATCTAAACATTTTGCCGCTCTCGTAATATGAATATTTACAATACATAAATGTTAATGCATATTTTTATAGATAGTCGGTAAAAAAAAAAGATAACCTGGTTTGAAATGCACTGAAAAATTAAGGAAATAATTTCGGACGACACAATATTTAAAATACATTTCATACCATCATCATTTGCTTAACCTTTTCCCAATTATCATAGTATCGGCTTTCATTCAAAACAGATAATATTTCCGACCTTTCTCTTTTATATCCCGCAAACAAGTACAACACAAACCCCTCAAGTGCCAAACACTTGACTTCCATCCCACCTGCACCCCTCAAGCCGCCAATGTACCCACCTGTTGGAGTCAATTCATCCACGGTGACATGGTACGGCGTGTCGAGGAACTTGGGCACGTTGTCATTCACGTCCTCGATGTATACCGTCACTGACAGGTAGGCTGATATCTGGAAAGAAGAAAGTATTACTATGAACAGAAAGTCTTATTGATGAAGACATTTGCGGGAGTTAAATGATGATTGGGGGAGAGGCGTATTCGCAGCTGTGGATGACGATGATGTTGATAATGATGATTGAACACAGCCCACTGAGGTGATGCTGATTTACTGAATTTAACCTATTGCTTTACTTACTATGATTTCTAGATAAATATTAATCATCAAGAATTATACGTAGTTTTTGTCGTTGATGATTTTAATTAGAAAATAACACAGGATTGTAGCTCTGCTAGTCTTAAAGGGGTCCCATTCCTAAGTCATGAGTAATGCTCAAATGTTCTCTGACGTCATACTTTAATTTCGTTGGTTTCGATACGTTTTTTCACTAAATAAAGCTCATGTCTTCAATCTACCTTCAACTAAAGTTCAAGTGCTATCAATAACGTTATTAACGGTATTTACATCGGGATAGTGGCATTAAACTTACGAAGAAAATGATGTATGTAACAAATACCTTTTTATTACGACTTGAGTGCTAGGATCAATTTGTATGAGATCGTGCATGAGCGTACATTTGTCATACAGAAAGCCTACAAATGTGTCGTTTACCTTTATGTCAAGTCATGTAAAAACGTTTCTGAATTATTGAGGCTCATTATTTATCACTAAGTAATTTCAGTCTTATGATTTGATAAATGTAATATTGTGTCCTTATGTATTTCTAAAAGTACCTAAGTATGTGTAGGTTGATTATTTAGTACCTAGTGTAAAAAGTTAGTTAAAAAACTGAGGCCTCTTTAAAATAATGTATTCGACAAATTTATATGAAGACAGTATTTAAAACAGGTTTTTTAAACTACCTCAGACTAGGCTCAGACCCCACTTAAAAAACTCAAAAAAAAAACTCAGTTGGAAAATTACCGTCCATTCCACTCACCGGTTAATGGCTCATAAAAATCCAGGCTATCAAAATATCGCTACATCGAACAACAATATTCCACACAAAAAGTTTTCTCGAACGACTAAAACATCTCGAGTCGACACAAATGGTACAGTGTTCCACGAAATGAATATTTTTAGAGTTCCGTATGCAACGGGACCCTACTATTAAGAGTCTCCGTAGACAGCAGACTTTCTATTGACCGATAGTTAAGTCGGGCTCTTAATCAGTAAGAGCATGATATGCTAGTGCGCATATTACAACGTTTCGGTATCGGCCGATTGATAAAAATACAAAAATAAGTTTATTGGCACAAAAAACCTTTGTTTACAATACCAATCATCAAATAATCATATTGATGGGCTACACTATTCCTTCAAACTAGACTATCGGCAAACTATCGACTAACTGCTAGATCAGTATGGCGCACTTATCACGCGCGCACACTTACCAATGGTTTAATCGGCCCACTCTGTTAGCGCTATATTCAAAATCCCCAAATTGTTCTGACTGTTGGTCTGGATTGCGCATTCGTCACCGACCCGACCGCTTAGTCGGCCTAGTGTGTGCGGTAGCAGCCCAACCCAACTAAATTATCGGCCGATGGAAAATCTGTAGTCTGTGGGGACTCTAAGGCTCCGCCGTCTATCTGTCCGTCACAGGACTGTATCTATTGAACCGTAATAGGTAGAAATTTGAAATTTTTAACAGATTGTGTACATATTACTATGGCCGAAATACAAAAATAAAAGAAACGTGTTCTTATTTGCATTAAGATCCCTTTGTATGCGATTTTGACTCGCACTTGACCGGTTTTACGTTTACTTTTACAATATGACATCGTTAAACGTGAAAATACGTCGCAAAGTGTCAATGAACTGTGCAGATGACAGGAAAATCTACGAGAAGCAAGATTTGGCAGATCCGCTGACGAGAATACAGGAAACATGTTGTGATTATGAGATGAAAGGCTATGGTTTGTGAATGGAATGTGATAAGGTTGTAAAAGAGATGGTTGTATGTAAGTGTATCCTGTTCGTTGTAGGTATTCTAGTATTATTTATTTTTAGACTGGGTTGTTACACTGCAGGCCAAAGGTCGCTTTGTCACTTTTCAATTCTTTCTGTCTTGAAGTATATCCTTCAAATATGTATTGGTAGAATCTTGTTTCAGGAGTAATATCCAGGAGGCTAATTTATGTGTTTTTTTTTTTTAAAATAAAGTATCTAATCTAAAGAGTTTGGTAAATTAGGTACACTGTCTAAAAGAAACAAAAGTTCCAATGTTGTTAAGCATTAAAGTATTTTCCGTCATGAAGTCAACCCACCAGTAAATGTTTACATCAACAAAGTAGGGCAAACATCAAACAATGACCACGGTATAACTCGAAACAGTTACACAAACAAGCCTAAACCCTCCCAGATGTATTCCTAAAATGGAGGAATAAGATTAAAAATGTTATTTTATCGCCATGGCTAAATTAAGGACGGGTAGCGATCCCGAGGGTGGTATCCCGAAGTATGGGGAATGATCCGGCTCGAAGGCAACTGGGTGAAGGACGAATTGCTATCTGAAGTGACTGGCACAACCCTGGGAACTTTCAGCCGCATTGTTTCAGAGGCATTTTTAATAAGCCTCTTCAATAATCCTTACAGTACTACAAAAAGAGGTGAATTTCCTTTGTTGTGACTGTTGCTGAAAGTTTGTAATCGCGCTGCATATCTTTCAAAAATCCTTGCAAGGTTGGATTTGTATTCAAAGCGGGGTAAGTCGCCATTAATTTCGCTTTTAATATTTCATTAAAATTGACTTTTACAAACTGCAAAGAATTAACTTCTTCAACTTTGCTATTAGCGACCTTGTTGTGTCATGAAATGTTATTATTTCTGGATCATGAAACTTTTAATACCCTTCCCGTGTTCTTGAACTGTTATTAAATGGCTAGGCTTAATATTTTTTGTGAAATGTTAGGTACATTAAAATGTACTGGCGTTTTTTTAGAAGCAACGAAGTTTGACTTTTCAGGATTCATTTATCAATAAGAAAAACTTTGATACATGGTCTAGCTGGACTATCATAAAAGTCAATTTTTATAGTGTTCATCAATCAATATATTTCTTTGCCAAATTATTCTTGTTATAACTATAATGTCTTTCCCGTAAAATATTCTACCAAATCACTACTATCTTGACATTTGAACGTTGTGACGAACGTGGCAGATATTAAATTTTGTCTAACACTCTCACATGTGTTCCCGTTGACCTACTTCAGATGATATTGTTGGGAAAGGAAGAGTTTCAAAAACCCTTTTGCGGTGAATGAAGGTCTGTAGGAAATTAGAAATGAATTGGAGATGTTGCTTTTGTGAACTAATAATGCACAGCATAACGTTTTTATTCAAAAGTAATTATAGCGAGGCCACCAGTGGAACATAGCTAAATACTGTTAAAATGGTAGCAAAGTTGGGTAAACAACTTCTGACACATATGGTTCGTGCGAGGACTTATTATAAAGTACGGCCTATTCTTGCTATCCGAATTATAGCAATAGAAACCATCTAGGCGTATTATGCTATGCTAAATTGAAACTTAGCGGCATACAATTACTATGGAATCTCTCAGTTTTCTCTCGATCAGCTGTACCAACTTAACATATGATATAGGTCCTCATCTGACATGTCCAATTAGATAACTTACAAGGTCATCTCCCGCGTCAAAGTCGCAGCCCAGTCGGAACTTGACGACGTTCTGCGGCGAGTCGCTGTCGACCAGTGCGTCCACACTCTGGGCCAGCACCACGGACACGTGGGTGCGGTTCACGTCCCGGTAGGTGAACAGGTGGGCATCTTCTTCTCTGTCTACAGGCTGTAGACTTAGGTTCTTTCTGGAAAGATCAGGAAAGTTCAAGTGAGTAAGATTCAGACTGTATTTTGAGTAGTAGATATTTTACGAATCCAGTTGAGCAAAAGGAAATTAGAAATAAATGTTAAGTACTACGTGAAAATTGCTATGTACCTATTGTATGAAAATATTAGACAGGCTCTGGTATTAAGAAACAATCGAATCTATTACTTATGTTAACCGAAACTTGATTCTTTAATTATTGCATATTCATAGCGGGCTTTCTGTAATAGTCACAGAAAGCTCATTTAAATATTTGGTGATCAATTAACCTTTATTTCAAATTAATCACATTAATTTCACTAATATTGGTAAACACGGCATCTCTGTTGGCTTATCCGAACTAATTCAAAAATTGGTCCATCTCTGTATTGCTTTAAAATCTTCTAGAGTTTCTTACAAACTGTTTCATAATGTTATCACTAGATGGAATTTTACTCAATATCGTAATTTCGAAAAATGTTTATCAAGCTTGGACACTAAAAATGTTTGAGCAAAATACATTACATGTCTACCACAACTTAACATAATGTAGACAACATTTGTTAGTTAATAACGTAATAAAAACGGTAATGGATGTTAGCCTAACATTTCCGCACGAAATAAAAATTAGTAATCGTCTAAATAACAACCCGAAAAGTGTTATAATGACATAATAACCGAAAAAATAACTCTAATTTGTGTTATTATGAGTAAATTAGTGGAAATTCTCACGGCGTCCGTCCGGAAGCTAAGTTCGGCGGATGTGGAGATACAAATCTTATTTAAACTGTGCCACCCATTGTGTTAAAACGTTATTCGGTATAATTAGTGATGCAATCGATATTCATGTTTGTTTAAAAGCTTTTTGATCGTGAGAAGTCATCTCTGACGAATATAGCCTCCCATATTGTTGTAAATACCTGATGGTGGAGATATTAGAGTTAATTAAACACGGCTATTCTTTTGCTTTGTTATCATTGTTAATTATGAAGATAGTATTTTGATCTGTGAAATGATTTTAAACAATATGATAAAAGTATATAAAAAAAAATAACAATATTTCAAAAAACAATAGGATAAATCCTTTGCCTATCTTTGCTTGCACTAACAATAGGTAGGTATTTTAGTATCACTAGAAGATCTACCTTAAACCAGAGATGGAAAGCAATGTAGCAGCCTCGGAGTTTGAGTTCGTGTCCGTTCGTGCACTGCTGTTTTAATTGAGAAAATATCAATGTACTTTCTCAGTCTGATTCCATCGTTGGTACCTATTTATATGCATAAATAACTAATAGTAGATTATCTTCATTAAAATCTAGATAACTTGAGTTGGTTCAGGGGTTACAACCGATCTTATTATTTTATTATCTGTGGTACCTACTTGAATCTGACCCGAATTCCCGAATTTGTCTTTTATTTGATAAACAGACGAATTCATATACCTATTTTCTTTTAAAATAATTTATTTCATAACAATATTATAAAAATTGATAAATTAAAACCACATAAAGTAACTAAGTAACTTAGCAATATTATGTTACAAAATGGCGTCAAAAAACGACTCCTCAACGCCTTTCAACTCGTAATATAATGACCCTAAGAGACGGGAGACGTTGCCACTTTATTTCTTATTCAAGCTCAAAATCAATAGTTGTGTATCGAACTTAGGCTGGAAATTAGCACTTTTGAACGTAAAACCATAAAATAAAAGACTGGCTCCAAAAACTCAAGCTCCTGCCATTAACCACACACAGTAGCAGATAAAACTAGCCAGCTTCTGTCTGGAAACTAGGAATCATCTTTTGTTCATCAAGTTATGTGCTGCAATCACAATTAATTTCCACAAAATACTAACCTACCCACTTGAAATTATCTGTGGAACACCTAAATAAAACAAACAAATTGCAGAGGAAGTTGACCTCACCGAGGAGTTTTGTCTACAGCAGAGTATCACGCTTAAATCAAAATCATGATCCAGATATTAAATGTAACAAAAGAAAAGCCTATGGGCCTATGCCAAACTCATCCGTCACACCCTAAGATTATACCTACAGGGTGTTAGGCGATATAAGAACCTACCTACATGATGTTGCAGTTTTTTCATCGGTTATTAAAAAAAATCATGGTTACAGTTGTAGTAGTACTTCGATGTACTTGTTCATAGTGAGATCCCTCACACTAAGTATGGACAAAAATAAAATAGTACAAACGTTTGTTGCACACGTTTGTAGTGTTTACAAATAGTTATATTAGATTTTTTGATTCATAAAGTGTAGACAAGTTAAATTTTTATTTTCATTAAAATATAGTACACACGTGTAGTGTACACAGTTTTATTCTTTTTGGCTCATAATAATATAATTACATAAATTAACTAAAGTAATCGAATCCCTGCTTTTAATAATGTTTCGCTCAAACTAAAGACCCGTCAAATAGTTATAGCCTGTGCTCGATAGATGGCGGTGTGCCCCCAGACGTCGCCGGCTGAATTGCGCTAGTATGGTTTCGTTACACGGCAAAAAGGGACGTTTTGTTAGATCACAGGGTAAATTGGGCTTATACACTACTTACTATATTTTTGAGAAGTCAGTCTTATTATTATCGTGAAAGGCTGATTTTATTATTATCTCACACAAAATGAGTCTCTGTATTCTCCAAGGAAGTATCCACTACGGATATTATTATTGCACAAAGGACATTATTATGTTATTATTTAGACAATTCATTATTCCATGAAATTTTATTAGGTAGGTAATTACTTGACTATTTTAACTTATTTTAGGTTAAAATCAATCGTTTCTGGTATCCGACCGACGACGGTCCATTATGGCCGAAGCCGAAGGTTTGGCCAAAGGTGGCCGTAGCCGAAGCCCAAGCTTCGGTCGGATATGAATCGGCCCGTAGCATAGTAGACAAGCAGGCAGAATATTTTTCATTATGTAGGTACAACATACTCCTACAAATTAGATTGACTTGAAAGTAGACATTTCAATTAGAATGACACAATGGACGGTCATTAATATTATCACATTGAAGAGAGGAGGGGGAGGGGGGTAAGGGGGTAAGGGAGAGGTTTGCTGGCAGAAAACCAGCTAAGCTAAGTTAAGCTCGCCTATGTACCTGAGCTTTCAGCTAGTAACAGTTAAAGTAAAGGTTAATGATAATAATAATTCACTACTATGTTACAGTATTTTTTGTTGTAATGGTCATTGATGGCCGGTTTCAGCGGATGGATGGTTAGTTAGGTATCCGATTTTTGGCTCAGAGAAAACTGGGAACCGCAGTAAAGTAGCTATTTATTAATGAACACAAAAAAAACAAGGAAATCCGTGTCCCAACTTCATACGTTTTACTAATAATATAATTTAAAAAAAACTCATGATTTTAGATCCAAACGTTGACATCCAAATGATTGATAAAGTTTTTAATAAATTTATCTGTTTATCCAATAAATATGTCAGGATGACGAATTTGGAGCAATCAACAGCTCATCAAATATGCATTGAATGGTTTTCTGTCAAATATAATTAACAACCAATCATCTTCTGACTTTTCGTTTGTTGTTGTTGCTAAATTGAACATATTTAAATCAAGGCTGTCCATGAACGAAGATTTCTCATCTAGACGATGTTATAATAAACTTTATGTATGAGACATCGTTTCCAAAAACACTTCTTTACATGTTTGGAAGCTAAATCCCAAAAACAATGTAGGACCCACCCAAAATGTAAGTAAAAAATATGAGTATCGTATATCATATCACCCACACACAACATCCCTATGTTGTTAAAAAATATTATGAGATGATAAGTCAGGCAGTTTTTAGTCTTCTATCTATTTTAAAGGTTGCCCTCATCATACTTGATACTACCTGTTTCCATCTAGCCTTAGTATAATTCATAGTTTTAACTGGCGTTTATTTTTGACCGAGTTCAGAACTTGGTTCCAACGACTACTTGTTACCATGCAACGGTAAACTAAATAGGTTATTTTGTATGCACATTATAAATATAGTCTTACTGTAATTTTTGTAACGATGACACTTGAATTATTGGTTCAGTCTATCGAATATTCAAAGTTGATAAAATCAAAACATGAATGGGATCGTCCAAATCAAGTGTTAATCAATATTCCAAACCTTGTACAACAAGTATGTTGACAAAACTTCTAACTATACAGATTCACGCATTTGGGCGCCAATTTTAGATGTCCATGTGCCAAAAACAAAACGGTGATCAAGTGGACAGCAAAAATATACCCATGATCTTGGAACTGTCCATCATGACATCTAATTATACCTGATGAAGGATCCACAAATTAAAATTCCATTCGTGACTGACTCAATAAAGATGACCATTAGGTACAACAACAACGGTGAAGGAATTACGTAAAGAAGACCAGCAGTAGATCATAACATAATGTTTCACATTACCAGACTAACTCGCAACGTTTATGAAATTAGCGAAATGTTAACAGAACAAAATGGCTATTTGGTTTCTTTATGACTGCATTTAAATAAGATGAGCTTTTAGCAACGAACAGAAAAATAACGAAGATTAGAAACTTTTAGTAACTATTAACATTTCACAACCAAAACTAGTTCAAATCGCGTTACAAACTATTTGTAAAACCTTGAGAATAACTAATTGAAATAAAACTTTAACGAAGAAAAATTATGACTTCTTAGTTATAGATTTATTTCAATTACAATACACGATACTGATTACTTTGATTTCATAATAATTGATGACACTGGAGCAGAATCATTCGGGGTAGATGAAGCAGAGATTGACCGAATTCTAAAGGAAGTGAATAATTTTTAGTGGTAGTACTAGGTTTTCCGGAAGAAGACGGCAGAAACTTGTTAAGCAGTATACAAGCAAGTTAAGCAATTATAAACTTTAAAGAGGGTTTACCCAGAAAACGGGGAAGTAGTGGTCCAACATTCTATTGTTCTCAAACCGTAGCTACGGCGGCCGGTGGAGTAAGGCATTGACTAAATAAAGATCATGCTATGATAAAGCTATAGAAACTCAGGACGTCCAAAAGTGCGCTGGGAAGATGATATCACTAAAGTCGCAGAAGCACCTGAGTGGGGTACGCGTAGTACTTGAAAGTATGGCAGAAAGGACAGGAAGTCTTAATCGTGCAGGGGGTCTTAGTCTTGTCGTGTCTATGACAATCTA
This sequence comes from Lycophotia porphyrea, assembly GCA_950005105.1. Classification (NCBI taxonomy): domain Eukaryota; kingdom Metazoa; phylum Arthropoda; class Insecta; order Lepidoptera; family Noctuidae; genus Lycophotia; species Lycophotia porphyrea. The sequence goes on along the minus strand of OX465387.1, from coordinate 680,963 downwards.
CATTGAATCGGCTTACAATTTGGCAACGAGATTGGGATTTTGAGCAGCGATCATCAGTTTCTGTAAAGTGCAGACAACCAGACACTCAGGACTTGATATTAAATGCCCCATGATATTTAAGGAACAACACCACATTTACTGGTATCTTCTCGTCCAACTTACCGCAGTGTCTCAAGACGAAAGTCTATGACCAGTGTGTATTGCCAGTGATTACATACGGGACCGAAACGTGGTCGCTCACAATGGGCCTCATTAGAAGGCTTAAAGTCACCCAAAGGGCAATGGAGAGGGCTATGCTCGGAGTTTCCTTGCGTGATCGAATCAGAAATGAGGACATCCGCAAGAGAACCAAGGTTACCGACGTAGCCCGAAGAATTGCCAAACTTAAGTGGCAGTGGGCAGGGCACATTGCTTGCAGAACGGATGGCCGATGGGGCCGTAAAGTTCTGGAGTGGCGACCGCGAACCGGAAGACGTTGCGTTGGAAGGGCTCTCACTAGGTGGACCGATGACCTGGTGAAGGTTGCGGGGATCCGCCGGATGCGAGTTGCACGGGACCGGTCAATGTGGCGACACTTGGGGGAGGCCTATGTCCAGCAGTGGACGTCTTTTGGCTGAAATGATGATGATGATGACCACATTTACGCTCCAGAGCAGACTCAGATATTGGTAAGAACCTCCACCAGAAAAGAGGTTCCTTGCTTCAGTCTATAGGCTAAAATATTGATGATGACTATTTTTCAGGTAAATTAGGGTCATTTTCAGAATCAGATCAAACCATTTACCTCCATATCGACCTGGTAACGAAAGAAACTCTCATTGTTGTGGCCCAGCTGTCCCACCGCAGTAAAGTCGAGCGAGGGAACTGTATCGCGGCCATTCATACACGTTGCCAATCCGTCATTTCATATGTATCGCAGTGATCTTTATCCTTTTATGGGTTATTGCTTAGCTACATATGTGAGACGTGTTTATGGCATTTTGCAAGATCTGGTTGTAAAAAAAGATGGGATCTTTCGTTTAAGTTCTTTCTGCTAGGTCTCCACATGCACCTACCTACTGACTAGGCAAAATAATTAGTGCGTCATGGTCGTATCCAATTATCCAGAGATATCTCCCAGTTATAACGAATTTTGCATGATAACACTAAGGCGAATAAAAATATATCCCATTTCTTGTCTTGGTAGGCTTGTTTGACACGCCAATACCATGAATGGTTTCAATTAGAGGCAACTATATATCAAGGACCAACTGAAATGTGGAACTCCACTGTTCCACAGTTTACCTCGCTACTGCTGCTGCTAAGGTCGCGGCCTTAGATGTATTTACGATATCTCTGTAACAGCCCCGACAGCTTGATAATACAAATGCAAACCGTTGAACTCCTACGACTGCGCTCTGTTAGCTATGAGAGTCAACGAGTCAACAGTTTAATTCCCTAATGCAGACAATTTGTTCAACATTTTGTTTGCACTCGATTAAGAGGGTAATGACACTCATATGATACAAAGAAACCAAGTGCAGAGCATGTGTGAAGTTAGACACATAACATTATGAAAATAGTTTTGAACATTTCATCATCTTTCTGCCCTTGTCCCACATTACTTGGGATCGACAACACGTTTTTTCTTCCATTCTCTCCTATCAACTGCCACGCTATCTTTTACCCTGTTTCTTCCATATCATTCCTCACACATTCCAACCATCAATATTCATATTCATCACTGTTTCAGTCACATAGGTACGTTAATAATACGTTGCTGTGGTTGATAACAATATTACTTATATAGAAAACATTTCGTATTACAGAATAAGAGATAGAGTGAGTCTACTGTTACCAAACGGGGGAAACTTTTTTTTTTGTTTCAGCCTACTCTGTCCCACTGCTGGGCAAAGGCCTCCCCAATAGCTTTCCAATTTTGTCTAATTAGCTTCTTCGACCAATCCGAAGGAAGAAATTACAAAATAAAAACTCTTTACTACACTTTAGTACCAAACATCTACTAAACATCTAGTGCTCAAAGTCGCTCAACGGGCCATGGAAAGGGCTATGCTCGGCGTTTCTCTACGTGATAGAATTAGAAATAAGGAAATCCGTAGACGAACCAAGTAAGCGGGTAAGCAAGCTAAAGTGGCAATGGGCAGGCCACATAGCGCGAAGATCGGACGGCCGACGGGACAAATAGATACTGGAGTGGAGACCACGCATTGGAAAGCGCAGCGTGGGACGGCCACCTGCCAGATGGACCGACGACCTTGTCAAAACTGCAGGGAGTCGCTGGATGCAGGTGGCATCGGAGACGTTGGAAATCGATTGGAGAGGCCTATGTCCAGCAGTGACAGCAACGCGCTGATAATTATGATGATGATGATGATCTAGTACCTTTACTCGAAGGCCTTACGTTTTTACCGCCTCACCAAAGACTGTTTTATAAATCATGCCAAACAGAACAACATTAACACATCATGTAACATTAGCTCATCCACAGTCGAATGCTATAATATTGCTGCTAAACTGATACAAATATTAGAATGTGATGTCCTTGCATCTTTACTGCTCATCCGTCTTCATTATGATATGCAAATTATAGCTGTCGACACGAGTTATAATTACAACTTTAATGTGTCTCTTTATGGGAGTTTCGATATCAACATTAATAATGTAGACTACTTGTATTAGAAAATCATGTTGATCTACTCTCATTGATACAGTGGAATGTAAAATCTTGTGATAAACTAATGGCAGGTACCAATTTTGGAAGAAGTAGGTACGTATAAGGGGTGTCTAAAGTAGATGACAGATTTGGAAAACTCATATAAACTTACTGCTGTGACGCACACTACAGACAAATAATCTTTATTAACCATAATTATTTAAAAACTACAGGTGATTTCTGTGCCAAAAGAGGATATAAAATTATATTAGATATAGCCACATACGATTACAGGCAGACATTAAAAGCCTTTTAATCTCTAAGCACACGGCAGAAACAGTCACTACGCTACGCATTTAGTAATGAATGATACACGCGATAAAAACGACCAATGAATATCCGAAACTAAATGCAGAAGCAATCATTATCAATGATGCAAAACTTATTGATAATCAACTACTTTGAGATAATAACATAAACGACGAATTTAATAAACAATCATCCCTAAGTAAATAAATAGTGTTACATAACAAACCTCTAAACTTACATAAGAATATTGAATAGAAAGTAAAACCTAAGAAGCTATTAGAATTAGCTATTATTACCTACGAACAGATTTCCCTCAGAAAATTATTTAAAAGTAAAACCGCAGTCTCCGGTTTTAAATCTTACCTCGGATAAAGAAAAGTAGAGAATAGTTTAACTGATAAAGCAATAAAACTTAGTGCTTTGTTTACGTGACTAAAGTATAGTAAAGGTATTAAGCACGGTAGTATAATAACTACAAATCAAGCAAGAACGTAATTCGGAATACAGCATTCACAAGGGCCTAAAAATCTCAATGTTGATTGAAAACATGCGAAAAACTTAGAATATAGTCAATGAATATATTAGCTTATCTTAGCAATAATAAAGCTTCCATAATTTACTATTTTGATAATTTTATGATGAAACTCAGGATTCAATCATGCAGTCATCTTTAAAATCGACCACAATAATTATGAACACAAAACTATGAAATTAACAATCTAGATAATATCAGTAGATTTGAAGATTATGTAACTGGAGGTATCCAAGTATCTACGTAATAATGATTAATCTAAAGACGCTCAAATTATCGCTATTGTGCCAATAAATTATAAAAGTTATCGATTTGTCGATAAATATAATGCATAGTATTGGTAATATTTTTATGTAATGATCATAATAATCTTTTGAGCTAAAGAAGAGCAGCTCGGGTCACCGTACAAAGAAACATCTAGGTAGGAAATTGAAGATAGCGGTTTAATGTCATTATAGGTCAGAGTATAATAATAACTTTAGCAATACATATAATCGCGACAAAAGAGATTTATATGACCAAACCACAGTTAAACGACAAACACATTGTTTTTAAATACACACCTTAAGATGCTAAGTCTAATTTTAAAACGAGTTTGTACAATGAAGTTTCAGATCGTTTAGAATTAGCCTTCCTAAGCTTGTCTTTAGATTTACTGATATTTTAAAAAGACTCTTTTCAAATATTTTTTTTGCGTTTCCTGTTTCGAATACCATACCATATTTCAATCTTCAATTAATTGGATCAATCTCTGATACCATTTTTACTGGTCTATATACAGCAGGACAGGTAACATCACCATTATTTTCTTTCTAAACCTCTGTAGCATTCTCATTTATCATTGTATTAGTATCTCATTCTTTATCTTTTTCTTTTGATACACAATCTGTGTGAAAAAGACCCACAAAATACACTAAATTGTTTACGTAAGTAACAGTTTAACCTTATTTCATTATCACATTGACTATTGTAGTCGTTTTAATAGCGGAGTCATCTTCCTTAGTATAGTTGTTACTACTGCGTACTGATTTGTTATATTTTTTTATGTAGTTACACGGGCGGATGAGACGCGGCGTTTGGAACGCTGACCTCGAACCTGTGGCCGTTCCTGATCTGATTTAGTTTTCTTCTAAAGATTCTAACAAACGTTGGATTTATTTTGAAGCGATCATAAATACTACATTTCGTCAGATTTCTGAGCTGTATCCTGTCATATATTAGTTCTGTTGTCCTTAATTAGTTTAGAATAAATGTCTGTATTTTGACATTGATTTTGAGGTTTTTTTGAGGTTGAGGTTTTTATTTTTCACTCACTGCTGCAGATACAGGCCTCCTCCTGTTTGTGAGGGAATGTAATCCACCACACGGGGACAGTGCGGGTTGGTAGATGTCAAATATCTTTAATTTTTTTGGCGCTAGGACATGACGGTTTCTGCACGATGTGCTCTTTTACCGTTTTGAGAAGAATATATTACACAAAGTAATTCGCCTGTCTGGGTTCGAACACACCCTACATCTCGTAAGCCGTAGCCGTCACCACTGGGCCACCACTGCTCTAAAAGGCCCACGTACATATTTTCTGTAAAGGTCATTGCACTTACGCTAGCTTAGTTCTCAGAACAAGAAACATTACTAAGTATTTTATGTAAATACCTCGCCTGCCACAATCTACTTACTGACATCTAGATCCGGTGTATTAACTAGCTTTCGATAGAAAATACCTTCATTTTCATTACTAAGTAAAAGTTGTACATAATTTCAAGACATTCTTGATCATAAAATTCAAATAAAGTGAATTTATTCAAATTATTATTCATCGACGGTATTATTATTATCAAATAAAATTCACGAACACTTTCTATGTAAAAGTTTAAGTTTCGATTTTGTAATAATTTCTAAACTTTCAGAGTGTTGCGAATGCAAGTTTGACATTATAGTGATTATATAATATTTTCTAGGTAATTTGGTAACTTATTTACTAGAAGCTAGATTTTTCCTCTTGTTTGTACTTAATTTGCTAAAATTATGATATTCTTTTATGAGCGCATAAATCCTGACATTTAGCACAAACCTCAATTAGTACTAATGAAAAATGTGTAAATCATAAGTTGGTTTACCAATAAATGTCAAGTGCTGGTGTTAGGCCTTGCATAATCATCGTTTTGACCTTTAAAAACACTGACATAATCATTACCCTATAAGTTAAAAATTTACTCCACGATTGCTGAAAACAATAATAATTTTATACAGGGTGTAAACGGCCCCTTCACGGATCCGTCAACCAAGCATTATGTACTATCGATGACAGTCCCGCCTATAAGCTCTTTTTTGCTTGAACACATGCGCGCGAAGCGCTCTCTAGCCAGGCGGGGCGCCTCCGCATGATTCAAGCGAAAAAATGTTTAACTGATCAGCAGGCTTCGCCAAGTTGACTATCTACAATCGTTAACGCTAATAGAAAACTAACCAAATGTATGGGAACGACGTCATCTCAACGTTAAGTCATGTGGTCGAAACAAACGAATAGAAGGCGGAAAAGGCCGCCACTGTACATCAAACTAAGTAACCATACGGAAAAATTATTGCTGGAAATGACGTTTCACGGTAAAACGCAATGTAGCAAACTCAGAACATTGTGCTGATGGATGATTTGAATAGTAAACGGGTCATGGAGGTAATTAAAGTAAAATTATTACCTTAAACAAGTGCAAGTCGGTCTTGCGCACGAAGGGTTCCGTACCATTATCTATACAACATTATGACTATGTATGGACACCCTTTAATTTTCAACTTTTTTATTTTTTTGGAATTTTTCCTTTATTTTTGCTAAAAGACTGCTTTTTGCCAAATTTCGTGATTCTAGGTCAACGGGAACTACCATATTATTATAGGTTTTCGACCCAAAACCTATATAGGGTACTTCCGGTTGACCTAGAATTGTCAATTTTGGTTAAAAGCAAGGTACTACAGCACAAAAAAAAATTAAGGTAAATTTTGGTACTTACAAGTTTTCGCGAAAATCTAAATTTGCGCATATCTTTTTAGCGTGTTGATGTCGTAGTCGTGTTTGACCTTGATTTTTATACACCTAATAGGAACTATAGACTTCAGTATCTGTTATAAATTTCAACTTTGCTAGGTCCACCCGTTCCTGAGAAAATCGGTGGTGACACACAGACAGACAGACGGACAGATGGACAAGAGAGTAATCTTATAACGGTTCTTTTTTTACCTTTTGAGGAACGGAACCTTAAAAATAGTGTTGAAAAAAAAAATGTGAAAAATGTGGAACTTTGAACTTTGTAACTTTTTGGTAGGTGATATCAATCTAATACTTTTGAGTTCTCACCATCATTATCACTTACAGGATGTTACTCTGATTGGTCAAGTCTGGCCAGTTTACATCAATAGGATGCATAAAAAAAAACCTACTACTGTAAAACTCCCTTATTATCCCTTACTAACGTGATTGTGGAGGTCAGGCCATGTAAAATACTGATATTCAGCTGCATCCGGTAAGACTGAAAGCCGACCCCAATAAAGTTGGGAAAAAGCTAGGCAGATGATGATATATGTCATGTTAACAGATTCTCATGTCAGCTTACATCATTATTATGCAAAAAAAACGTACTACGGTAAAGTTCAATCATGTTTAAATAACATAAACACAGACGGCAGACGCCGCACAACCGCTCGTCTGTAACGGGACCAACATGAGTGAGTAACCGCACACTTACTGTTGCGCAACGAGCTCGGGTCACTATTTGTTATAATATTTATATCTTGACCACACAACATCACTTGAGACATTAGGGTGGCACTGCTTGCTAAGAAAAGTATAATTTGCTGTTTTGGCAGAAGTATAACTAATAGTACACCCACTTTTCAGCAGGTACGTTTAACTCCCATGTTATAGGGAGCAAGCCTATTGCCACCAACTGAGCACAAATCAAGGCTCCGTAGCTGCTTCTGACAAATTTCTGATAGAAAAACTTAAGAACACTTTGCCTAACCTAGGTATATATGCAACCACTAGACTATATAACCCACCTGTCAAATTCAGTATATTTCAAACATAGTTCCAAAGTCGACCCCGGCCAAGATATATTGGTCTAGTAACAACGCCACCAATAAATTGTTAGCTTCAACATTATGTAAGTTATGGTGTTAGCGGAAGTGAAGATGTTTTATGGGTATTCGATTTCTCATCTAAGTATCTCAATTTCGATGAATGGTTCATTTACTTATTTCCGGAGTATGTGTGCGGCCAAGAGGTCGTGATGTGAAATTGGAAGAGTCAAACGTGCAGGTGTTTGAGATTGAGGGACATCCCAGTAGTAACATATCTCAATTTCGAATTATTATTGAAAAAAATGCCTATGACTGCCTCGTTGGTCGAGTGGTCGCAAGCGTGACTGCTGAGCATGAGGTCCTGGGTTCGATTCCCAGGTCGGGCAAAGTGCTATTGGGTTTTTCGATCAGGAATTTCTCAGTAGCAGCCACGGAGTCTGGATTAGTGCCCGGTTAATGGCAATAGGCTTAAATATACCAATATACCACGATTCAATATATTACTATGCTATAATTTCTAGTGTGGGAGATTAAAGTAACACTGTAACGAAAAGCTTTTGTAAAGAGGAAGCCTTCAGGGGGCCTAAAGTGGCCGCTTTAGCTGAATCATAATATGAATTGCCTAAATTTCTAAAATGGGCACAGACGCATTAATATTATGAATTGTCATTTTGTGACCATTTTATGAATTGTAACGTAATTCATATTATGATTCTGCTAAACCGGCCATTTTAGGCCCCCTGAGCACACCGCCGCCACGATGTTATGTTATGGAATTGTGTAGATAATGTATAAACATGCGATTGTAGTAATTATGGCAGATTTACTATAAGGTTTTCATTAGATCTTGTCCAAAATCGGGAGCACTTCTTCCAAACCAATAAAGAATCATCGAAATAAGTCATTTATAATCGGCTAAAAAAAACACAAAAAAAAATTACATACAAAGAAAAAGAATATTAAATAGAAAGTATTACCTAATTTTCTTGAATTCCTCTAAAAAAAGAATAGTTCTATCACTTAACTTTTCATAATTAAGTACTTAACTGTCACTAGTTTTTTATTTTCCTAAAATTCACGTCAAAAAGTGGCCTTACTTTAAAAATTACTTGATCCTATAGTACTTAACACTTTTTACTGCACGCTAGTACAAAAAATTAATCGATATTACCGGTTGGCGGTTGGTTATACAATATTACATTACTCGGTTATTATCAATCGATCGATCCGCGCTATTTAACCGACACACAATATTTCAGTCACGAATGTGGGGAATTAGTAATATTTTCGTACATAATTACAATGTATGCAACAGGAGTATTTATTTAGTTAGAGAATCGTGCCTGTGCGACCTTAAAGTTTTTTGGAAAATTCGTATAATCTTTTCCCAGCTATGTTGGGGTCGGCTTCCTGTCTAACAGGATGTAGCTGATTACTTGTATTTCACATGGAGCGACAGCCTATCTGGCCTCCACAACCCAGTACAGGGTAATACGATACCCCTTGGTAAGACCTGCCTGAAAATCTGCCAACCACGACTACCTGTAACGATTGTCAAAGTCTACAAATGATAAAAAATCTACAAATGATAGCCGGGACCAACGGCTTAACGTGCTTTCCGAGGCACAGAGGAAACTCGGTGTGTAGTGGGTATAAGCGGGGTAAAACTGACTAGCTACACCTTAACACCTGGTTCTCCTCCCAATATTATTAGTTTCCATGATCGTAAGTTTTTTGTATTTTTTTTCGGATAGGAATTAATCAAATTACTCCTCCCGCTCTGAGCAGAGCGGAAGGTAGTTCCAGACTTGTACTGACTAAAACCCATCCATGTTCCTTCCTTGCCCTTTGGGTTCCAGGGCCGCGGTATCTGTTTCGAACAGACCCGCAGCCCATCGTAGTTCCTTTCGTAGCATTTCAAACAAAAGAAAGGGTAGGGTAAGGTTCCAACATAGGAGAATTTTTTAGACTAACGCAGAGTATAAAATTCTAACAAATGTTCGTTATTTATGAGTTGAATGTAAACGTCTTAATCAGTACTGACAGTTAATGGATTAAGTAGGTAACTAATTAACAGCTTCATATCAAACTTCTCATCAACTTCAGCGATAAGCGATACACGTAAATCCTGACTGACAGATTACAACCATTCATTACATTTAAAAAAATGGCGTCCACATTAATCATAAGTGCAACACGCACCTTATGTTTATTGATTGATTAAGCACAATATTTTAATGCAAATGCCTAACTGACGTAAAGAGATCACATGCAATGAGTTGAATATCATTAAGTAACCGATAATTTCCGCATACTGGTTATTACATTAACTAACATCATATCACGTGTGTGTTTCCTGAATTATTTTTCATTGTAGTTTAAGACTATCAAAATATAAGACTATCAAAAATATACGTTCAAATTTCACATGCCTAACTTATTCTTCAGGCATGCTGGAGTCAGTGTCTTGTCTTACCAGATGCAGCGAAATACCAGTATATTACATAGAGCTACTTGGTAGTTATCATTATCAAGCAAAAGAGACAAATGACTCGTCTGCGTACAAACTCTCACTTACTTATTAATCTATCCGTAAACCAGGATTAGATCAAAAACCAAATAAACTCCTAAAGATACGACACCACATTATTCCTATCTCAAAGCGATAAGGTTCTCAACAGATAGAGATGAGTTTGCAAAATAAGATGCGGTTAACTGTAGGTAAGTTTGTAAGAATGGTATTGATCATAGACAAGATATATTGCATGTATCTTTGATGCAATTCTATGGCATTTTAAGAAAAAAATACCTGTCAATTCTTCTGCACTGAAAACAAACACTTTAGGGATTTTTCTGAAAAACCAGTTTTTCTTCTTTTACCAATCACCTTTTTGGTTTGCTAATGCTAGCATGTTTAATACATTATATTAACATATATGTTTTGTATGCCACCTAATTACAAAACTAAGACCAGAGTTTCACCACATTTTCATAATTTAAAGTTTACAAGTACTTCCATAACATACCTTGGATGCACTTCTACCCTAAGCACTTCATCTCCAACTTGCAAGTTCTCCGGTATCCTCACGAACCTCAGGTATTCTCCCACCGGATAGAAATTACAACCTGCAACAACAAATAAAAACAATTGAAACTCAGTTTCTATAAAATCACGATGACGGGTTACGTATTTACGATATTCTCCCTAAAATTAGCAAGTTTAATCAGAAATGTATTGAACATAGGAAAGTATTAACTATATACATTGATAATTAAAAACTATTAAACTAAAATAGATAAACTAACAACAAACTATAAAAGGGCATCGAAAAACTCCTCCTCAACGCTGTCAGATGGTAATGTGCCCAAGAGACTGGCGGCGTTGCCACGTTGTATGGCAACACTTAGCCTCTGGCCAAAGTAAAAGCCAGCCCTTGGGTTACGTATTAGGTTTTATAAAACATCTGCAACCCACAAAATATACTAGTCTACAATCAAAGGCTTAAAATTAAACTAGAAAAGATTTTGTTCTTTAGTAATTTCCGTATTCGACACTAAATTACCTCAAACGTCGCACCAGTGACTTATCCGAAGATAGATAATTGATAAAAATGATGATAAAAACCAAACATATTCAGAAGTTCTTAGTAGAATACCTCACAATATCCATTATGCGCTAACATATAAACATAGTTCCGAAGACAATAAAGCAAAAACGGGGCTGCCTTCCGAAGACAATCAGGCTAGTGGCAAACTAATTATTCTGCTTACGACACTGTCCCACAAATGGACCCATTCAATATGGCGACCCATTGTTGGGAAGGGAAAACTGTCAGTGATAGGTGATCGTTTAATAGTATTTGCTAAATACTGTTTGCAATCGTAGCTGTTAAGAAACTTTTAAATGGAACCGTCTTTAGGAACGGAGATTTTGTCTTGTCATTCACACTTTTACTTTGACTATAAATAGATAAAATAAAGACTTATATTGTTGTATAAGTATGTCGAGATCATTACAAATGAAGAAACAACAATTAATTAAAATTGAAAATTAATGATAGCTTTTGAAATCGTCTTGTTTTAAGCAAAAATCTTCAATATTTATTATAGTCTCGTAACAAAACATATGAGTACAGTGTTCAGTTCTTATTGAGGAAACTTTGTCAGCAAAATCTGTGAACGACACCCAAACAGACGGCCTGTGAAAAAAGTTAGATCGTATCATTGCAGAAAATATCCAAAGGATTGCGTACAGACAGAAACCATCTAGACATTACTCAAGCCATAACAAAATGATCCAAAACCAACAAAACTTCCTCATTGATTTCCATCAGATCAACAATGAAGTTGCGATTGCGCGACAAATCGCAACTTGCAGCTGTTATGGAGTATTTTCCCATAGATCGACAGTTTCACAATGGCGGCGCTTGAGTAGAAACTGATGGCTTCCAATCCAGCCGTGAAATCCGCAATCTTTTGTCGCATGTGATTTCAGAATTATTTTTTGTGGTGGAGTTGGGTGCGGTATTCAAATGTATGGCGTAAGTGGCTTGGCGTATTGTATGTTTCATCTTTACTACTTATAACAAAATTGACAGTTTATATATATAGACATATCTTAATGAAGTTAATAATTGAGTACGAAGAAAAATCAGTTTAAACATCTTGAATTTATTAATTATCTTGCTAAACGTAGACACATTTTGCAATTTTTATATCATTTATCTATTTTTGACTTGAAATCATGTAATCCATTATTCACAGTGAAAATATTTGGAGTTATCAATTTGTTGTATAATTTTAGCCATAAAACATTGCATAACGTATTGAAGCTTGGAATTTCAAACTCGGAATATAATATAATATTTTTATTAAATTAACCGTTTGAACCAAAATCCAAGTATGCTGAAAATAATATTTAGTCGCATTTTGTACATTTTGACTGAACTGTATAAATCTCATAAGTGACACAACAATAGTTACCAGTGTAGATAAGTCTCTGTTTTCAAATTTACTCGCTTAACGTGAAAGGCGACTGTGTGTCAGTCAACAAAACAAAAAATAACAATCTCACGGCTAAAAAAAGATTTAACGATTACTTACATAACACCTGTTAATCCATTAAATCAATTTGACAAGTATCACACTGAGACGAGGAAAATAATAACAATGACTTTCAATATGAACGTGAACTCGATTCTGTACATTCACGCTCTTTTTGTTACGGAGACAAGAACATTTTTGACAAAAAAGGCTGATTCTAGATACTTAATGGTTTATTGCATTCCAATGACTTCTTGGCTTGTGTTAATGTTATGGACGTGGATGAACCAAAAGAAGAATGAAGAGATAGGACAGGTTAGGCTCTGTAGTGTAACCTAGCCTCATCGAGAATTAAGTAACAACGCAACCAAAATACTCACAGAAGATCTGTGATCTATTCACACGTGTGTTGTGTTTTTTTTCTATTTTTTTTTCTGTGTTTTTTAGACTTCTGTGAATTTAAACACTAACGTACCAGTGCATAATATCGTGTCCAGCATATCCTGCTGCCTGAACCTTACAGAAATCAAAACGCTACTGCAGCTGCCAGACACGTCAACATAATAACATCACGCCTGTAATCCCCGAAGGCTTAGGCAAAAGTGTACCTAATAACAAAATATATTATGTGCCTTAAACTAATGTAGTAATTTAAGATAATTATAACTATAACTAAAATTGATCTCAATAATTAATTATAAGTAATCTGCTATAATATAATACAACTATTGTTCTTAAGATTTATAAATAAATAACCACAATATAATACTATTGATCTCAATTACAAATAACATGTATGTAGTGATGCTGCTTTATGTTACTTTCTTGTTTATCTATTTTTTCGTGAAATTGTATTAGTATGTTACTCATAACCCTCTATTTGTAAATTATAAGTAAAAATAATTTCTATGATTTCATTAACTACATACAATTTAATTTAAATATTATATATTGCTGTGCCCTAACAGGGTGCATAATACTGTTCTTAGCTGTAAGCCTATTATAACACCTTTTGTAACATTATGGTACGCAATAAAATGAATATGAATATAACAGTACACCCAAATTTCGTCAGTAATGTTTTTTAAGTCCCATGTAATAGGGGGCGAGCCTATTGCCATCAACCGGGCACAAATCCAGAATCCGTAGCTGCTATTGAGAAATCCGTAAAGGAACAACCCAATAGCACTTTGCCCGTCCCGGGAATCGAACCCAGGACCTCATGCTCAGCAGTCGCGCTTGCGACCACCAGACCAACGAGGCAGTCAGTCATATGACATTATCCAAGCTTGAATATACACAAACTATAAAATATATAACCATACGCCCACCTGTACTCGTCACAAATATGTATAGTTTAAGCCACAGCAAACATCCTACATTGTGTTCATTCACAGCCTCGTCAATGAACCGTGTGATCGCCATAATACGGCGGGTTCTCATACGTGCCGATGTTCGGATAAAATACCGTAAACTATGGGACGGCTAGCGGGACCAATTGGGGTCCTAACAATGTGTGACTAGTTTGGCACCTCGATTGTTTCAGTTAAAACCAGTTATTTGTTAATTACAAGATTGCATTTCGCTGTTTTGAAGTTGGATTGACATAATATTGTCAACAGTTTTACAAGTTTGTACCTACATTTATTTTCCTGGTGAAGGCCAAGATTGTGTCTGATGTCTGATGGAATGACGAGAAGACATGCTGCGCCAACCCCAAATGAATTGGGATAAGGCCAAGAGAATGATGATGATGAAGGAAATTATCAAATGACTTCTCCCACTCTGGGCAGAGCGGAAGGGAGTGTTGTAATGACTAAAACCCATCCAAGTCCCTTCTTTGCCCTTTGTGTTTATCTCTTTGAGGCGCGCGTGGAACACGAACGCGCCGTCAACACGGCCTGTCGTCAAAAGACGGACAGACGGCGAGCTAGCTCATTACTCACCGTCCACAGGTCCACGTCTACGGTGGCCGGAAGCCACCACGTGACTCTCGACGCCCGTGGCGGCTAGGACGAGAGGTTCTCTCCCTCTCACGCTCCGCCACCTCCTTCGCTAGCATGACTGCTTCGCAGAAGGAGGTGACGGCGTTCCATTCCCTCTCGCTCCGGACCATGGATTAGAAATTCAGGCCTAGCATTGCCTTGTATCTTAAGACCGATTCCATTCCATTCTGTTTAGAAAAGGAACTAGGAAACCCAATGATTGTCTAGTTTTTGTTACAGATAGTGTAAATACTAGCATTACCTAAGATTTTATGATAAAACCTTTCTCAAAGAGTCGTTAAACTTGTCCGAGGCTGTCATTTACAGGAGTCTTTACCTTCTTAACTCACGCAAAAAATCAAACAATAATATGCAATTTGGTTCGATTCTGATCTAAATATGTTCTGTGGGAACCCAGTTATGACTGAATAGTCACTGCCATGTCACAACGTAGATGATTACAGAAGACTAACTTAATAACGTTCTTAGAAATACACTCGCTGGACTTGAATTCGTTACGTAAATTTTATTGTATACTTGTTCCTCCGTTTTCATTTATCCATAATACCTACTTTCGACTACCTTAGATAGACATGGTCAGTTCATTGTAAAAAAAAAAAATGTGTTTATTGTCTCAAACGGTTACATTTACAAATGTGAATGAGACAGCCCCAGTAAGTTATTCATAATACTTGTGTTGGAGATTGTCTCGCTCCTTCCCGTATTTTATAGTTTATAATATTGAGACTTTTTTTAAGACCAAAGAGAAACAAAGTAGTTAGCAGCTCTGTGTAGTGTGTGAATAAAGTCGTGTTTTGTATTGTAACTTAATTTGCTTACTGTGCAAGCTGTCGGTAACTCCACTTCTTTACCGGATAACTCTCTTATATTATCTTTTGGACCGCTTGGTTAAATATTGATAGGGAATATCCGTATGATTCAAATAACGCTCAAGGGAAATTCAAATTAGTTGAAACGCAACGCTATTGGTCGGAACAAATTGTGACGTCATAGTCTTTATTGTTCAAAACCAATTTTGTCCTTTTTTCTCTTGTCAAAGTGTGAGCCTTCTGACCCTCATTGCCGAGCGGCTATAATGTATAGTCAATCTCATCTCTCAAGGTGGCGGAACATCTCACTTCCTTACCCATTGTTTCTTTATGGGTTGAAATAGCGGGGTTTAGTGTTAAAGTTCCTATTAACAGCCATTTTTTATCCGATCCAAATTGGCTTGGGAACTCTTGTTAAAATGATGTACAATGATCCTTTGATAGATGGAGATACATGATTTTAAGTACAATTAAGACAAATAAAAGTTAATTTTAGCGGTAAGTTCCATGTTTTTCTTTGAGAACTTCATTATAAGTTACTTAATTTAATTTAATGCCCGTTAATTTTAAGGGTTCCGTACCCAAAGGGTAAAAACGGGACCCTATTACTAAGACTCCGCTGTCCGTCTGTCTGTCTGTCTGGCTGTCTGTCACCACGCTGTATCTCATGAACCTTGATAACTAGACAGTTGAAATTTTCACAGATGATGTATTTCTGTTGCCGCTATAACAACAAATAATAAAATTATAAATTACTTAATAAATTAAAGGGGGCTCTCATACAAGAAACGTGTTTTATTTTCAGTTTATCGTACTGAACCATGTACTTGGCCAGTTTTTATGACAATGTTATCGCTCTTCAAGATCAGAATGTTGATGAATTACTTTAAAAATGTAGTTTGTTTGATTATCATAGTTTGTTTGAGCTAGCCGAAAACATAACCACTAGATGCAACAAGACTTACGTGTTGTTATTTAATTTGTTTCTTTGTGATCTGAAAGCCGTTGACCTTTAAATATCAAAATACAAAGTCGTCAGTCAGACTTTGTATTTTTCTGATTATCTTCTAATATTTCCGCGCTCGGTTGATGGCAATAGGCTCGCCCCCTATTATATGGGACTTAAAAACATAACTGGTGAAATGTGAGTGTACTATTACTGCCGTCATAAGGAAAAAGGGCACAACTAAACTTGAGTTAAAAAGGCAATCCTGTCAGAATTGTTAACTCAATTTCGAAAAAAATGTTAGTTGTGCCCCTTTTTCCTTATGACGGCAGATTAGGTACACTTAACTGCCGAACCCTTCGGGGAGTACAGGCGTGATGTTATGTTATGTTACGTTATATTATGTTAATTTTAATGAATAAGCCTTGTTTATTCCTTCTAGTTCATAAGTCGCTTCTTACTTCCACAACACCCAGTAAACCTTGATTAAGTGAGGAAGTAAACTAAACTTGATAAAGAAAAAATGATCATTGGTCATTTTCAGATATGAATACGATCATCAGAATGCCTGTGGTGCTGTTCCACAAACTATGGGTAATATCGTGTCCTGCGTGTTCTGTTGTTTGTTCATTACAGGGAATTGATGGACGAACGGTACTGAAGGCGCCAAACTCGTGGGACAGTTCTAAGCCGACATCATTTAGATTGTCATCGACACGCTAAGAAGAAGAACAATGTCCTGCAATTAGTCATCAACAGTTTAGGGGTGGAACAGGGTGTTAACTTCCTCAGACACCAAAACTGGTGGCCTTGAAATGGAAGTCAGCGCAACCTTCAAGCAATGTGCCATCATCATCATGAACATTACTTCTTCAAGCCTAAACCCGACATAAATCAAAAGATATATAAATATAGTTATAGATAATATTGACAATCACTTCATATCCTCAATCCGCGTCCAAATTATGGGTTATCAAAACAATAGCACATACACCATTGCGTGTCTCACTTACAACAGTTAACATTCTTCATGCATTACAACATAATGGAGCTATTCTGGTTAAAAGATAGCATCTGTAACATTTTGTACAATACTACATGGTTCATAATAAAATAGCCGTATATTATAATAAGATAGTGATCGTGAAGTGAATGATCTGCTTGTGACGGATTTGGTTGGGTTGCGAAGTAGCTTGGATGCCCATCTGATGGCCTAGAAGATTTCGTAAAAGCAATAAGCCTGGTGACATTCTATCAACGGATACTGATGAAGAAAATCTCAAAAATGTACTAGACGGAGGACTGAAAAACTTATGTCAGTTCTGTAGAAAGTCGATGATCATACATGAATCGCTTTGAAAGCGATTGTGACTTTTGTAGGCCCACAGATTATACGTTTGTCCCTTTACATAGAGGTGTATTATATAAAGAGCTCTTTGGTTCATTTTTTGAATATTGACTTGAAAACGGGAATCGATCATGTTATCTGTCTTCAAAGATTTCTTCTTCTAACTTGGAAACTGAAGCAAATATATTTTACTAACAGCAGCTACGTTGTATAGCTTAAGTATAACAAACCAAGGGTGCAATGTCAGCTGTTATAGAGCCATGAAATACTAAGACTACAATGCAACCGTCTGCGAATGTATCAGTTAGAAATGTAACGTATTGCCTAGATCCAATTAGTTACAAAATATTGTACACATATGTTACCTTTTTCTTCTGCTGAGTAAATTTAATATTCGTGTACAAATGTTGTAACTTCACATTCGAATTAAACATTGCATTTTAGCATAAGTTGAGTAGCAGTGTTAGATTGAGAAATAATCTGACTGTCAATTGTCTAGATTTGTGTCAGAGCTATTCAAAGTTCTGTAATTTGGTTTGATTAGTCGTAAATAGATGCAACTACTAAGTATTAGGTCATTAGCGCTCAAGGCATTGCAGTTAATGCTGATGTCCTTATACATAGAACAGGTATTGACAAAATATAGATAAGATGAATAAATAGATAGAAATGATTAACTATAGGTACACTCACAGGATGAGCAACGCGACACAAAATAATGATGTAAAAAGACTCAAGAAAAGTAGGACAGAAGGGATGACATGTCATCCCACTTCGTAGTCTACTATCAAGATTCAAGAGCAGAAATGGTGGTTTTTTTAATTATACCACAAAAAAGCGGTACTTTTTGTAAATGATGAACTCCAAAACGTTTAACGGTTCATGAACTTAAGATCGAATAGATGAAGCGTCTAGATGTTGCTAGTGTCCTTGAATGTTTAATTAAATGTCGACCACCTCGGTGAGAGCTTGACGTGACTAAACTTGACAGAAGCTAACTGCGGCCGTTCTCAGGGATCACGCACGATATTTCCTTTTGTAGAAACATGTGTAGCATCAAGAAGTTTTTCTTCTCAGAAAGGAAATATATCATCACCTTATTTAGTTCTGAGGTGAGAAAATATTGATAGAGACATTATACAATTACTTGGTAGTGACTGCATTAGAAGCCCTAAAATGTTACTCTCATCTACTTTACATACAAGTGGAATTAAGTGGTGGCCCGACGACCTTAAAAAGACAGCTGGGTCAGAATCACAGAAATCTTTTATTATTAAGATTTCTGTGGTCAGAATCGAATCAGAAGGTGGAGTACGGGGTGTTGTGGCGCAGTTTGAGAGATGCCTATGTCCAACAGTGGACTGCAAAGTACAAAACTGTTTTATGTCCGTCACATCACCATCTCAGGTCCAGTTGAAAACCAGCGTTGAGCACTAGCTGCTCGGCAGTTTACTGAACTGGGCCTATTTGTCGCAGCCGTGAGACACACTACAAAAAACTGTTTTTCTTTTATGTGCACTTGTGGCATGTTCCAAATAAATGTGTTTTTTTTCTTTCTTTCCAAAGTCCACTACTGAACATAATGCTGATCACTGCACTGCTGTTCTTTAATGTTAGGTACTACAATCCAAGCTTCAGTCCACAATTGGAATAGTACCTACATAATTATCAATACCACGATGCTCAGATGTTTCTGTCCCATATTCCAAATCACAGCCTTGTTCTATGCAATCAGTGGCTTTATAACAGACTGCGCTCTTGGTCTAACGGACAGTAAAGGGTGGCTTTCTCTCGTCATTAAAGATGACTATCTATCTATTTGTTGCTTTCATTGCCTTTCCAATATTGCTCCGTTAGTAATGCTAATAGATGTGTCAATATTGTGTCGGATTTGTCTGTCAGGGTGAAGATTAACGGTGGCTGCGTGTGATTCTATTTCTGCGAAATCTTTATTCAAATCTGATAATGTTTAACATAATAAACCAGATTCAGGTACACTTGACCATTCATCGTTAATCTGTGTTCTTCAATGCATCATGATTGAAGAATGTTCAATCTCCTGTTTTGCAACTGTCGTTAATACCGCTCCATAATTTATATTACTATAGTTTCTAAAATTCATTTACCCTTGACACTCATTATGTCATTATAATTTATTTTATTTTTGACTCTAGACTTGCTATGTAAATAGATTGGCATTTGCCCCAAATATACACATTTCTCAAACACCACTCTTACTTCTTCACACCTTACCAAAATAACTCCACCTTCAACAAAAAATTAAATAATTTCAATAACATTAGGTGTAAAAACACATAATTTGCATGATCGTCCGTCAGTAACCGGCGCGGTCCCGTCCGGTCACTTTCGTTTTTTTTTCTCCGACTCCAAGACGCAATTAGCGATACACTGCTCAGCTAATATCCGTTATTATATCACGATGTGTCTTTTTTTAGTTAAAACTAAACTTGTTAGACAGAAGACAACTTGAACAGACATCGGTACACGTGTTTCCGATCAGACTTGTTGTAGTAGGATATTACATTCGTTCCTGTTGTTGAATGATGGATTAAACGCTTATCGATACTTATTTGTATCAGAAGCTGAAGTAGCTGTGATCAATAGCCTAATAGAGTTTTGCACCAGGGATATTCAAGTATTGGGGCAGTTACAATTTTGTATGTTATTTTGTGAAGTTTGTATTGCTTGCTTCGCATCTATGGACTTTGATGGCGATTGGATAAAAGGTGGTGTTTGTTTGCGTACAGTGAACTTCATAAAAGTTCAGTCAAAGCGGCACGGACAAGTTGTTATGTTAGAGTTCAGTGTCCGGGACCCGGTCCACTACCAATCCGTGTCAGTTTAACCGAAACATTAAATAAACATTTTAAAGGGGTCTACTGGTGCTCAGTTCGTCAAGTTCTACAGACGACGAGCAAATTCCTCATCCGTGTCAACCCAGAAATGACTTCTAATAACTAAGATTACGGTCTGACAGTCAGTGTGGTCTATGCATAACAGTAAGAAAGAAATTGTGGTGGATCAACTATCTTGCACAATCAATCGTTGCTCGGAGTTTAAATGCCGAATTCATTCAATTCCTTTGCCCCAAAATTATTGTCCTCATACCCAGTTGTACCATTTGGCAACATGTAATGTCATTGTCTTTTATATGGTTCATTTTATTTTGACAGTAGCTTTTTCCCGCGGATTCGCTCGCGTTATTTAGAATTTGACAGTAAATTCGGGTTGTACTCTGCTTGTAATAATAAAATTTAATCATGATTCGAAAGACATGTGGCGCCATCTAATGGCATAGCAACGATATTGATGTTTTCCTCGGGAACAGCACTTTTTTTCCAAGATTAAAAGTACCTTATGTCCGTTACTGTACATCTGAAAAAGTAAATGCAAAATATCACGATACAGTTTAGGCGCGAAAATGAACAAACAAACTTTACTGTACTTTCGCATTTAAAATATTATTGAAGATAAAGATCCCTCTAAATATAACAGATTTTTACAGGTACTTTATATCTGTCGTATCATAGAATTTAAATAACCAGGAACGATCCGTAAGTCATTTAAATCCGGCAAGAAAGTCTCAATCGGTGGTCGGAATAGATTCCAACTAATATCTATCTCATTTGCTAAATCACATATTTCCGCTATCCGCACAGAATCTAGTCATTTCATCAACTTCCCCGCTTCTAATAACTTAAAATAACATTACTCTAATGATACCAAAGAAATAATACTTAATGTAAAAGCATTTGAAATGAAAAGTAATCAAAACATTGATATAACGGGTTCCGGTAGAAATGGAAATCGTAGGTCAGCTCCGTTATTATATCATCATGAGGCTTTTGACCTTGTGGCCGTGGGTACTTGAGAAGTCATCAGTAACAGATATACTACTAACCGTACTTTTACTTTTTTTGGTTTTCATTTGCATACCTGTGTTAATGTGGGGTGGGAATATAATCGAAGAATGTGCTTTTTGTGGGAATTTTTTTATCAACAAAGTTCTGGAAAGTAGGCTGCTGGCATTCATTTATTTTTCTTTGAAGAATAGCAATTGTTATATGTAGCTTATGAAATTGATCAAGAAAGCACTTTTCAATTATTTTAATGCACACTCTATAGAAAAAGTCTCAACTTTGCATTTGTTTGACAAGTATATCTACAGATATAAAACTGTTTCGTAATAAAATAATGATGAGGCGTTTTTTCTCTCTTCGTTTTCTAGAGCCATTTTTAGGTCAGAAACAAAATGTAGTTATTAGTAAGAAGACATCACGTAGAAACCTGAGGGTCTAAACAAGTGTAAATCGCTTGCAGAGCATTTTGTACCTACTTTCAATAGAATTGACAAAAGCTTTCCAGTAGCTTTTATCGATCCAATACATTTTTGAATTTTCATCGTTGTTACTTATAGAGTGACACTATCTAAGCTAAACAGTAAATAGGTGGTAATAAACAGCTTAACACACGCCTCGCTTGGCATGAAGCTGTTACTTCCATACTGGGTGCCTACATAAAAACAATTTGGCTACAAGCTGTAGTTGTTCCGCGCCATGCTTCTACTACTTCTTCCTTCGTGTTTACTTCGAGGAAGTTACGAGTCACACAAGACTTAAGCATTATTTGTTAATCGTCGTGGCATGTTTATGATTTGTAATGATTATGTATTAGACCTTACAAATAGCCTGCGACTTCAGTTGCTTGTTAGATCATCTTCGCTTCGTATGCAGGAATCGAAGATAGGAATTCACAAGATGAAGGGTTCATGTGGTTGGTGTTCCTGGCTATGCTTTGAAGTCCTTTGAAAGTCGTCTTGGTCGTCTTTCAAATTATATGATAATGATGATAAATTGTTCCTCATAGGTTTATAGATAATTTTAGGCGATAACTGTAAACATAGTGATAAATTAGTTCCACTTAAAATGATAGTCTTCTGCCGATGCAAAATATTTTTTATTGATATGAAGATTCGTTTTGCTAAACATGGGCGTTTCACACGCTTTCTCAAGGCTTTCGTTTGCATATTTTATGTAATTAATTTGTTTTCTATCGGTATAAGGCAGCAGCAAACTTTTAAGATAATTATAAACATTAATTTTTACCGGGTACTGGCACTGACCAGCACAGTTTTGAGAAAAGTGTTTTTTTTTTAATGAAAATCAATGTGCATAGAAAATTTAAGTTACATCCGACGAGATTAGAAAAAACAAGAGAGCTTCATTTTATGATCTAATAAAAGACCAACAGTGTCGCTAATGTCACAACATACAATTATGTATTTACAGCGTAGTTTTCATAAGCATACATAATTATAAACAGTTGTGTTTTGGTCAACAAATTAATTATTTTGTGAGTATGTAAACGTCTTAATAATGACTCCATTGAACAAGTTTTAGCCGCAGCTTCGCCAGTATGGTGGTAAAAAAGAATCCCAGAGATCGTACAGTAGCAGGATAAAAAATATTTATGATGACCGAAAGCCGTTAAGGAGTAAAAAAAGGTAACAGACAGTCCCACACAGATACTTGCGTATAGATTAAATTATTATTTGTAGACGACCTATAGAAGATACTTCGTCTAGATTGAGCCGTAATCCGAACAAGTTATAATGGTGATAGCAGTTACGCAAGAGATCTTGAACTTTCAACCAGTTTGATACGCAGGCGTTTACCGCTTTCTTTGGAAATCACCGTATTAAGATTGTTATCTAAGGGAAAACGTTTGTTTATAAATATGTAATAATAAATCTATTTTATGACGCAAGGTGTGATAAATTATCATATTAGAGCGGTGAATTATATATTTTGAATATGATTTAGTTTTAATGATTAAACAAGTTTGTTCTGTGCGACTGACTTGAGCATAATAAGTCCTCTAAGAAGACTGGAATTAATACTAACTGCTTTTATTTTGTGTCAAGAACAGAAAAATCGAGAGATTTTTGGCTTTTTTTTATCTCAAAAGCTTACACAAAAGTTGGAGTGGTCAAATCCATATCCATATTACTAAGAGAAAGTAACTATATCAAGGATTTTGAATAAAATAAATATTTGGCACTAGCTGTTGCCCGCGAACTTTGTCCGTGAAAAATTATTATAAAAATATTACTATCCTGTCCTGTTTGAATCCGATTTTGTTAACAACAACAACAAGGGATTTAATTTTTTGCACGTGCCCCTAATTTATTTTCTAAAATAAAAGTAGCCTATGGTACTCCTTATAAAATCAAATATCTGCCGGTAAAAGTCCCTCCAGTAATTTAAACTGTGCGTTGATAGTCATTTAAGGACAAACAATTTTATAAGTATAGATAGATTTGCGACCTCCGCGCAGACGAAGCCGCACGAAAAATGTAAATAATAAAGGCATTTGTCATACAAAAATGCGTATAATGCACCAAATAAAATTAGGTAGTAGGGGTTTGTACAGTAATATTCGTTTACCTGCCAGTTCAAAGTTCCGATCACTCCATAGCGCATAGCTATTACGAATATTACAAAATACTCATACGTGTGTAGAGATACTATCGTCACGCTCGCGATCGTCGGAGAATTTATAATCGTCCGTTTATGGTTCACTGATAACATTATAAGAACAAAACATGGAGATACTTTATACATGTGATCGTATCGAGAGTAGTATTGAATATTGCTCGAATATTTTTATTGTAGATTTTGTATACCTTAT
Source organism: Lycophotia porphyrea (assembly GCA_950005105.1). NCBI lineage: Eukaryota > Metazoa > Arthropoda > Insecta > Lepidoptera > Noctuidae > Lycophotia > Lycophotia porphyrea. The sequence goes on along the minus strand of OX465387.1, from coordinate 656,535 downwards.
ATCCATTTTAAATATTTTCATCATCATTTCAGCCAAAAGACGTCTTCTGCTGGAAGTAAGCCGCCCCAAAACATCACCAAATTAACGATCATCATTGCTCACAAATCCAACACTTCGTCTACTTCTATCTACATACGTTGTAACTACGTCTCTTTCTTTTTCTGCCTGCAGCTCTTGTCCTATGTTTCTTGGGGTCCGGTCGTCGTAACCATTCCCCCTGCGAACCGTGTCGGTATCAATCACACCATTTTATTTTAAATCATTCCTCACACTTGAACCCATCATTTTTTCTTTGACCAGTCCATCACTCCCCATACTCGTAAATCGAAAAACGACACTCTTCTAATTTTTTAATGAGGAAGGTCTGTCAAAACTCGCTATAGATAGCAGCTCAATCTGACCAATAAGGTCTACATATTTGAAAATATAAAATGACTACTTGGAACTAAGTAGCTATGTTAGCGCTACTAGTTTCACATTTACCCGTAAACGTCAATTATTGAAAACGGACTCCTCAATTACCTCTGTAATAAAAATGCCAGAGAGATTTAGGTAAAGCAGTTAACTCATCACGTTGGCAGACGGACTGGTGATCACAGTTTATTTACAACTAGTAGACAGTGGTATACTGTTAGAGATGAGGGACGGGTCGTCTTATTCATAGCCCATAGTTAAGTAAACCATAGTTGCCTAGCTAACTAGCTATGGACGAGGCGGCGAGCCTAATGCGAAAGATCTTTGGTCATCCCAACTAATGTCCGTATGTATGTCTGTTACTTACACGTCTTTATAAGGACGTCGATGATATTTGGTGCTCAAACAAGTAAGAAACCATGACTTAGGTAAGTACTGAGGTTTCTTATCCCGGTAGTACATTTCCGTGCCATAATTTCCAAGTGAAGATACTCCACGCGGGTGAAGACGCTAAAAAAACCTAGTTTCCTTATAAATCACACCCTCCTGCTAAGTCCACTTTCCATTAAAATGCCAAGTTTAAAAAAATGCCCTTTAAAAGTACAGCACGCATCCAATCTCGGAGGGAATGCGGACATGTTGTGCGTTTTTCTGCACAATCAGCTGTTCTCATGTTATTACGTACACATGCGCTGACGCTGCGTCGCGACGGCGCAGGTGCGCTTCCTTAGTTTTTGTCGAGCCGTCAGTCGATGCCAACGACCCGATCATCGAGTGCGACGATGAGCTTTAGTTTCTGCATGTGCACTTGGGAACGTATATGGTGAAGAAAAGAAAGAAATAACATTTTTCACGCTTTAAACTGGTGCATTGAAACTAAAGTCAATCATGTAATTTTTTTTGTTATACTAGATGCACGCTTGTTAGTTCATTCAAACCAACGAAATTAAAATCTTCGACCAGTAATACGTAAGAAAGCTATGCATCGGTACCAAATAATTTCTGGAATTTTTTCCAGACTCTAAGAAGGATTGGAAAAGGCGATCTACCCCTGATGACACAATACGATTTAATAATTGGAAAATCGATTGGAGACTTCCATTCGATTTTCGATAAGATCCTAGAATTGTATCGCATAGGTGCGATTGGGATCGATCTGAATTTTCTATCGATAAAAACTCAAAAAACGTGCAACTCTAATTTTATGCTAGATGCACGCTTGTAAGTTCATTCGAACCATCAAAATTAAAATCTTAGGCCAGTAATACGTAGGAAAGAAAGACGAAACGAAATGATGTTCTAGTTCTCACTGAAGATTCAACTTTTGACTTCAAGATTTTTTTCTTTTTACATAATTTTTCTCAATAAGTATGGGTGACAGCCCTTACCCAAGCTCATACAGGAAATGTATCAACAAACTGGAATCTGCGGCGAAGGTAAAAGTAGAGTTACGATCATCTGTCAGTTTGATTGATGGATCAATAGACACGCCGCTACCAGGAGCGCACAGATATGAGGAAGTGGTGTAACAGGATTCCAATATCTGCATGCTGAGTATGTGTGAGGTGGGTACAGTTTTACGATGATCGATTATATAATGCGAGGATTAATTCCTATAGGACTAACTATGACTGGGTGGAACTACAATTAAACTAAACTTAGCAATTTCAAGATAATTGGAGAAACAAAAATATTTTGACCACTGTGCAGTGCCTATACCAAATAACAATAGCAAATATATTACAGGAACATAACACAATATCACGCTTGTAACCTCCGAACAGTAATTACCAAAAATAAATATTTAAGCTATCTAAGCATAGAAAATAGATTGTTTCCTAAACTATGTTTACGAAACTATCATCGTTCATCGAGTTTTACAATTATTCCTCAACGATCATTAAACAAATGAAAAATAAAATAAAAAAGAATATTACTCAAGTTCACACTGATACACTTTTATTTCAATTACATTGTTAATCACAATTTAACGCTTAACAACCGTTTAAAATTATCATCTTTTTTATAGAAAATTACTCGTTCACGACTGTCCAAGTACAAAAGAATATCAAAAGTACAATAACTCATTTCTTTCTCCATTATTTTGTCAGAAGTTTAAGGGCTTCATTCGAAATCATATCTCGACTAACATTTATTCGGATATAACTTTATATTTAACTGCGTAGTCTAACTATACATTATAACATAACTAAATCATCATCTGCCTAGCCTTTTCCCAATTATGTTGGGGTCGGCTTTCAGTCTAACCGGATGCAGCTGAATACCAGTATTTTACATGGAGCGACTGCCTATCTGACCTCCACAACCCAGTTACTACTGGGAAATACGAAATAACATAACTAAATAAAAACTATTAAATAAACTAAAAAAATAAAATAAACAAACAAGTTATTCGGATTAATAAAATTATTACGGCTACTGAACCGACTTAAAGGCGAAGCTTACGAAGTCAGGTTTAGGAATTGCCCTTAATTAAACTCAATACATTTTCATATAAAGTGTACGAAACAGAAATTTGTAAACTAGGGCAAATAAACTCGTAGGCAGTTCAATAATTAGGTAGGTACGACAAGTAAATTACTTTAATTAACAGACGTCGAGTCAAGCTAGTCGGGTAACTAGGTACCTTTACGGGAATCGTTTTGGCTAGGAAATTGAGTAATACAAACTGAAATCGAATAAATCTCACTTTGTAGACTAGCTAGGCTTTACGACATCTCCAATTATTCTCTTTTAGCTAGAGGATCCTTACAATTTCACCTGATGTTGTTGTTTCAGCTGGTTTTAACCGAAAAAAAATAAAAACTAGACCACTAATTATGCACTTAGCAATGTCCAGAAAGCCATCCAAGTTTCTACTGATATCAATTAACATTCTGTTTACTCAACAGCAAGCCTATCATGGCCTACCTACCAGTACTCTTTTTTGCTTGTATTTTATTTAATTGCAATACATACATACTTTTTCAGAAAGAAACGAGACTTTTGATCGCCCCGCCTTGCTCACTGTATGTGGCCATTACAGGTCCAGATTTCTTCACGATATCCATCTAATATCGTACATTCAAGCTCCTACAACCCAGTTATAAGACAAGTTAATGAACACACTGCCCTCTAATCCATACATTGCGAACAGTTCCACGTGCTACTGTAAACCATTAAACATGGTAGAAGGAAGGCATTGCAACACCACATCTAACTTTAAAGATTGCAAGTAGTGATGCACGATCCGATCCGATACTTTACCATATCATCGATACAAAATGACGCGATACTCCGATATTTTAGATCGATTCAAAATAATAGGATAAAATGCTTGGATCGACACAAACTAAGTACAAAATAATTTATGGAATTTTCCCAGACTCTTAGAAGAATTGAAAAAAGCGATTCATCCCTGAAGACGACACAATACGATTTGAAATTTGGAAAATCGAATGGAAGTCGTTCGATAAGATCCTAGATCGCGTGATTTGGATCGATCTGAATTTTGTATCGATAAAAACTCAAGAATCGTGCAACTCTTATTCCAAGTAAACGCTTTTTGCGAACGACGGCGACGCTTATTAGAGCTACGAGTATATAACTCACGTTTACTAACTGGGCTTTTAAATGCTTGTATGTCAGCTAATGAGTGGCGCATGTGCTATATGTTAATTACTTGTGAAACTTTTAAATACTATGTCTCAATAGCTTGAACCTATATGTTAGCTTAAAGTACCGATCTATCGGGAGTCTTATATGTATGCCAGTGTTCCCAAAAGGGAGGCATTCAAGCAGAGGTGCTGAGCAAAATCTTCATTTAGACAGTTACAATGAAACTCAACTCTTTTCGGATTCATGTGCGTATTGTATAATTATCACTTGCTTCGGTGAAGGAAAACATCGTGAGGAAACCAGCATGCCTGAGAGATATTTCTAGCCCTTGGGCGGTATAAACACTATGACACCAGGTTAGGCACTAACCCCACGATAAAAGAAAATAATGAAACTCAAACTATTTATCTTAATGGAACCATTTACAGTCAGTCTTACAGTGACTTTTGAATTCTCATGGAATTGGTTAGTTAGTCAGGAATTTAAAGATTAGTTTCTCACTTCAAAAATATCTATGGAGAAGAAACATGAAATTATGTTTAGGTCCAGTGATTGATAAACTCTAGATTGCAAGTTGCTACTAGGAAAATCTATTTAAAGACAACTAATAAAATTCGAAATAATTTCAAATATTATTTTTGTAATGATCTTACGTCTACTAAAACTTCTTCTTATATATTTGATAAACAGGCTGTTCCTTCACACCTATCAATAATGAACTTTCTATAATTTTTATGAATACCTACTGGTATGCACGAGTACTTACATAGAAATTCACTATTCTTAACCAAGTTCATTGAAGTCGTGTTAGTAAGTTGTAAATGTTTCAATGAGTAGTAGCTTTCTAATATTATATGCTGTTTGTTTGATTGATAGCTAATGTGATGGGGAATATCTTGTGAGCTAACTAATATGAACAATTCTAACATTTTATTAAATAATAAAACATAAATTAAGAAAGGTTGTGGAGAAGGCCTTTTTAAAAATGGCACCAAAGTTAATTGCCATGATCTTTTGAAAAATATTTCAGAATTTTAGTATTTACTGAAACTATAAACAATATTTACTGATTTAATAGGAATTTATGATTAAATAGAAAAGTTTACTCCAAAGTTTAAATAGTCAATACACAATCAAAATTCTTACCATTCATAATAGCGAAGATTTATCAGAAAGATCGCGCTTCCCCACTTCCCGGAGGAAATGACTTTACAAAACAAACGTAAAGTAATTCATTGAAAACAGAACAATAAAACTAGACGCCATTTCTTTATTGTTATAAGCTAAGTAAGCCGTGTCCCACGAGTATGAAACAACCTTAATATTGCTATCAACACAACCTTTCAACCAAGCGTATAAGATTCAAAATCATTATCATCAGGTGTATTAGAGCATGTAGAATTTGACAAGCTAGTTTGCGGTGAATGACGCTCTTATCTTGTAGGTGTAAGGCTGAGAATGGTTTGTATGTTTGGTAAGTGTTACGTTGTAGAGTCATAGCCCACTTTTGTTTAGCTTATGCCATAATGGCGATGACACGCCGCCTCCTTTCTTCACTAATTAATTTGCTCGGCTTAGAGAAATCCATGGGAGTAGTTAGTCGAGTAGTCTTAGTTATTTTTTTTCTTTGACTTATAGCTTTTCGTCTATGGTGTCGTCAAGGGCTATGGATCGTTTCTAAAGATCTTATGTAAGAAGTATTTTCGCACGGGTTCTAGTCGTTTTTGGTATAATCTGTAAATCTGGTTATGGTCTGAGGATTATCGTGATGGGGTAATTAGACCTTGAAGAGTGGCTTAAGTGAGATAATTGTGTTCGCCTTTTTGTTTTTGGTCTGGTGGGTAAAATGGTTAAGAATGATTTTATTGACAGAACGTTTCGAACTTACACGGTCAATATTTTATTAGAATTATTGTTCGTTCAACGACTTTTAAACTTAGACAGGACTGACCTATACAGGGTGTAAATAGACTCTTCTCAAAGCCGTCAACCAAGCATCCTGTACATCAAACTAAGTAACTTTACGCAAAAAATATTGCTGGGAAACGACTTTTTTTTTGGGGTGAAAAATTACGCTATACGGTAGGACTCAATGTTACGCACTCAAAACCTTGTGCTAATGAATGGCTTGAATAGTAAGCTGGTCATGGAGGTGTTTATAGTAAAAATCTTATATTGAAAATATGTATTAAAAAAAAAACTTGTGAAAAAGTCGAAACTTTGACCCCCAATATCTCCGTAATAACTAGAAAGTTCCTAGGTATGGTTTAGAACAAAAAAATGATTGCAATGGCGGGGAGAACAACTGCCTTTAGGCTTCGTTAAGAGTATTTTTACACCCTTTAAGTGAAACTTTTCTTTTCGTTTCGGAGGTGTATGACCACAAAGTTTTGCTAAGTTTTGCTGATAGAAAATCTCATCATCACACGACTGATTGTAAAATAAATTAGTTGAATACTCATATACACGGGAAGTAATTAGACATTTTTTCTCAAGTTTAGATAACACACGGTAGTTGTAATCACGATTTAGTTACCAGATTATAGGCAAATGTCAGTGAATTTATGTTTCTCGCTGGTATTTAGCTTTCTCTTCGCTTCAGTTCCTTCCTATGGCCGACAACTACTCATTCAAGTTAATTATGAGGTAATTATGTCAGGAGGATGTGTCAGCTTCCTTCTTGTGAGTTAGTAATGGTATACAGTGAAGACCCTTTGGTTTGATGTTCGCAAGCTCGACTGCTTAGCGTTGGGTTCTTAGTTGGGATCCCACGTTAGAAAAGTGTTTTTAAACTTCCAAATCAGGATATTTTCCATAGTACTAGCTTGAGACCTAGATTTGTGCCCACTTTTGACATGCAACTTAACTAACTCTGGCAACCTTTTCTGGGTTTATAGGCGTGATATAATAATTATCTATAGTTGAAATTTCACTGTCAGATATAAAGATCATTATTGATCAACAGCCTGTCAAATTCGAACGATCACTGATTGCGATGATCATCGCTTTGAAGCAACTGCCCTAAATAGTCCTCACTAGCTTTTGCCCGCGGCTTTGCTTGCGTTAATTTAGAATTTGACAATCAATTCGTATTGTACTCTGTTTGTAATAATATAATTCAATCATGATTCGAAAGATACGTGGAGTATATGCAATATTTCAGGATGATTAGTTGAGTGGTTTAGGCGTGAAAAGTTACAAACAAACAAACAAGTTTACTTTCGTATTTACAATATTATAGTTAGGAAGGATTGCATTTTTAGAGATCTACACAGTTTCATCAGCGCGTCTTACACAAGGGCTACTGTCGACGGGTTAAGGCATTAATAATTATCTGATGAAGAAACAGACATTTGCTTTCATAATAACCACAAAAAGGGATTAAACTTAGCTTAACTTGAACCTTGGTGTTTTATGAATGGAATGATCGGTTAATTTAAGTTTGATTAAAGTTATTTGAAGCATGAATAATGCAGTTTTAAAGTTGTTTTTGATGACTGTCTAGAACTTTAGGCTGAGTGCAGTTTGATTCACAGGTTCATTTATATACAGAGGTAAATGTCAATTCTAAAAGACATTTAAGTTTGTATAAGTGAGAGTGAGGAAAACGATTAACATATTCTAATCAGCTATCTAAAAACAACAGGTATGGAAGAAGCCATTTTATGACGGCACGGTTGGCACAGTGGCTGAGCGATTGACTGCTGCGCTACGTGTCGCGGGTTCGATCCCCGCACGGAACAAATATTTGTATGGCCTACAGATAGTTATTCCAGGTCTGGCTGTTTGTGTATGTGAGTTTAAATGGTGAACGCACGCATTATACAGGAGAAACTCTTAGCGCGGGGGGCAACGTTTAAAAAAAAAATGTTCTTAAAGATGTCGCAAAACTTGTTACTTACAATAATAAAATAAAATAATAAATAAATTATTGTAATTTATATATTTTTTTATTTATTCAAAATATAAGGAAGAACGTTTACAGTTTTTCTTAAATCTATGTCAAGTTCACCCACGATTTGTGCCTTAACTAGGTAATCCTTTAGATGACAATCAAGAATTAAGAATCAAGTTTCAATGCATTTTTATGTATAGGGGTTACGTAATGCATAATGCGATCGTCATTTGTTTTTCAAATCGTAATAACCATGCTTGGCGGCAAGGAAAACGTGCCTGCTGTCAAGCCAGTAATTTTCTTTTGTTTTGGTCGAGACATAATGTTATTCAGTATCATAAAGAGGATTATTTACTGTCTTACAGATATCAGGAATTCGCTACCTAATGTAAGCTCGAGAAACAGATATCTGTTAGAAGTATTTTGATTAACATTGGTGCACAAATGTTACCGTCCATAAAAATGATCCATGTTTGTAACTTTATGAATAACTAGCGGACGTCACGCGGTTTTACCCGCGTAGTTCCCGTTCCCGTGGGAGAACGGGGATATAATATAGCCTATGTTACTTGCTGATAATATAGCTATCCATTGCTGTAAGAATTTTTCAAATCGGTCCAGTAGTTTTTAAGTTTATTTGTTACTTACAAAAATACAAATCTTTAAAATATTAGTATAGACATAGATGTGCAAAACTAGTTTTTTAAATCGTTGCTAACGTTTTCTGTGCTAATTCGTGTTAGGCCCACAGTATTATCCACGTAGTAGGTGCACCAGTAAATACTGGTATTCAGCTGCATCCGGTTAGATTGAAAGCCGACCCCAACATAGTTGGGAAAAGGCTAGGCAGATGATGAGGTGCACCCTGATAAATTATTCAGCTTTTAAAATAAGATTATTTCACATGAAAGTCGTTGGCTCATGATGAAACCTAAGTTATTAAAATGCATCTCAGTCTGCATTTAATGGTGTCGCCATTGAATGTGGTTTAAAGTTCTAAAACATCAGTAGTGCCATTACTCTGATTCAATTAAGGGTAAATATCTGGTTGCGTGTTTTAAGTGAATTTCCTGTATTGCACGTCTTGTCTACATTCTTGAAATGTATCGTATTGGGTTTTCTCCGAATATACCTATGATAATTACTGGGCGATAGCAATACAGGAACTGGGTGTGTTTAAGGTATTGAAAACGAGATTATTAGACTGGGCTTACGATTTTCTAGGCTTATAATATTGGAAAATGGATATGATATTTACTCTGATTAAGTAAATAATTTTCCAATTTGACCAATCTATACTTTCATATTGTGATTTTCCTAGTTTTATTTTGTTGTTTCCTAGTTTTTTTTTTAGTTTTGTTTTTATATTTTGTTTTTATTGTTTTTTTTTTAGACTAGTAAATCGTATCAGAATTCATGCTGGGAAAAATTACGAACTCCTTAGTGCTCACGTCTATTCTTATCTGACTCAGTATAGATTTATAGACTGTACGTTAACTGTCTGTTAGTGAATCTAAGATTTATTTGATCACCTAAAGAGAAGGGCCTTGGTATTATTAAGTTAATTACCTTTTACGACATGCATTAACTACAAATCGAAGCACGTACTCCACGTAATTACAACAATACTCTATTATTTACTATTATGTTCACTAATTACACGTTACCGTCAACGAAACCGTCTTTTTATTTACGTCGAAACTCATAAAACAATCAAAATGTCAGATGTTCCAATACTTTATACACCAACACAATAATGTTACCCAATATTCAATAACATGTTAATCTATTATAGTAAAACATCGTTAGTATTTTATGAGTTGCACAAAAGCACTACCGCGGGCAGTCGGCGAATTTAAGTGGCCACCCGAAATGTCAAAGTGTGATTTATTGAAAACTAGTTAAAAGATTTAGTGGTTACAAGTGCGCGTGTAATGGTCACAAGCGCTACTACTGACGAGGTTCGATTCTCAGATCGGCCAAAAACTTCCAGCCAGACAGGAATTTCTCAGTCAGCAGCCACGGAATTTGGATTTGGGTCTGATTGATGGCAATAGACTCATCCCATACTACATGGGACTTAAACTGGCGAATTATGGACGTACTTTAGGTACACCGATGCCTAACCTGTGAGTGAAGGGTGTTATGTTTTGTGACCTATAAAATACTTTTAGTATTTTATTTGTGACGCAAACCCACTGCCGCGGGGCAGTCGGCATATCTAAGTGGACACACAGAAAGGTCGGAGTGTAATGACTTGTTAAAAGCTAGTTGAGAACCTCAACTAATGACATGAGGTACTAAACTCTGTCTGGCATTATAAAGTGTACGCTACCAACTTGTTGACAGGCTTGTATTTTTCCATTTAGTTGCATTAAAGTAAATTATCATACTAAAGGTATCTAAGTAATGAATGCGTAATATGTGTGAGTTTTAAGTTAAAAAGTTGCTTAACTTTTTCCTAATGCTTAGTTAGAAGTTATCCTTGATTCTTGAACACCTTCATTATTCAGAGGTAAAGTCTAGATAGGTGTATGAAGCAACCTCTAAAACTAACTATTTAATTTCAAAAATTCTTTCACTTACAGAAAGGTATGCTATTACCGAGTGTCGAAACAAATGTTTTATGGTAAAACTATTAACTTTACATGGACAAAGTCGCATGCAGAAACTAGCGCCTTATAAAGCCATTGATCACAATGAAGTCACCACAAATCACCTCTCAGTACATTTACAATAATAATAAAAGTGTTTTATGTAACATAATCATGATTTATTTACCTTCAGATTGATGACTTACCGACATAACATAATTTGCATTTAACAGTAAACTAATGGCAACATTATTCTTACTGTAAATTAAATAATTACTTTTTTATAGACTCCATGTTTGTTTAAAAGTTATGAATTAGCATATAAAGCGGTCCATTTATCGTCCTAATATTAATAACTGCGGTCATAAAATTATGCGAAGGGTAATTTGAATGCTGTAATATAAATACTGTCATTTTCCTAGGCTTTCTTTTTCTTCGTTGAGTCAGTTATGCGCTCCGGATATTACTTGGGAATTCAGCATAACAAAAAAAAATATGGGTGCAACTAATAAAGTACACCTCTACCTTACCCTAGGATTAAAAGAGTGATGTTATGTAATGGAAGAATGCAGTCTGCAGATCAAATGAAAACAACACTTTTTAGTTTGTTTATAATGTTTTTTCTTTAGTTATGCACACGTAAGTTCTCATTATTGTGATTATATTAATATTACAGTGTCATTGCTAAGATCATTATTTCAGTGTTTAAATCCTTTCAGCTGCTGTAGCATAACATTCAACATGTAAACCACATTTATTATTTTTTATCTATACCAATATTATAAAGAGGAAAGATTTTTTGTTTGTTTGTTTGTACCTAATAGGCTCTGAAACTACTGGACAGATTTGGATGAAATTTGGAACACAGATAGTTTATAGCCTGGATTAACACATAAGATCCTTTTTTTCCCGATAGTATGTTCCCGTGGTACATTTATCGAACTCCACGCGGGCGACGCCGCGGGCATTAAGCTAGTTAATTATATTATCGCCTAACCTTTACCCAAGTACGGTGGGGTGTATACCAGTATTTGACATGGAACAACTGCCTTTCTGATCTCCACAACCCAATCGATACCCTTTGGTAATTCTAGTTGTCAAACTATCGAGCTTCTGACTAGCCGTATCTACTGACAAAAAGATATACAAATGACAGCTGGGAACAATCGCCTAACGTCATTTCCGAGGCACGGAAAAAATTTGGTATGTAAGGAAACCTTGCTTAACCTTGAAGATCAACCCGTGCGGCTGGTATTATTTAGAAGCAACACAATCCACATTCACAAAAACAATAAAACACCAGACTCCACGATAATTTCCATCATTCACTTGTTTCTCGCTCTTCTCACAAACTCCATACTACCCAGCTACTTAAAAACAAAAAAAACAATAGAGCATGTTGGCCACTCCGTCAACTTTCGTTTTCACCTTGACTGCGTGACCCAGATGTAGTGCATCTGAGATGAGATCTGGTGCCGCTCCACATCCTGCCTACTGATAACCGGAGTGTGTAGTGTGTGGACGGTAATGTGGCCAATTTACTTTCAATCAGTTTTGACTGAGAATTACTGGTAGAGGAATTATGGTGGACGTGCGTTCATTGAGTTATAGGGAAGTGGGTCTTGTGTTTTGTTTATGTGAAATTTTAATGATAACGTTTGTTATTTGCTGTCAAAGAAGTAGTGGAACTGTCAGATTGTGTAAGGGGGGGGGGGGGGGCATTGTTGTGAATGGAATACGGACATCTGCTAATGTATCAAAGAAGCTGACATAATAGATACAAAACTTGAAATTTCGTTATTGAAATTGTAACTCAGACTTTTGTCTCTCTTCTTTTTTTCGGATGGGAAATCATTTAATGACTTTTCCCGCTCTGGGCGGAGTGGAAGGGAGTGTCAGACTTGTACTGACTGACACCCATCCATGTTCCTTCCTTGCCCTTTGTGTTGCAGTCCTGGCAGGTGGAATTAGCTTCTATTAGCTTTCTGGCGGAAAAACTAGGTTATGTGTACACGGAACCTCTAGTAGCTAATACTGCCTATTTACAACCAATAAAAAACGCAATGACAACACAAAGCATAGCAAATACCACAATAGTATTTAATATCGTTTTACGCCAAGTAGCAAAGTTAAGTTCACCTAGTACGATTATGTAGTTCTTAATTTTATTTGGAGCATCACCGCTACGCATCGGTGCCACATTAGCAGACAGAACGTGTATTGAAAACATGATGAATTATAACCAAATACTTAAAATATAAATAACGATAATAAACACGAAAGTAATAATTACTGTCTGTCTGTTACCTTCTCATAGTAACGGCTGAAGGAATTTCGGTAAAATTTGGCACTCAGGTAAACTATGACCTTGTTCAGAATATTATCCTGGTGGTGGTTTTCCATGCGATAATTTCCGATACACGACATCTTTTATTGATTCTACAACATCTACAAAAAAGGATGTTAACTACTTTGGTCTCCATGGAAACAAAAACCAATTACATAAGTACCTACTAATCATTTCCTCATTTCAAAAGACAACACAAACAAAAGATAACATATCCAACAATATACTCCTGTTTATATATCAGACAATCTCACAAAGGCTTCAGTTTTATCGCAAAGCAAATCGTTTTAAAACAAAATCGGCGCGCGGAGAAAGTTGGAAAGCGGCAGAACAAACTTTGTTCGTAATTAAGCGAATAATTCTGTCATAAAAATAACTATTTAGATTTAGTTACGTGCTCTACGGGATTACAGGATTTGTATTAGTTATTAAAGTTATGGTTTTCTTTCTGTTATAGAACTATGGTGCAAGTTTATTGTTGACAGATTGTTTTTTCAAATCTTTAATATTGCTCCTCTCTTTGTCCCAACTTGTTAGCGGTCGGTGTAACATGTCTTCTTTTTCTTCTCTATTAGTTCATCTCAGTACTCACCTCCTTTCTAACTTTTTCATTTTCACATTACTTTTTATTTTTTCACATTTATTTTCTTTCAGTCCATCCGTCGGTTATTTAATTTTGGTCTTCCCCTATTTTTTATCTGTCACGTTTTCAGACATCCGCACTGTTTTCTTCAAATTGTTGACGTTAACATATCATTGTGCAACTGGGGCCAACTTTACTTACTTTTTACACAACTTATAACACAAAAACAAACAAATATTTTACTATTAAATATTCAAGTAGCTAATGAAGATGAGAAGTTGCCTAATTACTAAATGCTTCTTAAATCTTTTGAAGTTTTAATAAAGTCTTTGTAACACATCTGCCAGAAGTACATAATATTAGTAGTTAAATATAATGTAAATAAGAATAAGTGATACTAAGTAATACTTACATAACGCCTGCCGGGCTACGACGGTGAGGACCACCACAAACAAATAGGTCTTGGTATACATGGTGTTCACTGATCACACACTGCCTACCATCGTCACAACACGCACACAGACACCCTCACTGCCTCATTGTTCACCTGGAAATAAATAGAATAGTGATCAGTAAAAAGAAAAACAGTTTTGGTGAAAAAGTTTCAGTCCTGGTCTGGGATATTATTGAGATCGTAGGATTCCCAGGTCGAGCAAAGTGTTATTGGGTTTTTTTTAGTAGCAGTCACGGAGTCTGAATTTGTGGAGTATTCCTATTTGAGCACCGATTTCAAGAGCACCAATGCTAAGAGCACCAAAGATGTTCCCTTTGCTCAAAAGGGAATATCTATGGTGCTTAAATGGTTGCTCAAATGGGAATACTCCGAATTGGTGCCAGGTTGATGGCAATTAAGGTTTCATTTGTGTTCATTAAATTATCTGCTAAAGTTTTTTCTCATTACTGCATAGTCAGTGAACAATAATCGACGTAAAAAGAGCTTTCTTTTGACATGAAAATAATAATAAGAAAAACCAGCCATAATACAACGTTGACTAATGTTAGCGCGCGTTGAAGTCTTTTACTCAGTGAAAATGTTATCAGTAACTGACTAGCTTGTTTTTACAACATAATTATTTTTGTGCAAAAACTATTGTCTTAATTTGCATGAAACGAATTATTGCGAATTGTATATGCTATTGTGCAAGTGTTCATAAAAATGTTATCATTGGGCATGACACGTGCTTTCCATGATTGAACATTACAATAATTATTACCATAGACTTGGTTAACTTGACTTAGTTAACCCACCCAAACTCCATTTTATATTAACGACGTACTTAACCTCTGAGTTCAGCACCATTACAGTAATATAATCTAGAACCGAGAAAGTTAACATCAAAGCCTCCGGCTGCAGGAGACAGGTAAGCTGTTGCAAACGCGCTATACCGTTACCAACTGTGCCTAAGACGCACCTGCTGCGAGGGGAACCTCGGAAGATGTGGAGATCGTATCTGGTGAGGCCGTGAGCCTCCATTAATATTAAAAGTGGGTAAGTTTATTGAAGTTTGTGAATATTTTCACGATAATTAACAAAATAATAGTTGTTCATTCGGATTCCTTAGGAGTGACTTTGACTGAAGGAGTTTTATTGTCTCTTAAGAATATCAAATTCCACATATTTCACAGGGTCCTACCACTATTAAAGAGGATAAATCATGCACTATCCACTTCCCCGTCCCAGCCAAAGCCACCATCATCCGTAAATTCAATTTATGCTGCGCAAGCACCCTAGTGCCATTTCCAACTTAAAGGCTATGCAATAAATATGGTGTCGTTTAAGATACTCGTTTGCGTGTAATAGAGAAGTTATAAGCCCAACTTAGTCTAGTCTATTCAAAATCCGATTCAACTCATTTCTGTCAAAAAATAATCTATCAGTGATTTTACATTTTCGAAAAGTTGAGAAAAGTTTCACATCTCCAGAAGATTTGACAAGAATCTTGATACTTGTTGATTACCAATACTACCAAGTAGTGTATATTGTAAACATATTGTGTGCCATTTATTTCAAACTCATGTGCCTGAACGTTTCACTATACATGCAGCGGAAATGCCGGAGGGAGACGGCGGGAGGAGGGGGAGGTAGGAGGGAGGCTGTAACGGCGCGCGCGCATACGGTACTACGACGCGGTTCATTGAGGATTAATTACGATCCAGTGTGAAGATATCGCTTGTAAGAACTATATGAGATTTATAGAGATATTTCTGATTTTATGATGCAATAGTTATGGTTCACTGAAATAGACGCGGTTTTTTATTTTAGGTGCATGGTGATGCTGCGAGACTGATCGAAAGAGATACCGCGGCCCTGGAACACAAAGGGCAAGGAAGGAACATGGATGGGTTTTAGTCAGTACAAGTCTGACTCTCCCTTCCGCTCCGCCCAGAGCGAGAGAAGTAAATTGATGATATTCCATCCGAAAAAAAAAATTACATCATTCTCATAATTACATTATTGTTATTATAATATATGTTTTAAAGAAAGAATAAAATACCGAGGTTATTTTAAAAATGAACACAAAAATAAAACTCCTTTCTCTCTTTGAAAAAGTAGAAGAAAGAAGGAAGGGATGACCTGACATAGACAAAGGGAGCATAGGACAAGAGAGAGGAAGCCTATTACACAGCAGTGGATGGAACGAAGCTGCCGATAATTATGGTACTGATGATGGTATCTATACAGGGTGTAAACAGACTCTTCACGAAGCCGTCAACCAAGCATTATGCACATCAAACGATTTTTTTTTTGGGGTGAATAATCACAATTTACGGTAGGACTCAATGTAAAACATTCAAAACATTGTGCTGATGGATGGATTGAATAGTATGGGGGTCGTAAAGGTGTCTTAAGTAAAAAAAAATACATTAAAAACATGTGTTTAAAAAAAATCTTGTGAAAAAGTTGGAACTTTGACCCCCCAATATCTCCGTAATAACTAGAAAGTTCCTAGGTATGGTTTAGAACAAAAAAATGATTGCAATGGCGGGGAGAACAACTGCCTTTAGGCTTCGTTAAGAATATTTCTACACCCTTTAAGTAAAACTTTTCTTTTCGTTTCGGAGGTGTACGACCACAAACACCGTGACACGCTATTTTTATATGTAAGAAGATAATTATGACTAATCATAAAAAATACAAGATGTAAAAATATATTCGTTTAAAAAAAACCTGAAACTAAATGCTTGACACCGCACAGGCTAAATGCTAAACTTACTCCAAAAACGAGAAATTTTGCAGAACGTTAATACTAAGGATTTTTTGAAAAGTCTTATATATACAACTTGACACTAAAACCAAGGTTTTATAAATAACTTTACAAGCCAGTAGAACTAACTGCATTGTAATCTGAACCACTCCTGCTTATTAATGTCATCGAACAAAAACTAGATTTACTTCACCCCAGTTATTACTTGATAACTAGTTAGATGAGGTTCTGTTGCTTTGACTTACGATCTTGCTCTTCTAATGGTTAAGTCAGTGATGGTGGTTGGCACTAATAACTAAATATTGATACAGTGAAAGATGCTGGGTACTTTTATATTATTTATGTATTAATGACCGCATTGCTTTTATATCACTTTGTGATATTGAAAGTTAGTCTTGAGACAGTGATAATACGGAGAGTTTAATATTATGTATATCTTGATATCAAATTAATACTATATTTTCCCTTATACTCGGGTCAATGGATGTAATGAATTAATAATTGCATCAGTTCTGTGATTTGAAATGTACGTCAAGACCGATCCCTAAAAGGCCTAGTTAGAAATTCAATTAGTGTATTACCGTTTTTATGATAAAATAATAGGGAAATGCTATTTAAACTCTAAAATACAAAAATCATAAATTCTACGATTCAAACACAATATTATGCTTTCATAGAAGAGATAGTACAAAACTTGTAATTTGATTACAATACGAATTTGTTTGTGCTCAGTAATGTTAGCGGAAATGATTGCGCTGTTCATTTGTTTCACGAAAATTGAGCTTCACTGCAATAGATGGACAATGGACATCAGTCACTTATTTAATTTGATATTTTAGGGTTTCGTATACATTGCATAGGTTTAGTAGATATAGGACCTGCTATTCGTAAAATGGCTTACAGCAACAAAAAGGGCATGTTCTCGGAATGGCTTATTCTTGAAATGACTTGTTCTCTTAACACCTCATTCTATAGGGTTCAAAATTCCAAATGTAGAAAAATGTCATTTCGTGTTTGGAACTTACTTTTTTATTGTTTAGACATAAAATATGAATACAAACGAGGAGCACTTAGTTCTGGACATTATAAAGGGTGGCGATGAAAATACGACACTAATAATATACAATTGTGACATACAGTCATACACAATTTACAATCTGTGTCAAAATCTTTTTATAAACTCAATTCAATTCCTGTAAAACTACTACAGAACCGCGTACACATAAAACAACAAAGTTCCGCAAAAAAGAACATAATGTTAAAACAAATAGTAACTGTTACGCAAGTCGAGCAAAGAAAGATGAATAATTCAAGCACAATAACTGTTCACTAATCACTATGCAAACCCTCTTTATACGCAAAACTATGCAATCTATAGAACACGTCAATTTTAAAAATAACGACGAATATATTAAGAAATTTCCTTTTTCTCGTAACTGTTTCATAACTATATTTTCTCCGTAATAAAACGAATAATTATTCATATGCTGATTTTGTATGAATAAATGTAATTTATTGAATACATTGAATTTTGAAAACGGTTTTCAACTTTGATGTTGACTGATTTGGAGTGGAACTGTATTTGAAGTAGATATTCTGGTTTGAGCTTGATTGATGGTTGGAATAGTAGGATAGACTTAGACTGAATTACTGAATCAGTCTGTGAACCTATCTTCGTTTTGTGGTGTATTTCCTGAAGAAATCATGTGGGTAGATACAAATAGATATTCCAAATCTATTTGAAACTATTGTCAAAGCTTATTTTTTCATCTAGGATTGTTGAATGACTAAAACTGACAGTGATAAGGACAAAATATTACTGAACGTGATTCAAAAACTCGAAAATAACACTTTAGATAAGTAGACAACGGAGACTGCAAAAATAATGTTATTTTATCTGAAATCTTCACTATCACTTTCTGTTCCTATTTATTGTTTTTACTATATTTATGTTGCAGCTGCACTTTCTTCAGTATCAGAAACATGCTTTCCCATGCTCCAGGGCTCTGTTAACAACACTTCTTTGAGGTAAACTGATATTGGCTATACTTATCAGAGTACTTGGAAAGATCAAATGTTAGCAGCACTTGTAAAAAAGTTGAAGAAACCGTATAAAAGGTACAGGTACAACCTTTGAATACAACATACTCATCAATTCATATTCGTCATCGAATACTCCATACTAGAAAATGAATGTGACATCATAATAAAATCTATAAATAACTTAAGCATACACACACATATGCAAACAAACACTGGTAGCCAAATGCACTATCACTTTGATTGCTACCAGTATTTTTAATGTGCTACCCGGTTCTAGAAACTTATGTTTAGAAGTAAAAGTCTAATATTGACATAAACGTGCAAATGATTGCTGATCTATCTTATTCATAACAGGATACTCTCTCGATGTAACTCAATTAAAACTTTGTTATTAATTTATATCAGAAACTATTAGTAGAGAAATGCATAAATTATTCATAATTATTAATTGCTGCAATTATGCAATGACAACAAATGCGGACCGCAAGAATATTCTATGAAATAAACATGTTCAATTTGTAAACTAGTCGATGTTCAAAATGTACTAAAGCAATAAAAATCAACTCCATCGCTACTGAAAATCACACAATCAACTATTATTAACTTTCACATACAAAGATATTTTTCGCCAACTATAAAGTATTGAAGGATTGAAATGACCTCAATAATTTAAAATACCAATTATGTAACCTTATTGACACATGAAATATCTGAAGTACATTTTATTTGCAAGTCACAGATTAATTGATTTTAATTTATCAGCATCATTAGTTCTGTTATTTGCAATGATTAATTACTATGTTATAATGCAATTATTGCTTTTCGATGCCCTTTTATAGTTTGTTGTTAGTTTATCTATTTTAGTTTAATAGTTTTTAATTATCAATGTATATAGCTAGTTTAACCTAATAAAGTATGAATATTATGGCATATTTAATTATTGCTTTCATTTTATTGTCGGATCAGAACAAACTATTCTACCTGCGTGGGTGATGTAGAATCTAATGCATATTTAAATAATAAGGAGTTAAGTAAAGAGCATGTTCACCAGGCACCAATGTCCTCCTGTCTGTTATTATTATACATCAACTGCGGACACTTAACGATTTTTCAGACATCTTTTTCAGTAGCCGATGTTTGAGTTAATTGGGCTGAATCCTGATTATTTATATGTCTCAACTTATGAATAATCTCCTTCCCCGACTTTAAAAACGATAAACCAAATATAAGCTAACAGATAATAGGCAAGCTTTCACAAGGATCTACATAACGCCTGTAATCCCCGAAGGGTTGGGCAGAGGTGTACCTAATAGTACGACATTTCGTCAGTTATATTTGAAGTCCTAAGTAATAGGGGGCGAGCTTATTGCCATCAACCGGGTACAAATCCAGACTCCGTGGCTGCTACTAAGAAATTCCTGATGGAGAAACCCAGTAACACTTTGCCCGACCTGGGAATCGATCCCAAGACCTCATGGTAAGCAGTCGGTCGCACTAGACCAGTCAGGCTAGGGATATAAAGCTTTTCTCTTTATGAAATTAATAAACATGATAACTTATTGGCGTAATTATGGATATCGTTAACTCTAATGGATTATAATATAGAAGAAAACTATAAACGCGCAACTGAATATTTTCTACTTGACCAGTAAGTGACGAGTCAACAACCTAGCTTATATCACTTAAAAGACTACATTATATGCGTTACAGCTTTTACAAGCTTTCGGGTTGTCTAGAACCCAAAAGGATATTTAGGTATATTGGCCTCAACAAGTACCTAGTTCTCCTAATTACTATTGCCGTAACTCTTTGAAGATTAATCAAAAAATGAATGATGATTAATGTATTGATCATCACAGTTAGTTGTAATTATCATTCTAAAGGAAACTGCTGATTTTTCTCTTTGCAATTTCCATTTTAAGTTTCTTTCAACATCTCAGATAGAAGAATAAGGATAAGCATAATCAGCCCATAATTTTCCCACTGCTGGGACAGAGTCTTCTATATGAGAGAGACAGCCCTATACTACCTTGTGGGCCCAGTACAATTGTGATAGAGAAGGGTTCCCTATCACGAAATACAGTTAAAATCATCTACAACAAGTTCACCTACAAACGTGTTGAACCGTGGTTTTAACATCAGCAAATCTGTGTTATTGCATATTTGTATGTGAAGACATTGCAGCCGGTGCTTCTAACATTTTAATTACAGATACGATCTCTTCACAGTTATAACATTACTCGGCTGGCTGTATGCACATTTCCAACGACCACTAGTACCACTACAGTAATTCTTAGAAGACAGTTTTAAAATCTACTGTTTGTGTTGGGAAAAGCTGTAATTAAACATGAAAAAGAAAGGATATGTGAGTTTTATGACTGAAAAGAGAAAGGAAATCTTTGAAGTAGGAAGCTTAATTTAAAAAGTTTGTATTTTTCTATATCCGATGTATTATTTTGTAAAGAAAGCACGAGAAAGCTTTTTCACAAAACACAGAGAAACACCTTACCTCTATCCCGAAAAAAGCATCCAAAAATAAAAACAGCTTATAACACAATCACGTTACACACTTCCAAAATTCAAAACAAAAATTAATCAAAATATTTGACATAAAATTTCCGCGCGACAGAAAGCGTCAAATCGTTTGTATTTAGAACGCGGCACGTGATTCGCCGACGTCGAACGGAACGCGACTGGTACTCGGCGGGTAGGCGAACTCCCGCGCAGCTCAACCAATATGTCTGATGTAACTTTTGAATGTCATATTAGCGTGATTTTTATGTAATGGATGAAAGGTGAAGATGAGTTAGGAATGTGAGGAGTTCGAATTCGCGAATGCGCTTTGTGTAAGGATTTCAATTTTAAGCGGTACCTTTGGAAAAAGCTGTGAATAGATATTTTTGTTGGTACATAAATGCATAAGTACTCGTAAGTTCACAATTTTCGTCCGGAAAAAAAGAAAATTTAAAATCATAATGTACCGAACTCCGATTATATATTTACAGGAGAAATTTCAGATATATAGGAGAAATTTCAGATTTTTCAGGAGTAGTTCTAACTAGTTTTATTGTCTATCGTGATTTTGCAATTATTTGTCAATACCGGTTACTTAGCTTACTAGGTTGTGGCGGTCAGATAGGCAGTGGCTTCATGTAAAATGCTGGTATTCAGCTGCATCCGTTTAGACCGAAAGCCGATCCCAACATAGTTGAGAAAAGGTTAGGCAGATGATGACAGGTTACGTAACTGCTATGTTGTGATCCCAGAATGAGAAAGTCTTTTATGTGACTTGTGAATAGATACGAATAAGGAGAGTTCGAAATATTTTCAAAATAAAGATAATTGAAACAAGAAGATTTATCACGAAAAGTCTGAAGTATAGTAAATATGAATCCACTCGTGCATGTACACTCTCTTTCCACAAAAACTTGTCATTCGTGAACCCATGTCAATCTCACAAGTCATTATGTTGTCATTTACTTTTAAACAAAACGAGACTGTTCACTAGTGTTCATCTGTAGAAGTTGAGTGCATACAAGAATGTGTGTACACTGCAGAGAAACTATTTTTCACAATCTATACAATTATTATAAATTAAATTTGTTTTAATGTTTTTCTGTGTGACTGTGTTGTTATTTAACTACGCAATGGATTTTGATGCAGTTTTCACAATCAGTTAGGGAATTTACTCTGTAAGATTATTTTTATATATATTAAACAAATAATAAAGAACTCGTAAGGTGTTTCATGTCGTAAACACCGTGTGAAGCAGGGGAAGGTCACTAATGATGAAGAAAATATTATGGTTTGACTTTTGACTGCTCGATTCGTGCTCGTTCGTGTCACAGGTCGTAGGTTCAAAATATGCACGTAAAATACATATTTGGCTGAAAAATATCTGTTTAATGAGTTGTGATTTTTGCACGTTAGAATATTACTCCGCCTCGTTGGTCCAGTGGTCGTAGGCGTTAAAGCTGAGCTTGAGGTCATTGGTTCGAATCCCGAGTTGTGAAAAGTATTATTAAGTTTCTCCAATCAGGAGCTTCTCAGTAGCAGCTTGGAACCTCGATCTCTGCTCAGTTGATCGCAATAGGCTCGCCTCTATTAACTTTAACATAACTAGAGAAATATGCATGTACTACAGGATACACCTCTACCTAATCCTTTGAGGATTACAGGCGTCATATTATGTTTATGTTGATAACTAATTTGATAAGAATGCACCTGCCATCAAGGTAAACAAAGGTTCTCACTTTGAAACACAACTTAATGCGACACCTGTTTGACAAAAGGCTGCCAACTGCATAAACATTACAAGTAAATTTACTTCTTCATTAAACTCGACTTTCTCTCACCCTTTGGTAAGGCTTGCTCATTAGAAAGCGGCCATGTTTGGCGTTTGCCCAACTTTGCGCAGTATAGTCACGATAATGCGTTTTATTACTATTAATGCGCGTGCGATACATGCGCGTGCGCCTGCGCGGTCGTGCGGTTTTGAGGGATTTCATATTTTATGAGCTTAGTACTTACTCGTGTATACAAAAGACGAAATATTGGGCATGAGAAACCAAAAAATAACTGCTGCCAGTCCTCTCATATTATTATGTAACTTTTCTTAGTCGATTACTTACACCGACGACGATAAAAAAGAGTTGTTTTTTTTTCATGTTCAGCTTTTTTTTTTAAGAGAGCAATAATTCATGTCTATTGCCTAAAAAAACAAAAAAAAATTAACCACGCCTTAGTTCTGTTACCAAGTTAGGTAGCTGGATGCAGCCTTTTAATTTATCTGCCTATCAATCTTTACGGACCTAGACTAGAAATAAACAAAAAGTTTATACACCGTGAAATCTTAACAACTTTATCCCGCATCATACTAAAAAAAAACTAATCAAGAGGATAAAAAATATCACATAAATTCAGCAGTGAATGCAATATGCATGTTATCCAATAACTCATTGTTTCATTGAATTTAAATAAGAGATAGTTTCAGCTTTTACTACTAAATTTTATTTAGTAATTTTATTTATTTTGCAATCTAAGATTATTTTGAATCCGAATCCTTTTGCAGCTAAACATCTAATCAACCAAGATTTAATTGAATTTTACACAAATTCAGACTTGGAAAAATATACGTTAACAAAAAAATAATATTTAAAATGCATACGTAGTGCTTATTTGCATGAAATTAGTGAAAATAGAAGACAGTCGTGAACTCTTACATAAAATAAGAAAAATATACACGTTTAAAGTAAAAAGTTTGCAGTGCAATATGTTTATGCATTAGCTTGCATAATATTTTATTATGTTTGAGTAAGTAACTGCTTCTGTATAAGACGCTAAAAATAAATAACGTCATTATAAACTTGTTTTGCGACTATCACTGATTCTTTATTTTCACTTTAAGATTATATGTATAGGTAATTTGGCAAATGCCTGCCAATTATTTAACAACGTTATTTAATTTTACCCAATCTTTAGACACAACTATTCAAAATGAAAAAGCCATTTCATATTTTCCTAAGGCCACTACTGAATAAAATTGTTTAAAAGGCTTTCCGCGCATCTATTGCAAAGTTGACATACATACATACATAAACTCACGCCCTTTTCCCATGGGGGTAGGCAGAAACCACAGAACGCCACCTGCTACGATCCTTACATACTCCTTTTGCCTCGTCTACGTTCATACATCTGGTCAAAGTTGAGTAAAACACCTATCTAGGATTGTCTACATAATACTTCGAAACATATTGTTTCTATCTTGCAGCATTATAATTGTAATATTCTGTTACCCTTTTCTAACAAAAACAGAAAGAGCATACTTTCCATACCCACACGACATGCAACAGTCAATAAATCTAGAAACAAAAGAACAAGCAATAATGAATAACACGTTACTTACTTACAGGTCACGCGACGGGCTCCAAAACAATAAGGTTTCTCAACTGAGTAAAAACGCACAAATTAATCAAACTATCGCCTACAAGTCGCCGAGCGGGTTCTCGTCACAGCTTGTTGGACGTTCAACCTAATGAACTGAAATTTATTTAAACGTACAAGCGATATGTCAGTAAGACGTATGTTTCGTTTTTTGCAGGATTTTATTATCATACTGACTTTCGGTTAAAATGAAGACTGAATTTGCAAGTTTCCTTGTGGACATGGATTTGTTAAAACTAAGAATATATCCGGTCAAGTGCATTATGCTGACTTATTTTTCTAAAATGGTAATTTGACGAACGACTTTGGCGTTTTTCCTATACTCACGTTGGCCGAAAAATATCTTATTTATGAATCGCGAGTACTGCTGAACTGTTCCACCTCGCACCGGATAGCATAAAATTAAAATATTATTAGGCCAACATTCCGTAATTGGAAATCCCTCCCCAAAAGAAGAATTAGGCCTAAACATAAATTTAACTATTTTCATGGTTTACTTCGGCAAAGACATAAACGTCGACATTTGTTGTCTATATTTTTTTTCCTGTAAGTTTCGAGCTCTCGATATGCACTCCTCCTATTGAATAAGCCGCACTTACATCAATACAAATGATACACACTTAGTTATTTGCAGATTGAGTGACAGACAAGGAAGCGGGCGGCGCGGGTGCAGTGGGTGCCGGACAATTTCACGGGCCGCACAGTGGAACGAATGTATGGGAGCGGTTGGACGTAGACATGTCCGAAAAAAAAGAGTAAAATTATGCCAAACTAATGATGCCATCTTATTCGATTACTTAATGCCTTCATAACTTGTGGTGATGAATTTCTTCATAACTCCCATATTTCAGGAGTAATTTGAGAAAATGTGAAATTTTACTATGAAAATGAGTGTATCGAGCTCTCTCCCTCCTGATTCCGGGCTTGTTTCAAGTAGCGGTCTCTAATATCATAATGCTAATACTAAGAGCTATATTTAATACTAAGACACATAGTGCGCCAAATGTGCACTTTCTGGGATAAAGAGTGATGTTTATTTTATAACACAATTTTTTTATTTTTTGTTTATTTTGTTGATTAAAACCGTTTTTCTAAAGGTTTACCTTATTACAATAACATTTCTGAGCAGCCAATTAGAGAAGATATAAGCTAATTAGGATATATAATTAGGGACTTAAGGTTTACATATAAAACTGATGCACTAATGATTACTGATAAGAACATTGCTATTATTTAATTACTAAATGGCTCTTAATACACTAATTTAGCATGCATCATTTACTAATTATCACAATAACTAATTACCTTGCAATATTTAACAAAGGATACCTGGGATACCTGGATTTTATATAAATAGGTCACTATTAGTAACTTTAAAATCAGTGTTGATTTACACCTCGTTGTATCCAAGCTAATCTCGCAATGTATTTTCCAAATTTTAATACAAATCTTGATATTCACGTTGCTTTATGCGCACGCGCACATAAAGATTTACGCGACTTTAACTATTTGTTCAGTGTTTTAAAAGATAACAGTTGTGTTCAGTTATGTGAAAGTGCTGAAACAAGTTTAAAAGACTGGTGTCGTCGATTTTGCTACCGCATTTATGCAAAATGGACACAGTCTGGAAGAAGCACAGATAAGTTTCGGAAGAAACATGAGATTTGGCTACAGGCTGCAATTCAATGGCCGGAATTACAGAATGAAAATATGGAACCTTCTACAGAAAATATAAGTGACGTCATCGAGCCCATAATTTCTCCTGCTAAATCTGATGCTTCAACTTGTACACATCCTAGTCCTCGTAAATCTTTTGAGGACCTTAGTAACAAAAAGAGGCACTGAAGATAGTCTTTCATGCAGCAGTAGCAGCGCTGAAATTATGTTTTCGGCCGAAAGGGCGCTTCAAAAGGCAGGACAAAGCGATACAGCTTATGTTATGAAATACTTGACGGAGAATCCAGAAGAGGCCTCAAAAATCAAAGCCTTCATTGAAGGTAAATCAATTCAGGTACGGGAAATATCCCCTTTGAAGGCATTGGCTCTTTATGTATCGATGAACTTATCGAAATGGCGCTATAACACTCTTCGGGATTTCAACACTCAAGAAGGAGCTCTTCAATACCCGAGTTACTACATGTTGGTTAAAGAAAAAATTAAGTGCTATCCGGCCAAAGAAGATCTCACAGTTACAGAGAGCTCTGCAAAAATCAAATTACAAGCCTTGATGGATTTAACCTCAAGAAGACTTATTAGGTCGTTAGAAACCCCTGTTGATCCCAATCAACAGCTCGTATTGACCAGCAAATGGGGTTTTGACGGATCATCTAGCCAAAGCATTTATCATCAAAGGACGAGTGAAGATGAGCAAATCGATCTTGCTAGTAATTTTATGATTAGTCTTGTACCACTGCGGCTCGTCTCAAAAGGTGTAACAATTTGGGAAAACGAGCGACCATCTTCCACTTCATTTTGCCGGCCAATATTGTTTAAGTTTATAAAGGAAACCAAAGAAAATGTGCAGAGAGAGATGGCTGAAATCGAAGCAGAGATTGAAGCCTTAACTCCATCCACTATCACTGATGGAATTAGTGTCAAACACCAACTGCTGTTGACAATGATTGATGGTAAAATTCATTCCATTATATCCGATACAGCAGCTTCAGTGTGTGACATATGCAAGGCTTGTCCTAAAGAAATGAATAATTTAGAGTTAATCAAAGATAAACACGCAAACGAGGACATGTATAAATATAGCTTAAGCACCCTTCACGCTTGGATTCGCTCAATGGAATGCTTATTACACATTTCCTACAAATTAGACATAAAATCATGGCAAGTAAGGGGTGATATAGCAAAAAGGCAAGTTGATGACAGGAAGAAAAGAGTTCAAGAGGCTGTAAGAAGAGAAACGGGCTTACTTCTCGATGTTGTGAAACAAGGCAGTGGATCCACCAACAATGGCAACTCGGCAAGGAGATTTTTTGAAAACTACACTAAATCTGCTGAACTGACCGGAATAGATGCTATGCTTTTAAGAAAAATCTGTGTGATCTTGCAGTGTATTTCATCAGGAGAGAAGATCAACGTAACTAAATTCCGAGAGTTCTGCTTTGATACTGCTAAGCTTTACGTGGAGTTATACCCATGGTATTATATGCCTTCTTCACTTCATAAAATTTTAATGCATGGGCCAGACATAGTTCAGAACATGTCAATTGTGCCCATTGGTTTTCTATCCGAAGAGGCATCTGAGGCTAGAAATAAAGATTTTAGAAAATATAGAGAGGGGCATTCTCGAAAGCATAGCAGTATCTCATGCAATGAAGATATTATGCACAATCTTTTACTGTCTTCTGATCCACTTGTTACAAGTATCCGTCCAAAAGGAAATAAGTTTGTAAAAAAATCTTCTTTTAAGGAATTTTATGAGCTTACGGATTCTGAGAAAAGTGATATCGAATTTGTTAACATAAATGATTTAGCGGACATCGATTCTGAATTTGAATTAATTGATGATGATGATGATGACGAAGATAATTAAATGATGTTATTGTTTTAAAATGTGTAACTTAGTAAATTAGAGCTTACATCTTAATTATTTATTGTACTTTTAATGAAACTAGGTAATTTATTATCAACTTACTTAAAAGTCATACTCTCATCAGTTCTTGTGAATATTTTTGTTAATATATATTTCTGTATATATATAATATATTTATAGACCTCTTAATAAGTCTGTCTGCGGTTTAAAGTAAATACAAATGGGGAAAAAACGTTTTTTTTTTTTAAATTTTCATTTCCTTTTATCCCAGAAAGTGCACATTTGGCGCACTATGTGTTTTAGTATTAAATATAGCTCTTAGTAATAGCATTACGATATTAGAGACCGGTACTTGAAACAAGCCCGGAATCAGGAGGGAGAGAGCTCGATACACTCATTTTCATAGTAAAATTTCACATTTTCTCAAATTACTCCCGAAATATGGGAGTTATGAAGAAATTCATCACCACAATTTATGAAGGCATTAAGTAATCGAATAAGATGGCATCATTAGTTTGTCATAATTTTACTCTTATTTTTCGGACATGTCTACGTCCAACCGCTCCCATACATTCGTTCCACTGTGGGCCGGCGACATCCTCGATGTAATGTTGTGTTACTACATATTCTTAACGATAGGGCTTTATTGTGGATTTTTTTTTTTTTTTTTTATTGTGTATACGGACAGGGAACTCTATAGAGCTGCTGAATGTAAGCAAATGTACAATGATGGAATGAGATACGAATATAAATAAACATATTTCTCATAAAATTAGGAATACAACACGCAACATCAAAACGATTTACAAACTTATTGATAAAAATAATCGTAGAACATTAAACCCTCTGGATCATCACCATTTTCATTTTCCTGCTCTTGTACAATCCTACTTAGGGTAGCGCAAAACATTTTCTTCCATACTCCCCTGTCAGACGTCACGACATAATTTACTCCTTTTTAGGGTTCCGCATCCAAAAGGTTCGGTACGGTCTTAGTAATAGGATCCCTTCCTATTACTAAGACTTCGCTGTCTGTCCGTCCGTCCATCTGTCTGTCACCAGGCTCTATCTCAAGAACCGCGATAGCTAAACAGTTGAAATTTTCACAAAATATGTATTTCTGTTGCCGATATTACCACAAATACTAAAAACAGAATCAAAAAAATATTTAAGGGGGGCTCCCATACAACAAACGTGATTTCTTGCCGTTTTTTTGCTCGATATTAATAACGGCGACAGGTAGACGGTTGAAATATTCACAGAATATTTACTTAAAAAATAAATATTTAAGGGGGGATTTAAATCTTACCACGACGAAAGCACTGCGCCTTTTTAACTTGGTTCTGCATTACACCAGATTTACCTATATAGTCCACGTATTTTTATTTCTTCGCTCCTGTAACTGAGCAGTCGACGTAACAGCGTCAACAGCACCATACAACTAACGTCATTTTTTTGCCGTTTTTGTCTAATGCTGTATAGATATGGTACGGAACCATTCGTGCGCGAGTTCGACTCGCAATTGACCAGTTTTTATTCTTTCATGCCATTGCTCACACAAACCATCCATTTGGATCCCTTTGGATGTGTTAATAAAAATATTGTTCTTGGCAATCAGTCAGGTGTAGAATTAAAAAGAAGCCAAGTATATCTATTAGTATAATATCTGCCAAACCCAAAACCACAATCCATACTAGACAGCCATTATTTGCACACCCAATAAGCCTAATCACTTTCTTTAAACACACTCATTCAATCAACCAAAAAATAATGTGGACTTTAAATATTTGTTGTCAAATATGATCCTCTTGTACTAACACCTCTATACAAATACGCAAAACAGAAAACTCACGCGCACACCGCGCATGCGTAACACGCATAATATCCATCCAACAGATAATAAATGTTTGAAGAAGATCCACTTTATACCATAGAAAAAGGAAATTACGCAAATGAGTAAAGAATGAAGAAAGGAAAGCTGAATTCCGTTCGATTGCCTAAAACATTACAATCTACGTTTCCCAAAAACATTAGAAAGAAAGAAAGAAAATACATTTACTTGGCTCATTCCACAAGTGCACACAGTAAAAACAAAAAGAAAAAAATATAACAAAAAGGAAAAAATAATAATAATAACTTAAAACTAAACAAGAAATGTAACACTGTGTGCCTCACGGCGGCGCCAAAGAGTCCCAGTTCAGCAAAATGCCGGGCAACTATTGTCCGATGCTGGTTAGTTACTTCCTCTACCGACACATCCTAGAACTGAAAGACATGTGACATACAGTACCAATCCGCACTGCACTTGGGTGGCGCATACTCCCCCCCTCCACAGGAGACCTGTGTACCAGCATGGCAGCAGTTGGAACAGGCCACTTTGATGTTGTTTATTCGGATAGCACAATTCGCGTTTCAAGTAGGATTTCTGTGTTAACATGTTAAGCGGTTATAAGAATTGCAAACTAGCATTATGCTCAATTGTATCTGCTTTTCCTATATTTGTCCACTCGAAGTGCGTCCATTATTCATAGTTACCATTTGTGAGTCAATGATGTAAAAATAAGATGACGTTGCATATTCTGCGACGCATCGCGGCTCTCAGTTTTATAAGCTGGTCATAATTTATAATTTATTTCGTGTTAGTTTGAATCTGTTTTTGGGGACGGACGTAAGGTTTGTATCACAGCACAATTTTAGCAAGTTTGCATACCGCTCAAAGGGAAAATTTCGTGGTTTGTAAATTCGCATTCTTTTGACATTGTTTGTCTCTGAGGTGATATTATGATGAGATTTATTTAATCTTTTGTACGAGATGATTATCAGATTACTGCTCAAAATTCTACATCAAACTTAGCCTGTAACGCATGATTTCAACAAAACAGTCTTCGTACAAAATCAGATAAAGTTGTTACCTAGCAAAAATATACCCCCTCGTTGTTCAAGAGGCGTAATATCATATTTCACACTTAACACTTCGAGCGATAGCATCGGAGTAATAACAATGTATCCAAGATAGCGCTGCGATGAGTCAAGCTCACCGCCTGTAATTTCTGATAGCCTGGTAGCATCATAAGATTAGCAATCTATGTTATAGGTATAGTTACACAATTCGTGAAAGGTGTTTAATCGTCGGTGGCTATGTACGAGTATGTCATTGAACAACCATTTAACACCTTTTACGCTGCCTGGAGGGATCTTTTTATCAGTTTAGTGTTATCTCCATTTTAATCTTAGATGTAGGAATATTTTGCAATAAACAGAACGTAATAAAATGACTGTATGTAACTAATGGCTTTTGAAACACATAGTTTATAGCGGTGTGTCTCCACAAACAATGGCCCATCCCATCTTGCACTGCATGCCCTGACACTTGAGCACTTGACGATCTCTTGACTGCATCAGCGAGCGGAGTTCGCGTAGCTGAATTTTGGGCCAAACATATTTAGCAAAAATTTGCCATCGACACGCTAAGAAGAAGAAACACATAGTTGTTGTGATTAACTGTGGGAGCTCTTGACATTATCATCATCAATATTTTCACCGAAAGACGACCACTGCTAGACAAAAGACTCTCCAAGCTATGCCACAGCGACCGGTCCGGTCAGCGACTCTATAGAGATGAATTCATCATCAAACACTGCAATATATCCTTGTTTTAGCTGGGAGAGACCATTATGCCTAGACATTGACAATCACTGTCAAAGCGTTTCGTTTTTTATGACTTTCAACAGGATTGAGATAAAATTTTTGTTAGCATATTAAGTCTATCTAAACCATTTTTGACTTTTCATCGTGTGTCGTGTCACTTTGTCTTGTCTCTCCTCATAAATATTTCTTCTTAGAACATACTAAATCAACCACAGCTACAATTACAAGCTACTATTGCAATGGAGCAAAAGGTATAAATTACAGCAAAACGGAACCTCACACTTTAGTTATAGTTTTCCCCACAAAATCAATGAAAACAAACGAAAATGTTCGAACAGTAAATCCCCCGTTGTTCTGTAAGATAAACCGCGGGATGCGACGCGCAACCACAAGCAACGCCGGCTGAAATTATTGTATTACGTGCCCGCTATACCTGCAGGGATTAACGGTTCTGATGCTGTGCTCTATCTGAGAGAAATTGCAGTGTTTAGTGCCTGTAATCACTTGTAAACGTAACAAACATTAAGTGTTTGTAAAGTTATCTGACACTTTTAGGTCCATATCATCATCTGTCTAGCCCTCTCCCAACTAAAGTCTGTAAAAAGACTCTTAACGCAGCCGAAAGGCACTCGGGTCATTTTTTGTTCTAGACCATACCTTCTAGTTACGAGATATTGGGGGGTCAAAGTTCCAACTTTTTCACAAGTTTTTTTTTAATGTTTTTTTTTTACTTAAGACAACTTTACGAGCCCCGTACTATTCAATCCATCCATTAGCACAATGTTTTGAATGCGTAACATTTAGTCCTACCGTAATACCTGACTTTTCACCCCAAAAAAAAGGCGTTTTCCCGCAATAATTTTTGCGCAAAGTTACTTAGTTTGATGTACAGTCAGCGTCACGATGTGGGTACCCCCTTTTAAAGCACCTACGTTCCCAGGTGGGGTACCCGTACATAATGCTTGGTTAGCGGCTTCGTGAAGAGTCTGTTTACACCCCGTATGTAGGGGTCGGCTTCCAGTCTAACCGGATTTAGCTGGATACACATCTTGACAGCCGGGGCTAACGTGCTTGCCGAGGCACAGAGGAAACTCGGTATGTAATGAGCGGTAACCCATTCACGGAGCAACCTAGGCCACCTAGGTTACCTAGGACTTTCAGGTTTGAAGATCGATCTGAGCGGCTGTTATTATTGAGTTTTGATAAAGAAACCGTTGTTTTTTTTCATCAGCTGGATTTTCCCGGCCAATGACCAATAAATGATTCGCGTGCTGAGCTAATGTGAACATCATAATCACTTCAGCTGAACTACGTCTACTGCTAAACATAAGGCTACATCAACAAGTGACTGTAATATTTTGATCTCATATCGGCAAACTATTTAATGTTGCTAATTATACACTACCATTCCATAAATTATAATATAGGACTACTGTTTATTTTTTAGGTTTTGAAACTTGTAATCCAAATTCAATTTCAATCAAAATTATAAATATACGATCTAACCTTTATACAAGTTACATGCAGTTTATTTTCATTAGTAAACGCCCACATATTGACTTCGTTGGTATTTATTTTTAGTTATCAAATAGATCATTTTATTCAAGTCATTGCTTAATAGGCAATTAGTGCATGACCTTGTAGGAGAAAAGTAATCTCGATAGGTACCGAATCATTTTTAATTTTAAGATATAAAATTTAATAGCTATTTTGTGAGGCATAAAGTAAGTTAACAGTTTTAAGTGAATGTAGGTATGTTTCTAGACCACAAGTAATGGGTGTAACTTGTGGTCTATGAGCAATAGGTTGGCGAATGGTTTTGAGTTTTAATTAAAGAGTTGCTTCATTCACTCTAAAGTTTCTAAGAACTTAAACAACAGGGCTATGAGGGAAGGTTTTGGAAAGCTTGGGAGGTATAAAAAACATTTTTCAGAGTTTGCATGGCTGAACTTGATTACTTGCTAACCAAAAATGTGAACAAATTAAGATCCATGAAAATGCTTAGTTTAATCTGGGTATAACTGGAATGTTGGATGTTCAGTATTGTGTCACAAATTCTGAAATTCCACGATGTTAAGATTCAGGATCCTGTTATCAGTCTCAGACTCACCAGTTTTCAGACCTTCTCCAAATATCGTTTCATAAAAAATCCATATTAGGTATCAAAATAAATTAGCAATAGCAACCCTGCAATTAATGCAATTCCAAATTTCTTTCCAAATAGTATCGCCTATTGCCTCAGGTCATCAAATAGGAGCGCATCTTTTGCAACTACAGTTCCAAGGACATTGCAAAAGTCGTGTTGCATGGTGTCAGTTAAATGTATACGTGTTAAATGATTATGTCGGATTTGATGTATTAGTGTGGTTTATTGCAGTAGCTAGACTAGTGGCCACACTTGATGTAGTGCAATAGGTTGACTAGTGGCCACACCCGATGTAGTGAATGGGTTGATGAATTCGCGACATTGTAAAAGATATTTTAACATTGAAAACTTATTGCAGAGTAGTTTAGTAAGGTGGTTCTACTTTTACTAGTTGTTGCCCGCGACCTTCGTTCGCGTGAAATGATTATTAAAAAATCCCTTTTATTATAAGCACTTCCCTATTTGAATCGAATTTTGTTACCAATTTCAATGGTTTTTTTTTCTTTGCACGGAACCCTAATTATTTATCTAAAATAAAAGTAGCCTAAGTTACTCCTTGTTACTTCAGCTATCTGCCAGTCCCGTCAAAATCGGTCCAGCCATTTCAGAGATTAGCCGGAACAAACACACAGACAGACAAAAATTGTATAAAATGATGTTTTAGTATATGTACCGTGTATTTATCCATATGCACTTAGTAAAAAGCGGTTATTTTAATATTACAAACATACACTCCAATTTTATTTATATGTACAGAATACAGATGTACAGATAATATGTTCATTGTAGAGCAGGATAGGTATTGTCGAAATGGCTTTTTGGGAAGCACCCGGTGATTTCACTACTACACGCGCCAAGAATATATCGAACTTCAATATGCGCAAAAAAACTTAACAGTCTAGGGAGCAACTATTTTAACTCATAAAAACATTAATTAAATTTTATAAATTGTTTCCACACAGGCGGTCTAAATAATCACTTAAATATTTAAAACATATTGAAAAAGTGTTAAAGTGTTCTGAAATTGACATATTCAATAAATTCTGCTATGCAACACTTTCTATCAAAAAGATCAGCTAGGTTAAGTGCTAGAATAACATAATACCTAGGCTATCTACATATTTATGCATTATTTTGTTTCATCACCACTGCATTGTAGATATCACCTTTGCTCTGTAAGATAAGGTGCAAATTATTCATATTGTGTTTTAACCGGATCAGATTATATGGTGTTGGGTGTAATTGAGAAAATTTTATGAAATATAGTAATGAATAATGCTGAAAATTAAAAATAAATCGCTTACTCACAAGAGGGAACATGGTATTAAATGCCGTCCCTAAAACAGCAAAATCTCATATAAAAACTGGTCAGAATTTAAAGTATTGACTTATTACACATAGCAGTTAACATTTTGTTATTACTGTGATATTTAAACCATGCAATTTTATTGACATTTTGTCGACGACAATTGTTACAAAGTATTTGAAGCCGCTATCAACACTTTCATTTCCTAAGGTTTTATCGTACTTCGTAGTTTTCGAAACCGCTTGGCATTTGGCAGTTGCTAATGCTTCAGTTTTAATGATGATGACACCAACCAGATCTCTCATCAGACTACAGCAGCCCACTATTAGGTATAAGCCTCTTCAATCGCACGCCGTTCAACTCGATTCTCGGAAATTCTCATCCAGCTGCCAGCGACGACCGTCGCTCCACCTATTCTGAGGGTGCACTTACCTTACGTCTACCCCAGCAGTCACCGTTTCCACACCTAATATCGGAACACATCAATCATAAAAACAATCAGAACTAGGTGCAGTGCTATATAACTTCCCCGGACGCTATATCGTGGCTCCTTGGCCACGATTAGGAATTATCATACAAAAACTGATACTAGTCAATTATCGACAGGTCGCTGGCTAATGGCCGTAACAGCCCATTTCCTTCAGGTAATTGTTAGAACTTGTTAGTGAGTAGTGCCGGTTAAATACGTTTGGCGTTATTTTCCACTAAAGGGTGTGAACAGACTCTTAACGAAGCCGAAAGGCACTCATTTTCCCCATCATTGCGATCATTTTTTTGTTCTAGATCATACCTGGGAACCTTCTAGTTACGGAGATATTGGGGGTCAAAGTTCCAACTTTTTCACAAGTTTTTTTTTAAATACATGTTTTTAATGTAAGATTTTTACTTCAAACACCTCCAAGACCTCCTTACTATTCACTCCATCCATCCGCACAATGTTTTGAGTGCGTTACATTGGGCCCTACTGTAAAACGTGATTTTTCAGCCCAAAAAAAAAAGTCGTTTCCCAGCACTAATTTTTGCGTAAAGTTACTTAGTTTGATGTACAGAATGCTTAGTTAACGGCTTCGTGAAGAGTCTGTTTACACCCTGTATAAGTCAGTAACTTCAGTCTCCATTAAGTATGGTCAAAAAGACTTCAGCCTAAAGAGAGTTTATTTATTTTTTTAATAACCACTCAGGCAGCCATTAAAGCGAGAGTAAACGAACCTTAGGCATCTTGGTTCTCTGAGTTCAGTTACAAATAGGAGGCTTATGTCTTTGGCTACTCAATTTACCACCGTTAGAAAGCATATATTGTCATTCTGAATTAATTCTTAATGCCAAAATTGCAACTTTTGCATTGCATAAGCATAAAACTTAACCAAATGATAGACTTCGACGTCAGACAGACGATGAAAATCCATCTTCCTAATGTATTATTTATACATTCTGTATGCAAAAGTTTATGCGAAAATTATTCAATATCTCTTAGACCTCAGACGCTTGAAGAAAGTTGTAATTTGATGAAACTTGTTCAGTCTGCTGCCACAGTTCATCGGCCTTTGATTGAAAGGAACTGATTTCGTCGTTTTACCGTTTAAGGTTAAGTAAACAATGATTAATTTGAATATTTTTGAAATCAAAAACCAAGATTGGAAAACCGATAAAGGTGTAGAATGTGAATAAGGCAGCTGATTTAAGCTGACAGCCGGATATCCTGATCTTGTGGATAACTCTCCTTTCGCGATACAGAATTCGCAAGACGTAGATATGATGCGTAGTTCGTATGTGGCGACTGTGACTCGGCAACAGCGTCAAGTTCACTATATTCCCCAAACCAGGATATTAGCCAACAACCATAATTGCAAGCTATAATTATCACTATTCGGTGATAATCATCTCCATTCACTATTTACGCATATTAAGGTCCCGTAGGTCAGTGGTGGGTTGCGCAACCATTAGTGATGCTTTCTACGGCACCCAGTGCGGCCCGCAACCCACAACCGTGACTGATGCGTGCGGAACTCAGAAGCTCCCCGCAATTTTAGCTTTGGTTTGCGTTTGACATGAACATCACTGTGATGCAATAAGATATGGGCCAGTATGTTAAGCCATTGGTTATATCACAAGTCTACAATGAGAATGTCTTCCTTCTGTTGATTTTTGCTGTAAGTCTACTACTAACAAGTTTAAGATGGTTCTGCTAATATCAAAATTTCTGGCCTCCAAGAATTCGACGTACCGAGCAACTGGGTTGACGTACCGAGCAACTGGGTTGAGTAGGTCTGATAGGTGGAACTTCTATGTAAAATACTGGTATTCAGCTTCATCTGGTAAGACCTCAACAAAGTTGGACATATGGTGAAAGTTCTGGTAGGACCAGGTTTTGATGCTGGCTTTTGTCATCCCGATTAACTGTTGTTACTTAATCTGGCCATTGGGCTATGCTCATAATTACATTTGAGTTCTTTAACTTTTATTAGAGATCTAAGCTGTTCGAGCTTTGTTTCATTATATCTTCAAGAAAAAAAAATCGAATTGTTCCTAAACTACAAAAAGTCGTTATTTCTCATTACATGCAAATCATCAGCTTTTCGTTTTTTTTTTCATCAAGTACTAATTCTTTTTAGTTAACAGGTTCTGTAATCAATGGGTTATATAACAATTTAGTAATGCTTTCAAAAGTACTATTGTAGCATGGAACAGTTTAGGAACGCGGAACTGATCACAAAGTTCGAGACCCTTACATGTTTGACAGATATGAGAATGAACACGAATATGGTGTGACAGTAACATAGTAATATTAGTAATGCTTTCCTTTTCTCATGAATTATTTATCCTTTCTGTTGTTTGAACTCCTAGATATTCAGTCATTTATGTAAAAACAATTTCTCTTTCGGTGGCGCGATTTGATTAATATTCATAATTTTTCATTTCTAATGTATTTTGCACTTAGAGTTAATTTGGCATTTTTCAACACAACTCATTCAACTCAAATCAAAGCATTTATTTCAATTAGACCATAACAGGCACTTCTGAATGTCAGAAAAAAACCAAAGAAGGCGAAGCTACAGTCACAAACACAAGGCATAATCACTTGTGTAAGTACTGTAGTTGTCCAATTCCAAGGCGTAGATTTTTATGGAGAAGAATGGGTAAGAAACTCCATACACTCTTTTCATTCAAAATATTTTTACAAGATCTTGGTTACATCATTCATGTTGAGATTATATGTACATGTGAGAACGATGTAGAAAGACATGCACATTAAGAGCGTCCAGAGTAAAGGATCAATAATTTAAAAGCTAGTCAGCTATCAAGATTGGAGTATTAAATTATGATGATATTTTGATGGCCATTAGATAAGAAGCAAACCAAAGAGAAGATAGATGCAAAGATGAGCTGAGCTGTAATATTGGCAGAAAAGAAGAGAACACAGAGATGACTGCTGACTGACTAGAGACGATTAGAACGGTTAACAACTAGACTTATAGTATCACTTACGGGGTATCTTCCGTGATTATTATTTATTTTGATTTTTGTTTTATAATCACAGAATATATCCCGTAAGTGATAATATTAGTTTAATAGGCATACTGTACTGCATCAACATGAATTAGGATAAGGGCAGAGGATGAAGAAATTTTACTTAATTCTGCATGCAGATGATTTGCACATGGGTACTTAGGGACTAAGGTCAGTATGCAGGAATGTGAAAGGATGCAACAGTGTCCATACAAAACATCCAATTTGAATTATGAAAAGTGTGTTAGGTCAATTAGTCAATCACGGTATTTTGCAAACATGAGAAGGGCTGCCTGCCAGACATTTAGTATTTGATACTTTCTAATTGCAAAGAGTGGTAGCTTTTGAATGGTCAATCAGCAAAATTCATAATGTTTCATAATAGGTGAACAACTATACCTAAATATACATAGTATAAGTAGAATAACGTAGCTAACTAACTTATACTAGGCTAGATTTCGTCTGGTAAAGCTTTCTAGTAATCTTACTTAAGTCAAAGCACGGACTAAGATTTGCCAATTTTTATTTTTACTCAATATTTTTGCATAATCAGTCGTTAAGTTCAAACAGATTTTTATTTTTGTTTTCCTTTCCACCTACCCATGGTTTCCATTGTTCTCCCTTTCTCTCTTTCTTACCTTTCTTTAAAGTATAATTGTCATTATATTTATCCAATTATTAACTTGTGATTATGTAACTAAATATATCCGGCTTCTTAACTTTTTCCTTGTCATACAATAGATGATATATTTTCCACGCTCAACGCGCACCTATTGAGCAGTAGCGTCATGGTGCAATATTTAAATTATACACCGTATCTTCAATTATTGTGTTAAAACCGTGAATATTACGAATTATGTAACAATAGCATGATTTGTAACTACGGCTGTCCAATCTGGGCGGCGCTGGTTTATTGGTATCATCGTAATTACCCCATAGATCATGTCTTAATAAATGAATGAGGATCACAGAATTGATGAATGGCATGGATTTTTTTGTGTCATAATTATGGCAGGTTTAGGTTATGTGTAGACTAAAAGGACTCGCGTAATTGTTAACAAATGTTGTTTCGATCTAATGAGTAGTATTATTTTGTCAAGTGCTAAACACTGATGAACTAGTTTCGACTGTGGCAATCCGCTGACATTTTAGCCACACCTGCTGGCGTGTACCAATTCTTATATCTTGCCAAAGACGACACATCATAACGGCCAAGCCTACCCTAGTATCGGGCATATTTCCAGTTTCATAAGACGACACATGTTCCCAAAACAAAAGGTACTTTCTGTTTAGATTTGTATGGTTAAAGTTAGGTTTTTTAGTTTTTAATAAACAACATAACATCACGCCATAGTACACCTTATTTTCTGAAAGCCAGAATCAACAGTAGCGACCACCAGAAAAGTGCTGAGACAGTGAAGCTCGACGAAGTCCTAGAGAAGCACTGTCTTTGATTCCGCAACGAAATATTACACCTCCGGTTATGCTCCGTATAGAAGGGGCGAGTCTATTACACTTAGTAAATGGAACTCCAATTAATTATCTTGCTCCCAAACCCAAAGTTGTATAATTATTATAAAAGGGAGTCAGTTTGTCGTTCCGGGCGTGTTATCAGACGGTTTTCCCGGATATTCCAACATATCCATTTCCACCGTTTGCAAACCGACGATCATTTCCTGAGATACTAGTTGCGCTGGACAATGTAAGTGTGGGTTCCGCAGTATTATTATTGTTTAGCGTGATGGTTTTATGTGTTTAGGAAAAGTAAATTATTTTACATTAAACGTAGAGGCTACCACCGAAACAATCGTTGTTAAATAAATAGTTTTTTTAAGCCACGTAATATCGTTCCTATTTTTGTAAGAGTTGAATTGTGTGCCACTCCCTTTGAAATGCAACATCGTAAAAACTGGACGAATATTCAATATAAGTCATGTCGTGAGCCCAATCAAATAGAAAAATTATGGACAGAAGCATTCGTATGGAGAACTCCAAACCGGTTGAAGGTCAGGAAGCATACCGGAGCACTACAAGTCCGACAAGTAAATAGCAATCGTTAGAAATTGTACAGTTCAGGTTATTGCTACACTCTAATGACATAATCAGTACTTGCAACAAGGATGTGGCGGTGGTGGTAGCTATCACACCTTGGGTGGAAGACTTGGGTCACACACTCGAAACTTTGCTGAAATCCACAATTCTTTTTTTCGTTAGTTTTCGTCTATGTATGACTTTGTCTTACTCTCAAGTGCTCAGTGTTCAATATTGTTAGTTCTTCTAATGGACCTGGAATTCCAAAAAGAAGAATTCTAAATATTAAACTGGTAACTTTGAAAATAATCTATAGTCAACCCTGCTAGAAAAGACAATCAAATAAACAAAATAACACACAAAAAAAATGACAAAATTACTACATTATTAGCTGTTTAGCTATCGACACCTGATCGATGTATGATCAATGATCAGAATGTTACTAAAGAAAGATTATGTATCAGTTATAACGTTACTAGGTGGTCAGATAACAGTGACCGCGACCGGTTCCGAGTTCATTTGCACGTGTTCGTATCTCACACAGTGTTTACTTTCACTGCCAACATATTCGAGCAGCTTTCCGAATGGATGTGGCAATCTTGTTAGGAAAGGTCAACCTTCGAAACTGAGAGAGTTTTGTGCAATATCCTGTGCGGTTTTGTAAACTGATAAGAATTATTGGGTTTAAAATATTTTATTGTTTGGATCGAAACACCTCTTACTGTTGATCAAAATATTATGAGCGTTGAATGTTTTCAGTCACTATAAAAAAATAATATTAAATGCTATTATTATTCTGATCATCTTATTGTCCATAGATAAAAAAATGTGAGCTAAATGATTATCGCTATTATTTAAATAAGTCTCGTCAAATGTAGATAACCAACAGTTCTTAAGAATGGTCAAAAATGTACTATATGCCGCCGCACCATGTCATACAACAGCACCAAACACAACACAACACAGCACACCCAACATCCAAAGATTGAAACGCCACATCCAATTTTTTTAGTCCACGAGCATGTCCGCGAACGTCCGGCTATATTCAAACTCGCCATTTATTATAATTCCTCCATTACCAATTCATATAAAATCACTTTCTCACATTGTTAGTTAATATTTATAACTTATGGAGTTCTCCAATATGGAAATGTGAATTTCTAAAAAGTAAAATTTCTTTGGCCTTCGATGTTTTGTATCCTTATGAGTCAATATTTGTGATAAACAATAGTAAGCGGAAGTTATGTGTGTTGGACGATTCCGCTTTAAATATAATTAACAGCAGACTAAAAGTGTCTAATTTATTTATAACATTCATTATTGTTTGCATTAAAGGTGAATGGAATGACTGTTTTCGATTTCAGTTTTAACACCAAAATTAAATGATTGAATATAATTGGTTTTTTTACCAGTACCTAATTACCTGCTGTTGCCCGCAATTGTGTGTAAGAAAAAAAAAAAGTAAAACTTAACCTATTTGCTATTCAAGACCATAATCTACCTTTGTGCCAAATTTCATGCAGATCAGTTCAGCGTTCTGGCGTGATTGAGTAAAGAACATCCATCCTTAGGTTCCAAACTTTCACATTTATAATAACAGTAAGATTAGCATAAGAAAACGTGTTGCTAGTGTTGCGCCGACCGGGCGACCCCAAATAGAACGGGACAAGGGCAAGAAGATAATTATGAAGATAAGCAGTGAGATTTAATCTGAGTCTCGTTTTCTTAGTCTTCAAGTTTCTAGTTACTAATTCACATTTAATTTTGTATTCTTCTTAAGGAATGATTTTAAGCTAAATCATAATAGTGTGTTGTCTTATAAATCCTTGGCGGGATGCTGATGCCCATTACTCATAACCCTAGACAGCGTGATCTATACTTGTCATATACCAAGATCCCATTTCATTGTGCCTACAATACAATTATGTATTTCTGATAGCTTTGCTTTGAATATTCAAATTAACGCGGCTCTTGAAGGCTACACAGCGCCACCTATAGTGGTTTTCGATAACTATAACGGAGCGTCTGGTCAAAGTGAAAGACACTGTTTCAATTGTTCAGCATTGTCACGATAGATGGCGTTGACTTTAAGAAATTGTAATAGTTCGCTACGTTGTGCCTAGATGTCACTGTACTGAAAGTGTGCAATCCTGAATCACGCTAACAATGTCTTCACTTCGATAGCATAGTTCAAACATAACTTATTTTAGCATGAACCGTCGAGCTGAGAGGTACATTATCATGTCTATGCAGAGATCTGATATGAAAGAAATTGGTAAATTAATAGATGAATGCTTCAGAAGGTAATATAAAACTTCATAAGACCGACTATTATTTTACACGGCACAGAATAGGAACGTTAAAATATCTAGTTGGATGTTTATTAAAGTTATGAGCGAATTTTAGGTGTGTGTTGCAGTAAGCAAAACAATCAAAGCCATTATCCTAAGCCTATATAACCATTTATGCTTTGCAGAATAAAGACAATTAATCCTGACAAGAAAGTCTCGGACGATGCGTTGGCTACAAATATAACGATGGCGACTGATGACCCTATATTGGAGGAAGAGCCAAGACGTAGGAGAAAGTTTAAAACTTTGGAACTATTGGATGCCAAAAGTAAGGAGGCTGTTATAGATTTAACTAAAGACTGAATTATTTTTAGTCATGACTATGAAATCATTAGCATAACTAATCAAGAAAATAAATTAATCTGAATTAAAATATCATGACTTTGCTCTTGGAATATTGTAATAAAATATGTATACCCCTATTGTGTTTCTTTTAACTACGCAGTCGTTAGTGCGGCTAAGAATTCTAGTCGACTCGTATCTAATTCAATTGACCGCCTCATGGGTCGAGTGTTCGTAAGCGCGAATGTTGAGAAAAAAAAAAATTCTTGATGGATGGGACCCTGGAATCGAATCCAAGACTCGTGGTCTTGGATTCGATTCCAGGGTCCCATCCATCAAGAATTTTTCAGTAGCAGCCATGGAGTCTGGATTTGTGCCCGGTTGATGA
Source organism: Lycophotia porphyrea (assembly GCA_950005105.1). Lineage (NCBI taxonomy): Eukaryota > Metazoa > Arthropoda > Insecta > Lepidoptera > Noctuidae > Lycophotia > Lycophotia porphyrea. The sequence continues at coordinate 612,689 of OX465387.1, read as the reverse complement.
CTATAGGCTTGCCCCCTATTACATGGGACTTAAACATAACTTGCGAAATGTGGGTGTACCTACTATTGAGTACACCTCTGGCTAACCTTATGGAAACACTGCAAGGCGTGATGTTATGTGATATTATCGTACCTATCCAAAATTAAGGTACAGATGTCACACATCCATATTTTCAAAGAAAAAACGGGATCCTAAAGGTTATCTCGAAACTAATACTGGGAATATGAATACTTTCAAAGAAAGAAAAGACTGTTGGATACATTATATAACTTCTTAGAACTAAATAGGTAAGGTCACCCTAAGGTCGACTGGTAGAAAATTCCCAAGGCATTAAGTCCGCCTTTGTACATTATGTGCATAAAATTTAATAAATAAATAGGTTTTATTTTTCTTAGCCTGTTCTGTCTCACCACAGAGCAAAAACCTCAAAAAATAAGTGTTAAGTTTAAAAATACTGACGTTTAGGAAAAACATTTTCATCCCAAAACCGCAAACAGTAAAAATCTAAACCATGTTAACGAGAAAAATAAGAAAAGTGAATATATTTGAGCCATCAATCTTAGTCAAATGATTAATGATAATGACGCAGCTCAAGAAGGTCTGAATGACGAGTGTTTATGAGACGAGCCTGCCAGGTGTCGTGTCGGAAAAGATATTATCGCTATCCGTGTCATAGATCATGCAGGGGAATGGGCTGCGGTGATGCTACGATATATGAATTTGGAGCAAATCTCTTTATTATTCCGTGTTTTCGGTGAAGCTGGGGTAATAAATAATCCTTGTGATATTTACGATTTGAAAGTAGATTCACTGATTGCTTCACCTGTATAAAGTCAAATCGTTTTAAGCTGGGCAAACAAGCCAATGTCAAATTGTCGGTACCATGAACTCGCAATTGCAAACGATAGTTATCGCTACCCGTCCTAACATCACTAAATCATCATCATCATACACGTATACGGGCTGGACCCCACAGAAGCGGAGACAAGACGAGAAGAGAGATGTGTTGGCCACCCATATAATTTTGTTATCTACACTTCTCGTCGCTGTTTAACTTTACGTTTACCTAAACTCAGAAATTATTACAATTTATCGCCAAAAAGTCCTGTACTTATTAGTACTTATTACATAATAATAAGGCCTTAGCAAGACCTTAAAAATATGGCCATAACAAGACCTATATAAAGACGATTGACATTTTGGGGCTCTCCTAATTTCATAAAGCAATTACGGGGTTTCCTTTTCATTTAATATCTATTTTTTACATGCACAAAGTAACAATAAAATTTTGACTAAATCGTAACATCTAAACGCAATATACATTGATAATTAAAAACTATTAAACTAAAATAGATAAACTAACAACAAACTATAAAAGGGCATCGAAAAACTCCTCCTCAACGCTGTCAGATGGTAATGTGCCCAAGAGACTGGCGGCGTTGCCACGTTGTATGGCAACACTTAGCCTCTGGCCAAAGTAAAAGCCAGCCCTTGGGTCACGGGAAGCGTCAACTAGGCGTTTCGAAATTTCCTTAAATAGGCTATGAGCACTCGGACCCCACGGCCCTAGAGTTTCAACCCCAAACGGCTCGAAAATATAGTTACCACACAGGTTTCTATATTTACGCCGCTTGAGGTTCTCTGCAGCCGCAGCGGCAGCACCAGCACAGCACGATGAGCTTGGAAGATGGGATGGCGCAAGAGTATCGACGCATGTTGCGTCCCACACTAAAGGCCTACCCATCTTCCAAGGAAACAAAGACATGCCGTCCGGTCTCTTGCCATCGTCGCGTGCCAAGCCATTGGGTTCTAAAACAGCTGGGACGCCGACGGTGACAAGAGCTCGTCGGATAATGTCGTTTATATTTGCGTGCCGTGCAAAACGGCCCGCACTTCGGCTGCATGACAGGCCGTGGTGACCGAGGTTGTTGACAGCTTCACCGCAGTGACAGCGATGAGGAGAACAGCAAGCGGCACCAAGGCGTAAAGAAACAGCGAGGCGGAAGGTTGTGTCGTCGAACAATGTGCCTATGCTCGACGACGGTAGTGCGTGAAGCCAAAGACCCGACTCCCACTCACCCACAGCCCGCAGGCGCGCACGCTCAGCAGTAGTAGCAGATGTGTTCAGCAGATTGCTCTGAACTACTCTGCAGAGCGGCTCGTCCCACCGTCTCTGGGAAAATGGATGGTCGGGTTCTTCAGTATTCGGGCAAGCGAGTTTCCAAGCATCGATAGCCTCGGGCATGCACGGCACATCAAAATCAATCAGTGTGGAAGACAGGATATTCCTGATTAATTTCTTAGTGCCGTGGACCGAGGATATAAAAGCCGGTAAACTAATACTGGAAATTTTGCGGACGCCGAGTCCTCCCATGCGAATAGGAAGAGTAGCTTGTGCCCAAGCTCGGTCGTCCAAAGCCACATTTAAAATTGACGTTAGAGTATGTCTGATAATTTCATCCATTTTGTCCAAAAGGGGAGTGTGCTTCCATAAAGGGGAAGCACGAAGGAAATACGTCAATTTTGGACTGAAACAGCAGTAACGAATTATTGTGATGGCCGAATGTATGTTAATTTCGAGCAATCTTTCCGAAACATCATTGAAATTTTGAATTTTTTCCTCGATAAAATCGGGAAAAGAATTTTCAAAGATGGGAGACCCAAGGAGACGAAGAGAGCTTTTTTCTGTAATTTTGATGCCGGGGGCTATGGCGTTAAATTTTGATAGAGTCTGTTGTCTGTCGGTACTGTCCGCTACATAAATTTCACATTTTGAAAGGTTGAGGTCGAGGCCAATGGAATGAAGTTCATTTTTTAGGAAATTTAGATCTTTTAAAACAGAATCTACATCGCCCCCCAAGGTTCCATCATCTAGATACCAAACGTTAAATTTGGAATTTAGCTGTCGAACAATTGGGTGAATAGCTAAACTAAAAATCACTGGCCCGAGGGGGTCACCTTGTTGACAGCCAACAGCAGATTCCAAAAGGTTGTCCCGATACAGTAATTTAGATGGGTATCTGTAACATTGCCAAAGAAAACTATAAATTTGGGGTAATTCTTTTTTAGTTTCTGTTAACAAGGTGTCCCTATTCACTGAATTGAAGGCGTTCTTTATGTCAACCTTCAGGATGACCTCACCTTTGCCAGAATTTAGGTAGGAAACGCAATCATTTGCAACATAAAACGTAGAATCAGTGACGAAAGCAATGGAGTTACCATATTCAACGGAACATGGAATTTATATTTCTATAATACTAAATAGCAGAATATTTCTGTTAGTAATAATATAATATATATATAATATATCTAATATATATATATATATATTAGATATAATATATTTGTTTTATGTTATAAAATAATCATGTTATTAAATAAATTAGTAATTAGGTACACTCAATACAGTAGGTATGAGAAAATCACTCTTAAATGTTACTAAGTGTAGGAGTATTATTTTTGGCACTTGTGACTGTACGAAAGCATCCTAGTTATGAGAAACAATTTTATTACAAAGCAGCCTTATTAAGACTCATACATTTTCCCAAACGCTACACAGCCATTACTAACTTTAACTCCAACAACGCCATAAAATGCGAACAACTTCAAAAGCCCAATTCTCCAAGTTTCACACTTAAAACAGGTACTAATAACTTGTTCAAATTAAGAGATTTCACTTAGATCTGTTGAACGCATAATTGAAGTCTGCAAGAGAGTTTTAACGGTCTGTAATTAGATAAATTTGTGTATCCGCACGCCCTCTGTCGACCACCGCAGCTAACAAAAATTTACGGAGCGTTCCGCATTTTATCTGCATGTTAATTGGTCTGGACGATTTTGGGTATTTCAGTGGTTTTTGAAAAGTTATAAAGCGAAGTGAAGTGAACCTTAGTTAGGGGCTACCGTAGCAATGATCTCCCATGTGAATGCATCTGGCATGATCTGCATAATTATAATCTTCGCACTGGAAATCAATTGGAAAGAGTGTTGTTTTCAATATCGCAGGTTGTATGGACAGATTAGGAAACTAGTGCTCATGTACTCATAGACTATATACTATACTTATTTTTATCACAATGAAACAGGCCCTGGATAATTACAGCAAGAACGATAAAAGCTATATAATAATATGCTTTATATAATAATAATAACTCCATGTATAACAATTATCACAGTGAAAATAAATTAACAAGATACTGAATCATCAAAGACAGGTGATGGCTCCCACAAACGTAGCATCGTTCACACGCCTAAGCAATATTTTCCAAAATCTGCATAAGCATCAACGTACTTAAACGAAATAACGCTAACCATTTTATCATTAAGAAAGTAAAAAACCCTTTAGAGTTAATAAAGTAAAACAAACAGAAAGACAATGTAAACGTAGGTGCGATTGTGGCTTGCGCTTGAAAGCAATTCCTTGTCTTACTGAGCGGCGCAAAGAAGCAATTAAGATGAGAAAACGCTTGTACACGCCCCGCGCTGTGTTCGCCTTAAGCTGCGGGCATGATGACGGTCTTCGAAATGCATGTGCTTTTATAAATATTTTCTTTGACAAAGTGTCTTATTCTTTTACAAATGTTGACGGAAGATTGAACAGACGTTGTTGACCCTTGTTACCTTTGTGGCTGAAGACAAAACGCATACACAACAGATAGAAACTGAACACATTCATTATAATTTACTAGATTTTGCCTGAGGCTTCGCTGGCGTTGTGTTTGGAAATTATCTCCCGGAAATATTTAAATATAGCTTAGAACGCTCTGGGAAAATGTAGCTTTCCATTAGTGGAAGAATTGTCGGAATCTGATCAATATTTCCGAAGATTAGTTTCCCCCTTCATCCAAACTTACAAAAACCTCTATTAGTGTTGACAATACATCCCTTTTTTGTCTGGTCCTTTGGTGTAGTTTGTTAAATCCAAAGATCTCGAATTCCAGTAAAAGTGGGACCAACTATCAAATCATTTCAAACTCAAAAAAACATACTTCAAACACCTCTATTTTTTTGTATTTGGAAAAACGAGGAACCTTTTGTATACGTATAGATCGAAAGGATAATTTAACACTCCTTGTAGTGACTATTCAATTGCAACTAATGAGAACTATCCCTTACATTCCAAAACTCGCGACAATGGCCCATAAACTCCTGACTTTCACATGCAACTCAGCTTTACGTAAATGCGTGCATCCACTCTGCTGCACAAGATGTCATACCTTCGCGAGAGCTGGCTGCGACCACTCGTCCTAAGTGGTGACATGCTGGGGAGCCGGGCCTTCGTCTTACTTACTGTGAGTCGCTTTTTTATTGTTCGCAAAGTGTTTTCTTTGGTGGGAAGCTTCAGTTTCGTTTGAAACAATTTCTTTTGTTGCTAGGTTACTCGTATTTGACACAGAGCTATTTTGTATGAATGATTTGGAATACTGGATTATTGATAATTAATGGCGATGAAGGTTAAATTCAGTACAACGGCGATTAAGGAATAGTAAGTCATAGGTTCGAACCCAGGCAGACGCATTACTTTGTGTAATTTATTTCATCACCACTGCTCTCAAAAACGTTGAAAGAAAACATCGTGAGGAAACCGGCATGTCCTAGAACCAAAAATTTAAAGACATGTGACATCTACCAACCAGCACTGGGCTCGCGTGGTGGATTATAGACCATTCCCTCTCATAGAGAGGAGGCTGATGATGAAGGTTACATTCATTTTTGTCACGTAAGTTTACGTGATATAGATACAAAGTGCAGTTTGATTCCAAGTATAAGGTATTACAACGGGGTTATTTAAAAAATAAAATATATACATATTTCTAATTTAAAATATATTTCCAGATCTTCAATTTCGTCCATCAAAAATCAACAGAACAAATAATAAATGCCAATGGCTGGAAACCAATGTCTCACAATGATATTTATAACCAAATAAGAAGAACCACACACAGTACTATCAAAGCATTTGAATATCCGGTTTACCTCGCTATGAAGCCGCCTATGGAATATAATAATAATTTGGTACAGAGACAACTAAATTCCAAAAAGGATCTTAGAGATTTCAAGGAAAGATTTGAGGTGTTAATTGATAAGTCTTTTGACACTGCCACATTTGCAGATACGGCAGACATCAGCGACCAAACAAAAGTGAAGAGTAAGGAAAACACAAGAAAAGCTAAAAAAGTATGGACTGATGATGTTGATGTTAGCCTCGACAATACTCTGAAGTTATCTGAAATTGATTCTAAAACCAGTGTAATAAATGAAGAAAAAGCTAGCAATAATATTATAACTGCTGTAGCTACATCAAAAGCATACAAAGTGACTGAAGATAGTGATACATCGACAGGAACCGAAGATAATTACAAAACAGTAAATGTGGGATATCAATATAACCCACCCACTGCCGAAAACCAAAATCTAACATCAACATTCCACAAAATCCTGTCCAAATACAATATCAACTCGGAAGATAGACTACAAAATTATGACTTGTCACTGCGGCGTAAAGTTCCAAATCCATCGTCAAGTGCTTACCACGTTCCGTTGCCTTTCGGATATAACAATTTGAATCATTTGTCGGTGGACCCATTGCTTGCTGTTTTGCTATCAAACTATGGGTTCTATTTGCCAAGTTTGTACGGGATCAAGGCTAATTACAATAATTTGTACGGATATCTTGCCTCTAATAACATCCATAACAACAAACCGTTCGGCTTGTACAAAGTTTTCTCTGATACTGATTCATAGAATTAGGGGTACTTTATGTTTTTCTTTGATATTATTATAATCAGTTTTGTTATTGTTAAAACTAGTTTTGATTTTGTGTGGTTTTAATCACATTATGCTATCATTATTTCAGGATGTTTATCTAAACTAAAGTTTTATACTATTTCGAGATCCAGGACTTGAGAAATCTGGAGTGTATGTTTTTGCGTAACTGTTCTTTTATGTAAAAGGCATTGTTATTTTTTTAAATACATAGGCGAGTGGAGTACATTTTTGAATTTGCATGTTGCAATGGATATGATTAGTTTAAGGTTAAAGGGATAATGAATATTTTTTTAAAATTATTATGCAAAAGCTGAGCTTCAAAGGCTTAACAACTTTTAATCAAAGACTAACCTAACGCTAAGCCTTTAAAACCCTTAGGCATTTAAGAATAACAAAAAAATGGCAAAGGACATTTTTAAAAAGCAAACGAAGTACTGCATTAACTGCATAAAGAACGTCCAGCCAACAATGAACGCTATGTGCAAAATCTTAAGATTGTAATTAGATTGGGGGTTGGTTAAATAGAGGCTTGGAGCTTGGAGTTGTTCCAACAGCCACAGCGTGACAGTTTCATAGCGCGTTGTGAAAAGTTGCCTTTGTACAGGAGCCAGTTTGCACCGCTTTTTATAATGCTTTTTACTCGTTAAACGTCCCGGATTTTGTTTCTGAGACTTTAAATCTTGTTAATTTTGGATTGTTTGTAAACTTTATACCGGGGACATTCAAGTTTCGTTAAGTTATGGCGTATTTTTCGTTGGCTACTGCAGCTATTGTGTTTGTTGTTGTAGATACTTGAGTTGGAATTGTCTTCTTTGTAATGTAAATGTACAATTCCACACAAATTGTAAAATAACAATGAAAGCTATTTCATTTTAAGACAAGGTACCAATTCTATTTGACCTTTTAAAGTTCTAGCATTTGTTTTTTTAAGAAACATTATTATTATTTCATTACTCACAGAAACACCTACCTCTGTGAAAACAAGTTTAATAAAGGAACGTCTCATCAAGCTACATCACTTAACTTCTACATCAACTCCTCATAAGGAAAACGGAACAAGACTTCATCAGCTGCCGTCGATCGTTCGTCGCAATCAGTCCTCATACATTCCTATAAACATACATAATTTTCCAAATGGAAGGAAGCCTCGAATTGAGTTCAATAAAATTGTACGTAAAATATAAGTTTATAGATTTAGGTACCTACAACATTATAAGTATTTTCTTTTGTCATAAACACAGTGTCACATTATTTTTGAATATTATCGTAACATCATACCTGCTGTCCCGCAAGGGGTAGGCATAGTACACCCACATTTTGGCAGTTAAATTAAATCCCATGTAATACTTAGTTAACTATTGATATTGTCTTGTTTTTAAAACATATGTCTATGGCAGAGATGTTATGGATATGATATTTTGGATCTGGATACGGATATGGATATTGGAATAAAATTATATCGGTGTCGGATACGGTTACGGATATGTAATTATTTCGGATTATCCGTTAGTTTCGGATAGTTTCGGTTACGGATATAATAAAAAACTAACTAGTGATGAAAGAGGTTATGTTATGACTAGAAACAACATACAAACTGCAAGATTCACGTGGCTCGCGACCGGTGAAACAAAAACCTGTCGAAACATGTCGTTTTATTTAGACTCCGCCCTTATACAAAAATATCCGAAACTATCCGAAATTTGTGAAACGGATACGGTTACGGTTACGGATACATTTTTATTTCGGATATCCGATAGTTTCGGTTACGGTTACAGAGGTCCATAACATCCCTGGTCTATGGCCTATGCCCTATATGTATAGGTATATCAAACAAGTTACCTGCATATATTGAGTAGGTATAGCAGTGTGGAATCCGCACAAACCAATATTCTAATATGTAAGTTATATTTGAAACCAGTGTTGTTCATATTTGGATATTGGACGCAACATGCTGTGACTGCGTTTCGTTAAATTTTACATGAAATATGTCGAATACATTGAAATGTGTTTGCAATTTACACGCAAATATATTCTGCATATTTTCTTTAGTTTTGTTACATTTTAATAAAAAATATGCAGTATCTTTGTGCGCAATGTGTTTGTCGACGTATTATAAATATTAAAGAACACACGAAGTTTCTTCCAATGTATTCTAGTCTTTTGGTATACTCGTATAACTGTGGACTTACAAATAATATTCGCTTGCATGGAGGTACCAGTACAGTCAATCGCACGTACATGATAACAACAGACTGATTTTGATAGCCTTTATGTGGGCAGTAGTAAGACAGGTTTTCATAGTTCAAATACTACATACGTATATGTGGTAGACTGTACGCAAACAGTGTTGGAATCACTCCAAGCTAATAAAACGGGTGTTTGGCTCGATTTGTTGCTTCATATGTGAGCACTGCGCTTTTTTAATATAGTTCGTATGTGTGGCTTGGTATTCTTTGCTTGCAAGTTTATGTGAGATACCAGTAATGGCTTTGTTAAAACAATGTTATTTAGTTGTCAGTAGATATGCTTTTGTTTTATAGTCGGTTCCGTCTGAATAAAATGAGACTAACTTCACAAAAGATGCTTCCAAAATTAGACATGCAAAGAAAAAAAATATGGTTGAACATTATCTCTTGTGGAGTAAAATTATGCCAACTCCTAAACCTCTAAAAATGTCTGGTAAAACTGAAGGACTTTATGACGTTTTAGACGTTCATGAATTAGGCCGACTAAGGTTAGGTACCTGGCATGCCACAAAAAGTATGCAACACGATAAATGCCGTAGGTGCTTTTTTTTCTGCACGAATTGGAAATCATCAAATGACTTCTCCCGCTCTGGGCAGAGCGGAAGGGAGTGTCAAACTTGTACTGACTAAAACCCATCCATGTTCCTTCCTTGCCCTTTGTATTCCAGGGCTGCGGTATCTCTTTCGAACAGCCCGCAGCCCTTAGCCGTAGGTGCTGAAAACTTCATAATATTTCTACAATATAAATCTAATATCAGTAAAAACTAAATAAATACGGTGAGGAAAACTTAACTCCAAAGGTCAACCAATTTAGGTTTAACTAGTTTACAACAAAGCAACACGCAGTTATAGTGCGCAGTGACCGGAAAAGTACGAGATTTTCCGCCCGTCCGCGCGTCTGCCCGTCCGCCCGTCCGCCCGTCCGCCCGTCCGCCCGTCCGCCCGTCCACCCGTAAGGCCACCCGCCCGTCCACCTGCGCCGGACAACGCTGCGAATGTGTTACATTTCCGAAATACTGTTCACTACATATATTGTTGACAGTTCTATTTATCAAAGACGGGTATAATAATATAAGAAGCTAATCAAAAACCACACATAGTCAACAGTGGATGACTATATGAGAGAACATTGCCCAGCAGTGTGTATGTGTACCTACAATACAAGTCGAATAAAGTCAAATACAATTCCTAGCCGTATAGCCATTTCTGTATGGTTCAAAATCTACTGTGTAATCATTTTTTTTTCTATTTTGTCCGCCTGCTGCCATATGTATGGCAGCAAAATGTATGTTTTTTTTAACAAAGAAGGCAGTTTTCTGTTTTTGAAAAAAAGTGTTTTTTTTTTAATATTGATTCAATACCTTAAAAACAAAATGTGCAAGAGGTGTCTGAAATACAATTTAAATGAAACCAAAACTATTGCTATGTTCAACCGTACTAAAGAACTTTCTTCAGTAACGCACACCTACATACATACATAAACTCCACGTTCTACTTGTCTGCGGTGTCCATACAACTTGTAACTGTATTGTGTGCGGCTCGCGTAAGTCCAAGAAGAAATGTTTGTCTCCAATACGTAGTGGTTTATTCATTAGAGCTTCGTTGGAAACGCGCCCAATAAACTGCTGATAAAACTCCAACTGGACCAACCACACTTTGTTTCACGGAACCCGGAGCTGGTAGAAGTTATATACTTGGTGAGTTTACACAAACAAGATTTTGAAACTAAAGACAGACAAATAATTAAGTTTACATTTAAAAATAAAAAAAACCCAATTGCGAACAAGTGCGATATTTTTGAAGTATGAAAATCTAAGTCAAAGTTTTATTTATTTATTTCAAAACCTTTGAATATCATAAGGCACAAGAAATAAAAAGTATTGAATTTAGTTGCTCCTTCCATAACGTATTTTTTAAAAGAGAAGAATGGGGAAGAAACTAGGCAATTTTTTATAATTAAATAGTGGTTACGTTGAGAGCAGCGGTGGCCCAATGGTAGCGACCCCGACTTACAAACAGTAAGTCGTGGGTTCGAATCCAGGCAGGCGCATTACTTTGTGTAATTCGTTTCATCACCACTGCTCTCAAAAACGATGAAGGAAAACATCGTGAGGAAACCGGCATTTCCTGGAACCAAAAATTCGAAGACATGTGACATCTACCAATCCGCACTGGGCCCGCGTGGTGGATTATAGCCCATTCCCTCTCATAGAGAGGAGGCCTGTGTCCCAGCAGTGGGGAAATTATAGGCTGATGATGATGATGATGACTGGTTACGTACAAAAAACATAGCTATACTAACATTAGACAATAAGCAAAATTACTAAGAACATTGTAATAGGAAGGATAAGCTAGGGATAAGAGTTATGGAATAAACGGCTTTTTTATTTTATTTACGTACCAAAAAAAAGATAGTAAAAAGACAAATCTTAGTCACACAATAAATCGCTAGTATGGTTTAACTTGAACCGCTACAACAAACTTAATGCTTCTCCCGATGTGAAAACTTCAGATTTACTTCTTTTTATTTTGCGGCAACTTGGTTTACCGACTTTAATGAGCCTGATGAATCGTTTATACTTAATATTACTTAGTGCAACTACTCAACTAAATCAGAACTCGTTTGCAGGACGCACGTTTGCAAGAACTTTCTGATTTCATGAACCTAAATGATGAGTAAGTCATCCATGTATTAAATATATTATTTGTAAAGGAGATATATCGGGTTCGTCTTCTTCTCAGTTATGCATGGTTTAGAAGATATATTTTTATTAGCTACGTACTATTTTTCGTATCGATATAGATTACAGTGATTAGGTATTGTGTAAAGGAAATATTCAGCTGTCTACATCGATTAATTGGTACCCCGACTTATCGCCTTGTCTGCCAATATTGATCAAATTGTTCTACAGTACGATCACGTTCTATAACGTTAACGTTAAGCAAAAAGTATTATATTAGAAGTTATGAGGTCTTATCCAAGTTTATTCAAAGAACAAAAAGACAAAAGACAATAAATAGCCTAGCAACAGTACGTCATAATTTCGTGAATGTTAGATATTATGATGTCGTATGCAGACCACGTAGCTTACATTCAGCAAGTCCTACCATTTGTCAAGCGTAATGTTGGCATTTAGGGAGCATATTATATGTGCAAGTTTAACTTAACTACGTATCAGGCGCAGGCTGACATATTATGTTACGTTTTGAATTCATGGCTGTGAGAAAGATATTATTACGTATATTTAGTACGCGACATGATTATGTATGCAGTATCTAGTCGTTTCAGGTTCCTTAAAAGTCCGTTTAACTGGAAATCAATAAATTTGCATACATAATAATAAACTCACGCCTTTTTTTCATGTAAGTAGGCAGGAATTAAAGAACGCCAACTGCTAATTAGGTACTTAGAATCAGACACCTTGGAGCAATCCATATTCAAAAAGTAGACGATATAACGTGAGATTCTTCAAGGAGTATCTTTTTAGTTTCTTGCTACTGTACCAATTTAAAGCTAAGCTAATATTTAAAACTAGACACAATATAACACACACACATGTTGTAGTACAGGGCAGCAACTTGAACCGCGTGTCCTGAGCGCGGCGTGTGACGGCGGCGGCGGTCCGGAAAATGTAGTTCGCGCTCCGCTTTTTACGCTTTTTTCGCTCCCGAGCTAGCACAACTAGCGATGGTTTGGAGTAATGCCATGTACGATAAAAATCACCATTTTAGTGTAAAATGGATCGCCACATGCTGTCAGAGTGTTCATTTGCTTAGCCATAATTGGTAAATCATTGGTAATTAAGACAATTTACTCACATAAAAACTCTTTATTACTCGTGGGTGTATAATTTAATTTTGATAAACTATTTAGAGATGAGAGCAGCGGTGGCCCAGAGGTAGCGACCCCGACTTACGAACAGTAAGTCGTGGGTTCGAACCCAAGCAGGCGCATTACTTTGTGTAATTTATTTCATCACCACTGCTCTCAACAACGGTGAAGGAAAACATCGTGAGGAAACCGGCATGTCCTAGAACCAAAAATTCGAAGACATGTGACATCTACCAATCCGCACTGGGCCCGCGTGGTGGATTATAGCCCATTCCCTCTCATAGAGAGGAGGCCTGTGTCCCAGCAGTGGGAACATTAAAAGGCTGATGATGATGATGATGATTTAGAGATGCCTTTGTTCTAGATTTTTTATTTAGGATTTATTAAGTTTTTCGATGCCCTTTTTTAGTTTGTTGTTAGTTTATTTATTTTAGTTTAATAGTTTTTAATTATCAATGTATATAGTTAGTTTAACCTAATAAAAAATTTAAATGGTATTATTTATTAAGTTTTTTTTTTAATATTTTTCGTGTATTTGCAATCAGCCCTAAGGCTATGAGCAAATGTGTTCTTTGATGCTGTCATGAGGAGTGGATTCCCATTGGAAGCATCCACTCATCTGCTGCCCAGAGCTACTGCCGGTCTTCTAGCTCTAGAATATGATGACGTTTTAGTCGTCTAACATACTGGTCCATGGTGAGTTGGCGAGCAAGTTCGTTAGAGGATTTATTAAGTAGAGTCTACCAATGTAGGTTTCCATTTCCACAGAGTAAAAATACGGGCGACATACTTTATTATAACAATGGCCGTGAAACACAATAATAACAGCTGTGTTAATATTTAAACTGTTTCAAAATAATTTATAGTATATTCCTTACAAAAACCCAGATGGTATTTTTAAAATTACTTAAACCTGCACCCTATTTTTAAATAATCAAAGCTAACATTTAGAATTACTTTTTTATTCAAAGCTGCCATTTTCTATTTCTTACAAGCCTTAATCTCTTGTACCTTTGTGTTCTACATCTACCAACTTTAATATTTCCCTAATAAATATTCAATGGGGATTTTTCATTAAGATTTTTTGTATCATTAGCTAGGTTTATTATTTAGAGAGGAGGGTCGAGAGACCTCTCTCAGAGGGTCGGCTAAGTTCACTCATAAAATTTAAATTTAACGCTAATACTTTTCTTATTTGGACTTTTTTTCTCATCGTAAACATTGGGCAATGCATAATTTAGGACTTCCGGACGGTTCTTGTAATTTTTATTTTACTCTCATTTCTTTTCTTATTTCACGGGTTTTATTATCATGGCTTAGAATTGTTTTGTTAAGAACGTTTTGAAGTCATTTTTAAGACAAGTGTTCGTCTTTCAACTACTAATGACGACGATGAATATATTGTAACACCAAATTTATGTTTTAGTAGTAGATGATAAAGCCAGAAATTGTTGTTTGCATGAATTACATTTGAAAAAGAAAGAACAAGGTTTCAAGACCAAAAGCTTTGTTATATTACCTAGCAATCAGAAAGCTCACGAAAATAAAGAAAATTTGCTTGGCCGCTGTCACCGGATACTGTAAATAGGACTAGGAGAATTCACAAAACAAAAACAAACAATTGAAGACAACTCAAGCTCATTCAAAAGCAGATTTAAACAAGAAAGCGAAAAAGTGAAGAAGAAGTACCAAAACAAAAGGCTGTCAGGCGCTATAACAATAATCGTTGAGTATTCACCGGTTACTGTATTACTCCTCCGTCCACTCCCTCAAGTGACATCCATTTGTGAGAGTGCCGCGGATTATGCGCGGCTACCCTCCGCGGTTCCTAACGATCAAACTCTAAACAGATTTACTTTATACACTAAATAAAGTGCGCTCTTCACTTTTTTATAGCTTTCTGTGAAGTTGGTGAGGTTATTTATAAGGATTTGTGAAGGACAATATTGTTCGTGGATTGCTTCAGGGATGATAATTAAATATAATTGAGGAATGAGGACGGGGTTCTTCGGGCTCAAATCGTTTTTTTTTATAATGTAAATTTTTAGCTATAGTACAATTGTCAGGTTAATAGAACCCATATTGCTACTTCTTAAGAAAGCTACCAACTTTAGGCTCCTTCTCAAGCTAAAACTGAACTATTTTCAATTAAAACACTTAATTCGATGAACATAACCAACTGCTAGCTAAACTAATTAAAAATTCACAAAGAGCCGACAACGAAACTGAACTATTATCCGAAGTTACAGTTTAATTCACTTACAGCCAACTTTCCTCCACTACAGACTCCTAATATACTTATTGACTTAATAAAGTAGAAGTACAGTATAAGTAAGTTAAGATAATGTCATCTTATGCCGAGATGCCATTACCGTGCCGGGTGGTTCGCACTCAATCGACTAATTAGTAAATTAATTACTAAGGCGACAGATATTAGCTGGTAACGGCAGCTTCTAAATGAGACCCATTTGGTAAAGTGCTTCGGATTACTCTGAGGTGACTCCTGACTGCCTCTGACAAGTCTCTGGGATGACGCAAGATGTCTCAAAGGATTCTGGTGGCTGATAAAACTATTACTGTTATTTCCTCCTTGGTTAGTTTTAGTAGTTTTTAGTTAGGCACTAAGAAGAGCTTTTAGTAAGGTTGTCTAATAAAAGGTTTTATACGTGTACGTGCATAGCATAATAAAAACATAGTTTAAAATAAGAACAGTTACGTAGTAAAGGCCAATTTTTATACAAAAAAAAAATGGTGTGCCTTTTGCAGGAAAAGGCCCGGATTTTAGAACTTGGCTGAGCTTGGAATTACTTTACTTACGAAACCAAAATTATTTCATACACATTCACTTGAAAATATACCAGTTACATTCACCAAAAAATTATAAAATAGTTGGTTCGTTGAGTTATACTTAACTGGTCTACATCCATCAACAGTTATCTGAAACTTAAAGAAAATTTTCAACTATTTTTTTTTAACAATAGACAATTCAATTAGCATAAAAACTGAGTAGCCATTCCAAGAGTTTTTATAATCCAACTGTTCACTTCACTGCACATTGCTGTAGATTTAACAAACACCAAAGAGAATTAATTATGCCTTTGAAGCTTCATTTCTAGAAAATGTATAATCATGGTGCATAACTTCAGATGTCAAAATGCACTGAAACAATTTCAGCGACAAGAAGAGATAACATTCCTTGGGCGTCATACCTATTCATCCGGAGCAGCACGTCTTCCTCTTCCATATTTCTGTATTTCTCGTCATCTCAGCAGTCACCTCCTTTCTAGAACATGAACCCCTACTAACGTTCACTATTCACCAAAGAAGATGAGAAATGATGAAATAACAAAATCATCATTCTCTTCCATTGTACACCGAATGTTCAAATCAGTAAATTAGTACTCTGTGTGTGTGGCACTACCTCCACCCTGCTACTGCTGTTTACTGTTTAGTGGTAGTATTTGCTTAACATACATAACATCTGTCTCTATCTCTTTGATGTCCTAATCATCTAATAAGGTAACATATCGCAATCTCGTTGTATTTCAGACAAATGCTACACAGTCCAATCCATCTCCTCCTACAATGACAAGTTTGCTGGCAATACTGGAATAAGTACTATCAATAAATCTCTAGTTAAAATCACATTTAAATTTAATTATACGCTCTGGTGTATCCATTAGGGGATATAGATTGATACAATTTCTTAATAAATCAGTCAAATGATTGAGACATTACTTCTAAAGGCAATTATATTGACAGTGCAGTCTAGTTTCCTTTAGTTAACTGTTCCTAATTGTACAGGAAGCACTTAGAGCATTGGCAGATTCTGACGTCACAATAAATCGGTACACTGAAGCATTGTAATGCTGGCGGTGTTGGAATATGCTACCGAATTGATAAAACTCATTCATTCTTGAGATTTATGAAGAGTGAAACGAAAATTATTAAGTTCATAGCTGATAGGCATTTAATTCAAGATTTCATAGAAATTGGCACAGTAAGGTGCATTAAGTGGCCATGTTCCTGGCAAAACAGATTTTCTACGAGTTTCAGTCGTGGGTATCAGTGCGTGTCCTCTATTTATTGATTCTTTTTTTGACTGGGGTAGTTTTATCATTGGAATCTGAAAATGGAACATTAATTATAAGTAATTTGTAGTCTTTGATGCGGTATGGACGTTTTTTTTTGTATTTTTCTTCATAATAAGTAAAACCTTTGTGATATAGTTACATTAGAACGTTTATGGAACCTCACTAAGAAGACTTGAAACACATCGCCACACTAGACGTTATAGATAGCAACTTCTTAAACACCACACTCCACCTACACCTAGATAGGTCACAGTCACAGAACCTAGTCAATTAGCAGCTAGTCCATACCCACAATAACTCACAATTGCACTAGATTAATGCCAGCACTCCGGCTGTCGTTACAGGAATTACAAGCGCCATTAACATGCCATAAATTCATATTAAAACAACGTACATTTTGATTTACATGTAGTTTTGCAACGACCGAAATTCGCGTGGGTGGAACTGGGATAAGATTCTGATGTAAATATTGTGGAACTCGTTATTTTGAGTTGGTTTCTTGATACGGTTATTAGCATCAGTATAATAAGAATTGTTAATGTTATTATGAAACCAGTTTCATTCTGCAACGTAAACAGAAAATGGTTGATGGTCCAAGTAACACAGTAACGAAGTACATAGATCATTAGAAGTTTATACGATACGAGTAGCTTTAAATTTGACCCGCACCAAAATACTACTATTAAAGGATTAAATTGTCTTTAAATTACAATCAAATGCTATCCTAAAGAGTTTGGAAGCCTCTTGCTTGAAGCAGCTGAGAGCAGCTTGAAGTTCTCTATGTATATCCATACGATTCGCTTTTTGAAGCAACTGCTTGGGTTACATTTTTACCACAGATTTCATCAAAATAATTTAGAGCAATTTCAAATCCTAATATATAATCTATTTGCATGATTCTTCAACGAAACTCTCCCTTGTCCAACAGATTCAAACTAACTTTTGACTATCACCAAATCAAACACAAATTTTACCAAAACGCCAACCTCTACAATACTCTACAAATATTCCTATCCTATCTGCACACTTACCAAACACAAATATCCACAGTCCTAGGTACAGGTGTCCGTCGTGTTCACCAGACCATCTAATAACGATTAACCGGGATCCATTTTTTCTCGTTTTAAATCGGATCGGTCCGAGCTCGCTCTCTGGCGTTTGTTACTCATTATCCTTGTCTCCCGTCCCGGCCCCCAAAAGTGCTTAATTGAATTTTTGAGTGAAGCTTGTTAGATTCTGTGCCTTTTTGGCCTTTACGTGTTTACGATGTTTTTGGTCTGACTTTCTAAATGCATTGGATGATTAATTTTATTTTAAAATGTTGTTTTTTTTGTACCATGTGATTAATTCTAGGATTTGCATTGCATCATCTGCCTATGCCAACTAAGTTGTGGTCGTCTTCCAGTCTAATCAGATGCAGCTGAATACCATTATTTAACACGGAGCGGCTGCCGGTCTGACCTCCACAATGACCATGGATTTGTTAGCAAACTCTTGTAAAATCATTGTATCGAGGATGTAACTTACTAAGGAAGGCCAAAAACATGTTGTCTTGTCTACCGATATAAGAGAACGCCACTCGCTCCACAGGACCGCATGCTTTTAAACACTGAAAGAAAATAAATGGAAATTGCGGCAATATAAAAATCGAGTCAACTTTTTTCTTTTTTTTTTATAAAAGCCATATTATCATAATCAGACTGCTATTTAAATAAATGAATAATATAACGATTCCATAATTTGAAACAAGAGTGCAGTCATTAATGTATCTTTTACGCCATAAAAACGTCTAGGGAATAATAAACATTAACTGAAAGAGCAGTTTTAATTAAACCTGTGAAGGAAATTATCTTACTGTTTATGATAAGTATGCAGAAAATTATGTGGATATCAAATTCATAAAACTTGCAAGCAAGAACCTAATTTTCATTAGATGGTTTCCGTTTAATTGCCAATGAAGTAACAACCTCTTCTTAAAACGAACTTCAAGACATGCGCAGTTAAACTTAACTCTTAAACTTTAAGATTTGCGGAATCCCCGGTCAACCACCCCTTTGAGGTGTTTCCCCTTCATTAACACCATACTTAATTATAAACATAAACCTTCGGAGATGTTTAGGAAATTAAACAAGTGTGTAATAAAATCTTGTTTCCCGCCGTGTCCCAGGCAACCCATAAATTACATGTACACCTCACGCTTTGTCAACGCAGGTGATTTTTACTGTCTATTACATCGCCTGGTCCAGCATACATTGGTGCTTTAACATGGATAGTGTGCTTATTATCAGATACAAAACGAGCATTGGATTGGGTCATTCAAATAAACGTCGTTTCAACAACGTTTTCAGCGGAGATATTTGCCTCTAAACAAGGGTGACCCCACTGCGTATAAAACGGGGAAGGAATTTTAATTTACCCTTGTTAGAGGCATGTTTGGAGACACCGTGCACTGCGTGTCGCGTTGCTACCGGTGTAATGTGCTACAATAATGTCTGGATAGCTGACGGCCCCAATGTTAGTGGATCCGAGGAATTCTTTAACTTTGTCTTGTTTTAAATGTCGACTGCTTTTAAATGCGCTTTTTAAGCAATGGATTGCGGAGTGACAGGAATGTAAGGAATGGTTGCGTGCCTAGCTTACGAATCGGAAATGTTTAATGAATTTGGTTTGCTGTAAGAAAACCCAATTCTGGGTTAAGCTCGCCATTGTACATAAGTTATACCATTGCAATTTGTATGTATATTTTTTAATTTGTGTGCAATAAAGAATAAGAATAAGAATAAGAAATAACATTAAATCTCAGACACTAAGACAATACCCGCACAGAAAATGCATCACTACTATAACAAGACGGGATAAATTATCGACGTAATATTCGTTGACGTTGAAATTGAAGTTGAAGAGTGATCACTGAAACACCTTAGTCATTGCTATAAAAAAAGCACCATCAATATCAGTCGATACCCCAAATCGCGTCCATCTCAACAACGTTTTATCATCTCCATCCATATTTCACACCCAAATCCACAATCCAAGATTGGACGCTCCTAAACGCACAGAGATTCACCTGTCGCCGTCCCATTTATCACTTGCAAACACTATCAGGACAGAAAGGGGGATCCTTACACCGTCTTCTAGATTTGGAAGATTTATTCGTCACAGCAGGGGAGATGAAACATTCCACTCCCCTGACAGTTGGTACAACTAATACGGCGCGTAGGCTAACTTGAACATTTACATTTTTATCAGCCTCACCCCGGGACATTGGCCGTGTAAAACATGGCCAAGAAATACCCTTAATTGCTGGTGACGCGATTGAAGAACAATTTATATGCAATATATATGCAAATCGTTTAGTTACTGCTTATTGTCATGGTAATGGAGCCGAAGATTTCTGATTTTATATGACATTAATGTTTATGCGATCATAAAGGGTGGCTGGGTGTGGTTTGTTTAGCACTAAAGATATTACGACGGCCGCGAACCTTGAACTCGAGTGCGGAATTACTGGTTTGAATATAAAGAAAGTTTTCCGATGGAAATGGTCGTCAGAATTTATTTGTTTGTTTGTTTCTCTACAGCCAGATTTCTTTTACAATTCCACTGTGTTCTGTATTTTCGTGCTTAGTTAAAAACTCACGCCTTTTTCTCAAGGGGGTAGGCAGACACCATAGATCACCTGCTGCAATACTTCTCTAACTTCATCCATGTTCATACATCAGTCTGTTTTTACGATTTATGATTTTAATAGGTAAAACTTTTCAAGATACATATTGGTTACACTCTTTTCTGATATATCACATAAACGCAGTATGCCTTATTCCTGCATGCAGCGCTTAATCCAACCAGCAACACAAATAAATAATTGAACAGATCAGATCAACAATCTCAAACCTCAGCATCCGGAACATACAATGTAACACGTCCATCAAAGTTTGGTAGTTGGTACTGTTAGGGTACTCGAGCGGTAATCGACACAACTAGAAGGGCAGTTAACGATGGACGGGCCACTTCCTTTCCCGCGGGAGCGCGGAGAGGCCCCAGTGCCTACCCATCGGGCCGCCGCCGCGCCGAGCAACCGACCACACGAGCCAATTGATCCACACTCGTCCGACCTCACGGCCATACCGGTCTTGACAATGATCCTTAGCCATCATTAATCATTCATCCAAAAATGGCTAATCCAAATTTCAGACAGGACGGTGACAAAAATGTCCTGAACATTGTAGTGCTGTGGTGTTGTTGTTTATTCTTCTTTATCGTTTGTGGCTACGGGCTGTACAGGCAGCACACCCTGGAGCAACGTGTGCTAGTGTTGGAGAAGCAGTTCGAAGATATCCGGCGAGGAGCTGCCGAGAAGGAGGAGGAGCCGGTTCTGAGTGCAGGACCGGAGCTGTCCCGGAAGGAGCGCGATGTAGGAGACTGCATCTGTCCACCAGGTTAGTGTCTTTACAATATATAATGTTTAAGCGGGTTACTAGAATATTCAAGTCGTTTGTACATAACAAAAGCTTCCCTAACGGAATCGTTTCATTTCGTACCCAGCGGTAAAATTTAACACAACAGAGGAACTCTTTAGTTACTTTGTGCTCTCGGTTTACTGCTTGCCTACTTGCTTCATTTTGACGAAATTTAATTACGCCTCAATCGCTTTCAACGTAATACCATAAGCTGTAGAGTGTACCCATCAAATTAATTTTAGTATAGTCCCAAACACAATCGGGGCCCGCAAGCGTGCCGCAGGCCCGTCAATGCCTACCGACACATTGTGCCGCCTAACTACGACCATTTTACAATATCCGGTGATAAACTCAATTGGGACATCTCCTGCATCCACCCGAAAAACAACCTTCACATGATAACGATAAGATCTACATTGTCTTCCGACATCAATCCTCCTTTTGTGCTCCTTTGGAACCCGGGCGAGCTCGACGAGACAAATTTGTAATGCTCTATTGTCACAGCCATTAGACATAATGGTTCAATAAGGAGTATTGAAAACGTTCTTTCAGCCCTACAAATCAACCTTTATTCAATTTAATATGATACATAGAGCAGCGGGCACCGGCACCGGCACCGGCACCGGCACCGGCAGGGCCGTGCGAAGGGAAGGATGTTGACCTCGAGCGGATATTAAAAATGGCCCATTAAATTGCTCCAAAGATTTGTTATCTACGGCATATTGGTTGTTTCCGTCGAGCCTCCGCATGATAGATTCAATGGCTTCAATAAAACATTGAAGCGTCGCTCCGTTAATAAGATTCCCGGGGGTCAGTGGGAGTTTGATGAAAATTTAAGAACAATGGGAGGGTATTTTGAAAAGTTCCGTTTGCAAAAAATGCCGGAATCGTCAAGCACTCCGCTAATTACTTCTCATTGTTGGAAGCGCGAAATAAAGGCTTAATTGTTTGAAGTTCTTGCATCGGAAAGTTACTTCGATCTACTTCTTATCTGAGGCGCCATGGAGCGGAATTAAAGAAGCCTCCGCGAGTTCCGACCATCCACTGAATAGGGCAGAAAGTGCACTGAAGCGAACTTACAATTGTTAAGATAAGTTGAATAATTCGACTCGTGTTGAAATACCAATATTATTTACTTTAATGACATCTCAGTAAGTCGTTCAAATGGCATGTTGGCAAAAATATGAAATGTTAAAAGCGTTTAATTGATAATTGATACAGATAGAGTTTAATATAGTCAGTTTATTAGTATAACAGGTGTGAACTGCAAATATTAAACTGTTTTGGAACGCAACAGTAATTTACGTTACGATAATTTTATTTCAACACCGATTCAATTGCAAACGAATAGGTTCCGTAGATACTCGTACTAAATGATTCTGGTTTTACAGACTGATATTATCTGTATTTGTTCATTCGTACACATTTTACAATCGTGTTTATTTACTTTGAAATATTTAAACAGAAATATTGCTTTAGTGTATTTACTGTTAACACGCTTGCTGCTGTTACTTTCAATAGTGTTATTATGCGGTGGTACTCGATATTAATGTGATTTAAGCATCGAAAATGTATTCTAAAAGTTGGCAACTTTGCAAAAAGCTATCAAATAATATGCTTCTTTGATTAATTTGTCAATATTACTAAAGAAAATAATATGTGTGTTGAAGTAAAACTTGACTTTCCCCACGACAATTATCTTAAGGTTTTTGAAGTGAAAATTTCTTTAGCATCGTTGTGATTTGAAACTCGATGAAACGAAAAAGCGACAGGAAAAAGACAGAGACATCAATTCATAACATTTAACGTGGGAGAAAATGAGATAGGAAGCATTATACAGTGTTTATCTTGAAACCTTTTTTTATGTTGATAGATTGATTGGCCAAGAAATCGACATTTACCCATTTGCCAGACCTATCCTATCAACCCGCGTCCTCTCGTCACCCAGTCCCTCACGCGGCACTCCTCGCACTCCATGCCGTACATGCACCGCAACTTCCTCTTCTCTCCGTAACTGTTATATTCCTCCTCACACATCGCGAGGGTGGCGTCCATAATTGTTACATGGGGCGTTATAGGTACGTGTCTTTATTACTTTACTTTTGCAATATTAGTTAAGTGTTTTCTCTAAACAAATCTCGATGGGGAAGACCTTTGTTTCCTGTTTTCGCGTTTTTATTGACTATTTGTGCTGGGGACGGGTGTTTTAGTGTTGTTGAAAGGTTTTATGATCAAACTACGTCTTTTTCCAGTGATCGTTATACTAAAAGGCTTATTTTGATAACTGTTTTATCTGATCTTATTTTCCTGATCACATTATTACGTACTGGCTCGTAAGTTACATGATTATATTACAAGCAGTGTCAGCAATCAGTTTTCTTTTTCAAATTTTCGTATTTAATATGCCAATATTCCCAGCTTGATTTAAAAAAATAAACGTATGTATTTTATCAAAATATCGGCAATACGTTTCAATTTGTTTCAATCCATTTCAATTAACCCTAGAAAACCAGTGCGCATGAAATTATGCGCTCAATAAATTTATATCAACAAAGAACCGTGTTTAGGGTCCGGTTACGGTTAACCGGGTGCAACCCAACCCGGGTACAACCCGTGTGGCTTGATATACCCGGGGCTATTTGTTCAAACAAGTTATAAAGTAAACGAGCGTATAATTTATTTAAGCCGACGTTTGATTTTGTAAAAATATGTTAATTACTGTTTGTTTGATATTTGGGAGCGTATGTTTGTATGTCTGAATTATACGGTAACAACATCGTGAATTGATTTTAATCAGAAATTGTTTGTTTATGAACAAAGTTATGAACAACCTCACGCTTTGGTATATGAACCACATCAATTCTCAGTTTAGGATTATCCGTTTCTCGGGTTTGAATTGATTAATTTATTTTATTCACATGTACACAGGTGGATTTAATGCCGTACGCGTCTTCTACTAGTCAACCTTTTTTATTTCACCCTTTTAAATGTATGGTTACCGTACCTACTAATAGTGCAGACTGAAGTCTCGTATCTTGATTTTTAACTTCACGCCTCTAGACTAAGCCCACACATTGCCAGTATTATAATCAGCATGACCGATGCAGTTACCACCAAGAAACATCATGATCACACAACCTATTTTGATATCAACCTAATGATCCATTAACATACGAAAACAGACTTCAAAAACTGCAGCACAGCAGATTTGGCTCGAAAGCGATACACTGGAAGGATTTACGAGACACCCTGACAAATGAGATGTATATTCAAGATGGCCGCTTTAATAAATTCGTCTGTCAACTCGAGAGTAATGAGCCGTTGGTCCCGTTTGCTCAATGATTAGTCAAACTGAGAAGTTACTGCTTTTTACGACTTCAATTGTATAAATATGACGATTTTTCGCTAAAAGGGTATATCATAAATATGCTTGATATTGTTAGTCATCAGTAGTTAATGTTAAAAGCGATGAAAGATGGTCCTTTTCATGATTTATTATAAGTAAGGGATTGTAGATTTGTTGCTGTAGATAATGTTTTGTGATGAATATGTTATTCTATCCTTGTGAGGATTATTATAGATGGTTGTAAATCATACGTGTACACGATCAATGTGTTTTCATTTATTTGTAATACCCGACTTTGATATTATTATGTTACGACATGGATACATTACTTGCTTTTAAGCTAGAACGGTGCTTATGCAAATCTCTATACACGCAGAGAATATTGAACGATGTAAATTACAGTTTGAATGAGTTCAAAATTTGCTTATAGCATGTGCAAAACTGTGGATTCGATTGTCGACAGCTTAAAAAAAATATTCATATTCATATTCATATTCATATCTTTATTTGCATTCCATAATGTGTGAAGATCTTACAATGGGCTTAAAGCTAAGGTACAATTACGGACCCTGTAGGGCACAGCAAAAGTATAACATTTATATTTGAAATTAAATTAATACTAAATAAACTTACAATTTTAAAACATATTAATTTAACTAAATTATAACATTAATTTTATTGAGATCTGTTATTACATAACTAATAATTGTTTGGTAAAATTACATTAAAACATTTAAAAAAAAAAAAAAAAAAAATATATATATATAATATATATCTATGTGTGTGAGAGTGTGAATTCTAAACAACTAATAATCTATGCTGTCAGTTTGTGTTAAATATATTTGTTTGTCATGTATGTATTCGTTTATTGTGTAGTATGCTTTTTTAATTAATAATTGTTTCAGTTTTTTTGTAAAAGTAGTATCACTAGTTTCATTTTTTAATGCATCTGGTAGTTTATTAAATATTTTTATAGATATTACGTAGGGACTATTTGAATGTAGGCTCATGCGCGAAGAGGGTAACATTAACATGTTTCTATATCTGAGAGATCGATCGCTATGTTTATCACCGCGGGTTGTAAAAAAGTTCGTGTGTTTTCTAACGAATTTGCATATTTCCAGGATATAGATGGATGGTAAGGTGAGTATTTTATGTTTTATGAAAAAGGGTTTACAACTGTCCGTTTGTTCTATGTTAACAATGATACGAATTAATTTCTTTTGGAGAATGAAAAGTGTAGGTGCTTCTGTGCTATTTCCCCACATTATAATGCCATAGCTGAGCCATGCATGAGCATAGGCGTAGTAAGTGCAGTTTGCAAGTCGGTAGTTTTTTTGACTTCTCGAAGCGCATATGTGAATTTTGATAATTTTGATCGTACTTTTTTTATATGGGGCTTCCAAGAAATGTGTGTGTCTACTGTGAGTCCTAATAGCGTAAAGTCGTTAACTACTTCAATTTTTGTGCCATTTGTTGAGAAGCTGACTGGTAATGGGGGTTTTTGATAAGGGTAGAAAGTCATTAGTTTGGTTTTTTTATAATTGATCTCAAGGTTGTGCTCGTCCATCCATTTTGTTGTTTTTTTGAAAATCGTGTTTAGTTGGTCATTTATATTACTATTTGTTTGGAATGTGGTAAGTAGAGAAATATCGTCTGCGAATAGCACACATGGTTCTTCCATAATTTTGGGAAGGTCATTGATGTAAATGATGAATAGGAGACATCCAATGACACTGCCCTGAGGTATTGATGCATTTATTATCTTCCTTTCAGATCTTTCTTGGATTATTTGTTTTAGGTCCCGGTTGAAATATTCTATTTGTACATATTGTTCTCTATCTTTTAAGTAGGATGCAAACCACTTATGTGTAGTTCCACGAATTCCTATTCCGTATAATTTATCTAGTAATATTTTAAACTGTACCTTGTCATATGCTTTGGTCATATCCAAAAATATGCCAACCGGATATTTTTTATCATTAATAATATTTATAACTTGTTGCATATATTTATAGACGGCTAGGGTTGTCGATCGACGTTTTCGAAAACCATTTTGACCTTCATCAAATATTTTATATCTTTCGCAAAAACTGTACACCCGGTCGCACATTGCTTTTTCGAAAATTTTTGAAGCCTTAGGTAGAAGAGCTATAGGCCGGTAATTATTAGGGTCAGTTTTTGAGTTTTTCTTAAACAATGGTTTTATAATGGCCTTTTTAAGTTGATCAGGAAATGTACCTTCAGCAAAGGATTGATTTATCAAAACACAAAAAGGTATAGCAAGTTCATCTGCGCATTGCCTAATCAGGGATGGTGGTATTTCATCTATTCCGTGACTTTTTTTATTTTTTAAATTTTGTATGATGATATATTGATATTATGTCGTAAGAAATCACTATTTCGAGTGGTAGCAAGCATGCCTACTGATTATGAAACCCTGGGATCCTTTTCCAGGTTGGGCAAATGCGTTTAAGGGAGTTCCAATAAAATATTTCTTAGTAACAGCGCCTCTTTTTTTTTCGTATGGTACAATATGAAATGACTTCTCCCGCTCTGGGCAGAGCGGAAGGGAGTGTCAGACTTGTACTGACTAAAACCCATCCATGTTCCTTCCTTGCCCTTTGTGCTCCAGGGCCGCGGTATCTCTTTCGAACAGTCCCGCAGTCCGTCAGTAACAGCCTGGCGTTTATTATTTGTACCAGATCCGCACTAGTTGCAATGTCAGTCTAGTCGTAGGCATCGAACAACCGCGCTAAAAGCTGGTTGTTAGTAATAGAATCATCTTAAACGTAGCTGGTGATATGTGGGTATTAAATAGGTGCACCTCTGCCTAACCCGGCGAGCTTGTTCACGTTATATCATGTTAAAAATTATATGTATTAAGTATTAATCCTAGAACACAACAGAACAGCAGTATTGTACTATTTGGTCCAGTTGTGTTGCTCTTGAACGTCGCAGGCCGCGGCGCTCCGGTTACACAATCTCCATACACTTAGGTTAAACTCGCAAGAGACCAGACTTGTATACAGAACCCACTGGGTAGACAAAACGCGACTGTTCCTATCTTTTGAGTTTGTTTTGGGACGAGAGAGGTTTCGTCTCAGAAAGTCTTAAGACCAACTGATAACACGGTGTTAGGACTTACAACGAATTATAAAAATGCATTTCCGTGCAACGAAGTCGTGGCAGTTTATTTCAAAGAAACACAAAATGAAATAGAATTATATTCTGCTTCCACTGCTGTCAATTAAGATTTCATTTTCAGTTCCGTTATGACACAAAGTTCAAAAATTATAAGTTTTTTTTCTACAGACAGACATCATGGCTATTCCTTAAAATACTTTTATGGAACCAAAAGCATTCCAAAACATAACATTTAGTTTTGTAAAAGCGAAGTAGACCGTACCTGAGCTAGAATGATTTATTGAAGAACTACCAGGCTTCTTTTAAAAATTCAGCCTTAACGCAACAACTTTTCTTCTTAGTGCGAATCTCATCATATTTATACTAAAGTACCCAAGTATTTGAACGCACGCAACTAAACTTGTGTCGGATACTCGCGTGGAAAGTTTTATTTAAGAAATAAATTGACTCCGTTACACACAGGCGCAGTCGGCCAGTTCTCCGCTACGAAGTTTTCAGGAAAATGTTCAGATTT
Source organism: Lycophotia porphyrea (assembly GCA_950005105.1). Taxonomy (NCBI): domain Eukaryota; kingdom Metazoa; phylum Arthropoda; class Insecta; order Lepidoptera; family Noctuidae; genus Lycophotia; species Lycophotia porphyrea. The sequence goes on along the minus strand of OX465387.1, from coordinate 584,282 downwards.
ATCGCTACATGACTGAAATGTTATTTGATTAGATTTTTCTGGAAATTATTTTGTGAGAAGGGTTGGAGAAGTTTTTTGAACTTTAGGTATTAGAATAGATGGTAATAGCAGTGTGTCTGCGATTATGTCATCTTAAATAGCCAGGATTCTTAATTCGTACTCGTTTGATGCCAATAGGCTCACCCCATTTTACATTATACTTAAATTGTACCCGTGCCTAACCCTTTTGGAAAACCTGTGCAATGTTATGATAATAATCTTAAATATCGGTTTTGAGTAGGTATTTTTTATCTTCTACATGACCAATGGTTTCTCGTTATTTCGCAATAAGGAATTACATTCCCACTAAATGTCAAAGCTATTTCCAGTAATCAAATCCGAGAAATTCCAAACACGGTATTACAGAAATTCCAAATAATCACAGTAACATTAAGTCGAACACACACGACAAATACGCGATTCGCGGCTACACATCAACATTAATAACGCAATGTTATACAATTTATCAGTGAAAAGCAGCCATGTATGCGCGTCACTGCGCTGCTGTCGCAAACAAATCACATTAAACATGCAATTTGTTAACGTTTACCAACACGTAGTAATATGACAGCGGGTGTCATAGCGTACTCTAATATTTTTCAATTTTAGTATATCGCCACACGAGACGGTTGAGTCGCTGCGGCTTGTAGTAGAAGTTATGGGATGTGGATAGAAGGTTTCTTTGGGTTTTTCTACAGGGTAAAAATAAAAATTTACACGGGGTTTTACCTAGATGGATATAGTCACTTCTAGTCCAAATACAAAAAAGCAATTCGTGTAGGAAAAGGCTATTGGGATTCTACTTCTGCCGGTTCTTCTCCATAGGAAACGACCAATTTTCAAATCTCAAAAACGTTACAAAACTAAAGTTGAATTTCTTATCGTATCGCTCTTTAGAAAGGCGACTAAAGCATTCGATAAAAGTTATTTAACTGTGCTAGCCCACATTATGGAATTGTATAGAGACGCGACATGGTATGTGGAAACTCCTTTAAAGACTGAATAACATCGCGACAAGTGTCAAAGCCAGTCGCAGAAACACGTACCAAACATATTTTATAATACATTTAGTATCATAAAAATGGTCCTTATATCCTCTTGCGTAAGGACCAAAATAGCTGTAAAACCAATTTCAGTGGTTTTGCACACACGTCCCGCGGAATTTTCAATATTTCATTCGGCGCAACATGCATTGCTTTCCTTGTAAATACTTTTATTTCCAAACCAAAATGAGCTCTAATTTCACACAATTATAATTTAGTTTCCATTGCATTGGTACGGACTGATATTATTTAAAGCTTAGCTCTTAAGCCGTTTTAAAATGTCGGAATGTTTTGAACGTTTTTAAGAGTATTTTCGCGATAAAAATGCAGATGCAGATTTTCTACTTTGATAATTTGTGAAACATTTTCCAAATGTTTTTGTGAATGTAATTTCTACTTTAGTTTTAAAAAATAACCAATGTTATTTGTTTATGCTGACCACTCAAGCTATTTTGAAGAACTCTTATTACAATGCATATTGCAGAATGTGGTGTTTTGGCAACTTTAATGAAAACTTCATACTTGCTGACTTTTTTATAAGCTTTTCCCCTTTCCAAATCTTTCCATGGTTTAACCATGATCTAAAATTCTAAATATTTGAAATAAAGTTTTACCTACATTATACTTATCCGCTGTTTGTTCTCTGCAACGTACAGCACAAACACTCCCGAGTCCCGACCGATGGCGTTAACATCTTTTGTCCTTATGCAAATGCACAACTTGTAGAAAAGCAATCCAATTTGACGCTAAATCCCTCGAGATATAAGTGCACACCGCAGTTTTAAATTAAATTTCAAGAAAATATACAAATATCCACCTTATATTAAAGTAAATTGGGTTTAAAATTAGTTCAGTGAAGACTGTCTAGGTTGCTTCGTTCTGTGCTATTCTGAGTTTCGGTTGTAAAGCTTGTGATACATGAATTGTAAAAATGAGAAAATCGCGGTGCAGTGAAGTGAGTCGTTAAAGTAAGTGTAGTCATGGGTTTAAATAAGCCGGCTTAAATCACACTGTGACGGAAGTTATGTGACGTCAACGAGAGTAATAAAGAAGGCAGAATGAAAAAGTTCATTATTTTCTGTTGCCCTGAGATATCTATACTATAATATTATAAAGAGGAAAGATTTGTATTTTTGTATGTAACGAATAAACTTAAAAACTACTGGACCGATTTGAAAAATTCTTTCAGTAATAGATAGTTACATTATCAGCGAGTAATATAGGCTGTATTTTATCCCCGTACTTCCACGGGAACGTTAACTATGCGGGTGAAACCGCGTGACATCCGCAAGGAGTCATATTTTGAACACGATATGGCTAAGGCTAAGCAGCAACTTATTAGTAATAGTTTTCTCTTACGGGTTGTTGCTATAAGAATAACGGTTGCTAATTGTGTTGTTGCTTACAATGACAAATGTTTCTCCGCAATCGATCTTATTTCACAAAACCCTAACTAATACCTCTTCACAGTATAATGTAATTTCCATACATCTACACTTACCTTTACAACTACCAAGTAAGATAACGTTTGCACAGACAGATCGGTCCATCCATCATACCATTTTATTTTATTAAAGAGCATTAGAAACAAAAGGCGATCATAAAACTATAGTATTCTCACAGATGGGGTGATTACTACCAAGTAACTGTCTTTAGAGGTCTTTTCAAGGACTAAAATAAAGTTTTATTGCAGCAACGGGCGCGGCGTTAGCACTTTTTTTTCAGTTCTAGGTACTAAGTTTATTGTGTGAGGTGGACAATCTTTTTGTGGCCAACTCATAAAAGGTTACTGGATTGTCTGGCATCTATTAAAAAAGTGAAAATGTTTTGTGCTTAAAAAGAGAGAACGGTTTTAGTTTCATAGCTATTACGATCTGTCTAGGTCTATTAGTAGGAATAAAAGAAATATGTAGACTAAATATTATTTAGAACTGAATTTTAAATTTGTCTTAAAATCCATCAAGTTCCATTCTGTCAGTTCATTTCGTTTCTGTTATTTCCCTTGTAAAATACATTAAATGAATGTCGAAAACACGTACGAGTTTCTGGCACGAATATCAGTAACATTAGTACGAAAATTCAATATCAGGTCGCAATAAAATCCATACATGCTAACATTGTTTTCCAAATGCGACGATTCTGCTTTGAGCTCCATTCTAAACAAAGTTAGCAGAACTACACGAGCGGAGCCAGGCACAGCGCAGTAGCTATCTCCCGAATATGAACAGCGTTACAAGTGCATTGTTCGCCAGATAAGCCAAACGCTCCACAATGCATACTAATTCCACAAAGTTATGCTGTTTTAACTTGTGAGTTAATTTGTGGGGGCTGACAAGGGATGCTATACTGTGCGATGAAAATCTAGAGGATTGGTGAATTTAGTATTTTTGTAAATCAGATGGAAGTTAGGCCTATCTGCAGCTAAGGTATAGCGTTCCATTGAGACGGCCCGCTCTCTCTCACGGAGAGGAAGGCTACGTCCAAGCTATCTGAATATTAGGCTATTTATACTTATGCTTAAGGTACAACCATTCTATCGATGCTTTAAAAACACGACTTTTAAAATATGTCCCTTGTTCTAAGTTCACAGCATAACCTTACATTAAAATGTCAATGTCAATAATGCGATTAAATCGATCCTTTCATGTAGCTGTGCTACTCACTGAGCATCATTCTACGAGCCAACGAACAAATAAATTGTTATCTGAAGAATTTTGCATCACTTTGATTGTCGAGAACCGAAATCTTGCTCACACGGCAGATTACAAAGTGGCTTCCGAAGCTATGAGATAGTCGTCAATTAAATTACTTAGACTTTTTTTTTGATGACTGTTATAAAATAACATAAGGGTCAGAAGCCCCTCCAGAGAACCAAACCAAATGAATACGTGACATCTACCTACCTACCCACACTTGGGATTGGAAACATTAAAGGCTGTTTACTGAAATAACTACAAATAAGTAATATTATTATACTTTTTTCATCTAAGATACAATAGCTATCTAAACGCTTCCAGAAAGCGTAGCATTCAGACATCCTCTGGGACAGCGCGTTTAATCCGAGTTGTATATTGTTGCAGCATCTAGCGAGATGTATGTATGTGCATATGTACAAATTGTGTACATAACCGACTGCGGTGTTACCGAGTGCTATCTTGTCGCAACTACTCGTATGTAGTTGGCGAGCGCCTTTGTCCAATTGTGTGACGGCTGGGGTACTTCGAATAGAATGGTATTTTCTGTAGAATTGATATACAGGGTGTAAAAAGACTCTTTTTTGGGATGAAAAATCACGTTTTACAGTAAGACTCAATGTAATGCACACAAAACATAGTGCTAATGGATAGATTTAATAGTACGGGGGTCGTGGAGGTGTTTAAAGTAAAAAATCTTAGATTTAAAACATGTATTTAAAAAAAAAACTTGTGAAAAAGTTGAAACTTTGCCCCCAATATCTCCGTAACTAGAAGGTTCATAGGTATGGTCTAAAACAAAAAAAAAATATCGCAATGACGGGAAGAACAAGTGCCTTTTGGTTTCGTTAAGAATCTTTTTACACCATTTATGCTGATTTATGCATTATGAAATAACTAACGGAGAAGATAGATGAGCATGGTTGCTGTAGAACATAATTGGCTCATAATTAATTAGCTCATATCGTTCCTGCAGCCGATTCAGCCTATAGCAGACGACTGTTGGCAATAATAGGCCTCTTCCAACTTGCATCACAACTCCCGTTCCTATGCCATCAGAATCCAGTCTGACCCATCCAACTAACCACAATACAGAGGAATTAGTCGTCCTTTACTCTCTTTAAGGGAATATCTCATAGCTAGATGTCCAAAAGCCAATATACAATCATGGAGCAGTGTTGATTATATTCAGAGCTGAGGGCACGCTGTCGAAAGTACTTCGGTATCATTCCATGTGGAAACCATTTGGTGCCACTTCCTTAAATCTACCAAGATCACAACGAATAGGGAAAAAGCTGAAAAAATATCAAAGGTCATGTACAAATCCCTCAGAAATTGGAAAAAAAGCGAGTTTACTTTGAAAGACTATTCCCGGGGGGTAGAAAGAAGCACGTCTTTTATAATTTAAGAAAAGCAAATATTATGTTAACAGTAAAAAGTTCCCCTACTTAAGAATTAAACATCATCATGTTCCTGCCCATTGTTACTAGTTAACCGTCGCGCCATCATTTACAATGCATTATACATAGAAATTAAACACTGTATCCAACTACTGTTTTAACCCTTACTTTCTGCTCAATATACAGACAGATAAATAAGACGTACTAAATCCCCATCTAAAAACGTTTGAGCTCTTAAGAACCTTGCAACCACATGAAAACTAATACTTGGCTTCAAATTCTTGGCGCCGACTTCCAATAGTTCAATCAAAGGCCATCCTATCCCATCTACGACCATTGTATCGCGCCAACTAGTACCACCATGAATCTTCTGGAATATTCCATGGATATACCGGACCTGTGTGGTGTCCAAATGGTTATGGATGAAGAGATGGACTTCCGATGCTGTGCATATTGCCGTATGTTGACATTCAGCCATGTGACGTGTTATGGTCGGAAGTCATAGGGCTGGACCATATTGGACGTTAGACGTTTCTATATTCTAGGGTAGAATCGTTTTAGCTCCCATCGGTATTTTAATTACGCTTATGTCCAAAGTAGTCGTTGGATCGGATATGACATACCGTAAAATTAAGATTTTTTAAATACTATCTTTCGTTAGATCATTAATTGCAATTAGAAATCATCATTAGAAAGTTATCCTATTTTCGTTGTTGAAAAAAAAGTTTTTCTGTGCAATACGATGAAGTTGTCTACAAAGCTGTCATGAAACGTTGCCGCTACATTGTAGCGTATCACAAAATTATACACCAATCATAATAACATGACCTAATAAATAAAATCAACATCAACCATAATTATTTAAAACGATTACTGATTTAATATTATTATAATAAATTGTTTAAACGAAAACAATTAACCCTAACCGCTAATAAGCATTCATCAAAAGTTGATTGTCATGTTTGAGTTGATATCGTTAAATAGCGGTTAATACCGGTGAATAACGTTATTTGGGCAGCACTAGCGCTCGTAAAGTTTACAGCCGCAACTAAGGCAGGGCTGAGCTGCGACTGATATAGGTATAATGGGGTGTTTATTAGACTGGGGCAGAAGATATAAACTTCAGTGACACTTGACATGTCGCTTTATGCCTATCTTCAAATACTTTGAAGTACAACTGCGCCGAAGTGGCTGTTGAAAAGCAATAGAAGTTAGTTTTTGATTACCGCCTCCTCACCTAATACTTTGTGTTTCATAGCTTTTCCTAACCAGCCTAAGGATGACTAAATCGATTAGGATGAGAGGGATTTTCAGAAAGTCTGATAACCAGTTGCACCAAGGGGTATCGTATTACCCAGTACTAGCTCTGTCGTGGAGGTCAGATAGGCAGTCGCTCTATGTAAAATACTAGTATTGAGCTGCATTTGGTTAATGGAAGCCGACCCCAATATAGTTGGCAAATGACTAGGCATTTTCCAGCTGCTAAGGTTGATAATTATTGGCGATTACAGTTAAAGAAAATAAAGTGAAGTACCATTCAAATACAATTTAATTTGGTTCTGAGTTTTTTGTTGGTTCTTTTATAAAAGATAAAAATGCATCTAAGTGCCAACTATACCTTAAGGACTGGAAATAGTAAGAATTTCGTAACACCTTCGATGCATATACATAATGCAACTATCAAGTTTCACAATACACAAAGGGTTTCTAAGAATATCACTCTTGCGTAGGTGACTCGCTGACAGTTAAATCGATATTGATATTCAAACCTGATGCGTAACCGATACTGCTTTAAGGGTTATTATCGTTTTCATAAATAACTGATATACCCGTATGAATATCTTATTGATATGGCCTGTCTCTAGAAGTTTATAGTTTACATTAAACAGAATAGAATATCAAATGAAGCTGGTGAGTTGGTGGTGACTTTATCAAAATTGTCGCAGCGGTTTAGAAGATTAGAGCCAAAGTTATGTTTTTGTTTATTACGTGGTTATTGCTACATTTATGTTAATTAGTTTTAGTTTGGACGTTAGTGGAATGGGTTTTATTTTAATAAACGAGAATATTATGACAATGAGTATTTAAATGGTTATTTAATCTTGTTACTTACATCTTTATTTAATTTTATACGAGTGTTAGTAATTCTATTTCACGGTCATTTATTTGCTTTATAGGGCAGTTATAGATAAAAAGTTCTGGTTGGAAGAAAAAAATGTGTTGCGTCGACACCAAATAACAACAACAAGACACAAAGGACAAGGGCAGGAAGATAATGATGATATAAACAGTTATATTTAAAACAGTTGACGGTACAATCATACCTCGTGGAGCAAAGATAGTCATCACATCTTCCAAAGACTTAACAACCGATTAAAATAAGAACTAAGAAAATCGTGAGCATTCTTCTATCTTCCATATATTTTTATCGACATTTCAATTAATTTCCTTGTATACGAATAGTTTATTCACGCGTACATTTTCGTAGCGTGAGAAGTTCGTGAATGCTCGACTAGCGCTGGACTCGCGGCAGTCGATGGATATGTACGCGTGGTTTAATCTGTATACAAAGGTCGCAAGAAATAATCATGAAAGATTCTGGGATATTATGTAATCTTCACGAATTTATTGGAAGAGTACATAACATGACATAATGCCTGATCCCCGAAAGGTTAAGTCATAATATCAACACCTACATTTCACAAGTTACGTTTAGGTCCCAATTATGAGAGATAGCCCTGGCCTAAAGGGATGTTGTAACCACAAACCGTTTTTCACAAAACTGGATGGATTGGACTGGATTTTTTCCTAATACTCAGCACACTTTTTTAAAACTTTTGTACTATTAAATAAAGCAAAGTACTGCACCACAAGGTTCTATTAATGATCCATTTGCTTTCTCCACTCAAAACGTATTATTTTAAAAATAATACAGTAAGAAACTGCACATTTCCCTCTTTACCAGACTGATTAAAGCAATTAACTAAAATCTCCACAGCATCGTACAGGCACTTATCTGGTGGGACAGGAGACGGAGAAGTAGCAGCATTCGGCACGAGCGGATGGAGTAATTAAAAGCTTCCTTCCTACGTATCGCGGGTGGTATGCGGCAGGCGGCAGGCGGCAGTGTGCTGCCACCACAACGATTATGACTGTCGTCTACGACACTGAGTGCAGGAGAACAGTAGGCTCAGTCAAGGCAAAATCAACACTAGTTTATTCAAATTAAACAAAAAATCAGTAGGTTTTGAACGAAACATATTACGGAAGACAGCCCCTAAAACGTTCGTTTTTTCTTCTTATGACGCCTTTCTTCAATAACTGAAGGTTGGCCATCAACTTCGACTATTCCTCCTTGTCTTTAGCGAGATGGAACCGCTTAGAAACACTTGTGACTCCGATTTATGTTTCTTAAGCAAATAATAATGAAGAAAGATTTTCAGTAATAGTTTGAAAGATGGTAATTTGTATATAAATACTTCATGAGTCACGATAGATTGGTATCAGGAAGGAATTCCTTTTTTCTAGCCTTAAAAACCACAGTTTGCACAACTCTTTTGCCACTACCATCGATTTCAACCAGAGATAACCGGAATTACATCCATCCGATTAAACAAGTATAATTGTTACAAAACTTAAAAAAAAAACAACATTATAGAGCAAGTTATTATCGTTATTCCGTACTCTACCTATTCCAATCTCTGATCATGACTATTTCAAAACCACATAAAATGGCAACAGCTGATAGGATAGATGGTCTGACTAAATATTCAGTATACATTTTCAGGGATAAATATTAAAGGGAAAAGATTTCCCTTCGACGTATCGCGGGCTGCAGGACTGCGGCGGGACCGCTAACGATTATGACTGCCGCATACGACACTGAGGGCTTGCGACACAGAAGGCCCAGATGGGACAAATTTTCAAAGTTCAAGACTGTAAGGTTTCTTCCTACATATTTCGGTATGTCTGTGATGATACCATCTAACGGTCTTCACAGCCACATGCCAAGGTATGGAAAAGCAAGTCCATTTTGATTAATAGGAACCTTAGCAGGCGCTCAATCGTATCAATCCAAACTAATTAAATGCGAAAGTGTCTGTCTATCGATCTATCTGTATCGGTTACCGTTTCCCGCTCTTATGGATGAAAAAATTAAAAATAATTTGGTATAGCTACAGATACCAGAACAAGAAATGATAGAAAAGTTCACACGAGATAGTTAAAAGTTTTGATACGTAAGGAGAAAAAGGATATTGAGTCCCCAGTTATCGCTGGTCAAAGACACACACACCTGATAAGCCTATTTTTTTTTTACGGATGGGAAATCGTCAAAAGACTTCTCCCGCTCTGTGCAGAGCGGAAGGGAGTGTCAGACTTGTACTGACTAAAACCCATCCAATATTACTTCCTTACCCTTTATGTTCCAGGGCCGCGGTATCTCTTTCGAACAGTCCCGCAGCCCTGGCAGGCATCACCTTTTAGTTCCTCTCCAAAACAGCAAAAAAGCATTACTGAATTTCTCGATACTTCTGTACCTCCATCACATACTCGCCAATTCAGCAGTTTAAATTTCCGTCACGGTGTCGGCACGTGTCGCGGGTCGATGGTTGTGCCCAACAGTCCTGCGGCCCAACTGAGCCGCACCAGGGTGGAATGTTTATACCCTTGCCGGTTGTACCAGGTTGTACCCACGCGTGCTGTTTGTTTAACGTGACTTTTATTTCTAAGGGTAGCAGGTGTTGTATTTAAAGATGCTACATTCATGACTATTGACAGAGGTTTCAAGTTTTCAGCTTCAGCCTCGGAGTCTCGATTTGTGTATTTCACAAAATATTCCATATTACAAAAGAACTTAAGGAAAACTGAAAAAAAATCGGGGTACTTAACTTAACTTAACTTTTGTACCGAGTTGTTACTGTCTTTTCTGGCTAAATTATAAGTTCCTAGTAACTGACCTTAAAACTTTAACATACACTAATTAAATCCTAAGAAAACTAATCACACTAAACTCTAATTCCGTCAACCAATAAACGAAGTTATTTCCTTAGAACCCTAGTCTCATTTAACATAACACCCGCTTTCAACGAATATGACGTAGGTACCACAGTAGCACCATCATTTACCGTTCAAATTACATCGACCAATGTCTATAAATCAAGCACGGATTGCCTATAAAAACATCTATCCTGTACAATAGCCTATTCTCTGAAGCTTGTTTAGCCCGAGGAACTATTTTTTCCGATGTGAGAAGGGTTCCTGAATGTGCTCGATAATATTTTATTTTGAAGATTACTTTTGGTAGAATTTTTTGTCGGTAGCTATAGAAATAGGGATTTAATAGACATCTTGACAGGTTATTTCCTTTTTTTGCTGTTGGTAGATTTTAAATATTTTCTGGTGAAAATAGATAAAAAAGGCCATTATTACATTATGAAAATTATAGACCGATTATTTTCTTACAGACACGAATGAAAAATCACAAAATCTTCGTTAAAATCGGAGATTTCTATGTTTAAACAAATATTTTACTCAAAATAATATACTTAATTGCGTTAAGGAACTTGTAATTGAAGATGTAATCCCAAGAGCTTATCCTATTTATTAGCAAGAAAATGAACAAGAAACCTCCTCTGCTTACAAAGTCGAACCTAACACCGCAGACTTTAAGTCTGTAAAAAAAATGAGTCTGCAGTCTAAACTGTGCAGATTAGTGTGTTGGGGTGCATAGAAATGTTACAAACAGTGTTTTAAACGTCATTAAAGACTTATAAAAAAAAAATGAATAAGTCAGCGAATTACACCGGAGCAAACTAGAGAGAGATTATCTTTTTTTGATCCCAAACATATAAAGGGTGTAAACAGAAACAGGGTCTTAACGAAGCCGAAATGCACTTGTTCTCCCCGTCATTGCGATCATTTTTTGGTTCTAGACCATACCTGGGAACCTTCTAGTTACGAAGATATTGAGAGTCGAAGTTCCAACTTTTTCATAAGTTTTTTTTTTTTAAATACCTGTTTTTAATGTAAGATTTTTACTTTAAACCCCTCCTTACTATTAAATCCATCCGTCAGCACAATGTTTGGAGTGCGTTACATTGAGCCCAAAAAAAAAGTCGTTTCCCAGCACTAATTTTTGCGTAAAGTTACTTAATTTGATGTACATAATGCTTGGTTGACGGCTTCGTGAAGAGTCTGTTTACACCCTGTATAATCTTGGTGCTCACTGTCTCTGATAGTCTTCGGAGAACAGAACCACACAGCACTTTTGCCAATAATTGGGCCGCTAAACTCAGAACTTAAAGAACTCAAGGACTCGATTGTTTGACACACAGGAAATGTGAATGGTAACAACCATTCAGTAATTTTTGACTGAAGGAACAGCTTAATTTTCCAGTAGCTGGTAAACAGGTCATACATTTTCCATTTCATCATCAAATAATATCCAAAAAATGTCCTCGAGGCCGTCGCGCGTCGTATAACCGGCCCTAAACCAATATCACACATGTTTTTTATATATGGTGTAAAAATCGAGGGGCAGGCTGAGGGTCCCAGGATATATAGCGCAATAAACCAGGGCTCCGACTATAAACGTCTACCCGCCACCATCGGCCAACTTCACGCTAAATTGCGAAAAGGGGGCGCTTGAGATTTTCCCCTAAACCACGTTAATAGTGTGTATTATGAAACGGTTTTTGGATATTTATATTTAAGGTCTTTGAGGGGTTGATGGACGGGTTTCTGGAGTAAGCGGACGGTTAAGTTAATTTGAGTAGTTTCACTTCAAAAATGTAAGTTATGTAGGTAAGCAAGGATTTTAAATATGGCATAATAATTCAAAGCTAAATAAGGCATAACGAGTACCGAAGTAAAGGTACCATTTTCCCTTCACATTCTTAGTAATGTTTATAGAATCAAGTAACTTACTTCTTTCTTTCTTAGTCTGTCGCGTCGCCCTCATAGCCTTCCATTCTTCTCTTTGTGCAGTTTTCTCCGGCCAATCTGTCACAAACACTTCTAAGTCATCACGCCAGCATTTTCTAGGCCTCCCTCGGCGACGACACCCGTCTTTTGGCACCCACTGCGTAACCACTTTGGCCCATCGGTCCTGATGCATTCTACAGACGTGGCCCACCCAACTTAATACGTACACAAAATTTATAACACTGTTTAAAATCATAATAAATTATGAATCATCCATATTATTTCGCGAGTACAGTGTTGCCAGCATTTTACTGCGAAATTAAGCAGTAAAAAGTATTTCATTTCCCCGAAATATGACATCACGGATTGTAGAGCGGGAGCTCTGACTGCACTTTACGACTTCATAAAAGTAGTTGTATTTTTTATTACCTGCATAACTATAAATTTGAAATTCAAATGTAGCGATCGATATTATATTAAGTCATAATTTATTTGCGACTAGTGGATGAACACATAGTGAGTCGTACTCGTATGATTGCTGTTTAACATAATGGGAGTGGGTTTTTTTCTAGTTCCTTCAAAACCGCAGGGGCTTAAGACCGGGCTTCGATATTTTAAGGGTTGATCGATGTCACTAATGTGCCCGCCCCGTTTTTTCTATGGTGGATGAGCACATAAAAAGAAATGCTAGCTACCCAGCTTTGGAAAATACAGCGCGATGCAATTCTCAGAGCAAATGAAAGTCTTGATAAAAATAATTTTAAACAATGCTGTCAACCCCGGGACTTCAACTACGTGAAATTCTTTATTCACAAAAACCTTTCCGCGTATGACGGTTTTTACTATATTCCTTTGAGAATTTATGTCCTATTTCCAGTTCCGTTTGGAAGCAATTTGTTCAAATAATATTATTATTTGCTCCAAATGGAAAACGTTAAAGATAATACCTTTTTCATGAAAAGTAATTTATTCCGTATATACGTAACTCCGTTTGCCGTTGAAAAGGTCTTATTTTTATATAGATTGGTGCAATTTGGCGGAAAAGCCTTCGATGATCATGTTTCTACTAATTTATTACGCTCATAACATTTTAGACGACAAAATGAAAAATGTTGAGTCCGTCGTAAATTGTGGCGAGTTCCAATTTGGTTAGCCTTGAAACTTCAAGCGCCGTGCTTGGTTGTAAATAAAGGCATAATTCATAAATTAAACCTTATCTTTTGTTGACATTTACGAGTTTCGCTTAATAATAAGAAACTACAAGAATGAAATTCATCGCTAAATTGTAAAGATGGTTCAAGCTGTAACATGGCGGGACCGTACTTATTTCTTTGTCCAAGAAAACTTGTTCAGACAAAAGCAATACACCAGACCGGAGATACGATAGAAAAGTAAAATTATTGTATCTTAACGAAATAAATGGGGCAAGTAGTGAATGTTCCGGCGATATAGCGCGCCGCCCGGCTTCACCCCTTGTTTTGAACAAAACTTACTCATACGGAGAACAGATTTAGGCCGAGAGCCAAATAGCATATTTAAAATTTCTTCTCAAATAGCTTTCTTGAAATTAATTTTGCTTTTTAAAATTTCGCGTCTAGGTTTAACTCAAACTTGGATTTATGTGGAAACTTTTAGATTTATTCTTAAAGTTTTTGATACCTGGTTAAAACTTGATGTTGAAAATATTTCAGAAATATACCACGTAGCGTGTTTTATAAGCACTTGGAGTTGGAAAAGCATAGTTTTCCAGATGTTTATTTCATGTTATGTTAATAGTTATTAAAGGGAATTGGGTCAAAAGCCTTTTATTCTACAGTTCCTTCATAATCTGACACATTATTGCTGTAATAACAGTATGTAGCGATACGGCGCAAAATGGTTAGTACGTCGAGGTAAAACTGAAAATGCAGCTTGTGAAGTTTAGCACTTTCATCTTTGTATACCCAAAATAGACAAAACAACGTAGCGAGGGTGTTAAAAACTTAAATCACGAGCGAAGCGAGGGATTTAAGACGAGTCCTGAGTGTAGCGAGGGATTTAAGTTCACCCAAGACTAAGACAGCTTTATCACCGAGGAAAATACTCTACTTTTCGTACCATTTGCGAAAAAATTAACACAATAATAATATGAGATAAGCATTTATTAAAAATAATGACAATTAAAAGTAAAAGTTAACATTCGAAACATTGGTCCAATTATTGATATAGAGAGTTACATTTTTGTTTGGTACGTTTATTGTTGATGAGTTGATTTGAGAATTTCTCTGTTCTTGCGTCTGAGGAACTTGCGTTTCATTGTTAATAGTATACGTCGGAGATAGTGGTGGAGGTGCATCGTCAGTTACGGACGCAGATAAGGTGCGTGCTGGAAGTTGATGGTTGTGGCTCTGATGGATTAAGTTTTATATTTTTGTTAATTTGACTGCTTAATATGGTTCTATCTATGTTTTTTATTCGCCATTGAGCTTTCGATATAACCCTCAGCTACTCTATCAGAGCTCCAAACACCGTGTCTTTTTATTGACGTAATATCCGCCCCTGAATCCGCTAAGAAAGTCACCGAAGTTCTTCTAAAGCAGTTGCATGTCGCAGTTGCTGTTGCATGTTGACCGGTGTAGAGTTCAACATCTTTAAGTTTTAAATATTTAGCTATTTCCTTTGGCATATTGCTAATTTTATTTTTGCCGATGGCTTGTCGAGTACATTTCCCATTCCGATAGTTTATAAAAAATCTATTGTTTTCCATGTTGGTGGGACGTAATGCTTGGTATTTATGAATGTTTTTAGTATATTGTCTTGTACAATGAATGACCGATTTTTCTTTGTTTTTGTTTTTCCCTTTACATTAATCAGCAGTAACTCATTGGAATGATTTTCAACGTCCTCCACCTTTAAGTTTACAAGTTCACATCCGTGGCAAGCACCATTGAGTCCAAAAATTAAGGCCACCTATAACAAAGATAAAAAACAGGTAAATATATAGAATAATTACCATTACTAAGATACGAAATAGTCATTAGTTAAATCATGTGTACTTACTTTTGTGGCCAGAAAAATTTCGTCAGGAGCTTCATTAGGAAATTTCTCCACATTTTGAGTCGTAAAAATTTTAGACTTCTTTGCCCAATGATTTTCTTTTTAAAAAAGCCAGTAATTTCGTGAATCTATTTATTTCAATGCTGTGTTTGATGCTTATTGTAGCTTTCAGTTTTGAGTATATGCACCAAAGTGTATTTGGATTGTTTGTCTTGGATAAATAATCAAAATAGACAAGAAGTACTGATTCTGAAATTGATAGGCCTTTCGCACTTCTCCACGTTGAAAATTCTTCATAAGTTTGTAAATAATTTTCCTTGGATTTTGTTGGAAGCAAATTATTTATAATTGCGGCAGCATTTGCACTGATGGAGTTATCCGACAATTCACTGTCACTGTCGTTTTGATTTAACATCGTAACGTAGTTTTAGAACATTAACTTATTTATAAAAATAAATTTAAATAAACTTAACGTTTATGTATTTGAAGAAAACAAAAACGCGGCAAGTTCCTAGACTAATATTTTTTTGTCGGAAAAGAAAAGGCATCAAGCTCATACGGCCTCGTCGGTTTTCGTAAAACTTAAAACTTAAAAAAACTCAAAAGCATTTATTTCAATTAGACCATTACAGGCACTTTTGAATGTCAGAAAAACAAATAAGGCTAAGCTACAGTCACAGACACAAGGCATAATAACTTGTGAAAGTACTGTAGTTGCCCATTCCAAAGCATAGATCTCTATGGAGAAGAATGGGCAAGAAACTACTTGGACACTCTTTTCAAACAAAATATTGTACAAAATCTTGGTTACATAATTCATGTTGATATTATACATATGTGAGAACGATGTAGAAATACGTGCACGTTAAGAGCGTCCAGAGTAAAAGATTATATCAACATTTTAAAAACAAAGTATGTAGTTAAAATAAACCATGACCAGTGCCAACTGACAGCGCCTGTTCACGAACATGACGCATGGATGTATTTTTATTTAATAATCATAACTGCATAATAAATGCGTATTCCTTTTTCAAAAAGATGTATAATGCTTTATATACAAACTCAATGATGTAAACACAGATGTAGTTCAGTATAAATTTCGGTAAGTATTCCAAATTGAAATCACATTCTCTCCCTAGAGGATGAATGAAATTCAGTAAAAATTTCTTTCCCTGTTTTTAACAGATTAAAAATGACTATTGTTATGTTCGCTTTTTGTGGCATAGAATGTCACTTTTTTGAGCAAGTGGTACGAAAAATCTATTTACAATAATAATAATTTAGTTTATCCAATCAAAGTGAAAGAAAAAAAAATCAGTTCCCAGCTCCCAGCCTAGAACGTCAGTCCCGCGATAGCATCGTCGATCGCGGCACCTTTATCAGCCATTTTCCCTTCATATCCGATATTATTTTATACCGAGGCCCCAGGGCTCCTGCACCCTATATTTCACAAACGATGGGAAGCTTGTAAGAGATTGGATCCGCTCGCATCTCGAGTGGAAACTTCGCGTACGCTAACTTGATGGGCATACAATATGGCGACCAGTTTATTTTTATGATTCAGTATGTCAAATAATATCATATAATTAAAAATCTGGATTACCTAAATTGATAACGTTGATAAATCACAAAGCAGTTTAAGCGGTTTACGTTCCATTGTATCATCGAACGATTTTTTTTATCGTTCTATAAATGTCTAAAGAAAAAAATAAATAAACATAACATTGGCTTTGTTTGTCATAATAAGAAATAGAATAGAATATAATTATTAAGTTCCTGACTAAGCAAAATATTTGAAGTAGGGAAGTAAAACTAAATGTTCAGTTCAAGTACGTGGTGGACTTGGATTCGACCGAGTCATCAAGTGATTTCGGTAAGCACAGTAGTTAAGTTCACTTACCTACTAAGATTGCCCTTATTAAGTGACCTATTATTATACAATGTTGAAAAATATATATATAAGCCCATACATTTTACAAATCCAATCTAGCAACACGTATCGTTCCTCGAATTCTTTTATAGCTTGAACAAATCACAACAAAATCGACACGCACGCAATTTTCCCGAAACCGCGCGTTCACAGCAATTTGATTCCGTATATATTTGTCAGTCTGTCGGTACGCTACGTAAGCGCCAGACATTGATTCGACCGTTTTTCGTAATTTAATTTGTGTAACCCCCCGCTGCGGCGGGTCCGGCCACCCGGGGTCCCGCCGGCCCGGTTCATCCCGACACGGTTTGGGCGTAACTTCGCCTCGGAACCCTGCGATACTGTCACACATTAGACACGCTGTCAGCTTTAATCCAAATTATAACTGTTAATACCGAGATCTTATACTTGATATGATCTTATTTGAATGTGTAAACTCGTGTTCTTGTTTGTTGAGTCATTTTAAAATAGACTGGGCGTTGCACTACATGCATTAAGCATCGTATTGTTGTCTGTACGATTCGGAACAAGTAATTTAACTATTGTGTTTATAAATAAACACGCCCATTTGTATTCGGCTCTAGATTGCGCACAAATTCAAATGAATACCTCAATAACTTGTCTGTACGTTGTACACAAAGAGCATTGTCTTACCCACATAAATGTTAGCGTCAGGCGAATGCAATCCAATCTTTTTAGATACAAAAAGGGTTGAATCTCCGCCATTTCACTGTTTCCATTCTAAACAGACAGCGGGCACGGCGGGATGGCAGAGGTCCAACGAACCCCGCTGTACTTTTTACTGGGGAATCTTTTTACGCAGCGGCCGAAGGGTTACTGTATTTAAAGGATTGTTGGAGCGGTCCGGTGCTTATTTAAACTGGTGTAAGCCTCTTGTTATTTTTTCATAAATTTTTCGTTGTTTTTAGAAGGTCTACTTTGGGAATATGAATATTTAGACTGGTGTTTCAAACTTTTTGGAGTTTTTAAAAGTTTTCAGGAAAATGGTTGTGTTTACTCGACAGTAGCTGTTTTTGTAGAAAGGAAGAGGTTTTTTTAGGCTTACCTGAATGCTAAGATAAAATATACAGAGGGCAATAAAGACGTGGTAGTACCTAACATGCCCGTCATGGATTTTTTTAATAACTTATGACTTGTGAAGCCTATTTAAAATAGTATTTAAATTTAAACTTTGTATAAATCTTTTTTCTCAACGTATTGCTGTTGCTAAAAGTGATGTATATCAATTGATATATCTACTTCATTCAATTTCTCAATCTTGACAAACGAATTCTGAGAAAAGCTAACACTTAAAGCAAACGACAATGTACAAAAATCAACTCTATTTTTCTTCCTTAGACTAAAATGAACTTATTTTGGCTTCTAGTGTCACGTACGACAATAAGCTACGGTTCGTATAAACATTAACTTTGGTCTTATTCATGTTCATCTTTTGTGCAAGGGAATTCGATTACTCAATAAATTACGTTAGAAAAAGATACAGTGGTTGGTATAGTAAGTCAAAACAAAGTAATACTCTAGGGTGGCCCTCATATCGTCCTCATAATCATAGATCAAAATTATAGGTACGTATCGGAAGTATTACAGTAGTCAACACTCGGCATTTGGCTGACCTTTAAATTATACAAGGTAACTGGCGTAATGTGGGGGCACTTACACATTAATAAGTATATCTGCCTAAACCATCCGTTAAAACCAGCGTTATGTTACGTAACCACACGAAACATACGAAAAGTACACTTACCAATCAAAAATAACTCCAAAATTATTCACGAGGGTACTAACCACAATTTCCAATTGACAGTAGTTTCCAATATGGCGGAGGTCACAAAGCCTACGCCGATATTTGGGCACCGCTCCAAAGCCAATAATTCTAACTGCAAATGAAGTTACGGGCATTAATTGAGCCCAAAGATTGGCATAGTTCATTAGCAGTTAAGTACAAATGCCGAATTTTATGCTGAGAAAGTTATGTGAATAATTTCGTTAATAATAATTTAATGCATTATTATTTAAATTGTAAAATCAAGATGGTTGCTCTCTTGCGATAATTGGAACGGTTTTAGTTCCCCTGTCGTGAAAATTCCGAAGTATAAAGCAACGTAATGTTCGTTATATATATATATAATAGTTACCAACGATACACATAATGATTTCGACAGTTCAACAATATTTATTTCTTTGAAAAAAAATCAATAATAATTTTACTCCATTGTTCTCTAATCATACACGACACGCGGCCGCGCTGGTTCTAAGCCAAACTGTAGTACTAACCAAATCAAAAACCTATTCCGAACCACACCTCTACGCATTGTTAATCACAGCTGTAGCATGAAATATTACTAGGATTCGCCTAATTTCTTTTGTGCCCTTTACACCAACAAAAACTACTTTGACAATCTAGGCTGTAAATGGACTTTTTCAGCAGCCCACATTACGACTTTGCCAAGATGAATGGCTGTTATAATGCTTTTCTTCTCTCTCGTGAGGAAATCAGCGCTGGCTAATGCCCGCAATATTGTTGCAGAGACAAATTGTCACAACACATGTTAGGAGTTATGCTATCCTGGTAGTCGCGGTACGGGTATTAGGATTGGATGCTGATAAAATCCGTTTGTTGAATTGGTCGGGGGATTGTGGGTTTTCATAAAAGAATAGAATTTTATTTTGAATTTGTTTGAGATGGAAAATGTGGTTTGTTTTTTTTTTATGTTAAATTGCATTGTTATGCGCAAAAACAGACGTTGTCCTTTTTAAAATTTATTTTGATGTGCGATACTGAAATGTCTAACAATTATAATTTTATACGTACAGTGCATACCAGTGGTAGTTATGTTTAAAATACCCACTGTTGAAGCTGGAAAAGTGAATTTTGAATTTCTCAACTTAACTATTACCAGTCACTATGCCATATCTAATCGCCTCACTCAACAGTTTTGTTAAAGTGACATTAACTACCGACATTATAATACCAAAGCCTCAAACAATCATGCAAGCACCCATCCTCCACCAACATTTGGGGGAAAAACTTGTGTTATATGAAAGTTAGCGCGAACTCGCCGATGTGCCGCCACACGTGCACTTTATGGTGGCGACGAGACTGACATTTTTTCCCTCCAATGCACGCCCTCATGAATATCTGGGAACTGGGAACTGGGGTCAGACGGGGCGGGTAGGGGCACTTTCAAAGTTTAAGCGGAATTTTTTTAATTTTTGTGGAGTATGTGACTTCATTAAGATGTAACTAACTTGCAGAGTTAATGAGAGGACTTCATGTGGTGTTTCTGCTCTGGGTTATGCGGAGCACGTAAAAATAATAACTTGAATACGTTTTTTGTACTTTCAAATAAAGTAGGTCATTCAAGCACTTTAGACATACGAAAACTAAAGTAACGTTTTGAACGTGTTTGTGGTGTTTCATGGCTAAGTTTTCGGTAATTTTGAATAACATAAACCGATTTTCCAGATATACGAATTCAACTTTAAAAGGCAATTTAAAGATGCTCGTATAGTAAAAGTTAAAAAATGTTTCTCGCCCATTCAGGCATTGAAAAGCATCCCGCCGCGGCGCCGCACAGCACTGAAACATTCCAATGACAAGTATGTGTGATATTTTTAGCACCACCTTCGTAGTATCAATGCACCTTTACCTACAATGCTATCTAGCCTATTCTCAACTTTGTTGCTTTTGGCTTCCAGTCCAACTGGATGCAGCTGAATACCAGTATTTCACTGCCCGTCTATCACGTGTGGCCTTTATCATTTTATTTCAGCCTTATGGCCCACAGTACCGCTATTTCTGGGTATCTCTAACATTTGCTAGCTTTCCCCTTTCGTCTCCATCTTTCACAGATATGAATAAAGCTTCGTAATAAAGTTCATAATCGATTTATTGGTTCTATTTGTGATGCCACCGGCAAACAATCCCAACTTTTTTCATACAAACTCCATACAAAGTTCATGCAAACTTTGCCGACACCTATTTAAAAGTTTTTTTTCGAATATGTTCAGTACACGTGTTGCGGACAACTTTCTTGATGACACTTTGATGGATTTCTGAACTGTTTTTTTCTTGTTTTGAATAATAATGGAGAAGTATGTTTGTCATGGCGGGAGTGTGATCATGTTTTGATTTTGTTGTTTGTGATGGTACTTGATACTTACGTGTTTTTAGTTTGTTGTACGACTGCCTCGTTGGAGCAGTAGTCGCTAGCGGTACTACTGACTGAATATGAGGTTCTGCGTTTTATTTTTAGGTCAGGCAAAGTGGCTATAGGCTTTTTTCATCAAGAACTCCACGGTAACAGTCCCAAATTAGGTCTTGTGACCGGTTGATAGCAATGGGCTCGCCTCCGGTATATGGAATTTAAACAGGCAAAATGTTACGTCTCTACCTATCCTAACGTAGTTAACAGGCGTGATTTTATCTGTCTATGTCGTCGGAAAAGGTGTTCACTTGCTTCAGAATAACCAATTTACTCTTGGCTTTAAACGATCTCAGGTAAAGCAATCGGGAAAGGCAAATGGTTTTGTATTTTGAATGCCCACAAATACTTGAACATGTCCGTTATATATTTACCACTTGACCCTCGCAAAGTGACCACGCGGGAGTTAGAATATCTTTTCACACGTGTGACTGGAACAAAGCGGTCAGCCCATTCTGAGGCCGCCATAAAATTAATTGTATTTACGTAAAAAGGTAAAACGTTAATAACATTAACATAAAAGACCGTAGAACGTAATGTAACTCGATCCCGACTGACATGAACGAGGTTATGTGCTTCACATTCGCGTTAACAATGACACGTATCGAGTTACGTGGTTTTGTTGTTTCCCAACGTCAAATGTATGATGTTTCCAGATTTTTATTATTGTTGTTGGTAACTAAATATTTTGTAGATTTCACAAAACGACGATTTTCTGGGTTACCTTAAGTTTAGTGTAGTTCAATGTATAAGGTCGTATTTCATTTTAAACTACTAATAATTTTACTCCGTTCATCGTTATATTTCGTTTTCGTCGAGCGGGAATTAATGGCTTCTGGTTTTTCCTGGAAAAATCAGGATTTTTGGTATAGAAAAGGTGATGGTGCAAAAAAAACCCAGAATCGATTGGGACAATCTGGGTACCAATAAGTTCATTGTACTGCACAATTTACCCCACCGAAAGGGCGATACCGAAATCGATGGGGTATATGAGTTATAGACTGGCAAAGTATATATGAAAGAATCTTGACTTAGTGTTTTTTACCAGTTTATACAATATCAATAATATATTAACGATAAAAATATAATGGCAGGATTACATCGATTTCGGCTTTGCCCTTTCGGTGGGGTAAATTGTGCATTATAATTAAACTACTGGTACCCATTTAGTCCCAATCGAGTCTGGGTTTTTGGTCCATACATTGTGGACCATCTTCTTTGTAAAATACTGATTTTCAACTGTGGTAACTGAATTGAAAATATTTATGAACTTTTGTTATTAAACCATCAAGACTTTCAGATCTTTCTATTTAATCAAATCAATGATGACATGTAAACAGATTTCCAATTTGTTTGTCAGCACACCGTCACGATCAAACAACCGAGGGTATCAACCAATGATTATTTCGATCGGCGCGCTTAATGTCATCTCCGTACTGAAGCGGGAATGGAACGTAAACACTCGGTTTGTTTCTATTGGCTGTTGACAGAATTATTGGGCCGGGATTTGTAAAAGGAATGAGTGTTAATGGGGTATTGGTTTTGTACACTGACACTATTCTGTGGATACCAATCTGTTTAATAGTTAGAGATAATTTGCTGCATTGATAAGTTTCAGCTATACAGAACAAGTTTCTTCCTATATTTTTCGTATGTAAAATCTTGATTTAATCGATGGAATGATCTGGCTAAAAACTTAACCTATCAGATGTTACGATACTGGAATTTAATAGATGTAGGGCTAAGTTTTCAATAGGCAGATATTCTGCTACTAACAAACCAGTTAGTCATATTTTTCACAAAAACCATCAAAACCACAATAGTTATTCTTCAGTGAAAACTTGCTGCCCTTTTAAATAATAACCCTAAATTAGACGTTTCTTTAGAAATGGAAAATATAACAATGGTTTATTTTCAACCACTGGCACCCATAAAATTACAAATTAAGTACAAGTTTTTACTTAAATACAAACTTATATAATTGAGCTGCAGTGAATAGCAATCATTGTACTTTGTTATCCTCATCAATATCCTGCTCATATACTCCACGTTTCTATCCTTAGTCTTGTCCTACGTAGGTACCTCTAAGATAAGGGTTAGGTGTTTTCTCTTTACATTCACGTACAAACGGAACCGCTTATGTATTCATTGCTTAACACCGATAAGTTTAATCAAGATGTATCGATACAGCTACCGGAGTACGCATTGAAGCCACAGTCGAGAATAGTTATAGGTATAGTCTTAGACTCACATCTAGTGAATGTGCTCTTCCGAAGGTGACAGTAGCAAAAAACCATGGAGTTTGGTGCCGGTTCTTCTCCAAAGGAAACGACCAACCGAACCGTGCGCCTTTTTGTCGACGTTTTATAAGTGACCATGTAGGCTTAAATGAAATAAGATATTTGTATTTTGAAACCAGCGGCAAAGTCACCCAATGACAGACCATAACGACACGACTGGTTCCTATGTAAGCTCTATGTAATCGGTGACAGCTGGTGTCAATTTCACCAGGACTGAAGTTCTTATGACAAAAAAGCGAAATGGTATGTGATAGAGCTGTATAGGGTGCGATTCACTTACATTTTATTACACTATATTCTAGAGAGTCATTAGAAACTACCTCTCTGTATATTATGTACTACGGTTATTACGCGTTAACGCCAGTGTTTAACATCGACATTTACATTTTTAATTAAAGCGAGCCGCCTCCGTGGGCGTCGCTTTAGATTCATTGGATTATACCTACATTATACAGGTGAGCCAGTTCTTGCTCTATATTTGAGCCAAGTTTTACTTTCATTATACTGAGGTAGGTACGTATATTTCTACTAGGTAGATATGTATATTACCAGGCATAAATGACGAGGATGAAAATATAGGTTAAAATCTTTTTTGAAGTGAAACTTCTAAAGCGACTTCCAACAAGGTTGCGTTAAACGTTTAACGCTACCATGGAGGGGGTATGAAAGCTCTGTTGCGTTCATTTCCACATTACGAAGTTTC
This sequence comes from Lycophotia porphyrea, assembly GCA_950005105.1. NCBI lineage: Eukaryota > Metazoa > Arthropoda > Insecta > Lepidoptera > Noctuidae > Lycophotia > Lycophotia porphyrea. Next base: position 559,988 of record OX465387.1, on the reverse strand, counting down.
ATTTCTTCGGCGCGGAGGGACTCCACGCACTCTTTTTTTAACAAGATTTGTCAGACAATATTCTAACCACTTTGATTCACAGTACTGTGATGTACTTTGAAGGGTCAAGCTAAAAATCCAATTAATTTAAAATAACTGTGGTCATTTGCGATTTTCCCAAACACGCAAACCCGGTTTAAGCGGTGAAATGCGAGTACTTGAACCTATCTAACTTTCCCACTCTGGTTGACTACAAATCGTAATCTCCGGAAAACGTTGAAACATGGTGGTAGCGAGTGGGAGATCATTGTGATAACATGCAAAGGTACGGTGGAAGCGTTAAAGACTAACTAGTCATTTCAGCACATTATCTGTCAGAGTCCGTAGTTACCTTAAGAAGAGCCGAGTTTCCCAATCTACAACAAAATTCCCATCACGCCTGATAATCAAAAGCGTGATAGGTCTCACACCTAACAGATTAAGATTCCGCATGTAAGCACTACTACATCAACACACAGGGTTAGAAGGTCCGGAGATATCATTTATCTTATGAATGTATAAAACGGAGAGCAGGTCTGTCGGATGATCGATCGTTACTTTACAGCGATTGTGTGGTAACCGCTCATATTTCACTGTTGGATTTTCCTATCAACGGGTTTAAGTATGACTGATGATTTTGAAGGCTAATTACTGGTGTTTAGTAGATCAGATAGCTTTTGGCGTGTTTAATCCGTGAGATTTGCATTGCAAAATTAAATTAACAATTAAGTTCCAAGAATCTCTCATCTATTCGATTGCTAACTTCATTTACTTGTTCGTTTGTTTTCTAAAACAGTCTTTCTAAAATCTAAAGTGATTCACCCTTCGAGTAGATAACATAAGTTAAGTTTATTTCGACCTGGACCTACTTCAACCTGTCATCACTTTTGCTGACAGCCAGAATTATCTTCCAAAACCAGCCGGTGATCAAAGGATAAAAGGTTGACTTACAGACAGACCGATATTTAGCTTCATAATGGGAATTAATTCGTTTTAATACGGGCTGAGTCCGTATCACAAGGATTAATTCGGATTTAATTAAGTAAAAACAGATATTTTTCAACTTACTGACTCGATACTGATTCGAGCCTCAAAATAAGCGACGAAATGCCTTTGCGGGACTAAAACTGCTTCCAAAATTATCAGTTACGGATTAAATACATAACAATCGTCTACTTCGTCCACGATGGCGCTCAGGGTTACATTATTATCACTATAATTCATGCTTAAAACCAAATAAATGCTGTGGTAAAAAAGTAATAATTTATAAATTAGCTGCTTCACACTTTACACAAAATCCCGTATTTACCTAGTACGACATCCGGAAGACACGACACTTATTCTATAACGAACCCTATAAGTTAAAAATAACTCGCCCTATTCCAGTTTCTCGTGAGTCACCGATATCCGCTTGTGTCCGAGCCCAACTAAAATGAGAGGTGGGTATAATCCCATTTAACAGCTCTCAAAAATAAACCTTTTAAAATATATCTCTCAAAATTAATTCCAGAAAGTAACGTAAAAGAAATAAACATATTTTAAGCTGTATGAGGGTAGTGTCGTTTCGCATGGAGATTGGATTGGAATATTGTTTTTTATTCAAAGTAATATTGAGAATTGGTTTGATTCATCACATCACCGTGTCCGAGAATACTTTTTTGTTTTTTTTAAACGTTGCCCCGCAATAGAAATTTCTGCTGTATCGTGGGTGCGTTTACAAACATTAAAACTCACATAGTGAAACAGCCAGACCCGGGACAATTATCTGTAGGCCATACAAATATTGGTTCCGTGCGGGAATCGAACCCGCGTCACGCAGCGCAGCACTCAATCGCTCAGCCATTGCGCCAACCGCACCGTCAATTTTTTGTTTCATAACATAATTATACTTTGATAGTATTTGCTGAGTGAGGATAGTTTTGGTACTATCCGTTTACCAAAGTTTAAACAATGTTAATTGTGTGTACGAGTACTGTGTTTCAACGGACACTATATTCACACTCCATCCAGCTCTCGCAACAAAAACAAAACACAGTCGTGTGTTTCCAACACTTCGCCCTAAAACCGAATTCAGCTCACATCTGGCGATGAAGCTTACAACAGTGACAATGAACAGACAAAAGAATCGTCCACACTAACTAACAATGTGCCAAATATATTTGTCGGGTGTCTTGCGAACTTGTGGTAAAAACAGTGAGTGGTGTAATTAATCGGGTGACCGCTGCACTGGGGGTAACCAAGACATAGAATAGATAGCTGCAGAAGGCTCAATATAACGAGAGACAAACTCGCAGGAATAGTTCTCCTAGCCGATCTTCCCACCGTATTTCAAACATGGCGGCCAATCGGTACGATAGATATTATAGCACTATAATATCTCCCACAACTCACACCTCTCAAGTCATCATTGACCCATCCTTTTCCCAACTAAGAGGGGGTCGGCTTCCAGTCTAACCGAATGCAGGTGAATACCAGTATTTAACAGCGACTGCCTATCTGACCTCCAGAACCCAGTTACAACTTACACCTCACAAGTGTGAGTTTAAAATGCACTCTCCCTTCCCTCATTCTCAGTCCTATGGGATGGCAATCCGACACAATTGGAGAGAATTCAGGGTGACGAAACAAAGCCTTAACGTACACCGCCACCTTCCAAACTCCGAGGTGCTTCTGAGAATCCTAACGGAAAAACTCACGCAACACCTGGACTCATCATAGCGTCTACGTACAACGAGTTGTTGTTGTGGAATGCCGCACGTAATGATGTATTTTTGTTTTCTTTCGTTATGTGGAGTTCACATTCTGGAATTGTCTATTTTGTGTCGAAGAGCAAGTGTGACCGTTTTGACGATGTCAGTGTTTTGGCGGATTTGGGGAAGTAATTGCTGGTTTTTATTGTAGAGAAGTGTAGTTTTGGAATTAAGGCATCACGTCAGGACATATGTTATTCGAGCGAGCAAGAGATCAACTACTAGCCTTTCTTAAGACAATCAATTCACGCAGTGAGTATTTTTGTTTTATGCGTGACATTCAGTGCAACTATAAATGCTTTGTCTTACTAATCTCGGTGCCTTTAAACCTGTAGATACCTAATTCTCCGAGTAGACTTGCCTATTTGTTGCGCACTTAACTACTAATGTTAAAATATCAAATTTGTCTCTTTATTGTGCAGACTTGAACAGAATAATCAGTATTGTTCTGTTCCGGCTTAAAGCAGGTTCCGGATTCAGATTCTAGCCCAAAACACGTTCACACAAACTTGAATCAAATAATAAACCAAATACCTAAACCTAAATAACCAAAGTCCTTCTAGTTCCAAATTCCACTACATCTCTACAGCATCACACAGTCTAATTACACTCATTTATTCATTTAAATATTTAATTGCTGCTGGTACGAGAGCGAATGAAAGCTTTGAACCACGTGTGACCACTAAGCGCCAGCGTGGGCCACTGTGTACAGGCAGTTGAATAGTGGCGGTGGTTTGTGCAACTTATAACTGAATTTATGCGACCATGCTAGCTATGCAGAATTTGGGATGGATTATTATGACAATGTCAAATCTTTCATTGACTTGTCTTTCAATTCAGGAAAAGCATTTAAGCATTTTATCGCAGCTGGCTTTGCGTCAATATCATCGAAATACAACACAAAATAAATAATTCCTGCTACATAAGAATTTTGGTAATATTATCAGAAAATTAGTTCTGCACCTAATTATCGGTGAAAAAGTTACTGAATAGTCTCTAATCAGAATGAATATAAACTAAACCGACCACGTTTATTACTTGCCACATAGACTAGTGAACATGATTACCGCACTACATTTCTTTCAACACAAGTTACAGCCACATCCTCAAACTTCTCCATACAACGTGACCGCGCCTCAAAGCCGGCGTTACAGCATAAAGGCTGGACCATCACAATTACCGACTTCCACTACATAAGCCTAACTCAAGTCGCAGCATCTCGAAGCAAAACATCGGAGCTTCTGGCCCACTTTACATCAACTGAGACGCTAGATGTAAAGGGTCAGAAGGGCCACATGACTCAATCACTTGAAAAAATACATAGGTATGGGGAAAATGTAAAGTTATTAAAAGGTGTCTAATATGGGTAGATGTCGGGTTACCCAACCTGATGAGTCATGGAAACTAGCTAGAAAACTTCCTTTGCTTTCATGCAAAAGTCGTTAAATAAATCGTAAGAGCATATAAACATGAATCAAAAGACCTGTAATCTGTCACCCTTTCTGTTGAACTGCAGCAGTTCAGGACTGTCCCGTTTCCGATGCTAAACATGGGTCTTCTGTAGCACTTTGTTCTGCACCGGAGCTCACAAAACGTCTGAAATCCGGAAAAATCCTGATACGTCCGGCCCGAGCCGCTCGGAACTGGTTATTTCCTGTCTTTAGATTAAGATGGCCGACCGTATCGTTCTATCACACTCGGCGTCCGCACGCTCGGGCGTCAGAGAGGGACAGCTAATGGTTATTTCATGATAGATTTCGATACGTCGAAAAACGTTGGTGGCGGCTATCGCATCAACACTTGAGCCTGATTAAATGACGGTCGAGGTCGTTAGGAGCCCGCGGAAATTTGTTTCTGGCCCGCCTTTTCCCGATTCGGAAGTAAATAGTGCGGATTATACGAGCTGTGGTGCGCCGCCGGCGATAGCGCCTCTATGGAGTCTGTCGGCCGAATCATTGATTCGGACAAATCTTGGATTGTGGAGCGAAGGAAAACTCAGTGGTCGAGATATTCATGGGATCTACCCCGTCTGTATGATTTGATGGAGCGGTTTGTGGCAGTACGTGAAAAAAAGATAAGGGCATAACTGAGTGTTGGGGATCGGTATTGAAATATAAATATTCTACAAGAATATAAAATTTCTTGTTGATAAACTCGGTAGCGTTTCTTCCATAAATATGAAATATGTAACAAACTACAGAAACATGGGCAGGTGTGCCTAGTTTATTTGATGATATAAATATCTGACTAGGCTTACAATTCTCGGCAGCACAATAACTTACAATATTAACGAATCCAGTTTTATAGCACTTTCCTTGTTATCATAAAAAGTATAGCAGCTTAGCAATACGACTGGGAGTTAAAACAGCTTCAATATATTTAATTTCTCGTCAGAACGTCAAAGACGTTCCAGTTCTGGGATATTTTGTAAATCCAATTTTGTTGTACTTCTAAAGGAAAAGGCGATGTTTTAACAAGTTTAAAAGAATCGGCTACCCCTTCCAGGCGGAGTTTTTATAAAGAGATTTGTTTTTTATACCTTTATGACGGTCTCGGATTAGAACTGATAGAACTGTCAGTAGCTTCAGAAAGGCACTTAGATGAAACGCCAAAATTGAGGTCTAAAAGGCATTTTTGTTTTAAACGTTCTCTCATCGGTCATCAAGTTTTATCAATCCAAAAATAAAAAACGCATCTGTAGAACAAACCGTATGGCTAGGCCGTAGGCTCAGGCGCCGCCGGGCAGAGGATATAGTATGTAATAGGCCGCCCGACCAAAATAACCGCTGAAATGAATCCTAGCCATTCGTTGCCGCATTTTTTTTTCATCAATTGGTTGACGTCGATTGATTGATGCAATTTTTACATCGTCTGGTAGGTTAAACCTTTAGATTCCAGAAACCATGTAACAATACATATGATTGATCAAGTGCTACTAAAAGTTAATCTAACATAACATCACACCTATAATCCAAAAGTGGGCAGAGGTGAACATTGTGCACGCACATTTCCTGAGGTATGTTTAGGTCCCATGAAATATGGGAGACTCTATTGCCAACCGGGGTCAAATCCAGACTCAGTGGCTGGTACTGAGAAAAACCTTATGGAAAACCCCAAATAAACTGGTAATCGATCTCATGATAATCATGTAAAAGTTAACCCTTCGAGTGAGACGCTTAATTACCATCATAATAAAGCTTAAGATAACTACAAATCCATCTCAATTCATAACAATAAAACGATATTTAATGACTTCCCCGCAATCAGTAAGGGCGAGGTTTATGCCTCTATAAACATAAAAGTGAGCTGCCTTCGGCTAAACACAGACAATTGGCGTTCGTTATCGCTTTTATTGCATAATCCTTGGCGGGCGTCGTACACTCTATTAGTATTAGTGAGGAAATGGTTGTGGAAACATACAAGGTCGATTGAGATGGGCAGATATGCTGCGGTACACTTCTTGCGTTAGAATGAGCGCCTTTGCATACTTTTCTGCTTTGGGCAGACTTTTTTCAACGGTGCATCTTAATCTGAAAGTATTTTAACTATTTTTGTAACTTTGGGGAACGAATTTCCTTCTTGTCTAGAAATAATAGCAAGAGATAAATATATCTTATCGACTCAGCCTAACGCAGTAAAAAAGTCTAAAGTAGTGGCATTAGACTTTTTAGCTTCGAAATATACTTAACTCAAAAGCCTTGCATGAGTTTAATGTCTGTAGTCAAGTTTAGCATCACAAAAGACACACAAACCTTACCTACCCGCTCCAAGGAACCACCCGTAGACACCCACCTCCAAGCACATAACTGAGGCGTTAAAAATAGCTTAAGTGAGACTAAAAGGCAGTTCTGGTGGCAATGCTTAGACGAAGCTTTAGGTTTTAATGCAATTAATACGTCTATCTATATTGTTTAGGTACGACGGCTGAAGATTGTGTGGCTTAGGTTGGCCTTGGCTGGAGGCATCTCACCTGGATTTTAGGGCCTATTAAGACGATTCTAATTTAAGCTGGAGTAGAAGATAGTGTGTCAGTGTGTTTCTCTAAATGTGGATGTATTGTTTTAAATTTTGTGCTTACAAGTATTTTAGGTCGGAATGGCCGGAATTGTTTGATTGAACATGTTGTCTTCACAATTTAGAATTTTTTTCTTCCTGTGAGCAATGGTAAAAAACGTCTTTTTTCCTCATTTCCTTGCTTCCTCAACATACCCTAATATTGCTACTACTCGCAACTTCTACAGGTATAGTACTGTACTGTGTTTAACTAAATCGGAGCCAACACACCTGTAACCAAAACAATTCGATTCATACTGCTTCTTCCCGATTTCATATAAAATCATGATATCAATCCCCAATACATCACGCATTTTCCCCTTACACCAATAAAATCGTATCACCGTATTATAGATTTCGCAATAAAACACCAACAATAAAATATGTCCCAAAAAAGCTTTAAATCGCAATTGCGAAAATAAAACAAGAACCGGCAAACACAATATTTAATGATTCATTACAAAAAATATAATGTTGGTCCCGCGTGGAACACTCCGGTGATATTCGCGTGTGGGGTGGGCAGGGAGCAATTAATAGCGCATTAACGTACAATATTTGTCGCGATAAATAACGGCACGTGTTGGGCGAAATTTGCGAAACTCGCTGATTTATAAAACGACGGTGTACATGGTTGTTGTGGGCCAGGATACAGTATGTGGTTAGTTTTGGTACGAATTTGTGGAGAAAGTATTTGAGAGCAGGATAAATTCAGTAACCTAGAACGTCTGTCATGTTGATTTAATCAAATCAAATCAAAGCATTTATTTCAAGTAGGCCAGTTACAGGCACTTTTGAATTATCGACAAGATAAAAATGTAATGAAGCTACAGTCCCAGTCACAAGGCATAAAAACTGTGAAAGTACTGTAGTTTCACAGTAGTGTGTTTGTTTTGTTTGTTCTGTAATTTCTTAAACAATAAATTATTCTTATTCTTATTCTTATTCTTATTCTTAGTTGCCCATTCCCTAGCGTAGATCTCTATGGAGAAGAACGGGCAAGAAACTCCATGGACACTCTTTTAAATCAGTATATTTTTACAAAAACCTTGGTTACATCATTCATGTTGAGATGGTACATTATGTGAGAACGATGTAGCAAGATGTGCAGTGTGCACGTTAAAAGTGTCCATAGTAAAAACAAAAAAAATAAACAATTCAAAAATATAATAATTAATTCAAATAAGCCGTGGCAACCAAGAGATGACCAGTCACAACTGACAGCGCCCGTTCACGAACATGACGCATGTATCAGCACCATTCAACTTAACCATTTTGAAGGGAACTAAATGATCCGACACACGCGCCACCATCAGCGAGACCTTTGAGTGAGCATGACATACTCCTAACCGCCAGGGCACATTCAAGTCAAGAAAAGAGTAGGTTACCAGTGAACGATAGCTATCTAGTACAAAGTACTCACACAATATGGGCTATGCGGCTATATAATACTAAAGAGATTGAATTTATACAATGCAAAGATAGTTGTACAATCTTCAGCAGCTCCAACAATACAGTTTTACTGACTGATACTGGCAGGCATTTTATTGTTTTAGTTAGTCTCAAAAAGTGATTCTTGAGTCGCATTAGATATTTTTCTATGCCATTGTTGTTTACAGTAAATAGAAATTTAAAAGTATACTAACCGCGCTGTGTAGCACACAATATGATAAGAAGTATATAGTTAGATATAAAACGATCACGCAAAGATTTAGGTAATTCCTGTGAGTAATAATACGCAAGAAAAGGATAATATGCTGCTACACTGTTAAATTTAAATAATGTTAAATTCTTAAATAATGTAATTCTACTTAATAGTTAGGTACTTTTGATCTTGAACTATTTCCACCACTCCACGGTGGTACCTATCTCCTTTCAGCAAAATCACAACATCTTCAGTAGGTACCTACATTGGGAACGTATCAAAATCAAATCAAAATCAAAATATTTTATTTCACATAGGCCCAGATGGGCACTTATAAAACGTCAACAAAAAGGTGCACCGTTCGGTTGGTTGTTTCCTACGGAGAAGAACCGGCAAGAAACTCCATGGTTACTCTTTTCAAATCATTTGGTGTTACAATATTATCATGTTACAGCATTAGTACTTAAGTATGGGGGAACAGCGTAGGCCTGACAATAAGTCACTGCGTATTACACAAAAAATGTACTACAAGATAAAAAGTTAACAAGCATCTGGGAATCCACAAAGTTTTTTTTAATAATAATAATAATATCTTGGGACAACCAACACACTGCCATCTGATCCCAAACTAGGCAGAGCCTGTACTATGGCAACCAGACAACTGATATACATACTTATATATCGTCGACCGTAGGTTCAATTGAGGTAAGGGACAAAATACGATTTTTCAGGAGAGGCCGACAAAGTTTTTTTTCGGACTAAATCGACTATAACTTTTTTTCTTATTAACCTTTTTCGGGTCTGATTTCACACATAATCTTGTATTTTAGTGCTCTATCTACATGTGTAACATTTATTTAAATAAATTAGCTATTTAAGAAAATAGATGTCCCTTACAACAACGTATTTTGTTAGTAATGTCCCTTACTGACTAAGTATCTTGTATTCCCGTCCCTTACATTAAATTGACCTCTGCGTTGGATTCAATCTATTAATGAAAAAATAGTGTAAAGGACTTGTTGAAAAAAATTATGGAAAAAATACAGTGTAAAGAGATTTTTGACAGAAAATGAAGTACACACTTTTGACGTACGGATATCATAAATTTGGAAATCGTTACAAGAAATCATATAAGAGACATGAAAATGTATTAGAACCGTGTGTCTGTTTTTTGTGTGTTGCTTACATACAATGAAATGAAATGTTTGTACATTGTAATAGCTAATTTGTATAGATTTAATAAAACAATTTATATTTCATTTAATATGTTTATTGTAATCAAATTATTAAAAGAAATGGTAACAGTTTTACCTATACTTAGGTACTTTGAATTCTTATTCAAATAAAAAAGTAGCTGCAAATAATCCTAATAGAGCCTCTAAGGCATTGTTAATCAAATAAAAATAAACAATTTTACTTCTACCGCTTAATCAGCCTTCAACATGAGATCAATGTTTAATCATTACAATCATTAAAAAAATATTAATAAAATTGAGATCAATATTACCTATACTTTGAATTCTTATTCAAATAAAAAAAGTAGCTGCAAATAATCCTAATAGAGCCTGTAAGGCATTGTTAATCAAATAAAAATAAACAATTTTACTTCTACCGCTTAATCAGCCTTCAACATGAGATCAATGTTTAATCATTATAATCATTAACAAAAAAACCAATATTCTTCAACATTATCTTCTTCGTCCGTATGATTCAAATTGTCAATCACTTTAGCGCAATATGGTAACTTCAAATAATCTTGATGAAATCTACTGGGCATTCACACACAATTTTTTTAAATCTTTGTATTTTGCGAACGAAATTGGCAGCCTGGTGTTATACAAAGGTCTTAGTTGTATGCAATTATTGTCCATTGTTTTTGTCAAAAACCGTGCACAATCCCGACCAAACGACGGGTGAACTCAAACTGATAGCGACTTTTTTGATGCCCGTGCGCTGCTTTCGCATTGGTATCATCCTCTCTTTCGCACACAGAAAGACGTTGTGAGATAGAAAAGGATGATAATAGTGCAAGTACGTGCTATCTTGTGTTATGAAGTTAGAAGTGTGTGTAAATAAAGGTAACAGGGATAAATAATTCATTACGTCTCATCAGCAAATTAGTGTAACGGACACCGAACCTAAATATAATTCGATTCAAATTGGTGTAACGTTGACACTGCTTAAAGTATGACAATGCAAATTGAGGTAAGGGACAACTATGTCAAAACTCGTGCAATCCATTTAAAGTATGGATGATATTATTTTTTTGAGATAACAAAGACATTAGTGTAAGGCCAGTTTTATTATTGTTTCTTCAAAAATAAACCATGTAATGGTAATTCGTTGATTGGGAAGACCCTTACCTTATTTGAAGTGGATTGACGGCGATAATTACACCATTTCAAGTTCCTATATTGAATAGTTTTTCAGATACATTGATATTATGGGGCTGATTCGAAATTTGTATCCAAAAATCATTAGGGTAAGGGACATTTTTCTTAAGCTAGAATTTTTTCATAAACACCATTCGATAGAGCGAAAAATTCTGAACAAAACTGTATACTTAACTCATTTTGGGTATTTTGTCCCTTACCTCAATTGAACCTACGGTCGACGATATTTCTAAATACATACATATTATAGATAAATTATACACCCAGATACAGAACAAATAATCGTACTCATCGTACAAAGATTTGTCCTGTGTGGGAATCGAACCCACGACCTCCGTCCTAGCAGTCAGGGTCACTAACCACTAGACCAACAGGCCAATCGAAAGTCTACAGTGTTCACACATTCACAAACGATCGGTAAATAAGAATCTATACAAAGGTAAGAAAATATTGTAAAATACTATAAATAAACAAGTGACACAAATATTGTAATCAGTGCTGTAACTATTCTGAGCAAAAGATGTACAAATGATTTGAAAACTATTTTAAAAAAGTCTGATTAGAAAGAATAATATTATGAATAATAGTATTGGTCATGTTTTTTTATTCTGACTTTTGTTGTACAACAATACGCCAGGGTCCGCAGCGTAACGCTTCCTTACAGAATTACGTTTACCGCGTTATGCCTTACACTAATCAAATCATATTGTTTTATTTTACGCTAATTATAATACAGCCATGTTACTGGTAATCCTTTATTTTTTTAAATTGATAAGAGTGCTTTAAGCTTGTTAATTCTGTTTCATACTATTTTTTCGTCATCGAGGATCAAAGCAAACGAAACCAAATCTGCTCATGTAACCTTTACTCTTAGGAGAGACACTTGCCCTCCGGTTAAGCTAAACAACAAAGAAATACCTCAAACAGATAATGCAAAGTACCTGGGAATGCACCTGGATAAAAGGCTCACATGGCAGAAGCACATCTAGGCTAAGAGAAAACAATTAGATGGAAAACTTCGTGGTCTTCACTAGTTAATCGGACGAAACTCGCAACTAAATAACACTAGCAAAATATTGGTATAAAAAGCAACTTTGAAACCTATCTGGACTTATGGGATACAATTATGGGGAACAGCTAGCAAGAGTAACATCGACATCCTGGAAAGATTCCAAAGTAAAGCACTAAGAACCATGTTCAGTATACCCCAATGTATTAGCAACAAAAACATGTACCTAGGCATAAACACTGTTCGTGAGGAAATAGTCCAGGCAAGCCTGAAATACCAGGATAAACTAGCAACTCATGCAAACGAACTCGCACAGGCCTTAAGTGGAGAGGGTGGACTGCAGTGCGATCGACTGAAGAGACAAGGCATTCCCAGTCTGGCCCAAAGATTTGTAGACTGAGTAAAGAAGAGGGTTTGCTGGAAAGTTCTGCAATTGATTGGCTCTCGATGATGACAATAAAAATATTCAGGACATGTAGTTCCAGTCTAACAAGTGGCTTATTGTTTTCGAACACATTGCCATAGTGCAGAAAATACATTAAAAAAACTATTTTTTCGTACAGTTTTAGTTAATTTCGACCATTATAGACATAGCAATAAAAAAATAGATTAATGGTTGATCACATTTTTTTAAATGTGGTCAAACATTGTGACCACACAATTAATTATTCTCCGTGATGAACTAAGCCATCTTCTTAACCAGTTTTAGCTCTAACCGTTCTTCTTTTCTATTGAAATTGTAAAGCTTAAATGAAAACCACCTGGACCCAGAAAGTGACCACGTTAACTGGCTCTAATTATGTCATCCAGGGCAAGCGGATATATTCCAACTGCACCTATATTGAAATATTTGTGATGCGGGCACATAAATGTCATAGTAAAATAAACCTGATTTATAACTTAATTTAAACTTACCCGCTTATCACGATCTTAAGATAAAATTACTGTGATTTAGTGAGATAAGTGCCAACCATAAAAGGTAGCAAGTATTGTACATAGATGATTGACAAATTATACGAAATGAGTAATCCGAAGCATGTCAAACTTACAGCTGTTTTCTCTAACACTAAGAGGTATTTAATTGAAGACCTAAATAATAATTATTGTTGTAACATCAACTCTCGCCGATGAGACAAACGCTAAAAATCCAACAATTAACTTTATTACGGCATAAGGTGCCGCCTAGTAGTGAACCTGCTCTGAAAACATCTTTGCGCTTGTCTTTGTAAAATGTAGGTACTACTTTTAATCAATTAAATTGGATAATCGAACCTGGAGGTCTTTAAGTCAAGATTGAATAGGGTTCTTCTTGAGAAGCGTGTTCTTTCGTTGAGCAAATCTACTATTAAAATAGTTAAACACGAGCCAAACAATTACAAAAAAGATCAGCACGATTTTATTCTGAACACGAAAACGCCCCATATTTTAATCATCATGTACTAAAAATAAAAAAAAATAAGGACGTTTATGAAAATGTAGATTACGAATGTCCCGTGGGAAGATTCTCGAGTTAATTTAATGTCACAAATTGGGTTTCCCCTTACGATCAGCTTGAACGATTTATTTAAGTCGCACGCGATATTTTTACGAGAACTGACGCAGCACGAGACACGCTCGCGCTTGACGATGTTGCGGTAATAGGAGCCCGGTTATTGGGGACAGATTGTAATAGAACGTGGTATCATTTTGTTCGTAATAACAGTTAGAAATTGAAAATAGACGAATTGTACGCAAGATTCTTAGTCCTGTTGCAGGTATGTGTACTCATGGTTGCAGCAGGAACAGTGAAGTATTAGTCAGTAGGTAGGAACTGACATAATTTACCCTCTGTCCTCGCCAAACGGAAGGTAAGTATACTTCAGAATTTACCTACACCAAAAACAAAGTCTGCCTGAAAAGTCTAGGTGGAATTATAGGCACATGAAGCATTAGTTAGCCTTGGAGACAACAACGCATTTGCATAAACCCTGGTGCCTGTGTATAGATCATGGCCAATGTACAAATAAAAGGACGTTATTCCCATTCTCGTGACCACAAGCTCAGTTTGATGTTAGCTATTACCACCTGAAGAAACCTTGTTTTTTTTCTGCTGGAAAGACCCCACTTACCTACTTATTACTAAAAACTTCCCCTCGATACGTCCACTTTTCCAGCTACTTTACTCGACTAGTAAGCAACAATACGCTTGGCTTCACTCCCCCCCCCCCTGCGAACCCCTCTCGCCCCGCGGGACGGTGACCACTTTATTTGATTGGCCCTAATGACCGGCGTGACTCCGGAGCCAAGTGCCGCGGAGTGGAAGTGAGAGCGGCGACGTTTACGTTCCTTCGACTACAGGATGAGCGGTAAATGATGAGTAGCTCATCTTGGAGAAGTGTTTCGTTAAGTTGGACTAGAACAAGAAGAGAAACTGATGTTATTCCCAGCTTTGTCCTTCAAAGTTTACGTAAACGTTTGACAAAGTTAACGTAAGCCGTAACCAATAAAAAACTAGAAAACCTCGACTGCTTAGGAGTCTAGTTTAAATGATTTAAATATGCTCTTTTTCTCTAAACCGGGATGTCTCTAGCTCTACCAATAGGTAGTTTGGATAAAAAGGCTTGTATTATTATAATTATCTTTTAAAATAGCATTTACTTCGTAATGCCCGCTCCTGCTTACACCCCACCCCTACTGTAAGCCTCGTCCTAAGGGCTCCATACGTTTTCACGGACATTGAGCTCTGTTGGCACAACAACGATAATAGCTTCAAAACCTTCAGGATTATGAAACAGCTCGACTTGTTCACGTAACTTCACTTAATCCGCACTTTGTTAATGTCGCAGGGCTGGCGGAAGATTGGATTCGTTGCAAAAATTCCAAACCATACTTAGGTCTCTGTAATAAAAAAGACGTTTTAAAATCTTTTCTCTTAAAACACTGGAATAGTCATAAAGTGCGGCTAGACTAGATTGTGCTGGACTTACATGTGTCTTCTTGTGTGTTTAAAGAGCCTTAAGTAGGAAACTAAAAACATGAATGACTCAGGGTCAGAGGGCCTAGGTAAGGTAACAATGATGATGGTGATGGGAAAATAAAAATATATTGGAGTGACATAAGCTACTGAAAACTTATGTAAATTCAGTTGAAAGTTGTAACATTTGATACGCTTTCATAGCAATTTCCACTTCCCTATGCCTTCTCGACAGTCTTTTACGAATAAATAATTATCTTATTAGCTTGTCTTACGTATTGTGGAAATTTCGTAACGGTTCCACTTTGAGTTTATTTCACGAGTATACTCCCGAAGTGTGGCAGACGTAGTAATCAAGGATTATTCCATTTGACATGAACTAAAGCCTCGCCAGTTTTGTTAGAAATAATTGTTTGCGTGGGATACACTAATTCCGGCTGTAATTTATGTGCGGAATTAACTAGGTACGCTTGGTTAGCGAAGTTACAAAGTTATTTTACTGAAAGTGAAAATGTCTTGAAGGAAATTAATTAGAAAACATCTACCTTCTTCTTTTGAAAGGGTAAGCAACAAACCGTTCCTAAACTATGAAAATAGTACTTTTTTTTTTTTTAATATCGAATTAAAATATATTTTTGCTACAATATGGTACATACTTATACAGGGTGATTGGTAATTGGGTGCAGGCCTTGAAAGCAAGGGTAGTTGCAATTTTTTACATATTATTATGAACTTTATGACGCTGTTAAACCAAAAGTTTGGGTTATTTTTTGATAAATTGGTTTTCAAAATATTTATTTGTTTATGCACTCTCTGAAAAATATCATATTAACGATCTGAGTGACGTAGATTTGTAACAATTATCAAATTTTCGTCGAGAGGAGGAAAATTTCCAAAAAATCTTAACAGTTCCATTACTCCGAAACCACTCAGATAGGACCCCTAGTTATCGTGTCAAATTTGTTGCAAATGAGCTCTAGTGTCACCCATTTTAAGGCCTGCAATCACCTACCAATCATCCTGTATAACGTGTTACAGTCAATTTGTTTCAGCATATCCTGCCATAAATGGCGTGCAAAAATAAGCGATGTCAATTCTTACTAGATGTTGTATTTTGGCAATAGGCTCGCCCCCTTCTACAGGGGGTACTATAATATTGGTGCACCTACATCAAACCCTGCGGCAGTTACAGGCGTTATTTTATGCATTGTATATTTTTATGTTTTTCATAATAGAACTTTTAAATATGAACGCAATATGAACGCGTTTAAAGAAACAGTTGTTTCACGGTCGCCCCTCTAAACTGTTGGACTTTCTATCGACATAAAATGGCACCTGGCTCGCAGTAATCCTATTGACTGCATGTCCACTATGTTCAATTGCCCATACACGATTTTATTCGACTTTTACGACAGTTCGATAACACAGACACTTGACATTCATGTGTTAAATCCAAACATGAAATCACTAAATGTACTATTTACGCCTGCGGCTGTAAAGGCCTTGTTATCTAAGTTTACTATCAAAGTGATTTCCTGTTAAATCTGAAATGTATTGCTGTTATCAATTATAATTAATCTATCTAACACACAAATTGTATCTATTTGGATTGTTCTGTCTGTACATTGTGGTTTATGGTTTAACGGTGACCACATATTTACGAGTACATGTTCTTACGATATTTTTGTTTTGTCACATTAATGCATTGTGTGTGCACTGAATGCTTAAAAACTACATTTTGATACTGTACATCTTAAGTTACTTAAGAAGTTATGATTGAACTTTGGTATCAGTTTCGTGAACTGCTTGTTAAAAAAATGAACTTAATATTAACCTCAAGCAATATTTACCATTGAATTTAGCAAAGCAAGCAGAGCCACAAACAGAACTAGATCTAAAACACATTACCCTAATAAATTACAGTCCTAAGTCTATAAACCAGGACGCATAGTAATTTCAAGTGAAAATAAATCATTTGGTATGATTGAGAAATCTGGTAGATAACAAATTGACAAATATATCCTCGTTAGATATGCATGAGTCGTACAAAATGTCCGGGCCTCGATTTGTATTCATATAATATTTCATGGCACTCCGAGACGTCGGTAATGGCTGGTGGGTGTGTGAAACACGAACTGTTCCTACTATGGTATCATTGGTAGAAAATGCCGTTTTACTTGAATAAGTGAAGTCTCGTATCAGTGCTTTTCACGCATACTCTGTTGCCCGCATCAACCTTCCAACACTAGCTTATGCTCTCGAATTTGCTTGCCTCACCGTCAGAGATTCGCGCTGAAGCAACGTGGATGCCAGACGGAAAAAATAATGAAAGATGCAAACCAAGGGCCAAGGCTCACCGCGGCGCGCCTTAGGAAGTACGACGATTAAGTAAGAAAAAAAATCTACCTGCCTCTCTAGTCGAAACCGATATTTGTATCTCTATTCATCTCGCAATTCATCTTGCTTAACCTACAAAAGCTGCACCTTGAATTATAACAGTAATTACTTCGTGTAACGGTAGTTCCACACGTTAATAGTATCTTTAATGACCCATCACTACACCACAAATAACAACATTATAAAATACCAACACCTCTTAAATCACTTTGACAACATTATTTTATTACGCAATAAATAACTCCTAATAATGTTTAATATGTACACTATAATTCACTTGAGGAGTACTGAAGTACCAACAATGTCTGAGTAAGATACTAACAGAGGCTTTTGGATGAAAATTCTTGGAAAATATGTGATTCCAGGACCCAGTGACGCTTTAAAGCAAAGTGACACATCTGCCATGTTTGTCACTATACGCTCTTGTACCGACGACAGCACCCAGTTAGCTATCACAAGTACACATATTTATATTACGTTTTTTTTTTTGCGTTGTCTCGTCCTTCGTATGTAATTATTTTAAAATCTTTGTCGTTAACACATAGTAGTGGCAACACCTTAGATCGTAGAAACGAGGTTGATAGCATGACACATCTAGAGTAGTGTTGCCACTGTTAAATATCTCGTGACGTAAATCCGTTGTACTAAAAATGATTTTGTAGCCGTTTATCATGTTTTAAACGTTTTGTGACAGATTTTGACAGCACTTCACTGCCTACGCGTTGTCATTTTCTTCTTATCAGTCCGGGAATGTCGGCAACTGAAAATAAGCCTCTCAAGGTCTACTGTACTTTAAGTGATCAAAGGGGATATTGCCTCTTATATCACTGAGTTTAAATTGGAAGTTTTGGTGGTGATAATATTATATTTTAGCTGACAACTCGTTCGTATTACTTGGGAACGGAACATAAATTGATGTCGTATGGGTGTACAAAGACAGAGGAGTACCTACACTTTTGCCTAACAGTGAAGAGTGCGGTTTAACTATATTTTACCCATCATCTTGATATCATTACTGAGCGTTACTTTATCACACTTGCTAGTACAGTCGCTGCATGTCCGACCCCATCATAGTTGAGAAAAGGCTAGGCAGATGATGAGTCATTGGTACAGTGATAAGTTTTTATAAAAAAAAAAAGATACAAAGAATAATCCTTGTGTAAGCAAACTATGTGGCACTTCTGGTTAACTATGATTTCTAGTTAACCAGAAGTTTTTAAATAAACTATTTGTATTTGTATTGATTTAATCATTTCAGAAATCTCACGTCAATTTAAATGATAACTGTCATAATTATTAACCAATGAAACATGACATCTTACAGCATATCAGCCTATCAGAAATTATTTTATTTACATCTAATTTCTATTCAATTTGATCAGCTTTTAAATCGCATGTAAACCGTCATTTTAACCAATCAAATATGACATTTAACAACTGATTAGCCAATCAGAGACTCGATCAAGTTTTCAATAGTCGCAGGTTACCGTCACTTCCTGTTTATATGCAAAGCCTAGATGAGTCACAATCATTTACCATATCTATGTAAGTTCTGCGATCGCTCGATTGGTTCGTATCTTATCTGCTCAACACAATTATGTATCTGTTGCTAATAAATCAGGGTTTCGCGATATCTCCGGATTCTGTCTATGTGATGGTGATTAATAATGCAGCGTTTGTGGGTTAATTAATACGGGGAACTTAGGGCTTAAGAGTTTTGTTTAAGGTTTAAATGTGTTGACACTGCTTATACTTAAAATTTCACATTATTACGCCTGTAATCCCCGTAAGGTTAGGCAGAGGTGTACCTAATAGTACACCCACACTTCGCCAGTTATGTTTAAGTCCCATGTAATAGGGGGCGAGCCTATTGCCATCAACCGGACACAAATCCAGACTCCGTGGCTGCTACTGAGAAATCCCTCATGAAAAACCCAATAGCACTTTACATTATTAATATAACACATAACATGTTCAGGTTCAGTAGCTACAGTCCATGTTTACACTTGTCATTTGAAAAAACGGAAATTACTTATTTCCAATGACGTCTACATTATGCAGTTTCTTTTCGTCACTTGTGCTTAGTTTGCATAACTAAATTGAATCATTTAGCTTCGTTATTTAGTCGCTATTGATAAATCTCATCAAAGCTTTACTAAAAAACCTTTTCAAACTGTCTTAATTAAGACTAAGCCGGTTTAATCACATGAATTGGGAAAATCCGCCCTATAAGACAAATTTTCAACTAAAACTCACTCAAAACTATTAATTCCCTTATCCCAAGAGCAATGAGATCCAAAATCTATTTACCAAAGCCATTAATTATAAATGCTCGCTATAATTAACAAGAATTCCCTAAATTCAATAAATCCATTGGAAGCAGGCCGCAACTCTCTGGTGACATACCTCCTACTAGAATATTAAAGGGTACAAATGAGAGTACAGCCAAACAAAGAGATTGGTAGGCAGGCAGCTGACTTGCTACTGCTTTTAAACAATAGTTTTTATTTTACAGTACTCTTAACTATGCGATAAACTTATTACACACGACTAAAATGAATATTAGCAGGGCATTGGCATGGCATGTGGTCTGAAGCCAGAAAGTCTAACAAACGGTTTTACCGATAGGTATCGTATTACCCCGTAACCCTGACTGTGAAGATCATTCATAAGCAGTCGCTCAATATAAAATTAATACTGATATTAGCTGCATACACTTAGACTGAAAGCCGCCTTAACATAGTTGGGAAAAGGTTAGATCATGATTGGTGGAACAGTGGAAAGATGTTTGCCCGTTTATCCAAGAACACAAAGATGACTCAGCGGGTGCTGCTAAAGATAGTTTTGTCGTAATTTTTCTTATAAACCAAGAATCGCGTCAATGTTTACTTATAGAAACTGACGGGTCATGTCAATTTCTGTCGATACCAGTGAATTTACTTTTACAGCTGTATCTGCGATAATTTTAGTATTGTTATTTATAGTCGGTGTTTTGTACTAAGTACTAAACAGTTTGTCTGACTGTACCTCATTCAGGAGAAGCAATCATTGAACTGTGAATTAAGTATGAGTTAGGGGACATGTTGTAACGAGGTAATCTTTGATCTTCATCGTATTTGGTTTAGATTATAAGTTAGTATGTGTAAGTGAATAGTAGGTGGGTTGTAAGTAGATTGGGAATTTATCGTATCAGAAGTCAGTGTTCTTTTATAAGATACACACATACAACATAATTCTAAACTCTTCTCTTATTCTAGTTTATTTTTTTGTCCGCGACGAAAACGCTGTGTTTTTGGTACTAAATCCGTCATATAAGTTGACGTCATGATATCCTTCACTGCCCTCCCTGTATAGGCATCTGTAACAGGGTTAGCTAATACGTTATCCAACGTTTTTGGTTAGGTAATGTGCCTAGTTTATTTACCCTTTAAAATACTCACAGAAATGTTTCATAGCAGGATTCGAAATAACTGTTAATCAGTGACTAATTAAAAATGTTAAGGACAGACAAAACAAAAAAATAAAAATACCTAATTATAAACAAAGAAAAAGTATTTATTTGACTCGCACAGGACAAAACCAGAATAATAAAATAAATATAAAAATGAATAAAATATAATTATTATCTACACCCAATGTTTAGTGCAATTTTGCTACCATATGCGGTGGAAATTAAGTCCTAAGAACCTTAGGACAAGAATAAGTTGTTACATAAATGAGTATTCATGTTCTCTATACAGTATCCACTAGAATTAATTTTAAAACGTTCTGCCGCAACATACCTCTCTAGTTCTAAAAGTTCAGTTTAAAAATTCAACAGAGAGAACAGCGTACCTTTAGCTAACGATACCCAAAAAAGCTGACGTGCCTTTTACGCAAAAAGCCTTAAAAGCCGGACAAGGTAAAAGTCGGGTGTTCGTTTAGACTGAGTTAGATCTAGGGCACCTGACCCCACTGCCACTGGAGTTATGTATGCTGTGGCGAGTGTGGAATAGTTTCAGATAGGGGTACCATTTACGTTTTGTTCTTTCTTTTTTCAGTACTCATTTAACTATTTATAAACATTACGCCTGTTTTTCCCGAAGGCTCCGGCAGAGGAGTATCCCATAGTACACCCACTTTTCGCCAGTTATTTTAAAGTCCCATGTAATAGAGGGCGAATCTTCTTTATTTTTCTTTAAAAACGTCCACTTTAGCTTATAAGACCAGACAAATTACAGACGAAGACCCAAACACCGGATAAATTTGTGCGGTTGGTTACCCTAGCTTTAGGTTATTCTTAACCAAACATGCTGAAGTTATAAGTGTTAAAGCCCAAGATTTAAGAGGGAGGAACTATGTCAGTGTACTTATTAATGTGATCAGCGTGGTCAATACCTCAGTTTTTATTTCTATGTTAGCAGAAGTGATTTTTTTTAACTCTACATGGAAGTTACATTTTCCTAACTCATGGTGATCAGAATTTCGCATAATCTGGTTAACTGTTAAAATGTATACATCCTATAAGGAAACTGGATTATTTAATCTAAATTAGATAGAGCATTATCGAAGCTCAATACTTTTAGCTTTGATAATGCTCTATCTAAATAATCTTGGCCAATCTGGTTAGTTTAAATAAGGCCTTGAGTGCTTTCTTACTAGAAGGCACTCGAGGCCTTATTTATTTAATTTAACCCAAATTGGCCAAGATTATTTTTATATCTATTTATTCTAAACGAGCTTTTTTTTTTATTAAACATCACATAGGTACAGCAACGGCAATCTTTTCTAAGTTACCTACGCAACATGATTGTAATATAAAGCAATAGAAAAGCGATCATTGAAATGTAAGTACGCACATTTGCCCCATCCACCATTCCGCCTTATCTCTAGGCAGAGTTTAGAGAAAAATATCATTTTCATCTTATATGCTACATAAACCTAATTTTATGGTAATTACTGTCATCAAAAAGCAATATTGGGATGTCGTGTGCGGCATGAACAAACGAATATGTTATTATTTGAATACAGATGATGTCGGCTCCTTAGTATTCCGGGGAGGTTCGCTGAAAGGATCGGTTTCATGTCCTCAAAGCAGCTATAATCTCTGTTCTCTGCGTTCCGCTTTATAACTGTTTGACTGCTGTTATTAATGCCTGTTTCTTCGGTGAAATTGTCAAAAGGTTCTTTAATTTCAAAAGGCTCGTATAAAGTCGGATAGAATCTCACTTGTAACTTTGCAAACCACCTAAATTGCGACGAAATTAAAAGTAACTTCGTAAAATTTTTCATCACCCGAAAATATTGTATTACGTTACTCCATACTCGATGTATTTTTTTTATATACATATTGGCAATTTCATGAAAAATAGAACTGGTAATTTTGGTTTCCTAAGATAATTATCTTAAAAGCGAATCATTGTACTCCCGGGATAAGGTTAGTAGAATGATGACTTCGTTAAGGATGAACAAACTTGGGTGGCGATTTTTTTAAACCTCTAAATTAAATTGCATTTGAATCGGTATGACATGAAATATTACGAAAATGAATATTCAGTCCAATAAAAGAAAATGAGTTCGCATTCAAATGATATACAAATTGGAATAAATATTCAAATTAGTACTTTTTTTTTTTAAACGTTGCCCCACACTAGGAATTTCTCCTGTATTATGGGTGCGTTCACAAACATTTAAACTCACATACACAAACAGCCAGACCCGGAACAACTATCTGTAGGTCATACAAATATTTGTTCCGTGCGGGAATCGAACCCGCGACACGCAGCGCAGCAGTCGATCGCTCAGCCACTATGCCAACCGTGTCGTCAACATAAAAATAAATAAAACATACATTACTCCGTTCTTGAATCAGCCAAGCAAAGGTAAGCAAATAATTTATTTACAACAACCTCGTTACTCAACACAAATAATATCTTTATAATATGTATGACATCAATCTTGGCAATTTTCTCTTAATTCAATATTTATGTCAAATTATCATCATCAGCAGTAAATTAGATCAGTTTCACGAATTGTGTGTTTGTAAAATAACTTTTCTAAAGAATCATCGACTCATAAGGAATTGTATTTTTTTATTTCAGTTTCCTTCGAGCATAGGCTACTTAGGCTAGATTTTAAATTCATTTCAACATTACCATCATCATTCATCTCTAGGTAAGAGAATAATGAGAAATAGTCCTTATAAAATATGTAGTTTTAATTTTAGCTGGAAGTAGACAATATTTTTGCTGGAACGTTGCCATCGCAGGAATTAGTTCAACACCTGCTTGTCTACTAAGGGGCAAGAACAGAATGTCCACTTCTAGCACATGCTGTAGGTATGCACTCAGATTCTGACCTGTACACAATTACAAGAATGTTTTTGCGGTCGAATGGTCTTGTCCGACGGACGTTGGTGGTCAGCATTAGTGAAGTAGTGTGGTTTAATATAGAGAATAAAATAAGATGGAGGTGTCGTTAGTTTCAATTTTGGCAGCGCGGCCAAGTTTCTGTACAGCAACAAGCTTCTTTAACTGCTGTGCCTCTTTATAACAATTACTGCAATAAATAATAATTGGAATATTCTCAATTAGCGATTGCGCTCGCTTCGCTTAAACTAGCATAGACTTTCTTTATTATGATTGACAAAACTTAACTTGACGAACACTTGTATAACTTTAACTTTGTTACTAGTATCAGCAGGTTTTATACAAACCTCAGACCCTGTTGGACCAGAAATATGACGAACACTAGGTTATACCAATCTAGACACGCGGTAGCTTGTCAAGCCAAGTTCAAGCTAAGAGAACTGGCGAGCAGCACCGTGTGTAATACACAATTATTATACAAATTATATCATACATAGCCTTCGTATGTTTTAAAGCTGTAGGTAAATTCTTATTTTATTCATCCAAAAATTTGGCTTGCTGGTAGAAACTACCCATCGAACATAGGCCTCTTCCATGACAGTTTTAGTTTAAGTAGTTTTAGCCGACCCCAACATAGTTGGGAAAAGGCTAGGCAGATGATGATGATATGTGAACTATCCAAGTCAGACCTTAGGCTTGGGTTGCGGGCTGTTCGAAAGAGATACCGCGGCCCTGGAACACAAAGGGCAAGGAAGGAACATGGATGGGTTTTAGTCAGTACAAGTCTGACACTCCCTTCCACTCTGCCCAGAGCGGGAAAAGTCTTTGATGATTTCCCATCCGTAAAAAAAAAGACCTTAGGCTTCAATATATTACCCTAAGTTATAAGAAGAAATTATATTTTACGTTGTTATAAAATATTTTATGTTGTTATAAATAAATTCCAGGACAGACCATTGAACTTGGCACCCATTTAGATCTCTCTTCTTTTTCTTTTCGCAACTCAAGTGTATCAAGTTTCCTCTGAATCAAACAGCACTGAAAATAATCTTGCTGAGTTCTTTAATTTTTTTTTCCAGTATTGTTATAGTGAACCTTCTCTTCTTTCTTCAAACACCTTTCCCTAACAGATAAACGCCGTTAATTACATTTGTAAGCTAGTGCTAGGGCTAACTGCCGTGTACGGACGGGAATTTTAACACATTTTTTCCTGATTTAATTATTTTCTGCGCGCTAAAGAGAATGATGGGGTGTGAGCTCGGCTCCGTATCCTGTGTGATTTTAAATTGCTTAGAGATGACAGAGGGGACAGCTGTTGGGCATATTATTAATCCTGAACAGGTAATAGTCATAATTATTTGACTGCTTAGGATGTTTAGCAGTTCAAGTTTGAGAATCTTTGTGGTTCATACTGTAACTCATATCACTTTTTATCAGGTATAGAGAGACTGGACAGCAAAAAAGAAATCCGTTGTCCCATACATTTTTCCATGTTAATGAAGACAAAATAAATGTACTAAACAATTGTTTTTTTGCGATTACATGGCAGATCCCACAACAGAAGATACTATTTTATCTTGTTACTTCATGCAGTCCCACACAAGAGAAAAACCAATTAAGATAAGCAAACACAAGAATATTTTCAACTCTCCTAAGTCCTGTTTAAAATTTTCGCCGAAAATCCTGCAAAAAAAGGAATTGTTTTTACATTCAGTATCATATCTGCGGATTAGCGCCACCTGAAGCAGATAAACGCCTTTAATTACCTCTGTTTCCCCCCTTACCGGTCCTCCGTGCCCCCTCCCTCCCTAGAGCTAGCCTCTTCACCCCCGCGGAACCCCGCGTCGCTTCGTTAGCACGGATAACGACAAAGATTGCATTACAGTGGACAAAGAATAGATGAGGTGGGGAACAGAGTGGACAAAACAAGGTGCTGGGATCAACCCGTGAATATATCTGTCGGGAATTGTCTGGATTTATTCCGTTAGGCTCGTGCATTATGTGGGCAGACGATGGGTTTCGTGCTATGAAAACACACTGGGTGCGAGAGACGAGATTACAACTTTACACAATAACACACAATGAATCGAGTACAGCTCCAAGACAAAGGTATAGGTATAGGAATAAAGATTTTTCTGCGTTGTAAAAATAAACGAATCCACCAAACGTGAATGATTAAACTGATAGACCGTTAAATCCGATTGCATTCAACTGAACTAACTTTCGTTAAATATTCAGTAAATATAAAATTCGGACCAGTTGATATATTAAAGTGTACCTCCTTATCCAATAAGAGACGACTCCACAAACACGGCTCATATCATAATCTAACCACTTCCAAGTTATTTCAACTCATTTAGACACAGAATTTCTAATATCTTTAAAAGCCCAACTCTCTGAAGAGCTTCTAACCCACCCACTTAGAAACTTTCATAATTGCGAGTACGATTATAATTTAATTAAAACTGCGTTATCTTGTGAAATACACAACACACATGATGACATACGTGGTATTTAATTTAACTTAATTTCCTAATTTTAATTGACAGATTCATAAAACGCGATAGTCGTTCTGAAAGATCCGTGAGATGGTAAATTAAAAGGACATTTTGTACCATAATCAATCTACAGTTATTTATTTAAATAATTATACACGAAGTAAGGGGTATCGCGCAACCACGGCGAGGATCGCCCAGAGGACACGGTGGTGCACACGGTGGAGTTCTGCCCCGCTTGGGCGGAGCACCGCCGTGTCCTCGTAGCGGCGATCGGCGGCGGCGACCTATCGCGACCGGCCCTAGTCCAGTCCATGCTCCGGAGCGAGAGGGAATGGGACGCCGTCGCCTCCTTTTGCGAAGCAGTCATGCTAGCGAAGGAGGTGGCGGAGCGTGAGAGGGAGAGAACCTCTCGTCCCAGCCGCCGCGGGAGACGCCCCGGGCGTCGGGGGTCACGTGGTGGCTTCCGGCCACCGTAGACGCGGACCTGTGGACGGCGAGTAATGGGCTAGCTCGCCGTCGGACAGACGGCGAGCTATCTTTTGACGACAGGCCGTGTAGACGGCGCGTTTGTGTTCCACGCGCGCCTCAAAGAGATGTCAGCAAACAGGGAGGAGCCCGCAAGGGCCGGGCTGCGGGACTGTTCGAAAGAGATACCGCGGCCCTGGAGCACAAAGGGCAAGGAAGGAACATGGATGGGTTTTAGTCAGTACAAGTCTGACACTCCCTTCCGCTCTACCCAGAGCGGGAGAAGTCATTTGATGATTTCCCATCCGTAAAAAAAGGGGGGTATCGCGTAAACTGCTACCATGCATTTAGAATATTATGCTCCCCAAGGATATCTAACAAGTTTTCGTCGGTTATCTAAAAATAATTAGAGGTTCTAAATGCATAGTAATACGTCGATGAAAACCCTGTATATTATGAGCTTATTCCATATTCTTTTACATATTATTAAGTGTGTAGCAGAATAATTAAGAAAATAAAACACTTCACGAACCTTCACTTACAATATTACCTACTGCCCCATCTACAACCACCTCATTGTCCTCCCAAGTGTTTCTACTCGATAATTAGCGAGAACGCTTGAACCCTAAAGCAGATAAGCTGTGCATTCCACAACGTTATCTTTTACATTTAATTTCAAATTTATTACAACGATGATAAGGGTAGCAATGGCTTGGCTCTGGAGTTTTTTAAGATGGTTTTTGTGAAGATAGGGTCGTTAGTAACCTATGCAAGGTCGGGTCATTCGAGCTGTATCATGAAGTCTGCTTTGTATCGAATTAGGGGGCTCTGGACTTTATCAGGTGTATTTTATTGTCTTAAAGTGTATTAGATCGCTTTTGTTACGAGGTTTTCTTTGTTTAAAGTTTATTTAGAGTCGGCTTCGATTTAGAGATGTTTCAGCATGCACTTGTCTTCACTTACACTTTGATTTTAGACGAAATACAACTCAAAAAACTCTGTAGTTGGGGGTAGTAATTCACTTTGTCTGTTTTACAGGAAAAACAGCATTTTAGGAAATGTTAAAATGTTAATTTAAGCCTTTCTTGAAAAACGGATTCAATAAAAATATGATCAGTAAATAATTTTAGAAAACACTTTACTTCATCAAAGATCGATTTGTTTGTTGAAGTCACCAACTTTGCACATACGACCAGTAAAAGTATATCCGCATAAATTTTTCTTACCTACAGGCAGACACGGTAACAAAATGTTCGATATAAGCTTATATCGCGAGCCTTACGCCTCATTAGCTACGTGTCACTCAGCAGAGCTCGAGGTATCTGCCAGCAGTTCGCACAGGACATTAAGTCGATACGACGCACTCGCTGATTTATCAATGTATCGAAAAGTTATGAAAATGGCGGATGGGTTAACATGTTTCGGGAAGATTTTTAGGGTGAAGGTTAAATATATGAAGCTTAGGACTTAGGCAGAACATGAATATATATAGATGAACTTCGATCAGCATATACCACTAATTTCATATATATAAACACAATTACAATATTTTCCAATTCAACACTGGGTAATTAAAGTGCAAGTTATAAAGAGTGGCAATAATGGTAGGGATTTAGTTTGCTGACGAAGGACTCTGGTCCAGTAAAATAATGCCACTGCATCTTTCACCGATTTTACAGCAAAATACAACCAAACATATTATTATGTAAGTTATTTAAATAAGTTACTTTTAAGACCACCATGTCTATATCTATATCACTTGAAATACTATAATATATCCCTGTTATTAATACCGCAGTGTAAAACTACAACCTTTAGATTAACCATACGTTGTTCGAGGATTACGTGTGGTATAGCTTTACTCCGCGATCATTAATAAGGGTGTATAAAACCAAGGGTGCAAAATGAAGTGGAAGTCTTATGTACTTATTAAGACAGTTCACACCGGATCCTTTGGATTGATCCCCCAAGCCTCGTTAATACGAGCCATCGTAATGATCACTGCGCTATCGTGTGCATGATTTATTTATTGTCACTGTTATTGCTAGGAAATTGTGTGAAAAATGAGCAGTAAAGTATGGAGACCATTTAAATTACAATGAGGATGAACAGCTGATATATGCTGGCTTTCAGTAGTAGTCAGACTCTTGTTAATGACAAGAGCTTTTTGTACAATAGTTTTTATGGAACAAAAATGAGCTCTCGTACATTTTAAAAATGTAGCCAAAGTCAAAGTCAAAACGTTTACTGCGAGCCCCTATAAAGGATGAAAGTTTGCATTTTTCCCACCGGACACACTACTTGTTTAGCAGAAAATTTCAAATCTCAACAGAATCATTTCCTACAAATATCTTTCGGTCTTCAAAATGACGATTATCCTTTTGACCCGTATCCTCCGCAAATGTCGACAAATTCTTACTCAAACACTCTGACACCACATTTTCAGTGTAATTCATTTTCTGCGCGTTGGCGAAAAAATTCAGACGAATAGCCCAAAAGATCGTAAAAAGAATTCAATTCTAACATTGAACATGACGAGAGAATGTTTTCTGATTGAATGAAAACCGCGGGGAGTAACGATGTGCCGACGAGGAAAACACACAACACCACGTAATTACGCTTTTTGTTGCTGCGAATTGCGTTTCAGATAATCACGAGAACAGGGATTGTGGGAATTGATACGCATCTACCTATGTATTCGAAATAGGCACGTTACAAAACATAATCAGATCAGCCTTTAACATTCCCACAGCTGGGATACAAACTTCCACTCTGTGAGAGGGACTGGCCATAGCTCACATCACGAGCCTAGTGCGAGAGCATATTATTGTAACTGGTATTTTTTACTAAACCTAAGAGGTGTTGTTTTGAGAGACGAACCCCCAATACTCGTAAATATGCATAAGTAATTGTACAACGTCACCAACTATTTTATTTTCACGCAATAAACATAGCTGAAAGAATTTTCAACATTAATTTTTTCAGCCAAAATGCTTGTGCAAAATAATTTCTGAATAGCGTTTTTGTAAAAAAGAAAATTGGACAGACAACAAAAAAGTTTAATATGCCTATAAAAACTTGATGGGTAAATGGACACTGGGATTTGATACTATTTCCACATTACAATCAGTATCCGTTTCCGCCCACAGCTAAAACGGTTTCGTTTTCCCCAGAGCAAAAAAAGTAAGGGAGAAATTAGAACGGAACGTAACTGACTTGGGTATAAAGGATCGTAAATTAAACAATGCCATAAATATTTTTATTTTCCTTAAATTACATTTGCTGTTTTATGTTACGTAAAAATGGGCAGAGGAGCGTGTTTGCGGAAATGCGGAGTAATAAAATTAACTGTTCTATATAAGTACCTATCCTATCCTTGAGGACTGGCTATGGGTAACTACGTATTTCTACAGTTTTTGAAGTAAAACTTCTCTAAGCACGCTTGACTTGGGGAATAAGCTGGTGAATGCGTGACGAGAGCGTTACAGAAAGTGTGCGGGTGAGGCGAACGGAAGCTGAGAGGGAAATATAAGTTAGTGAAGATAGAAAGAGAGAGAGTTACGTTTTTATTTAGACAGACGTCGCTTCGACTTATTCGAATTATTATACTACAAACTTTGAGAGCAACAAACTTTGAAAATATAATGTTTACCTGCATACTTGGGAATTTTTTTTTGACTTTCCTAAGCTTTTCTTTTGTGAACGTGAAAGGTAGGCAAAACCCCACTGATATTCTTTCTGTCTAACTTGGAATGTCTCGTGGCGGGTGGCCATAGCAAAAAGTAGCTTACTTATACCGAAAGGAAGACAATGCTTGGAATACAATTTTTACAACAAATTTTTACTAACAGCGCCCTCATAACATGAAAACATCACGCCTGTAATCCCCGTAGGGTTAGGCAGAGGTGTACCTGATGGTACACCCACATTTCGCCAGTTATGTTTAAGTGCCATGTAATAGGGGGCGAGCCTATTGCCATCAACCGGGCACAAATCCAGACTCCGTGGCTGCTACTGAGAAATTCCCAATAGAATTAAACAATAGCACTTTGCCCGACCTGGGAATCAAACCCAGGACCTCATGCTTCGCAGTCGCGCTTGCGACCACTCGACCAATGCGGCAGTCATGACCGGCTCATGACAATGTCAAACAATTGCCGAAAGAACCGTGCTGGACTGCAACTTTTCAGTAATGATTTTTAAAACAAATGAATGTCCTTAACAACTGTATCGCCAGTACCTGTAAATCCGGAAGGTTCGTGTAACCTCTTTGGTTACGGTAACAAACGGCTCACGTAACACAATGCCCGTCTCATGTTCGTGAGACAAACGGCGCATGTTATCGAGTTCCCCACTTCATTGGGAGCCGTCCTTACACCCGAACTGTTGCTTCTACACGAGTATCGTTCTATCAAAACGTCTTTACATTTTACGAGTGAAACCGAACGAGTGTTCGTGTGTCGTGTACTGAATCGGAACGAACGCTCCATCAACGAATTAGTTTATTGAGCGAGTAGATATCGGGGCAGTGGTTCGGAATAGTATATTTTTCGTTAATATCGCATATTGTGTGGGTTTAGTTGGCCATACGATTTGGCAGTTATTGGTAATAGAACTAAATTAACTTATTATTTGAGATTTCTCGCTTTCCAATGTAAATAAAATAACGCAATAGAAAAGGATAAATCAAATAAATACTGTACATCCTGACTCAATTTTCAGAGGGGATCTGAAACAATATGCCTGTACGAAATAATTAACTTATCTGTCCCAAAAACGATCCGTGTCCGGCAGCTCAGTGCTCACATCATTACGACGGACAAACTTGTCGCGTCCGAATCCTCGGGTTCGCACATAACAATATAAATTTTCCGTCCCACGACCCCCACTACTTCGGACCCCCGCTCAGCTCATAATTCCATAAAAGGTCCCGTTCATCAAATGGCAGGGTGACGGAACCTTCCAAGGATATTTCGTTAGTTCCGATTCGATTTTCATTTTATGCAAAAGACGATCCAATTTCGAGCGGGGGACAGCCAGGCAAGACCTTCAATCGGGATAATAGTATAGAAGAATGATCCAAATTGAATTCGTTTCGCGACGAATATCCCGTCCCGCGCCCCGCGCTCCGCGCCCTCGCCGGCTTAGACCCGCCGATCCGACAAATACCTCGATTTCGTCTTAAAGGGCTGCGATTCAGCGAAAATTTTCTTGCTCGGTTAGGTCCCTAGGATTTTTATTAAATTTTCTGGAGATGTTCTTGTGAAGAAGGGAATGATAACGGAGGAGTAGTAACACGCACTGTTGCGAGGACGCGTGGGCTGTTTTGTCTTTGAAAAGAAGTGGACGACATAGCGGTAGCGGTCGTCGATTGCAACGTGACGGAAAAGGGACGCGTCGCGGTCCCGGCATTACTCGAACGACTGAACGTCCCCAATTCCGTCAAGAGTGCTGGATAGGCGTTTGTTTACAACGATTGTGTCACGAATTTACATATTTATTTGGGGTTCATTTATTTGGCTTCGTAAGCAATATCATTCGCCTGCTGTAAGATGAATTTAAATCTGACCTGTATAAACCTCTGTATAAAATTCTTGCTTCATTGAAATTTCAAATGTTGTGGCAGACTTTTTCATTTCAGTAGGAGAAAGAAAAACTAAAGCATATCTGCAGTTACTTGTGCAAAGAGAAAAAGTCGTCGGCGACTGAGAAAACAGTTTACTTGGCTACGTTTGACGTTCTAGGACCAACAATACTCTTTTTGTGCACTATTGCAATTCTTTCGTTGTCATTTCAAAGAAAATGGATGCTTGTTGTTGTGAAGGATGATATAAATGAACGGTCTTTAGAAAAGGTGAAGTTTTTTAAAGAAAAGACGATGACTTAATTAACTGAATTGTTTCATTGCCTAAGTTTTGAGGCGAAGAATTTAAAAGTCAGTACTATTTATTGCCGTAATTTTAAAGTTCTTTTTCGATTATACCCAGTAGACACTAATGCACTTACTGCAAAAGTCTGTAAGTATTGACACTAGCTTACCTGCTCTGTCTTTACACAGGTAACACTATCCCAACTAAGAAACCGAACATATTAATTCAGAGGGCTATCACAATTTTTCTTGTATTTGAGTGTTTGACTCGAGTTTTGATGTGTGATTATAGTTAGGATATGGCCATAAAATTTAAATAAAATATGCCCGAGAGAGTTTGATTATTTCTCTCGGGAATGTTCTAAATAAATATTTCAATTTGTTTACATATGTCAGTAAAAACCTTGTCTCTGCAAAGGATGTTTCATAAAATTTTAATTTTGGGCATCTTTTGATGCTTTGTTTGTCCATAGTACAACGAAATACTTTACTTTGGAATGCTCAATTCAATTTATTATGTCTCATTCAGTAATACACCAAAAAATAATTCCGTAAAACAAAGAGATACTGACAATTTTTCTTCCGAAATCATATTTTTTATGTATAAATATATAATCCAAATTCAAACAAAAAGTATTTAAGTAGTAAGTAAGTAAAATAATATTTTTAAACAATTCTTTTCTGCAATGATAAAAATCAATATAAATCGCGGATCGGGCTTTTCTTAGCTTGGTTGGTCATGTTGGTTTGTTCCTGGTATCCGAGGAATAGCTATTTGCATGTGTGCGTAGCGTACTTCTCTAGACGCACACGTACGCATCCGCTGCCACGCGCCGTCTAATGTTAGGTACATTAGACGGCCTTTAATTTTTTTTATAGCCCTCTTAAATACATACACATTTCCAAAGATAATCTACTTACTGATAAAATACATAACATAACATAACGCCTGTAATCCCCGAAGGGTTAGGCAGAAGTGTACCTAATAGTACACCCACATTTCTCCAGTTTTGTTTTTAAGTCCCAATATAATAAGGGGCGAGCCTATTGTCATCAACCGGGAACAGAAACCACTGTACTATACGAAAATAGACGAAGACTCTTCGGGTTAACTTTACTATATACTACGTAGTGATAAACTTTATTTACTTGAGTAGGGCGAGTAAAAAAGACATCCATACGTTACCCAGACAACAAACCTCAAAGAAAAATGTCGGCCATGAAACGTGAATATGCCCGGACTCTGAAATGAAACACTAACAAGCAGATTCAGAAGGTTTACTTGAAATTAAACAATAGTTATGCGAAAATATAACTAGAATAAACCTAAAAAATAAGTTACAGTTTTATTCACTAAATACATAGAGGTTTCTTGTGCTAGTTGATTTGCTAGAGCTGATCATAACAGAATATTTATGATGATATTTTGATTGCTATCTTTAAGGATATAAATTAATTGGATTTTTTTATGAG
The DNA here is from genome assembly GCA_950005105.1 of Lycophotia porphyrea. NCBI lineage: Eukaryota > Metazoa > Arthropoda > Insecta > Lepidoptera > Noctuidae > Lycophotia > Lycophotia porphyrea. Next base: position 526,121 of record OX465387.1, on the reverse strand, counting down.
AGAGTCATCATATACACCGAAAGACAATCACTGGTGAATAAAGGCCTCCTCCCTAAACATTGGCAGGTGGGAAAGTACGGTAGAAGTATTAAAAAGCTCTTAATATAACGTTACAACATAATCAGCCTATGAAGTTCCCGCTGCCGGGACTCAGGGCTCCTCTCGGTTGGTTCCTAGTGCAGGTTGGTAGAAGTCACACTAGATTTTTTAGTAACGCCATAAAACTAACTTAGGCTCCTTCTTAGCGTGTCGATGATAATCTAAATTGTGTCAAACAAGAACCGAGCCACGAGTTTGGTGCCTTTAGTAGCGTCCATCAGTTCCTACAATGAGCAAACAACAGCACACGCAGGATGTAAGCTAAAACGAGGCTGGGCTAAAAGCCCCGATGGTAAATAAAAGTAGACCTTCTACAAACACCTTACGTGGTATAAATGACATACACATAGCTCTCACACAAAGAGTAAACAAGTCTAAGAAATGTCCGGGTATCTGTCCCTTTGTCAGAGGATTACTTCGTTACGGCCGCGTCTCACACCGACACGTGAATATTTTCCGCGTTTCTATGCTAAATATTTGTCGCTTATCGTTCTTGGATGAGACACCTCGCATATATTACGGTTTTATTAAAGAATCTGAGGTGTGGGAGTGTATTAGGGATTCTTAAGTTAGATACGGAAAGGCTCAGTGAGCTTCTAGGTGTGATATTAAAAAGAAAAATGTTTCCATTATTATTAGACTTAGTAAACACATACCCGGAGGATACAGCGAACACCAATACAAACTTCCTTTTGATAGAGAGGTTTTATTTAGTTCATTTTCAAGTATATTTTAGAATCGTCGTCATCGTGAGAAAACCTTGCTAGAACCAAAACACATTTGCAGGTGCCCAACGAGCCTGCGCGCCGCGTGGTGGATTACCAACCACTCCCTCTCTTGGAGAGGAGTTTTGGGTCCTGGGTTCCAACCGTGATACGAAATTTAATAATAGGCTGCTATTATTACAACTATGCTTGTGCTATTTTTAGGATGTCAAACGAAACATCTTTGTTAATTTCATAAGACAAAAATACAAAAACCTTTATTTCCTAAATTCGTTTATGGTTCCATTTACAGAACAGACAATGACCCCGACCTTAATTTTATGAAGTAACTTGCTTGGCTTATTTTGTTAAAAAGAACGAAAATGTAATGTACTTACATAGAAGCTGTAGTAGACGGCAAAGGATGGTAGTTTCACTTGCTAGAGGACACTATATATTTGAAAGGAGTTTTACACCTGTGTACATTTGTACAACTGCTGTCTTGGGTTACAAGACGCGCTTCTTGTAAAAATATAGCATCTGATCTCGTTTTGGGAGTGATATTTTTTTAGGTTAGATAAAAAAAAACAACTCTTTTCAGGGTTTTGGCTTCTGCGACATGATAAAAAGCATAGTCAATAACTGATTTTGGTTCCGGTCATTTCAGTTTCTGATTTATGTACTGTTAGAAAGTGGTCTCATTTAAGTTTCTTTAAATTTTCTCTCATTAAACTCTCATTTAAGTTTTTTTTATGTTTCAAGTTAACCTTTGCTGTCTGACTGCTGTGTCCCCCAAATCTAACTTTGTTGATATATTTTTTCGCAGGTTCTCAAATAGTTCATCTGAATGGAAGTTGTATACATATCACTTGATCCTATAAATCCCTAAGTCAACAATCATTGGAGGGAAGATTTGCATCTTCACATTTCAATGTCATTGTCGCTCCATTGATTACAACCTGGCAGGCGCATCTGAGACGAGTGACATTAAACTGATAATCTCATTACCAATAATTGGGACACCGGTTCGCGTCGGAATTAGTTGCACTAAGCTGCTTACGGCCAATTTGGGCCCGTACGAGCCACAATCGCGATCGTATTACCGAAATGGGAAGAATTAATGCTCTTTAATAAGGGTCCAAAGTCGGAGAGTTAAAACCTACGAAGTGTAGGACCACACAGAGAGGGTCTTGCAGGCATTGTTACTTCGACTTCACTTGAAAATACAATGATTGTTTAAGCTACATGATAATGTAATTCTTGTAGTAGTTCATTTGAAGTTTAAATTTTCTAAACCGATGAACTGTTGGGAGATATATTAAAAGCAAAACATTTATCAATCTATACGTATAAAATTGAAAGTCCTGACTGACTGACTGATATATCAATACATAGTCTAAACCGTTGGTTTTAAAGACATGAAATTTGAAGGGTGTATTCTTTGTGAAGAGTAGGTATCCACTAAGACAGGGTTTTTCGAAATTCCACTCCTAAGAGCGTGAAATGGGGTGTTGAATTTTCTGTGAAACTTAATATTCTCTGGGTCGATTGACTCGAAAATTGGTGTACACACACTTCAATTAAAATGATGAGACACGTGTATCACAGTTTTGGCGCGCATGTTGCGTAGGGTGTGCGGGGCATGATTTTGTTTTTAATTACCAATGAAAAATTTCTATGGAGGGGCTACAAATGAAGTACTCAATATGTGGTAACCATTTTCGAGTCGGTGTCCCTTGCACCCCGTTATTCTTCCCTAAACTATTATAAATGCGAATGTTTGGATAGATGGATGTTTGTTACTTAATCACGCCAAAACGGCGGAACAAATTTGGATAAAACTTGGCACAGAGATAGATTATAGTCTGGTATAGCACATAGATTAATTATTATCCCAGAAGTAAGTTCCTGTGGGCAATTCCCGAACGCCACGCGAGAACACTCCGCGAGCAAAAGCTAGTTTAATACAAAACAACAACAAAATCATGATCTGACATCATCGTAATCAGGATTTTAATAAATGAAATGAAATTGGACAGTGACATACAGACAGACGGACACTTAAATTCCAGTGGAACCCAAAACGGTCAAGATTGTATCAAAACTTGAAACTCTGAAAGAACAACTTGGCATATCTTAGTTCAGCAAAAACTGTAAGAAATTTCGAGATAAAGTTAAGATCGCTTAGGAAGATATTGAAAAGCAAAGAAAGCAAGAAAGAAGCCAATCATACGGTGGCAACGGTCCAATAGTTGTGGCGATCTGGCGATCTATTGGAAAGATAAGGGACTAGAATACCACGCAATGGAAGGATATTTGAATAGAACGAAGGTATAATAGGAATAGCTACTGAAAATAAAATAGATATAGAAAGATAGGTAACTGTTAAGAAGCTGCTTTCTAGGCTTCATTTTAAGAAAAATAGAAACTACTTTCACTGTACCATTTTATTTAATTGAATAATTATGAGTTTTTTCAAAACGTACCTATAGTCTCAATATTTTCAACTACTGACATAAAATATTGTAACAAATATCCGAAAATGTACCTCATCCATTTGTCAGACTACAAAGGATTCTAGACCAGACGTGCTACCATAACGGTAGTTTGCCAGCCGATGACGTCATGATCGATGCATCCTCAATTGATGACAATACCGCTCCCACTTGAGTCCACAATGCATTAGTCGGTAACCTGAACCTCGGCCATCCATCTTCCTTCTATTTATTTTGCATTTGCTTAAGGGAGAAGAGCTTAGGTAGCCCGCGCGCTTCCAATTTTCTTACGTTTTATATGATTTCATGAAATAGTTTAACAATAGCGTAACACATATTATTGTCAACATGGTCAGTTCACATCTGTCACTGGTCATTTCTAAGCTGCCACGGTTTATTTTAACTAATAATAATAATCTTTATTATGAACATCTTACAGAGTGTCTTTAAGGTGAGACCCTGACCTCCAAAATAGTAAAATACTGTATCTTGAAGGTCAGTTCCTTCCCTTCACAAACGTGTTATAAAATACAGGTGCAATATGTCCATAACTTTAAACGCTAACTTATATCTCAGCCCAGCGAACAATAATATATTACTAGATTTCAATATAACTAACACTAGAAACTAAAAAAATAAAAGAAAGAATTTTTAGTTAAGTATTTTTTTTATTTTTTTTTTATATATTTATATAAATTATGGATGATTTAGCTGATCTCAACGACAGTTTCTTCTCGTGCTCTTCCTCTGCTAGTTTTGTTAGTGTGGACAGTAACTCTTCCTCACCACTTACCTTACACGATAAAATTTCTTCTCTTTTCTCCAATGACCCTAAGAATTTGCATATAGCACACATCAATGCTCAGAGTGTTCCTGGTCACTATTCTGAACTTCTGGCATCCTTTAGCAGTGCTCATCTGGACGCCCTATTGATTTCGGAAACTTTTTTGAAGCCTTCTCTCCTTTCTACTCAATATTCTTTGCCTGGCTTCGTCTTGATCCGCAATGACAGGACGGGCAAGGGTGGAGGAGGTGTTGCTGTATACTTGCGTGCTGATTTACCTTACAGGGTGGTCAGCTCATCTCCTTCACTATATTCTGGATCGGCTGAATACTTGTTTTTAGAAATTTCTTTTCATCACACTAAAGTTTTGCTTGCAGTCTTTCTTTCTTTCTTTCTTTTTTTTAAAAACGTTGCCCCACACTAGGAATTTCTCCTGTATCGCGGGTGCGTTCACAAACATTTAAACTCACATACACAAACAGCCAGACCCGGAACAACTATCTGTAGGCCATACAAATATTTGTTCCGTGCGGGGATCGAACCCGCGACACGCAGCGCAGCAGTCAATTGCTCAGCCACTGCGCCATCCGTGCCGTCAGTGCTCTATAGTCCTAATCTTAATATTGACTACTTCGATTCCCTCGATTCCACTCTCAGTAATCTCTGTCCGTTGTACGATCACGTTATTTTAATGGGTGATTTTAATACTTGCTTGATTAAAAACGACGCTCGCTCTCTCAAACTCCTATCCGTCTTGTCTTCCTTTAATCTTCAAGTTTTGCCTCTCTCTGCAACTCACTATTTTCCTAATTGTTCACCGTCTTTTCTTGACCTTATGATTGTTTCTTCTCCTAATAATGTTAAATACCATGGTCAACTTACTGCTACTTTCTCCTACCACGATCTTATTTATCTGTCATATCGCATCCGTGTCCCTAAGCGTAAGCCCCAGTTATTATATCTCCGTAACTACAAAGGCATTGATCAGGAGGCATTGCAGCGTGATGCCAACAATCTCGACTGGTCCCCTCTGGTCGAGACGGAAAGTATCGAAGAGAAGGTGAGCTATTTTAATGCAATAGTACTCGATTTGTTTGACCAGCATGCACCCATCCGTCGTGTAAAAGTGAGACATAACCCTGCACCATGGATTACTACAGAAATTAAAGAGCTTATGGCACGAAGGGATAAAGCTAAGAGTAGATATAAGCGCAGACCCTCAGAACTGAATCTCTCGTATTACAAATCGCTACGTAATCGCTGCAGTCATCTGTGTCAAGATGCCAAGAGACGCTATTTCCACGACCAACTTAACAACCGTAGTTCTTCCGATGTTTGGAAATTTCTCAAGTCTGTAGGCATAGGCAAATCCCCTACCAACCCGTGCAAGGATGTGAACCTCAACGATTTAAATAAACATTTCTCTTTCCTCCCCTTTTCTCTCGATTCGTCTGTCAAAGCTGTGACCCTGGAGAGCCTTTCCCGACTGCCGTTGCCACAATGCTCTCCTTTTAACCTTAGCGATGTTTCTGAGGATGACGTTAAGAATTCTGTCCTGGCTATTACATCTTCAGCGGTCGGTAACGATAAGTTGTGTTCAAGAATGGTTACTCTTATCCTTCCCTCTTTACTTCCTGTTCTTACTTACATCTTTAATCACTCTTTTTCCTGTTGCTCTTTTCCTTCAGTTTGGAAGCAGGCTCACATCATACCTTTACCTAAAACTAACAATCCATCCTCACTATCCCACTTTAGACCTATTTCTATTCTCCCATTTCTTTCGAAAGTTTTCGAGCACTTAGTTCATAAACAATTAACATTTTTCTTGACGTCGAACTCTTTAATATCCCCTTTTCAATCTGGTTTCCGCCCAGGTCATAGTACTGTCACTGCACTTTTGAAAGTTACTGACGATATCCGCTGGGCAATGGAGAGCAAGTCACTTACCGTTCTTGTATTGCTTGACTTCAGTAGTGCCTTCAACTCAGTGGATTTCGACATTTTGCTCGGTATCCTCAAATCTTTAAATTTCTCTTCTTCTGCTTTAGCCTGGTTCAATTCTTATCTTCGGGGACGCTCTCAGTGTGTTCGTCTTGATGAGGCTTTCTCTGATTGGTGTAGCCTCACTGAGGGCGTTCCTCAGGGTAGCGTTCTCTCTCCTCTGCTTTTTTCAATTTTCATAAACATGGTTACCAGTGTAATCTCTTCCAACTTCCATCTTTATGCAGATGACTTGCAGCTCTACCGGCACTTTACTGTAGCAGATGCTGATTCTGCCATTGCTGCTATGAATCATGACCTGGCTTGTATCAGCGCCTGGGCTAAGTCATTTGGTTTGCAAATTAACCCAACTAAATCTCAGGCCATGATCATTGGCAGCCGATTTGTTCGTGGTGCTGCCGTTGTTGCATCTTTGATGCCGTTGTACCTCGATGGTGTTCGCATCGATTATGCAGATACCGCCAAAGATCTGGGTGTAACTATTGATTCCCATCTGTCGTGGCGAGCTCAAGTCAATGAGGTTAGCCGTAAGGTACACTTCTCTCTTCATTCGCTGAAATGCCTTCACAGTCTCCTACCTTTGAAGACTAAAATTACTTTGGCTCTAACACTTATTCAGCCGATAATAGATTATGCCGATGCCTGCTACCTGGATGCTACTGAGGAGTTATTAAATAAGCTTGAGCGCTTGCAAAATTTATGTATTCGCTTTATTTTTGGTCTCCGTAAATATGACCACGTTTCTCACCTTCGCAAAGAACTCAAGTGGCTCCCAATCCGCCTTCGCAGGAACACTAGGATCCTCTGTCTCCTCTTCAATATCCTGCACAACCCGTCCTATCCTTCTTATCTGCGCGAGCGTTTTTATTATGCCCGCTCTACTGACGCACCGTGTAGATCGCACCTTAGATCCCTACTTAAATCCCATCCTCATAAATCCAGCTATTACTCATACTCCTTCTCCGTCCATGCTGTAAGGTTGTGGAACTCACTTCCGCCTAGCATTCGTGATTTGAAGACCATTTCACTGTTCAAAGCCAGAGTGAAAGATCATTACCTTTCCTCTCAATTGCTATAATTTATTATATACATATATATTTTTACTAGTTTATATATCTTAGCATTATGTATTTATATAAGTATGTATTATTATTTACTTATATGTGTAATTATATTTAATATTATAGGTTAAGTTAGGTAAGGCACATAAACGCATTATTCTTGTCCTTTTCTCACACACTTTGTCTACGTTTCTTTTTCATTTCTCCTTTTGCAGGTCTGCTGGCAGAAATTTCTTAAAAAATAAGCAGTACCTTTGTACTCATATTTTATAATGTTATTGTCCTGTGTTGTCTACTGTGTGTACATAAATAGTAAAATAAATAAATAAATAAATAAGAAAATAGAAAATACTACTTACTTTGTTTTTAAATTGTTGATATAATATTTTGCTCTGGACGCTCTTAACGTGCATGTATTTCTACATCGTTCTCACATATGTATAATCCCAACATGAATGATGTAACCAAGATTTTGTAACAATTATTTGATTGCAAAGAGTGTCCATGGAGTTTCTTGCCCATTCTCCTCCATAGAGATCTACGCTTTGGAATGGGCAACTACAGCACTTTCACAAGTTATTATGCCTTGTGTCTGTGCTGTAGCTTAGCCTTCTTTGTTTTTCTGACATTCAAAAGTGCCTGTAATGGTCTAATTGAAATAAATGCTTTTGAGGTTTTGATACAACCTAGTTAATACATAAATAAACTCATGCTTAGTTTCCCGTGGGAGTAGGCAGAAACTACAGGAAGCCATCTGCTACAATCCCTACATAAAACCTGATACTGACATGCAATTGCAGAATACGTAAGAATGTTGGAATTTCGTGGTCTTCCCCGATGTCTTCGCCTTAAAAGTGTATGAAGATTCCGTTCAGAGTGTTTTGGATCGATAGCTCCTCAATTAGACTCCGGTTCGTTTGAATAGGATGCAGCCATGATTTATCGAGTTTAAAATAGTACTGTATCATTAGTGGCAACTTTCTATCTCTTTGAACGGTTTTGGAACTTGGGTTCATTTATCATCGCGGGACTTGCTATGGAGCAATTTATTCCATATCTAGGGTTTGAAACCGTTTAAGCTTTAAACAATGGCGAGAATTTTAAATAAAGCATGTAACTAAAGATAACGGGAACGAAAGAAACAAAAAGGAATTTTCTTGAATGCTCTAGTCATCACTACCCTCCGGAAAATATACCAAAATGTAAGCACAAAGAATAAGATCACATGGGTACGACCATAAACATTCTTCATTGTTGTAATGCCCCACTTTGATGCATAATATTCCAGAAGCTCCCTCAGAAATAATACATCGTCCCGTTTTTGATAACCAAAAGAGCATGCACCACAGCACCGCTCATTTTGTATTCTAGCGACATACATTTTAAACTGTATAAATAACTTGGTTCTTAAGAAATAAATAATATTAAAGAGACACGAGATACGGCAGACCTTAAATATTAGTAGGAATAGCTACTGTTTCTTAGTATGGAGTGCTCTGTGCAAGTGTTGTTATTTAACTGTTGTGTAACAATCATCTTGTAAAGATCGCGGGGATTTGTTTGCTGAACAACCTTATACTTAATCCTTTTACCATGCACAGTTCATGTGGCGTCGTCCTTGCCCGAAACTATGGAATATTGATCACATAATCACCGATCATCTGCCAATGTAAGATATTCTTATTTGATAAGATAATACCACATCCTACCAAATGTCATGTATTTATATTAATATCTGTCGCGCTTGCGGTTTCCGCTCGTGTGCTCGTAAATGCTTCGGTTCCGGAGGAGCAGAGAGGAGGGGAGGGGAGGTTCGACGAAACCATTCATACACTTTTGTGTGGCATATTTTCGTGCCTGTTATGACGTGGTATTGTGGTAGATATTTTGTGGAATAGAAGTTTACCGGTCGTCGAATATTTTGATGACAATAAAATATTTTTCAAACAGCCAACGGACTAGATAGAATTAAATACCTGAAAAAGTTCAGATCACCTTACTGAATCTTTATTTCTTTTGATTTCAGGTATGTACAAGTTTCCAAAGACAGCCATAACTGCAAATTAAGGTAAGTACTTGTTATTTAAATCGATTTTAAAACGCACAATGCTAACTTTGCATTGGACTCAGTGATATTCAAAACTGCGAATTGTTCGACCGGGGAGTATTCCACCGCATTTGTTATCAATAACGTATTTTCCATACGAATGGAAAATCAAACAAAGCAAAAATTAATTCGTTGTCCTATTGTAACTCCGTTTTACACAGTAGACATGTTGGTTTTAACATACAGTGCTTCAATCAGTAGGAACAAATGGCTGAAATCAACTCACACACAAATGTAAGGCGTTCACACGAATTCTATTTTTATTTATCAGGAACAATTTAAATTGTGTTTAATACAATACATATATGATCTAAAAATATTGTTACGTCAGTTGATTTACGAGACGTTCTAGATTACGTGCGAGTCTCGAATGTTCCACTATGAGACTGTCTAAAAGGTTCGATTCTAGAATGTACTATTATTAGAACTGTCTAGAAGATTTGAGAAGGTTAAAGAACTTTCTCGAAGGATGATGTTTCACTATGGAACTGTGAAGAAAGTTCCTGAAAGTGGAACCTTCGAAGAGAACTAGTAGTGCGATATCTAAGTGATTAGTGGTCGGTAGTGTATTTGATAAGATTCTGTTTTAAGTGTTTTGTAATTAATAAAGTAATTTCGTGTTTAATCAGTAAGTAGTATTTAATTTATCCTATACCCTTACTCTTCAGTAAGTTAGGGTTGTCGCATGAGTCATGTGGTTACGTTTTATGGGTGTTATGTAACGTTTTGGATTTCACAAAATACTCCTAGATTTTCTTCCTTACGCTCTCAGACCAAATAAAAAACCAAGACATAGCACTGCGAATAATTCCGTGAAGCATACGCAAAACCACGCCTCGCTCTGTGCATACACGCTCACACGCACACATTTACATCAAACTACAATTTAACTACGCTCAAAAACTAAGCTCACAGTGCACACATGTTTACAAAACCGGCTTCACTGTTGACAGTGCTGTGTCTTAGTTTTTTATTTGGTCTGACCTTGCGCTTTATTGGCAAAAAAAACAAGTACCCGAAAATTCAGCTTCACGAATTCGCCTCACTGATGAAATCAAAAGGTCATCAAGTTGGCTTACTGATTACCTTTATACTGTACCCGCACTTATTTCCAACCACTATCACTATCAGATATCCAGTTAAATCTGTCCATTGTCGGCCACTGTTGGCCATTGTGGTCCACACATTAGCGCATGGCTTTAAACAAAGCATCAGTTTACAAATGAATTGCTGTATTATTCGACACTCGTTTGGTTCCCGCCATGAATAACTGTAGCCATTCGGGATTTTCAACTAAATTGCAGATATTTTTGATTCTGCTGTTACATTTTGAAACGTGGACAGTTTTGCAATGTATTTTGTTTTATTACTTAACGGCCTGTGTAATAATAAATTCTAGAATACCAAATATTTTTTTGTTTGCTGTTTTGACATTCCGCTAATACTTTGTTTGCTGTTGGTTATTGGTTCGGAAATGAAACCACACATTTTTTTTATGGGTAAACTAGTTCTGCTGTAAACCCTGTCACTGCACTCTTAAAAAATTCGATTTATCTATCTGATACTATTCTACTGAGTAAATACTCAAAGAACCAGGTAAGATAAAATGGATCATGACAACCTACGCAGAAATAGCTTGATTTAACCTGAATGAACTCCTGTTCCGGGTTTGGAATCAGTTTTTGAAACACACCCAACTACAAACTTGTATAGAATCGTGGCGTCTCCTGCAAGTTATGTAACTTAGTGGCCGTATTGGAAGCACAATATTGATGTTATTCGGCCATAATATTGACATTATTTACCGCGTCGCCGACTGCGCGCTCACTCGCGACTAAAGCTACTCAAATTGTTCGAGAACCTATTCTAACGCTATTCTTGTTTATATTTTTATTATTTTAGGGGGTTTGTAGACCTGTTGCCTGCCTTGAAATGTAAGTTTTCTGATACCACTGTTGGAAAGAGTTCAAAATAGTGAAGGCGTACTCTAGCACACAATGTAGAACTTGCATGTAAAACGTTATACTAACATTCAAATCTCGCACACTCTGCCAGGGCTGCGGGACTGTTCGAAAGAGATACCGCGGCCCTGGAACGCAAAGGGCAAGGAAGTCTCGCACACTGAAATTTAACTTTCGACGGATGGATGCGCAGCTTAAGAGGGGCCTATGTCTAGCAGTGGACTGCTATTTGGAGAGTTGATGATGATGATATTTTTTTAAATTTTGATTGGGCATGATCAGATAGGCAGTCGCTCCATGTAAACTGGTATTCAGCTGCATCCGGTTAGACTGGAAGCCGACCGCAACATAGTTGGGAGAAAGCTAGGCAGATGATGGTGCAGGGCCAGCTTTTGATACAGTGTCACTATTCGTAAGAGCTTTGACCTAAAGATTTTGAAGCAGTTCAAAGCTCTTAATGAAAGAGCCTTGACAATAACAAATTAGACTGTTCACATAACAAATATGAAACCGTATTTCAATTTATTTTAAACATAGCAAAATTGAGCCAATATAAATTGAGTTTAACCGAACATACAGCACACAAATTATATTTATGTTCGTACCTAATTCTCAGTCTCATCTGAGTTTGAACGGTTCATTAAAATAAAATATACGTGTTCATTGCTAAATTATTTTCACAGCGTTCTAATCCCTGTGGAGTAATTGTGAACAATGTTCGGCCAAATGTAAAATCCCATTATCTACATGTGTGTATCGCTTTGAATCCAGAGCAAGGGGTAGGCAGGGCTCTAAGGGTCTTTTAAGATATTGTACACAAGGACGAGTTTATAATTAATTTATTGCGTGTTTTAGATACTTAAGCGTAAACATTCAGGGCTAAGCCTGAGCTTTTCAAGGCTCTGCCGATATTAGCATTATAATATTATTTGTAAGGGGGCGACTGTCTTATTATGTTGACAAAACCCAAGTAGGAAAATTATGTTCGATTTAATATTAAATAATTGCAAGAAAATAATGATCTTTTATATATATAATTCAATCTCATTCCGTGAAAATTGTCCAAACATTCGGCTTTTCATTTTTCTCGTTTCTTTATAGGTTCTGACAGCTTAGACTTCTCCAGGAGCTATAGGTTCAGTTGAAACTCGGCGTGTAGTCGTGTTACGAAAGCAACTGCAGAGAAAACAATTGAAATAATTATGTTGCTTACGGCATGCCACGCAGAAGAGAAACAATTGACGCATGCGCGTGTCGCTTCACGCTAATTGCAACGCATCGTAAATATTTTATTTGTAACTGACTGAAACCTAGTTAGCTTCTGAACATTTCCTCTGAAATTTAGCAATATCAACTTTGCCCTGTCTCTTCATAAAATGTTAGGTCCATGTGCAAGGTTCCTTAGAACGTCTCATCTCCTCTTGTATCGGGTCAGTGACGCGAGACTACACATAAAAACAGATCCAACTCCCCTCGCCCCTCACCCCCGGGGTCGTCTTCGAGGTATACTTTTGTGGTACATGACAAATGGATGTATGAAGCGTACTTGTAAAAAATAATGGCGTTTTTTATGATATTTTTAAACTATCAGAGACTGATATATTATCTATTGTGCCGTTTCCCTTTAAGTATAATAAAGGCCTAATCCTGAAAATAATACAGGTTGTAAACAGACTCTTCACGAAGCCGTTAACCAAGCGTTATGTACATAAAACTAAGTAACTTTACGCAAAAAATATTGCTGGGAAACGACATTTATTTTTGGGGTGAAATATCACGTTTTACGTTATGACTCAATGTAACGCATTCAAAACATTGTGCTGATAGATGGATTGAATAGTAGGGGGGTCGTGAAGGTGTCTTAAGTAACAAAAAAATATTAAAAACAACTTGTGAAAAAGTTGGAATTTTGACCCCCACTATCTCCGTAACTAGAAGGTTCCCAGGTATGGTCTAGAGCAAAAAAATGATCGCAATGATGGAGAGAACAAGTGCCTTTCGGCTTCGTTAAGAGTCTGTTTACACGCTTTAGATGTTTAAGCAAACGCCCCATTAGTTACTTTGTAGTAAACAAGAGGCGAATTCGTGAACAGAGTATATTTTTTCACTCCATTATTTGCTGTTCAATCGTAGAGTATCAGGAGTCACCCGGAGCAGTTGACCCCGTTGGCAACCTTGCAGAGCTATTCTTTATGGAGAAGTCGAAAGCATACAGGGTGTTAACATAGTAGTTACTTTCTATTAATGCATCACAGTAAGTGAATGAGCATTTATCAAAGTCTCACCTCCCTGCCGGTGACTGTTGGCAGGTAGATTTATAACCAGCACGTGTCGGGAATCGTATCTGCGGTTATAAACTATGTCTAAGGACAGCTCAGATGCTAATATATTGCTCAGGAAGACTGACTGGAAGTCTTACTTTGTTAGGTAGATACATGATATCTACGGTTTTTGAAATAATCGATGTAACATTACGAAGAAAACCTTGCCTTTTCATAGAAAGGCCGTCTTCCATTCGAACGGAAGTAGTTGAAAAGCAGTACTTTGACACTCTGTGATAATTCATAACAATCAAAAAGATCTTCCACATTTCTAGCTCGTAATGTAACGTCAGTCAATCAGATCACGCTAAATAGTGCTTAACTTTAAACCCATGCAGAGCAAACCGTCGAGCCAGTTTTAAATTTCAATTTTTAGGCCCGGACTCCACTAAAGCGGAGAGGAGAGGAGAGTTTCGCACTTCGTCATCTTCTAACACCTGAAACTAACTCGAGTCTAAATCAAATAGGTTTTTGTAAAAAAAATCTTCAAAATCTACACGAAAGTACCAATTTAAGAATAGTCCCTTATTTATTTAAAAATCAAATTAAGAAAACACAACAAGCGCCCAAGGCGCACCCCGCTATAAGTAGCCGTTTTTTCTTTCATCCTTTTTTCCCGCCTAAAGGGTTATTTGTTTAGACTGACACTCTTCATGGGACGGCTTTTTTCTAACAGAATAATAAGAGGGTTTGATAAATGGCTGCTGTGCGTCACTCACACTAAAAATATTAATATTCCGGCAAGGAGCGACACATACTTGACTAGATATAAATACTTCTCATAGCCCCACTGACATTAGTATTTCTTGTGATATGGGTGCTTACGAATTACAACGGAATTTGAATGATATTTTCGTAAGCTCCAAGGATTTTTTTCGTAGAATTGAGCTGGTTTTAACACAGGGACTGTTTATAAATCGTCTAGTTGACTTGGTATTTACAGTAATAACATGAAAAGTAACTGAAAAATACATAAAATCACTATTTGTTTTGAGAAAATCACTTTGGATAAAATTGAAATTCTATGTACCTGTGGACGATTTTTAATAGAGAAATTAATAATCTTATAGCAGATCTACGCAGGGTTTCTAGTCTGTCATTTTTAGATGAGCAGAAAACTGATTAAAAATATTAGAACTCGTCACGCTGAAGACTGTCATCAAAATTGACAACGAAGAAAAAACTTGAAACGAAATTAGAAAGTAATTTAAATAAAAAATATGATCAATTTAACTTTGAAATAACTCTTCACGAAAATATTTTTTAAATGTTTGAAGTTAAAATGGAAGCTTGCAGAAAAATTCAAGTTAAGTAATCACAGTCTTGACGAATTCTTTTATTCGATTTTGACTCTGATTTTTGGTAACTTCTTTAATTGTGTAATTTTTTTTAATCTTTAGATTTAATATGCAATTCATAAGGGAGGTACTGCTTCTTAAGACCTAGATTAGAATTTCATCAAACCAGTGTCATCTAACCAGTTGTAAGGTAAAAATATTACACATATTTTCAAACAGCCCACCACCATTCCCCTCGCATTGCTGGGCTCCTGGTTTTTCTAAAAGTTTGGATTCGATAGTCACTCAGACAACATGTGAGAGAAAAAAAACACGTTTCTTGTATAGGAGTCCCCTTTAATTATTAAATAATTTGTATTTTTATTATTTGTTAATATAGCAGCAACAGAAATACATCATCTGTGAAAATTTCAACTGTCTAGCTATTAAGGTTCATGAGATATAGCCTGGTGACAGACAGCCAGGCAGACAGACGGACAGTGGAGTCTTAGTAATAGGGTCCCGTTTTTACCCTTTGGGTACGGAACCCTAATAAGAACAGAAATAGAGTACTACCTACCCCCATAATTATGTCAAACCCTTAGTCGCCTTTATGTTACAAACGGCTTTATGATTATGGTTATCTTTTCAAGAATTCAGTACCCAAGTAAGTAAGTTCATACCCCCGCAGCAGGTGGTCTGAACAACGCTTTGTTCATAGTATTACGTATTAGCTCAGCTACAAACTTACTAGGTTATTAAATATATATATTTCTTTTTATTTGCCTCATATGGCGTCGTGAGAGGATTCACAAGGTTTTTCATTAAACTGTGTACATATTTTCTTGTAATGTTTGTAGAGTATATCGTTTTCGATTATTTGATTCGGTACGATCAGCGCCTACACTAACGTTTTCTACGTGCCCGAATATAAAGTAATAAAAAGATAGGCGAAAGATATAATCCAGCTCTTGCCCGCGGTTTTGCCCATTCGGACGACAGACATCGCCCCACGAGAACGTATCACCGGAACAAAAAGTATACTCTCTCCTAACCGAGGTAGGCAATGACCTATGTATTCAGTTTTATGGAAATACGCTTAATAAAGGTTCCAGACGGACAGACGAACCAACCCACAGAAACACACAGAAAGAGTTACTTTAACATTTATAAAATTAGTATGGAAAGTTCCTAACGTTTTAGGCAGACACACTGGTAGATACTCAAATAATAAAACAATTTACAACAATGTGCTAACCAGCTACTGTATCACTTAATATAAAAACCAATTCCATTACATTTTCATCTTGTATCCACAAAAAAGCTTTACGAAATCCCCTTCAAAATAATATTGACACAATTTCAATACGATTTTTAATTTGACCGGTCGGCGCCAAGTTACCAATATCCGGTGCTTTGGGTCGAGCCAATGTTGTCTCGGAATAAGGGGATCGCCACACGTATCTACGAGGCCTGTGCGGGTCAGTCAGGAAAAGCTGCATATCCATATTGCCCATGTAATAAAATCCAACAGTCTGGCGCGTAGTACTGACCACATCAGCCGAACCGACACCGAGTGAATGATGATTTTCCCGCTTCTATTGCCTGTAATACCTGATCAGTAACTAAAGTTTTAGCGCAGCCTTCACCTGAGACACTCTGGATAAAAACCTATTATCCTAAGAGTAATTCTTATTAGTAGAGTTATTTTATTAGTATGATAATAGTTAAAAAGAATAAAGCCCTTTCTGACCGGCTGAAGTCCTTTTTTTTCTGCAACCGTGTGGTCATTCCCTTATATCATAACACCGGCATGGAGTAAACTGTAAACATTGAGATGTTCGACAATTTGTGTTCTGTAAACAGCGTATGATAGCCTGGTTGTTTGCTGCAGATTTGTAGAATATATTGTTATTTGACGATCCTTCTCGAATCATTGATTTATAAGATTTTAATAACTTACATGATTGTGTATATTAATCATCTACACAGAATTATGTAAACTACTATTTGCTATGGTCCTAAAGTCGTGGCATCGACATTTACCTCAGTCCATCATCGAGGAACTATTTGTTTCAAACCCACGCAAAAAAAAAGGATTTTTATTACAAATAAAAACAATAATATGTTCCGAATGTTGCCATCACCTCCATTACCTCACCACACCTTGAAAATAAAGCAATAACCATAATCTTCCACATCATTTCCATGCATGACTTGCGCCAACAAATACCATTTACAACATAACCGGTACCATTTACTTGACTGCCCATCCACTACAGGGAGAAGCAAAGAACATAAAATGTCAACAGCTCAATGCATAAAATAATAGTTTCCTTAAAAGCAACGCGACACAAAACATTGGAATAAACCCTTTTTATTAAAAGGTCAGATCGGATTGCGAATGGTTGTACCCACACCGAATTCAATATCATCCATACTTATTTGCAAAGAAATAAAAACATAACATTGCTGGAATACCAAAGAGAAACAGAAGGACAGGTTCATAAAAGTAATGTTTAGAAGCCCAGGGACATAAAGAAACCTAACGAAATTACAATAAAGACCAAAGCTTTTAGTCCATCAAAGTCTGTTTTTGGGAAACCGTCTTTATTTGCTTTTATTCACACTTTCGACGTGAACCTTCTCCAGTAAATTTCCCATGTCATCCAAAGGTATAAAGTCGGCAATATACCCTGCGTAATGTCAACAATAACAGTTATGGGATTATTTATTACCTCAACTATCCACAATCCTGACATTATAAAAGCTTCTACTTACATAATATTCATACTATTTGTTTGTGCACATACTTTCACAGGTGTGAGACTGTTTAGTATTTTATTCGGCAAAATAGTAGTATTTTCCTTGCAATATTTGTAACAACATTGGTTACTGATGTGGAATACGTGTTGTTCATCGAGTGGATTCAAGCTATAATTGGAAATAAAAGGATATCAATTATCATAAGCAAGCTATAATGTTCCCACAGCTGGGACACAGGCCTTGTCTTGTCTTAGTGAGAGAGTGTGGGCCATATACACCACGTGAGGACATCTTCTTTACCTACTACTGGCGATTAATAAAACAATTCAGCCACGTACTGATTTCGTAGAAATCGTTTGGATCGGTTCGGTAGTATATTGTAATATACACGTTTATGATAACGTTGCTTTACATGACTATAGCCGTGTATAGCCGACTGTAGCCGTATCTTGCTTGTGGCCGTTCAATTTAGTCAGACACGGTTTACGCGGAGTTATGTTGATCCTCCATATTTGAACGTTGGCTATATTGCTTCAAATATCCTTCGAGATTTTTTATGGATGCTGGGTTTAGTAAATGTTGATATACGCAGTTTATTTTTGTTATTATATTTGAACGTTTTGCAATATGGTTTATTTATTTTTCATAATATTAAATTGCTTACTTTATAAGTTTACCTGTTTTATTTTCATATCATATTACTATGTAACACAATGCAAATGTTATAGTTGTGTTTGGTGAAGTACTTTGTTTGTCGGTTCCAAATAGTATCTGTGTATCCGGTATTTCCAACTTCAGTGGATTTTTTGGTTACAGTTTGTTCCTCTTCGGGATTGATTAAATTTTCGGACCAATCGAGTTGGTTGCACATTTATGTATGTACATACTAAAACGAACAATATTATTGTAAAATTAAAGTGCAACAGTTTTTTTAAATATATCACCTATACGGCCCATCCCATCGAATATCGTAGTTAAAGGAAAGCCCGCAGTTTCAGTCCATTAGAGGATAAGCCTGTATCAAATCGTGTCTACGGTCATAAATCATGTAGCTAGGTCCATTGCGCGGCCGCCATTGTGTCTCCCTCCCCGGCTCCATTGAGAAACGGCAATGAATGCGCCGCGTGATTTACCGACTCGTTTTATGTGACTATGGGATACACTCGCTTGAATAACCGAAGGTTAACAGTATTGACGTCGATAAGTTTCGCAAAGTGAATGAATAGGAGAATATTTTCTTTGAAAACTTCGTAATGCTGCCGTATAGTTATAGACGTGCGTTGGAATATAGATTTTCTTGCTTTTTCGAATATAATGTGTGTAACTTAACTTTGCTTCAGAATATAAAGTTCGCAGAAGTTCTGAAAAAAACGATTATCGTTCCGTTTGATACCACTTTGTTTGATCTTTGAAACGTAGTTTTATTTACCACACACGTTGTTATTGTTATTTTCCTATTTTTTGTAACAAAATGCTACTTACGTTAAAAACAAACACATCATCATCATCATGATCCAAAGCCTGTCTTCCACTGCTGAGAGTAGCTAGTCTGCAAAATCAAAAAATAGCAGGCCTGACACTTTTACAGGCGATCAAAAGTCTAACCAAATTAATGAAATGACACGATTCGATAACCAAAGGGCAGTGCCTACCTACCTACCTACCTACCTACCCACCGGCTGTCGAGACCGTTTTAATAAAAGCCTCTTCCAGCGTCTGTTGATTACAAAGTTCACAAGTAATCAATTTGGAGTTAGCGTCGATTGGAGCGGCTGATACTTTCGCCCAGTTTATTGGCTTAGCATGACTATTAATTATTTTGGGGTGAGAAGTATTTAGAAGTATTGGCACTTTTGTGTTGATCAAATTGGTTGAACCAATTTAAGAATTAAGAAAAGTTAACGATAAATTGATTAATTTCGTTTTATCATCATCATTATGCCTTGTCCCACTTGTGAGTACCTATAGGCCTTCTCTCTTTTCAGCCATACCTTTCTGGTATGTGCGAGTCTCATCCAGGTCTTTCCCACTCTCTTTTACGGGTCGTCCATTGTCCACCCATCATCTGGCCTTTCTACTCCTCCGACAATATTTTGGCGTTACGGCAACGTTATGGCTCTGCTCGGCATGCCACCATTATCATTATCATTATTAGTTTTGTTGGCAATGATATTATTCTAGTTATTAGAGAACGGGTAGTTATGCCATTACGATTGATCTTTTCTTTAATCTTTACTCATTTTGGTTTTGCATCAGAATTAGCAGATGTTGCTGTTTATATTATTAAGTTTTGTCTGATTTTCTTTTGTGTTCACCTCGTATTATGTTCCCATGTTATGTTTTTTACGTTTACAACTTTCAGGTAATGATTATAGTTTTTATCCTTGAGCAGGACCAGTTTAATTTCGATCATTTGTGTTCCCGTTTCAGTTTAGCTTCTCAATATTCTCAATCTTTACATTATTAACATCAGATATTACATTCATAACATCTCCGCTGATATTACCAGTAACATGAGCATCACATGCACTACATTTTTATGCTCTAAGCACTTCTCGGTTATCCTCAAACATTGCTGGAGCGAGCTCCATCAAATATGCACGCTGTTAGCAAACTGCATTAGCACAAATGCATCGAGTGCTATGATATGTTGCTCTTTTTTCGCTCCCAACGGAAATTCTGCTTGAAATATTTGTGCTATTTCTTTTTAAAGGATCTGTGTATGATTTCTTTAATGCATCAGGGGTTTAATGGATATGGTGTATTGAAAGGATATTTTTATGTGAAGTAAGTCTTATGCCTTTCAGTTTGAGATTATTTAAGCATCTGTTTATCTATATCTTCTTAAATTACATAAATCACCAGTTTAACAAAAACAAAAATACACACAACAGGATAAAAACACATGTATATTTTTATTTATACCCACAGGTAGTACAAACATAAATTTTATTTATTTTGTATTGCGTAGAATTCTGTTTCTCGCCGCAGAAAACAAGCGACAAATCACATTTCTGAATCTGCTCGTATATATTTGATATAGTGAGCAATATCTCAAAAATCAGCAGACAATAAGGTAAGGTAGTGGGTGGCAGTGGAACAAAGCTTCTGTGGTAACTAGTGGCGCCCCCGGGGGCTCTCAGGACCCGACATAAATCGGTTATGGCACGCCTCCGAACGCGTTCAGATTCAGATACGGAGGTATCAGCAAATGGAGTGCTTGGAGTGCTTACAAGCCTGCTGGTATGAGATAAACCAAGTGCTGTTCTACAATTTGGGATGAAGACGAAGAGGTCTTTGCCTTTAATCGTCCATTTACTATCTACTCTGTCTATTTAAATGTTCCACGCCCTCCTGAAACTTGGATAGCTTGCTGTTAGGATATTAGACTGTTACTGGAAAGGTAATTTTCAAGCAGCTGAATAGACTGCCTCGCCAATGAACATTTTCCTGAAGAGGTTTCTTATGATAACATAACGTTTTGTAATATCTGATGAGTACAAAGATTGTGGTTAGAATAATGTAAAAGTTTTCTACTTTTTGATGTAAGTTAAAATTTCAGGACAGCTGAGATCTTTTGCGTAACGGTACCATAAATTAAATCATTTTTTTGAGGAAAAATCATCCTTTTTGTAATGAAAACCCTTGAGGATATCCGAGATTTTACTGCTTCGTTAACCAAGTCGGTACATATACGATCGTCAAGTCGTGTCTCCAGAAATCGATGTTTCATACGCGGCGCGGAAGCGATATCGCGCTCATAAATCTACCGGCGTTTGACTGCGCAATGAATAAATTGTGCAGTATACGGCTATACAAGCATACAGCGTCCCAGCGCGTCCCGGCGCAAACCCAGTCGACTGTGCGTCCGTGAAGAATGGTGTTTGTAAATACGCCACCGTGGTGCGTTAAGTCTCAATTTCTTTGAATTTATTGTACGAGCCTATTTTATGGGGCTCTGTATTATGGAGATATTTTGAATGTGTTTGTATTTAGTGGTATGTGATATAATAATATGAGTATGAATTTGATGCGTACAACGAACGAGAACGACGGAACTCTCCTTTTATTTTTCAGAATTTTTGATAATCGATGTATAAAAGCATATTCTGTATACAGGGGGGTTTTTCGAGGCTATAATTATATAAAAAACCACTTGCAAACTCCTAACTATAGGACTATCACAACAAAACGACAATATTTATGTTCACCCAATAAACACACAAAGGAAAACTCTTTAAATAGTCTGCTTAATCATCTTTACCGCTGCCAGTTAGACAATTAGCTTGGAATATAACTGCAGTCTGCGACTACACTTATAAATCGCTAGGACACTGTCCGGAGCGCGTGTCCTTTATTATTTTCGTGTTCCGCCTAATTGCCTGTTGTGCCCACCTTTATCAGGAGCTGAGGTGTGGACTATGTGATAAGCGGAATAGCTTTTATATTTGGCCAACTAGGTCTTTGATTTGAGCAATTTATTTCTAAATTGAGAATTTCTTGGATGTTTGAGAAGATTCTTCTTGATTACCAGATATCTGAATAGGTGTAGTTTATTTACCTATTCATGACAACAACATGTGGAGTGGTCATGTGGTGTGTGTGAGGTATCTGTGTACAATATGTGATATGTGTGTGTTCTGTAATATGTGGATAATACCTTCCTCTAATTTATTTCACCTTTTTTCGTAACCTAAAAACCATTCCAGAATTTTATTATACGACCACTGTCGATTACAAATGACTGCTCTCTGTGTTGTTAATGTTAAACACAAGGTTGAACATTTTCAAGGGTATATCTAATTATCCTGTATTCCACATAATTCTGTCTTTTCCTTGTGGATCAGGGTAGAAGTCAAGCTGATGCCGCCATTTTCGCCTTCGTTTGTCAGTGCTTCTTTTAGCTCGTTTCTCATCTGACATGCGGCAAATGTCTGGTATTCTGGGTTTGTTTCAAAATATGCCATTTAAAAGTCGATTTCTACGATATCCATCGCGCATCATGGCTCGAATTTCAGCACCGGCACAGCCATAACTTGCACCACAACAAAACAAATTCTAACAACACACGTGTACAAATCGCGAACCAATTACTTGTATGTTGACTAATACATAGCGCGCTCAACACTGTATGCCTACATATCTCCCTATACATAACCGTCAATGTATAGCGAAATGTCTGCATAACATATTGCAATCGCTGTTTGGTAATTTCAACTCTCGTAATTCTGCGTGGGTATTGTTCAATTTAAATTAACTTTACCGTGTGGTGACAAGACAATGATATTTATATCTGCATAGATTACTTGTGAATGTTTTTTGTTTGTTCGTACTTTATGGCCGTTTCAGTAAATGGCGCGGTGGTGAAACAGAATGGAATTGTTATTATTATATTTGTTAGATAAAGCGCTGTAACTCTATTCAAGCTAAAATTAATTTATGTGTAAATATTTAATATCTTACTCAAAATCATAAACGTCAGCATTTTATTGGCAGTCATAAAGGTAATTTATAGGCGGTTAAGTTAGTGAAAGCAACTCTAAAATCACCTGAAATACATACATGCATTTTGCTTATACGTTGTCAGGTGTACAGAAACGGACATACGGTACCTTCAATCCCGAAAAAAAGTCCTGTTCCCGAGGAAAACAACAATAACGTTCTTATGATACTAGATGGCAGCACGTGCCTTTCGAATCATGATTGAATTATATTATTACAAGCAGAGTACAATTGGTTGTCAAATTCTAAATTAACGCGAACGTGGGTAAAAGCTACTGTAGAAGAGATTGCTTCAAAAATTGTTTCGTTTGACACAAATTCTTTACGCAATTTTCATAGTGAAAGGTATAGTTCGGGGGTAGCTGTTAAGGAACCCCTATTCCTTAACAGCTAGCCCGGAACTATCCCTATTCGCGCTCTTTTCAATTCCGAAAATGGCTAATTAATCGAGGTATTGTAAAGTACGCCTTATACGATATCAATCAACCCCAAATCTTTCTAATCTCTTCTATAAACGGGACAACCGTCACCAAGTAGTGTATAAGTACATAAACACACATATCCCAGCGGCGGAGACACCCGCTATTTATCTTTAACTCTTGTCAATCACTACTAGATAATCATTCTGAGTCAACAGCTTAACCGACAAATGAGAGCGGCAGAAAGTCCATTACAAACAAAAAGTGAATAAAAGCTAATAAATTAAGAAAATTAAAATGGTTCTTACGAAATAAAATGTATTTAAGACTACTGAAAATCACCGTCAGTGAGTTTCTAACAACGGTTACATCATTCAGCAAGCTTCATTGAACTGGAATAATATCAAATTGGTTCTTAGTATCCTCATCTCTCATAGCTCATGGTGTATAGTCTAATTAAACTATTCATTCATCTTGGATTGTAGTTCGGGTTTGTGGATGTACGAAGTCAACGCATCGCTTGCAGGGCTCTTTTGTTGTATTGTTAAAATCAGTATTACCGCTGCACTGTATCTGATTTTTTCAATACACTTCACGATATATTTTGCTAATTAACAGTGTCAGGGGATGCTAATAGCAATATTCGAGTGCCAAAAGATCCTTGTGGTTTTTTCTATATTGAAGCTGCTCTGAAAATAACTAAATCAAGTTTGAGACTTGTCCTTCTGAACTTATCTGTAATGTGACGGAACTAGAGAAAATATCACCTGCTGAGTGAGTGACAATCTGATTGATACAACAGTTGGTTCCCGTTTGTTTTAAGATATTTATTGAAGGCGCACGTGGTAACGGTTTATTTATTTTAAGAGACATCATCGGGAAATCGAAATAAAGTTATCAATCGATAACGTACTGTTAGTAAACGATATTTAGGTGATGCTGTAAGGTACTTTGAGTTTTAGGAAATTTTACATTGAAGAGCGTCACCCCGTCACTGAGAGTTTAGAGTCCGAACTTTACACAGACTGTTATACACAAGTATGAGTGATATTCATTGTCAGCAAGCTCAAGCATAATCATCCTTAAAGTTCCCACTGCTGGGATACATGCTTCCTCTCTAGTGAGAGGAAGTGGGTCGAAAGCCACTGCGCGTGCTCAGTGCGTTGTAAATCGTTAACAATTATGACGTTTAAATGTAATGTCAGACCGCTGATGTTCAGCATTTGTCATTTAATTTAGAATTTAATGCAATAGTTTGATTATTTATCTGTTTTGATGCTGATTATATTTTGCGAAACCTCTTGACTATGCACTGTAAAATAATATTAACATCGTCAGAAACATGACAGTAATTTGCAGTTCGGCAGTGGATAAAGTACTTCGTGTCAGATTTGGTGGCTCGCCTAGCTTCTCAGCGTGACTGCCTAATAACTACCAAATAATCACTGTCTACGCAATCTGATACAAGATAATGTGATTTTGAAATTAATGGAATGACACACTACAGGATCATAGGAATTAATATTAACAAGTGGAGTTGTCAAGGTTCCAAATTGAATGCCCAAGCCGCTTACTCCGTAAGCTTTATTACTATGAAATTTGTTTTTTTTTCTTAGGTATGTTAATGGCAAGTTGAAGACTTTCGCAGTTTTCAATCGGCTCTCTTTGATTAGTTTCTAAAAACCATTTAACTTTATAATTACACTCAGGTGAAAACACGAACACTATTGGCTATTCAGTTCAAAAATATGTTCGTGGATGAAGCTGAAGGAGAATGCAAGGATCGTACGACATTCTATAGTGTCTGTCTGCCCCCATGAGAACGCAAGTTTATGTAAGTATGTAAACGTTTATAGGAACTATCACATCTTGACTAAATAACCCCATCTCCTTGTCCGTCACTAATCTAAGCCAACATCGTCGGTTACGCAAACTGTCATCCCTGCAGTGATCGATAGCACCTCTCGTATAGACAGAGTTTATTTCCAATCGTCGTGTGTTACTTCAAATATTGACTTACGGAGAAACCTCCCCGTACTGCGGAGCCATGAGACGCGCGGAAGGGGTAGAACACCCCTCTTATGAGTAAGGAGTGCTTGCTGATGTAAGTGCTCTTTTCCGGCACTTCGAACTGTATTTGCTTGTTGGTTTTGCTTGTGCAGACAGTTTTGGCTTTTTGATACTTTCCATTACACATCTTCTTCTGTGGTATTGAGTCGTGCTGAGCTCACTCAGCAGCTCGGTAAAGAGGCGGACTGGATGGTAGTGTGGCCTGGAAAAACACTAAGGCCAAGATCTGTTAAATTTACTTAGCACTTACTTTGGTTTTGCATTATTCCATCCACTGTTGAACAACTGTACTAGTTCATATAAAGACGCAAACGTCTTTCACTAATTCAAAGCATGTTCATTAATACGTTTTTCTTCGCCGTAAAAAAATCACATCTTGGTATATTCACGAAGACACCTTGGTGGCAGCTACTATACAGGGTGTAAACAGACTCTTCACGAAGCCGTCAACCAAGCATTATGTACATCAAACTAAGTAAAATTAGTGCTGGGAAACGACTTTTTTTTTGGGTCTCAATGTAACGCACTCAAAACATTGTGCTGATGGATGGATTGAATAGTAAGGGGATCCTGGAGGTGTTTAAAGTAAAAATTTTACATTAAAAACATGTATTAAAAAAAAAAACTTGTGAAAAAGTTGGAACTTTGACCACCAATCCGTAACTAGAAGGTTCCCAGGTATGGTCTAGAACAAAAAAATGATCGCAATGAAGGGGAGAACAAGTGCCGTTCGGCTTCGTTAAGAGTCTGTTTACACCCTTTATTGGCAACACTTTTCATGCACACCAAGCGTGGGTTTTTTGTGTCACCTTTTACAGGAAATAACGTTTCACCCTTTTGTACTGTGGTTCGTAACTGAAGTAGCATGTGCTCAACGCAATCTTTACATGCAGTTGGCGCGGCGATTCCATGTCCTGTGGATATTATCTTCATGACAAGTTTGGAACCCTCAGTTTGCTCCACCAAAAAGACCGCGGGGCATTGTTTGCAAGTTAAACAAACAAAGTCACCCCCTCAATGACTAATTTCTAATTTTCTTCTCCAAATTAAAATGTTTAAAAACCAATTCCAGTTTCCTTAGTGCCTGCGGTTTAATTATTGTCTCTCTAAATAAATTCCTTGGAACGTTTTAGTAAAAAATACATATTTCAGGGAAAGTAATTTGTGTGCCGCCTGTGCTCCCAAGTTTTTGTAATATAAAATATAATCCTTATCTGAAGGATTTCTTCAAAGAAGAACCTGACTTAATACCAGCGGGGTTCGTCTGATTGGGTATTAAAATACTGCCGTGAAAATAAGGTGACGTGAGCTTGTTTGCATACTATGTTGTAATACATATGCATTTCGGATCATGCGACTTCGGATTTCTTCTTCTTTTGCCTGATAATCAATAACTACCAGTTTCAGCTGTATTTTGTTAGCCTAGCAGCTGACCCCAACTTAGTTGGGATAGCCTTTATAAGCTAGGCAGATGAAGAGATATTAATGTCAATAATGCTTTTTTATTACAAGTCAAAGGAATTATATTGCTACTGGAGCCAACTACAAGGGAGTTGCGACCAACGCAAGCCTATTTAGAGTATAAAATAAGCAGTTCTGGAGTTCCTTGTATCAGTTTTGACAACCGTGCTAGGTATACAAATTACCTAATCTCCATTTTCACAGTCACCACTAAATACATACCAATAGTGTCGTCAAGCCGCTGGTCCAATGGCCGCATCCCAAGTGATTCTCAAGTCGGCTCGTTAGCGCGGGTATAGTGAAGTACTCGTCAACTAATAGTCGGGACTACCACCCTACGACTTACCGACACACATTGAACTATTATTTTTATGGGAAAGAAAATACTTCCGTTAGAAGTCTCAATTATTGAGATATGTGTGACATCTAGTCCACTCTTTATTGAACCCCAATCTAACAGTGGTCCTTCGAGCCGGATCAATAAAGCTCAATTTCCACCTGAACTGTGATTTTTTTTTGTAAACTACAAAAGTGAGTGGTTTAGGATCTGAGCTGGGCGATCTGCTCACGATGGGCGGGTGGGTGCAAGATCGTAAATTTTGTTATAATTGTTGCGCTTTTTTACCTAACCTACTGATACTATAGACCTATAGACCTAAGAAACAGTATAATGAACAATTACACTAACCCAGTTCTAAAACCAAATGTCAATTTATCTACACATGCCTTCCACTTAAAGAGCAGTTTACTAAAACGTTCCTTAGAGAAACATCTCCCTTACCATGTTATTATTACAAACGCAACGTCTTGTTCCGGGATGTCGCGAAAATTAAAAAATAACACCGCTGTTTATTTTCGCGCAGAATATAATAACGATGAAGTGGGAAACATGGTTACTTAATGTTCACGTAGGAGTACCTACTTATTATGAAGTATACATACACACAGAACACAGAATAGTACATATAGAACTAGTGTACATGTAGAATATTATGGTTAGTTGTTAATAATTGACTTAATAAATACCTTAAATTCATTCACTGAAAGTCAACACACAATCTAAACACTGACGCACACAGAGTACCTTTTAAAACCAAAATAACTACAAAACAAAGTTTTATAGCAATTCATCCCTTATAGGGGTAAATAGGGGATGAAAGTATGTAGTTGTAGTACGCGTAGTAGTAGTAGGACGCGTGCCATATTTGGTGATGCGAAATTGTATCCGGCTTATCGCTTCAGATCATGTTATTTGCATTACGCAACTACAACTAATAGGGCTGCGGGACTGTTCGAAAGAGATACCGCGGCCCTGGAACACAAAGGGCAAGGAAGGAACATGGATGGGTTTTAGTCAGTACAAGTCTGATACTCCCTTCCGCTCTGCCTAGAGCGGGAGAAGTCATTAATTGATGATTTCCATCCGAAAAAAAAAATATGTGAGGATAATAGTCGGCTCGAGTAATTGAAATCAAATTGTAACGTTTCTTGTTTTAATTTTATTTTATATTCAGCCTTACATTTTCTTATTCAATCTAGGAATCGGAGCTCTCTCTTTGGTAGTCAATAATTGAACTTTAATCAAGAAAAACCTAAATCCAACCTTTGACGGAAAAAACAATTGAGAATTTCTGTCTTTGACCGTTCGGCAGGCGTACTTACATGAAACGCCACGAATATTGTCGAAGCCCCATCGTTTTAGCCGACTAGTTGGCCAGTTAGTCCGCCTTTTTGCAACCGACTAGTTGGCCAGTCGGCTAGTCAGCCGAAGTCATAGTCGGCTCATCTCTACTTACAACTGTATATTTGAAGAAGAACTCACAGTTATACCATCTCTATAATAAGTTCCCATTCGAGGGAAAAACGACGAAGTCGTATTTCCAAAGCAATTTGCATCATAATTTCAAATCCTTACTGCGCGCATGTAGCAAATATAAAGCACTAAATTCAGGTGTTTGACCGTGGAAGGGCCCATATCTGTCCGTATGTATTTATAGGTACATAACAGTTAATTATTTAGCGTTGTCCGTGGTCGGCGGTGTCGCAGTAATTAGTGCGGCGGGGATGCGCAGGCGTTGATGTATCGCTGGGGGGACCATCATGTCAGGGGCGATCAGGATTGAGGACTGTAACTATAGGTTTACATGTAGTAGAGTTGGGACGAATTGATAAGGGGTTCACAAACCAAGAGAATTAGTTAAGTTACGAAGAAGAAGTGGTAGAACAGAGTCCCCAGTAATACATCTGTCTGAAAACTTATTTCAGCTCTTGAAACCATTTTGTCATGTTTAGAACATAACATAGAGTAAGGTTCCTTTTTTAAATTAAAGAAGCGTCTCCTGTAATTTTATATGTCTATTGGTAGTTTATAAAGGTTGAGATGGAAGATTTATCAATTATTTATTAACTGAAACAGAACCAAACATTGATCTCGTTTTCACAAACAGGCTAATGGAACGTTTTGTACCATGTTGTCGTAATAGTCTACCAAAGTACCCATAACAATCCACTCTTTGGATTTAAAGTTTTAAAGTAAACATTGATATTACGAACACGGAGAAACACTTAGGATAACTGTCTAGAAAGTTAAATCAAGTTGCGACCAGCTCGGAGAGAATCGAGTAAGTATTGAGAGGGGCGGGGCGGCATGATTGATGTCATGGGGGGGTTCGTGCAATTGTATATCGAACGATATGTTGTACTCATATGTGTGTAGGTACGTATAGGACGAACACACACACAGGAAACAGCAGACACTGCAGTTCCAAAATGCGTTAGTCTGGATTCTGAGAACAGAATTGTTGGAGTAATTAATAAGCCAGTTTACATTTTCTGAACTGCAGTGCAACAAAACTGTTTGTTGCAAAGTTAGACAATTAGATATCTTTTTTTAATGGTCATAAACGGCCTATGTAATAGTTTGAGTCAATAGTAACCATAATGCATTATATGGCATGGGTGCGTCATGAGATGACGACTAACAGATAAGTATGAAAGAAGAAATGCTGCGCCGTGTATGTATGAATGCTGCATATATACATGTATGAATTAGGATAAAGGTAGGAGAATGATGCTGAATGATATTATTATTATATGGTATGTTAATTTTATAATGAGACATGTGACTTCTACCAATCCGCACTGGGCCCGTGTGGTGGATTATAGCCTATTCCCTCTCATAGAGAGGAGGCCTGTGTCCCAGCAGTGGGAACATTATGGGCTGATGATGATGATGATGATGTTAATTTACGTCTTGAATTCCACATTAGACTTTTGCTTCAAATATTTTATTTTATCCTGAAGACATGAAAATCATTGCCACAATATTGTTAATAAAAGCAGTGCATACCTTAACATACGAGCGTGTGCTTATTGTCCGCGGTGCGTGGGCGCATGTAACCACCTCCACATCGCCGCCCGCTGACTCTTAATAATGACCCACTGAAATGGAGATCACCTTCTCACTAACCAGAGAAGGCAGAAGAACTAGGACTGTCTCCTGTCGAGGTTGAGTTGTTGTAGCTCAACCATACATCACAGACTCAACATACAACGATGTATCGTTGACAACAGAGTCTACATGTATGTAGGCTCTGTTGTTACTGCTCGATAGCTAATGAACATAGAAGAACTAAGATCAACTTCTGTCGGGTTCTTGAACTCCGTAACATACATACGTATGATTGAGAAACTCGGTGGCCGAAGCATGTGTGCCGTCATTCAGAAACTTGGGAGTCGCGTGATCATCCATTACGGCAAGTCAATATTTGATAAAAATGTTATGCGAAGAGTTAGCAACCGCTAAAAGTTTAATACTACCATTTAGACCTGCTCTACAGCTGAATGATTGTGGTGTGGCCCCAAGAAAACTTTAATTAATCTGCTATTGTACTCTCCTTCATAGTCTTCTACCATATTTTTAAGAATACAGTAACCATTCATAGACGTTAGTGATTCGGACAGAAAACATTGATTGACATTAAAGTCGTTTAGTTCTCAAAACAACTTGGGCGAAACAGGTTTAATTGTACCTACCATGCAAAGTGAAGCCATCGTCACCGCTCCAAATAAAACGCCTTAGGGGGTTCTCACACTGCCCCGCATGATGCAGCGTAGCGCGTGGATACGTGTTCTTCCGTTGCTTGTAAGTATCTCCGTTTGTATGGAAAACACGCACAGTCTAACACACAGAAAATGCATCCACGCGCGTTCATGCGGATCACGCGCATACACGCGGAGAAACATGCACCCCCGCGCGTAGGTGCGGGGCGAGACGCAAGGTATGGCACACCGAATCCCGCAGTGCCGCGCGTGATTTTGAATGGGCGTGACGTGTGTGTTTGAAAATGGATCTCGACTTTTTCCTCCTTCAGTAGTCGACCAATTTAAAAGATATTTTATAAACTGAATAAGGAGGATATATACTGTGTCCCTATGTTTTCGTTTTTCATTAATAAGTGCCAAATTTGTACACTAGGCCTCGGTTGACAGGCGATCTAAGGCGATTTTCACACTGCCCCGCATCATGCATGATGTTACCCAAAGCTTCTCTTCTGGCGTAATACAAAGACGAAAATTTGTATCTCTTCCACTAATACCTGTTCGAATTTTGCTGAGCAAATAATCAAAAGATGTTGTTGACATACGCGTGTAGTGAAGAATTTCTCTTCATATTTTCTAAGGTCCCAATAATTTTGAACAAATGACCCATTTAAAGATCTTGTTTGTAAATAAGGTTGTACCCAGTATCTTCTATAGGCACGATTTCTTTTAATTTGACCGTACAAAAACCAAACAGTTAGTATAACGGCAGCGTCCTGAATGAGTTCCACACTATTAACCATTTTTATCAAAACTATCGTGATGCTCAGTACTGCACGACCACCACAGAGAACGGCGAATAAATGAGAGCCGCCGTGCGTGAATCTACAAAACGCATCTACGCGCGTGAGTGCGCAAAAAACCCGCACGATGATGCAGATCTGCACTCCCGCAGGAACGCGCGTAGGTGCGTCGACACGCAATATGCAGCATGATGCGGGGCAGTGTGTAAATCGCCTTATCCGGCAAACTGTGCGCGTGCGCGTTGCATTTGTTTCGTGAAGGGATTTATGTGCGTGCAATTGTTCGCGGCCTCTGCGTAGGCGCGTGTCAAGTGCGTCGCCGCCCAGTCGACTGCCTCACTGCCTGACCTGAGAACATCACTTGTGGTTTCGATTTAATAATATTGCACCTCGTGAATTTCAATAGATTGTTAATTTCTACCGACATAAACTCACCACTTTCTCCAATGGGGGTAGGAAGAAATCACAGAACTTGCTACGATCTTTACATACTCCTTTGCCTCGTCCACGTGCAAAACGTCTTTT
The DNA here is from genome assembly GCA_950005105.1 of Lycophotia porphyrea. Lineage (NCBI taxonomy): Eukaryota > Metazoa > Arthropoda > Insecta > Lepidoptera > Noctuidae > Lycophotia > Lycophotia porphyrea. Next base: position 493,724 of record OX465387.1, on the reverse strand, counting down.
GTGTTTAATATAAACTAGTAACAATTTAAATCCTTTTCTTTTTACTTACAACGTGCAACAGCGCGTTAGTAGATTGACAGACAGCGTGTCGCCTCCGCGCGACCTCTTACATTAGCTACCCGCCTGGTACTTAGGTTCCCGGGAAATAAAACAGCTGACTTTATTGACCTTTTACCCAATGAATTTAGGAAACAATACTTTCTCCGAGAAAATGTTGCTGCGTTGATTGACAATGGAAAATCGGTATATTTTTTTTTATAATTTTTTACATTATCTAATTTATACTAAGTAACATTTCTTCGTATTTCTCAATAATTAGTTCTAATGAGTGGACATGGTCTATAGTTGAATACGTACCTCTAAACCCTGCTTGCTCCACTGGCTGGTGTTCCTCGGTGTATTTCGCAAGGCGTTTCTCGAGACATGAAGCAAACAGCTTGTAGAGACTAGATTGTAGGCTGATTGGTCGATAGTTACTTATGTCGGTAGGGTTTCCTTTCTTGTAGAGCAGCACTATATCTGATTTCGCCCATTCTGTAGGAATTTTTCTGTCGTCTAGTATTTTATTAAACAGCCACCCTGTTTAATAAAATACTAGACGGGTTAAAGGGTGTACTAAGCGATATTTTCCCGTTAAAATGGCTTCGTTTGATATGCCGTCTGGTACGTTGCTTTTTTTATTATTAACATTATCTTATCACGCCCGTATTCCATAAAGGGGTAAGTTGACGTGGCACCGACATTTTTCGCTTAAGTTTAATTAGCCAACCTATTATAGCAATCAACCTGGCACAAACCCAGACTCGACTCTTGTCACTACAGAGGAATTCCTTCCCAAAAAACTAAACTTAACAACGCTTTGCCCGACCTGGGAATAGAATGTAACACCTCATGTTTAGAAGTAGCACTAACCAAGCAGTTTTACTAAGTTATACCTAAAATAAAAGTTGCCGGCGCGCCCAACAGCCACTTATTTGTTTATCCACTTTGTACCGCGAGGCCTGAAAGTCCTGAAACTAACATTTGTTTGTAACATTTTCATTTCAAACTTGTGGAGGGAAGTTTATTTACAAGTTGTGTGTACTAACTTAGTTAGTGTTCCAAGGTAGGGAACGATTACTTTCTGAATAACTTTACGTGTTACTAAGTGGTTACGTTAGTAGGAGGTGTGTTGAGGGTGGTGTAAACCAAATTAATTTTAAAACTTTATTTTGGTTTTCGAATAAAGGTTAAGAACTTATAAACAGAAATTAAGAAAATCTGTTTTTTTGCGCCTATGAAGATGTTTCCAATAAAAATAAACGTAATTAAGTAACGTTATGGAATCAGGCATTACTTTACGAAAATTCACTACATTATAATGTTCCACAATATTGTTTTCTTTTTTTTTACACTTAAGTAAAACTTTGACAATGTTTTACACATTTCATGTCGCAAACCAGTTTTCCTAGTCCTCTTCACATAAAACACACATCACGAAGATACTCCAGTTTCCCTCGCACCAGCCATCAAACATAAGGCAATATCAATAAAACAAATCACAAAGCCCTGTAGGGACCAAACAAACGGCTCGCCACACAACGAGATCGGCAAATTTACACTGCACTCACGCGGCAACACTAACTATTTCACTCATATACAACCGCCAGTCTGTCTCTACGTTTACGTTTACAAAATCCTCTCACAACTCACTCTTAACACAATGGAATAGAATTTAAACTCCTGTCGCAAGCTTCTCAAAAATGGAACCAATTAATGTGGTATTTTTGAGTTCCACTCTTGCAAGTTTACTCTTAAAGGCTGTCAAAGGATTATGGGCTTTGTTTATATAGCTATAATGATCCTTTCGAGTGTGCCGCGTGGGCGGGACCCGAAATCGTATGCAAATGTTAGGTTCTTGGTTTTTTTCTTTGAATAATTTAACACGGTTTGTCGCTTCTGCTGTTGCTTTGATTTTTGTGGTTCAATTACCTTTAGCGAGACGGTTTAACTTTGCCGTTTAGAAGTTACTTTACACAATGAAGGTTAATTTATTTATGAATGCTGTACCTAATTGTTCTAACTGGGACCCTGCAGGGGCAATGATGATTTTGTGCACTCTTCTTTGGTCATGAAATATCAAACTCCTTTTCCAATAGGTACTGAAATCGTTTAAAATTGCGTTTAATGCATGCAATTCTTGTACTAAAGAGACATCAATAGAGTGGGTCAAGGACTTCTTCTTGTCAATCTCTTGTCTTAGCAAGTAAAGCATTATTTTTGGAAACGATCAACAATGTGCAATTTTATAACATTTGAAATAAAGGCAAATATTAGTGGAATCTCCAGGACGTCCAGCTAGGACCTACACTGACCTGGACCTGGTTATGTTCTTCAGAAAGGTCAGGTGCATAGTACTCACAACCGGCGTGCCGAATGACCATGTGTGAACTTGGACGAAGTAAAAGTACTGTGTTGGGATCGTAGCAGTTGGCATTCATTCTGTAGTTTCTGCCTACCCCCATGAGAAAAAAGCGCAAGTTTATAAATAAAATGGAATGCATTTGTGGTAAGACGTAATGCAGCAGTACGATGTGCCCCCGCACACCAATACGCCTGACAGTACGCACTACGCGGCGCTGTCAAACTGATTGTGTTATACGAGCCACTTCCGCAGCCACTGCTGTAATAACACTGTTGTGAAATGTTAGTAATGGGGATTTTCTCTCTTTTACAAGTAAGCTGTTATGTCACGAAAGTGAAGCTGGTTACTAGAACGAAATGTTAAAGCCGGAGAAATGAGCATCGCTGTGATATTTTTGACGGCGTAGGTAAGACTGAGGTAGGTAAGTAATATAAAAAAATTAAATAAACATGCGTTTAGTTTGGCTCACACAGGTCTATTGAAAATTAAATTTACTTTGAAGCGGATTTTACCAGTTAAGAGTTACACGGCGTTCAAAAGCGGTCAGTGTCTTAATTGCTATGGAATATTGTCATTTTGCCATGACAGCTGTTGAACGTTGCGCGATATCCTCATCGCATTCAGTTTCATAGATAAAATTCCAACAGACAGTTTAATCTTCAATGAACAGACCGAACTCTCATATTGACTAAGATACAGAACATTGCCTCCCAGGTGCCAGCACAACCATATTCAAGAAAATCAGAACAACTGTCGTACTCCCCGATAATAGCTTGACTGACCAACGATCATAAGTTAACTCCATAATCCTAAGTTGCAGAGTATATTGGGTTAATAACAATATGGTACATAACATGCTGAATTTGGTTATATTTGGCATACACCCAAAATAAGCATAGTTAGTCTAGTTATAGGAATGTTTATTGACAACATCATACACAAATTGCACACAATTAGTTACATTCCAAACATTCATAGAATATAATAATGCTTGGGATGAACTACATATATATATATATAAGACATTGATTGAACATGACATGAAACCACGTTCAATGTCAGAAATAGCGAAACTATCATTTGTAGGAAATTGATTGAAAGGACAACGAGGCCTTAACTTTATTATTTAGAAAACATGACAACTGACTGACAGATGTGTTGCCACAAAAATGAAAATTTCAAAATAAAATATTAAATTTTAATTATTTATATTTAAAGTATTTAAGTTGTACAGATATCGTAGTGTTAAATTACAATAGAACATTAACATACAATCACGCCTATTTCCCAAAGGGATAGGCAGAAACTTCAGAACAAAAAATCAGCTAAGACCACTCTTCTCCTCGTCCACGTTCATAAATCTGACCTGTCTGAAGAACATCCGAAAGTGCGTGCAGCCGGGCTGTTTAATTTGACGCTGAGCACACGACGCGCGACACTTGGCTCCTTGGCTCCTGATCACCTGCAGCTGTTGCCGGGGCTGCGCCGCAATGTTTTCATTGGCGGCGCGCCCTGGACCCTCAACGCGACTACGCCACTGCCACCTTGTGTTTTATTTGATTTTGTGTCCAAATTGTACAGTCTGAGTGTTTTAAAATTAATTTAGTTTAATATATTTATTTTGTTTAGTCTTTATTTTAAGTGTTTAGCTTTATGTATAGTAGCAGCAGCGATGTGGTGGAGTCTGAATGTGCTAGTTCGGAAAGTACATAAAGTAAAAAAAGCACCAACTTCAGACCTTGTTTTAACACCCTCACCTATATATAGCACAGGCAATATTATCCTCTATTGACCCACTTTGGAAAACCCTTTCGAAATTCAAAAACTCCGTTCCTGTACTAAAGCGAGTTCCCCGAGGCGCTAGGCTTGTAGCACAAAACTTTAGCATGTTGCGTGCGCCTTGCCGTCAGGGAGATCTCGCTGCTGGGAATAACTGCTCACCTTCCCTTACCGTACTACCTACCCTTTCTTCATGTGCAAAACATGCGTTGATACTCTTGCACCAACCCATCTTACAAGCTCATCGTGCTGTGCTGGCGCTACCGCTGCGACTGCAGAGAACCTAGAGCTAAAGAGCAAAAGTTACCTTCGTCGTAACTATATTTTAGAGCCGTTTGGAGTTGAAACTCTGGGGCCGTGGGGTCCGAGTGCTCATAGCCTATTTAAGGAAATTTCGAAACGCCTAGTTGACCCTTCCCGTGACCCAAGGACTGGCTTTTACCTTGGCCAGAGGCTAAGTGTTGCCATACAACGTGGCAACGCTGCCAGTCTCTTGGGCACATTACCAGCTGACAGCGTTGAGGAGGAGTTTTTCGACGCCCTTTTATAGTTTGTTGTTAGTTTATTTAATAGTTATTAATTATTAATGTATACTATAGTTAGTTTATCCATAATGAAAAAAAAAAAATTAAGAAAACGCCTCGCTCATAAGCCTCATTATAAAACATATTTTCTTAACTTGGGTATGGAACACTTATCCTCATACTCGGCAATTCCACTGTTTTCTACAAAACCATCATACGAAACTCATAGACAGGTATTTGTAGAACATGCAATTAATTAAATCAAGACTTGTAATTCCAACTAAGGACACTTGTCACAATTAAACATCATTGTTAATGCCTTACGATTACCACTAAAATCACAGTAACAAGTGCTGCACTACAGTAACAAGTTAACAACCAAATCCCTGATACTGCGCGCTAATGAGAACCGACCTACTTACTAACACTTCAATAAAACTTAATGCACTCGATATTTGATAACTAAGGTCCGACTACAATTACATAAGTCGATTAAGTTAGGAGCGACAAGCGGGTATAGCAGTTCAGCTCGACATAAATACGTATAACTGACCGCCAGGTTGGTCTGGTCATCTGGTGGTCGCCAGCGCTGCTGCTGATTCCCAAGGTACCTGTATTAATTTTGACGCTTCCTTCCTTCCTGGCGAAGGGCAGTCGTTTTGCGAGACCGTCTTTTGTAAATTATGGCGTTCAAAAGTGCTGATTATTAGCCTTATTTGAATAAATGACTTTTCATTTTAATTGAGTACTCGATATGATTTCTGATCTTTTCAAATTATTCAAGTTGTAACGCAGTCTTGTGTCCTGTGTCTCCTCATTTATGTAGAAATTCTAAACTTCTATAACTGCTTTTCATATCACTTTGGAATTAATCCTGTCATAAGGCGTTGCTTAGGTATACAAAAACACAACACTGCCGAAACTTTACAGAAAGTACAACATACAAAACAAACAATAAAATTAGGCCACAATATTCAACCCAATAATTTTACATTTCCCCGCTTATAACATCAGCCAACGTTTGTATAGTGTTGATAACACTTTCCCCTCTGCAATAACACGCGAAAGGGTAAAAACAAAACTCCACTTATTCAATTTTCCTCCCCTTGTACCACCACGGAGTAATAAAGCTGGTGTCCCACTATAAATGGAGTATCATGTTGAAATGTCGATGCAAACAGTCATTACGTGATGTTGAATGGACACTTCTGTACGACACTCTCTAACAATTGCTGGAATTGATTTAGGAGATGAAGCTAGTCATTTTCAGATTGAATGTTTAAGACGCGGAATATTCAAGGCAAAATCAGGTAAGAATATGTCACGTTTTGGGTGAGCAGTTTAGGAGCAGTTGTTGCCGACTCGAAACAGCCGCAACTTACGTGTTGTTGCAGGTTCAACCCCTAGAACTGTAGGTTTGAAACCGGCATGTCCTAATATTAACTGAGAAAAAACCTGTGGCAGCAAAGGGCACACTAAAGGCTGATTACGGTTATTATGGTTTATGGGCAGCAAATGTGATACGATGCCATTTTTTTAAATTTGTGACAAAATATCTATACCTTTGCATTTGTAACTCTCATAGGACAAACACTTTACAAAAATTAAGTTTTATTTAGAATCAGTTAGAAGCCACTAGTTTGTTGTAATCGTCAATCTTTTGTAGAGCATTGCATTTAACTCACTTTTAAAAGTAATGGTTCCATTATTTATCATTTATGGCGCGAAAACGACAGAAATTGTATCGTATTATTGTCGCGATTGAAAGTAACAGTAACGTGTCGAGTTTATTACTTAGCCAGAGTTACGCTAAGCCCGTTAAGCTGTTGAATCATTTAGAAAAGGTAATAAATAACAGTAATGCCTGTGGGTATAGTCACAGTTTATCAAAGACGGAATTAAGATGTGAGCCAGCTAACAACATTTTCTTTTGTTTTGTTATCACATCAAGCATGGAGGACAAAGGCCTGTCAGGGTTTATCATTTTTCTATTTATTCCTCTGTCAGCTGCCGTTAAACTTCACCTGGTCTCCAACCCTCTGGTGGTGAGCCATCCAATGCACTTATCGACCGAAAAGACATTGAATGAGCATCATTAAACATCATGACTGAACTAAAAACTGAGCACTACGGTACTGAATATCTCAAATTCTCAATAGATTTTCATCTTAGCGTTAACCCAGATTTGGCCCATCAATGCCTCATATAGATTGACACCTTGCCTTTGTGCTGGCCTGTCGCAAAACTACGCACAATACGACGACATTCCGGCTCTATTTATATTGTCACTCAACGAGATTACACAACAGCATCAAGCCAATCAAAGTAGCACGTATCTCTGTTATACTGGCACAGAGGTACTAGGATATTAGGAACGCCAGAAGGTAGACTACGCACAGTGATGTTCAACCATCAAATAACTATTAATCGAATAAAGTAGGAAAAGTTACGTAAGACTAGTTTTCACAATTAATTTGCAGCAACGTTACTTGCCGTGAGGCACTTAACCACTAATGCAACGACGTTAATATAACTGACCTAAAATAAATCGACACCCCGCTCTAGTACACTTAGAGCAGGGTGTCGATTTTTTTATTACCTTGCCATTTATGAAACTAGAGAATTTCCTTTAGTTTGAATAAGCAATACTTACTCTCACTTGGACAAGAGTTGCGTTGGTAAGCTATAAGTCATCGAGTAGTCACGCACACAGGTTGGTCAAAGTAAGAGAAACCTGCGTAGATACATAATACATGAGTGATGGAGTGCAAATGTGCTGCTGTTCTATGTACTATGGGATACTTACTAGCGATATTAAGTATCCCACAGTTGTTACAGAAATTGATGGACGATACTTATAGTGCAAAAGTTTTTGTCAAATTCCATCGATACGCTAAGAAGTACTTACGCTCTGGAATGCGCTACCCCTTAGCATTCAAAAAGCTGAAAGCAAATTGGCTTTCAAAAGGGCAGTTTGGAAGTTCTATTTAAAGTCAGACTGAATTGCTTACTATCTAGCACTAGAGTCATAGTAATTATTATAAGGTGTATCGTATCTCGGACTATTTGTATGTATTATAATATATATTAGTTTATTATATCTTTATTTATATATATTAGTATGTACCCGTTTATGTGTATCACTACAATTTAGCAAAATGGCAATTTCCTTATTTATTGTTTTTGTACTCTACCACAATGCTGTTCTATTTAACCCAAAGGATGACTGGTAGAGAATGCCTTGTGGCATTAAGTCCATCTATGTACCACACTTGTACATGAAGTTTAAATAAATAAGCAGTACTTTAACAGTGTTAGTATTTTAACTAAGGTAAAGATTGTTAGTGCATGTGACCCTTCTGCTCCCGTGTACTTGGTGGCACACGTGTGCATGCTACACGTTACACGTTTCGCCGTGTGTCTCTTTGTTCAGCACTCATTGTCGGCGAGGCATTCAGTGCTGATCATATCGAGGCCAATATTGTTGGCTGCCACTGACTGCTGTTAATTCGTTATTACCTACTGTGAGGTGTCGTGTTACTTGCTGCGTAGAACATTCAACTTTGTATGAGAAACTGAGTTATGTACGTACTGTATAGCTAATATTTTAAAGAAAGACTATGCTGGAAGGAGATATATATCTAAGTCTTACATGATTACCCATTCAAATTCTAAAATTTATACATGCATCGCGAAAGTCAAGGACTACGCAAGGTGTTCAGTTAAACTACATGAACAAAACGACTGAATTAATGACATGGTACAGCTACAAGTTTATCACAAAAAAGGCCTCAAAATACAAACCTCTTGCCTCTGATATTTTAATGACAGACAATCAATCGCGCAAATTCGCACAAGACACTGACAATTTCCAATTCGTGACGGAAACGTGTTCGAAAGCCGAGTAAGTCACGACACAAGTCGATGATAGCCGAACAAGTGAGCTAAGATAAAAACCCTTCATTACTACTGCACTCTTCGAATGTGAGCGAGAAAGACCTTTACCACAAAACAGATAAGTGCAGTAGGTTGCTTGATACATCACACACACGAACATAGACACTACCGTCCTACAAGTGAGCGCTTGCAACTGAGATTTGTTTGACATTAAATAGTTTCAGATAGCTTAGCTTGCAGTCATCATGCGCGATTAAAACGCTGTCAATGTCAAATTGTTTTTGTTTATTTCGGATGGGAAACCTTTAACCCTTCCGTGTTCCTAACTTACCCTTTGTATTCCAGCGCCGCGGTATTTCTATCGCGTCTTTTTTTCCAGAGGCTAGATGATTGATTGCGCCTGTTTTTCCAGATTCTATGGAGTTAACCTTCTGCATCTATTTATTCTAGGCCTTTACAGTTTTGTTGCGTATTGACATTTCAAAGGTTATTGCGTAGGAGTATCGAAATTCATTATTTCTTCGTAGAAAGGTATGTTATTGTATACTGTAGAATGGCGGAGACATTTAATGAAATTAAAGCTATTGTAGTTGTTTCAGCAACAATGAGGATATCTTGGCATTAAATGTTACTGTATTCCCAGCATTAAGATAGGATAGAATTTATTTGCTAACGCTAGGAATACCGAATACGTTAGGAGATAAGACTATTATTAATATTCATATCGAATGGTTCTTAACACAGACTTGTTATCTTGCGTAGATTTTAGGGCACATTTCTATTCGAAATGCTATTGATTCTCAAATTATATTTTGCCATTAGAAGTAAATTGATAAGTTTTATTTACGGTTATTTCTTTGATACGGTACATTATACTCTTACTAATCTTATATCAGCTATAAGATTACTTAACGCGATGTCTGTGATAGAAAAAGGTATAGAAATCAGAAACATAATGTACAAACAGTATGTAATAAGTGTTATTATCATCGCCGGTCTCACGTTAGATTTAGTGAGATATTAGGAATACAAAGAGGTAATAGAAGCACTGTCAATCGACACATTTCAGATAATAGGCGCGAGTATAGTTTGGTTAATGAAACAGATGAGACTTATGAGGGAGATAATGAGGAACATTCTTCAATGATTATGTCTGTAGATGAAAATAGGGGTCTTTCCGTTGGTGAGCAAGAAACTTAAGACAAAGGTAACTTTATGATTATGTTCGATTTGATTCTAGAACGAACATAATTAACTAACGTTGAATACTCCATCTGTCTAACTTATTTCGTTTAAGTCAGAATCACCTTCTAGTCGAAGAGGATGCATCTTTCTACCCTGTGTGTGTAGGTAATGTTGTGTGGCAATTTAGTACTTCCATCTTCATGAAAAAGTAATAGAGAAGAAAGCCAAATCCCCAAAAATACAAACAACACTTCAACCAAAACATAAATTACCCCCATTTGCCAATTCATTCGGTTACGGCAAAAACTGACAACAACAGTTCTATAAACAACTCAGCACGACCATACATTTGCATTAACGCAATATTTACTCTGGCCATTCATTAAGTCCTGGTACGTTCTAAGACATCTCGGAGACAAAGGATGAGATGTCTAGACGCACCCACACATGCGTCCAACGATTTATTGCTAATGGACAGAGTCCATTACAAAAATAGTGGAGTAAACTGTCGACGGGTTTCCGGGAACCATCCGTGGAGGAAGTCCACTATTGTGGAGATTGTGTTCGTCTGGCATACTAGCTTAATGACCGACACAATTGGGTTTAACTGCTTGGTTCTAGTGATGAAATTCGTCTGTTATGGAAAGATTGCACTTATGATTATGTGGGCGTACATATTCTGTTTAGACATAAGGACTTCCGCATTTACGTTCCATGTACTTACGTAGTCATCTTTTCATTTCTGGGGTCAACAATGTTGGCCTTTAAAATCAATTCTTGTCTATGTTCAACATTAGAAATGTACGCAATATTACCTGTAACAAATCCGTTGACTATAATTATCACGTCGTTGCGAATCTTCACCAAAGCCCGATAATGTTGCTGTGAGGTCATGTGACTTAGGCAAAGCTATACTACAGGTCTTCTTAGTTATCTAACATGCAGGTTAATAGCAGAGTGGACCTGTTAGAATGTAGTTATGAAGTACTAAAACTTTACGATTCTGCGTCAAGAGTTATGTATTGAATTTATAGAAAACAAGAAGCAATATTCAGATAGATCTTTTGATTTGTAGGAAACGTAGTAAAATTAGCATCAAGCCGACAGCTTCAATATGTAACCAACACGGAACAAGGCGGCTCGTGAACAGGAAGCAAGCTGATACAAAATGTATGGAGTGAGCCACAGCGACAGTTGTACCGATACCGAGACCGATACCGATATCATAATCGAATGTATGCCTGCGCTCCGCTGACAGTTGTGGGAAATTATAACAGGGAGAAGTGAAGGCACGGCTGTATTGTGTAACGTGCTATTTATGAGGTTTGATACTGAATTGACGCGATATAATGAAATGACTGGATTAACTGGCTTAAAATACGAGTACAGGACGACAGTGGAGGTCAGACAGGCAGTCGCTCCACGTAAAATACTGGTATTCAGCTGCATCCGGTTAGACTGGAAGCTGACCCCAACACAGTTGGGAAAAGGCTAGGCAGATGATGATGAACATGTACTGCAAATAAGCTATCTGCATAATTTGAGAGGGTTTGAAGAAGACATTATAGTCATAATAAATATCACTCATGTGTTCCCCATAAGATTTGGCAGAGTGGTTCTCGGATAGTTAATTACCTCTCAATCCCCAAACATTTTCTTCGATACACCTCTAGCTTCCTCTTATAATATAAAACCCTCTTGCACACGTAATAACAGTACATAATACATGGCAGTATATTTACAAGTACATCCCATTCACCCCCTAAACGAGTTTCCGTGGAGTCGGCCATAACTCAACACCCTTTCACGATAATTTAATCCGTTGGTAATTCGGGCCCTTTTGTCAGATATTCTCGCGTACACAGTGCAGGATGAACTAGATATTGGTCTAATGGAAGTGGCAATAGCAATCTAGGAAATAGACGTCATTGATGGTTATAAACGTGGATTGTGAAACATATTGCTTTTTATAGACATAACATCATATACATAACCTCTTGCCTGTAATCCCAGAAGGGTTAAGCAGAGGTGTATCTATCTGTACACCCACATTTCGCCAGTTATGTTAAGGTACCATATAACAGGGGCGAGCCTATTTCCCTGTACCGGGCACATATCCACACTACGTGTTTAGCTGGCGTGATTGATTTAATCATTACAGGTAAACATCATCGTTATCATTCTCCTGCCTTTATTTATCAATCCATTTCGTGGTCGACGCAGTACCTATGTATTTTTTCCATATTTTTCTATTAGTCGTCATCCATAGCTACATCTTTCACCTTAAAACTTTTCTCATGAAATTTCCCTCATTCCGCTTCGCATATCATCCCATGACACATTAGCACATAACTTTCTAGTCACCGTGCCATTTGTATGTTAACAAAACATCTCTTCCAGCCTCCGTTCATCCCCGTGTACAGAGCGTGAGGATGCTCCACCGGTCGTCCGCTCGGACGTCCGGGAGTCAGCCGGCGCTCCGGTAGTCGCCCGTTAGAACGGTCGCACCCGAATTATTGGAGCCGTGCAACCTACACTCATTGTCGTTGCGTCCGCACTGCGATACAGATATGTAGCAGAGAGAGCAGAAGAACCATTGTTTTAACAATAGAGCTTAACACCATATCTTTCTAACTATCCTTTTTTCTCTTCTGCCAGAATCTAACTAGGTATTATCAAATGCTTCTGAAAAAAAAATATGCAGGATTGGATGCAAAATTTGTACATTCAGGTCAGAGAAATTTTGAAAATATGCAGTACTTTTTAGCAGGTCTAGGTCATCATTATAGAAACTTCTTTATCATAAATGTTTATTGTTCAGTTATTGTATTAACACTTCATTTATTTATCACACCGTTTACAATAAGTGTCTGGTTCGACGGAGTTCGGTCTTCGGGTTTCCCCTCACCCCTATAATGAGATACCGAGCACCTTTTCTCAGCCATAATCTAATAACGTGAAAATGTCTCTTCTCTTGTTGTCGGTGAACTTTCTGTACTTCGCCATGTTGTGACGATAGTATGTGTCGCTACCAAACGAATTAAACTGGAATTTATTTTAGGCTCTTCCATTATTTTACAGGTAATTGCGCTTCTGGGAAGCCTAACATTCAGTAAATATACTGTTACTTTCTTTTCTCACGGAAATAAATATGTCAAAAACTAGACACTTCATAATAATGGATGGTCTTGTGGTCAGAAACGCGACTGTTGAGCTTAAAGTCCTGGGATCGATTTCCACGTCGGCCAAACTGTTATTGGGTTTTTTCATCAAGAATTTCTCAGTAATAGCCACGAAGTCTAGATTTGTACCCAGATGATGATAGTAGGCCCCCTGTTACATGTTACTTAAACATAAAAAAAATGTGTGTGAGTGCGAAATGTGGGTGTACTATTAGGTACCAGCTCTACCTAGCCCTTGGGGATTACAGACGTGATGATGTTAACTCATTCGTTTCTATAAATATTTTGGGCCGCAATAATTGGGTCAATTTTATTATGCTAAAAGAAATACTCACTGACACTAATATCTGCAATAAACAAAGTTCCAAAGGCATACTTACAGAATTTCAAACGCATAACTCCTTTCTAAGCATCGTTAGAGACACTTTCAACACTCAAGCAGCAGATTACTATTTCCGAAACTCCCTAACAAACGTCCCTTTGAAACCAAATCAAAGTAAATCCGAAAAAATCTCGGAATTTAGTTAAAAAAGTCAAAGATTAAACGTTTCTTTAAACTATTCCATCAATCTAGTTAATCTGGGCGTGTAAATAACGACAGCTCGGGGAGGGACAGAAATAGAGGGCTTTCAAGTGCTCCGGGGAGGGCGAGGATCAGCGCCATTTCATTTGAATTATTTAAGACAAGCTCTTGCCCACGTCTTCGCTCGCTTAGAGTTCGGAAAATATCCCAACAGAACCAACTACCGGGACAAAAATGTATCATACTGGTCATCGTAGGTCATCGTCTACCTGTGTTTACAATTTCATCGTAATCCGTTGAGCCGTAATGTGTGAACAGAAGACAGACAGATTAGCTGACTGACTGACCGACTGAGCTACTTTTTCTCTCTAATATTAGCATGGACCGATTATACTTAAACTTTCTTAGACTAAGAAGACCTAACTTTCAAACAAAAGACTTTAACCTAAGAGCCAATGATGACTTAAGAAACAACAATGCTTAAGATCTAATTGTAACTATTAGTCGTGTCGTGCCATTTGTTTAAGATAACGGTGATTGTGAGTACGAGTAGTAATTAAATGGTATGGTAACCTGACATTATGAATACGTTTCAATCAGAACGTGATATGCCAATACTGTTCATTACTTGGGTATTGTCAAAGTCGCAATGAAGTTTAAAAAATAAAGTAACGGGACAATAGTTATAAACCATTTGTATGATTGTCTGTAAAGTTGAGTTAATTTTAAAACACATCACAGTCAATTGTTAAATCAAATACTCTTGCAACAAAGTTAAATAATGATAATTGTATTTATAACTAAAATTAATCAAGAGATTTCTCCATTCGATGCACTGAAAGGATTCAAATTATGACACAAATTTAGCGAGACTTACGACATTTCAGCCTCACATATCATCTATGATGATAGGTGTAAGCTGTAGCATCCACATTGTGTAAATATACAGATCGTTAATGATCTATGGGGGTGTTAGGGGAACAGGAGGGGAGGGAGGGGTAGAGGATTAATTAGGGGGTTGATGCAGTTGATGAAGGCTCGTGAGTTTGCGGAATCTACGCGTCTGGCTCGTGGTATCACGAAACAGATGGTTACAGAAGTTCGGGTCCGTAGACCGAGCGAAAATACGCACAGGGACACTATCGTCGTGTCGATGATTCATTTATTTAAGTAAATTGAACTTCCACAAAAACTCTGCTGCATTGACAGCGTTATCAGTGGCTTCAGGCAGATGCCTCAAAGTGTAAATGGAGTTGCTCAAAGAACAGGACAGGAAGTGGATCATCATTTGTGTGGCTCCGCAGTTACACTTTGCTTCTTCGGTGTACCTCTAAATTGCACCTGTAGCAGTTCACTTGGCTTCGTAGCCGGTTTAGAGAATTTAAATCATTTCACTTGCTGTGCGTAAACGCTTACTTATCAATGTGCGTGCATTCCCGTTTGTTGTATAGAGAGGACCTTCGGTATATATCTACTTTGTGCCGACATGTTTGCACTCGTTCAATTGACATGACAGACAGACGTGTGCACAAACGGCAGGAGAGATAAAACTTCGCCATACCTGTGGAGGTGAGCCGTGTTTGGATTTAGTCACACGTGAAGCTAATTCAAAGGGTTGGGGTTAACTCAATTTGTAAAGGAATTGAATTGCAAATGTTTTGTTGGGTTTGGCGATCGGTTTTCATTTACCGTGTTTAAGAACGTGTTAAAAGTTTATCTGGAATTTAAAATAACCCGACAATGCAAAACAAAAAGTTTTATATTTTTTAAAAAGAAATCCATTCCAAGCCATTGAAAACTAGTACGGACTTATTGTGGACCAAATGTTATGGAGATTGGTAGATACTTCAGTAGTAATTCCATGGAGGTGTTTGTGTACCGAGTCGCGTCCGCATTTCGTCCGTACCGGTTTCAACGAACTTCAAACATGTTTATTTTTTAAACAAGAGATACGCCTCATGTTTCGGGTAATTTGCTTAAACATTTATTATTTCAACACGAAAACGAACCAACAAATAACCTGCGCAGACTTGATTCACTTAGCATACACTGTGACTGCACCCTGCGGTTGTCGGGTTTCACAAATATTTGGCGTGACATTACCGCGTGTGGCGCATGGCGGGCCCGCCAGCCCGTCAATGAAACTACACTTTAAAATCACTGCCTTAGTATTGGTCTACAAGGATGTTTTGACAATTCATTGATATTGTTTCATGTAATTATTATAGAAAAAAGATAAAGAAAGAAGGTGAATATATTTCCGATAACTCTAAAGGATCCAACTATACTCATTTATTTAAAGACAGACTTTTTTCTACGGCTAGACAGAAAAATCCAAGCCAATGAAAACCTAGTACAACTAACTAGCTAGAAACGTTTTATTTCTAAGTTAATACTGTTTTTCTCTCTTTTCAGTTAACTTAGTACTTACAGATACCCTGTATCTTTGCCAGATAATTGGATACAAGCAGCACTACTACTTAACTTTCCACTTAAGATACAATTTAAAAACATGGCAGAAAGTTAAAAGCTATTTGATTACTTAATTTAATTCACATCCTTAACTCACGACTTACTACTACACACACACACACACACACAGTTTTAAGGCCACAAATACCATTAATATTAGCATACCTTTGATAGGTACTAATTTTTACAAACCACAACAACAAATCTAAAATCCCCGGAAGGTCAGATAGAAGTGTATCGGACCTTCCGATGTACATCGTCATTTTCCCAGTTATGTTTGAGACCTGTGTAATAGAGGCGAGCTTATTGTCATCAACAAGACACAAATTCAGGCTCCAGACTGTTTCTGGCAAATTCTTGAAATGGGAATCGAACTCAGGACCACACCCTCAGCAATAGCGCGAAACTACCAGCCGCGTTGGTGAGTTCTGCTAAATATTATTTTTATTCAGTCTAGAAAGATGTAGGTATTACTGCACTAAAAAAATCTGTAATAGAAATATTTTTTTGCCAAGCGACCATAATAGCGCTGTTTCTATAAACAAAATTATATTAACTGCACGTTTATTTATTCAACTCTTTGACCAAATAAAAATAAGTCGACTATTACACGTATAAATGTGTGTGTAAGTGGTTTTTAAGAAAACACAAGTAGTGCATTAGGGCCCCGCGGGCTGCGAACCGCGATCAAAGCGGGCCCTAATGAGCCGGCTTACTCGACGCCTTGCGAAAACACGCCACACACGCTAGGACGAAGATGGTTTTCAATTTGTCTAACTTAAGACTTTAACAACGAGTAAATATTAGGTTAATTTACTTATTTAGCTACCGAATGGGGCATGACGGACACTTTTTCGAACCAGAGCAACCAGTTTTGCTGCCATATGTCTTTAATGTTACCACTGTTTCAGAGAAGACATAATTATGTGCTACTACCTAGGTATTTTTGTTTAAGAAGTGCTTTTGACAACTTAAACAGAAATGAAGCCAATCGTTAATATCCATGAAAAGTATTTTTATTGTCCAGTGACATTACAGTCATAATTAGATAATGGATTACCTAACAGAAAGGGCTTTTACTCGACAGTCAAAGTTCAAAAGCTCTAATGAAGGCGATAATGAAGTTAAAAGTTAATTCAAAAACGAAATTCTAGTACTATTTCCGAAACTAGTTCACTTAATCTCCAATGTAGTCTGACCTACCGATTCAAGATGACTCTATTGATTAGAGAGTCAAGTAATGTTAGTCTTTGGTGATCTGGTAAGTAAAGTCCCCTCGCTACTTCCCACAAACCCGCCGAATGGAAAATGTCTCGGAATAGGAAACACCTCTTAACTACTCTAGCTAGGGCTGGCTAACAGCTTATTTAATAAAAAAAACTGTGTATATTTTTTTTTTCGCTCCGTCTGGGGGCAACATTTATTCTAACTTATATATCAAAAGTTCCCTGATCCCACGGTCACTGCAGAGACAAATAGGCAAGGCCTTAATAGCTGCGTACCACATGGCACAGAAAAATAAGGCATTTATCAAAAGAATATCAGCTAACACATGTTATAAGGAAAATTGGCTCCGAACTGTGTTGCTGTTAAGCGAAAATGTTCCACTTTCGTACACGAATATAAAACGAGAAAAAGATACGTACGTTAGATAACGAACATTACATCTGAAGATAATATTTTAGGAATCTTATTAACAATACACAGAAGATTTATTTTCTCTCTTAATAAAACCTTTTTGGCGCCATAACGAGAATTTAATCGCCAATAAATCGTATACAGAGTACATTATTCATACGTACATAATTTTCAGACAGAACGCGGTCAAAAACTCATAAAGTATTTCCAGTTTCTTTAAAGAATGAATGGTTTAAAACTGGAGATAAGAATAAATTATGAGAGAGGAAGTGACATTAAAATAATATTAATTCGTTTGTAACGCGTGGAGGTCGCGTCCCCCTTGTGGGCGCCTCGTCTCGTCCCCGCGTCGTCGTCGGCCCAGTACGCCGCGGGCCGGAGACAAGACGATCTTATCGCAGCTCGTCGGAACTTCGAACTAACACTAGAAATACAGCAAGTTATGTTCTGAAGCCCTTCAGAAGTATTACTACTTCGGAAAAAAAGGACATCTACAGGAACAAACGACCTGTATTATTTTGTTCAGCGTTATCTATTTTACCTTTGGAGATCAGTCTGAGGAGATTGGGAGTAATTTTCACCCACCAATTAAAGACAAGGAAAGCCACGGAGATTTAATGAAATGCTTGTGTTTTCCGAACAGGTTGCGAAAGAAAATGAAGAACACGGCAGTAAGAAAGGTTCTTATTAGCATCTATGTTGAATACAACTAGAGATATCCGTTCTTACGAGTATTTCTTTTCCAAATCGATATTCTTTTGTAATGTTGCAGTAAATTGTTTTTTGGTATTTGAACACTCCAAATAAGTCCTTTTCGGGAGTATGGGCAGAATAATGAGTTTAGCGATAGCCATAAAATCATTAATGACAAAAATTGTGATTTTATACAGGGTGGAAGGGACGCTGACGCTATAACGTTCACCACGTAGTCAGTATATCATTCGGAACCCCTTAAATAGAAATTTTTCATAAGTTAGTTTTTTAAATCAACTGTGCCAAACATTGTCACCGTGTAGGTATTGCAGTTTTGTAGGAACTGCTTTTAATAACCTAAAAATTACTATGAATTTCTATTGGGTTCAGAATGATGTAGTGAATATGTGATAACCATTTCACCGTCGGTGTCCATTCCACCCCGTATACATTGTCGCTTTGTTCTCAGCCAATACACAAAGTAAAAGGTAGTAGATAGTAATATGTTCAGTTTACAAAAAGACAGCACAATAAAATTACCATAACAAGCCAAGTGCTTCCCCTTTCCAGAAGGACTATAACAAGTTCGGATGCTGAACCGATCTCTCCGCACAAACTTCTGCACTAACACTTTGCATTCGCTATCTTAATCCAAATGGGGAGAAGCGGGATTTTTTGTAAATGCTCATTACACTTAGACGCGAGGGGATTAAGATCCATTCTGAGGGATCCGACTTAGACAGACGAAGGTCGACGAACCCATTCGGATAATATCTTAGACTAATCTAAGTCTCGTGGTTTTATGCAAGAAGTAGACGAGGGTCGGTGTAACCACAGACGTTCATATTTTTGACTCGGTAAACTGTAACTTCAATGTTTGCTATCGTAATGAAATGCAATGTTTGGATTCCGTCGAGCGGTTTCTCTCCGTCAGGGGTTACTTGGCGTTCGGGTTTGGAATGAAGATTGTTCAAACAATAGCATAGCGTATATTTAATGACCGTCTTTTTATAGGTATTAATGGATAGGTATCCATGACATTATTTACATGTATTTTGACGGTGCAGAAGAGCCTGGAAACTATCGAGTTGTTGAAATAAACGAAACTATCAAACTGACGAATAAAGGAAACTGATCAGTGATACGTGAAGTAGGCTCATATTATTATAGAAATTAGCTGGCCAAACTTCTGGGGCAGAAAGTCACTGTCGTTTTTTTTTTAAGTGGCAAGCTCCCAGACATTGTCAGTACAAAGTAGTTATATTAATAGGTCAACAGAGCAACAAATTGGCCAACAGATAACGATAGCTGTTGGAACAGCAGCCCTGTCACATCGTACACGTGAACGAATGTGGAAGTGACAGTTTATTTCGTTAGCCACTTAGCAGCTGATTGACCTGGGAGAGCGCACCATTCACTCTCACACACACTCACGTACACATGCACACACACACCCACGATATCGTCCTGACCTATAGGACCAAGCTAGGTGAAAGTTTCAACTCTCACACCTATTATTTTCTTCTATCTGGTAGAGTTTTTTGGTAGCTTTGAAGTACATGACATAATTACAAATATCAAAAAATATTATTTAAATAAAAATCTTCTGAGAAATCTTTCACTCTTTAATTACAGTAATATAGCCCCAAGCGTTCTTAATTATATCCAGAGCAGACATGATTTATAAGTAAGATTGTTTACTCAATTATTTAAAAAATGTACCAGTCGTTTCGCGTGAAACAAAACTTAGTTTTGAAATATTGAGCGTAGAATCAAAATGTGCATTAGCAGTTCCTCTCAAGAAACACTAAAACAATCGTCAGTCGAAAAATAAATCGGTAGTTTAGTGAAGTTTTCACATTTTCAAAGATACGGCAGCTCGCGAAGTTGGCCGGCGCTCGACATTGTTAGTTTTCAGTTTAGAGATCGCGGGTTAAGCCAGGATACAATTGAGATTGTACCGACTCGCTGGTGCAACCCATGAGGTTCGGGATTGAGTTTTGTTTTAGAAATCCTATCGTCAAACTAGGTTTCTTGTGAAATAGAGAATAGGAGGAATGCTTTGGAAAGTTTTTCCATGTCCTGACTACGGGAAAACACAATCTCAATGGTATCGATATTCCACTTGTCCGCAGAATGGTTTACTTTAATCAATTTCACAATATCTTCTCTCTATTTCCGTAGAGGACATTCACTGCTTTATTAATTATTTTCTCAAACACATTAATTATCTACATCTCTGACAATGGAAAGCACCACCAAGCCGCTTGTAACTTGGCCCAGTTCAGCGTTCTTAACTTGGCGGTCAGTCGTGGATTTTAAAGACTTCCTACTTACTGTAAATTCCATTAAACCTCAGAGTTTGCTATAAGTTTCGGGTAATTAAAACTTTACTTATTGTTTTTTTGGTTTGAGTAAACACTGCATATATCGGCTTAGTCCTTGATGTGAAGAAGATGACAAGTGTTGACTGCGTAAATGATTAATAAATAACCGTCGGCAAAGATCAGTAGACTGTATTTATTATTCTAAGTCATAAAGAAACATAAAAGTGTAATGGTAACAAAAGTAGTGAACAGAACGATCCATCATAATAATCGACACAAACGAATTAGTGGAGGACTAGAGGCGCAATGATCTCTGACCTGACCAGTGCCAATCAATCAACTTGATCCCGCTAAACATCGCATTCTGTACTAAATAACCACACACCAACCCCTGATAATGAACTCTGTGCCGAAAGAATTAGAGATTCTTTTACTTTGATAGATTAACGTGCGCTAAGTACCCACATTGACGTGATTAATGAAACAGATCTCAATGTACACGGGGAGGTGTTTAATCGTTACATTGATGTATTAGTTCAAATAATAGCGGCACTCTCTTAAAAAAGTATTTTTAACGAAGAAGGAAGAGGAACGTTTTAATCTTTGCGGAGAACCATAAATCTATGAGACAATGCAGGACAAACAAGGATGTAACGCGGGAACAGTGATAAGACAAATGCGAAATAAAGCTTCTTGCCGTGGTTATAAGAAGTAATGCTCATTAGAAGCAAATGTTTCCAGCTAATAATCCAGAGGCGGACATTTTATGTTTTTACGTAAACGGCGATACCAGACGTTGCGCGGAAATTATATTCTTATTTCAGTTTAAATTCCATTTGGAGTTTTCTTGCATGTCTGGGGGGGTTTTTGCTGAGATTACTGTGAAGCGAAGCTTTCGAATTTTCTTAGCTGTGTTCGGTACTGCTACTACGATTTGTTGATAATGGAAATGAACTAAACCAAACCAATGTCTTCGTTAGGACCTGAATACTTGTACCTACACTTAAACAAAGATCTGATTGAAACTCAGTTGTAAGTGTAACATGAGACCATGCAATACTCAAAGCCAAACAACTAAAGCTATTCTCGAGTATAATTTATTTCTTCATTTGAATACACACCATCAGGAACTCGTTACGAATAATATAAACAAACGCCTCCATACATTGTAGGCATTGTTTACTGAGCCTTAACGGCATTTCCTTTGATATCAAAGCCCAACGTATCAGTACATAGAGAGGTGTTCTTATGTGCCCGAACCAACATGGCGGGGTGTTAGAGAGGCGACAAGCGTATTGACAAAGCGAGCCACTTCGCTGATCGATGCCACAATTTATCAACTATTTACTGAACTATTCAGGGGCCCTTATCGCACGGAAACAAAAACATCTCGGCGATTTGCAGAGGTCTCGACGAGACGAGTCGGTATTTGCATAAATTTGCGTTAAGTAAATGGGGTCCCATGACAAGTTTAATCTTGTCTTTAGAATTTATTGCCTGCTAGTGCCGGCAGCCGGCGTCGCCCGTCGGCTGCAGCGTCCCAGCATTTGCATTGGCTAAATAAATATTTGCCCTCAGTTTAAACTGAGACGTCTTCAGTGACTTGTTCCACAAACACTGTTGCTTTTGTGAATGCTTTCAATTAGAAATTATTTGAATTGATAAGGTGTAGGCTTCCTGAAGGGTTTTGTTTTACTACATAATAGTTTTTCAGACAGTATTTTCAATACAAGTTCACTCTCTTTCTACTCTTAGAACTATTCAAATGATGTGGGTAAACTAGTCACTATAAGCAGAAAACAGTAGCAACTTATAATTATGTTAAACTCAAAAGATATATAAAAAGGGAATTTCTTTCAAATATAGCTCTAGCATCGTGTCTGTTTAAATTACTTCTAATCTTCTGGAAGATATTGAATTATTCAACGTGAAGGTTAACCTTCTCTAGCAGACATCCAACTCCGAAGAGATCTTCGTTCCAATAATTTCATTACTTAAACTCATAACTCTTTTAGCTTTTAAATAAAAAACTTAAGCGTCCGTTAATATCATTTGCGAACACGCCAAAAACTTTTCCTTCATACCAACCATGATTAGGCACCCTATTTTGGGGTTCCCAAGGTTGGATTTCGCTTGTATGAATTTAGGAACTGTGCAAATGTCTAATTTGCAAATGGAGGCATGTCGTAGGCCGCGCAATTTGGCTTAAGCGAAAACTCTTAGCACACCGTTTGCGAACGCAGTCCTGTGGAAAAACAGAGTATAT
Source organism: Lycophotia porphyrea (assembly GCA_950005105.1). Lineage (NCBI taxonomy): Eukaryota > Metazoa > Arthropoda > Insecta > Lepidoptera > Noctuidae > Lycophotia > Lycophotia porphyrea. The sequence continues at coordinate 470,834 of OX465387.1, read as the reverse complement.
TTATGAATACTGCTGTTTCATCGACGGACCTTAATTATTTTAGCCTAAGTAACTGGAACTTGGAGTGTTGATTAGATAAGAAGGACAGAGGAACTTTGGCTTCCTTAGCATCGAGTTAGTGATTCTACACTATTCTGAGAACCATGCGTTTTGAGTCCCAAACTTACTTAGAATTAAGCTTGAATGGCACAGACAGAACTAAGCGTCAATACGTGTACCTATACATAGATACCTTTAAACATAATTGCCGCCTTTTCCCATGGGTGTAGGCAGCACCTACAGCACGCCATCTGTTTCACTCCGTACTCACATTACTTGTTTGCACTTTCGCAATCCAAAAGGATTTGGTTTGATGAAAATACTAAATACATAAGTGCAGAACTTATCACCGATTCTCGCTTCTTATGGTAACAGATGTAGAAAAACCAATCCTATTCTTAGCTAGGATACTACCTACAACCAAACAAAAAACCAGCTACAAACTATTACCGTAGCCACCGTCAAACTCTGATCCAGTAAATACAGTAGAACACCGTACACGATGTGCAAGTTTGCCCGTAACTAGCCCCGCCGCCCGGGCCCGCCCATCGGCGAGCGTCTATAATAGCCGCGGTTATCTCGTTACCGTAGCTTTCATTTAAGTTCGCCCTGTTCTAGTCGAGACATGCTTTGTTTAATGTTCTGTGTAAAGAACTTCGCATTTTTATGAAGATTAACTTAAGATAGAGTTAGTTATGGGAGTTTAAAAATTGGTTCTGTAATACAGGTGTTATGAATTCTTATGAGAGCAGCGGTGGCCCAGTGGTAGCGACCCCGACTTACAAACAGTAAGTCGTGGGTTCAAACCCAGGCAGGCGCATTACTTTGTGTAATTTATTTCATCACCACTGCTCTCAAAAACGGTGAAGGAAAACATCCTGAGGAAACCGGCATGTCCTAGAACCAAAAATTCGAAGACATGTGACATCTACCAATCCGCACTGGGCCCGCGTGGTGGATTATAGCCCAATCCCTCTGATAGAGAGGAGGCCTGTGTCCCAGCAGTGGGAACATTATAGGCTGGTGATGATGATGATGGAGAACTAACCCCTACAAGAAAATTAAGGCAGTCTTCTTTTCATTCAAATTACTTGTGGCTAGTAGGTAATTATAATGCATTGTAGTTTTTGATCGAGCATAATCGCATTGTTATTAGATTACAGCTTGCTATGTCTGTGAATATCTAAAAAGTGAACCATGTTCACCGTGAATTTGTAAATCTCTGCGTACTTCTAACCAGGATACCTTTAATACTTTTCCTTATTAGAGAAATATAATAAGCCAGCGCTGAAGCATTGTGAGTTCATTCGCCGTTATCACAAACAAGATCCTTTAACACCAATTAGTATTAAGGATCTCGCATTTTCAGATTTTCTCTTGAAGCAATATCATAAATTACCCTCTGTCGGTTCCCAAGTCCCAAGTTTCTAAGTTAACCACTAATTATCTCTATTTCTTGCCGACTATTGGCTAAAAATGTACATTAGGCTTTTTCGCTGATTTCCTGCAAAAACTGCTTTGCGGTCAACAGTACCGGAGGGAGGGAGGGCAAGGGAGGGCGATTTATATCCCTCTCATCCCTTGAGGATTCTCTTATCGACTCAACTCATACCGCCTGATATATGACCGGGTAGTGTAACGGAAAATCTGGTTTATATGTTTCATTTAGATTATCTGTACCCAGCAGCAGAATGGGAGAATGGGTGGATGGGTCGGCGCGTTCAATGGTTATTAGAGAGGGGTATTAAGTTCCGTATTGGTATTAATTGGGTAGCCGTTGTAGTGACGCTGGGTTACCCTAGATGAGGACTTTACTGTCTTGTTGTTTTTGTTGGAATATTTTTGGGAACAAATAAATGTGGAGATTCAATATTGCCTATAAGCATGATTGACCTTAGCTTTTATTTTTTGATTGCTCACCATAAAAACTTTGAAATATTTTATTTCTTTTAGAATATTTGGGTTTCACAGGTGTCTCCACTAAATCTCCTTCTTCGTCTCCTTATCCAATTAAAATCGGTTCTTGTGACTGAGACTGAAGAGAGTACAAGTCTCAAACTTGTCAGTACAAACTTATATAAAAGTATCGCAACTTTATACATACTTAATTGATTTTATGTCAGATCTAAACAAAATTTTACGGACTAATATAACAATTATCAGTAATGTAATTCATAACTGATCACCCACAAATCCAATAACTTAACTGAATCCTTAGAGCAGAGGGTTCACAGTTAAGCTACTCGTATTAAAGCTTGTCCACACAAACATGGTGGGTCGCATAATACTGTACAGACAAGAGCTCAATATGTACGTACACACTTGGCCACTTTTTAAAAAGATACTACCGGTTTGATTGTAATTGTATGCAACTAAACATTGTATTTTGCATATAAACATTTACCTGGTCTATATATATATATATTTTAGTTTCCGAGATATATCTCGGAAACTAAAATTAGCTTACAAGCTATCAAAGTTACAATATTTGCCGTTACTACAACTTTGATAGCTGATATATTTTGAAAACGTGACGCTGTCGAAGAATTTCTTTCGTATTATACTTGTTTCTATTGATGCAAGCCATTGATTAATGCAGGTCTTAGAAATAAAATAAAATGCCGTAAAGTTAATAAAATAAAATAAAATATATTTAAATTCCTTTGCTGAGTGAAAACATATTTGTGCTGAGACTGCGGTTTTCGCCTCTACCACAACATTACACACTCGTACATAATGCTCGTTACAGTCGATGCGGTTTGTTCGGCAATATTACGCACATTTCGATGGAGTCACACATTTGAGGGAGCTGTGGTGACAACATATTAGACTTGTGGTTTATTTTGAGAATTGCTTTACAGAGATTCTATCTTTGTTAAACTTACGATTGAACTGAAACATCAAACTATAAAGTCATAGTTTGAAGCTACACCTGGTTAGACTGGAAGTCGACCCTAACTTATTTGGAAAGGCGGACGACACTGGTGAACAAACTATGTATGTATTTTCAAGATATTCTTTTTGGAAGGAAAACACGTCCACAATTTCTCTTGATGCGACTTGGGGCTCGTAGCCTGCCCTAGACTTTGAACACTCTAAGTTGTTTTGTATCCTAAGTCACTGTCACAACACTCGTATAGCTCTGCTTGAGAGTTGAGAGTGTAGCTAATTGTAAAGTATATTTAGGAAAATAGACTCCAAATTTGTTATTTCGCCAATAAACTTCAATCAATCATTCAACTTAAACAACCGCAATTTCCATACAATTTCAATCCAACTTCCACAACTATCAATCATAAACACTAACATTCATTGAAAGCCAGCTTCCTTTCATACGCGTTATCGCTGCCATTTTTTACGTGTGCTCGGCTCCCGAAGGCTCCCGATGATCTCCGAGCGTTTCATCACACGTCGTGTCGTCAGTAAATCATCCCGCGCCGCCGGCTATCTTCACTCGACCGAATAACACCCCTTAGAGTTTACGTTGGGCAGAGGGAGGGCAGAAGTACCAGTTGTCTTTCAGTTTCGGAAAAATCTCTGGCAGTGCGTAATGTTTATTCTTCTGTAGTGTATTGAATAGAAGATTTTTTATATGATGATAATAGGTATGTTTCCTGAGTAAAAAACGTATTTATTGTTTTCATCAAATTAATAAAAACTGACGAAGATATAACTCATCAAAGATCATGAGTGGGGGGGGGGGCTTGTGACGTCACTTCGCCAGTAAAAGTGTATCGTCTTCAATTTTCGTTTACGTGATAAAAGACAAAAAACGTGTCCAATATTTTTTGGAAATTTATTTGACGGACTAATTAGATTTTTTTGGTAAAATACCTTATTGTTTGTCATGGATCATTAAGCAAATAGAGAATGGGTCATTAGTAGGTTTGTCCATTAGTAGCCGCACACACCATCAGTAGCAGGACACTGGACTTGTGCCCGGTTGAGGGCAATAGTCGCCCCTTGGGACTGCAATATACCTAACTGACGAAATGTGGGCGTACTATGGTAGGTACAGCTCTGCCGAACTCTTCGAGGAAAATAGGCATGATAATATTTAAGGATTAATTTAAAAAATAATGTATTAACTGGGTGTCTAAACAACTGTAATTTTGGTGCACCTTATAGGCCCCCCCGGCCCCGGCTCTTCAACCTATACATGAACCAGCTGATCCTTGAGCTCAGCAGTACCAATGTTGGATGTCATATTGACGGGGTGTGCATTAACAATATTAGCTACGCGGACGACATGGTGCTGCTGAGCCCATCAATCTGTGCTTTGAGGCGACTGATCGCTATTTGCGAAAAATATGCGGTGAATCATGGGCTCAAATATAACGTCGCTAAGAGCGAACTAATGGTTTTTAAAGCTGGTAGTCTGACATATCCATGTATCCCAGACGTAGCACTTTGTGGAGAACCACTGCGAAGGGTGGACAAATTTAAATATCTAGGCCACTGGGTCACTGAAGACCTTAAAGATAATTGTGACATTGAAAGGGAACGTAGGTCGCTGGCTGTCCGTTGTAACATGCTGGCCCGCAGGTTTGCACGTTGTACGAAGCCAGTTAAAGTAACGCTTTTCAAAGCTTACTGTCAATCGTTCTACACGTGCAGCCTGTGGGTCAACTTCACGCAGAGGGCATACAGCGACCTACGCGTTCAATATAATAATGCACTGAGAGTGCTGCTGCGGCTGCCGTGGCGATGTAGTGCGTCAGGGATGTTTGCAGATAATAATATTGACGGTTTTGCCGCTATTATTAGAAAAAGATGTGCATCCCTGATGTCTCGTGTTCGCGGCGGCTCCAACAGTATTCTCAGTGTGTTCGTAGATCGGTGGGATTCCCCGATGTTGCGGAGGTGGATGCGGCTCCATGCCGAAATTTAATTGTATATATCTATGTGCCTGTAACCTACTAACACTAGCATTTAAGTTAAAATTGTTACTAACCCTATGGACTCCGGTCTGAAATAAAAATATTCTATTCTATTCTATTCTATAGAGATAACATAACATTACATAACTTATGACATTTTTATTGTTACAGGTACGTAAATCAGCCTTTCGCAGCGGCACCTACAATAATTGCGCTGACATTATGCAAACATGCAAATCTGGGTAAGTGTTGCCTACTACTAGTAAGCACTAAATTACGAGTGGTAGGAGTCGAACCTAATGTGTGAGGCTGGTGGGTCATATTGGAGCTGAGTCATATTGTAAATTACCAAGTAATCATGAGTACACTTGAACTATTGTGTAGGTATTTTATGCTCAGAACTAGCATTTTATCACAAGACTTTCAGCCCTTTTAACCTGAACCAATTTTTCTGAAACTCCTATCCTCAATTTCGTTCCATAAGAAGCACTTGTGTAACATTTTATGCTTCCTAGCGATTCACGCTGTGCGTTTTTTGTCAGTTATTGAATGTATGAATTTAAGATTTTTATTAAATACTTGGATATTTTTCGTCTGTTAAAACTTGTTGCTGTACACCACCATGGTATCTCAAAGTTTAAACTCAAAGGGACTGATTCTCTAGCTTTGAGAAGATAGCTAGAAAAATATTGCGTGAAAATTTAAGAAAATTGTTATTGGAAATCCCCACCATTCCACCTTTCCCTCATTCAAAAGAAATATCTACTATAGCCGTCATAGTAGTAACTAAATGTACCTTCTACATCATTCCTCTACGTTGCCAACTCATTGATCCCCAGAGCCATGGAGTGGTAATAAAAACTGAGCGTTGTATCCGCCTTCGCGATGATTAATGCACTTCTGCCAGCTCCCATGAAGCCAAGGGCCCTCACAATGGATGGCTTTACACCCGCGTGTCTATTATGTTCTACTACTACTTGCTTAAGGCTTTGAGTGTTCAAGTGATGAAAGGAAAAGAGACCCACGAGGTTTTGTGCAGGGTGAGGCGTGTTAGATAATGGTATTAGCATTATGTGAACTGAAATTACAGCTTAGAAGTACTAAGAATGCTTAGTGTATCTTAAAATATCAATTGGCAATACCCATACCGCAGGTTCTTGAGGTAGCTGTGGCTGATGATATTGGGTAAATTAATGGCGGAATGAGAGCAGCGGTGGCCCGAGAGCAGCGGTGGCCCAGTGGTAGCGACCTCGACTGACGATCAGTAAGTCGTGGATTCGAACCAAGGCAGGCGCATTACTTTGTGTAATTTATTTCATCACCACTGCTCTCAAAAACGGTGAAGGAAAACATCGTGAGGGAACCGGCATGTCCTAGAACTAAAAATTCGAAAACATGTGACATCTACCAATCCGCACTGGGCCCGCGTGGTGGATTATAGCGCATTCCTTCTCATAGAGAGGAGGCCTGCGTCCCAGCAGTGGGAATATTATAGGCTGATGATGAATGGCGGAATTATCGTCATTTTGCTGTCGTTCTCACATATTACAAGTGTTTAAAACTGTAGGTACCTTTTCATTTCCGGGCCTTTTCTTACTAACAGAATTTAACAAAACGCAGTGTTACCAATGTGTTTTGTTTTTGGATTATCAAAAGTTAAACTTTTTACGGAAATTACGATTTCGTATTATTTCCGCTGGCGTATTTGTACAAACGCGAACACATTGGGGTCCCCGCTATTACGTCCCATAGAATATCGTCTTATAGTATATATGTATGTCGGAGGAAGAGGAAACGTAGAGGTGATTGTTGGTTGCATACGATAAATCGATAAGATTGATTGTTAATTTTAAATAACTTGCTAAATCCTAACTTAAATTGATTTGATTTATTACATTTTAATATTGTGTAAAATCTAACTAGTTTATTTAAAAGACACTGCATTGTATTACGTTTAATCCGAGCAGAGGATAATATAATATCTAGAGTAGGGTCGAAACGCCATCTTGACTTTCTTGACTTTTGTGTGACGGAGCGAGGATTGTTGGGAGAACGCTGGCTGATCGAGGTGGATATAAAGTTGCTTATAAAGTTGAATTGGTGTCGCGAACCTGCTGCTCAAATAATTAAATTGTGTGACAACTACATACTTTGTTTTGTGCTCGCATTTATACCCCAATGACGCCCACTAAACTTCCGAACAATGACGCTGAAATCCAGAAGAATGCTCCTTCTCCGACATCAGAAGTGGGATCGATGCAGGCACAAAACGTGAACAAATCAAGTGATGGAAATGATGAGTGGCGTACTCTATTTGAAACGCAACAAAATAGCTTGCGACTACTCGTGGAGACTCTGCGCAACGCGCGCGCTACTGAAGACAAGGATATTACGCTGCCCAATTTCGACCCTGAAAATGCAGACACCGACGCCCGCGCCTGGCTAGCGACAGCGGATATCTGCTTGTCGGACCGTGATATACAGGGCAGTAAACTAATTCTTATACTTAGTAAGGTTATGAAAGGTTGGGCTGCCACCTGGCTTTCCCAAGTGGCTTTTCCTAGCATGAAATGGGTAGAATTTAAAGATATTTTTCATTCTCGCTTTGATACATTGGAAACGTCTGCAGCGACTGTTTTAAAAATGTTTTCTGGAAAACCACAAGACGGCGAATGCCTGGCGGCATATGGAAGCCGTTTATTCACTTCACTCATGTCACGATGGGGTAATTCAGACAAAGAAGAAATGGTGGTGTCCGTTATACTTGCTCATATGGGACAAATCGAACCACGTTTGCAACGCAACATTTTTTCTGAAGAAATAACTACTCGTGTTAAAATGCAACGTGAACTTATGGCATTTTCATATCGTAAGCGGAGTTTTCAAGAGGTTACGAAGACCGGTACCGGCACTATGCAGGATAGCAAACGCTCTAAGTTTAATCTTGCTTCTATTAAATGTTACGCTTGTGGAAAATTTGGTCATAGATCTTCTGAATGTTCCAGCCGTCTGCATAAACAACTTGGATTTCCGACCGCCCCGGCACGGCCGTGGCTACGACGAAGGGTTCTGTAACTTGCTACAAGTGTGGTGCCGAGGGTCACGTGGCATCACGGTGCTTCAAAGCCGGGCCAACAAACAGCAGCACGCAGCCTGCCAGCATCGTGAAAAGAGTGGACGTATGCGGTGTGAAGCCTGTCACCGGAGTGATCACTCAATTTGTTTTAATGCTTTTTGACCCAGAATTGCCAATAGAGCTACATACCGACGCTAGTAGTGAAGGGTACGGCGCGATCCTCTTCCAAAGAACTGAAGCAAAATTACATCCGGTAGAGTATTATGGTAAAAGGACTACTGACGCGGAGTCTCGATATCACTCCTACGAGTTGGAGACACTAGCGGTTGTTAATTCAGTCAAGCATTTTCGACATTATTTGCACGGTAGAACTTTTACAGTAGTTACTGACTGCAACTCGTTAAAAACGTCTAGAACTAAAGTAGATTTAACCCCTAGAGTACACCGCTGGTGGGCGTTCCTTCAAGCATTTGATTTCGATATTCAGTATAGAGGAGGTACGAAGATGGCCCATGCTGACTTTTTCTCCAGAAATCATGTATCTGTTTCAAGCAGTAATATTGGTGACAATTATAGTTTAAGTAAACTAAATTATGTAGAGGAAAAACACGTTAATGTAACTGAGTTATCTCCAAATTGGTTACAGGTAGAACAACGACGAGACCCTGAGTACCGTCAAATTATTCATAAACTTGAAAACGTTGACCTTGACTTAGAAAATTGTAGAATTTATGAGTTACGATCCAATGTACTCTATAGGAAAATCCAAAGAAATAACCGTAACATTTGGTTGCCGATTGTACCAAGGGCTTTTCGTTGGTTTATTATAAATCATATCCATGAGTCAATTGTCCATTTGGGATGGGATAAACGTTGGAAAAGGTATATCAACGTTATTGGTTCCCTAAGATGTCAAAATATGTTAGGAAATTTGTTGAAAATTGTATAACTTGCAAAGTAGCTAAGTCAAATAGTGGTAAACAACAAATAGAATTAAACCCCATACCAAAAGTCAGTATTCCTTGGCATACGGTTCATATAGATGCTACAGGAAAGCTCATATCGATAAAGAATAAATAAATCGATAAAGTACGGTTTGATGAAAACAAGGCAAAACTAACCACATTTTCTGTGGGAGATTATGTTCTAATTGAAAATCATCAACGGAATCAAACCAAACTGGACCCTAAAAATTAAAAAAGTATCTGAATTAATTAGAAAATTCAGCGGTGTGCGTTTGTGAACTGTCTGAGTACATAAAGTATGTGATGAGTACAGTTATATGTAAGCGTGGTGGCTACATAAGCTTTATGTATGTTGTCTTATCGGCGGTGGCCGTTAAGTACATAAACTTTCTTATCGGCGAGGTGGCCTTTAAGTTCTTAAGCTGTCTAAAAGGCGAGGTGGCCAATTAGACTGCGAAGATAGGCGTTGTCTAAAAGGCGAGGTGGCCAATTAGACTGTGTAGATAGGCGTTGTCTAAAAGGCGAGGTGGCCAATTAGACTGTGTAGATAGGCGCTGTCTAAAAGGCGAGGTGGCCAATTAGACTGTGTAGAGAGGAATTGTCTAAAAAGGCGTGGAGGCCATTTAGACGGTGAAGGGCGAGGAGGCCATTTAGACGGTGAAGGGCGAGGAGGCCATTTAGACCGTGGTCTGAAGAGCGAGGTGGCTCTTTTGACACTGTGACTATACACGAAAGCATTCAACTTACAGAGAATTCATATCCTATGAGTGAAATCAAATAATAACCCTTGTTGTGTGCCTATTCTATTATGAAGTGTAGAATCTACTTTAGACGAAGAAATTGTGCAAAAAAAAAATGCAACAAACACATTTATTTCACTTTGTCAGGAGTGGCCGAACAATCTTACAAAAGTTTTGTTCTTCTGGTTTTAGATTATACCGATGCTCGTCCCTCAACATCACACGAGGACGTGTGAAATGTCAGGATGGCCGTGTCGGAGGAAGAGGAAACGTAGAGGTGATTGTTGGTTGCATACGATAAATCGATAAGATTGATTGTTAATTTTAAATAACTTGCTAAATCCTAACTTAAATTGATTTGATTTATTACATTTTAATATTGTGTAAAATCTAACTAGTTTATTTAAAAGACACTGCATTGTATTACGTTTAATCCGAGCAGAGGATAATATAATATCTAGAGTAGGGTCGAAACGCCATCTTGACTTTCTTGACTTTTGTGTGACGGAGCGAGGATTGTTGGGAGAACGCTGGCTGATCGAGGTGGATATAAAGTTGCTTATAAAGTTGAATTGGTGTCGCGAACCTGCTGCTCAAATAATTAAATTGTGTGACAACTACATACTTTGTTTTGTGCTCGCATTTATACCCCAATGACGCCCACTAAACTTCCGAACAATGACGCTGAAATCCAGAAGAATGCTCCTTCTCCGACATGTATTTGAATAGGATAAACCCAACCTCTCGATATAATAGTCCTATTCACGTCGTTTCCGGATATTTCATCAATCATAATTATGTCAAACTGTTATGATACCTTCCTGTATAAAAGTTTTGATTAAAAACTTTCAAAACACGTTGTCCTAATCTCAGGATTATATTTAAAAACTACGAAGCTAAAACGGCGAAGTACGAGTCGAACTCGCGATGTTCCGTACCATAAGCCAAAGAAAACACGTTACTTGTATGGGAGCCCCCTGTAACTATTAAATAATTTATATTTTTATTATTTGTTGTTTATAACGGCAACAGAAATACATCATCTGTGAAAATTTCAACTGTCTAGCTTTCACGGTTCGTGAGATACAGCCTGGTGACAGACAGACAGTCAGACGGACAGTGACATCTTAGTAATAGAGTCCCGTTTTTACCCTTTGGGTACGGAACCCCAAAAAATTACATTTTATACCTTGATAACTGACTAAATACCATTTCAAATAAGCCGAACCATAAATATTTAGTACATAAATTACAATTATCGTAATATTAATTAGTGAGGCAAGTGAAAACGTTCAGGCGCTAGGTTACCAAGGGGTCATAAATCAGAAGATTATGTCTTTATTATGTTAATGTTATATTGTGGAAATTTATCAATTAGCAGGCTGAGGCGGGCTGCGGCTGGATTACTGTAAGAACTTGATTTAGTGCTTGTGAATGAATTATTGGTGCCAATGATTGAAACGTTAAAGTTTCAAATTGATTTAAGTTTATTGGAATCTCTTACCTTATTTCTTGATAACACGCCCACGTCGTTATCAGATTATATCGAGCTAGCTGGTTGTCCTACGCTACTAATCATAAGCTTATCATATCAGAACAGTTTATAGCAACCACTCTCAATCTCATTAGCTTTCATTCGGTTGCTATCGTCTACGAGTGCCAGTATTTCACGCGAGTAGGTTGCTGCTACGTCTCTCTGATTAAATTATACTCATTACCACTACATTGCTATGTGATTTATGAATATTCAAGGTAATTCCACGCTTATTAAATCACAAACTCCGACTAGAAAGCGTTTAATTTCCTGATAAACTAGAAACGTAGTTGAACTCCTTCACAGAGAATTGATGTCACATTAAATAACGTGACACCAATACTGACGTCGTAAGTAAAAAAATGGTATTTCAAAAAATAAAAAAATCTGTTTTAAGGCAGTTTTAAAAATCTCACATCAGATGGACTAAACAAATCAACTATAAGCAAAAGAAAAACATGTCAACCTCTTTTTTTTTTCAGAAATATATTTCACTTAATCCTTGTAACAAACGTTTGTAGAGTTACAGCTTTTTAGCTTTTGGTGGCAAGAATAACTCCAATACAATATCACTGTCCCGACGTTAATGCTGCATTTAAGAAATTCATAATTAGACGATAAATAAGCTTTCTTATTAAATAAGTGTTATAGGGCTGCGCGGGCGCCGATGTCGTCATAAATGTCAGGTAACGGCTCGAGAGCGACGATAGCGCCCGCTATCGGTCGAGCTCGGAATTAAAAGGTAGTAGTAACAACTGTGTTTTACAGTTAGATAAAATATAATGAAGCGGTAAAGCTTGTAAAGCTTGTAATGAGGTAATAAAAAATGTTATGTGATAGTGGTTTTTAAAGGTTTTTTTACACATTTACATTAATGTATAATGTGTTTGTCTGTGTGTAAGTCAACCTGAATCCGATTTTTATTTTGAACTAATTACATAAGTAACATCAATAAAGTTAGAAATACAAGTATGTATTTAGGCAGAAGTACCTATCACGTGTCAGTTACCTATCGTGTCAGCCATCTCGACAGTTACATAGAAACACACCTTGTAGTCAAGTATTATTGAGCTTAAGTTCCTTTGAGTCTCTATCCCTAGAATAAGGATCTAATTCTAGGAACTGGATCTATCGAGTTTCAAGTAAACTTGGGTTCTCTGAAGCTCATTATTGTTTCAAGAGGAAAATCTGATTATCTGATACCTTGAAAACTTTCATGAATGGTTAATTGAGATAGCCTTTCTACAACTATTTCAAAGTAAAATTAGGTCATCCTTTTACAATTTCTCCAAGTAAATCCAGGTACTTCACTAGTGTAGCAAAACATTATAAAGGTGCCATCAGCTATGAATGTTAAACCATTTATGGTAATCACAGTAAAGACATAAAAACTCTATGGTCGATAGGTTCGGTAAGCGTTGATTGTACCTTCGTTTATGGCCTGCCCGAATGGCGGCAAACCGTGAGGAAATGTTCGAAATTGTGAATAAATAACAATAGAATATGTGTGTCGATGATATGTATCGTAAAAGAAAAAGGGATGTGTATGAATATTAAGTGCAAAAAATGATTTTGCGTGTGGCCTTCTGTGGTTGAAGACCACCTCAACAGGTAGCTAAAAAAAAGTTGAAATCTAGTTATAGAAATTGAGCACATGCGGTCACAAGAACCTTATGGAGTCCAACAGATAATAGACCACCCTCGGACATTTCCGGGGCGTCCAGAATACAACGTCAAGGTTATAAAAAATAGGCGGCCGGTCCGGAACCTGGCCCAGGCTTCTAAGACATTCTTGTTGGAAAAACCCAATAACACCTGGGAATCCAACCCAGGACCTCATGCTGAGCAGCGTTTACTGCCACTAGACCAACGAGGCAGATTATATTTAAGTAACCAGCGGTAAGCCGCGGAGCCTGCGGTAGATATCGAAACATCCGTTTTTACCGACTCATCGTATAGATGTTTCAAATGCGCTCTGAAAACCGTTTTATTTGTAAACCACTTAAATTCTCTTCAGGAGAAATAAAGTTAAACATTATGCCCGTCCTACGTATTCAGAGCACGGAAAAATGTTCCTGTACTTGTAAAAACTATAATTTTACAACAGTTTCGAGTTCGCACACATATTCCACCTCATTTTCTTAATATTTCCGTCGCTCGTCGTGGAGAATTTAAAATTGTTCAACTTCCTTATCCGCATTGGTGCAAAGCACCCATAACACCCATTTGACATATGAGTATCGTAGTCTCTGTCTCTAAATAATTTTGAACGACTTCAGGTTCGGTTATATACCGGTACGGACAGGTCGCGGACCGACCGCGGACGAACACTGACACTTACTTCAGTACATTGTCTGCCAGAGTTCGGTGTCCATAATTGCGTCCGCAACGAACCTGTACGATGATGGAAAACTTAGTCTGGCCTGACATCATTTGTGGGACAGTACGATACTTAGGAAAGCTTACACCATAAACGCTGTTGCCTTATCTATATGTTTAATAGTTGAAGTTAAAGTATTTAACTGCAACGATCCCCTAAGAAAACTGTTTAAAATGGTTTGTATTCTTATCTCTACTTTCAAATAAAACATGATCTTAAAATAGGAGATTATAGTCCTATTTATAAGTCTTCCATTTTATAAAGAAGTGTCAGTAGCAAAGTGGTCGGTCGTGAGCTCGCCGTAATCTTTTCCTTTCTTTTCAATTATTTTCCTTTAGGAAAAGTTTTATTGTGGAGCCGAGAGGACTAGGAAATAAGTTGTTGAATGCAGTGGAAGTTGATAAGCGGGGCCGGTCGCTAAATGAGCTTAATTTGTTAAAGTCACGCGGAAGATAAAGTCGTTTCGCTAATAGAACTTTGTCAAAGTATCGAGTGTCGTAACTGGCTTAGTGGATCAATGGGTTCATTGGAAATTGGAATATTTTGAACTTAGGAAAGGATGATGTTCCATTAAAGTAAAAACAACTTAATACTTTACATAGGTTTGACAAACAAACTGGGTACACTGCTGGTAAAATCACTTGATGCCGACTTAAAGATAAGATGTATTTTTATGTTGGATTCATAATTACATTCTAAATTGTAGAACGACTGGTTCGTCAGTAAATATAATATCTAGGCTGGAATATATTTCTAGTTGGTCTGTCTGTCTCAATTATTATTGTTGCTGTAAAGGTATAATTTTGCAATTAGAATGTCTAATAAACTCTGTTAGAGAAAATTCATGTCAGATAATAACCGGTCACCTGTAAGTATCTCAAGCTACAATAAATTAAATTAGCATAGACTTGTGGAATTTATCACGTATTTATAAAACATGTTGACCTGCGCAGTGTACACTGTACAGGTCGGCTGACGTGGGAGATCTACAGTTCCACATGTCATCAGTAACAGAGACATATGTTCAGGTCAACTTCATTAAATTGTGAAAAACGGCAAGATTAACCTTTTGGTTTAAGCCATTTAACATGTATGTAAGTTAAATAGAAAACGATGTGTAATCCCAACGTCACTGAAATTAAAGTCAAAATTCAAATGTTTGTTTGTCTCTCAAACTTAATTTATGAAGCTTTGTTCATACTAAAAAAGTAATAAACTACGCGTCAGCTATTATTAAACGAACGTTGGTTTAGTAGTCGCAAGCACTAGGTACTCCTGAACATGAGGTCTTGGGTTCGATTTCCAGTTAGGACTAAGCGTCATTGCGTTTCGCTATCAGGATTTCTCAGTAGCATCCTAGAGTCTTTTATGTGGCCGAATTATTGCAATCGCCAGAAACGAAATTCGATGGAGACATTAATGGTTCAAGGCCAGGTGGAGGGCAAGGGATCACGCGCCCGATCACCAACTCGCTGGACTGGCCTGATCAAGGAAGCTACTGAGTCCAAATTGATCCAGTGTACTCGCAAAGCCTTCAACCGGCGGACATGGAAGCACATCGCTGAAAAAGCAATCCTCAGGGACGTCAACGACCCACCGAACATCGCTCCGTGTACCTCGTCTGCGCGACCACGACCACTCTGACAAGAGTGTTTGGACTTAGAAGATGATTGCAATAGGTTTGCATAGGACTTAAATATAAATGGTGAAGTGTTGGTGTACTACAAAAGACTCTTAAGGAAGCCGAAAGGCATTTGTTCTCCCCGTCATTGCGATTATTTTTTTGAACCCTCTAGTTACGCAGATACTGGGGGTCAAATTTCCAAATTTTTCACAACATATTTTGTTTTTAATACATTTATTTAATATTTGTTTTTGAAGTGAAACTTCTTTATCGACGTATGGGAGAATTTTTTTTGACGTATCGTTACGTTTTTCGGTTGGGTGACGTAAAGAATATAATGTATCATTATTGATGAAATACAACAATAGCAATGATATTATAATAAGAACAATGATAAAATAAATTACTCATTAATTGTATGCATGTCTATAATAATAAAATAGCTTTAATTTAATACGGAAAAAATTGTTTTTCTTAAGGCTTAAGCCTTATCTACCCCATTTTCGTGAAGTTGCAAATAGTAGAAAAAATATTTGTCGTAAAAAAGTTTCACTTCTTACCTGTGTACTCTGGTACACACACATATTTTTTTACTTTAGACACCTCGACGACCCCCGTACTATTCAATCCATTCATCAGCACAATATTTTGAATACGCTACATTGAGTCCTAACGTAAAACGTGATTTTTTACCCCAAAAATAAAAGTCAATTCCCAGCAATCATGTTTGCGTAAAGTTACTAAGTTTGACGTACATAATGCTTGGTTGACGGCTTCGTGAAGAGTCTGTTTACACACCGTTTATTTACACCTCTGCCTAACCCTTCAGGAAAACATACGTGGTGTAATGTTATGTTTCTAATATTAAACAGGCGTATTTAATTATAATTTTTTCTCACTGACTAGATTTTAAGTTCGCAGGAGTTCATTCTGAATCTGTTTCATTAAAGCGTGTTATCGAAGCCTACACCGTCCCCCACAAGCTGTTGTACAACCTGCGTTACTGTAACAGGGCGCGCCTATTAGCCGCCCAGCTGCCCCATTAGCATGCTCGCATATCGATGCTAACGAGCCCTTGCCCGCCACTCATGCGCACAAATTATACGAACCCAAATAACGGAGGCGCGGTAAAGCCTAAATGATGGAAATATGATTGTATGAACAGGGTTAAAGTTCAGTTGTAATAAAAATATTCAGGGTGTAAACAGACTCTTCACAAAGCCGTAAACCATCACATGTACATCAAAAACTAAGTAACTTTACGCAAAAATTAGTGCTGGGAAACGAGTTTTTTTTTGGGCTGAAAAATCACGTTTTACGGTAGGACTCGCACTCAAAACATTGTGCTGATTTATGGATTGAATAGTAAAGGGGTCGTGGAGGTGTTAAAAGTAAAAATCTTACATTAAAAACATGATTGTATTTAAAAAAAAAACTTGTGAAGAAGTTGGAACTAAGACTCCCAATATCTCCGTAACTAGAAGGTTCCCAGGTATGGTCTAGAACAAAAAAATGATCGCAATGACGGGGAGAAAGAGCCTTCCGGCTTCGTTAAGAGCATTTTTACACCCTTTATAGTACCCGTTTTATTTGATTTCACTTTGATGCTGTAGAACCGCCCAGACTGATCAAACTGACTGATTCTGACAGAAGTGTAATAGAACACAGCTAGGTATTAAATTAACCTTATATTAAAAGGACCCTATTTCATCAGAACTCCTCTGCTCTTTGGGTTGTGTGGTAGCGTAACGTAGCGATCTTTTTTTGAACGATTATTATATATTACGATAATGATAAATGATGCTGCGTCAAAAATATCTTATTGTGTTATTTTCGACGTTGGACGCTGGACAGAGCGTCGAGAATATAGTGTGCGATAAAAACTACGTTTAATTAAATATCTAGACATATAATACAGCCAAGTCTGATTATCTGGCTAACTCACCTCCCACATCTACGTCACCCAAACTGACCGCTGAGACTCTCGCAGACGAATTAAGGATCAAACTTAATGGCCGCTCTCAAACTACCCGCCGGTTTATTGTGACTGTACCCCGCACCCCGCCATCACGCTTCATGAGCCAAACTTAGCTCTAAGTGCTCCCATTAAGGTTGTAATTTGTTCGATCGCGCGGTTTCGAGGGAAGCTATACAAATTGATCCCATCACCGAAGGATTCAGTTTAAGGAACGCTCGTACGATACACGGTTTGTAGGAAATCACACTATTTATATGAGCATTAAGTTAATAGCAGGCTTTGTAGTACTATCGGTTGTTTGAAATAGACGCCATTTTGAAATAAAGCGGTACACGGAACCGAGGAAATGAGATTGAGGGTTTAGATAAAATAGGCCGTTTTTCAACAATTTGTTGGGTGAAAGCTTTGATACGAATAGTTTAGTTAACAGCTTCTAGGGCAAAGTGAGATATTCACAATAAATTGTTAATTTTGGCTATGAAGCCTTTTGTATTTCACCGTTTTACACAAAGATATAATTATTTAGTGTTATTCACATTATCTATTATCCTATCTCACAATATGTAAGATATTTTCAATTTATAAATAAAAGATTAGTAATTAAAAGACAAAAGTCTCCACGCAATATTAGGTGCCCAAAGCAACACGACGATACAGATGGCGAGATGACTTACATGTGATGGCTGATTCGAGGTGGTGGTGCATGAAAAGACCTGGAGAGATATGGAGCAGGCCTTCACCTAGCAGTGGGGCATTAATGGCTAGTAAAAAATACGAAGAAAGAGTTATTAAACGAGCAGCCATATAACACTGCCAGCTCCTCAAAGCTACAAAATAGTAATAAACCAACATTTTGGCTAGAAGCTACAACGTTTTTCCGGCATCTATAAACGCTGGCGGGTCTACCGCCGAAGATAAAAAGTGCGGCCGCACGTTAGTGGACAATAAACCAGCACACGTTTACTGCGTGAATAAACGTAAAGCCAGGCGTCTGATAGGCAGCAGGCACATGAGCGGTGGGGAACATTGTGGCCAGAAACCGCTGCAAGAGTTGATATTGAAAGGGCTAACTAAATACAAATCATAGCCCAGGAAACGTTACTCAACTTTATTGTGTTTTGGAAAATTGTTTGTGATTCTTCTGTTATCCTTGACTTGACCTTTAGGATAGCTATGTCGGTTTCATTCAACTGCCATTAACCAGACCCACATATTTAATCGACTTTTGCCCTATGTGTCGTAACTTCTAACGCAAAAAGAAATTCACGTGTGATTGTGTCTTCGAACTGTAATAATGTATACCACATAATTATGTAGTCACCAAGTGTGTACCTTACCTTAGTCACCTACCATTAGTCCTCCCATGAACGCAGCCTAACCAGGCTTACAGTACACATTGATGTTTCCTGGCCGGGCGCTTGCCAAACTGCCGACGTGTACCACGGATAGCACGCCATTACCGACGCCTTGTTTATGGGGACGAAATTATCATCGAATTTGGCGATATCCTCGATTTTATGGGCACCTGGTAGTCTCTCAGTTAAAGGTTATGATATCATTGCTTGTTAACTGTGTCTAGTGTTAAATCAAGCTGTGGTCCATAAACGTGCAGTTTGGATTACGTACCTTAATACATTCACACCTTTTCCTCTTGGGGGTTAGCGGAACGCCACCTGCAGCGATTCTTACCAACTCCTTTTGTTTCGTCCAAATTCACAACCTGGTTACGCACGCACGCTGATTCCGAATACGACGCATGTGAGCTTTCGGAAGAACATCACCAATAAGGTCAGTGTATGTTCCTTTCTAGAATGTCCGCTCCCGGCGTTTCCAGTTTGGATAGTAAAAAATAAATAAATATAGTAATTAAAAACTTTTAAATAGCAAAATAGCAGACCCTTATACATGTATCCCATACATAGACTACATACAGAATGATCAAAAAAGTTCAGTTTGATTAGCATAATCAAGCGTACATTTAAAAAAATATGCCAATAAAAGTAAAATATTTTTCAAAACGTGCTCTATCACAAAATAACAAATATATGATTTACTGAAAAAGAGACGTGAACCGAACGGAATCTAAATGAATTGCTCTGAAAAAGGTTCACACCAAAAACGTTTCCGTAATAAAGTGACCCAATAGTTACTGTTATTAACTTAACTTTGTATTCAAACCCAGTAATTTACCCACACGTTTGAAATCATACGTTAAAGAATTCACCCCTAAACTTCAATTTAGACAAATGGCTACAAATCAAATTTTTGTAAATACACTCCCCAAAAAAGTATAAAAAAATAATTGAGCATAATATCGATTCAGTCAAACGTCTAGTACCAATTACGTATTCCGAGAACGAGCTATTCGTTTTGTTACAACACAAACATCGATTCTATTGTATTCGAATTGTCTGTACAACAATCGATTGATAAGGATCGCGATGGCGATCGTGTGACATCTCGATTGGATGCGGGTGTTACAAGACTTATCTACATGAATTTATTTACGGCTGTTGTGATACCAAATAATCGGTCCAGGGGCGTGTAAGGCAGTGAATCAACGCGGTGTAGCCTTTGAAAAATTTACTTATTGCAAGATTCAAAACAAGAAGATCGATTATAATTACATGTATTATTGATTTATTAAAATTATTATGTTATTCAGTAGGCAATTGTCGTCTGCATAACCAAACATGCTAACAAAACATAAGCAATTTTAGTACTTAGATAACACTTTAACTTTTTTATTTCATATTCTTTTTAGCGGTTGAAATCAGTGCTATCACACGAACAACAATCTCGAAATAACCCTCAAAGTTTGTTGTATTACGAAGTTTGAGTAGTCTGTTCAGTGCCGCGTAGTTTACGAGCATAAGCGACTCACTTATGCAAAGTAGACGATTCCAGCTTGACTGAGTTGACAAATGAAATAGGAACAAAGCACCGACGCGAGAACACGTCCTATATTTTGTGAGATTTCTTCGGTATGAAGTTACAGTACTTATGCAAATGCCATTTATAACTTCTGGAAATTATAGATACTTCTTAAAGGCCAGGTTCATGAATGTCATGTCATCAAGTTGACTCACTGTTTGTATCGCACTACTTGTCTTTGTGTCGTTAGTCCCCAATTCGTCGCTGATCGTAATTCGGTTACAATTGATATTGAAGCTGGTTAATCTTTTCATCTCGCAGCTGGCTTATTAGCTCTTTTTAGTGGCACATGGTTAATTGATTGACAATCGCGTGGTTTTCGATTGATTGGGCCCGGACGTGTGGCGCGGGGGGAGATAATTGCGGGCATAATGTTCGATGTGTGTACTCGTGAATATCATTTGTACTGTGGTAATAATTCGTCAATGATAAGTGGTATTGAACTATATTATGCATTTCAGTATTGAGTTCTAGCTTTTGTAATGTGTCCTCTTACAAGTTGTCAACATAGATAACATTACGTCTGTAATCCCTCTAGGGTTATGGAGACGTACATACTACACCCACATTACTCCAGTTGTGTTTAAGTCCTATTTAAAAGCGGAGCAACCTATTGCTGTCAACCGGACACAAACCTTGATCGCATCCAATAACACCAGTGAAACCACCAGAGTGGAACCCAGGACGTTATGCTCAGTATTGCTTGCGATAGATTGACCAACGAAGGAAAAAATCGAAGCATTGACTAAATATGCTCCTATTTGCAAAGGGTGTTAGTTTCATATTTGCCAGCTTTTCTAACCTTATTCTACTCAACTAACTCTAAACGTATTCCTATATTGTGCATCTGTCGTTTTCTAGATCCAATCTAGACCGAAATTCATCGTCATGTATTATTTTCTCCACTGCCTTGTGCCTCGCACATTCTTACCTTTGTGCGAAGCTCCTTTCACTGTGGACTGTACACAAAGTGTACAGTACACTAGATAACACATTGGCATGTATTTTAACTCAGACTCATTTATTTTGCAACTAGAGATTGAATTGTTTTTAGAAAAAACAAAGTTTGAAATTGTTTGTTTTACTGAACATTGGTTAAAAGACTATGAAATGTTAATTAATTACGCAAATTACAGTGTGGGAAGTTGCTTTAACCGAAAAACTAAGATTCGTGGGGGTTCATTAATCTTAGTTAAAAATTGTATTAAATTTAAGACTCGTAGTGATATTGTTGATCTATCGGTTGAACATAATATTGAGCTGTCTTGTGTTGAGCTCGATAAGCATGTAATAGTGTGCGTTTACAGACCCCCAAATTATCAAAACTACTCTATATTTGAGTCAGTAATGGAAGATGCTTTAGCAAAACTTGCAATTGGTAACAAATCACTAGTTATCTGTGGTGATTTTAATGTTAATATTTTAGACAAAAATTCAGATAGCAGTAGATTCTTACATCTTTTTAAATCATTTAATTTGTTAAACGTATTTTCAGAACCAACTCGAGTTACTACAAATACTGCTACATGTATTGATAATGTATTTTGTTGCTGCGACTACTTAGATAAATCCATTGTAAATTACCTGCCTTCTGATCACAGTGGTCAGACCGTTATTTTTGAGTCCTACACACCATTACAAAAAATTCAGATAAAATCTAGACAAGTAACACCCAGCAATTTGAATAAATTTAATGATAACCTAGTTAGTAATTTAGGCATTCCGGATCATATTAGGTATTGAAAATGTTAATCAATTTTATGAGGAATTCTTTTCGGTAGTTAACACAGAGTTCAATAATACACTAAAAATGAAAAGTAAAACTATTTGCCCCAAGTTTATCTTCAGTGACTGGGCAACTAAGGGTATTAGGAAAAGTAGGGAGCGATTGTTTGAGCTGTACGGCCTTAAGCCTTACATCAACTCGGAAACTTTTAATAAATATGTTGCAACTTACTCAAGAATTTTTAAAATCACTTGTAAGGTAGCTAAAGCCTTATTCATTAGCAACAAGATAAAATCCGCCGATAATAAAATAAAGACGGTTTGGAAAATTATCAATAGTGAGACTAATAGAAATAAAAAATATAATAATGATATCACACTAGAGACTTCTCGTGGTCTTCTAAGCACTAAAAACGAAGTTGCTCAAGAATTTGTAGACTTCTTCACTAGTATCCCACTTAAAACTACTGAAACCTTAAATTCCTCACCCTTGCTTTCTATTGAGTTATTAAGAGCGAACGTTCCGGCCTGTCCGGTTGAGTTTCAATTTAAGCATGTAAACCCCATAGCAGTCATTAAAGCTTTTAAGGAAATAAAAATCAAATTAACCGAGGATCTATGGGGAATGTCGGTTAAAGTTTGTCAAGCTATTATTGAGACTATTGCACCGTACTTAGCCTTAATATTTAATTTGTGTGTGGACCAAGGAGTCTTCCCGGACCTTATGAAATACAGTAAAGTAATACCACTTTTCAAATCCGGGGACAGAAAAGACACCAATAACTATAGACCCGTATCCGTGTTGCCGGTTTTCAGCAAGGTCTTTGAAAAGGTTATGCTTAATCAAATGCTCAACCACTTTAACACCAATAAAATCTTACATGAGAAGCAGTATGGTTTCACCAAAGGACGTTGTACGACTGACGCCTTACCTTATTAAAACACATATTTACTGCGTGGGAAGAGGCACAAGATGCCATAGGAATCTTTTGTGACCTCTCGAAAGCATTTGATTGCGTAAACCACGAAACCCTACTCTTTAAACTCGAACATTACGGTTTAGCGAAACTTGCGATTAGGTTAGTGAAATCGTATTTGAACGATAGACATCAGCAAGTACACATAAATGGTGTCAATTCAATGGGTTTAAAAGTAAGTATGGGTGTACCGCAAGGTTCAATATTAGGTCCTTTCCTCTTTTTAGTTTATATAAATGATCTACCCCATTTATTTAAAAACCAACCACAAATGGTGTTGTTTGCTGACGATACCTCTTTAATATTTAAGATAAACAGACGTGCCACAAATCTTGACGACGTAAATAACGCCCTACTGCAGGTCCATGATTGGTTCACCGCGAATAATTTAGTATTAAATGGGAAAAAAACGAAATGCATAAGATTTGCTCTACCGAATGTCAAAAGTATTGTTAGTGACATAGTATTGAATCAAGAGAAACTAGAATTCGTCGAAGATACTGTTTTTCTAGGGATCACGCTCGACTCAAGGCTACAATGGGGTCCGCATATAACATCTCTTGCAGGACGGCTGAGTTCAGCAGCATATGCTGTTAGAAAAATCCGTCAATTTACTGATGTAGATACCGCGAGGCTAGTCTATTTTAGTTATTTTCATAGTTTTATGTCATACGGTATTTTACTATGGGGACGGGCTGCAGACATCGAGTCTATATTTATTCTGCAGAAAAGAGCTATCAGAGCCTTATATCATCTACGTAGGCGTGATTCTCTAAGAGAACTGTTCAAAGAAATTAACATCATGACAGTACCTTGTCAATACATCTATGAAAACATCATGTACGTTAGGAAAAATCTGCATTTATTTAGTAAAAGAGGTGACAGGCACCACTATAGTACTAGAAACAGGGACCAACTAGTACAGCCAGGTTTTAGGCTAGCTAAAGTAGACTCATCTTTTATGGGGTACTGTTTAAAATGTTACAATAAAATACCTCCCCACATTCTAAAACTAAATGAGACGAAATTTAAATCTTGTATAAAACGCACACTATGTAGGCAAGCATATTATAAGTTGGGGGATTACATTGATGATAAAAATGCTTGGCTCAATGCTGGTCCTGCTCCACAACCATAGGGGCAAACTAATTGATTACCATGTGAAGTTATTGTGGAAGCTGCAGAAGATTGTAATAATATCTTTGCATTGTATAGACTCAATATCTTAGTGTTATATAATTGCATAGCACATGTGTGAGTACTATGTACTGTAAAGCTACCATTTACATTTGGTTATCTTTCATTGACTTGAATTTACCCTGGTGGGTGAGAGAATGTCATGCTCACTAAAATGTCTCGCTGATGGTGGCGGGTGTGTCGGGTCATTTAGCTTCCTTCAATATGGTTGAGCTGAATGGGGCTGATTCATGCGTCATGCTCGTGAACGGGCGCTGTCGGTTGGGACTGGTCATCTCAAAGCTGCCACGGTTTATTTTAACTACTTACTTTGTTTTTAAATTGTTGATATAATATTTTACTCTGGACGCTCTTAACGTGCACGTATTTCTACATCGTTCTCACATATATGTATAATCTCAATATGAATGATGTAACCAAGATTTTGTAACAATATTTTGATTGAAAAGAGTGTCCATGGAGTTTCTTGCCCATTCTTCTCCATAGAGATCTACACTTTGGAATGGGCAACTACAGTACTTTCACAAGTTATTATGCCTTGTGTCTGTGACTGTAGCTTAGCCTTATTTGTTTTTCTGACATTCAAAAGTGCCTGTAATGGTCTAATTGAAATAAATGCTTTTGAGTTTGAGTTTGAGTTTTGTTGATAAGTTAAGTAACCTACTCGAATCATTTTATTAATAAAATTCCTGGTAAAATATAACGATATTTGCTGTTTCAATTCCAGATGATTTAAGTGTATGATATAAATATTTAAAGGTATTCCATATTATGTTTATTTAGGAAGTCGCTATCTAGCCAAATATAATGTTATACAAATCAAACATTTCAGCGGATGTAAACCTTCGCTCTCCTAACAACACAACCAGATTAATTTAATTTTGAACTAACTGATGTATCTGTGTTAGTCCTCCAAAACGAACTATGTGTAAGAGCGTCAAAGACCGCCCTTATGCACAAGAGCATTCTCTGTATGGCTCCAAAAATATTAAATAAAATACCAAATGACATTAAAGATAATTATAACTATTTATAATAAGTAATAATATTGTGTTCTAAATGTTTATTATAAAAAATATTGATTGTATCCTAATATTGATTTTTAAGCTATTGCATAGCTTCTATCGCGGGCCTTGAGCGTGGAGACCGAATCCAGAAATTCCGTAACGAAAATAACCGTAACGTACCTTTCGTAGTGTCAGATATTGACAAGCCTAGGTTATTATTTTTAATTTACTGCTGGAGCTAGGAGGTTAGGAGGTTAGGTTGTATAGGTTTACCTATACAACCTAACCTCCTAGCTCTAAAGTTACGTTACGGTTATTTTCGTTACGGAATTTCTGGATTCGGTCTCCACGCTCAAGGCCCGCGATAGAAGCTTATATATTTTTTATAATAAACATTTAGAACACAATATTATTACTTATTATAAATAATATTCAGAAAACAATTAAAATAAATCAGTAAATTAAAAATAATAACCTAGGCTCGTCAATATCTGACACTACGAAAGTGAATAAATAATTATAATTGCATAAGTTGATAAAAAATGCTATGCAATAGCTTTACCGCGGCAGTCTCCGAGTGCCACACGTCTTTTTTTTTTTAATTGGTATGTTATATCGATTTTAAATTCTTATATTGTTAAATTGTGTATGCCCAATGGGTAGTTTTTTGAGTTACCATAACCTAACTTTAAGACGTACCGTATCACCAAAAATGACACAAATAAATACTTTGACTTTGAATTAGTGGATAAAAACCTAACATTGTTAGCATTCCTCAGATATAAAACAGACAAAGTCGAACCAAAACAAAGAATCATCAACTGTCAATGATTCACCTTCAAATAAATAAATCTTAATAAATAACAATCAGTTCTGACCAGACTGCTGCCAAGACACAATTATATAACAATGTTAACAATCGGAACGGAACAAGGAGGTATGATATCTGGGATCGGGTGCGTCAACAGCGCGGGAACAGTCGCCGTCGCAATCGCGCTGCGTGCCGTATCGTCGCCGAGCATCGCTCGTCTGATCCCACCATTAGATTGCTCTGTTCGGTACATTCCATTACCAACTACGTACATATTTGACTACGTTATATTATTATTAATTCTTGATATGAGCTTTGTTCAAATATTGCTCGTATTAAAACGAATTTAGTATCGTTCGGGACATCGCCTTCCGTGCCGCTGTGGTTTGTTCGTTCGTAATTTATGTTCAATGTATTAAACGATGCTATCTTTTCTACTCTCAGTATTGTGTTATTTGAAATGTACAGTTTCCCTCACGATGTTTTCCTTTAAAACTTGGAGAGTTTGCTCTCGGTTTATTCGAGTGGCTTTCGACTTGAGTGTCTCTAGAATGTGTTTGTATAAGATTATCTATCGTTCTCATTGCATTGACTTCTTAGCTCATTGTCGTGTTCCAATTTGCGAGACCAGTTCGTGATTTTTGTGTATTAATATGTAAAACATTATAACACAGACAAGAGTCGAATAGATTTACAATACAATACAGATTTATGATTCGAGATTGAATAGATAAACGATTGCAGATAAAATCCGACCAGCAATAAATTTGCCACTTGCAAAACACGAACTGTGCTGTTTTAGAGCACGCTTCCCGTTTAACAATTGTGTTTGGAGACAAAATATGCAGAAACGGTGATATTCATCAAAAGTGATCGCCTCAAGCTTTAGTTTGTCCGATGGTGCTTTAACGCAGCTCAAGAGCTGCGTTAAAGCTTCGCCCACGTGGTAGGTTTTCGGAAATTGTCCAATGGTAACGTAATACTGTAATACGTATAAACCAGGACATGGGCTACCTAACCCAGGACATGGGCTACCTAACCCAGGATATGGGCTACCTAACCCAGGACATGGGCTAATGGGCTACCTAACCCAGGGCATGACCTACCTAACCCAGGACATGGACTACCTAACCCAGGACATGAGCTACCTAACCCAAGACATGGGCTACCTAACCCAGGACATAGGCTACCTAATTACCTAGGTAGTACCTATGTGGTTAAATTATACATCCAAAAGTAACTCTGTGTGGTATCACACAGAGTTACTTTTGGATGTATAATTTATACTTGTGTCGAACTGCCGAACTTATTTATACCAATAAGTACTACCGATCTACGGATAAACAAAAAATGTAACAAAATTCTATATGAATGGGCTGCTATAATTAAAGTGGGTTTGCTAATAATAAGTCCAAAAATAGATAACATCAAAAACAAACATCTCAATTCCGTTTTCCAGGAAAAAATAATCTCCTCCTCCCGGTCAAAGGTAAAAGACACTTTTCATACAAAAATACATGTCGTAATTAGAAACGGAAATGAGTAGTGAGGACTTGTCACAGCTTTAGTGCTAAGGTCCCTCAGGACAGTCGGAGCTTCACAAGTAACCTCGGTTCATTGTGTTCATTTGTGCAACATCTTGTGTTGCGCCGCCTACGACTGTCCAGTAAGGATTTCTTTTGTTTTTCCTTTTCACAAAGGAAACTGTTTTAAAAAGTTACTTCTTTGTATTCCAAATTTTGATCAAGAATGTTATTGACGTCAACGCTGACTGTAAAACTACCTTAGTGAGTAATCGACATAGGAAATAAGTTAGATTTGAACCTTGAAACTATTCATTGTTATGGGAATATAATATCTATAACAATTTATATAATAATATATATAATAATATATATCTTAGGAAAATACCCTTCAATGTTTGTGCCTGACTAGCTAATAACGTCACTTAAAAACCTTCACAAGCTATTTATTTCCACGTGAGTAATTCTAATCCAATACCGCGTGGTAACTAAGTGACAGCAGATAAAGTGTGCTTTTACAGCAAAATTTATTCATTTCAGTAAACGATTACTGAGATTCCAACACGGTGTTGTTATAAATTAAAACGTCCACGATGTTGGTGCGCCTCGAAATGTCATAGTTCCTTTAAAGCCACGCAATCACAATATCATTTTCAGCCAACCCTAAGCAAATCAGATATTGGAATAAAGGGATACTTGCGCCGCTGCTACTACCGCGCTATTAACTGGGGTGTATGTTTGTTGTAATGTAGATTCCAAGACAAACGTCTCTATTCCCGTGTTTGCTCGCAGCCATTGTTTCCTCTTGTTTGACGAGGGATGGGTGAAGCCATCGGTTATCTAATGTACAGAGTTTGTGTAATCGGAGGGAACTTACAAGTTTTTGTTTGTTTGTGCTGTTTTGTGTGGTAACTAGTAGTTTTGGGTTAGTTTAGGTTTGTCGTGGGTGTGAAATGATACACAGGATCTGTCTACACAACTTTAGATCTAGTGCCTCACTTGTCGGTGTAGCCACCTAGCCACCCCCACTCCACTCGAGTTACTTTATCCAATAATATTCTTCAACTACTTACAGGTTACCTTTGCCTTCTCTTTCAGCTCTTACACTCTTGTAACTTCAATTTTGGTCGACTTTTCTTAATACAGTCCGTATTAGAAAAACATAACATAACACAAAATTGACACAATTTTTTAACAAGTTGCGACAAAAGTTTATGTTCACACCTGACTAGTTAGCTCGTTACACGTGATATGTTCCATTCAAGCACGCGTGTCACGCTTTGCTCTCATAGCTAATTATTACAGTGACGTCTACCATGTCCTATTGATATTTATAAGTTTGGCTCTGTATATTTTGTCACTCGGATTTAAATAAATCTATGGTCTGTCGTGCTCGAAGTATTAGCTTGCAAAAACTGCTAACAAGACGAATGACATAGCAGAACGTTAGAAATTAAACGAACCCTTATATTATGTGATGGAATAAAATAATATATTCATCACAAATTGCTTTTATGTATGTAGAAAATAACTATCATAATTTGGAAAATTATCCAGGGTTTTCTCCTTTATTTGCTGGCCATTTATCTCCAAAATAGTATAATAATTTATGATCCTGCAGTTCGCATTATATGTTGGTCACGAAGCGAACAGAATTCCAATCTGTTTATTTGGACAGTTCGTTTTAATGCTCAGACTGGACTCAAATAACATGCTTCGTTTGTTATTGTTTACGTTACGTGATCGGATAGTTTCATACAATTGAACTTTATGTATTTCTGAAAATAAATAAAATACCATATTTATTTATTTATTCATAAAGGTATTAAATCTCAATTTAAATAGATACAAGTAAAATACATAATTACTTTAAAATTAAAACATTACAAAATTATATTAGAAATAAGTCATAAAATATTATACAATTAATCAATATAAAAATAAAGTAAAAACAACTATCCAATTCATTAACAGTAAACAATAAATAGAAAGTTTACCTTCGGTTGGCACTCCGGTGGCCTTCGAACCAATACCTGCGGATAAGACTATCTAAATCCTCACTAACGACCCTCAGCAGTTGATTGGTTGACTTACTAAGGATGCTGCAGAAAAATGCAACGCGCGATTGAATAACGGCATAGAAGTCCGGTACTCTCGCTTCAGCGAACATGCTCGACGCACTACAGTACCGCGGAAATTACAAGCATAGTGACTGATGATCTTTTAAATTTCGTCCACAGCTGGCATGTGTTAATACAGAGATAGTAGGCACGGAACAATGTGAAAATCTGCGTGCAGCGAATGAAGAGTATTCGACTTTCCCGTTCTATGTCGGCGTCATCTGTGAGATCGTCAGTGAGGATTTGGCCCAGATATCGAAACGTTCGTACAAACCTTGCTGGTGAACCATAAATATACACTTCGGGGACTTTCTCCGGTCCCTTTCCAGCTCTAAAAACTAACATTTCTGTCTTACCGACATATACCGTACCATGAGTTCTGGCATAACGCTCACAGATCGCTACAAGCTGCCTAAGGGCCTTTATTGAGGGGCTCAAGAGGACCACGTCAGCGGCGTAGCTTATATTATTAAAGCACACGCCTCCTATGTGGCAACCGACGCCTGCCCTCCTCAGCTCCTCAATAAGCCCATTCATGTAAATATTGAAAAGGTGCGGAGACTTCAGCCCACCCTGACGGACGTCGCATTTTAACCTATACTCGCTAGACTGGACGCGCCTCATCTAACACTGTAAGTTTGGTTTCCGTACCAGTATTGAAGCATACTTACTGATTCCGAGTGGACCCTTGAGTCTTTTACTCTGGACGCTCTTAACGTGCACGTATTTCTACATCGTTCTCACATAATATGTATAATCTCAACATGAATGATGTAACCAAGATTTTGTACAATATTTTGTTTGAAAAGAGTGTCCATGGAGTTTCTTGCCCATTCTTCTCCATAGCGATCTACGCTTTGGAATGGGCAACTACAGTACTTTCACAAGTTATTATGCCTTGTGTCTGTGACTGTAGCTTAGCTTTATTTGTTTTTCTGATATTCAAAAGTGCCTGTAATGGTCTAATTGAAATAAATGCTTTTGAGTTTTTGAGTTTGAGTTTGAGTTTGAGTCGCGAAGTTGGCCCCTGAGAATATTATAATTAACCAGGTCAAAAGCACAACTTAGGTCCAGGAAACAAGCTCTTGTAATAATTTACCGTATACTTCAATGATAGAATCGCTAGGTCAATCGATAACCCAGGACGGAAACCAAACTGAGCATTATCCATCTTAACATTTTTCAATGGTAAAGTCTGCACAAGACGCTCCAACACTTTGCCCAGGACAGTACCAAGGGAGATTGGTCGGTAGTTGGTATATTGGGCAAAGATTTTGCACAAAACAGTTCGACTGAACTAACTTATATTTATAGTCTGACCCAGAAAAAGAAAAAAATAAATAAAAGAAATGAACCCAATAAACAATTCCTCTGCTACAATACAAATCTAACTTTATTACTGCTTCCTTCACTTCGGTTTATCATAAAGCCAACAAATAACGAGAAAACGTACACATTTAAACTTCATTGTAATATCATCATTTCTGAACGCACATTCAACAAATTATTGGCACTGAGAACGCTGAGCCTACAATTTAGTGCGCCAACCGGCCAGCGCGCGCAATACCAATATCGACGAGTGCGCCTAGACTACGTGCTGAAAGAACTCCAGCGATATACTTGCCGCTAACATAATCCCCGTGTTTTCATACAGACATTTATTTGGCTACCGGCAAATGTGTTTCCATAGACTAACAAACTTACCTCAATCACACTGTGTGTTCTATTAAAGTTACCTTTCCTATTATTTTATACTGTGGCCTGCTTGAAGTCAAGCAGTGTGAACGCGTCGCTCGCAATTCGCATACAATTTCCCCCGCATTAGGGTCCGGGACGGCGGATGGTGGATGGGTCATACGCAAACATTTGCCCAAACATTACCCTTTGCCTTCAGGACCGACTCCGCTGAATTATTGAGACGTCCCGTTTTAACACCAGATGCTATTTAGATGTTCTCATGTTTATTAGTTTGTCCCTCGTAATTTGTCATAGAGCCGTTGATGGCTGTAATTTAGGGCATCCCATGAAGCGTTGATACAATAATGTTGGGGAAGTTTGTCGACCAAATGTGCTTTCGGAAGCATTAGTCTTCCCGAATATTGCGTAAGCATCTGTAATCTAAAGTTCCACAACAATGAGTTTTCGGAGCTAAATCTAAGTTTCACGAACTATTACTTCGGAATTGTAACCGTAAGAAATCACGGACAAAAGGTCCCGTAAAGTTTTATTATGAGTATCGATTGCTGATCCGACATCAGTCGGTTAAAGAATGGTTCCGCAGCCGTCGCTATCATGAATGAGTCTGCCTGATAAAGGGAAATACCTGTAGAAATCAAACGATGGAAAATAAATGTTGTCGGGGCGAACGATGGCGGGCGGAGCACTGAGCAGGGAATCGTTCGGTGAGTCGGCGAGGGCTGCGGGCGCGGATTTGTCGCTCTGCTACGACATTTGTTACTTCGCTACCTTCGCTACTTTATTTGTCATTGTCACGGTGTACGGTTTCTTTACTTCGTCAGTTTTTCTTACCGTTTATTTTTTCCTTATTTCTTTTAGAGCTTTGTAGATTACTTTCGATATGTTACTTGACACGAAAGTCATGTGTTCTTGCCTTTGAGCACAATAAACTCAGACTTACTCACTTTATTTAGTTTACTTTGCTTGGTTCGATTTTGTAACAATGTAGGAATGCAACTGTTTCTTATAAATGATTACTAAACTTGCATATTGCTTACAAATGACTGCCTTACGAAACTTTTGCACGTCTTTAAATCAAACTGGAGATATCGCTTTACGTGTACTCGTAATCGTCAACAACCATCTAAATGGGTGTTTATTACTGTTTTACTATCACCATTATAACATCAAGATGACCGCGGTACAGATAACTCACCGACTCATTTTATTGCCGTCTTCATTCATAAAATGTTCACGTAATTTACTAGAGACGAGGAATCAATTTTACTCAATTTTTTATTTTATAGATTGTAGAATCAGACGCGTTTTACGAGTGCAAGTGTTAGAGAGCGGAGGCTGTTTGAAACAAATTGAGTTTTTTAAAAGCGTTTTTTGAATAAACAAACCGGGATCAAAGCGAAAAGAAGATTACTGGGCAAATGAAAGCAATTTATAAAGGCTAGATAAACAGGCTGGTATAAATGAAATAGGGGAGCTGTATCTTTTTACACAGCTCAATGAGTGCGAACAAAGTCCGGGATGCGTGGCCGGCCCGTGCCATCGCCGGACCGCCGCTGCCGCCGCCGCGCGCCGGCACCGGACCGTCCCCTTTGCTTCCTTATCTCGATTCATTTTCTCTGCTAATATTTATTGCTCTGCTGCGCACTGGTGTTCACCACTGTTGTGGCTGTATGACGTATACTCTGGGCAAATACCATGTGATGTTATCAGAATTAAGAGATATTTTATGATGCATTATTGATTTGAAACTGTTTAATGGTATGGATGGCGATAGTACTGTTGATTACAATGAGAGTAATTATTATTAACTACTACTAGAAGACAACTCTTCTCTTCTTCATATTGGGAACGCTTACTTAGAAAGCAGGTTATCTCTCTATTGTTTCTCATAACAGGTCCACTAGTCAAACTCTACACACTAGCGACTAGAATTAACCATTCAATTTCTAGTTTCTCTCAAAGGATTTAACATTTTATAGAACCTATAAGTATCTAGCAGTGCCATAAAGATGTTACATCGATAACCATTAAAATGCTTACTTGAACCACCTATTAATATAATTTATCACAATAATATAATTATCTCCCATCTAAATGTACCAGAGATATTGTTTAATACATCTAAATACTAATCGCTACATCTAAACGTAATAAATTCTCGAGGCAATGAAAGTAAATAAGATTAACTCAAAATAATATCACGACTATAATAAAGGAGACAGTTTACGATCGCAGCGGCTACACAAATCAGTAATAACTCGACTTGATGATAAATTTAAGTAAATGAGTCAACGAAGCGTGGGCTTCAATAAACTCAAGGAATTTCCGGACTTCGCTTCAATCAAACTTGAATCGAGATTGATAAATTGATAATATAATTCACGTTCAACATGAATTCTGAGTTCAGATGATATTGCTTGATTCGGTTCGATGATAAATGTTCTAAACGATAATATCTATTGACCAGTACTGAGTAGATGTATGGAATAGTTTAAACTCATTCTTGGAATAAAATGAAAAATAAGGATGACATTTTATTTAAACTTAGATAACGTTGCATATGTTTCGTTATGAATTTTAAAAATGTTGAATCCTTAGTCTGACAAAATAAGCAAAATGGAGGGTGATGCTTACACGGAACTTTTCAAAAGCCCCTGTGGGACGTTTCAAACTGAACCGTCATTTAAGTGCAAAGCAGCGCCAACCATTACGAGGCAGACAGATAGACCTTTTTGAAATCTGTTACCAAAATAAACTTGACGCAATCCTAAAGCGCAAAATCATCAAAACATAATTATGCGTGTATAAATTCCACAAACGACAACAAGCGACTCAGGAAAATTAAAGGGCGACCCGCAAATGTCGCGTGCAAGTGTTGACGTGGCCAGCGCGACCTGACCCCTCACACATCTCCACTCTTCACCGACGCCAGCTATTAGTGGACGAGCTTAATGAACGGGCGGGGCTCTAATTAGACCGGTCGAGGTAAATTTTCTTAACAGCCCAGTTGCCACACGCCGGTCCTAAACACACACACCCTTCTGCGGACAGATAATTTGTCCAAAGTTCAGCGGTGTTAAAGTTTCCGCTTACATAGTTTCTTTATCAGTTTATATCACAGCCCCAAGTTTAGTGTTGACGAGCCGAGGGATGTCGCCGCCCCGTTTTTGTTGGTTTGATTTCTATTGTCAATGAAACCGTCATACTTACCTTAGGAGTTATAAGCATAGAACCTATTCATAAAACTTAATTTTCTTGTTTTAATATTAAATTATCAACCCACGCAACAATTCTCACGTAACACATCATTCCCAAAAGGGGAAATCCTCATTTTTTAAGTCCATAACAGACACAGCCGGTTGCTCTATTTTACACATAAGCACAGATCGAGATTTGGACAAAGTAAGAGAACAGGCAATCAAGGAAACCTTATAGAGTAATCATTAAAGAGAAACAATGTGTTGTTTCCCATCACGAGAACGACGTTAGAAAGCTCGCTCATTGGCTCGTCACCGTCAGTGAGGGCAGTAATAAACACTTGGACGGCTGTGTATCAAGTCCCGCGGTCCGCGGTCACGATCCCGACAACTGCGGGAACTATGCCCGCCGCACTATTTCGGTAGAAAATGCGGGAATCGACACGAGAGCGAAGTTACTCTTTATGTTTAACCAGTTCACGTCCCACCTCTCCGCTGAATAATTTGATAGCGTTACTTGTTGTTCGCCGCTTATTTCGTGGGTAGTTCGTAATCTGTTGTGAATTTACACAATGTTTAGTTTTCAGTGTGTGCCGGACAACTTTAACTTTATGTAAAGTAGGTCCTTTTCTGTAATTAACAAGCAAAGTGGGCATAGAAACGCTAACACAAACTAAAGACTATAATTTATCTCCTTTTGTTTTACGTTACTAACTTTACCTTTCCAGATAATGTTACAGATTTTATACATAAACATCTTTTACGTGCCTTATAAACAATGATGACCTAATCTGTGCTATCTTATTTTTGATGAAATATGTAACCTACATTCATAAACTGCTCACGTTGCAACTTCAACATTGCGTCGTGTTGGTCGTTGTGATTTATAGCTGCTGGTCTGCGGCTCGCCCCGCCTCCCCCGCCTCCCCCTGCCACTGTATATCTTTATTGTTCTAATCTTCGCTGTTTACTAACTATTGTACCATTTTAAAATTATGAACTGCTCAGATAGCACTCCCCTTCCATATCGCCGCCATAAATATCAAGTTTTGATAAATCCCAACTTTATGTTACCTTTTAAGTGTTATGATTGTTCAGTACCGGTTTAGCAATGTTCGGGAAATGTCTGCGATATAACTGTTGTTCGTGACTTCTAAACATATAGTAGTATTAAGGTCAGTGCAGTGCGACGGTGAGGTGTGACAGGCGAACATCTAATCAGCACTTACAAGGAAACGTGACCAACATCCGCACATATCCAGTAACAGTTCCATATCCTGGATCAGGCTGGCATAACTAACAACGTTCCTATATAATACTTCACAATTACAATTCGCAAAATCACACTGATCGAAGTTTGGCTGTAAGGCCGCAAATTGGAGCTCGCTCGCCGCTCGGAGTGATTACATTAGAACATCACGCGTCACCTCGACTCCAATTTGAAGGGTCCAAACTATTTGTCCCAATCGAAACCCATTTGGAATTCAGATGGAATCGAAACGTCTAATTGCTTTCGGTTTAGCTCTTCGCATACTAATCTGTGACTATGGTCGTCCTCATATACTACGTGTGCCTTCGTTGACTACATTACTTGCTCATGTTCGTGTTTCTGAATCAGTATAGATAGCTGTTTCCACAGAAAGACCACTTTATAATTTAAACTCATTTGTTCTGCGATCCCAATTCCGAAAACCGGGAAAACTTAAAGCACGAAATATACCTTAAACTTTTCCGATTACGATCTTGTTTCAAATAAATACAAATGAGAGTTTTAATCAGTGTCGCAGAACAAACAAGTAATAACAGTAAATATCGGGCGCCGCAGTGCGGGCTGCAATTTTTTCCAAGTTCAATATTTACGAGCTCGAAACATCGAGACTCAGGACTCGGCATTGGTGTCGCCAACTCGCAAGTAGGTGACCGCTCGCCGACAATTCATAAAGTGGAGGAAGTGGCTCAGTTCACACCCTCGCTCCCCCACTTCCTTGCGTCTCCCCTTCGCAAGTTTTCCCAATTCCACCACAAACTGTAAATAAAGCAAACGATCCGATAACGTGGCTGCTCCACTTCGCCGCACGGACGAAGGGATATTTCACTTTCGTTTCGGCGATACTAAGCTATTTACATTTCGCGCCACTGCCACTGCCTGCTGCTAATATTTACGCCTTCGTTCCACTGAAATTGGAATGGATTTAACAAGGTCACGCTGATTCTGATTGCTTGAAGGAAATTGAATGTTCCTACAAACAATTATAAGAACCCCAGAGAGTACCCACTCCTGATTAATTGACTTGAATTGATTTTGAATTGAGTTTAGAGGAAATGATGGAAATGTGACTTACGGCTTAAAAATAACCGTTTTCGCTCAGAATGTGAAATGAAATCAAATGAATTCAAAAGAATTCACTCTAAATTTCATGTGATTTTGATGACAAGATTCTAGTTTAAAGTTTTCATAAAATCAAAATGAAGCAATTCGTAGAAGAAACAATTCGAGTTTTCAGAATAATAATATTGTTCTTGATTACAAACTAACTATCGTAAAATGCTGACTCGAAAAATATAGAATGAAAATGTTATGTGAACGAAATGAAGTTGAGCTAAACTAGAATACGAAACGCTAAAAGGCTCCGCAGAGTTTTGTCCCAAAAGATGTCTAGAATACGTTGTTAGTGAAGTTGACTCAGCTAACTTAAATTTAGTTTAGTGTAAAGTTTTCGGAAACACTCTTAAGTAGAGCTTAAGAAAGCTGTTACCTATTTATAAGTTTTCTATTAAAAATTATAAAAGAGTTCTTAACTTTGGCGGTTTTCAGCCGAGTCGAGAGCCAACATCATTTTAATGTACCTCCGAAGATTTCCCTCGACACTCGTCGACCTCTATAATGATTAGACAAACTTGAAGTTAAACAAGACTGTTCTATGGACACAGGCGGCTGCGAGGGAGCCATCGTGCTGTTCAATTATTCACGAGAGTACGAGATTAAATTAAAAAAATATAAACTGTCAGCGCGAGAGGGTCTTAAACTCAACGTTTGACGAAGTACAAAAGTTTAAATTAAATTTCTACAAGCGAGCGAGCGAAGATAGATGCGCGCAAACCCCGCAGTCCCGCAGACCCGCAGTCCCGAAGTCCCGCACAGTCCCGCACGCGTCCAACGCGACACAACACGCTAAATAACGACAATCTAGTTTTAATTGCAGCTATTTGTCTCTGCTCCGGTATTGCAGATTGCGTCGCCAATGGACCAATTTCGCAT
The DNA here is from genome assembly GCA_950005105.1 of Lycophotia porphyrea. Lineage (NCBI taxonomy): Eukaryota > Metazoa > Arthropoda > Insecta > Lepidoptera > Noctuidae > Lycophotia > Lycophotia porphyrea. Next base: position 433,170 of record OX465387.1, on the reverse strand, counting down.
GGTTTTAACGTATTAATTGTAGCATTCACAGCAATAGTCCGATTCTTTAAATGATCCACACACAATCTTGTAGTCAGTATTATCATCACGTCTCCTGCTCCTCTGTGATCAGTGTTTAAATATTCACAAAGGCGAGCTGAGAGCGAGCATTTAAACCACTCGAACGACGCATCAACAATAATGCCATCATTAAACTTCAAAACGCTCTTTTCAATCCTGTAAATATTGCATTAAATTTTTATGAAATCCAATTATGGAGTCGTAACTTTAAACCGAATTGTAAAGGCGATCGTAAATAACAATAATAAAAATTTGAAATGACCATTTAGATGTGTTTAGTATTGATAAGGATGGACATTAGAGGTTCAGTGCCTTATTAGATCGGTATGCGCGTGATGAGCCCATATCAGGATTATCTTTTAATTTTATTATGAGTGCTTTATTACAAAGGCTCGTAATGCATGTCAGGCTCAAGTGGCGCGGCGGAGCGTTTTTTGTGGCAGTCGGCGCTTGCGGCCGCCACTCCGTTTTTAATGACTCTATTAAAGAGATTAATAGCGTCTATCGCTTAAAAAACATCCGCACTTTTTACATTCTTTACAAATTTAATTAATGTCGATATGGATCTTTTAACCGGGCCAGTGTTTAGGCCGGCAAGGATTATGGCGGCTACTATTTTTTTGCCTCATATTTTATCAAAATTAATCGCCTTCATCGCCTTAAAAGGATTTGTTGGATTAAGATAATTACGTATTACATGAGAGTCCGCACGTGCATGCGCATGTGTTACAATCTCATTGTACAGACAATGGGGCTCTTAATATCGTGTTATGCATGTCCTGTAGTTTGTTCACTACAGGAACTGATGGACGCTACCGACACCGCCAAACTAGTTTCTCAGTTCTGGGCCGACACAATATACATAGATTGCCATCGACACGCTAAGAAGAATTGTACAGACGCTAGCAGGCTACACTAAACTGTCAAATTTTCCCAATCAACCTTGAACCTAATGCTTTAGTGATAAAGTTGAAAATCTATTAAAGAAATTTGACAGATTGTAGTAGCTTGATGTGCTGGCATCTGTATTTCATATCCTGTGCTGTTTATAAACAAAAACCAAACCAAAAACTACTTACATGAACGACTTACTTGCCGAAAATAATCTACGTGTAACCTAACAAAAACTAATTTAATTTAATTTAGTACATACGGAAGTAAAAATAAGACTCCAGACATCAATTATAGGAAACTTAAATTAAAAGAAGTTAACGAAACGATATCTCTCGGTATCACGGTTGATAAAAACTGCAATTGGAAGGCCCATGTCAATAAAGTATGCTATATATAAATAATATATATAAAATAAATAAATTCGTGTACAGTATACGAACTCTCAAAAACATCAGCGTTAAAAACAGTATGATCTGCATACGATGGGTACGTTCTGTGTTGAGATATGGTCTTATCTATCACATGGGGTTACTTAACAGACAGTCAGAGAGTGTGCATCGCACGGAAAATTTGCATCCGCGCCATAGCCAGAATACGCCCATGGGAATCTTGCAAACCCTTTTTCAAAAAGTTCAAGAACTAACCCTTCCAAGTCTATATATCTTTGAATGCGCTAAATTTGTGAAAATGAACCCGGAATTATTTAAAAAAGCTCATGAAATATTTCCAAAAAGTATTAGGCACAGAAATAGAATAGTTTTGCTCATAGTTCCTAGGACAGCATTATACAATAACAATAGCTATGCAATGTGTGTTCGCATATTTAATGCTATACCTGACAGTATTAAAATCTTACCAGCTAATAAATCTGGGTGTCTTTAAGTATGGTTAAGGGAAAAGAATTTCTACTCAGTTAATGACATATTTATTAGAGGTTGGAAAATAAAAAACAATCATAATCTTTACCCTCTGACATTAATAGTATTCTGAAATATTTATTTAACAACACTGAATTATGACTTTAATAATAATTAGTTTATTACCCAAATGTTTCCATGTCACAATATTATGACTAAGTATTATGGATCTGTATTATTTATGTTAAGAGTTTAAGACCGACATTGTAACAATATTTTGTAGCAAATAAATTGATATGATTTGATGAACGAGACTTGCTCCATACTAAATTGCAGTTAACCAGCCCTAAACAAGCGTTAATATTTCGTCGTCACAAATCTGAAGCATTCATCTCTCATCATTAACAACGCTCAACGTTTTATCAAAATTACATTAACAAACAGGATCACGTTAACAAATTGAAAGCTCTCTTGCATCAATTTACATTTGTTTAGTTTGAATTACGCTGTACAATACTTTGTCTCCGTACTACGAATGTAAATTCATCGTTAGCTTTAGCTTCAACTCGTATTAAAAGATGAGACAGCGTAAGTTGGAGTTAAACCGGTGTTACGATTCAGTGTCTGAGTAGACCGGCACGGGACCGGCTCGGGGGTGAGCGACTAACTGGTTTGGTGTCCCCCCTCGATTCTTCCGCGCGAGCTAGCGCCCAATTTGGCGGCTTGCTCGGCCCTGCACGTTTTTGCACGCATCCCCTTAATATGGACCTTCCGACGAACTCGCAACTACCGACTATAAAACATGCCCCGGCACGCTGTGTAACTTGATTGCGATGAAAAAAACTTACCCAATAAAAGCGCCAGTTCGATTCTCAAAATCGTTCCCAAAGCATGGGAAAGGTTAATGATCTACAACTTTCTGTTCAGTTGTCTTTTCAGTACCGTTAATTAAATTTGCTTGCAGAGCGTAATTTCCCTCGTTTTTTCAGTTATTTTACTTGTTTTTCTGCCAACAAAACTAACAGCGTCGTAATTATTAATGGGAAAGAGACATCCGAAATACATTTTTATCCGATACATAAAACGGGACTCGAAATGCGAAGTAAATTAAGAAACGTACAAGCTTTTACGAAATTATACATTCAAAGGAAAAAATACAAACAGACTAACAAGATGTTCAAGGAGAATTCCCAAACGCTCTGTGCGGAGCCGAGTCCCGCGTGCCGCGCGGCGCACGCCGGCGTGTCTGCGAGCCGCGGCGACTTGATCCACTGCAGACTGCTACAGTCAGTGGCGCTCCGCCTGCCGACCAGACGAGACGCCTCTACATTCCTCGCGCGCGAACGCAACGAGTTCAAACACGATCTCATCGTCATCAACTACGTCCGCTTCACAACATTCATATCATATTTTCCGTGTTCCTTTGATTTTCACTTAATTTTTCTTTAGTGTGTTTTATTTCTTTGTGTTCCGTATTTATGAGAATCTTTTATTCGATTTCGATAAGAATAGAGGATGTTGTTACCGTGAAAAGCTTCGGGCCGGACGCATCTATTGTGAGTACAATGTATCGCCTTAACGCAGATCGGGTTGAACTTTTACGATGAGAATATCGAAGACGACGCGACTGACATTCCATTGGGATAATAAATGCGATTCATGAGATACAGAATTCAGGAAAAATGATTTTGAAAATTGGGGGGAAGTCGCCTCCGGGCGTAAAGACGGTGGAGAAAGAAGGGAAAAAGGAAGAGAAGAAAGAAACAAATAAGAAAAAATGGGAGAAATGTGAGGAGAGATGTCCGGGAGACCCGTGGGCGTACTGTGTGGTGTTATGGTGTGCTTGTGCCATGAGCCTGATCTCAAGCGGGTACAGCCTATACAGGCAGCAAGGGCTGCAGGGGAGGTTGTCGCTGTTGGAGGAGCAGCACCTGGCGTTGCGGAGCGCGGTACTGGAGCCACAACAGCCATTGGTGGAGAGGCTCCGACGTGAGGTGTCGCGGCCGCCATACTGGCGCCCCAGGAGAAGCCTTCGTGACTACGGAGACTGCGTCTGTCCACCAGGCAAGTGAATATTTATTAAAACCAAATCACTGTAAAAATTTGGGAATTTTACTTCTACAAGTAACCATCTTTCTTTTGCCCTTCCAATATATTTGCGCTCGGTGCAGCATGTCTTCTTCTACTCTACTTCTCTACTTGTAGTCCACTCACCAAACACCTCCATTCTAGCCATATCTCGTTACACATAGATTGACTTCTTAAATGTGTTATTCAAATATTTTGATTGTGAAATTGGTTTATTTTGTTAATAAGCAAATAGAAAAAGAAAACATCACCATAATTCAGGTATGGTTCAAAAAAGATCCCGAGGACACCAAATATTGACATGAATATTATACAAACAAGGTTTATTCTAAAAGCCTGTTTATTTGGCAAGCGATTGATTTACGCCATCTGTACCAAACTCAACATTCAACTGATCAACTTAATCAACAATGTTTAACAAAACATTCCCAGATTTAATCATCACTCAATTCCGGCAAAATTTGCATCGTCCTTGATTTGTGAACATTAATCAAGTGCGTTTGTTACCCGTTGATCATGCGAGCCCATCTCGTATTCATCACAATTATTATTGATAATAATTGTGTTATTTATTAATGACTTTATTGAAATAACCAGCTGGTCCCTCGTGAGCTACATAAAGCTGGTAATCATTTATAATGCATTCAAGCGTCCGATGTTAATAAAGGTTTTCAAATGCCCGTAATTAAATCGGATGATCGTATTTTATACAGATTGCCAATTTATTCTGGAGTATAGTTTTTAAATTGTAGGGTCCAAAGGATCCCTTAACAGTAACTAACACTTCACGCGAGGGGTTCGAGCCAATCTTTTCGGAGCTATTAAGTTTTTTCCCTCTCAGCCGCAATACGAAGTTAATCCGGAGTTGAAAGCTGTCACTAACCCCATGGTTATCAGGCGGTGCGGCTCGAGATGGAAAAAATGATAAACGCCGGATGGCGCGAATACGTGTCGGGGTGACGGCTCAGTTCGAGGGTCCCCGGGCCCCACCGGCTCAAGGCCCACGGCTCGGGATAATAAAGGAGTTGAGCTTTTATTACGAGTTGTTGTTTGGCCCGATATTGCTGTTGAATTTGAATTATGTCGTTAGTATTCTGTTCGCGGTCCGCCAGTTTATTTTGATGAAACCGAATCTTTTGTTTTTGTTTTTATACCTCATAATTTATAATAAGAAAAGTTAGTGCTGCAAACGTTTGTTACAGCGGGGCCATTGGTTGGGGTCAGTATCGGTGCACAATAAAGTTTAATGGTGCGTTTCAACAATTTTGAGCTAACGTGTTTAACCGATAATTTGGGTGAGTTAGCACCGTAATATGGGAATCAATAAAGTATAGTGGTGGGACGGCGGGCTCGGCGGGGTGGTGGACTAGGGTGATAAAAGTGTCGCGTGTCGTTGACAGCGCCATGTTTATTTGGATTATTGGGTGTTGTGGAGTGGCCGCCGCCGGCCAGCGCTATTGGCGTTGTCGGCACGCTATTGACGGCGAGAAGTGTAGTGGAGCCGGCGCGCCACGGTCCGCGGACCACTCATTGTGCTGATCCCTTTATGTACTCGTTGTGAAAATACGTAATTGATTCGATTGGACTCGTTTAAATACGTGCAGCGGATGGAAAATTGGGATATTGTAGGCTATTATTGGGATATTATTGTGCGTTCGAGTTAATTTATCGCGGGCCATCAGACTTCTGAGTACTGTAGTGTGTTGGTACACTTCATAAAAGATAGCTTGATCTTTGCGACAGCTGTCAGTAAAATCACGCCTATGAAGTCCTGAATTTCATAATAGTACAGACAGTACCTGTCAATGTCATACTTTATGGACATGGCACCTAATCAGTGATCGGCGACGAATCATCGTGACTACACTATCGATAGTTTAAGTAAAACTTAATTTAAAATTAATTTATCTTTTAATTTTATTGTATATTTTAATATCATAATATTATATACATTTATAAATACTTGATCTAAAATAAAAGTGAGTAAATAAAATCCTATTTCGCACCTACTCATGTAACATTCCATCCGTCAACGTAAGGAACGTCGATAATTTCTATCGACAATTTTTATATCCTGACAACCCTAGGAATGTCAGTTTGACATATGTCGCAGAGATCAAGCTATTTTTATAGTTCAGTAGAACTGAAGCAACATAATTATAATACAGACAGAGCAAACCAAAATCCAATACTGAGTCACTGACGTTGTAAAGATCCAAACGATGGACAAAACTGATTGACTGAGTAAATGTCACAACCGTCACTACACACCGAACGAAGATTTAGTAGAATTGATAGTGTGTTCGGTAATACCCATAGAGTTTACAGAGATTTAATACTGGCGGGGACTGAGCTACCTCCGGTCCTAAATTATTATGTACAGAATCAAATTATGTATTATGCCATCATTCAGAATCAGAATAATGTAGGACAATCTTTAATAGAAGGTTTGTGCGCGTGGGAGGCTAAGGACATCAAATAGATTCCAATCGAAACAACATTAAAATCTTGACGTGACACAGTTCCATCTAAACTTTGCTCACTGCGGGTGTCCAACAAATTACTATTCTGTAAACGATCCTCTATCAACAATATCCCATTAAGTTTGAGTTAATACGTACTGATTGCTTATTCACTCAATAATTCCTAAATACACTGAAGTCTTGAGAAGCCTATGTCAACATTGACTGTTAAACTTTAATCTGTGCCAGCGATTTATAAGGTGTTTTGCCACATAAATAGTAGCCGACTCCGAGGTAATAAAGGCTTAGCCTTAATATGTTATATTCGTAGGAAATGTAAAGGTTTGACTGTAACTCAGTGGAATTGGTTCGATAGAGAGTAGTTTATGTCCTGCACGGCTTACGGAAATAGATGTTCGTGGACTTTTACAGCTGTTTGATAAGTCTTTTTTCAGTAAAGCATTTTGTTTGCATACAGAAATTCAGAAAACCATCTTGTGTTCAGTCGTGTTTAAATATACAAGAATTGTTTATTTAATTGTCACACTTCGTCCATTTAGGTACCGTATTGTAGACATTTCATGAACGAAACTAATTCATGGAAATCAGGATTAAAATTGGCTACTTTATTATTTTCATGTTTCTGGTGATGCGGATAAGTAAAAACATCATGTATTACACAGCCCCCTTACGAAATGTTGCTTTCTGGACAGGATAGCAACAAATAATGCAAAGTAAAGATTATTTTCACAACTGACTGGAATCTGAACTACAGCACGAAGTTGTACAAAGAACACAGTTATTAACACCAACAATAATGTCCACCGTACATCCGTTCACACGCGCCACTATCTACACCAGTTAGCGCGAGTAACTGGTGCGAGTGTCGCTCGCCAGTGGTGCAATTAACCAGCTTTTTGTTCCGCGACTTAAGCATAACTAATCCGTTGAGTCTAGCTCCATTGTTAGCTCACTACTGTATACTGGAATGAATGAATGGGGCAGTGCTCAGCGGCCATGCTTGCACTACGTAAGTCCATATGTGTTCACTGGTTCGGTATTGTAATATATGAGAGTACTAGCTGCTGCCCGCGACTTCGTACGCGTTAGGTTCGCAATATGCTTAAAATAAGTGTTTGCTTTTGGTCAGGAGGAAACTCAATTTTTTTGTTTACCTGGTATCTCTAGTATCTCTCCACCTAATTTATCTATTATGCCAATTTTGTATTTGTTCTCATGCTTCCATGCCTCGGATAGTGGGAAAAAATGTATGGGCGGCACATCCACCTTCGCCACAGCTTATACTACTTTTGTTTGGAAGGTATCACAACCATGTGTCTCTATGCCAAAGCGCATCAAATTCTGTCCCAGGGTTCTCTATTTATTTCAAGTCGAATAGGTCTACTTACCGAACTTTATTGAAACAAACCTAACTAACCTAACCTAACCTAACCTAAGCCTTTTTTTTTTTTTTTTTTTTTTTTTTTTTTTTTTGACGCTGGGAAAAAATGCATTACGCATACCCTCCCGTCGGGGGATGGGAGGGGTATGTGGGACTCCCCGGGCGGCCAAACACCACGGTATACCCACTAAAACGACCCAGCGCATTCCCGCTTCGTCATAGTGGAGGGGGACTGGGAAACCGGCACAGCCTTTACTTCCAGTCCCCCGCCGACGAACACACAAGGCTGACCCCCCTCTTGTCCTCACGGCACGGACGTGGAGGGGGGGGTTCGGGAATGACCGACGGAGGTGACGGGTGCAATGCGGGTGGAGGCACCCCCTAGCCTGTCGCCCGCCCGTCACCGTGAGGAGGGAGGGCAAACGCCCCTTCCCCCCCCCCCCGCCCGCAGAGCAGCGCAGCGAGAGTAAACTCCCGCTGGCGCTCCGCCTCCTCCTTCTGCGAAATCGCAGAAGGAGGCAACCGCTGACCAGGCCTCCTCGCTCCCCAGCATGGTGTTCCGTGGCACGCACGCCGGGAAGCGGGAGGCCCAGTCGCCCGCGAGGTGACGGGTGCAATGCGAGCGAAGGCACCTCCGTGCCTGTCGCCCGCCCGTCACCGTGAGGGGGGAGGGCAAACGCCCCTTCCCCCCCTCTCCGCTAGCGGAGCGGCGCAGCGGGAGGGTCCTCCCGCGCGCGCTCCGCTGACCAGGCCTCCTCTCCACACTCCCCAGCATGGCCTCGACCACGCCGGGAAGTGGGAGGCCCAGTCCCCCGCGGCACTCCCCTGCTGTGCCCTCCGCTTTGCCCGCTGCTCAGAGGGCACGCAGGGGAACGCACACCGCACATCGCATGAGTCATCACACGACGTGCGGCGCGCCCCTCCCCAGAAAGCGCCTGGTGGTTTTTTGTTGCGTCTATTTCTTATGGAATTAGACCAAGAACAGGGCGGCAACCACGTGAAGGTAACACACCAGACTTGCCTTGAGGATCTACACGACCGTAGCGCTCCCCCTCAAGACCCCGCCACCCTACCGCCTCTGAGGGAGGCAGTAAGGTAGACCTGCATCAATGCTACCAAGCAAAGCATGTGCAAAGCTTGTCGTTGTGCAACCGCGAAAGCATAAATACAGATCCGCCCCAACCTAACCTAAGCCTAACCTAACCTAACAACATTTTTTTTGTCCGCCACAGCTTAGACTACTCTTGTTTGGAAGGTTTCACTGCCATGTTTCTCTGTGTCAAAGCGCATCTAATTCTGTTCCGAATAGGTTTACGTACTGAACAATATTGAAACAAAAACCTAACCTAACCTATTTATTTCAAGTCGAATAGGTCTACTTACCGAACTTTTGAAAACTGAAACAAACCTAACTAACCTAGCCTAACCTAACCACTTTTTTCTATCCGGCACAGCTTAGACTACTCTTGTTTGGAAGGTTTCACAGCCATGGGTTTCTGTGCCAAAGCGCATCAAATTCTGTTCCGAATAGGTTTACGTACTGAACAATATTGAAACAAAAACCTAACCTAACCTATCAATGTTTTTTTGTTTGCCGCAGCTTAGACTACTTTTGTTTGGAAGGTATCACAATGGTGTGTCTCTGTGCCAAAGCGCATCAAATTCTGTCTCAAGGTTCTTGATTTATTTCAAGTCGAATAGTTCGACTAACTGAACTTAGACTACTTTTGTTTGTAGGTATCACAGCCATGTGTCTCGTTAATTAATCTACTTTAATTTTGATTAAAATGAATGATTACGTAAGTGTCGTTCGAATAACCATTCAAAGATAAGTACCAATGTATGAAACTTTGGTAATTAATTAATTATTTAGAAATTTTACAGCTTAAAAAAACATACCTAGTTACAAAAAGTGATAACTGGTTGGGGATCAAACTCGCAAACGATGGTTATTACTTTTGGAAATCTTACAGCATTAAAAAAAATCTAAATAAACAAAAAAAGTAAATATTGTAACTGAGGTTCGAACTTGCAAAAAACTTTTCACAGGGCGACCGCTGACCCGCCAGGCTACTAACGATGGTAACAAATAGTCTAAAATAGCTGTTCTAATCTAAGAATGTCATCATGTATATGTTGACAGTTGTCAGTTGTCAAACAGTTGAGGAATATGGTGATAATGCAATATTGCTCACCCCCGTAAGTTATTAGCGTGATAATATATAGCCTATGTTCTTCCTCATGTTGAAATATATCTTCTTGCCAAATTTCATTATAATCCGATTAGCCGTTTAGTCGTGAAACGGTAGCAAACAGACAGAGTTACTTTCGCATTTATAATACAACATATTAGTATGGAAGTATGGATTAGATGAATAATTACGAGTACCTTTATTTTTATAAGTGAGTCGAGAGCTTTATTCTACATTTTTACATAATGTATGCTTTATAAGTTTTCAGTTAATACAGCCAAATGTAAAAAAATAATGAATAATAAATGATTAAAAAAAATATAAGAATGATGATACATGTGATATGTATAAAAGTAATTTTTCCCGGTAAGTTATTAAGTGGCATGACGTATAATAATTACCGATACAATGAGACAAATGATTATTTGTTGAAATAGTGGTATTTAAGTAGGTAAGCGCTATAAATTGTTTAATAACTCGTATCTAAACGAGACTGAATTAGAAAATGAGATATCTCATAAATTGGTAATTATGATCTCCCCTCGGCCGCTCGGGAGTGACATTCCGTCACATACGGGTATGAAGATATCAAATGAAATCAAACAATATTATGACTGCCTTATTAACAGCTTAAAGAATTTTCGCTTAACTTGTGTCCCTTCTCAATGTCGTTGACAACAACAGTATAAGCCTGCCCAATAATGCAGCCATTTGTTTGTTAAAAGTGAGCTGATAATCAGCACTTTTTCAGCCCAAAACGCCCGCTATTCGCACAAAAAAAAGTACGAGTATTTTCTAATAATTTTACTATAAGCTCAGTATCCAGTTTCCACTCTATTACACATTGTATTTCTCGTTTCAACCGTGACCACAGTAAATTGCCGCCTAGCCAACAAATTAGCAGTAATCTTAATAGATAATTGAAATTAACGATAATCGCACAGTTACGCGCTATCGTAACATAATCGCAGTGCAACTGGTTGTCGGAGCAGTTGCGGGCAGTTGCGAGGTAACGCTGGGTATATCGCCATTGGATGCTTTATGCATACATGCATGTTAAGCTGCTGTGTGACGATGTATTGATAAGTAATACTTAGGTAGAAGATACTAGAGCTTACGATGAATATTAATGACATTTTGTTAACGTCTATTTTCATTAAATCAGATATAAGCATACATTCATACAATAATTACATTTAAGCGTTCTACATTGTTTCTAGGTACCTACCTAATATACATTGAAGGGTGAAGACTACAGAGTTCTCTTTCTAGTGTTCGTTAAAGTAACACTTGTGGTCCGATCTGTAAAGTGCTCTTAAAATCATTTGCACTCTAAAACTTTGTGAAATTTAATTAAAAACAGGTGGACAGCTTTATGAGTCCGATATCCGTATTGAAGACCTGAGCTAGCTACTGAAATACTTAATGCTGATATTTCTTTTAAAATGTAGTAAAAACAATCCTACTGTTTTAAGAGCAATATTTAAAATTATTTAGTTAAACATTGAGAAGAAACTGAAGATACGAATAAAATTTAATATACTGAAAAATAACACGGGAACATTGTCACGATCGTAAATAATAAAGACTTAACACATTAAATTCGATCACAAAATCTTCGAGAAATCCCCTGAGACTTAGCTTCTACGCTAGCTTTCACTTAGTTGAAGTCGTGGTGATTGATGGCTAGTTGCGATTCAAGGCGACACTCTGACCCAAAGGTCCATTGATTACTAGATCGGCTAGTCAGGTCTGTTTCGGTTCCTAGGTCCTAGGAATCTGTCTGTAAATGCATGGTGCATTTACAGACATATACATAGGCAAGATAGAATACAATCATGACTTCATAACTTCATTGTTTGGCGATTTTAGGTAAGTAATCATTTATTTTCTAAAATATTATGAGGATACCAAGTTTTAGCAGAATTACATTAATTAAGAAGTTTGAGTTAATAATCAAGCCAATTCGACCAAGAGACCAAACAAGTATTTATTTATAAAACACTTTAAGTACACCAATTTAAAGAAATGGCCTAATGTCATAAGCATTTTCTACACCTTCCTTAAAATACCGGATTTTCTTTACGCCAAATCGTAGCAAAACCAATAACAGAATGCATTGTGTAATCATAATGCAAAGTACCTCAAAATCTACATATGATCAGCATAGCAATTTTAATATTAGTGCCTCGAGTGGGTGGAGGCCTGGAGCCCCGTCGCGCCGCGGTTCAAACGGATCTAATTGAATATTTACCGACAGTCGCGGGTAGTCGGGCACATTACACGCGAGTGACATCAAGGAAATTACGACTACCCCCACATCTGCGCGTTTGTTTGTACAGACGCCAGCACATCACGCTACTACAATCTGTCAGATTTCTTTACTAGATTTTCAACTTTATCTCTATGACATTAAGTTCAAGGTTGTTTGGGAAAATCTGACAGATTCGGGTAGGTTGACGTGCTGGCGTCTGTACCTAATCACAATAAATTATATTTGATTTGTTCTGTCAATGTTTGCTAGTAATTGCAGTCGTTTTGGAAAAAAATATAAGTATGGGAACCCTCACAAAGGCCCAAAACGAGTTAAAAAAGAAAAAGTATAATAAATGGTATTCTAGAAATAAGTTTCCCATTTGGAACCGACTCCGATCTTAAAAAAGCAACATCTAAAATACGGTTATTTCAATCGAACGAATACGAATATTTCAAGCAATTCGATGGCAAAATAGTTTATTATCACAGAAACAAAATACTTGTCTTCGAAAAGGCTCGCCCAACTATTACTCAAAGCTTTCAAGCCGAGAATGACCAAGTGTACAATACTATTCGAGCCATGAGTTAAGTCTATCAAATACTTCATCACTCGACAAGTTACGTTATATGCGGCAGTCATTCACTAGTTCCTGGTAAACTAAAGTACCACTCTACAGTTATACTAACCTGGTCCATTTGTGTTCCGTGTGCACTATTACTACAGAAAGTGTCCATTCTGGCACTGTCTTGCGTATATCATTTGCTGACAGCTCAAGATTTGTTACAGGAGAATTCAAATTATTTCTATTTAGAGACGTTCCAGCTGTGGCCGCTCGAGATGTAAAGGTCTTCCAGACACTATATTAACTGTCTGCTCCAGCCTAATATTAGGTTCATCTTACTAAAATTATACTAGACTGAGACTTGGAGCAAATCAATTCACATCCAATCAAAGCTTACCTTGATTAACGACGATGTTGCGATCAATCTAGAATATGTAGCTGTACCACCTGCTCATTACACGTGGAACGAACTTGAGCGAGGAGATATACAGGAAGTATAGGAAGATACTGAGCAGGATGAAATCGAACCGCGAATCCCGCCGGAGTCTAGAGTTATTCGCTACAAAATATAGTACGGGGCAAATCATAAGCAGAAGCGATAGATGGAAATCGATCGTCTGATTTTTTTTTTTTATGGTGATCTCGTATCTGAATATCATCTATACATGGAGTGTCATAGTTGTCTGAACCACCATCTTACCGGTTAGAAACCAAATGAAACAGTTGGTAACTGAAAATGGAAGGACTTCCCTTTTAAAAAAAGTTCTTCATTAAAAAAGAATTGAAGTATTAACTTTCGCTCGTGTTTCGTGACTCTCTTTACTTGGTGGCGGAGTCTCCGGGCGTCGGTAATGGCGGCGTTGTCGACCTAATTGATTCGTCGGCGGCACCGCACGCCCGCACGCCCGCGATGCTCCCGAGGCACCGACGCCGACGTGCGGGGCACACACCTTTCCACGCCAGCATCATTATAATTCCATATAGTTTTAACAATGGTTTGAGAAAAACTCACGTCAGTAACACTCACGTAAATAAGTCAGTTAGTCATAACTATGACTTATTTATAACTGACTGATTTATTAACTAACTGACGTATTAACTTATGTTAAAAAAATAACCTTGTAACTTTAAATCTTAAAAGTATAATCAGTCAAATCGAGTGGAGGCGTCGATTGTATTGATAAAATGTAGTCTGATAATGATAAGTCAGAGAAAGCCTTAAATAGAAGTCGTTCAAAGCTAATCGATAACTACGCGAAGTATTACCTTCCACCGAGTAATGGAGTAGACGCTGTTATCTCTAACGTGCTAATTATACGCCGATAATTCTATAATAATAACTCGCGTAGTAGAGGAAACTTTCTAAGTTTGTAGTAACAGACTTCGGTAAATTGATTCGAGACAAAACTTTAGAGCTGATACTAATACATATAACACGTTCCATTCCACATCTGAAGTCTCAGATTAAGGAATTGATTATTTAATAACTCCATGTAACTTAAGACAACCTAATTACAGTGTTGGATTAGATAGAACTAATCAATCCCTTTGAGACTCTGAATTTAATAGAGCTTCAACTAGTTTCTGAAGACAGTTGGACGTGCAGGAATTTAACCAGAGGAAGATTAAAACAGTTTGTAAAGTTATACAATTTTGGAAACATTCATGATGATAGGAATAATGTTCATGTAGCACTAACAAACATGAAAGTTAAACTATCTGTGAAAGTAGCTAAATGCATAAGTATAACGGCAAAGCACGTTACCAATCAATTTCTTGGAGAAGCAAGTTTAATGGTAGTCAAAGTAAAATAAACGTTAACGCTCTGCTCTGCGGCTGAGTGATGCACGGTCTATATGGTATTGATTACTTTATTACTGTTCGACAAGAGGAGAAAGTTTATAACAGTTCAGTTAGTTTTCAAGTTATTAATACCTCTAAGAACTTAAACTTTGAGAAGGGTTACAAAGATAATGAACTAAGCAACTACTTTAAAAAGCTTGTATTTATTTATGTAAATTCCGCATATAAAGAATCATGGGTAGCTGAATAAAAACCAATTACTTTAATGAATGCTGTGTGTGATAATAAATATCTACGATGATACCACCCTGCCTGTTGTTGATAATACAAATTGATCATTATATACCAATAGACCATCGTATTACCAACTAAAATAAAAAAGTGCGTCACTGAGCGCAATGAAAAGAAAAAATATGACTTGAGAAAAACATTTCACTGTAGGTACTAGGGTACTAATTTGTTTTGTTCAAAAGATCACGCTCCTGTTGACCGTACAAATAGACATGGCAATTTACAAGTTCAACCTTGATCCTACAGCAATGTGGTATGATCAACGTTAAATTAATAACTTTACCTTAACTCAACGTGAGGGAAAGCGGTTGTAATGTCGGGGCGAACAAACTAATTGATTCGTCCGAGCTGCGTACGCGCCTGCCATACTAAGTGGCCACACTGGCCACGTTAGAGCAAAGTTAACGAACCTGGGTAATATGGTGTGAAAGATTTACGAATATTTAAGGTCGAGACGTTGAATTTCAAAAATAAACCAGTTTGCTCAACGTTTTCTTTAAAATATTTTGCACACGACTTTGTCCTTATTGAGTTTACTGTCGCGTCGCACGTCGAACCATTTGAAAATGAAGTTTTAATATTTTTCTTTTACAAAAGCTGTGTTTTAAACTTTAAAATATTTGGTCATCCCATTTTCTTAAACATCTTTCTTAGCTTCAAAAATCAAATATTCTCGGTCTAAAGGCAAAGTAAACAGATACCTGCTTACTAATTTAGTTAAACACTCAATACAAAAAGGGCAGTGATGCTCATAAGCGGTGTTGACTCTATCAATTGTTGAGCAGCAAGCATTGAGCACAGTTCAAGTTTCGTTCCTCAGTAATTGAGGGTTCAATCACTGTATGAGAATAAGCAGAAGGCTAGAAGTTGGTTGCGGTCATCACTGATCATCCCTGACCGGAGACCTTAGGCTCCAGCAGCGGAAATGAATAGGTGTGTGATCTGATGAGTATTTTTGTGAGAAATTAACAGACACTATTTGTTTCAAACAAAAACTCGTCAAAACACAATGTTTCTTACTTTTAGTTTTATGTCTACCTGTGCTAATCTATCAACAATTTCCAAATATCCTCTTTTTCTGAAATTCATTCTTTCAATAAAACTATAAAATAGTTCTCATCGTCATCATCTTGGGCAGCCTTGGTACACCCGTCACTAAGCATAGCCTTCGCTTTCGTCTGCCACCTATGGTGCCAATTAATTTATTAATTTGACTTTTGAATTCATCAGCTACAGTCAATAGTATATCTTTGTCTACCACCCTCTTGTATGATCATTACGTGTGCCTTCTGTATCTGTCTCTCCTGTACGTCAGTGCTATCGTTCGTGAGCCCCTAATTAATGCCTTACGTATACGATACGTTCGTTCACTTAAAATTCCTGTCTTTGTTGTCTTTGTTCAGTAATAGGGAAACAGCTTTCGATGCGCCTCTTGAACTGTTTGATACGTTTCAATTAAATTGTCTCTTTGTTTAATTTGTTTCATTAAAATGCTAAGCTCGATTGTTTGATTACTTTGCCCTTATTCGTTCTAAATGGGAAATTACTTTTTCGGTTTGTAAGCACGGAATTATGTTTGACCTTTATGGAAACAGTGCCTATCTAATTAATGCTTCTTGGTTTTGTTTTTATTTTTTCTAAAGTACCTAATGGAAACGAAATTTTTTGATTAAAATGCAATAGCCAGTTATGTATATTGGAAAAGACATTTCATATTCTATCGTTTTTCTCCTACTTCAGTCATCCACGTTGAGGTAAGCAAGTCAGCAAGTAAACAAAAGAGCAAACATTGGTAATCGTGACAACATTACATCTGTGTTCATTGCGTGTTCTTGTGAGCAGCAGTCGGCAGCTAATGAAGTTGGCACGCGTTAGAAGGTGTGGTCTTCGATATTGTCCTTAGCCCTTGGTGGGATCAAATCAAGATGCAGAAGGACCAATATAATATATAATTATGAATAAAACACCATAAGTAATCTATCTAGACTGCTTATGGTTGATATGAATGAACTAAGCAGATCTGAGAATTTGGTTTCAGCTTTAATTGCTATAGGTAATTAAATTAACTCGCAGTTTTTTCGACATACATGGCATAAAAAAAAATCTGCATTTTTCTTGTTGCAAGGGGTTATCTTTCTGTTTTCTTTTATCTGGTGCTAGTGGTGTAAGCACTTGGCGCCATTTGGCTAAGAATTGAACTGAAAGCAGTTAGCCGGTAATAGACGCGGATATCGCGCGTTACGCCGCGTTTGTATTAATAGCCGCGCGGGTACACGTCCTGGGGTAGGCAGTAGTGTAGGTA
Source organism: Lycophotia porphyrea (assembly GCA_950005105.1). Classification (NCBI taxonomy): domain Eukaryota; kingdom Metazoa; phylum Arthropoda; class Insecta; order Lepidoptera; family Noctuidae; genus Lycophotia; species Lycophotia porphyrea. The sequence continues at coordinate 416,000 of OX465387.1, read as the reverse complement.
GGTAATTTGTGCACGCATCCGTTTGTTATGGCTGCTATGAGGTTTATTTGCGAGACTGTCGCTGTCCGTACTGGACTATACATTGAAAACTCATTTATTTCTGTATAATTGTTAGCTGAATAGTTACTTAGCTTAATAAAAATTAAACCCCGAATACTGAAAAATTACCCTCTAAAAAGTATGTAACAAGTTAATATTCTCATGTGATATGCTTGGATCTTTTAAACTACGCAACGGATTTTAATGCAGTTTTCAGCAATAGATAGCGTGATTCAAGAAGTAGGTTTATATGTATACATTGCGCCCGGGGCGAGTCGCTAGTTTATTATATAATTATGTTTTTTGGATAGGTTTAGAGAGACATAAATTTGGCGCACGTAAGGCGTGTTTTTTATTTTAGTTCATGACTTTATGTCCTCTTGAGGGCACCAAATTACATGTAGTTGGACGTCTCATAGCCAATAACCAGGAAACGATGGAGACACTTCCAACGAAATGTCATTTGTCGAATTATGATAAGAAGCTTGGAAATATAATAGAACAGATAAACATATATACCCACATATGTAGGTACATAGGTACTGGTCAAAAAACCCTCCTTTTTACTTCGCCGTAGTCGGATAATCTGAACACAGCTATGTGCCAGGCCTTCAAAAGGAAAATGGCAACATCACAAATCTAGACTATCGTAATATTATTTTAATGTCTTTTAATAAGTATTTTAGCTAAATTGCACCACAATGTCTAACCACTAACCGCCAGAATCTTTCTGATCAAACCTTGCGTACCCAACAATTAGAGCCTGTACAATAAATTGATTTAAATATAATGTTTCCCGCAGAAACCACTTGAACCACTCAATTATGCGCAGACTAATGTTTCGAATACTTTGAATTAATTAACTTAACACCAAGTTCGGGATTATTGGCGTTTGTTGTGTTATCAATCGATCAGTGCACGTGGTCTAATGGTCCCCCCAGACGGGTCTACAGGCTGACCAGTCACCACGTGGTCCTATAGTGTTGTAATCAGTGTTAAACTTATGATAATGAGGATCTTGATTAGCTTATTTGTGGCGGTGAGTTTTGTTGCACGGAATGGGCGCGGTGCTAATACCAACTTTCACAAGAAAGCTTTCTCTCTTCATGGATTCTGGAAGATTGAAAAGAGTTCAGGTAGATAATGAGTAGCAGCATTATTATTTGTTTTAGTTTGGTAGGTGCTCTATTAAGCTTAAAAAATAGCTTTTCCAATTGAACCAATCCAGCAAAATTAAATCCAAGCGTCACTATCAAATTACGTACAATGCAATTTAAAAACGTCATCAATCAAAACTTCATGACTAGCACTAGGACTTTGATTAAAAAAACCCTCCCCATCAAATCCACCCAGCCGTCAATCAGTTGTACAACATCTGCATACGAGTAGATTGCCCTGATGAACATCTGTCCTCATACTACCACTCTTCGACAATGTTCTCAAACGTCACAAGTAGGCAGTAGTACCACGGTACCAGAAAAGCAGAAAATCAACTAGAACCTTTTTGTCAATCAAATCAAAGGCGGGTGTTGAGGGTGTCAACTAGAGTTTCTGATAAATTGCACTACACAAATAAAACGTAACCACTTGTTTCCATGTGACCCCGATTTACTTACGAGTAACTTGTTACCTGAAGTATGCATAGAGTTCAAGTGTACACGCTTTGCATGTGTTTTGGGAACCTTGTAAAAACCAAATATTTTTTAAAAAGAGTAAGTAACCTTGGAGTTTTCCGCCAGTTCTTTTCCATGAAAAACTACCATCCTGAACCGCGCACCTATGTTTTGACGTTTCATTAGAGCCCCTGGTGGTTTATGTGAAATAAAAAACATATTTGAATCTTGACTCTGTACATTTGTTCCTAGTTGAAATACTGTATGTTAATAGGAATATGTGTACTGTGAGCGTAGCAAACGGTATTCAATCCCAGCGGAACATTTATCACGTACGGCTCTAAAACAAATCCTTTTGAGGTTCGTAAAACGCTCATAAAAATAAAAACGATTCTGCATCGCCGTCACGCTAACTGGTAGTACATTGATAGGCGTGACACGACCGCATCTGTTTGTTTTATTTCTGCACGCTGATTGCTTGTTTGTGCAGCGCGGCTGACTAACGACGCCTCTCTCACTACGCAATGGTTACCGATTAACTATTAGCTGAGTTTGCGTCGTTAAGCCCATTGTTGTTTTAAGTTTTATTCGGCTTGCTTTTTAATTGCATTAAGTTTTTATTTGGTTTGGGTCGATTACAGCTTTTGCAATTATAATTGGATGGATGGACCAGTAAAAAACGAGTAATAACAAATGTTTGGGTTTCCCCTTCGTCCACCGTAGTATAGATAAAGCTAAGCTTCCGCATCACGGCTCTTGGATCTCTAATGAAGATGGATGCGTGTTCACTTAATTTATATTTAACGTTCGTCGGTTGTAGTGGTTGCTTCTATTGTTTTAAATAATGTTTACTTTCTTTACACTATAACAAAAATTTGCAAGAGCAAGCTAAGCAATCAAGAGATCGTAATCAACCCTAATGTTCCTACTCCCGAGATACAGGCCTCTTTGTGAAATGAGCGGCCAGCAATCTAAGTTGAGAGAAAAATCCATTTAATGTCATGGCCTGCCTAGTCTTTTCTTTAATATATTGGTGTCGGCTTCCAGTCTAACCAGATGCAGTTTAATACCAACGTTTTATCGTTAAATTGCAGTTTCACAAATTACATACCCTTGTATAGTCTTTTATTCTATAAATAAACAAAAACCGCCACCCCTGTTCGTACGGACAATTTCTCACGCATCCGCAATATGCCAGGCTGGCCGGCACTAGTGTGCCGGGCTGCCAGGCGACTTGGCACAGCACAGCATGTGCTCGCGTGCCAGCTTGGCTAACCAATGCACCACGAGGTGTATGACCACTGAAAATTTTGGCACAGAAGGCTCACCCAATTTATTTATTACAGTTACATTTAATTATTGGATTTAAATAAAAAAGGTATACAGAGAGAGAATTCTTACAGAGGGTAGAAATGAAAAACCTGGAATTTAAAAGGCCTATTCTAGATTTAGTTGAGTTATTTATTTGTGTAATGGATAAACAATACTGGTGGTATTCAGTTGCGCCCGGTTAGAATGTAAGCCAATCCCGACATAGCTCATAATAGCAGTTGATGATGAGTAGCCGTATACACTTTTGACCCTTAGAGAGTACATTATAATAACTTCAGCAAGTATAAGTATTTAATACACTTTTTAAACTGAAATAACAATTTATGCAAATAAACAATTGTTGTGATTTCCGGAATTTGATTACAAAAATGTTTGATTTTACTATGGAATTATCATATTATTATTGTAACATTGTTTTTATTTAAATTAATTCTTAAATGTAATTTCAATTGTGAAATAGAATATATTTTTACTTTGACAACACTTTGAAATAACGGTTATGAAATCATCGTTATTTCTAGGTGGGGTAAATGGCACTTGAATTAGTAAGCTCTAATGGAGAGTTAGTCGTTGTTCGATCGTCTAACAGTGCAGTTGTACGAATAAAAGGTATAATCAAGAAAAAGGTGTTTTTCTTTATATATCAGAAGTGACAAGAACCACGAGCCATGTCTCAGCAAAATTGTAAGTAATTTTGTTTCCTTTTCCTTCCTATTTTATTATGATGTATACTTTCTGCAGTAGGACTAAAGTGCAGAAACATTTTGTGGTAACGATGGAAATTTAACAAACTAGACTTTCAAGTTTGTATAGTTTTTACACCATGGAGGTTATTGTAATAACGCGACATATTGAAAGATATCTACCATGTTGAAAACTCCACGTGAGGCAGGTGTGCAGAAAGTATACATATGGCATATAAAAGTATATGACTTTTAACTATAATTGGGCCAAGATGTGTTGATATTATATGTTACCAGCCGTTTTAAAAGGCTTGTATGAGTGTTGTTAAAAGTGTAGGTGTGGTTTTGTGTTTTATTAAGCCAAGTAAGTACGTTTAAGTAAGTCATGTAGGCGTCATGTAGTGATAGCCATGTACTGTAGATGCGTTCTAGTGAAAGCCATGTGTAGGTGCGCCGTAGTAATAGCCATGTAGGTGTGCTGTAGTAATAGCCATGTAGGTGTGCTGTAGTAATAGCCATGTAGGTGTGCTGTAGTAATAGCCATGTAGGTGCGCTGTAGGAATAGCCATGTAGGTGCGCTGTAGAGAAAGACATTTAGGTGTGCTGTAGTAATAGTCATGTAGGTGCGCCGTAGTAATAGCCATGTAGGTGTGCTGTAGTAATAGCCATGTAGGTGTGCTGTAGTAATAGCCATGTAGGTGTGCTGTAGTAACAGCCATGTAGGTGTGCAGATAGTATGCCATGTTGGTGTGCAGATAGTACGTTATTTAGGCGTGCAGATAGTACGTTATTTAGGTGTACAGATATTAGACATGTAGGTGTATAGATAGTATGTCATGTAGGTGTATAGATAGTATGTCATGTAGGTGTATAGATAGTATGTCATGTAGGTGTATAGATAGTATGTCATGTAGGTGTATAGATAGTACGTCATGTAGGTGTATAGATAGTACGTCATGTAGGTGTATAGATAGTAAGTCATGTAGGTGTACAGATAGTACGTCATGTAGGTGTATAGATAGTATGTCATGTAGGTGTATAGATAGTATGTCATGTAGGTGTATAGATAGCACGTCATGTAGGTGTGCAGATAGTACGTCATGTAGGTGTATAGATAGTACGTCATGTAGGTGTATAGATAGTAAGTCATGTAGGTGTATAGATAGTAAGTCATGTAGGTGTATAGATAGTACGTCATGTAGGTGTATAGATAGTATGTCATGTAGGTGTATAGATAGTACGTCATGTAGGTGTGTAGATAGTACGTCATGTAGGTGTATAGATAGTACGTCATGTAGGTGTATAGATAGTATGTCATGTAGGTGTACAGATAGTATGTCATGTAGGTGTACAGATAGTATGTCATGTAGGTGTATAGATAGTATGTCATTTAGGTGCACAGCTAGTTGTACACATAGGAGTACTGTTAGTATGTATGGTAGGGGCCCTTTTTATTGACCCAAGTACATGTGCTCTTACCTTATTGTACATTTGCCGAGTTAGAACGATGCAATTTAGTAGTATTAGTGGACCGCTTGCGAAACTAGGCGTCAGTTGGGTTGCCTTTATCTTTAGTAGAAAAGTTAATGATTATGAAGAAACTGATCTGGTTTGAAGATTTTGGATAGGACACTAAATACATAAAAGATATGAAGTGCTTGAAAAACATTTCAGGCCGACGAAATGACAGCTCCACTCCAGATCGTGATGAAAGCTTCACCCCAGAGCGTGTTGAAAGCTTCACTCCAGAGCGTCCTAGAAGACGTCGCCGGAGATCTTCTTCGAGTGATTCTGAAGAGATACCTGTCAAATCGAAGCGCGTTTCGGAAGGACTGACTGCAGATGATCTTCTGAAAATCATAGCAGCGATACAAAAAGGTTCAAGTAAGAATGTTCCAACCACTAATGTAGTTCCAGATTTTGACCCTGATAATAGATCCCAAGATATTGAGCGATGGTTAAGAAAAGTGAATGAATGTGCGAAAATTTATGATTGGAGTGAAAAACAAACAATACATTATGCCCTTCAAAAACTTTGTGGTTTAGCAAAAAAGTGGTACGAATCTTTGCCAACGCTCAATTATTCTTGGAACAAATGGCAGTCTAAAATGAGGAAGGCTTTCCCAAGTGACGAAAATTTCGGAAAATTGCTAGAAGAGATGCTTAACCGGAAGTCTCGTACGGATGAAACTTTAAGAGACTATTTCTACGATAAGTTAGCGTTACTCAGTAGGTGTGAAATTGATGGCCGAAAGGCAGTAGATTGTATAATTTATGGAATCAATGATAGTTCCATAAGAAACGGTGCGCAAGCACTCCGGTGTAAAAAACCGTAGAACTTATTGAACTATTTAGCTTCCCAACAACCTGGCACATCGAAAGAACCCCCTAAAACGCAGTCTACATTTAATTCAGGCAAAAAGAGAGAATTACGTGTTACGAATAATCAAAACGGAGCTTCAACTAGTAATTCTAGTAGGAATTATGATCCATCTTGTTTTAACTGTCGCGAGCGAGGACACAATTATAATAATTGTCCTAAACCGTTAATTAAATGCGTTAAATGTGGCAGGGTAGGTCATAACTCGGATAGCTGCAATAGAAAACCATTATTATCTCATGTTACTAAAAGCAAAGACATTCAGCAATCGGTGGACAAAAAAGTTTTAAAAATCAATTCAAATAAGACTATTGACAATAATGAAACGGTAAATATTGACGGAAGTTCAACCATAATGCATCAATCTCATTCTACCCTTCCTACTACTATTCCGCATGATAAGTTTTTAAAGAATATTTGTATCAACGGGTCCATGATTGACGCATATGTGGATTTTGGCAGTGACTGTACGTTGATTAAATGTTCGAAAGCAAAAGAACTTCGTCTTAAAGAAATTTGTAAAGATCTGCCTATAACCAAACCGAAATTTAAATCTACCATACAAATCCGAATTGATGAAATCGAAACCGAGTTAGTTGTCTTAGCGGTTGGTGATGAGTATTTGTCAGCATCAGTCTTGGTAGGGCAGAATTTTACCGAACTACCTTCTGTAACTGTTATGAAAGATAATAAGCAATTGATTTTTTATTATACTCCTTCTCACAAAGTAACTGATACATCAATTGGAAGCCTAAATATATATGTCGAGAAGGATATGACTATAGTCAGAGGTGGGTTGGTGGAAGTCTGCGCCAAAGAACCCTACTCGGGCGATATCTATCTTGATGGAAGTACACGAATGAATCCAAATCAAGAATATCACTTACATCAAGGCTGTTATAAAATTATTAACAGTAAAGCGGTTGTATTTGTTACTTCATTAACCACAGCCCCTTTAAAACTTCAAGCAAATGCGTTAATAGCCAGGGTAAATCGCGTTACAGAAACTAAAACCGTATCTATCAGTTCAGATTCTAAAACTCCAGCACTAACGCCTCTCAATAGATCTGACATTAAAACTGGACTAGATATTGATCAGTCCACTTTTGAAAAACTCTATGAACTTTTGCAGAAATATAGAAAATGTTTTGCTCTTACTCTTGGTGAGATAGGCTGTACTAATGAAACTGCAATGAATATAGACCTGCATGACAAGACCCCAGTTGTTTACAGGCCCTACAGATTATCTCATCATGAACGTATCAAGGTTAGAGAAATAGTAGACGACTTCGTGAAAAACGATATTGCCCAAGAATCGGAGTCCAGCTATGCAAGTCCTATATTGATTGTAAAAAAAAAAGAATGGAGAATCGAGACTTTGCGTTGATTACAGAGCGCTTAACAATAAAACTGTAAAAGATAAATATCCCTTACCCTTAATTGATGACCAAATCTCAAATTTGAGTGGTTATAAATTCTTTATTACGCTTGACCTTGCGTCAGGGTATTATCAGATACCGATGGGGAAAGACAGCCGTCACCTCACTGCGTTTGTTACTCCGGACGGTCATTACAAATTTAAACGTATGCCGTTCGGACTTGCCAATGCCCCGGCTGTCTTTCAAAAGATGATTAACAGATTGTTGGGATCAAAAAGATTCGATTTTGTATTTGCTTATATGGATGACCTTCTTATCCCGTCTGTTACTATTGAAGAGGGTTTCAAAAAGCTGGAAGTAATCTTAGGACTACTTCGTGACGCTGGTCTTACCTTAAAGCTATCCAAATGTAGTTTCTTCGACAGAACTATAGAATATTTAGGCTATGAAGTTTCCGCAGAAGGCATTAAACCTAGTGAAAGAAAGATAATTGCTGTCAGAGACTTCCCTGTTCCAAGTAACATTCATGCGGTGCGCCAATTTTTAGGCCTAGCAAGTTACTTCCGTAGGTTTGTTAAGGGGTTCGGTGAGATTGCTAGGCCCCTTACCAATTTGCTAAAAAAGAATACTCCTTGGAAATGGGAGCGTGACCAAAATAACTCCTTTTTAACACTGAAAAATAATTTAATAGAACGCCCCCTACTTGCTCTATATGATCAAACATTGGAAACTGAGCTGCATACAGATGCCAGTTCTTTAGGATTAGGAGGGATCTTACTGCAATGGCAAGCAGACCCTAGAATGTTAAAACCTGTGGCCTATTTCAGTCGGCAGACTACTTCCGATGAACGCTATTTCCATTCATACGAGCTAGAAACGTTAGCAGTAGTTTGCTCCCTAAAAAAGTTTCGATCTTACCTCTTAGGCCTAAAATTTACTGTATACACAGATTGCAATGCTCTGAAGACAACATTGACTAAAAGAGATTTAATTCCTCGCATTGCACGCTGGTGGCTACAGATCAGTGAATTTGACTTCCATATTCAATACCGACCCGGGTGCAAAATGAGCCATGCCGATGCTCTAAGCAGGAATTTTCCCCAAAACGATATGACTAACTGACACGGTAAAGGTCCTCAGTATAACAACAGAAAGCTGGATACTTACGTTGCAAATGGCCGATCCAGAACTACAAAGAATTGTCAAAATTTTAAAACCCAATCTTGATGAAGATAATATAGACATAAAAAAAAACTTTGTGATTAAAAACCATGCGTTATATAGAAAAGTAGAAGATGATACTCGTTTAGTTATTCCTAAAAATGCCAGGTGGCAAATTTGTAAGGCCAACCACGACGATCTAGGCCATTTTGGTTATACAAAAACACTTGAAAGAATTCAAAGTCAATATTGGTTTCCTAAACTAAGACGGTATGTAAAAAAATATGTAGCTTCTTGTATTGATTGTGCTTTTAACAAAGATAATTCGGCAAGAACACGTAGTGGGCTCTTGCACCCTATTGAGAAAATTGCAAAACCATTCCACACGTTACACTTGGACCATTTGGGACCATTTGTGCGCAGTAAAAATTGTAATAATTATATTTTAACCATAGTTGATGCATTTACAAAATACCTCTTTGCTAGACCAGTGAAAGATACTAAAACTAAAAATGTTGCCAAAATACTCGAAAACTTATTTAATGATTTTGGAGCTCCGGCTAGAATAATTTCAGATCGTGGGACAGCTTTTACCTCGAAACAGTTTAAAGACTTTTGTGCTAGTAAAGGTATTAAACACGTGCTAAACGCAGTTGCTTGCCCTCGAGCGAATGGCCAAGCAGAAAGGTTCAACCAGACGATTCTTACGGCCTTGTCTACTCAAACTTTTGGCAAAGACGAACGCATCTGGGACCAGCAACTGGGTAAAGTACAATGGGGCATCAACAACACCATTCATGCAACAACAAAAAAAAGTGCGTCAGAATTGTTATTCGGCACTAAACTCAATGGTGCAACTGAAAACATGTTAGAAAGTAACGAATCTAATTTCGAGGTAGAAGATTTATCCCCACCTGTTTCTAATATTGATGAAATACGAAATGAGGCCTCTAAAAATATCAACCAAAATCAAAAACGTATGAAAGAGACCTATGACTCTAAAAGATCCCCTGCTATCTCCTATTCAGTTGGTGATTTAGTAAAAATTACAAAAACTAATTTTAATAATGATGGGAAAAGCAAGAATTTACTCCCTAAATTTATCAGTCCGTATAAAGTAGCAAAATGTTTAGGTAATGATAGATACGAAATTGTCAATGTGCCAGGGTTCAATACAAAAAAATATTCAAGTGTAGTAGCTGCCGATAGAATGCGACCGTGGATTCATATCCAATCGTTGGGAATTGAAGAGTCGTCAGGGTCAGAATCTGATTCGTCCGCCTCGAATAATGATAATTCAGATAATTCAGAGTCGGACAAATAGATGTAAACTAAAATTGTTATGTATGTAGTTAGAAAGTAGATATTATTAATAGTTTTTAAGTGATATGCTGTGTTTATTCACTTTTCCTTTAATCATGTACGAACTAAGTAAGATGTATGTATCAATGTGATGTGTTTATGTATTATGATTTTGATTAACGTTAATTTATTAATTTTGCTTAGGCAATTACATCAAGCCTCAGTGTTGTGATTATTGCGTGCTTCGGAGTTAGCACGCCGTCGGACGGCCGAGTGTTGTGATTTCCGGAATTTGATTACAAAAATGTTTGATTTTACTATGGAATTATCATATTATTATTGTAACATTGTTTTTATTTAAATTAATTCTTAAATGTAATTTCAATTGTGAAATAGAATATATTTTTACTTTGACAACACTTTGAAATAACGGTTATGAAATCATCGTTATTTCTAGGTGGGGTAAATGGCACTTGAATTAGTAAGCTCTAATGGAGAGTTAGTCGTTGTTCGATCGTCTAACAGTGCAGTTGTACGAATAAAAGGTATAATCAAGAAAAAGGTGTTTTTCTTTATACAATTGCACATTGTCCCAACTGCCCCTTCTGTAGCTGTATAATACTCCATGTCGCCCCCTGTTACCTCTCACAATGACCTCAGAATCACGCCCTTTGAAAAAAAGGGGTGCATTTGGACAACGCTTCAACCCTTTTTCAATAGGGATGTTTTTGTTTTGATCGCACCGTTGTGTCAATAGTTAACTCGAGTTTAAAATGAGATTCGGGTTTACGAGTTTGTTTCGTGTTTGAATAGAGACGTTTGATTGTTTGTTTTCATTTTATTTGTTTGTGCTTGATTTGTTACAAGTTTGCGTGGGAAGTTGTGGAAATGTATCAATAAGAGTGTTATGTTAGAAGACAAGAGTTTCATTTGTTAGTTAGACGGATATTGGTATAGGTCGGTTTTGTGATATTTATGTTAATATCTTTTTTAACACTCAATTTAAATTCAAACAGCTTTGAGTTATAAATCGTTGAATGCATTTATCGTCACCTGTATCATTTAATGAACCGAGACGGACAATTTATGTACACCTTGTTTTATGAAATCTTTGTTTTTTAATAAACAAGGTGTCCAATGGTTCGTTTCACATCATCGCACGCGCAGCTGCCCCGTGCACCATTGAACTACATCGCACAATGTCCAAAGCCCATTTGCATGATAAAATGCCCAGCTTGGCCCACTGTTTGTATACAATGGTCGACCGTTCACCACACATGTTATTGTTGTAAACGCACTTTTATTCAACATTCAATCGACACAGATTCCTTTGTGAATATTAAGTTGTATATAAATAATGTGTTTTGTTCCGCTGGCGAACGTAATTGCATCTGCGTAAAGTATTTTGTACCATCCATTAAAATTTATACGCAACTGCGGGAGGTCTATAAAAAACGATTATAGAAACTTTAAATACAGGTTACACGGCTTCTGTAATGGACATAAATAAATAAGTGAACAGCTAACAGTTTAAGCCTCAGGATCGTATAAATAAGCGAACAGGATTTCGTATTTGTTTTGAATCGGGGAATACTCCAGTTTCATTGGTTCCAAACAAACTCAGAGACGAAACGATTCAATTTAAAATACTCTTCACAAAAAAACGAGTCGCGATCGCGGCTCACGTTCAAATGAAGTGAGTCAATCAGCTGATTGCACTCAAACGGAGCTGTATCAATCTAAATTCCTTACCTTACAATTCTGCGAACGAGCTGCACAAGCGACTATTAAAATTTGCCGAACATTGCGTCATAACCACAGATTTACAACAAATGGAGTACTAAAGGCAAAATGGCTCAAGTTAAACTCATTAATTTGTCGGAGACGCCATAAAAAAGTACAGCTTGTCATAGTTTCATAATCATCGTCAGATTGCCTTACACACAGATTTTTACATGTGGATCCCACAGTTCCGTTCCAGTTGTTAACTATTCCGTACTCACAATGCTTTTGCAAGTCCTTGTTGAACAATTTACATATCAGTTTGTGCAGACCCTTTGTTGCGAGATATTCCGGATCTTAACTATAATCGCTATGCAAATACACCTTTTGGATAGAGATTAATAGTTTATTTAATCTGTGCTGACGGGCGCACGGGCTCGGGGGAGCGGGTTGCGGGGGCGTTGCGAAACGTTCGAGAAAATCCCTTTATTGTCTCAGCTGGAGACTAGAGTTGCGTTGAGCTTACTAATGTGTTACGTAACGTACATGAAAGGGATAGTCTCGCTGGATACTATTTCAAAAAACTTTGCATAAGAAGCAATAACCATTACTTTTTAGGGTCCAGTAATTACTAGTCTGGCTGAAAATGTAAAGAGCTTTAAAGTTATACTAAAGATATTTTGTCATGGTGCGTCAATTTGATTTGATTATGTGTAATCCGTGTGATATAAAAGTATGGCCAATTTGATATAACCTTCTAATACTTTATATTTATTTTTCAAGACTTTCAAATTACCCCAGAGTATCAAACCTAAATACAATTCAACGGCTCGATATTCGTAAAAAAACATTTGTAGGAGTGTTCCTCCACCACAACACACATCTCCACTTCCCGTATCTAACTGGCATTCGTTCCACGCGTGTGTTCAATGGGCCGTGTGTTGTATCCGTCGCGTTTCACGCTCGTGTCGCGCGCGACGTCACCCGTACCGACCCGCCGATGTAATAAACGTAATTTTATGTATTCATTTATGTAGCTTCAACTCGTCAACAACTGACACGCTACGAATTCTGTTCGTCACAGATATTCAAAAACTTGAGTAAACTTTTATCTCGTATATTTCTTTCTTTATTTGTCATTTGCGTAGGACTTGTGCAGCAAAAGTCGTCTCTTACAAACTGGATTATCAAGATTCTCTTAAATGAAATCCGCGTCTAACCAAAGGGAGAAAAACTTTTCACTCCCACCTTTAACTTCAGCGAGCACAACGAAACCCTACTAAACCCTACTTTGACTAATGAACTCCTGCAGTGACTAATGTACGTTAATGACTAGTTAATTCTAAAGCAGTGGTTCAACAACTCCGCGCGGTATTTTATGCTCGTGCCAACTATGTCCCGGCTACATTGTGAACCGTTTACATTAGTCGACAACTCGAGCGCTATAAAGCATGCAGGGAGGTTCCACATTCAGGAAAACGACACAAGTCGATGGGTCGGTCGTTTCGTACGACTTCCGTAGGTTCTGAATACGGGTTGTACCCATAAATTACCCGAACAACTTATGTTAACAAAAGTTTTGTACCGATAGAAAACGATACTGATGTAAAGCCACAAGAAGTTAGAATTGAAGCTGAAACTAACGGGCTTGGGATAAGATACAAAAATACTTTAAGGAGATGGGAATAAACATATGGAACATCGACATTAGAGTATACAATATGTGATGGCCTCCTTGCATGATATTAGACATCTAACGCATCCCGCAGCTTTGAATAATGTAAATGAGCCATTAGGCGTGCATTACCGACCATTGTATCTTCCACAATGCCGACGACGCTTTACGTCGGATCTTGCTACTTGGCGCCACTTGCCGACGATGTCGTGAAAGCGTGGCTGTCTCTTTTTTATTGTGCCCTGGTAACATAGGAGGCCATAAGCAGGATTAGCCTTGGACCTATTAAATTAAATTACTTTGAGAAGGCACAATAGGCCGCAAGTGGGATCAGCTTGACTTATTATGTTTCCGCTAGATTTTGTAGGAAGTGTTACGAATTCGCCCAAGCCTCCACAGCTGAACCTTTTAGTTCCTCAGAAAAAAAGGTTGATCCATCTTGAAAAAAGTCTCCAGCCAATATTGTGACGACTGGTAACGCTGTCAGTAACAATTCGCAACGCATACTTCGTTACTTCAGTACCCTCGAATGTATTATTGAATTTGTGTTCAATTCCTTCACATACGAGCGTTACAACGAATCTTTGTTTCTCAATGATTTACGATGCGATGTCTTTAGTCTCAGTTAATTTATTATACTTTTGTTTCATCCAACCTTTTGTTAAAGCGGACTTTATTTTTGTGACGTTTTTGTACACGACGTGTCACGTACGTATATTATCATCATTATTTAGGATTTTGCCATCGTGTTACGCCTACGCTATTTACCTCTACTGGATAAAGCCCCAAATGTTGGAACATAGTGTTAATTATGTGACAGGAATACTTACGAATTATTTTTTCGGTAAAACTGCCTAATGTGTTAGGTAGTAGCTCATTGACGATATCAATATACCGGTTCACTTCCGGTCTATTAACAATTGACACATAACGAGCACCATTCAACAACCCATGTCACATTGATTGTCACAACTTACACATGTTACAATAATATAATAGCAACTGATACTATAGGTGGGTCGTTCCATTCCCCATTCAAAATAAATAGCCTTTTAATTCCAAAACCCTTTTAATCTTCAAAGAATAGAATAGTTTCGTTTGTGTTCGCAAATCGAAATCAAATACAGGTCTCATTTTTCATCCCCAAATTTAATAGTGTTGTAATCTCGTCCCTCCGTCTCGCCCCGGGGTGCAGGGGGACAGATATAGCATTAACGTGCTTAACTGTATGAACATTAACCCCCTGGTTTGTTGCAGAAGGTTCATTATCCGCTGGTCATGGACTGGGATATAATGAACGTGAAATTATGTTAACTTCAAACGCATCTGGTCTAGCATATTTGCCATAAAGGGTTAACTTCACCATAATCATTGGTATCTATTAGTAATGTTATTAGCTCGCGCAACTGGTTTCTCAGTATCCGCTATCTGTTGCTAACGAGTTTCTTTGACTTATTATTTAATCGGGTTTCGCCGTTTTTATATCCTTTAATAAAATTAGTTGAATGTGACTCCTGTGCTGAGTCAGGAAACTTAAGTCTGGGGTTTCAATGACTTTATTGGTTTCATCATCTGCCTAGCCTTTTTCCAACTATGTTGGGGTCGGCTTCCAGTCTAACCGGATGCAGCTGAAAGCCAGTATTTTACATGGAGCGACTGCCAATTTGACCTCCGACAACCTAGTCAGTACTGGGTAATACGACACCCCTTGGTAAGATTGGTTGTCATACTTTAAGGTTTAACGTGCTTTCCGAGGCACGGAGGAAACTCGGTATGTAATGGGTGGTACCCATCCACGGACCAACCTAGACTTTATTGCTTTGTTACTACTAACAAACCAATAAAGTCTAGTCTAGGTGGTAAAGAATATTTGATTGCTTTTTCATATTTTTCTGGAGTAATAAATAAACAATCAAAGTTGCCTACAAAACTCGTTATTAATCTTACGTAACAAAACATGTTCTAGAGAAATTGGCACAACAACACGTCGGCGTCGCCTAATGTTGGTTTCGTTTAGTTTCGTTCGCGACAGATGTTTGTTTTCAATACTTTTTCTTTTCTTTCCCGTTTGTTCCCACTTTCTTTATTAAGTTGCCTTCCATTGTAGCGTTCGTTATTTGTTCAGTGGAATTCATCTGCTTGATAGCTAATAACATCTGCCTCATTCAACGCTGGCCTTATTTCGTATTGAGTGACTCTACTTTGTATCTTAGTATTTCTACAAAAATGAGTATAGCTCTGAGTAATGAGCTATCCCGAGAGGGTTCATTTTAGTTGACGTCATCTCGTGAACGAATTACATTAGTTCCAATTAAGTCGATCTATATCTTCTTACTACCAAACTTTAATGCAATAATAACTTAAGAAAGCGATGTAACTTCGGGTTAAGTTCCATACTTATATATAGAAAAAGTGTTTAGAATATTTGAAAATGGTAACGGACTCAACCTAAAATATCACATGGGTATAAAATCTAATATACTTATCTAATATCTAATATCTTACAAAAAACTAGCATCTAGCATTAATTAACCGAACAGTTTGCCACTATTAAAAAACTAATATATGAACGATGTTGTCTATAGAATGTTATACCTATCAAATCTACATAAACGCGGTCTTGTCAGTATCATTTGTACAACATTGTATATTTACGCCCGTAGAGAGACAAGCTCCGACCTCACTCAGCCTGTTTCCAAAGAAATTGTTCTTAAATTACAGCGCGTCATGGTAATAAACAAACAAAGCATTATCTGGCACAGAGTAGCAGGGACAGTCGCCTCCAGCAGCAGGGATCCGCGGGCTATAGAGTGCCAGATACGGAACCGTGACACGAGGCAGATAAGACAGGAGGTTTAATCTACATACGTGCGTGAAATGAAATTGCGCATAGGTAGCAAAAATTACGCCAGCTGACAGCAAAGTCAGCAGCAGCAGCGGCAGCGCGTCAGTGGCAGCTTGTTTACGATATACTAGACTTTTATTCAGTTGGCGTCAGTTTTTTACCTGCTGCTGGCTGGCTGTGAGCAATAGTAGATTATTTTCTCAACGACTAACAGTTAAGGAACCACCTTGAGGTATATGCCATGTTCAGAAGAAGTGTAAGTGCGTGTGTCAATGATATATAAACTATAGACACGTGACCCGTGCTCTGTAGTGGCAACATGAATGAGAGGTAATTATCACACCTCCATTTAGTCGGGTACCAACCAGTGCCGCGGCTGTACGTGATACTATCATAACTTGTGTGAATAAATTCCTTACTTTTTTATGCTTTCTAATGGCGGCTAGCACCTGAGGTAAGTCACGTGCCGTGCGTACAGAATGACAACGTAACTAAAGAAATAAATTCATCTCTCTTTAACAACAGGAATTCTGTAGATGACATTAATTTTCTTTCCCTTTCTTCGTGCGTCTAAGTACCTATCTAGCTACCGATAAGTTTTACACTGCTTTCGAGTACCGTGATGTTCATGAATAACGCGTCTATTTATATTTAATAATACGTCATTGGTGTGTGTGGTACATCAATTGCGAATCATAATCTTTCCCAGAAACGTAATGGTTATAGTATAACAGGATAATTGTCCATCATCTCATAGCGGATGTTTATGTCAATGTCAGCCATCTTCTCATCGCACAGCAGTTATTAGAAGTGCGCCCTCTGTGCCCCGCTACTCCGTGGCACCGACACGGCAAGCCCGCGGGACCCAGCCACTTATCTGCTGAATTAAAATCTGCTTATCTGGCGTTATTTATGTGCCCAGTTATGTATTCATAAATGTTATATATTGCATCGCTACATCTAGTAGCTAAGTATGTAGTTTATCTTCGTGATGTTAGATAGGCATGCAAAAGACTGGTAGTTACAGTAAAATACAAGGAAATTATTTTTTATTTAGATATAGAAAACTAGTTCTGTAATATCCGTATGTTATGTAATAAATTACAAACGAAAACTATAAGGCAAAGAAAAACCATCGTCGGAAAGCACTGTAACAGCCTATCGCACGGGTGATTGATGCAAATAGGCAATCACGTCAGCGAGCGACACTACAGATGACCTAATTATGTACTACACAGGCTAATATATTTGACACTGAAATATCTAGTAAGGTTAACAACAAGGATCAGCTGTCACAACACGTCACCTTCGGCTAATTAATCAATTGTTTGAACTTGATTACAGTGAACCGCCCTCGTTCGGGGAAAGTAACAAAGGGATGCTGTGTTTACACATAACTGTCACCCCAATATAGCGGGAACATTATCTCTCAAACAAAAAGCGTCGTCCAAAAATAAACTTTAAAGGGGAAAGATCGTAAAATTTCAATATCCGTTCGGCGTCTCGTTTAATCTTGGGAGAATTTGTCGCCTGTTATTGAGTTAGGAGATCTGTCGAGCGATCGCCCCCAAATGAGTCGGCGTGATGATAACAATCGACAATCGAGACGTAATGACGCGAGGGGCGCGGGGGGCGCGGAGCGACGGGGGGGGGCGAGTTCAGGGGACCCAATGTAAATTGTTACGAGTTTTAACAGAATGATGCCCTCACTACAGAGTAATTCCTTCATTGTTGGAATTTTATCCGATTTTCACGATTTAGACTTTCAGAATAATTTATTTTTTGCCATCAACGCCTTTGTGACGACACTGAATACAGCTCGTTGAGCGTGTAATTTGATGTAATGAATTGTTTCCATTATTTTATAACACTGAAACGATTTCTGTTTTTCTCTAAAGAGTGTATGTGTCCTAGTGTTTTTGTCCTTCAAATGAAAATCTATTGAACTGGGCTCGAAGTGATGATTATTATCATATAATAATTAATCTATGCTGATTCATAAGTTGATATCTTTCATTTTTAACACAAATAGATTTTATGTTTTAACGCATTGAATTCAGTCTAAACAGGGTCTTTTTTCCGCCTTGATTTTGTTACCTTGATAATTTCGAGACCTGCTGTTTATGTTTCCATATTATCTTTGTATCAAACACATTACCTGCTTTATCAAACAAAACCACTGACCCCAAAACTCGGAATTATGCCAATCATTTTTGTAACCGGCCAAAACACACAGGAAATGAGTATGATAAAATAATGTCAAAAAGCTCCACGAGGTGGCGCCTATGACAAGTGAGTTGCAGCGGAAATTAACGAGCCCTTATCGCGAACCCTAAATGAACCACTTCCAACCGGAAATGGAACCCCGGACACGGCGCTGACAATTAATTCCAGTACCGGTGGGGATTTAGCGTTTCGATAACTATGTTGATTTCAGGGTCAAAAGGTAAAACCTTCTGGAACCCCCTGGGGGAGCTGACGCTCCGGGACGGTTGGAATTATGAGCTTTTGTATTTGGGACGTGCTCTTGATTTTAGACCTCTCTAATGAAAACCTTCGCCCAGCAGTGAGTGTAGTCCGGTGGATGATGAAAACTTCAACATATTACCCATTTAGGCTCAGCTGAGATTTAATACTTTTATGCTATCATCAACCGAAACAGAAAATACTTAGCAACCAACCAATCTTGTTAAATTAGAGGTGCAGTTATTTCAAGTATAAACCAAGTATAAAAGTTTGTTAGAGCTATACCTACTTGCAATATTTGATAAATATCAGTAAAACAAATATAGAAATAATCCACCCTGCCTAACAGTTTACTAAGCACACCGACTGTACACCCGCATCAACCCTGTTAGAATTTGTCTTCAAGGATTACTCTCACGGCAGTCGTAACGTTTGACGAAGCACCGCGGTTACATTAAGTAACTGATGTACAGATTTCACTATGGTCATAAATACTGGGATTACACCGAAACTCTTCTAGCTTACTACAATGTCTGCCTAAGCCGACACGGATAAATTAGCTCTTAAACCTAGCTTAGACTAAAACAAGAAACAAGTTAGTACTGAGGTTTTACAACATCAGAATATTGGTAAAGTTTTATATAGTCCTGTTTGTGTAGTCACGCTTTTGTGTGTCCTTCAGGAACATATATCGAAAAACTGAGCCACAGAATAAGAAAATAAAGTTTCAAAGGAAGGGATCACTGTAGCCATGTACTGTAATAAAACTGTTTTGCTCTCTTTACGTTTGTACTTTCTGTTGGTTGAATCGAACACATGCACATCTTCTTGTCTTAGAATAAATATCTGTTCCTTCTGTTGACTTTGTAGAGTCCGAGTGATTTTGTTTGTGATAACCAGTGATCGGAATAGGCTGACTATATTTACCTAAACTTCGGAGGACAGAGACAGAAAGTGGAGACTTCCTTACGACGACATTTTTGTCCCAGGATTCGGGAAAAATATTAAATAAGTTGAAAATAAGCTTTACTTAAGACAGATAAAGACTATTTTTAACTAAACTTGCAATTACCAAATTTTCGGGATTTTCACGTAAAATTCCGAAATAAATAGTCTGAATTTAATTCATATATTCGAATTATATGTACGATCCTTAAACTAACCGTTGTATCAAATAATTAAATACATGATTTTATTCAACTTATTTAACATTTTCCCGAATTCCGGGAAAAAAAAAATGTCGTCGTAAGGAAGTCTCCACTTTCTGTCTCTGTTCTCCAAAGTTTAGGTAAATATAGTCAGCCTATTCCGATCACTGGTTATAACACTTTATTAGAAAGATACTTGTGACTGATATAACGGCGTTACAAATACTGTTGTTCTCTCGGTAGTCAATTTTAATATTGTTTACACTAAATCGAATAAAATAAAACAAGTGATACATTCTCTCACTTCACTGTATTAAATACCAACCAATCAGCTATTAGTTTACTTCTAAAATTAGTTAGAAATGATTCACAGTCAAATACATGTAGGGACACACTATTCGAGTTGACATAATTACGGAAATGCCGGAGAAGTGTAGTAAATTAAATTTAATGAATCACAAACATGTGTAATATCATAAGAGTGAACACACACAGAGCTACGAGAGCTGATTTGGTCTACAAACATAGGAAACGGTAAAGACTCCAGATCTGGCAAAACGAGTAAATGCATCGTTCCTTAAGTAATTGAGTTCAGGTCTGAGATCATCTTGTCCAATTGATACGCCTACAGCTAACAGATTAACATAGTTGAGAATACTCGTGGGAACAGTCGATTATGAAATCAAAAGTAAGTCAAAATATTTGTTGAATAAATGTATGTCAATTGATGAAGTCTTCAATAAAATTAACAACTATAAAGTGCTCCGTGTAAACAAGATAGTAGTAATAGATATAGACACAAACCGTGAACAATCGTGAACAATCCAGCGCACCAGAAGCCATTACCGCGAGTTGTTTTCTCAACCAACACAATAGAATTTCAGCTTACGTTTCTAATTCCCGTAACGCTAAACTATCAGGCAAGTACCATTCTGTTATTTGAACACTTTCCACTTAACTAAATAGGATCTGCTGGAGGTTCGCAATCTCTTAGGCGCGAACGTTCTGCTGATACTGCTATTGGACGTGTAAACACATTACTATGCATCCCTCTAACTGGTGCTAATTTATTTAGTGTATGCTAACACGGCCGATGGGGCTTTGTACACATAGCTGAGTTTTATAGGTTGTTTTGTGGTGTTTGGGTGGTGGCGATGTCTTTATTAATACCTTCTTTTCTATTATAGTTTGAAGCTACACTTCAATTAGTCACAGACTTTGTTTTGGTTTATTCTTCTGTTGCTATTAGATATGAGTCTACTGTCTTTACTATAATAAAATTAACAATCATTACATGAAGTGATTTTAATTGCGAGCAGCCAATCTCTTAAACCATCATTTTCACCACTCTCACAACAGTCTCCATGCTCAAACATGATTATACATGTGTCTGTTCCTAAAATACCCTAGGCTGATAAAATTTTCGCTTATCCTAAATCATATTAATATAAAGATCTTTATTCCCTATGTTCTAAATACAGCTGAAGATTTCGTAATCTTAGAGCAAAGAGTTCCAGATCATATTTTCTTCTTTTCACGCAGTCACAAAACTGAATGGCTTATTTTTCCAGCCTCCTTGCCAGTCAGTCTGCCATTCTAGTAGACCGCACTCACGAGCGTGTTTTTTAGTCTCTGATACCGCGCATGCAAATGTCTCTGCCCGCGTCTGTTTTCACTTACATCCAATTTGCGAAATACTCCACGAATTAACATTACGTCTGAACCTTGCTTTTATTAATATCCAGCTCCTGTAACAATATGCATATCGTTAGTGTTACGCATGTAATGCATAAGAGAGTGACTACACAGTCTTAAAGCTCTCACTGACCCGCTCATCCCGCTCAATCCGAATTGCGTCGATAATCTCTGCTCTCGTAATGGTAGATAAATAACATTATGAAAGAAATGTGAACCTATTTAAAAATATTTGGCTTCACGCACTACCGTCGTCGAGCATAGGCACATTGTTCGACGACACAACCTTCCGCCTCGCTGTTTCTTTACGCCTTGGTGCCGCTTGCTGTTCTCCTCATCGCTGTCACTGCGGTGAAGCTGTCAACAACCTCGGTCACCACGGCCTGTCATGCAGCCGAAGTGCGGGCCGTTTTGCACGGCACGCAAATATAAACGACATTATCCGACGAGCTCTTGTCACCGTCGGCGTCCCAGCTGTTTTAGAACCCAATGGCTTGGCACGCGACGATGGCAAGAGACCGGACGGCATGTCTTTGTTTCCTTGGAAGATGGGTAGGCCTTTAGTGTGGGACGCAACATGCGTCGATACTCTTGCGCCATCCCATCTTCCAAGCTCATCGTGCTGTGCTGGTGCTGCCGCTGCGGCTGCAGAGAACCTCAAGCGGCGTAAATATAGAAACCTGTGTGGTAACTATATTTTCGAGCCGTTTGGGGTTGAAACTCTAGGGCCGTGGGGTCCGAGTGCTCATAGCCTATTTAAGGAAATTTCGAAACGCCTAGTTGACGCTTCCCGTGACCCAAGGGCTGGCTTTTACTTTGGCCAGAGGCTAAGTGTTGCCATACAACGTGGCAACGCCGCCAGTCTCTTGGGCACATTACCATCTGACAGCGTTGAGGAGGAGTTTTTCGATGCCCTTTTATAGTTTGTTGTTAGTTTATCTATTGTAATTTAATAGTTTTTAATTATCAATGTATATAGTTTAATATTGATAAACTTATGAAAATAAAATTTGATAAATATGTTGTTTAAGTAGGTAAGTTTGTAATTAATTACTCATTCAATTTTTTGACTAACTCTCCAATTTCTTTGGATGAACAATACAATAGTCTGCGTTTTTTCCGTAATTCTAAAATAAAAACATAAAGGTGAAAATTACACCACTTGAAGTACTTAGTATCTTAGGTCCTACATGAATTAAAGATTTACCTTCAAAGGCTGGTAGTTGGCAGGAACCCAGTAATGACCGTGTTATTACATTAGCAGATACTTCTAAATCACTTAGCTCGGTACAGTTACATGAGTCTATGGTCGCTTAGCGATGTTGTCCGCGAGTAATGCGTAAGCCTCGCTATTAGTTCGGCGCGAAACACGAACTGTCATGTTTCCTCCTACGAGTGGGGACGGGGAATGTAGTGCACTAAACGATCTCCATAATTTCGCCACCTACGATGAAGTGGAAAATGTTTCCATTGTCAGTGAAATTATGGTTGGCTTTGCAGAATCACGATGTTGCAGCAAGAACATAAGAAATATGGGTTCTACTTTTTGCTGTTTAATTTCTTCCAAAAGTACTGTGTTACGGTTGGCGCTATCGCCGTCAAGCCACTTAATTCTATCAGAAATACCATCGGCTAGATTCCTGTCCGATTAATAAATAAATTACTGTCCGATGCCTGTCCTACTTTTCCCAGCTACCAGAAATAGTCTGTTAATGATTGAGCAATAGTTACGTTTATTGGAGCCATAATAACCGCTATTTTAATTAAAATTTTAATTACCGCAAGAAATCACTGTTGAAGACTAATGTATTCCACCTCTACGCGTAACAAGACATCCCACATGTTCAACATACTCTTTTATATCTCGAATTAATTGGGCTTTGGGAGTGATAGTGAATAATTTATCCGTGACACTCCGTGGAACTGTTCCGAGGAACTGTGAAATATTTAAATACTTATGATGTTGATGGGGAAAGAACTGTTATTCATTACTGTAGTGCTGTGATGTATTAATTGGTTGAAAGTGATTAGTTTTGGGTAAGATGTGAGAACCTTGTTTTATGGTTAAGCATTTTATGAAATCGTGTAGTTTTATGTAACTACAAATATATGTCTTAATTTTTTCTTTTAGAATGAAGGTGAAAAGGTATGACCTGAAAATGTTGGTACACAGTAAATACTTAGGAAACTTCATAAAGCCTTTAAGTTGTGCTTTAGGCTTTAGATCGTGATTGATGATACTAGTCCATCCATCTTGCCTAAGTCTCGCTTAGAATCGCAAATACCTTACTTTTTCATCAGTCTACCAGTTTATTTACTCAGTAAAGACGAATAAATGTTTAGTATATGTTACAAATTTCCAAGACCCTTTTTATGGCCTCATTTTTAAGAAGAAAATGTTACTTATAAATTCACGATCACAAAACGCGAAAACTCAAATGCAGAAGAAAAAGTCATGACCACTTGCGACACATTATCACCGTCACTATTATCAAAAGTTGATTACCAGCTCGCAGATACGCCATCCCATTACCATAACTGAGCACAATAAGCTGAAGAGATTCTTTCCTTCCGGAGTGTCTCTGGAGCCGGGCAGCGGGGTCGGGGGCCGGCGCTGTTGGCGCCCGGCCAGCCCTGACAGACGGGGCGCAGACGACGCCCACGGCCGAGTGTGTCAGCGCTCGCACGTGCACGCCGCGTTTAGAATACTGACCACTCGATTAGATGGCGTGTTTAGTTCACCAGATTACTTAATATTCAGACACTTGATTCTGAAATCGAATCTGGCTCGTTAACAGTGAGTTATAGGGGAAGGAAAGACTAATCCAATTAAGTCGTCGTTTATACTTGCAGCACAGAATGAGATGAATCAGCTTACCCAACACGTTACGTCTCACGTCTCCTGGTTCTGTCCCGCTGGTGGTCGCTTCTGATTGGAATGTTAGCGGGATACGAGCGATTGCTGAGAATGAGTTGATTGTAGAGATAATTAGAAATATGGGATGCTACTTTTTTGCAGTTTAATTTCTTCCGAAAGTACTATGTAGTCAGACGTCTAGTAGATGACGCCCGCGTCTATTCTGTTGGAATGCCTGGAAATGTACCGAAGGACAAATTCAATTATTCATCTTAAAATAAATGCTGTTTTTGTTTTGCCGTGTTAAAAGTAAATCTTCATAAAATCTTTACCAAGTGACGCGAACTAAAAACACGAAAGAAATTCATCATTTGACTTAAATCTTATGATGTTTATTACTTCAGTTTATTTGAAAGCAACAAAAGCCCAAAATGTCCAGCAATAAAATAAATCACAACCACACATTATTAATTGCTCCTCAACATTATCGAGTGTTCCATTCACTGTCCGAATACATTCACACTTGACACCCTACTGGCTCGTTTGAACGCACCTGTATATGCCATACAATTTTGAATATAGCATATAGAAATACCACATGTATTATGCAGCAATAAATAAATAAATACTTCCATAATATTGTACATTTGTGTGAAGTTACGAGCCTGCGTCGTGCACAAAGAGCCCGAGACATAACTCAGAGTACTGGCTTCAACAATAAGACGTTATTTAAACGCTTATGGACTGTCGTTGCATCGAAATCGAGGATTTATTGTAATAATATTATATTAGTCAGGGAATAATATCACAGTTTGCATATTTCCGTTTTTTTGTTCATTTGAGTTATGCTACTAGATGGTTTTGGGAATGTTTATTTAAAGAGAATAAGCTAGACGTTTTAGTAACAAATATTTGCTCAATAAACTAAATCTTGTGCAAGACCGTTTTCATATAACACATTCATATGTCAAAACATCGCACATGTTGTCATGAACAGCCCTAATGTTCCTCACCAAACATGAGCCTATTAATATCTATCATCATTTTGGATAAACTAATTTCCTAACTAGTCGAAATTGTCCAAAATATAGATGAAAGTACCACAACATGTAATCTTCATTTACTTCCGATCTACTTTCTCACAAAATTGAATGCTCAAACTGTCTCCCGGAGCTTACAGTTAGCGCGCTCCGAGCTCCGAGCTCCGAGCTCCGGGTTCAGCGACTAATAAGGTAGTAGAACGCAGAAGTTTCAGTCTCTGTAAAAGAACGAAACGATCATAAAGAGGAAAAGAAAAATGAAATACTAATCTCATTGCCTCTATTTTTCTGTAGAACGAAAATCCAAACTCCGAACGGAAATTTATAAAAGCTAGAAGAACACATCTGTGATTGGAAATTAATATGGAACTCTCTAATGGCAAGCCCGACTATAGTAACTACGTTTTTTATAGTAACCGTGTTAATTAACGCCTCTCCGTCCAAACTACGTATTTTTTCAGTAGCATTTATTCATTTTTAAAGTTCGTTGTAATATTACGTAACATAACATATCATCATGTTTTGAAGCATTTTGACATTTAATTTCGCCTAACAAGCGTATTTAAATCCCATGTAATAAAGAGCGAACCGATTGCCATCAACCAGGCCCAAATTCAGGCTCCGGGCTGCCACTGAGAATTTCTAGATAGAAAAACCCGACCCGAAAATCGTACCCAGGACCTCAGCAGTAACGGTTGTGAAGACAAGAACGTTATAGATATTTTCTTGTCATGTTGAAAACGCGTTCCTCTGGCGTTGGTCCTTCTGCACGCGTCTGTAAAGAATTTCAATAAAGTGGATGATTAAAATGTTAATAGTTGTCGATGGCGGTGGTAAGCACCTCATGAATAATTCCCTTGGCGATACTTCGCCTTATCAACTGTTATTGTTGCTATCACGTTATGCATTTTGCGGAGATTCTTACTCGATGGTGCTTCATAACACTGAGCTTAATGTCGCTAACAGTTAGCAGAGTTGTATTAGCGTTATTACGAAACTGTACTTGGAACACGTATATATGTGGGGCTCGTGTCACGGTCGTTCAAGCAACGGTTGCTGGGGTTCGCTGTGGATGGGTGAGCATCCCTAGCATACCGAGACCACTCAGGGCCTCTAACAGTACGTTAAGCTGTCAGTCCCGGCTATCATTCTTACGGCAGATGTTACGGGTAGTCAGAAATGAGGAAGACAGACCGACAATCTAACAACCAGTCTTACGCAGGAATATCGTGTAGAAAAACGTACCTGGGTTTTAGAGATGAGATAGGTGAAGATAGGTGCTCCATGTAAAATACTGGTGTTCAGCTGCATTTGGACACCGTTACACTGGAAGTCCAACCCAGCATAATTGGCAAAAAGCTAGGCGTGATGATGGCATAAACTGTAATTCCAATAGTGTGTTCACCGAAGTTATTTCCGTCATTTTTCAGTTCAGTTCAAACCAGGTTATTTTTCCTTTTGTCGACTTTAAATAAATAAATTAACATGAAACTGAATTCGTAACGAGGCAACTGTTTCATTTCCAGCCGTAGCTACCAGTTTGATTCTTCAATTTATAAATTAGAGATCTATGAATAACTTCTTCGTCGTACATTTTACTAATTGTCGTATATTAAGGCACTTTACTTGCTTGAATATTTTATGAGTGTAATTAGTTAATTAAAATGATTCCTTTTACGATTCAAATGGGAGGATAATTATTTGAGTGGAATATATTCGTGGTGCCTCTGATTTCGTAGCAGTTTAATTTAATCGCAAAAGGTTTAGTTCGCGTATTTTATACTTCATTAAAAAATCCCGTCTCGAAACGTTTGGTAAATATTTAATGAAAGGCAATGTTATTGCTATTGCAACTTTTAATTTGGTGATAAATATCGAAGCGACATGTTTTCAATTAGTGCTGACACTGTGACCTATCCTGCTGAGACGCAGTTATGTAAGCAGAGGGACAGGCGAGCTTGTCCGCTAATTATAATTTGTATTTGTATTTGTCCGTTAATTACTACTTGCTGTAATTATTAATTAATATTTGAACTTGTAACAGGTATTTCTAAACTGGTTGTTTTGCTACAACACACAACGAGATTATGACAATAATTTTGTATTAAAATAACATTTATAAGTCCGCAATTACCTATAACTTAACCCTTTACTGAGGTATTTATGTGTTGAACAGGTCAACGACCATTCAAATGTACATTTACACATGTATACTTACTTTGTTACATAAAAATAAACCCATTCTAAACAGTTGTTATAGACAAAAAGAACCTTTTTTAGTGAACTCCACTCGACGTCGACTAATTTATAGTAAGTTGGAAGTTTTCTTTGAGCGGAGTTTGTAGCACTCGCGAACTTATTCAAAGTATTTGAAGATTTCTCCTTCTTTCGATAATTAAGGAAACTTCGTAAAGAAAAATAGAGTTGCGTACTTCACTTGAGCTCCAACAAAAAAAAAACCGGCCAAGTGCGAGTTGGAGTCGCACTCCGAGGGATCCGTATAAACTTGTAGGTATTTTGTTATTAAACTACATATTTGCTGTTTTCAGATTTGTTTCTTTACGTGTGCTGTTAGACATTGCTTCTTGCCAAATTTCGTTATTCTAGGTCAACTGGAAGTACCCTATAGGTTTTAGGTCGAAAACCTGGTCTACCTCTACCTTGGGTACTTTGCGTTCCTTGGGTAGAATTGTCGATTTTAGATAGATGGTTTTCGCGAAAATCTAAATTTGCCTATATCATTGTATCGTGTTGACTAAGGACCTTGATTTTTGTACACCTAATAGGGACTATAGACCTCAGTATCTGGTATAAATTTCAACATGCTAGGTCCACCCGTCCCTGAGAAAATCGGTAGTGACACACGGACAGACAGACGGACAAGAGAGTGATCTTGCATGGGTTCCTTTTTTTACCTTTTCAGGTACGGAACCCTAAAAATTACGAAAATTGGGTTCTGAAACTATCAGTAAGTTTTTAGTTTGAAACATAAGTGCGTTTTGAAGATAAAGGAGTACAAAACAAGGTTTAAAGGGTTTTTGTGAAGTACATATTACAATTTACCTGTAATGACAATGTAATGAAAGAGGCCGCATTTAGGTGGTAAGCAAATAGGTATTAAAAAGTCCCCGTCATGAATAACTTCCAGCACTTGTTTCTGGGTAGGGACAGAACCGGTATATTTTTATATGCGACCGGTCGCTCGTGCCTTTAGTTATTAGTATCAAATATTCACCTGCCGCGAATGTTCCGACCGCGGCGTGCGGTGCGGGCGGCGCGCGGCGGGCGACGTGTCGGTTCCCACGAAATAAAACTAGGTTTTATACCAGGAATGACGCACCTTCGAGCGTTCAACTATTTTCAGTTAGTTTTAACAATAAGGCCAGAGTATTGTATAAAAATTAAAATGTTCATGGATGGAGAGGCAGGCCAAAGAAAAGATGGATGGATTGTGTGAAGACTGATATGAAAGAGAAAGGAGTCAACGATGCCGTGACGTCTGATAGGGGAGAATGGAAGAAGAAAACCATGTTGCGCCGACCCCAAATAGAATGGGATAAGGGCAGGAAGAAAGAAGAAGATTGTATAAAAATTAAAATGTCACTCCTGTTGTAGAAGTTCACTGTAGACCACACCCCGCACCACTGATTCTGTATGGTGCTATGTTAGACTAGGTAGGCAGAACACTGTGCCCATTGAGATTACTCTTTCTTAACATAAAGTTCTACATTGTTTTCAAAGCTCTTAAGCTTAGGTTTTTATAATAACACGGAAAATAGCCAAGAGCCTTCAAATCGATCTTAAATTATTTACTATTGAAAATACATTACCATTCAAGAAGTTGGTGGTGTGTTGTAATAATATATTTCAACTCAAAGTGCATTAACGCAAGACGGACCACTAAAACTTTATGATTTATAATTTTCTTGTCCAATATGCAGTTTGTATAAAACTTCATGTGGTATAAGAAACTCGTTACGTTTTTTAATAATCATTAAAAGCTGCAGGAAATCTATCTTTTATTGATTTCCTAAGTAACCGTGTATCGTAAACCCACAATAATAACGCAATGAAAATACTTTCATTTGGTACAATGCATATAAAGTGATGCCAATCGCTGCATTCATTAAAAGTTTAGATTATAATAAACCACGCCTTGGACATAGCAGGTTCCTAATAGTTATAAGCAGAGATACAAGAACTTACTTATTTTGGGGCTATTAGTCCAAGTATTTAATTTTTCTTTGACAGGATAGCTAACTCGGAGCTTTCACTTTCGATTTTCTTGTAGATAGGTAAATATGGTTAGATCTTTCAGATCTTTCAAACTTACAAATAATAAGAGCTAACAGAGCTTTGAGACTGTGGGATATTATAGTTTAAAAAAGCTTCCAAACAAAAATTTAAGTGCCGTTGAACTAAACCTAGGAATACAAGCCAGCGTTTTA
Source organism: Lycophotia porphyrea (assembly GCA_950005105.1). Taxonomy (NCBI): domain Eukaryota; kingdom Metazoa; phylum Arthropoda; class Insecta; order Lepidoptera; family Noctuidae; genus Lycophotia; species Lycophotia porphyrea. Next base: position 386,215 of record OX465387.1, on the reverse strand, counting down.
CAGTTGCTTATTATTGTAGATATTACTAAACCAATAAGGCAGCTCAGCTACAAACAGCGAACAAGATATAATGTTCTGTCTTGATACAGAGTCTATAACAAAAAGTGGTATTGCTGCTAGTCGCTTACAAGGGCTCCGACCGCAGCACCACTCTATTGCTGTACCAATATAAATGTTAAGTTAACCATTACCGTACGTGTTTCATACACAGTCATGCTCATTATAATGCTTTGACTTTGTTTTTGCTCACTAAGAATCTTGAAGATCCTTAGGGAGTAAAATAGATTGCTTGCCTTCTTGTTGAGTAGATACAATAAACAAATGTTCATAAAAGACCAAAACAAAATACTTATCGGGGATAGTGTGACTGCAGCTTTCCATCAGTTGGTTGGATTCGTTGTAGGCAGCCTGATGTGTAGATCTGTGTCCGGATGATGTCAATAGGCTCAGAGTAGTAGAATACGGGTTACCTATAACAGGACAGGCCGCTGCCTATCCCTTCGGGGAGTACAGGTGATAATTTAGTAGATGTAAACAAAATATCAAGGTTTCCGTTTAAAAAACTTTTCAAAATTTGAAACTTTCACTGAACTGATTGAACTGATAATTTCACTCCACGGGAGATTTCCACCACAAGATAAGTAGATACGTATCAGCATCGTGTAAACAGCCTTCATCTAAATTCGACACTAATGCAGTATCGATTAAAAAACCCGCTAACGCACAGATTACATCGCTCGCTCCGAACTGTGTTCGCGTTAATTAGGGCACAGATTTAGTCGCGCGATACCACGACGCGGCGCGGCGCGATTAATCTTAATTTGTCGCCACCGTGGTACACGGGTGTTTTACTATCACGTCACCGAGGAGAGACTTACAGAAGGCCCACATACGAAAACACATGCTCATAGATTAATTCAACTTAGCATAGAGGGGTTAATAAATAGCAAAAATTTGCAGGTTAACAGCCTACGTAGACTAAATATATAAGTTATTTGTTTTGTAACGTTTTGTGTAACTAATTGGGTAATGCAATAACACCCACATGACATGAAAATGATACCAACATAAAATCCTAACATCAAGCAGTGGGCGGAAGGCGTTTTGTTTATTTACTTACCAAACGATGAAGCAATAACAGAACAGTATCCAAAAACAGTAGTAGTTTTCTATACTTATTAATTCTGGTAGTTGTACAATTCGCGAGCTTTTTCCACCACGGATTGCGAGAGCTTTTGGTCAATCGATCTTCTGGCCTTCCGTTTCCGAAGATGGCACGTACCTTCTGTTCTGATCTATATCGTGACTTCATGCAATAACTGAAGATATAGACAAATCGAAATTCACTACAAACACTAGTTTAGTGTAACATTCAGTTCTATATCGAAGCCATGTTTAACAGTACCTGTGTGTTTACTATTAATGTGTAATTTGGCAGAGCATTGAATATCATTGCGCTAATTTACACACATAGCAGGTAACCGTGGTTCCAATTAATTAGATATTGAGAGGAATGCGGTGGTTTACATTAATTAATTGTTATTGAACACGCCCGGTCATCATCGGTGCAGCAATCTGTTATATGAATGCTTATTGCTTCAAATTACAATTTGGGTTGACTTCTTGTTTCAAATAACTAGCTAAACACTTATATTAGTTTATTATTGTATCTGTGATATTATTTATATTCTACTAAATTGTTGAGGAGTTTACTACTTACATTCAAAGATATTGCTCGATATTGCATTGCTCACTAACGCTAGCTTACTGCATTTACATTTTTCTCACGATATAAAGGGTGTAAACAGACTCTTAACGAAACCGAAAGGCACTTGTTCTCCCTGTCATTGCGATCATTTTTTTTTCTAGACCATACCTTTCCAACACACAGTTACAGTTCCAACTTTTTTTTTATATACATACATGTTTTTAATGTAAGATTTTTACTTTAAACACCTTCAGAACCCCCTAACTCTTCAATCCATCCATCAGCACAATGTTATGAGCGCGTTACATTGAGTCCTACTTAACTGTACAACGTGGTTTTTCAGCCAAAAAAAAAAGTCGTTGCCCAGCAATAATTTTTGCGTAAAGTTACTTAGTTTGATGTACAACATAATGCTTGGTTGACGGCTTCGTGAAGAGTCTGTTTATACCCTGTATTTCCCCGTAAGTCAAAAATCTTAATGTTCCTAAATCAAATTGAATGATCTCGGCCTTTATTATTCAGCAATATTGTGGGTGCATGGATTTATGAGCAACCGTGAAACTTTTGTGGTTACGACAGGTAGGTATGCGAAACTCCATCACAGTGAATAAAAACTTTATAGTTGGTTGTAGCTCTCACATAAATGCATACATAAATATTAATATGAATAATGTATCCGACCAGTTAGGTATAACGGCATGCTAAATATTCAATGTAATATTTTGACTGTGTTTGATTGACGTGTCTGCGGTATGTTCGCCGAACTGGAAACTAATACATTCGTGACACATCGCAACTACACGAATAGAGACGGTTCGTGATCTCTAGATACTGCGGTGGACTAGTGGTGGACTGGGGAGTTTTAAACTACTGGATCTTGCAGTTGCATTTTCTGAACGCTATAAGTATCGTTTTTAGGGTTCCGTACCCGAAGGGTAACCGACGGGACCCTCAGTCCATTGTTCGTCCGTCCGTCCGTCTGTCTGTCAGCGGACTGCATCTCATGATCCGTAATAGGTAACTAGACTGTTGAAATTTTCACAGAATGTGTATTTCTGTTGCCGCTATAACACAAAGGGGTTCCCCTATTACGATGGTACGGAACCCTTCATGCGCGAGTCCGACTCGCACTTGGTCGGTTTTCCTATTTCAAATGTCATAAAATGAAATGAAAAGAAATTGTGTCCATTCCAATATGTCCCTCTGTAACATAACTCGCTGTGTGGTCCTATCACCCGTGCCCCGTGCCCGGTGCCCGTACCGTACGCAGTTTGTTTACCGCCCGTCATCCACTCGAATGGCTTACAATAATATTTTTATTGGCCCTTCATCGAGTAGCGAATGCGATCCCTAACAAAATAACATTTTAATAGTTCTCAGAACTTTCACCGCTGAACAAATAATGAAGTAAAACTAACAAAATATATGACTCGGAACATAAACAACAAAAACTCGCCCGTTATTGGAAATGTAAATAAAAACAAACTGAGGTCTTCATCGGAGCAACAAATCACTTTGTTTTTGTGAATGGGTCCCGCATCCCGCCGGGCCCATCCCGCCGTCCCGCGCCCTACAAGGCGTTATCGAAAACTGTGGTATAAACACAGTTTCGCTTTTTGATTCTCGATATAGACGTACGGTCGTTGTTAGTAATAAAACTACGATAAAACGAGATTATCGGCGATCGGGAACACAAACACTTGCGCAGCCTCCATTCTAATAAAAAGTTAAATTATCAAACAACTACGGACAGTTTAACGCGCTGGAACCGATATCCATGTCGTTCGTAAAGGAATCACTACATAAACTATACTACATATTTGTTCAGTATCGTATTTTTATTCGCTTATATTGGAGATAACATTCAATACTTGGATAAAATCGTTGATTTATTACCTAAAGCTTTAACAGTTGCGTTTTAAAGCCTATTTTTATTGATTTTTCTTCACGCTCATATTTTTTCCCAGGACAATAATATATGTTTCTTATTCACAACATCGTTATATCTATTTATTTCCGCTCCCATGACGCAACACTCATCTGTTTGAACTATCACCATACGTTGAACTTGTCAATAACTTACAATACACAATGGGAGTTATTTTTTGTCGCACCGTGTCATAATAACGTCGTAACCAATAAAAACACCATTGACTCCCGGAACTGAACAAAACATTATAAATCACTGCGGAGGAAGCACGCTCACTGCTCACTGAACATTTTTTCGAGGCAATTATAGAGGGCTGGAACCCCGCGGGCGTGCATTGTATCCTTGCAGCGACCAGCGCACAATGTGCACGATTGTATCGCACTAGGGTAAGAATACTGACGCACTCATGTGGAGCCCGATTACGACGAAATTATGGGGTAATGTAACCAAGTAGACTGTTAATGCAGGTATTCGAAAGTGCATGTGTCAAGGTTTTTTCAATAGCGCAGCTGGTAGCCCGCTGTTTCATTTTAATGTACGACAATCATGCCATCTTAAATATAATAAAAAATATGATAGCAATCAATCTTATTTCTATTTAGGAAACTTTTTATAAGCCCACGCAGCTAAATAAATATCTCAATTATCCAGTTGATTGGTCCCATTCACGACTACGATCAACAACAAATCAAACTCGATGGACCAATTTTTCAATTATATCTCGATTCTTTCTTTATCGATTCTTTGTTCTAATAGAGGGTGTATGAAAAAATAAAGATTATTCGATAGCGGACTAATGGTATTGCGGGCTAGGTCCGCGGTCCGCGCAGCGAGAGGTCCACGCCGGTGGTCCGGACCTGCGGGGGGTCCGACCGGGCCCCTCCGCACATATATCACGGACGATGCGTTCACTCGCGACTTTTATACGCGCACGTTATTAGCAAAAAAGCAATCAGAAATCGAGTGAGACAATCTCTATTGGAAAAGCCGGACGGTTTAAATCCTGTTAACAAATGGGACCCGATATTCCGATGTGTAGGAAAGAAATAAATCATTCTGTAAACACACTTTTTTATCGATTTGCTCTCATTAAAGCCTTCGCGACGGTTTTGTCCCAACATTTATGTCCTAGGCTCATCAATCTTTCCTATCTGGATCATCCTTACTAATATTATAAATGCGAAAGTAAGTTTGTTTGTTACTTTTCACGCCTAAACCACTGAACCGATCATCCTGTTTTGCATATACGTTGTTAGATGTACAGAAACGAACGCCTGTGAAATACAGTACAATGACTAGACTAGAAACTATTGTTGATCTCCACTAGGCAGTAAATTAGTTATTAAACATCCACTGGCGAGCTTTAGTGTGATCTATGACATCATCAATAAGTAATGCCCGTGTGATGTGTGCGTGCCGACTGCCGGCGCGCGCGACCTGTGACCGCTAATGCTGCTGATTAATCATGCGTATGATGTTGTATAAGTCCGTAATGAGACGCTCGTTGTGGACGCGACTGATCGCACAATGCAACACACTGTATCGACCGTCCGCTAATTACTTCATTAGGTGCCTCTCTGTTAATTGGTGACTATACGGACACTATGTTATTAACTACATTATGTCCACGTTGCGTAGTTAGCGCATTACTAATTATACGTACGAATATACCGTCGACAATTATCGTATGTTCTGTAGATGGCTCGGTCATAGTTATAATCTACACGACGAACAAAAATTTGGAATGTAAAGTGATTGCTATTAAACTCTTGACTCACATTCGATCACAAACGACGTTTAAAAACCGTAATGCTATCAATCACATTAAGTTGAATCGTAACAATATTCTCAAAAAGATGTAATAAATCATCTGAAGCACTGAGCTTCTTTAAAAGGATCAAGCGATAATATTATTTTATTATTATCGATATTTTTTATCTCCTTAGACTATTATTAACGATTTAACGGGTAGGTAATGTGGAATTGGTAGTTAAGAAAAGATTTTTTTTCAAACCGTTAAGAAACCTCAAAATACTCGTAACAAGTGATCTAAAAAAAATTTAGAAGCTCAATTTAGTTAAAAAGAGCCAGTAACATTAATTCAGCGGGTTATGTCATCATTAACGAAAATGAATTGGCAATAACACTCGACGCTTCAGTAGACTGTCAACACGGCTCTCTAATTCACCCCATTCAACACGAACGAGGTCAAGAGTCAAATATAAAATCGAATTAACGAACATAAAATGTGAGTACTAATCCCATCGAGCCATCACCGGCGGCTGGAGGGTCCTCACGCCGACGTGTCACGGTGTCACCATGAGTTCCCACATTTATCCCATAGCTAACGAGCTCAGCTGGTAGGCTGCAGTAATTACCGACCAATAGGTTATCGCGTCAAGTTAGTGTAGTTGAACGCAGCGGTAAGTTACCAGTTGTACTCACAATTAGTTGATTGCCGGCCCAGTCCGCATCACGTCGCGTGCGTGACAGCCCTAACTGAACATCATTATTAGTAGTTTGTTTTTCTACCTTGCTCGGTTCGTATGTAGTTTTTAAAAGTTAGGAGACTCTATTAATTGGCTTTACGTAATGTAGAGTTGCTGCAACAGCTGCTTCTTCAGAAACTAATTCTTTAAGATATCAGATCTCTTATTCCATTTCTGTTTATCCAAATTCCAATTTAACTTTTGCAAACAATATATTTTCTATTACCTTTGTGGTATAACAATATGTGACTTAAACCGTAGTGGGTGTACAATGTTGTGAGTCATACTTGTAATGGGGCATTAAAAACTTTATAATCAAAAAATATTTTTTGAAAACAAGCATTTATATAACAGATGTGACGGCATTTTTTTCGCATTCTCCTCAGCAAACCCATAATACATAAATCATGGGGGTGCAAAAAAAAAACCAGTCCACCATCTTCGAAAGACGTCACTTAGCTAACCAGGTATTGTCATCTTTACTAAACGTGTATGTAAAATTTCAGCTCAATTGGGTAGAGATAACAGTTTTAAAATTCAGTTGCAAGATTTGACATAAACCAACAAACAAACATAGCAACATAAATAAAAGCTTGTAAAAAAGCGTGTAAAAAGCACTGCTCCTGTTTTATTATAATATGACGCACTATAAGATAGAATATATTAACGATCAGTGCAGCAAGAAGTCTAAAAGCAAAATAACTGATACGTCCATCCTTGTCGTTGCGAAAGGGACTGCGGAGAGAAATCCATGTTGCTCCCAAAGGGTTTGATTGTGATACATATTTGCTAGGTGGAAGCAAATCCGGTTAAATGTGATCTTCTTAAGTATCCTGTCCGACCTTTGTCAAAGTCAAACCCATATGTTCGCCCATCGATACTCAATTAACTATTAATAAACTTGTCGGCCCACATATTTAATTTTGTCACAAGTAGCGACATAAATAATTAACGTATTCGCTAATTTTATATCTATCTGTCGATGTTAACCATACGTGTGATGAAAATAAATAATATCAACACAAAAACGGTGGGAGCAAACGAATTATTGTTTCATACACCTGGCTTAACCTTTTCATCAATCTGAATCTATAAAAATATAAAGTATTTCCACGAAACGAATCATTCTGCAATCCATCAAACACAAGATATATTTAAAAATAAACGCCACTTCGAGGTTCACGAGTGCGAAATAATCCGTATAGTGAGGGAGTTGATTGAGGACTCCTCCGGCCAAGGTTAAGTGCAGTAACCGGAGATCCAGACAATACATCAATCAAGATCATCCCGGATCTACTCCATATTTATTTATTTCGTTCAAGATCCGCGGAATCTTCCGCCATGATGATACAAGTCAAAATGAATTTTATTGAAGCTGGTATCAACTATTAAGTTTCTTTCCTGCACAATAAAAATAACAGCGAGTTGCACAGAATAGTATATGTAAAACATTGAAGAAAAATCATTCATATAATTCTGATGGTCCGAGTTACGAAATACTTTTCAAAGCGGCTTTTCTTAGATATTCTATTCTGCACAATTAAAATGCATGACACTCAGAGTATTGAATGATTCATTACGGATGCGACTATAAAGGGACTTGACTTAAAGTCACCACAGATGTCCTTAGAGAACGGTACTAAAATGAATGTATCTTACAGAAAATATGTCACGATCAGGAATATCTTATAATAGAGAACAAGTCCGTAAATCATTATATCTATTCTAAGAGAATTGTAATAGAATGCATTCACTCAGAAACAAGTTTAACCGAGGCATAACCGGAAGAAATGTTAAATAATTTAAAATCCAAGTTCTTTGTCAGACGACGCGATTGCATTTGAAGTGATAAAATGAATGGACGGGGATGTCGTCGAATAATCCACACGTACACCAACCGCATCAATCTTGTGGCTTTTAAAAAAGGTTTCTCAGGATTAGCGGTTGACATCACACGTTCTGAGACGTTTAAATTCGTTACTAACGAATTTAAACGTCTCAGAAAAGATATTTGCAGTGTTTTTTTGGGAGTTGGGTCAAATTTACATAGTTTTTGTACCGACAATTATCATTTGATTCATCTTCCTACATGAATTCCATAAAATTTTTACTTCACAGTCGACTTTCAAATACTTTCGTAAAAGGTTTTCATATCTACGAAAGGTCTAACAAATTGCTATTCATTAACTTGTAATGCTGTCATCACTAAATCAATTTCTTTGCCCGATAAACCAGAGATAGGCTATTAATCACTAGTAGGTACAAGAATTGTGGCTATCATGAGGCGATAGTGTTCCATTATTCCCATTATGGGAGTACTATCAGTTGGCTCGCCTACGTCGGGAGACTTTGGACACTGGGGACACTGTGGACACTGTGGATACTGTGGAAACTCCGGACACTCCGGACACTCGGGACACTCAATAGTCGGCAGACAACCATTCCGCTTGAATTATTCACGAGAGCGGAGACACACGCGTCAATCTCCGACGCTCCCGAGTGTCGTGAGAGGTGTCGCCAACACTTGACAGTATTAATGAATCGATGTTCTGTGTTTGTGCCGATACTGAATGTTTGATGGACAGTTACAAAGGAGGATTTGGTTAGCTAAAGACATTTGGTGCTTAGGTGATTGAATGGTTGTTAACATAATGATTGTTTAATGATCCAATATATTTACTGATTTTCGATGAATTTTATGGCAACCAAAATTTTTTTCATATGAAAATCTGTAACTAATAACATTTCTCTTTTTTTATTACAGGTATGTGGCGTTTAACATTTGTCGCTGGAAGGAGAGGTAACGTTTTGACATCTTATTTCTTTATTTACGATAATAAAGTTGGCTTAGACATATCTACACCATAATATACTACTTGTTCGTTTACAAAAAAGATAACGAACTACAAATGACTTGTGACAAAGTGTAATTTTCATGTGCTTATGAATATCAAACTTTGTCTTAAAAACAATAAGGACTAAATTCATTCTGATTTTGTTTTGACTGTTTAAAAGTATTCAATTAGGTGTTAGCCATGTATCGGAACATTGTTCGCTTGTTATAGCTTTTGTTGTTAGATTACCATCGTGTTCAACAAAAAGACAATCGTAGTAAAAAACTTTTCGAACAACGTTCAAGGGCTCAGACGTGTTTATTACGTTCAAACATTTCAACTTTAACAACCAAATTGGTTGCGTTTGTTTATGAATATTGATGCCTGTATTGCTATTAAAATTACCACAGACGTCCATAATAATTATAATGTAATAAAATATCAGAACAATGCATTTTCTTTTACATATTCTATCATTAAAAGATTCAAGACTGGCACCGTATTTTTTTATTTCATAAGTGTCTTAACATTCGTCACGGGAAGAATGTTTCACAAGCAAATCACTACTTACTACTGTTAGAATAGATTGGCTACAAATAATAACATAGTACACAATTGATTCCGACAAAAAGAGAAATAGGAGTGGACAGATAACATTGCCCTGGGGAACACCGCTTGCAGCACACCGCGATCGGCCACTTGTCCTCTCGTTTTTCTTTGCACCTATTTATCACTTCCCACTTGCCGTAATAAGTTATAGGTATAAATTCTATTTACCATTTTTAGTCAGAAAATTATGTTGGTTTTATGGTCTATCATGTCAAATTTAACACGGGCGAGTATATCAAGTTGTCATTCCTTTTTAGTAAAATTGTTATTGATAGCAGCTCTAGGAATTTAGAAACTGTTTTGTGAAATCTGTTTGCCTCTACAAAGAATAGGTCGTAGGTTTCCAACTCAAATGTGAGTCAGTTCTCCAAGTCGGTTCCATTTCAATCGAGCATTGCAACCAAACTGAGCACACTTATAGCACAATCGTGCTCGTTTTGCATACGTCACCGTAGGAGCAAATTCGTGTATCTGTGAACAACAAAGACTGGTAGTGTTACTGTTTCCGAGTCATAAAGTTTAGTGGTGAAGGCAGGAAGTGTACCAACCTGTAGTTATGGGAGGACGAGGGAGAGGGGGGGGTTGAACGCACGTGGAATTGTTCCGGGTGACGTGATGTACTGCTGAAAAGGATCAGGACTCGCGTGTTCCCGAAGAATATTTAAATATTTCCGAATAGCGCACCTCTCCTTGACTTTTACAACTTTGAACTCCACTTACCTATCTACAAAGGAGGAACTTTTAAAGGTCATGTTTGGAAATGTTGTTATTCTTTATTAAAATGTTTGGAAATAAAAAGAATAGGTATGAAATCTTACAAAAAGCTGCCCACGAATTTTTCATTTTCACTCTTAACCTAATTTCACCTTCCGTTTCAAAGTCCTAGGGTAATTAACTTTATTTTACGACCCCTACTCATTTTTTCCTGTAAAGCTTAAGAAAGTTTATTAGCGTATAAATTGAGAAAATTTTAACTTTATGCGTCCCTGATTAACTTGAGTTACATTTTGGCTTTGTTCTTAGGTGGTAGAAACACGCTGTTGATAAATTTTAGGTTTTACGCGTTCTACTCGTCGCAGTAAAACCACACAAAGCAACATTAAGCCGGCAAACTGTTGTAAAACTTTTATTCCTCCTATAATGTTGGTGGCCGCAAATGTCATGCTGCTGCAACTCAATTTCCAACTAAATACGTTACACTTAAGTAGTTTTACGTTTAACAAGTCCGCAGTCGTCATTTCATTAGTCAGTGCGATATTTAGATAGTAAGATTTTAATTTTTTATTTGCAAGGAGCGTTGAAAGCTCTCTAATCAGTGAGTTTAGAATGGTTCTCAGAAAACAAAAGCTCTAACAGAATTGTGAAAGTAGACCGAGCTTTGCTGACTTTGTACCTATCCAGAATATGTTAGACAAATATGTTTTGTAATGCGGTACGAATACAAAAGAATATCACGTTGTGTAACAACAGTAAGTTCAAAAGTATCCTCTTGTCTTACTCGTTGGTGGATGACTACCGGCTTTGTGGACTTACCGTCAAGTGGGCCGAACATACGACATCCTTTTATATGGAAAATTGTCATAGCAAGTACGCGAACGACCAAATGTTATTTGTGGAGCTCTCTAAAACATCCGACTAGAGAGTTTTTTCTCTACATTTCTGTAAATAAAACGATCAACTTTGTAAAAGTTTTGTCGAAAAGGGACAGTAAATAGAATTCTGTTTGTATAATACTTAGGGGCGTATTCAAGAGTTACAGTTTCGGAGTTAAGTTGTTCCACATACACAAGTTATATTCAAAGAGAGGGTACATGTTATTAGCTACTTCAAACGTATTAAGAGGAGACGTGGCCGGCGAGTAATTAAAAAAATTGGCATTAGCCTGCCCCCGTACAGTGCGATGAGGACAGCTGCAGCAGCAGCTCGTACCGATTATGTCATTAAAATTTTGTCGAGATCAACGTGTCGTATTCCCCTTTTTTCTTCTCGAAAACTGAAGTTATTTTTTTTTTTTTAAATGGGGCATTTTTTGTAAATTTTGGAGGCATTGCGTGAATCACCTGTCGGAGTGAGAATTTCAAAAATTGGTGTGGCCAGCACTCAGCCCAGACATGAATACCATAGAACATGTCTAGGAGATGCTTAAAAGACACATCAGATCCAGTCCCAACCCTTCAGAGACTATCAGTCAGTTGTAAACCGACGTGGTGGCCGCCTGGGAAGAAATACTCCAAACAGACATTAAAAACATAATCTACAGCATGCTTGATCGCATGCAGGCGATCATCAGGGCCAAAGGTGAAAATACTGGCTATTAATTTTAAGTACCATAGCTTTATTTTGTAAATTTCATGCAAACACTTTTTTTTTATACGCAGAAATGTTTTTTACTTATTTTTTTAATTTGTTTTTATTTATTATTATTATTTATTTATAATATATATATATATATATATATATATATATGTATATAATATATATATATATATATTAATAAATAATTATAAGGATAATTAAATATAATTATCTATATAATAATTATTTATTATTTATTTGAATATTATATATAATTTTTATTTTTATATTTTTTTTTTATTAATTTTGATTAATTTATATATATTTTTCGCATATAGGAATCGAATATAAACATCTAAGTTTCACAACAAAAAAACCCTGTCTCGCGTTTAATTTCGATTATAAACCACATAACACGCTTGGGACACATACTGTGCCGCTGAGTGTATTTTCTTTACTTAATATATGACAGGGATGGGTTTACACTAGTCCATGATTTAAGAAAAAATAATAATAGGTCTAGAGGCATTATTCAGGAAGAAAAAAGACGATTACGAAACGTTGATTTCGTCAAAATTTGTCCCCTCTTAAAGATCACATTTACTTTCGGAGTCGCTAAAACAACTTCGTGAAACATTTATCATTACAGGAATAAGAGCTTACAGTTTAAGCTCTTAGGGAAACAGGTATACATAAACGGAAAGAACATCGCTTATATTTTTTTAAATTCCGTTTCTTGAAATTTATATCTAATGATCTAAATTGCCCACTGCGTTTCAATAAAACAAATAGATACTTAAATATACTTAACTACTATATACTTTGTTACAAGAAATAGTTTAGTCACGGGTGTTTGACCAGATCTAATCACTCGAGTGTTAATCCTCAAGCAATATAATTAACAGATCGTCATTAAGATCTTTAGCAGCTGAACGCAGTACCATTTCACCCGGATAGAGAACAACAGTTAACCTTAACACTAGAAAGTCAGGCGGGTTGTCCAAAAAAGGCGAGAGCTGGTGAGGTTAATTGCGTTCTAAGAGTTCGCTTTAGTTCAGACAATACAGAGGTCGGTACAGAATGTTCACTCTAAGTTACTTTAGACAAATTACCGTGTATAACTAATTCAAATAGTCGGTATTGACTTTACTGGTTGGGTTCGTTTAAGGTAAATCAGATAACGGAGTAAAAAAATTGTAATTGCATTTAAAATATGTGAAATCGTTATTTATTCTTCAGATTTTTTAAGACAATTCGATAATCGACCTGGTTTTCTAGCTTCAGAGATATTGGTGTTTCAATAACTTCAACGTGAAAGTGTTAACAAACCTACAGATATAACATCTTCGTCTAGTAATGAGTAATTGCATGTCCCGGGAGTCTTCCTTCAATCATGCCTATTTACCCCAGTGGACTGCAAAAGCTTATCGATAATGAAGAGGCGATTAATCTGATCCTATCGTTTCCCGTTATAAGGAATGGGTCTTTTGTTGGTCACCATTGTGTGGCAACCGTGGCCCACGCTCGCGCACGACAACCTGCGTAGGAGTTGCACTTAGACCCGTCGACTATTGTTACAGCTTTGTTTAATTACATAGCCGCGTTGGAAACTTGGAGTGATACGAGGCTGTTACACAATTGTTGTTGATACTTTGGTCCTCCGGTTTTTAAATTTGGAGGTATGTGCTTTTGTGGGTTTTGTTTTGTATTTTGAAGTTAGTTAATGTGACTAGCGGAAATGCTCATAACGGATTGTTTTTACTAATCAGTCTCCAGAAATACTTTAACTAAAACCTAACAGAGTTGCAGTTCAAACTAAAGTCTCTTAACTTTAATCAATGTTAGTATATAGTAATCTTCTGTTTACCGCCGTTATTAACGTCAAGTTTCCAAATCAAAGTGTTAATAAAAGCTCTCTTGGTTCACAGTCACAACTTAATGAGTAAACTTCATTGCTCCGACTGGCCTTACTGGCCATAAGTGGCGATAAAATACTCGGCTTGCATCCACTGCCGAATTAAAGTATATTAAACAACGCCGGAGCGTCGCGTGGAGCTATAAAGAAAATAATTTAATGAATAAGTTATTAGATGCTGCTTAACTTGCAGTATAAGTTTCAGTTATCTATTGGAATGGGACGCTGTGTAGTCATTAGTCAACAGTATCGCATTATTTTGTCTATGAAAACTATAAAGTACACTGCAGACTGCAGCACGCTTCTATAATAATTATAAGGATATCACTTTTCGTTTTTTTTGTTCAACGGTTGACTCTAAATTCATTGAGATAAGGGCACAAGAATGATGATGACGATGATGTTGTCACTGGGACAGTGGAACAAATTTTGACATGTAACTATAGAGAATTAACTGCTGTGTAGAAGTGAGTGATGATTTATGGGGGATAAAACTTTTTTATAAATAAACGATAAAAATACCAAAAAAAAAGACGGCCAAAAAAGTTCCAAATAATATTACCTCTTTCGCCAGCCACACAATGCATCAGCACATATTCCACATGCAAGCATATAACATCGGTATTCCGCACTTGTCATAAATTAGCCCTCCTCTCGCGTGGGAACCCTGCAGCCGGCACTCCGCACTCCCCATGTTTCCGATGTTTTTCTTCCATCCACAGATCCTGCTACTGATATGATAAAGAAAACAAAGGCTCTAAATATTTCTATAACAAACAATATAAATAACGTTCACGCGTTTATCGCCGTAGGTAGGGTAGGGTTTAGACAGTAGACACAATATGTATGTATTTGTTGATCCAAGTGAATTTGTTCATACAATTTTGTATAAAAAGAGTATCCCATACTTCTTATTCTTCTTTATCCGTCCAGATTCCTTTAAAACAAAAACCTTACCGAACAATGTAGAGATGTTTGTTAACAAATCCTACATAATAACCTCCGTCTCGCTCTTCATCGGTAAAGCAAAGAGACTTATAAATGCTATATGCTGTTCCATCTGGTACACTCACATCTCATATTACACGGTCGCTGGCGTCACGTAGACCCTTTATAGGTGTTTTAAGCCGAGTGTGTATGTGCCCGCGTGCATATCATACGTGCAATATATCCTATATGTCATAAGCGGTATAAAAACCTTCATATCGACGTCGTTACCGAGGGCGCCGCAGGAATGGGGCTCGTTCCCGGCTTATGAGATGATTCCCTAAAAATGTTGCTCATATTAAAGTTTTAGCTCCGCAATAGCTTCTTTGTCGAGAATTTCGCATTCAATTTACGTTTTATACCTAGTAGCAAAGCAAATGTAAACTCTCTCTATTTTATAAGAAAATCAACCGCAGGAAAACTTAACACAGTTTCAGGTGTGAAAAGAATTTTTAAAAGAATTTTTTCAAGACATACTCGTACAACTGTTCTTTCTGTACGTTGTGTCTTGTAAGGTTACGGAACAACGAAATATTTATTTTTCGGGAACTGCTTATGTCTCGCATCACGTTTAAGACCTTTTTTAAATGTACGTATATTTTATATTGATATACGCGGCGCAGGTGGAGACTTTTCCTTCATGTAGTCTTACAAATGTATTCAACGGAGCATCGATGCATTTGTGGTTCTTCTTTCATATGTATAGGGTTTACTTTCGCGTGCGGTGACACGAATGAATGTAGTGAGAATCGGATAGTATGAAACAGTTTGTACGCATCGATGATTCTCTGTACCATGAATAAGTTAGCAGTTACCACCCTGTTTCGGGGGAGCACGGAAACAATGTTTTTGTAAAGAAAATGTTGTGTACATAATACTTGTTCTCCGGCTTTTTGAGGAAATTGCAGCAACACAATACGGCGGGCGTGGGGAAATGACGTAATCAATACCCGCTTCCGTCTTGTGCCTCAGAAAGGAATTTATTTTGTCACTTTATACTACAGTTTTATTATACGGCTTTATGCCTCTCAACTAGTTTTTATGTCATCGAGATATTATCTCAATACTGCAGAGTCGAGCTTTCCTCGAAAAATACACGAACACCAAACAGCTCGAGCGTTCAGCAATACTTCCATCAGCCGTAACTTACAAAAAAGTAATTCAATTACAGTAGAGTTAGGTGAAGAGGTGTGAACACGCGAGCAGTTAATTCCCCTTGCAGCACGCAAACAAATAGCCATACGTTTGGTTGCGTTACTTCACCATGGACTTTCTCACTAAGGTTCTATAGAAATTCCCACAGTAATGGTTCCTGAAGCACTGAACAAATTTAGTTCACAGTTTGCGATACGTCAGTAAGTTGTAAGCGAAGTTTCGTCTTAAGTCTTTACTCGCAATCAACACCTTGCGTACTTAACTCGCTTCTAATACTCCGCGAGATTTTTGAATTCTTGAGAGTTTATACCAATATTGCAGCGTGAATGTTTACATATCAATGTTTGGCTTAAAAATTATAGTATGCTCATGCTGTGATAGTTACAGTACTCGACGGCTCAGATTGAGAAGCGAGTACTTTTGTGTTTTCTCAGCAAATGAAACGGGTCTCAAGCTAAACATTGGAGCTGACGTGCGCTTTCCATCGGAATGTGTGGTGGTGGCACGAGTGTGCATTGTGCCCGCGACCATTGTCAGCATAACGGTGGAATGGCGGGTGCCTCGAATCAATATTTGTGTGTTTGTGGACGCACCCGCCACCGTAAATACTCGGACAAACGACAGGATACGGATAGAATTACCTTTTAATCCTATGACAAACCGCCGAAGAGAAATAACATTAAAATACATTAAAAAGCGACGGCTCGGATTACTTCAAGCGCATAAATTGTTTGCCGGGATTACAGTATCGAATTTTCAAAGGTGAGAATGATTTACAAAAAGAGATATCCGCTCATATCTTTGTGCCAAAATTTTGATGTTCTGGCGAGAACGTTTTACGTCGATACTTTTTCTTCTCCTTTGACAAGTTAAGTAAGTTATAGCTGCCTATAATTTGGTATCCCGTGTATTGTAAGCCGCCGTCTTATCTCCTTTGTGCTCACTTCTCGTTTCTCTGTCCCCACGGAGAGAACTTCGTCTATAAACGGCTCTTTCTACACTTTTTATGTGTATTCTCTGCTGTACAAACTTTATTAAACTTGTACTGCCGCGCACAATTTTCATTAAGTAAATCGTTGTTGCGTTAATAATGGATCATTGGATATTCTTTTGAATCTTTTGATCTCTCTTAAAGAAGATTGCTAATGGAGGATGTTTCGTCATATAGATGTAATTATTATTGTGGTTTTTTTTTTCAAATCCGTCATTCAATATTTTTGAACGGGAGTCTATTTAATGGTACCTTCTATTTGCCTATAGATGAAATGTCTTCGCATGCATAATTCTGTCAAGCATTTCATTTCCATGCACTTCTGGGTGAGTAAGTAAAGTGCACATATTCTCGGGGCATGTTTCATTTCAAACTTTCTACTCTGCAGCTATTGTCGAGTTTGCGACAATTTCTTATATGTATGTGTTTTTACTGGTTATAAACTTTTATTCAAGTGCAGCGAGTTAGTTTTGATGAGATACTTTATTATGGCTTTATGCCCAGCCTCGTAAAGTTTGGACAAAGCTTGGCAAGATGTGGCGATGTGGCCAACTCACACGGGCCACAATTAAAAAGTTTTGTGGTCAGACTGTTGGCCTGCTGTTTCACAGCGTTCATATCGCGCTTGTCTTGCGAATCTTGTTAGTTATGTATAAACTTAGGTTTTGAGTTATTAAACTTCAGTTTTGTTTCGTCCGCTACTTCTGCTAGTTTCTGCCTGTATGTTCTTCTACTTCTTGGAATGATAACTCCATCTGTATAATTTTTACTTTGTTTAGTGTTTACTTACTTTTCTTTTCTTTATAAATTTGTATTGTTTTATGAATAATGAAATTCTTGAAGATTTCTACTACTGCTAAAACAACTTTTATACATTTCACACAATTCCCGGTTTTCCGCCACTTTAATGGCTCATAGCTCATTCACGCAAACGTAGTTATCCGTCAATCACCCGCCCCTCAGCGCGACCACAGCGTTGTGGCCACTCTGTGGTCGTAGTCAGTGGTCGTGGTCAGTGCGCTTTGGTGGGACTGCGGTCAATGTGAGCGCAGCATCGGATAAGTTCATAACAGACCGAGTTATTCCAGCGATGGCGGTGTTAACTGTCGCGGCGTGATTGGACCACAGCCGAACGTATTACTTGAGTTATTGCTTCTTTATGCCCTCATCACTGTTTATGTCTTATTGGTTTCGTAACTTCGTACGAGATTTCACGCCGAATTTATTTTATAGAATGTGAAGCTTGATTGTTGGGATTTAACCAACCTTTTATGGCAATAAACCTGCCGGAAATATTTCAATATGAATTGTATCCTGAAGAACAATGGGAGGGACACAAATAAACTAACCTAGTATCGTTGTTATGAGCGCCGAGTCAAGTATCGAACGATTATATAGGTCGGAGTAAATCCTCGGCCCTCACAAACAGTTGGTCTCCGGAGGTCCATAACAGAGCAGCCGGGAAGTTAATAAGCCTAGGGCTCCCCCAGGGCTCCCCTAGGCAGGCTTCTCTTCTATTGTTATTGCTACGCAACCGAAGTGGTGTTAAGTAACAGAATTAACTTTACGACGATGTAACCCTTTATAATGGTAATATACTGGAGAGAAAATATTACTGAACTATAAAGATGAAATCTTTTTAAGGCAAATAGTACTACAATTTTAAAAGAATAATTTAAACCTGCCATGCAGTGATACGTTGTGTGCGTGTTATCAGTTCCTGCGTTTTATTGTTACAAGTCGCTTAGATAAGCGTTTTCTTGATATAATAATTCGGTTTTTCCTGGTTGTCACTATATATATTACATGCATTACTATAGGAGCTCGTGGCTAAGTAATAACAGCCGCTCGGGTCAATATTCAGGTTAAGCCGTGCTTGCCTAGGTTGGTCTGTGGATGGGTGACCACCCATTACATACCGAGTTTCTTCCGTGCCTCGGAAAGCACGCTAAGCCGTTGGTCCCGGCTGTCATTTGTAGATCTTTGACATTCGTTACAGGTAGTCCAAAAATCTCCAAAAAATCCAAAAACCCAAAAAGTCTGACAACCAGTCTTACCAAGGGGTATCGTATTACCCAGTACTAACTGGGTTGTGGAGGTCAGATAGGCAGTTGCTCCATGTAAAATATGGTGGTATTCAGCTGCATCCGGTTAGACTGGAAGCCGACCCCAACATAGTTGAGATATATAGAAAAGGTTATCGATTCTTCTCCTTCAGATAGGTCTATCCTTGAAAACTGTGTTTAATTTTTCATTAGTCGTAGGTTTAGAACCAGTTGATAGGGTCATATTTATCTAGGCCCTTTTCATTCACTCCGTTTAAAGTAACAACAATGACGAGACTCAATTGAGACAGTTTTATGACAATTATACGGTGAAGCAATTCTCCAGGACACCGAGCGCGAGGTTGGCTACTTGTTTTGGTCGTTAGACGAAGAAGACTCTTGAATTTCTAGGCGTTTCATATACGTATCATCATACCTTTATTGACATATATATAAGGTTTTGACTAATTCGGTGACGTATAGTTCTAGTTATCTTTATCGTTTTATTGTCTAATATTTGAATTCCACAATAGGGAAATAAAATATAATTTTTTGAGTAAATAATCAGTAATTTCACATAAAATCACTTAATTCTCGATTTTCTACACGGAGTTTTATTTTATTTTTTTTAAATCCATCAATATTATTTATAATAGTTAATAATAATTTAATTCTATTATGGTTTAAATATTATTCCTTATCTACAATTTATTTATTAAACTCTTTTTTTATATAAAATTGGGGATTCCATTTTTAATACTACAATTTACAAAAAGGTAAAATTCAAAGAAATAGTCGGATATAAAAATTAAACCATTTCTGTTAATATTATTTTAAAAATAAGGCCCAAATAGTTATTGGGAAAATTTTTATCAGGTACCTTTGCAATGTTTTGGTCACATATGGCCAAAATGAAAGGCTACCCTTACAAACTTGGGCCTCGGTCAGTAATGACGATGTCGTAGGGACGAAATTGAAGGGACTCCCCTACCAAAAGCTTGTAAGAGTCAAATATCAAGGGAAAAGATACACAATCTGTTAACTTGCTTGCTGTTCACTATCCGTCTATAGCGGCAACAGTTTCAGTATAAATCTAAAACAACCGTGTCTATGCGGTTAAAACACGAGTTTCCGTATATTACATGAAGTTCGCAACCGCAGAAATGTCCGTCCAGTTAGAGGGGGCTCACTTCCTAAAGATATCACTGGACTCTGCGTCATCAATAATACCTTAGCTTTTAAAAATGTTCACTCTTAATTAACAGTTACTGCACTCTATCACCCTAACTCTGAAATTAACCATGGCGCTGTTGTACCCGTGTCTAAGCAGTTCTAGTTACGCTTTACGTCTCAATCATTTTAAACGTCAAGCAGAGCTAATCTTGTATTATCACATAAAAATATTTTTCGGGGGACATTTTATTACCCGTAACCCCACACAATTGTCATCCAAGAAAATCTAATCTCTGTTAATGATATTACGTTTTATGTCGCAAGTTTCCAGCTTAAGTAATAGGGACATTATGATGTTTGTGTGGGGAGGACAGCGCGATCGCGTCCGTCCGCGACCCCTCAGCAATCGATCGCCTCCGCGCCCCACCAGGCCACCACGCAGGGCATCACTTTATGTCAGGGGTTCTCTAATTAGCACTGCTTTATCCTCAAATGGGATGTCGTTAAAGGATCCATTAGGACGGTATTTGCGTGGGAACCGTCGAGCCGCAGACAATCTCAGCAGTTCAGCGAACAATCCACTTCCACGCGGTAATGACTCACTCCGACATAAGTTCCTAACGAACACTTGACACAAACACAAAATAGCTCGAGTGCCGCACAGAATACAGAATTGGGAGTATGACGAATGTTGTTTCTAATTAGAGGCAACGATTTTCATTACCCGTTAAATGTAATTAATCATGGTGGCTAATTGACACCAGTTGAACACGCGTGCACTCGCTGCGTGGAAATAGCGGTAGTCGCAGGAATAAATAAAACACCACATAAAACTACAAATGTTTATGGTGAGCGACGATAAACGTCAATCGTACAGTGATTGGGTATTCCTGTGTAACAACATTTCGGTACTTGGGTGTAGTGATGTGGAACCCCGGGATATTGCCGGGGCTTAAAGTGCTACTTTACTGTTTGTTCCGGGGGAAAAGTAAGGAGAGTCCGTCTTCGTGTCCGTGTATGCTAAAAGAATGATTACGAAAGTTGCTATAAAACTAGGCTCGAAAAAAAATGCGTTGACAAAGCAATTTTTATGGGTATTATCTAAATATACGTTATTAGGTAAGTACTTTATTTTATTTCACTATGGAACATTCTTGTAGAATTTATTTTATATCTAGATCTATGAGGGTAGATCACACACATAAAACAATCCCAGAACACCCAGCACGTCGAACTGTGTTGAACGGAACATTGAAAGCGCGGTACATTCCGAATGCGGAACAACCGGACAAGGCCCCGCACTAGCTCCGCTCACAGACAATAAAACCGCCATAACCCTTCACCGCTATCAATTCTCTAATGCAGTTAACGTCACAACTGCACTCTGGCACCGGTCGGCGCGCGGTAGTTGCGTGCCACTGCCACCATAACGTCACAACTGCACTCTGGCCCCGGTCGGCACGCGGTAGTTGCGTGCCACTGCCACCATAACCACTGTATTTTTGATCCACTCCTAAAGGCTATTATTGCTTATGAGCTATAACTTCCTAAGTTTGTTTTGACCTTGCGGTGGAAGTTAAACTTCAAGCAAATTGCTGCCGTACCATAACGATGTAGTGCTTGATTTACAGACGTCAGTGTACCAGTTGATAGCCTGTTAGCGCTGCACGACCATCTCCTAAAATATCCGAAAAGAGTTCCTTTATGGATCGTTTCTTAGCCGCTCTCATTTTGAGACACAATATTTTTCAACTAAAAAGCCACGAGAGCCAAACATCAAAGGCCAGACAAGCTCGCTCTAATAATACCTGCCCACTTTAGAACCGTTTTGAATTATGATTTCCACAATGTGATCATAATGTCAGAACTAATCGTAAACTCGACTAGGGCGGTGCATTTCCTTGTTGTTCCTTTTAAAATCCTTCCGGAGCCCATTATGAATGTTATATGACGTCTGACTGTAGGGGAATTACTGTCTGTCAGTCAGTTGCAGCGAGTGGACGCCTGCACGGGTGTGTGGCGCCGCAGACGCTATTTATAGGGTCACGGTGACGGCCCGGCAAATAATAAGTATTCAGGAGTTATTATCACGAATGTGTACAACACGCCCTTGCCCTTAGGGGGAAACTTTGACGAAACGATTTGAAGTATTTCCAACAATCAAACGTTGATTAATCGGCGGTTCGTGCGATGCCGACTACGAGTACTAGGTATTTGATTTGTAAAGTAAATTCGTCCCTTTCATGTCTAGAAATAAAACGCAATTTTGGTTAACCGACAAAGATATAACAAATAAACTAAATCCAGAGGAAATCGCAACCGTAGTCCACTACCCTTTACAATCAGTAGCAATATAACCCGCAACCTTATCTCCATTATTTGGACCGGCCAATCCTTTAACCGCGTATCGTTTAAAATAAAACAACAATTTACTGCCGCCCAATGTTTCGGTCGCCGTTCGGTCACAAAAAAAAACCCCTATTATAAATTCAGGGAGCAAGCATGGAGGAAGTTTTCCAATATAAGCGGGTCGTCAGTATAAACTCGCGAGTTACAATAGGCCCTCGAACATGTGTTATTGTCCATTACATATAAAATAGTATCGGAAAACGATTTGGGAGTCCAGACGGTATCGTCGGTATCGGCAGCGGCTACAACGGCAGCCCCACCCCCCCCGCACCGCTGCGCCGTTCGCAACTGAAACAAAGAAAAGTTTTTATAACACACTGAACTGACATTAGCCTCGCGCGGGATCCACGAACAGAGGGGCTCAAGGAAATGGCTGTTTTTAAAACTGTTGTTGTCATTGCTGTTAGAACCTTCGAATATGTTTTCAGGTATTTACGCACAAGGCAACCCTCCACCTAAACAAAAACCTCTCATCTACATAACATAAAAGGATTTTACTTTTCACAAGAGCAAATTATGCATCTTGCTTCGTGATTCCGATTTTAATATTTTCCATAATCTCTTTTTTTGAACGTCTTGGATTTCCACATCTGATCTGTATATTACAGACAGCTGTTACATTTCCTTCTATTGTACGCAATCGGAGTCAAATATACACAAAAATGTTGGTCACGAGCTTGGAGGGTGAGTTAGTCCTCTGGGACGTGTACCTTTATACCCTCTCGCCCCCTCATACCGCATCGTTCCTCACATGATTGGCGTTGATTTTGCCTTCAATATTTCCATACAACTATCGAATCGGGTGTGTAAATTGTCATGTTTCGTAAAAGTTTCTCCGCCAGTCCCGGGTGGCGCAATTCTTGATGCGATTTCCATTAAGAGTAGAGAAAGTTTTCTATACAGAGTGGATGGGACACCGAAGCACAAATGGTTCTCGTATTCAGTACATCATTCTAAGCATATAGATTGTCTTTTTTTTTTAAACTGCTGTTTCCTACTCATCAAAATGTATGGAACATCAGATGTTTTAAACAATAGGGTATTTTACCAAAAAAATCTAATTAGTCCGTCAGTGAGATTATCAAAACATCAATAAAAACTGACGAAGATAAAAGCATCAAAGATCGTGAGTGGGGGCTTGTGACGTCACGATTTGTCGTCGGTCGGTAGAAGTGTAGATACTGACACAGTGACGTCACACGAGTTTTAAACGCACTTTATCGTCTTCATTTTTTGTTGACGTGAAAAAAGAAAAAATAAATGTCCAATATTTTTTTTAAATCTATCTCACGGACTAAGATTTTTTTTTTTGTTAAAATACCCTATTGCCGATGACAAACTTCTATGTGGTAACCGTTAGTGCGTCGATGTCCCATTCCATCCTGTATGGTATAGACCCATAGAATTATACGAGTTGAACCGCGACTTACTCCCTACGTTACTTGTAAACAGATCAGAGACTATTCAATAATGTACACAGCTTGACAAGAGCAACTTGTCGACGAATACATAAAAATCAGTTTTTCGGTTTCCAGCTTCGCAGCACTTTAAGCCAATGCTTATTATTCACATGAAAGATTCAGCGCTGACGCGTTATGACGCGTTAAAAAAGCTGGTGTTTTTAAGTGCGGCGCAGAGGGAACGATGTAATTTTACGAGGGCGATACCTCAAGCTAATGAATTTTTCAACAGCTTCGTCAGTTTCGTTGAGAACTTGTGTTACGAACCTGTGCTCGTCTCGACTCGAGTGCGCGGACTCTTGTTTATTGTTTCTTGTAAATGTGGAATTGAAATTTATAAACCCGTCTTGTAAAGGTTGATGTAGTGCTTTCATTGGCCACGGTTTGAAATTAGTTTCGCCTTGTTTTATTTCCTTGGTTAATTCTTTTTGTTTCTGTAGCAATAATGATTTTTATGAACCCTTTTTACTTTCGGTACATCTACAAATCTTGTACTGTATAAATATTTGAATGTAGTCTTCAATAACTAGTTCCCACACGTCCGTGTCATTGACACTTCCTCGCTCCTCTTACACGTGGAAATCGTTGTCAATAGGCGCTCGACACTCGCGCACTCGCTAGCCTGTAATTTAACACCGTTTCAGCGAGTTAACGCCTAACCTGTAATTCAGTCTGCGTCTGGCTCCGTGCCTGCACAAGAATCTTAAAATAGCGCAGGTTAGCGCTAATAACTGTTTTGTTATTGTTCTGTCTAACTGCTGCGTTACTTGTTACTTCAGCTTGTTTTCGGCTTTCATTGTGCTGTTATTCACTCAGATGTGAATTGTTCTATTAAATATTTTCCAAATGTCTTTTGTGATGCAGTGGTTTATGTTTAGTTATGCCACGGAACTTTATAAAATTCTATAGAATTGAGTCCAGCACCGGTCATGTTACTGACAGTTGCATCTTTTCTAATTCCCTCTAACCTCTAAGTGAAATCAAACAACGTTCTATTTAATTTTGAGAATTTATTCTACTGCAGGTAAGCTGTTTCTGGCTGTGGGTTACCATGCGCACTTGCGCAGTAACTAAGTGTCGGACTGTCGGTCTGTCGGGTACCTCAAAGCCGCACGCAACACTAACTTACATTCGATAAGATAGAGTTTAAAGATCGCAATAAATCGCTGGTAAACAGCTTGATGCAGAGGTATCAAGAACTCCTGTTGGAAATACTAGAGCAGACCGTTGCTTCTGCTGGGGCTTTATTACAACAATAACAACAACAACATACATTTATTTCCAGGCAATTTTGGCCCATAGATACAATACCTTACTGACTTATTGATAGAAAATGCATATTTTAGGTCCCGAACCAAGTAAGAGAGTACGAGAAAGTAATCTCGTTTTGCTGTTACAAAATTAACCTTTGACTTAAAGTCAAAACTGATTTCTCTTCTGTTCATCCTTTTATATCATCGTTGAACCTGGCTGAAACTGACTGTATCTTTAAAAGAATTGTTACTGTTAAATTGAAAACATGCTAACTTAGCCAATCTACTTTGCAAACGTACAACACTCACAATAAACTCGCTGGTGTTCACATATCGTCACTAACTAGTCCCTCAGCACTTAATAGTGGCACGCGCTGTAAAGCGGAGGACGCGGCCTGACCGCCTCACTGCCTCGCCGCCTCAGTAAAACGGATCGTAAACGGGAATCACCACAATGCTATCCGATAGTCGCCGGCGCGCGGCGACTCGACATTGTACGACACTTGTCACATTTGCACGCGTTTTATTAGTCGCTCTAACGTGCAGCTGCGATTGATCTGGGCGAGTAACCAATGCTACCACATAGTAATAAAGATTCGTTTTCAACTTCCGCTGTGTAGCTACACCGCTGAATATATAACTTCTCGTTACCAATCCAAAGTAACGACTTGCGGTTTTTGCGATGAAATGGAGGATTTTTATTCAAATGAAATGCAATGTCCAGTGCACCACGGTCTTCGATGATTATTCTTACTTTCACTCAGAAGGGAGATTTATTTCATTTTAACACTAGTATAATATTGTTTTGACAACGTATTTATTTGGTGTATATACTTGAGCACTTAGTTACGAAAACTTTTGCTACGGCTTACGAGTAAAAAAGAAAAACCTCTCAAATATTCTACATCAGTTTCAATTTCCAGCAACACTGGGATCCCGCTACACCTTTCCAAATACAATAGTATACTCAGCTGCTCAAGGTTCATATCTAATGAAGGTGAATTTACATCTATATTAGTGCGCAATGAGGTTTCTCTCGTAGAAGTGTTTTGTCGAGTCATCTATATGGAAATCACTTATTACTTTATTAACTGTTGAATTGACTCTAACTCAGACCTGCTCTCTCCTGAATATTGCTTATTCCGCTCTTATCTAAATATTTGCATTTGTTGATAATGTTACTGTCATAGTTAATCATGCTTTATCAGTTATTGCCTTAGTTACAGTCCACCTTGTCTTGATTTCGTAATGGATCGCTGCAATTCATTTTACTTATCAAGAGGGAAGCTTGTTCGCTTTTAATACTAGCTTTGCAAGGGTTTCTCAGGTGACGTGAATACTTCCAGGACAGTCTAGAGTCTAGACCGTGATTGTGAAATAAACTCAGTGTTACACGCCAGTCGCCACCATCCCACATTGATGACAGATCTC
Organism: Lycophotia porphyrea; assembly: GCA_950005105.1. Classification (NCBI taxonomy): domain Eukaryota; kingdom Metazoa; phylum Arthropoda; class Insecta; order Lepidoptera; family Noctuidae; genus Lycophotia; species Lycophotia porphyrea. Next base: position 359,531 of record OX465387.1, on the reverse strand, counting down.
GTCTCGATAACGATGCTCATATGTTCACGTGTGTATAGTGGACAGCGAGGGCGCGACAAATCAAGGTTTATTACTACTATAACATAAACGTCGATTCCAAAATTAGACATATTTGATGTGCCATTAACTGGGTCATCAGTGCTCGTTGTAAATCAGCCGTAAAATTATGAGGAAGTAAAAAGTTTAAAACCTCAAAAGATGACATTTTCAAAGACTTTTGCTATAAAATAACTCAAATCGGAAGGAGGACAAACAAATAAACGTCGTAGACAGGGGTTCGGAGTACCGGCCCAGCGGCGGCGAGCCCACCACACTTGACTTCAAAATTTAACTCGACCGGTGTTATTATTATTATTTATTTATTTTGTATTCACATTGGTAAGTTACTTATAATCAAAGTGAGTATATTCTAGCTCCTAGCTTTAAGAAGGAAATGCAATGTTGGTGTTCACTCTTTGATCTTTCTGAACAATTAGGCTATTCTAATGGCAGATAACTCTTGACTAAATGATCCTTAGTCAAAGTGAATTGTCAGCCAAATTGACCAGCTCCTCATTAAAATGCACGACAGTGTCTATATTGAGAACAACTCCGATCGCCTACACTCCATACTCGTCGCAAACTTTTAACTGAAAATAAATCACTCCAACTTAGGTAGCACTTGGTAGTTTTTGATTAAATCTACTTCAAATTCCTGCCCCTTTTAAGGTAGTATTACCTTCCCATGGGCTTTATCAAAAGCTGTTGCTCGCGATACACTCTCCCCAAAATGTTAGGAAACATGCTCCTTTACTTGAACAAAACCTGTGACACAGCGGCGCCGGAACAGGCGTTGTCGATGACGGTCGCACTTACTTTTTGTAAAGAATCTGAAATTACATACGTCAACGCATTCAATGGGGCGTTTAAAAGCATTCCTGTTTGCACCCCACGTGTTTGTGTAACTCGGAGCTATTCTCGTCTTCAGTGTGACAGATGGGGATTCTAATGCGCCAATGTGATGCATAAAAAATGTGTGAAAAACTTTTCATAATCTCAGCGTTCGTGCAGTTAGGGTCGCCTCACACGACGACGTTTTGCTGTCCGTTAGCAATGCTTAGCGTTGCTAGCTGCGGCGGAAGTGATAAATAAGCCAGTTTCTTATCTCAACATCTGTGTGAACTAGTTCAGCTAAGAAATTGAATTTAAAGAAATTGCGCAGTTATATATTGATTGTGCTATTAATCACTGACTATAAAGTCAAGGCACATATCTGTCGGTAACTGAAACAGTTATTCTGACCATAAGCGACATTATTTCTTCGTCTCGTGAAAAACAATGCAATAATCAGCGGCACTCGAGTGATAAAAATAAAGTTTGTCAGCAGTTGACAGGCGCGTGTCGCGGTGTCGTAGTGTCGCGCCGCGTCAATCTGTCGCGCTAATTTACGACTGTCGACTTGTCGCATCACGTGTATTTCGGGAAACTTATACCATTCAGATCCCCCCCTCGTATCGGTTACCGATGTGTTGTTTTAGTTTTCGTTCACTGTCTCGGTTGACATTTTAATGAATGCACAGAAGCGCTTTGGTTTTGGTTGTAAGATACAAACGCGATAATTTTACAAAGAATTCTAGCTGTTAGATTATTTAATTGTTTTTAGTTGTAATAAATAATATAGTCAACTCAGACTCAAACTCAAAAGCATTTATTTCAATTAGACCATTTCAGGCACTTTTGAATGTCAGAAAAACAAAGAAGGCTAAGCTACAGTCACAGACACAAGGCATAATAACTTGTGAAAGTACTGTAGGTGCCCATTCCAAAGCGTAGATCTCTATGGAGAAGAATGGGCAAGAAACTCCATGGACACTCTTTTCAATCAAAATATTGTTACAAAATCTTGGTTATATCATTCATGTTGAGATTATACATATGTGAGAACGATGTAGAAATACGTGCACGTTAAGAGCGTCCAGAGTAAAAGATTATATCAACAATTTAAAAACAAGGTAAGTAGTTAAAATAAGCCATGGCAGCCTAGAGATGACCAGTCCCAACTGACAGCGCCTGTTCAGGAACATGACGCACGGATCAGCCCTATTCAGCTCAACCACATTGAAGGGAGCTAAATTATCCGACACTCCCGCCACCATCAGCGAGACATTTGAGTGAGCATGACATTCTCTCAGCCACCAGTTGTCGGGTTGTCAGGATTTATTCCGTTAGACTCGTTCATCATGTGGACAGACAACGGGATAGTGCAATGAAAATACACTGGGTGTGATACACTGCCTCTATTAAACTAACAAATTACTTGAAATTATACTTTAACACAATAACACGGGGCACAATGAATCGGGGTGCAGTTCCAGGACGTCTCAACTCCGCTGCGATCAGACACTCAATGTCGTTCTCGTCCCGAGCTGAAATATCAGGAAATATCAGGGATCTCTGTAGAATAGACAATCTCTACAGAAGCACGCTATGGTGTGGGTAAGTATGTCGTGTGACGTCACCACAGGCGTACTGCGATTCATTTTAAGTCCACACTATTGACCGGATCCGACATATTTGTAGTTAGTTATTAAATAAAATGTTAGCTAAATACCGAATAATAATACGAATGCAGTGTTCAATTAGATGACGTCAATGATCTAACCTTCGAAGAAGATCACAAAATGTGACAAGCCATAAAAAGAAATGTCTGCTTTGATAAAATATGCGAACACATTTACAATTTGATTGAAATCGTCTGCCACCTACCGCAAATTGATGGAGCCCAAACGTGCGAGGAAAATAAAAATAATGTGTGGTTCCGACCTCATTTCTAATATAACTTTATAAACTCGATTTATAACACAAATGGAGTCGAAGCGACGCATTGATTGAAATGTGGAGCACATCAATTTATGATTGACTTCGACGACATTCATTCGTGGTTGATATTGGTGAAATGAATTGGTACACAATGCTTGTCGATGACAAATCTCTGTTTTGACTTTATGAGATCTAGAAATATAAAGCTAGAGTTTCCGAGAAAATACTTTTATTTTTAGCAAGTTTACTTTCATGGTCGGGTGCGCTGCACAGGACGCGCCGCGCGCCTATCACATCCCTGTACTGACACCTGTGCTGCACTGCCGCGGGTACTCTCGCACTACACTAGCTCTCAGATAAAGTAGCACTCAAACTGAGATACAGCTGAATCAGCGGCTATTTTCACAACAACTGTTATTCAATGTCGTTCCATAAAGTATTGTTGCCAGTTATTCTGAACACGGCAATGCTGGTCGTATACAAGTTCTATAACTACTAACAGTTTGAAGATACTTTTGCTTAAATACGCAATTAAGTGCACAGAAACCACTTAAGAAATTCTTAACCAAATTCGTAGAAACACAACAAAAGACAACATTCTAGTCGCCAGAATGTTGCTCGCTCGGCAGTATGCTAAACTGTACACAAAAGTTTACGTCTCTCAAAATATGACACTGGAAGTAATAACTTTGTATGAATTAGCCCTAAAATCTTTACTGCCACTTGACTGTCAGGCAGACTCTCCGGAGCCTCGTTCAGACGTGCGGCCGTGCAGCCGTGCGGCCCACCACTCCACTCGCACTAGAGTTTGTAATAAATTCACTTTATTAATAGCACTGACAGATTTAGTACAGTAATGAACATAGCAATAGATATATCCCGACGAACATCGTGAAAGATTAACGCATTACTTCTTGCAGAGAAGACAACGTATGTTAGACTCAAGTAGTACCACTGTGATGTCTGTGATATTAGGTAGCATTATCTGATGAATACTGATGATGCTTGTTTCAATATATTGCACAAATAACCTCCGTCAGTTATATTTTGTCCAATGCTTCTAAGAATAATATTATTATTAAATTAATAGACATCTGAACATTTTATAGCCAGCATCAGCGTCATAAAATATTTTTATACCGATATTCGTAGTTTCAGAACTGACACTATACTACGCAGAACAGACACTACTGTACCTCTACCATGAGTTTACACAGCCAAAACTCGCTAGCGTCTCCGTAAATTATTTGTAGGAAATATTATTCAGCGCCCCTAGCGGTCACAGACAGAATTAAAATTCGTACCATTAGCACTATAGATTACGATAGGTTAAAAACCTAACGTATTCTATTCGATAGTCACTAACGTTTTTCAGCTGTCACCATATACAACGGTACCATGAGTCACTAATTTCACTGAAGCTATCGAATAATACGCTTACGATAGTGGTTACGTAGCTCACTAGCATTTTGACGAGTGAAACATATGTTTACATTAAAATTATAATACGTTTTTGAGTCTATTACAGTGAAAATAATGTCTGCAAGAGTTTATTTAGCGTAGAATATGTGAAATTGAAGACCAACGACGTGAACAACGTGAATTCAAGTTAAAATGAGAATTCATGTTGGATACCAATTGAAAAATATAAGTGAAAGAAAGTTTATTAAGCTTTACAGACTCTCTAAAGAATCATATAAATTTAGTCACATCAAATTCATAACTATATTTTTTTGTTTACTTATTTGTTGCATTCCTCACGTCTTTATTTTGGACACTTGAACTTAGCTGATAAGCTGACCTAATACACTTTCAAAGTTTCAAGTGGACTTGGCATATCTACCTGAGTTGAGGGGCAACTATTTGGGAATTTTGTAACTCTACGTTTTAAATAATTTAATAGAAAGTAAATTAATGTAAGTCATCTTAATGCGTCAAAGAATAACAAAAATCCATCCTCACAAACTTTCAAATTAATTTAATAATAAGTAATAATAAAAACGTAAATTATGAATTTATTTATTTTATATATCAATACATACAGTAAATTGAATAGAAAGTTGAAACATACCTTTCCATGAAATCCACCAACAATTAAAACTGTGAGACATTGGTCCTCATTGTATAAAATAATCTGTTTGAATACTTTGAATCTAATTGTAAAGTAAACTTTTAAACCACAACGTAGCTCTGTGACACAACGTCAACAAACAAAATTATAAATTCAAACTAGACGACGACAGTGACATGTTATAAGGAATAAAAATTCAAAAACCACTAAATACCTTAAGTTGTCCACTAACCGTCAACTTTTCTAATTCGTCGGTTTATTTGTGATATTGACTGTCTTAACATTTTTAGCATAGCGATAACAGTACATTATGAGCATAAGAGCCGTTCTCTATTCTTATTAATAGGAAAGAAAGAAGCAAAACATAAGTAGTGAAGCATAGACGAAAGTATTCTAATGAGTAGAGTGAAGTTAGCTAGACGACACGATCTATCGAGCTTACCTTATCGCCTGCGTAAGACTCCGTAAATCTCATGGTGCAAGCATTATCGAAATCTATTTGATCCACGTTAGCACGCTAGCGAGTTCAACGCTAGCGAGTAAGTTTTCGATGACATCTCATGGTAGAGGTACTGGTATGAAAAGTTTTATTCGCTATTAAAAATGCGACTAATCAGATATTTTACACGAAAATCCATTTTATGTGTCAGTGAAAATTCAATGTGAAGGCAACGTAAGGGGATGTTCGCATTGTCGCGACGTCAGCGCTCGCGCGTCGTCGTCCGCGCGTCGTTAAGTTTTATCGCGCCTCTCCACACATCTGCGTCGCTCGTTACCGCGCCCGCGCCGCGCCGAGACCTTGTGCTGCCGCACCGCGGCGCGTTGTCGGCAAGCGTCCACTACGTTTTATAGATCGTATTGTTTTGAATAAATCAATTTGTGCGCAGACACTAGAAATAAGTATTGATGTATACCGCGACATTTTGGTATTTTATTTTTAGCTTCGCAAGTCATACTTGGGAAAAATATTGTAAGTACTCGTAAGTGTTATTTTTATTTCGACAAACAAATATTTGGCAAAGGATCAGCACAATAAAATCATTTGTTTAAATATTTACGAATATTATTGTAGCGTGAATATAAAATACATTGGAGCCACAACGGCGCAATGTTAGAGTTTTTGTTTCAACGTGAAAATATCCTATGCACACCTGGTGTCATGGAATAAAAATATTTGAGTGATCTACCGTGAAACGGTATGCTAATATAAAAAAAAAACAACAATAAAATGCCAGAGAGTATAGATGTAGCCTGGAAGCGTTTGATGGACAAACAAGGCTAGCAGACAATAGCGCACGAAGACGCAGCGCGACGCGACACCCTCGCGACAAAAACGCGGCACAAAACGCACAGACAGGCAGGAATGCCGACACCTGACACCTGCACTTATAATTCCTTATAAGTCGCCCTACTGCTTCCAGATTATGATCTTTATGTGCTACGGAGTAGGGAGCAAAGGTCCACCTAGCGACACAGTAGGCACACTACTATATTTATTTGGACAGCTTTATAACCGTGCCACTCTACACAAAGTGTGTTTGATGGTGATCGTGACTATCAGATAGAATCAATAACTGCTAGGTGACTCGGGATGTATCTATGTATCCAGCAGACGAACGGTTATGTCTAAAAAATTGCAATTTGCAATGGAAATGTAATAATGGAAATGTAATAATGTATAATGGATATGTATATTTCATTGTTTTATCGAGGAAATCGAAACAATGATCCAGTCACCCGGTAACGTAACGTGTTTGACATGTTTCACAACCACTCCCAGAACACTTTACATTCACACGAGGTCAAATGTTTTCAACACATTTCATCTGAAATATCGTGTATATTTTCGCCGCTACATTTCCGTGCGAATGCGTCACACAGGTCTAGGTTTGACTCACGGATGCTGATAACGTCACTGTGAGGCGATGTCGAAGCCTTCCATACCGCTCCGGACCGCACCGCGCCGTAAGGAGCCGCAGCGACTCGCACTGACAGATTTCACGCTTGGACATTTTAACTTGAGAGAATTTAAAAGGAACGGAAATTTTAAGATCGAATTTCGTAAGATTTTATTTTATAATCTTCTTTTCTGCTTCACGTAACATTAAACTCAGGGGATTTTGATCTGACAATGTAGGTATTTAAAATACCAAAGTATTGAAATAAGCTTCTGGCTTATTTTTATTTCCGGACAGTTTCTGTTTAAACTTATCTATCGTCTGGTCGTTTCGGAGAACTTTTCATTAGTTGCTCGCGCCATATCGTTTTAGCTGTTATAATTATTATGATAATGAGTTCTTGAAACTGTGCTAAGCGTCGCTCTTAAACTGTGCTAAGCGTCGCTCTTAAACTGTGCTAAGCGTCGCTCTTAAACTCATCTTGTGTCAGAAAGCTGAGGTTTATAAACCAGGTCTGGCCATGATATCGCTTTAAGTGCAGCTGTCTGATCCGTCGGAATAATTACTATAATCCTTGTGAGCCGCCACGGAGGCGGCAGATAGCATTACATTCAAGCTTACATTTGATTAAATTAAACGTTCCGATTTCTAAAGCCGACGCCTTTATACATTTGTAATAAGCTCTAACACACCCGGGATATTAAAACAACAATTTAATCCTCCGTCAAAACAGTACATCAACATCATCCCCTTAGTACGACCCTTAAGGATCCTCTGAAACCTATAATGAACTCCGACACGCCGCCGCCGCCGACGACGTATCGCAGTACGTCCTACCGGGCCACTTTGATCAGTCGGCTGCCGCTCACGGGCTCACGGCTCAACCCTCGCCGGCGCCCGGGATCATATTTTAACGCTCCCAAGACGTATTAATCCTTGTAAAGTCCGATAAATAATTCAGTTTAGTAAAGCGCCAGGTTGAGCTACCCGTCTCCAGGGGATACAAGGACGGACTTAGCAACTTTTTAGCCCTTTTGTTCTTAACACCACTTAATTTTGTTCGACTTTGTGATGCTCTGATTTGCATCTTGCAAATATAATTTGAGAAACATGAAATATTACTTCGGTGTTCGATTCTGATCCCAGTCGGTAATGCGAAAGTTTCGCGTGGAGCGGTGGAGACGGTGGAGACGGTGGAGTGCTGTTTGCAAACAGAGACGGGGACGCTTCTGTCCGCGCCCTAGTTGTTCGTTCTGAGATGCTCTTCAGGTGGTTCAATTATTTAGTGCGACAAGATATGTGAGTAAAGAGTAGTGTTGACGGATTTGCTCGGTTTATCATAGGAAGCCACTACGTAAGTCGATTCTAACATTTGATTATACATAGTTTGCTTTATCATTCGTAATAAAGATGTTATTTATTTAGTCAGCTTTTTTGCCACACTTTAAGTAACGAAACTGGATCATTTGTAGACTCTTCGTTGGTATCCCCCGTAACCATCTCTTATCTACCAGAGAGGCCTCACACACACCGCCACCGCCTCATCTGTCTGTCACTTTGCGGCGGCGTGTCACGCACCATTAGTGAGATTGCGCGCACCGAGTGCGTCACATGGACGTGTGGCGGCATGCTGACTCGTTGACATGGCTTCAGTAGTAGACTGGCCAGCTGGACACTACTGGACATGGACACGTGACGTGCGTATACTTAGGTGGTGATTAGCTTCAAATTCAGTAGTATGGAATATTATGGAAAGACGCTTTTATCCCTCTAAACTTTCCGAGATATTATTTCTGTAGAAAAAAAAAATCATTTTGAGCTTCCACTTTTGAGCAAAAAAATACAGAGCCTAACAACATTGCATAAGTATAACTGATAAGATTCAGTCATGATGGAGTACATACAGCACAAATACTATCCAAAACATCGGTATAATGTTTGTAGACTCATAATAACAGGCCGCTAACCCACTTCCCACTTCCACACAAAAGGTCACAATGGATGGAAGTTTAAAACTAATACAGAAACTAGATGATCAGTAATAAAGCTAATGGGTAGCTCGCCTTGTTTAGTAACGCAATTACCCCGCGCCGCGCAGCCGGGATGAATATCTTAGCATATTGCGCGCTAATACTGTTATGGAATTATGGCGGAGTTGCTGCGAACATCTTGCATTGAAATGTTGTTCTATTATCTTGCAGTTTCTTGTGTTGTGTAGGTTGCAGAGGGTAGATTAGCTATTCTTTGAAAATATAGACAGCCGTGCAAGTAATGCTCCATTGTACATCACTATGGTACATAATTTTAGAAGAAAACTGCAGACAACATGAGGACTACTTGAGATGAAGGGACAAAATACATTATCTCCTAAATTAGCGAAACAGGCGAGTAAAAATGATATCATAATTTATCCAGAGAGCAAAACAGCATTTAACAGTTTGCAAACTTTATAAAGTCTTGTTATAAAACGTAAGTCTCGATAAGAGGAAGTGAAGTCCGGCGCAACATCTGCAACTCGCAGAATCACCACTTGTTTGTTATTTCGTAAATCCTCCGAGAAACGGAATGTTTTGTATTCGCTCTTCCACTCACCAAAGAAAACTAATTAACAAAACTTCATTAGGGAGAGTTTATTTAGCCGCGCTCAGTGTCTTCACAAACAAAGGTCCAGCCAGCGGACCTGGGGACTCTGGCCTATTCTAAAGATCAGGCATCATTTCTGCGGTGAGTCGAGGAATAAATATGCACATATTTGAATATATAAAGTAGTTATTTATAGTATGAACTTAGAAATACAATTTTTGCTTATTACATGAAGAGACGAATCTTCAACTTGTGTTTTTCTTAGTTTCCTCGCTGATCTTATACCGTGAATTAAGTCAGTTTAACATTACCATTCAAATCCCATGCCATGTGTACCCTCTGAAGGCGTCTTTTGTTTCCACCAGCTTCTGTATATTTCACTCAGCTCCCGCCCACTTCTGACGGCGTCAGCTGAACAACGAACCGTTTATACACTCCGCACTGAATCCCGTATATCTCCCGTGCAAAACACTAAATACCTCTTAAACTAACCCATTATAAATTCAATTACGGGCTCAAGACGTAGACAATTTGCAGAGCGGGTGTGTGGGTGTGCCAGGGGGTGAACACGAAGACGGTGCCAGGGGGAGGGGTGTAACTAAACATATTGCGGGCCACTCGGGGTCTAAGTCAGGGTAATCCGACCCGCTGCTCCTTTATTGTTAGGATATAACTAAGCTACTGATACTGCGAACTTCCCAAGTGTTAAAGACATACGTTACAACAATATCAGTTTGTGAAACTGCTCATGGCTGGATAACGTCAACGTGAAGGCAATATTTCCAGCAATTAAGTGACTAAAGGGAAAACTGAAATAGAAAAAGTTAAACTGTTGTGGCGTGTTCAAACAATGAGTCACTTGATCATGAATGAAGTGGAGGTTCCACCGTGAATCACATTAACCTACGAACACGGAGCTTCTCCGACATATCGTTGATATACAAATTCATGCATGTAGACGACTGAATTGGAGAGTTCCCTTCTATTGAATGCCAACCTATCTTAAGAAAGATCTTACCATATAGAGGTTTGTTGACTATTCAGAAAACATTTAACTTGGTCTTTTGGCCAAGTGAAAATGTTCCATAAACTTTCAACACTCTGCTTCGATTTCTCTTATTTATTGCTCAATTCCATATGTTTATTTATTAATTGTTTTCCTACCATTTTATTTTTACACTTTGTCCAAGTCCACAGTTTCCGCGTCCACTGTCGTTAAGATTTTGGCGGTGCCTTTGTGCGGTCCTGATAAAGGCGTGAGCTGACGGTGTCACTCGTATTACTGCGGTGTGACCGCCACTGCCACCACCACTCTTTAGTAACCTGCGAGCTTCACTGGACCACAGATAGTAAATACATCCTTCAGGCTCCGTGTTGTTGAAGTCTCGAAGTAGCTAAAAGTTGTCTAAGGATTTATGTTTGCGTATTCAATTGAAAGTTTCGTTAAAACAAACTGTTCGTTGGGACAAAAACGCCAGCACACAGCAGTCCAACAGCAAAATTTCATTGATGATACGGTCACAAAACAATCACCGTACACTGTTCTGTAGTATCAAAGTACATCAGTTTTGTTTAATCAGTGTGTAACGACACTGGACGTCACGTTGTGACGCGGATTACCGCCACTCTGGTAACAGCGCCCGGTGACTCACCGCACGATCCCTCATTGTACATTGTTCTGCTTGACGGCAGAGGCCTAAAGCTTCGTCTGTGTTCGGAGCAATTGCGTGGAATGAACAATAACTTGCAATGGATATTGTGAGGACACACAGTTAGTACACAAGATACGACACAAAGCAAATGGACAACGATGGTGTTAGGTGTTCGAGTTGTTCGCTTATTGCTCGACTACTAAAACGAACATACAGCTGTTGTATGTTACTGTATTTATCCTGTTCTTCATCTGCAGCGACGATCATTCTGAATGTTTGCTACACTTTCCTATCACAAATCAAATCGCCCGACTCGAGTGAGTAGGAATATATGAAGTTTATCTAAATAAAAAGCTTATACATAGATAGGTTTCCTATTTCTCGAGAACTAACAGAAGCTTTACCTTACAATACGTAAGTAACCTGGGCCGATCTCGAAACTGTTATTGTTTAATATAGGCCATGTGTGAGTTCCGCCTTAAGATGAGCTGCTCTTGTTCTCGGGCACCTGCAGAGGTATTATGAGGGGTTTGTTAGCGCCACCATGTCCTGACGTGTCATGTGGCAGTGAGCGGGACTACCCAGCTAATACGCACATTGACCGATCGCACTCTACACTGTGCGGACTACGAGAACATTGTGTATTGTTTGTTAGGGAGCAACTTGTTCGTGCAGCCACGACCGGCAACAGAGGCAGTTAGTACTGACGTGTGGAGATATACCTACATCATATTATATACAGGGAGGAAAACTTTAGCTAGAACAGATATTGGTTCTTGGAATCCTTACTTATTAATATTATAAATGCGAAAGTAAGTTTGTTACCTTTACATTTTAAGCTCCGCCGTATGATTAAAGCGATTTTTTTTTCTCAATGATCAGGCGGAAAAGGCCGCGACTGTACATCCAGAGACAGGTAGCAAATCCATCCTTTGTAGTTCATATTAGTTGGAAAACTATTTTCATACTTACCTGTCTGGGTACTACAAAAAGTACAACAGCGCAATCTATGACACTAATGAAGAACTAACATCTAAATTCTAAATTACGTGGTTAAAGTCATCCACGAATTAAGACCATATAGAAAAACTCGACGACAACTGTCGGGCAGTAGCTCACCAGACAACACCCTTCTGGTCGGAGGATCCTCCCCTTTCTATGATAGATGAAGGACTTTACACCCTGCTCTTCATACCCCTGAATACCTATTACTCTTGCTTCGGTTGATAGAAAACTGGAGTACCTATAGGTCGGCTATAGTATAATAGCCGTATAACCTCTTTGACTCTATCTGTCAGCTATCTGAAATAAAGGTTCTGATAAGGTTCTGCAAAATATCTAGAGGTTAAAGAGTTCCTTGAGTACATTGAGCGCTTGTAAGTAGTTCTTTATCTAAAATCTACAAGTCGTCACAAAAAAAAGAGATTTGTCATTTCACTTCACATTTCCAGGATTGCGCGGCGACTACTACGTCTTTGTCTATTACTAGATATAGTCACATTTTAACTGATAATGTTTCGTGATATTTATACCAATTATAAATACTTGCCCGGAATTAAAATGTTCCTCCGAGTGATGTGTACTTTGAAATGGTCTCGTTTTCAACCAAAACTCAGCTGTACCTGAGTTTATGATTTCTCAGGGGCATACTGCGTGTCTCTGTATCATGCGTCCACTGGACCATCCCTTTCGCACACATTGTGTAGTACTGCTACAATCTCGTTGCGTCTCATTGTACCGCATGTGAACTTCGAATGTGCTCCACTGTATGTTTGTATGTCAGTGGCGGCCTGGTGGGTCATGTCAGCCGTGTAGCGTGCCTACTGTGTACCGTCTATCGTGGCCGTGCGCTGTGTGCTGTGAGTGGGGATTATTGTAACAAAAGGGCTTAAATACACGTCTTCGGCTTAATGTACGGGAGATTTTATCGATGCAGCTTTAGGAACTTTACGAGTCTAATTATTTTTGCCCAGGTAAACGAAAACAGATAACGGAGAAAAAATATGTTGACTGTCACCCTTGTTAGCAGGAAAAAGACTGTGACATTAATTGTTATACGTTTCGTAAATGTGGCCAATTCGCATTTTTTCACAAATTATTTCTCGAATGCAAATTCGTTGTCACTTTGAGCATTAATGAGGCAAAGACATGATGCTATCAAAAATAACGAGACAGACGAAGGCAACGCTTTGCATAAAGTTATTGTTAGGAGAGGTTGTCAATTAGGCGCGGGGCTATTCCATTGTTCCAGTAGCTGAGGAGCGCCCTCTCGGTGCCACGCGGTGACCACTCGCTGGCCATGCGGCCCTGGTACCCACGGACGAATCGTTGAGCGAAACAATACGATAAATTATAAATTGTGAATGACAAGACAGCTCACTAATTTGACCTCCTACTTAATAAAATTGAAATAAGCAAAGTGTCTTGTTATATAATTAATGTTAAGATTTAAGCACCCACAGCAAACATTCAATATTCATGCAGTTAACATTAATTTTGGTATTTATTTGTTTTAGGTATGTTGAAGCTAATTTGACTATGGGAATTATCGACACGACGAAGAAGACGAAGGTATGTCTATCTTAAGGTCTACGAATTCTAACCGATAACTTGGGGCTGATAAAAAAAGTAGGTATTATAATATGTAAGTCTACTTATCATTGTACACGATGAAAGTGGATTATTTAAAAGTCCAGTATTCAAACTCTGTTCCATTTACACTTGCAAATTCTGCATTCAATATTCATTCAGAATACTATCTGAGAGATTGCCAAAACAAATTAGCCACGGATAGTAGCCAAACACAACAGTGCTATAAAGTTAGTGCAATTCAGTTCACACACTGCAGCCGCGCGTAAGTAGATCATGTACTGTAGCTGCCATACTATGGAATCCTTTACTCTTATCCAGCCATGCACCACTTTACTCGCCCATCTACCACTCGGCTTTCAAAACTTGCGTTTTCCATAGAATATCCCAAAACCAAGTGAGCTGAGACGCAATTACCCAGGTAAACCATTAATCCGCCGGTGATGTCGGTAGTCTGCGGTTCAATCGAGCCCGTTGATGTGTTTCTCTGGAATCCTAATAGGATGATGCGAAATCCGACACTGTGCACGTCTTAAGTCTTCTCATAATATACTAATATCATATAAGATGCGTAGGTACCTACTCGTATATCGTGTTACTGAGATTTTATCTAATGAATCAAAAGGCAGTTATGCCATCGTTGAGAAAGACGAAAATATTCAGCAAGTTACCTTACTTTTCTTTAAAATCGTCCGACAGTGTCAAAATGATCTGTAGTGTCTCATACTTTTGAAATACGACCGTTACGTCAACCTAAATGTTGGACGTCCTTTTTGGAGCACTTTAGAATATTACTGAGACAAGAGATTATTATACACATTTTAAATATTTGATTCAAGTTTTTCCGAAATGCACTCGCGCAACATGACCAGAGCTGCCTGCCGCGTACCGCGTTGCATGTTGCATCTCCTCTCAGCATTGCACTTCAGACTAACTCGAGAGGATGTTACAAGGCACCTCGTTCAATGACTACTACATATCGAAATGTAGCCCTAGGTGACAAATACATGATGCCTGACGGGGACCCTTAAATTAAGGTATTTTGCTTCTAGAAAAATTGAAAAATCATGTCAGTATCGTATCGTAAAGCTGCGTCTATGCTAGGCGAGTCGAACCGGAGCAGAGAACAAGCGGCCCACAAATTCCCTTGGCGGGAGTGCTCGGTCGAGGCTTCTAAGTCAGTCTACGCTAAGCGAATTCGTGCTCCGATCGTGTCTGCCTGTTTGCTAGACTAGCGGCAAGCAATATGAGGTCCTGGGTTCGATTTCCAGATAGGGCAAAGTGTTATAAGGAATTTTCAAGTAGCAACCGGAGTTGGTTTTGTACCCAGTTGATGGCAACAAGCTGGCGAAATGTGGGTGTACTATTGGTTCGCCTCAACCTTACCCTTCGAGGGTTGCAGGCGTGATGTTTTGCTAATATAATGTAAGGGTTCAAATTATTTGATATAAATATTTTGTAAGAACGATTTTTACGGATAAATCTAAAAAAATTGAGAAATCTTACCTTTTATTCTTTTCTTAGAAAACATAATAAGAAGCGTACCGTAACGTATCGTACTCAATAAGGATAAGAATAACACGATATCAGGTGATTATCTTCCCACGCAGGCTCCACAACGTGGGGCACTGAACTAACACGCCGCCGTAGTCATGGCAACCCGAGCTAAGCGTATTCATATCGAGACTGAAAGGAATTGCCGTCATCCTGTGTGATACTGCTGTTCTTTTTACATTAAATCTAATCACATTAACATCTGTTCACTAACTAAATGTTAATTCAGGTAGCAATCCATTACTTTTCATTACTCATTAATTTATTAAAATACGATTAGGATTGATCATGAATACATAGTGGTTATTATTTTAACAATTCGGCAACTGCTTCGTTATTAAGTAATATTTTTGATTTAATTTTAATGGATTTCCTTTATTAATTTACAAAATATTCAATTATAAAATAATATTAAAAAAAAATCAAATTCAATTTCATTTAAAAATATAAAAATGGGAACAGGTTCCGAGCTACCGGTGGTCAGGGCTCTTGAAAGAGGAACGCCCTAACAATATGCACTGTGTCCAGAAGTAGGTACTGCTTTCTGGATCAAGCCCTTGAGCTGCCAAGCGAGAGCCTCTTCAGATGTTGTTCGAGGCTATTGGCCATTGGCCGACCAGACTACCGGCACAGTGACTGCTGAATGGATTATCTTTACTGTATTTATATAACTAACTCCGAACCAATTTTTTTACGACAGTACTGAAAGGTATGGGGGTCGCCACAAATAGTAAACTACCAGCGATACATTAATCAAATTGATTTATGGCCAAGTATCGAGGCGACCACTTATAATTAAGGATTGCTGAAAGATGAACATCTGCAGTTTCATACATAGTTCAGTTACATACGCGTACGTGTGTAGTGTACATAAATATACATGTACCACATTTAAATAAAGAAGGATGGTTTTGATTATATGTGAGCTTTTCAAGTGAAATTATTTGAACACAGATTACTTGAACTGACAAAACACGCACAAGTTCGCAACGCCTGAATGTGCCAGCGATTACCATTGAGCGGAACTTTGTGAACGAACGTCTACCTAGATACCTACATCAAACGACCGCCTTATCTCCACTAGAAGCGACTTCATTACTCAATACTAAAGCTTCCCCGCTAAACCTCTCTTTTATTATATCACAATTAACTTCATCTCCCTTGCACCCACTGGTCTCCCGATATTTCGTCTCGTCCTGGCATTCATCAGTAATGAATAGGTATTAGTGTATGTTATTATTGACCGTGTTTCTGTCCCCATCTTAATCGTCGCAGCTTTTGTCTGTTTCGCCATTTCTGTTGCGTTTGTGTAGTGCGTGTGCGGGTTGTGCCGTTGTGCCCTTGTGTCTGCTGCTGCTACTTATCGCTGTAATATAATACTGCTTTGTGTTCAACGTAATGTTATTAAGATTGATGATACGTTCGTCCATGGTAATGGTAAACAAGGGGTTATTCTGTTTCTTGTGTTATTTACCTCTCTATCTTTCTTATTATCTTTGTTAAATTGTGTTTGAGTATACGTAAGATGTGTTTCACAAGTTCTCAAGTAATAATGTTGCGTTCGGAATCCTTCAGTGTCAGCTTACGCGTTGGCTAAGTTTGACCTTTTCCTGGCTTAGGCCTACGAGAGTCGTGCGCAGAAGTTATATCTTGGTAATCTCACTGCGACGCTGTAAGTTGGTCCTTCCAGAAGAAACTAGTTTATTTATTTCTTTACTGATAACTGACTTTTACGATATATTTTTTCTTTTTGCCTGCTCTGGGATGCTGATAGGGCAATTAATAAATAATGTTGCGTGAGACCAGTTTCTTCATCAATTATAACTTTGATGCTTATACTGTGGGTGGTAATTTCTCGGCCACCATTGAAAATCGTAATAAATTGCGATTTCTGCATTCTATTGCAATTCTATCAAGAATAAGTAGGTACTGACCGGAGTATATTAACTTGTTAAGGAAGCTTTTACTGTTCGCCGACAAGGCGATACGCTGGTGCCATCACACACTGTTAGGGCCCACCGACGCGGTCGCTCCTCTGCATACTTCTGTTAATGGGTTCGCAATAAAGTTGACAGTTTAATTTCTACGGAATGAATGCTGAATCATTGCTTAGTTTAGTACGACTTTCCAGAAATCGTTAGTGTGTGTCAGACGAAGTGAACAGACATCCGTTTAGTCCGATGTCGATCAGTATTAATTTCTCATTGAATGGGAGTTATAATAACACCGGTTGAAAGCTGTTATTACTACACGCCACTGTGTATAATCATACAGAAAGATAATATTTGTGCAGTCTTTTAATGTATTATTACCAAGGCAAGGCTGCTAGTTGTAGTTGTAAGTTTCTAAATACTGTGGTTAAAATAACCAGTCTTAGTGACTGGCAACACCTGCAGACTTATAATTAAGTTGTAATGACTATCTTGTTTATAATTGATTTTAGTGGATTGGCAATATTAATAGCGAAGATTATTCTAGAATCAATAAATTTAATTTAATTGTTATTAAGCACCTATGATTATTTCATATGAATGCATCATGCCTTAAGCTTTCGAAATTCCAGATATACTCAGATTATAAACACAAGTCTGTGTAACTGTAATTCGCTGTGCTGTGTCGGGTGGGCGAGGGGCAGTCGGCAGTCAGGGTAGACGGACGTATTAATTGTCCGCATCTATCTGTTGCTCGTACCGTCCTACCGTCGTAATGACATCGTCGTTATGAAGACATTCCTGCTGTGTAACGCCCCCAACAACTATTGAAGACAGGCGATGGACAACAAGGCATGGGCTCCAGCGGGTTTGAAAAACGTTTTTTTCAAATCTTGGCAGCCTCCATCTCTTGATTCTCTGTACGGACAGTCAATATACCCACGAGCATAACGAGTAACACCACACGGGAGAGTCACGGTCACGGGGAGTAACTCTTACTTTTGTTGATCATTCATCATCCCACCTAATGACCTAAGGTCACCATATCTGATTGATGATTATTATTTTCTCTTTTGCTTTTACTGGCAATATTAACCGTAAAATCAATTAATTATCTCGTTTATTAAATACAGCTGTTAAATGCTCGGTAATTTATTTTGATCAACTTAAACTCATATTTATTACGCAGTAAACGCTGAATAATTACATTCACCAAGTGACTGCTGAAATTATTCATATTTAAATTGAATCACTATTAACTACGCTATGGTCAGCGACTGGCGAACTTTAATTGCGTTATTTTCACATTTTAGCTTCGAATTCAATCATAATAAATTACAGTTCACTCTTAACTAGTTAGATGCAGTACTTAGATGGATCTGTGGGATATCTTTAACAGTGGTATACGTAGTTACATAAACAAATCGTAGTAGCAGCCTGAACGCTGGTCGCTGGTCGCTTACACAGCGTCTATTTCTTTCATCGGCTCGCCAGCGATTAATATTGTATGAATTAACTAATCTAGTAGGTACAGATAGACTACACGGCACACGGCACGGCAAAATGGCCGCCTTATGGAAATACAAGAGAAATCGTTGATTGCGACAAGATACGCTTTATTATGAAGACGTATATTACGGCCGTCGCGCGTCGCCGACACCGACAGCATAATGTTAGCTGGCTCATTCCCACATATTTATATGCATTTAACGGGATTTTTATGTTGTAAATGCTGTGGAATCGTTAATTTTTAAATGACACTAGGAATGTAAGGAACTTTGTAAAATAGGAATTGCTTTATGGGCAATAAATAGTCAAACTAAGTTTTTCGTATATTAAGACCAGTTGTTGGTTATGGAACACAATTAGCTGCTGTTCCAAATCTTATTCGTCTTCTTCAAGAAGAATAGCTTATTTGTTTATTTATATGGCACTCCAATGAGTTACTCACTAAAAGATACATAAATCACAAACACAGCGCACAGCACTCGCAGAATAATAAAAGGGCAAGTAAGATACCATTACAGAATTTAAGTTATACAATAAACAGATAGTTAAAAATGGGCTGTGGTACGTTTAGCCTGTGGGAAATACAGAATTATGTAACCAAAAAAAGCTAAAAGGCTGAAAAAGCAGAGAATGGAAGTGGATGCAATTGATTACCCGGTGTCTGATATCGCACAGCTAGACATCTCGGGACTCCGAACTGGAAGTCTCATACGGTATTGTCGAAGGGGTTAGAGTAGATGTCGATGATCAGAATTTCTCATTAGTTGGTTCATGGGTGTGTTGCTAGTAAGGTTAGTACGACTTACAGTGGTGGTAAAAGTTATGGTTTCACGACCAGATCTAATAGCTTTATGTCGAGGTACAGCTATTCTTAGTTCCGTTAAAAGATCGGGAGGTTTATAATAGCCGTTAACTATGTATTTTATAAAGAAGAATTTGGTCCGTTACGTCTCTTCGGTGTTTTTGTTTTTGTTTTTGAGGAGCTCGTGGCTAAAACAATAACAGCCGCTCGGGTCGATCTTTAGGTTAAGCCGTGCTTGCCTAGGTTGGTCTGTGGATGGGTGACCACCCATTACATACCGAGTTTCCTCCGTGCCTCGGAAAGCACGTTAAGCCGTTGGTCCCGGCTGTCATTTGAAGATCTTTGACAGTCGTTAAAGTAGTCAGTGGCCTAAAAAGTCTGACAACCAGTCTCACCAAGGGGTATCGTATTTCCCAGTAGTAACTGGGTTGTGGAGGTCAGATAGGCAGTCGCTCCTTGTGAAATACTGGTATTCAGCTGCATCCGGTTAGACTGGAAGCCGACCCCAACATAGTTGGGAAAAGGCTAGGCAGATGATGACGTCTCTTCGGTGTTCGAGTGAACACATATTGCTAAGTCTTTGACCATCAGAGGAATCCCGTGGACAGCTAGGGCTTTTAAACCGAATATATCTAGTGAAGCTTCTTTGGATACGTTCAATGTTTAGGTACGTGGACACAGTAAGTGGGGTTTCAAACTGGAGATGCATAGTCCAGTAGAATTCACATACGAGTGTTGAAGAACATCTTTAAGGTATAGATGTGGTGGAAATCTCAACATACTCTTTTTATAAAGCTTTTTATATTGGCAGTGATGTTGTCAATGTGGGTGGTGAGTCGAGTTGGAGTCCCAGCTCGCGAATCGTGTCTATTTTTATAACTACACACTTCAACTAACTAACAACTGTAATGTAATGCACACTTTCCACGCTTAGCTTTTGCGTCTGCAGATAAATCCGTACAGCCTCCACATACATAACCGTTACTTTGCAATATCGTACAATAGGTACCTCGCCGTTCTCTGTTGACTCAGCAATGTAAACAAAATGTAATGATAATCCTCGGGCAGTACCTCACGTGTAATGCGATCTCGGCGACTCGCCGTACCCTCCCTGTTGGAACAACGCCGGTAAATCATGCGCCAGCACACAGGGCTGTCTCTCTGCCAGGTGCCCTCAAATACAGCGGGAGTAAATCTGAAAATAAATGCAATGAAAGCGTGATCACATTACATAACACTTATTTCATATTTCTCCGAATTCGGATAATACAATATATATAATAATCGAATACTTTAAACGAGCAATTCTTGTATATATATACATATATTTAGTAAACAGACGCGAAAATGATTAAAAAAAGACAACGAGGTACACAAAATAATGAATACAACCGTTTATTCTAACTTGGAACAAAATATCAATCACAGAAACTAACCTAAACCACCACAAATCATAACGAATTCAATTAACACGTAATTGTTTACAAAAATAGTAAGTAAGTACACAAAATATGAAATAATTAATATTACAGTCCTTTGAGCGTTATTCCCAACAAAAGCCTCCCGCAACCAGTGACAATTCGAAGTCGTCACTCTTTGCCATAGAACTAACATGTGCTACGTAAAACCTCATTTCTTCCTAACAATATATAATCTGAATCTCGGAAATGGCATCAACGATTTTCATGACATTTAGTATGCAGGGGGTTTCGAGGACGATAAATTGATCTAGCTAAGCTAGGTTTCGTTCTTAGAAATCGACGTTTTATCCGTGTTACCCAGCAAAGTTCGGTCATCTAGGTACCTACTGATATTTAAATGCACAATTAATTCCAGGAACGAATTCTACGAACCCACCAAAATTAAATTCAGAATAAAATTGTAAGTTAAATTGAACTTAATCATTCGTTAAATATATGCCTGCAGGCCGTTTATTAATGCAGTTTCACGTAGGTAATCATTATTATAATCTATCACGCTTGATAAAGTTTATTATACCTACGTCTGTGTACACAAAAAGTCATATTTATTACATTATTATCCAGGAACATAAAGTTGTCTAAGCCGAGCTCAATACGTCTGTGATATTGGCAACAGCCGGAAGACATAATTACAAAGTTGTCTAAGCGAGTGTCGCGAGCTCGGTACAGGACTGCGCTACTCCGTGCTCCGCTGAACTGGCAGCGCCCGCACCTCCCGCACCGCCGACCCTTCGCCCGGGGCCCAATATGTAGGGGATGGATACACACTGATGCATTTCAGTAATTTAAATTGGTTTTCCATGCGATTTCACTTTCCACGGAAGATTACGGCCACGGAATGATTACGATCATCGAATCTTTTAAGTAGGCGGAATACTTGCTTATTGAAGATTTATGTGTTATCTAAACAGACATTCAACATAATCGGAGCTCCCTTTACAAGCTTTTACTTTTTTAAATAAAAGTTAATTATTGCTCGTATTCTTTAAATAACCTTATCTAGCCTATCAACTTATACAGCGTCATGTTACTTACATTTGTTAGGGCCTGTTTCACCAGCTACTATTAAGTTCCCATTAATTTGGCAGAGGAGCTCGTGGCTAAACAATAACAGCCGCTCGGGTCGATCTTTAGGTTAAGTGGTGCTTGCCTAGGTTGGTCTGTGGATGGGTGACCACCCATTACATACCGAGTTTCCTCCGTGCCTCGGAAAGCACGTTAAGCCGTTGGTCCTGGCTGTCATTTGAAGATCTTTGACAGTCGTTAAAGTAGTCAGTGGCCCAAAAAGTCTGACAACCAGTCTTACCAAGGGGTATCGTATTTCCCAGTAGTAACTGGGTTGTGGAGGTCAGATAGGCAGTCGCTCCATGTAAAATACTGGTATTCAGTTGCATCCGGTTAGACTGGAAGGCCGACCCCAACATAGTTGGGAAAAGGCTAGGCAGATGATAATTTGGTAGATAATTTCATACAAATTAAGTTCTATTTTTGAATTTATTCGAACATCGTGAAACAGGCCGTTATCCTAACAATTAAACCCCTGATTAATAATAATTGTGTGATGACAAGATTTAGAGACGGCCCTACCAGACGCGCGGTTCAATTGAGATGTCAGGCCGCGGTAGACCTCCGCGCGCCGCTGATTACACGCGTCGCGAATAGCATGCACCTCTGCACCGGGACTCCCGCCCTGGTACGTCGCACGGAGGAAGTCTGCATTACAGGGCCAGACAGATGGGCTGATAGGTCACTAACGGTCTGAGCGCAGGAACGATCGTAAACTTAATTAAACGCTTTGAAAGTTTATAGCGTATTGACTACTCAAAATCATCAAATGCGACAGGTACTCGTCTGTACAAATAAATTAACGATTAGTTGAGAACTCCAAAGATTTGCAATCTCAATTTTATTGATTTGTGAACTCACTCGTTTGAAACTCTATTAATATTAAGCTTACACTATTATAGAAAAACGAAGATGAACTGAAAAAAAAAACCACTTTCTATTTTATGAAGCAACTGCATTTATATCCTTATCAATTTCGCGGTCTGAAAACAGAAAATACTACTTTTTTCACCTCAAATTTCTCAATAACTATAAGGCACAATAATATATATTAAATGGGATTTGCAAAGGACCTACAAATGTAGCCTATAGTTCAAGTTAGCGTAACAGCTCCGCACAATATATGAACCCCGCGTCGATCATACCTCTGTGAGAACGCATATACCATTAAGTAACCATTTAATAACATGGTACTTTTTCCCACAGCGTACATTTGCGACCTGCATCGCTTCAACAATTAACCCAAATTGATATATTTATTAGGGTTCCGTACCTCAAAAGGTAAAAAAGGAATCCGTCTGTCTGTCTGTCTGTCCATGTGTCACGACCGATTTTCTAAACAATGAGTGGACCTAGAAGGTTGAAATTTATACCAGATACTGAGGTCTATAGTCCCTATTAGTTGGTCCTGAGTCAACACGATAAAAAGATATGGGCAAATTTAGATTTTACCTACTTAAAAAAAATTACCTACTTTTTCGGACTTTTTCCTTTACTTGTGCTGTAAGACCTTGCTTTAAACCAAGAGCAATATCTTACAGCACATGTAAAGGAAAAATTCTGAAAATCGCAATTATGTAGTTTAATTACAAAATACCTACAAGTTTATTATAGGTATTCCATCGGTTAACAGTTTTCTCCAGAAGGTACCTACGATGAGGACAAAAAAGTGTAAAATTCAAAAATAATTTATTGTTCCAATCGACGCCAATAAACTTATTTGCTTTATGTTTGACTATAAAACTGACACAAAACTATGAAAGTCAATGTGAAACTGCACATAAATAACGAACCCGAACGAGACTTGATTAATTCATTAATAAATAAATTTAGTTGGGATTCAACGAAATTGTTGAAAATTTACATTTGAAACGGTATAACTGTTTCTATCGAGCGCGACTCGAACTCGCGACTAATCGCCAACAAACCGAGTGTCGCAACGATCGCGTCAGCAATAAATCAACATTCAGTCGGCGATACATAATTGAACAATTACTACTAAATGGTTTTAAGTTTCGAATAACTTTATTTCGAACAGGGTGGCCGATACATTATTAGGTATTTGTAGGAAAATAACTATTACGTTATTAATAGTAATAAGCACGCCACCCATACTGGGCCTAGAGTCCGCAGAACCAATTCAGAAATCAGTTGCATAGTGGTTAAGCGTTTGGTAAATTGCACACGAACATACCTAACCACGCCTTTTTATCTATTACTTTGTTACTATCCTTAAATGGTCTTTGAGACCAATATCTGAAATAACTCTCGGGTGTCAATTTTGTGACGAAGTTATTACATTATTTTGCCTTCGCTATGTCATTAAGCCGATATCCAGTGAGCCAATCAATGAAAGAAATCCCAATCTCAACACAGAATTTTCTTCGTAAGTCTGAATTCACTTTCGAACGAACTTTCTGTTACTTATATGTACGTAGGTATTATGTACAGGTTCTACATGTGGTGTGTGCACAGACGGTCGGAACAAACAATCGCTGCGAAGTGGCGGCGGTTTGTTTAGCTCAAACTTTGTTACATTATGTATTATGTACACCCCTAATTGAATTGTCGGACAAATATTTGAGTCTATACACAGCATATACATACGACCTTTCAGACTAAACGAAGCGATACGCCGTCGTCGTACCTCCATTAAGCAACTTTACTAGACTTGAAAACAAAAAATAAAAGTTAATAAAGAAGAGAAGACTTAAGAATTAAAATTGTAAAAATAAGTTTTCTCCCATTCATGAACTAAAAGTTAGTTTGGTTTATTTCATTATAAACTAGCTGCTTCAGCACAAACTCAGTGGAGTCGGTGAGATGTGAACCATAGCTATTGTTACTTGTTCCAGCATCTTATGATGAAACTTATGTGCTGTTCATTGCGATGTCCCAGCCAGTGCGCGGCTTCTTAATTAGTTTTTGTTAACAATGCTATATTTTCTTCTGTAAATTGGATATTTTCAAAGTTATTAGAGGTAGAATTAACATTAAATTTTGAAGAATGTACACAGCTAACACACACGATGATGTGCACATCGTTCACCTACTGCATCTCACAATATCAGGAGCTTCTTTAGACGGCTACAACAAATGATACCTATCTCACACTCGGCACAGTGGTACTGTCAGCGTGCAGCTGGAATAAGTTAAGAGGATACTACTATACGCAGTGTATGGTATCCGCTTGACTTATTCCCGCTATTTATGTACTACCTACCTAATAGACTAAAAGCGTTGTTAGCCAGCTTTCAGTGGAACCAGATGCAACTGCATACTAGTAGCTCATTAACACGCCCTTTCAAAAGACTATCGGGTTTCTGACAACCCCTTACGACTGTCAAAGATCAGCAAATGACAGATGGGACTACTAAGCTTTCTGTTATATTACGGCACCGTTTGGAGGCCTACTTCAGTAGTACAATCACTGTAGTCTAGCTAAAAACGCTTATCAACACACTGAACTACTCGACCGGGTGCGTGCCCCAGCGTGTTAGCTCCGCGCCCGCGGCCGGTAACCCGACCAACGCAACGTAAACGCTATTAGCGTGATGGAGTTGACCGAGCGCTCGCGGCGCGGCTCCCAGCCATTGGTCTGTCCTTGGTCACAACAACGAGGCGATTTTATTAAATTTTAAACGTCGCTGTGTCGCTTCAATCACTATCACTACATATTATAAAACAAAGTCCTCCACCGCGTCTGTCTGTCTGTTCGCGTTAAACTCAAAAACGATTGGACCTATTTTTATACTGTTTTCACCAATGGATAGAGTGGTTCTCGAGGAAGGTTTTAGTATATAATTTGTCCTGACTTGATCTAAAATAAGTAAATATATATTTGGAGCTTTTTAAATAACATGTTAAATTTTTTATTATTATTTACATACTAGCCTATTACTGTCCTACTTCATGACAAAGGCCTCTCCTCATACAGAGAAAGCAAGAGCATTAATCACCACGCTTGCTCGGCTGA
Source organism: Lycophotia porphyrea (assembly GCA_950005105.1). Taxonomy (NCBI): domain Eukaryota; kingdom Metazoa; phylum Arthropoda; class Insecta; order Lepidoptera; family Noctuidae; genus Lycophotia; species Lycophotia porphyrea. The sequence goes on along the minus strand of OX465387.1, from coordinate 333,621 downwards.
TTGACTCATGTATGTTTAGTCAAGATTCCCTCACGATATTTTGTTTCGCCGATGTCAGTTATTTCCAAAATAATCTTAGAAAGTACATAAGAACTGAAAAAGTCAAACTTCTTTATTTGAAACCCGTAACCTGGTGCATGAGAAGGTGAGGCCCTAGGCACAGGGCCAAGACGTGACATTAAAACTTTAGCTACATTATTAGACCTAGCAATCCAAAATGAAGTACAGTGTGTGGAAAGACCAGTCAAACGACTAGTCCTTCGTTCCGCGGCACTTGGCCGCCGGCATCACCTGTTATTATAATATGTACAAAACGCACATGTCACGCCTCCCCGGCCCGGCGGTGCGGCCGTGTTAATAACACATCGGGACACATGTTCTACTATTAAGCTCTACACAGACAAGGGACGTTTGTCTGGGTACTCACTACTCAGTCGGACAAACTTAGGTACGGGCAGTCCCCAAAAAAAAATCATAACGTTTATGGCGCAATACTCGAGATTGACGAACATGGAGAATTTAAATTTTGATCAGATTGACATTGATCACACAACTTGAGCGTTAAGTATTGTTTCCCACGCATTGACTACTTTTTTCTTCCACGGACAAAGTCTTCCGTCTGCGCAAGCCTTTACGGTTCGTGTGTCTAACTGGCTAGCTCGACACGCGTCTTAGTTATTACGTTACGACTTACACTAAGTACGCTGTCCGCTCTGCTACTCGCAACATGCGTTGATATACAAAGGCTGCTAAATTGCTTTATTTCATCGACTTTAATAGATACATAGCTATCTATGTATCTATTAAAGTGCACGAGCACGTATGTGAAACTGAATAATATTGACTGGATCTGTAGCGAACAATTTTTATGTTTGTATATAGAGGAAGTCTTTGACAAGCAGTAGTTTGTAAAAAGCCAACAAAATAATTCTAGAATCTTTGCAATGCAAAGTAAAGTAGTCAGTACCACCAACGAAAATAACGATTTTGTTTAGTTCAGCTGACCTTTCGTTATCTAATAATGTTAAAGTTCGATCACGATCTGAGAATCATAAATTAAAGCACAGTCATGCATAACATCGAACTAAGCCCTCGGTCACGCTTGTCTAAGTAATCCTCTAGTATACAACCCGGAACAGAGATAAATCAATAATCAGCAGTAATGGCGGTCATCAGCCGCCGTATCTTAATCCTCGGCAATTAAAACAGTATCTAATTGTGCCGCTGTAGGGCGCGGTCTGATTGCACGCGTTTTTTGTAGATAAGGCCCGGGTAGTAATTAGGCGGAGCGATATTTCACGCCTAACACCCGATACGGCCGAGTTATGTGACCGCTATCGCTTATGGCCGGGGTGGCGCAAGATACAAACCTAGCGTAATACGTTATACTGTTGTTTTGTGGAACATCATTATTCTAGAGTTTAGACATAAAGAAAAAAATAGTTCACCAAAGACATCACAACAACATTAACATGTCATAGTAAGGTAAGCTTAATATAAACAGCAATCACCTATTAGAAGGACAGCATTTCATTGCAATGACACAACATGTATTTTCTCACTAAAAACGGGCTCTTTCCCTTAATCAAATTCAAATTATGTTAATGACTCATTCGATAACATGCAACTTACATACAAGCCCAAAAGAGGCAGCAAGCAACTACCTTGACACGTCCACTTTTTGATACATAACAGGTGTAGTACCGCTTGTAACTTGCACGCGACTTCGTCCGTTTAACTGTGATCGCGCTGCAGTTGATCTGTGGCTCGCAATAGCAATTGATTCATCTCCCCACTGCACCGGCATCGGTACAGAAGGCTAGATCCATTATGGTGAGCGAAAACGCACCAATACGGTAATATGTCAAGCAAATGCCAGTCGTGAGTTCTTCAGTGCTTGCTCTCGCTGTTGGTAGACGTGTATTTGGTAGTGGTGCCGGGGTTTTCGCTCTGAGTATAGAGTTGACCTTTTGTGTCTATCTATTTTGCGCGACCGCAGTGCATTCGCTACGAACCGCCATATATTGTATTAAATGAAGCAGTACTAACTCGGATCTATGGCGATTATCTCAACACCGTACTGAATTAACTAGAATTGATGATAATGTGTGTATAACTTGTAATAAAGTTCATTAACTTATCCTAAATGACTGCAAGCTTAATGTTATCGCGGTCGGGCTTAACTCAAATAGAGTACGGTAGCGCAGTATACAGTAGTACAGTTTAGAAGCAGACATGTAGGTAACGGGAAGGCAGCTGCTCATACACTAGTACCACATATCTCGAGCGCTCCTCATATTCCTGCACAAGTTAGCTACCTGTTCTACATACCAAACGGCCAACTTGGGACCTATATTACTCACTACTCTAAACTTCACGACTACTGTAAAACTCCATAACATTTACCGAATATACCCATATCTAAGTATCGTAAACTTCCTTTATGAATAAAATGTATTTTCGTTTTTTTTCTTTTCACCATAATGCAATAATGGAAAAATCGTTTTGGCTCGCGTCGTCAAAGAGACGAGACGTCGTCGTTCCGCGAATGGGATGGTTTATATCCCGGGATCGTACGAACTGCTGATTCAGTACAATTCAGCGGAGACTCATATTCATACAGGAGGTGGGTTTATGGCCAGCTGAATGGACGGCACAGTATTCGTTAAAATGAAGTAATGTGCTTATGAGGAGGGCGACGTGAGCCCTCTAGTGTCGCTGCCCGACCTCTGGTGTGCGTGAGATGCGGCTTCTGACGCACCGAGTGCATTTCGATTATATCTATATACATAATGTATAACTAAAGAACGTAAGCAATAAGTCCTGAAAGCAAAACTGTTACGTCAAAGAATTTATTTTTCTCTCAAGAAAATAGAGCTTGATATTAACACTACAGATGCCAACTTATCGCCTTTTTGCATTCGTCAAGTGCGAGTCGGACTCCCACACAAAGGGTTCCGTAACACCAACCAATGTAATTACAATATTTTAACGATCATTCCTAATCAAGTTGTTTTTTAAAACGTCCTATTTCTCAAAAACTAAATACCAAATCTTATTCAAAGCCAGATGGACCGACGACATTGTAAAAATTGCAGGGAGTCGCTGGATGCAGGTGGCATTGGACCGGACACGTTGGAAATCGATTGAGGAGGCCTATGTTCAGCAGTGGACAGCAACGGGCTGATATGATGATGATGATGATTCAAACCAATTTTCGTTGAAAGTTCTTTTTACGATCTACAAACCCAATTTTTTTCACAATTTTCTTCAACTTACTGTCAAAGTTACTCGTAGATGCACAATTTTTATGGCTTTAGAAGCAAATATCTCATCAATAATTGACTTAAGGCCCCCTTTCAATTTCGCGGTTTAAAAACAGAAAATACTACTTTTTTTAGCTCAAACTCATTATAAAACATACCAGATACATTAGGGTTATTGAGAAATTTAAGCTGAAAAAAGGATTTTAAAACCGCGAAATTGATAGTGACCTTTAAGAAAAAAAAAAAATAACCGCGATATTTTTAAGAGTTGTCGATAAACACCCTACAACATACGCACAAGTAAACATAAAAACACGACACGTATACGCACACGTGCACGTATATACGTAGAAAATTATTGTTTAACCCTCAGTACATGTTTGGGTGGCCTCTCCTATATATTTTTTTTCATCATTTCTCTTCACTTTTATGTAGCTCTCCAAATTTCAATTGTGTGGTGCAGTGGTGCAACAGTCTCGGAATAAAATGGCTGTGACATACAGACGAACAGACAGACAGGCAGACGGACAGGACATTATTTTTGCCATTTAAAAACTGAACCCTGAAAACATCTGTCGGATCCAAGTATTTCTTTTACTTTCTGATCAGCGCGGGGTTGAAAAAACAACTCGTTTCAATTTCCCTCAACAAAATGAAGACTGAAACGTTTCGCGTTTCGCTTCAAGCCTCTTATACTCGTTCTCCGCGAGCTTTGTGTTACTTAGACGACAATCTGCTTGCTACACACATGAACCAGTTCATTATATTCTAGCGATTTAACAACACATTCACGACTAATTTGTTTTATAATAAGGAGCACATTTTCGTTCGTACATTTTCGGATAAGGTAATATCAAAGTTAATTAGGCAGACATTTTGATACAGAGATATTGTACGAGTAAAGCCGAAGCGTGTCCCTGCGTACAGCGTACAGCGCCTACTAGGTATGTGCGAGTCTGGCGCTAGGCAATACTGTTTATTACTAATTGAACTTTAGATAAAACGATCACATTTATCTAATCTAGCTCAGTCGAAATGGTTAAGAGCAATTTGCAAGCCGTTTATGGAGCTAAGTGTTGCTAAATAGAACATTTGTTAGCTGCGGTGGGAACATAACTTTAGTCTATTGTTTAAAGCGCTGGAAGTTATTGCCGACGCACTTATACCTGCTCTGGCATTTGAGAACATGCTTGCAGAGCCGGGTCCTATTCCTCTCTAATCGATGATTTGATTCCTTTTGAACGATATTAGCTTAAACACAACATGGCGTGCCCTACCTGTTAAACCGTCACATCCACACTTCCCCTCGTAAAATAAACCAGTACACACAATTACGTAGTCTCGCTAATTGTAACATAATCGTGCATTCCCTTCCTGTGTGTCGCTGGCATCCGGTCGCGTCCGGTCGCGTCCGGTCGTGGTCCACTCGATGTCCGAATGAATATAATTTTTACGAGCGCTCGAGCGGTGCGCGGTGGACGAGGCCGTGTTAAACTTTACATTAAATCTTGATTTGGAGTGACATGGCGAGCCGCGAGCGGGGCTGCCGGGGTGCCGGGGCTGCCGGGTGCCGGGGCTGCCACCCATGCCGCCCGCCAGCGGCATGCCGCAACGTATTTACATGCGACCATGTCACTGTGAACAAAAGTTTTTATTTCTCGGGAATGGTTTCCGGAAAATAGAATAATAAAAGAGGCTCCAAATAGGTTGATTTAGCGATGGCTGAAGCATTATTTCAGTCCATCACCATTACGAATGAAATCTGAATAATGTGTAATAAAAAGTTTCCGACGACTATACATATTAGATCTACAACAGGGTATCCTATTACCACGACAATAATAAAAAAAACAAAAGTAATATTGTACGTGTAATTGAAAACCGGTAAAGCATTTGAGTTACTAGATAAAGATTAAGTATCTGTGCAAAATCCTGAAATAATAATATAAAACCTGTTTTATTTTATTATTATAAACTTGATATTGTGGTGATAGATCGCCGAGAGCGCCGTACAATGATTATTGACATCACTGTCCCTCATGACGAGAATCTCGTGAAAGCTGAGCATGATCAAAAAATCAAATATCTTGATTTAGCACACGAGGTTGTCGACATGTGGGATGTGGAGTCTGCAATCATTCTACCGATAGTCGTTACGGTTAATGCATTTATAGCAAAAAGCCTCGACCAACACCTTTGGAGGCTCTCATTACGCGGCTGGGTCAAGGGCTTGATTCAGAAAGCAGTACTCCTGGACACGGCACGCATAGTGAGGAGGTTCCTCTTTTTGGAGCTCTGACGACCGGCAGCCTGGACCTTGTTCGTGATGCCGATGGGCCATCTATTTAAATGATTAATAATTAATTACACACATCGGTTAAACTCGTTACCGATAAAAAAGGACGGGAACAGTAGCGTACGGATATAATTGATCCGATAGTACGGGAACACTCGCCGCAGTCTCGACTCGTTTAAATAAAATCTATTCGCTGCGGCTACCTCTACCGAGGGGATGATGTGTCGACGACTAAACTTTTATTAAATTCTTCAGGATTTTTAATTTATTAGAAGGCTGAGGGTGAATTATCATATCTGTTCGGTTATTTACGATGGCGCAGTGGTCATTTGATTCCGGGTCACGTACCGATTAATACAGCTCCTAGTCCCTCCTGAACCCCGCGGCCGTCTGCGAGCCGGAGCCTGCCGCTACGGATCCACCAAATTAATCGACGCACTTTAGAGCTATTTAACATTATAATTGGGCTTGTCACAACGGTTTTCTTGGACGGCGTTAAACTCATTCCGAAGGCTTTGCAGTAAAGCGTCCATTTGTTACAGTAATTACAGCTGTTTGAAACAACTTATTTAGCAGTAATAGTAACTGGTTTGTTTTGAATACATTAGTAAAAGATACTATCGATCGTAACGTTTACTCGAGTGGTCAAGTTACTTAATCTAGAATTATTGTTTCCATTTCACAAAATAACTTGAACAGAGTTCTACATAATGATTGCGACCTGATCTTTTAACAGAAATACATTTAATTTTAAAACCTCTGAAAGAAACCATAATCTCTATCAGCAAATCTTTTTACATTACGCGACAAAAATGTGTTTTTTAAAGTTCATCCGCGCGAATAAGAGATTAAACGAGCAGTGGATGAATAGCGCAGTGATCAGATAGCCGGCGCGGCGGCGCCGTGCCGTGCCGTGGAGGCTCCGTATCGCCGCCGGCCGGACGGATAGCGAACACACACGTGCATGACGTGGAGCATTGAAACTTTGCGGGAGGTTGACATTTTGCTATTAGCGAAGGTGCAAGTTGCTCTTGCTAGACGTGCGGTAGACACGGCCCTATGACGGACATGGGAAGGTACGCTGATATCTACGCATGGTCAACCCTTATGATGACGCAGAATGTTGATGTCTCGTTATAAAATATTTAAATTGTATGTAGAGCTATTCTTTATTGTAAAACTTGAAGTGGAAGTACTACGTTGAATTGGTTTCACATTACAAATAGTAATAAATAATAATGAGTACTTACTAAGCAGTTTCACTGTTTTGTGAACTCTATTATTTTCCTTTTTTCACTTCCAAACTCAGTATTTTACAACTGTTTAGTTCTCACAGAAAAATAAATCATCTACATAAAAAACTCACACACTAATTTATTCACTCTAATTTATTCACACATTCGGCGCCGGCGTTAACGAGTGACGGACTATTTGACTATATGTTTCTTTCCAAGGCAAGTGGGAAAAGAAAATATCTACTCTAATTTGTTCACCTGATCCACCATAAGTAAGAATTCTCATTTTTATCAATCAATCAATTACAAATAAAAACTTACTCTCTCCTACTTGTGCCCGACTTGTGGCCAACAATGATCTTACTAAACCTCAGTTCACAGTGAAATAAATTGACTATTGGAATCTATGTACTTACAAAGAGCAACTTAAAGAGCAAGATTTTACAGTTTTAAATTTTTCCAAACGTTTTCCGTTTTTTCATGGCACCTGCCTACGTAACTTGTTTATGCCAACAGGCCCGCGCCGGCTCCCACGCAGACAAGCTGTAACGTTATACTTGATCGATGTTTATAACGCGACATTGATTTGATTGATTGGAGATAACGTTCGTTAATTTATTGTTTCCTTTGCCACAGCGTTTATGATTGTGTCGCAAGTGTTGCTACATTGTCTTAGTCTTACTATTAATTACTGTCGTGAGAACAATGTAGGTATAGTTTTTAACTATGTAGAATCGCGCTTTAAAAAGGATCAAAACTATTGAAAGTTTTTTTGTTTGTAATCATGAACTCTGAAAATGACGCAGTTTTGTCTACTATTCTTGCCCCACCAGTGAAACCGAAATAAGCAGAACTAACTTTTCCCATATAAACGTCAAAAATGTCGGAAAGTTTATGATCAGTGACTGAGAACAACAGGAAACGCGTCGCGAGGGCGACTGAAATCCTATAAAATATAACCTCTCTGTAATATATGCGCGCGATAAAAATATCAGCAGTCCACCGCATGCGCTGACAAATTTCACCGCGATCACTTCTACTACTTTCCATGCTTTTCTTGGCGATAGGAAGATAAGACAGTGGGATCATTTCTCACAACAGTTTATAAGACAGGATTTGAACTGGATCTCTGAGGTGTGAGAGTCAAATGCATTATCACTTTGTTGAAAGTCTACAGTTTGTCGTAGTGCTGAAGCCTCGCTCAACTAATTTGTTAAAGCTACTTATTCCTGTTATCCTCCTGGAGTTGCAGTAGAATGCCCGGTATGCTACTAATATACCATCGCCAGGATGCATTAAGGAAGTTCCACTGTGTTCTAGCTACTCAGATACATAGAGACACAAAACTCTAAGTCTACTAGACTTCTTGTTATCCTTCGTTAAAATGTAATTGCCCTTCTGTGCCGTGTCTGTCATGTCATCGACGAGCAATATATTATAATTCGTTCCCGGTGCGTTGCGCCGATAAATCCTGGCGCGTCACCTGCACCTCATCCATCCATTCATTCATTCGTTCATCCCGGTCGCTGCGTCCCGCCGCCGCCGTCCCGCGCCATCGCAGCACCTTGTTCATTCATTCATAACCGGTCACTGCGTCACTGCGACATCATTTTTGAGTTATAGCCTCAAGTCTGTCGCAGTTAACATGCTTCATTGCTGTGATATGCATATTAGTTCGTAGTTTAGTAACGGAGCTTTGCATAGGGCATGGCCTGTTCGATGGTCAAACAAATTCTATAGATAAAAAAATTAAAATAAGACTATGTGTGTGAAAGAGTTCGTGGCTTAATAAAAACAACCGCACGGGTCATCTTCAAGGTTAAGCAGTGCTTGCCAAGATCGATCCGTGGATGGGTGACCATCAATTAAGCCGTTGATCCTGGCTGACATTTAATTTTCTAGATCTTTGGCAGTCGTTACAGATAAACAGCCGCCCGAAAGTTATACCAAGGTATCATACCACACTGTACTAACTGGGTAGTGGAGGTCAGATAGACAGTGGCTGACTGGAAGCCGACCCAACATAATCGGGAAAAGGCAAGGAAAGGAATAATAATCATTTATTTGTAAAACATACCTGTAATGATTACATATTAGATCTTAAAAATTAGGTAGAGCGCTATGTTTTGCCAATTGACATACAAATTATTTTAAAAAAGAAACGATTATTTAAGTGGGTACTATTAAATTGAAATATAAATTGATTACAATATAATTATTTACGTATTTGAGTACCTAATTGTAGTAACACATACATGCAAGTTCAATTATATTATGTCAAAAATTTAAAGTAATTCAATTCAAAATATTAAGATATTAATGTTAAAGATAGAGATTCGTCATTAAGAAAATCGTCTGAAGTAAAATAACATTTTTCAAGCAGTAGTATATTTGTGGAGCAACACCAAAGAAGCTTTTCTTCATAAAAGAAGTTATACATTTCACAAGCCATAGGCTGATGATGACTGTCTGAAAATAAGAAGGATTACCATTCATACTACTGGCTACTTCCAACTTTCATCAAATAAATAAGAGTATTATCACTCATACTACTGGCTAATTCCAACTTTCATCAAATACTATGTAGGCAAGCATATTATAAGTTGGGGGATTACATTGATGATAAAAATGCTTGGCTCAATGCTGGTCCTGCTCCACAAGCATAGGGGCAAACTAATTTATTACCATGTGAAGTTATTGTGGAAGCTGCAGAAGATTGTAATAATATATTTGCATTGTATAAATTCAATCTCTTAGTATTATATAATTGCATAGCACATGTGTGAGTACTATGTACTATAAAGCTACCATTTACATTTAGTTCGTATCTTTCGTTGACTTGAATTTGCCCTGGTGGCTGAGAGTATGTCATGCTCACTCAAATGTCTCGCTGATGGTGGCGGGTGTGTCGGGTCATTTAGCTCCCTTCAATATGGTTGAGCTGAATGGGGCTGATCCATGCGTCATGTTCGTGAACGGGCGCTGTCAGTTGGGACTGGTCATCTCTGGGCTGCCATGGTTTATTTTAACTACTTACTTTGTTTTATAATTGTTGATATAATCTTTTACTCTGGACGCTCTTAACGTGCACGTATTTCTACATCGTTCTCACATATGTATAATCTCAACATGAATTATGTAACCAAGATTTTGTACAATATTTTGATTGAAAAGAGTGTCCATGGAGTTTCTTGCCCATTCTTCTCCGTAGAGATCTACGCTTTGGAAGGGCAACTACAGTACTTTCACAAGTTATTATGCATTGTGTCTGTGACTGTAGCTTAGCCTTATTTGTTTTTCTGACATTCAAAAGTGCCTGTAATGGTCTAATTGAAATAAATGCTTTTGAGTTTGAGTTTGAAATAAGAAGTATTATCACTCATACTACTGGCTCATTCCAACTTTCATCAAATAAATAGAGACGACGATGAAAGCTCCATTAAATGTATTAAAATAAAGTACAAAGTAAAGCCTGTAGCGCGTACAGACAGTTCACGGGGACCACGCACAATTAGCGGCGTGCGTATAAAGCGGGCTAATCTCGCGGCTGCAATCAAAATAATTCCCTCAGCTTGTCCTCTCCATATCTCAAATGTCAATTAAAGCTAATTACAAGATTCTGTTGACATTTGCAGTCAATAAACGTAGCTCAACAACAACACTGTGCTCACAAATCAGTGACACAACTCACACAACTCTAACGTAAGTGTGCAGCTCATTACAATGTAATTTGATAATAATTTTAATGAATGAGTATTGCGGATTCACTTTATAATCATTAAATTAGTTTTATGAAAAAACAGTTAAAACATTTACATTTAAATTAAGTACAGGTAGTAAAAAACTGATTCACATAGCACAGAATAAAGAAAAATGCAAAAGTTTTACTGCCAATATGCCAATACGCGAAGACGTGTTTGTAACTAAAGTCAACAATCGTCAGCCACTTAATCGCGCTGTCAGTTCGGTGCTCGTGTCGCTGTGACGCTGGCCCTGGCGTAGCTATACATGTGGTGATGTCTGGGTGTGGCACGTCTCGCGGTGCTGCGACTGCGATACTGACGGTCATCCTCGAGGCGCGCACTCGCTCGTTGAGATGTCACCACGCGCACCCACTGACGGCAAGGTCAGGATTGTATAAATACACGGAATGTAGTGCTATCTACGGGAACTTACTTATCAGAGGAAAGCATTCGTTGCGTTATTTAGTTGTGTAGGTATTTTTATTTTTCGTACAAGGTGATGCCTATACCTAACTAAAGATACGAGTAATATCTCAGTATCTGTTACAAGTAGATTTTTCAAGTATGTTATTATTATTTTTTACTTTTTTTTACCTTATTTTTTATTTGACATTATTTAGTTTTTTATGTCGCATTATTTTATTACTGTAAATATGAGGATTATGTGGGTCATATATATATTTTTTAATACTATTTAGTTTAGTTTCACTATTGTCTGGCAGTTTGAGTACTTTATGCGTCCTACCCAAATATCCTTTCTTTGGTATTGATCGTCGTGTCGTTGAGCTCCCTGGGTTACGAGTCGAGCTACACGATCACTGACTAATGCTTGCACTGACTGGACAGGACGACTCAAATCTGTGTGGTTATTTCTTCAAAAGACCATCTCAGACATTAATCTGCATGGTCCTCATATGACTTAACCAATGTCTGGACTTTAAAAGAGACTGTGACCTCTGAGTTTGTTTCGGCTGTTTCTTCTCAGAATAGTCAGGTACGAAACATCGGCCCCATCTAGTTTAAAAAAAAAACATGACGTGTAAAAGTGTTTGAAAAACCTATTTGCAAAAATAAACATCATTTATCAGAAATCCAAAATTACAATTAGTGGGAAAAAACCACAATTTGAACATGAAAAAGGTTCCATTTAAGTACATGATTCAATATTAAATCAAGGAATCAAATTGTGATCTCCCCTTCTACTGGAGTACGACAATATTCACCCCTTCTTACTACCCTCAGCAAGTTACGACGATTGCGAACTTACGACGTGTCCGGGGTTTTAAGCAGCTGATACATTCCACAAATCGACATACATTTCTTTGTACCCCCAGATCATAGTGCAGGAAATCATTTCAATACTATGAATAGTTTATTCGTGGAGAGCACAAGAAGATCTCCGTTTGTGAAAATATAATTGCTTTGCTAAGTTCGAGAAGAATGTATGAATAATAATGAGGAAGTTGCGAAGTGGTAATATCAGTAGTGTTCAGCTTTATCTGCACAAGTGAAGTGTTAGGACAGCACGGATAAAGATAAACATCAGATATGCTGAGATTCCTCGCAATAAAGAACACATATTTTCGCTGGAAGCAATAACATACAGATTTATCAGTACGGATGCACATAACTACAATATTTACTAAATAACTTAATAGATGGCCGTACGTTAGCGCCTGCGGTATCTTATCCGCGCGGCGGACGCGACACTGTACCGAATACATTGAACACAACCGGCGACCCTCTAATAACGATCCAATTGCTACGTGCATTTTATCTTAATTGCTTTTTACGACCTCCCTCCATCCTCGTGCGTAGATAACTGCACATATTTGCATCCGAACAACAGATAAACGTATAAATAGTGTTGTGACGGCAGCCCGCCCGGTGCACACCGCACCGCACGCTGCATGCCGTTACAAGTCAGACGTTTTATTTGTTCAGCGGTGGCGCATATATAAAATATATCGCCGCTTTCACGGGCGCGGGCTTGTAGTGAATCTCGTCGAGTGGAGCCGATCACGTGCGAATGTGACGCGTCATCCGATTTGAATTGTTTTGCGCGACGGCGTCGCCCGGCCCGCTGCGGCGCGGGGCGATGCGGTGCCGTGCGGAGGGGCGCAGTCACTCCGCCGCGCCGGAGATTCTTACCAACCGCCTTCTTTCCGTGACACTTTTATTTATGTTGTAGTTGTTGAAGATCGAATGGAGATTTCACTTCAAATGTATTTCCAAATCAATATTCTTAGGAGGGTTTATGTTTACCGCGTTGAATTGAACCAGACAGCTCTTGACGTTTGATATTGAAAAGATATCTGATACAAATATTATCTTCTTCATTTTAATAGACGAGGTTAATCTGGAATTATGTTATTATAACTTGTGCTCAGAACTAGTTGGAGGATCACTGTTCATCTAATCTAAACCAATTACCAGTAACTGATTTTCAGTAATTCATGAATTTAATTATTTCAAGATAATCTTTTAACAGATTTGCTATAATTAATTTTCTATAATATCAAGCGATAGCTAACGGGTTGCAAGCGATTCAGATCATAATTATAACAAGAAGGTTTTCCGTCGACATGGCTGTATGATCTTATTAATAAACCTCTAAGATGGTCAATCAGGAGAACTAGTTAGTAACAAGCTCGAGAAGAAACTTTTTGCTTGTTCGAAGGGCTGGTGTGCTTTCTGCTTGCATGTATTCTATGACACCAGTGTATGTTAGTGATGGCGACGTGACATGACAGAGACTGGCGGATTATTTAGTGAGCTAAATAATTTTATAATGAGATCCACGCCTCCGACAGCGTCACCTCGCAATGGGACGAGACGTAACTCGACTGCAGTCGACAGTGGGGTGCAAATTTCAAGCTCAAGCGAGTAATTTAGCATTGTAGTTTTTAAGAACTTATACTTGCGAATCTAAATCTTAGACCGTAACTCTTAAGAACCCGATCGATTAATATTCAAAGAACCGCTACTTTCACCACTCCAAAACTAACAACAATCACAGTCTAACAATGAAAAGGAAAACTCAGTATAATTCCACAATATCTCCGCTCCCGTTCGTTACTTGTGCGTGAGATCCTCGCGTCATAATCGAGTGGAAACCACGTCTTTTGTCCGTCGCTGCTTATTATCAAGTGGCGCTTTTCACAGCTATTAAGTGCAGGACTCTGCCGCGCCACCGACGGAGGGGCTCGGGGGGGGGGCTCGGCTGAGCTATGAAGGAGATGGGTTCAGTAGGTCCATAATAGACGCTAAACTGTCCAACAAATTGCTTCTACCATCCCGCAGAATGCATACAATCAAACAGGTTATCTATGTTAAGCAGCATTATTTTTTTATCATGTCCGTTAAATAAATTAATAGGAGGCACGCGAGTCGCTACAGTCCGTAGCACTGCAGTTTTCGCAGTTATTTCTTAGTTTTAGCACTTTTTTCAGAAATATCTTTATTAAATGAATTGTCTACGTGAGCGTAATATCGCGCATTTTAAAGAGTAGTCCTTCTGCCCGTATCTGTTCAGTGTATAAAACAGAGACATTATACGGTCGTAATTATACAATATTTGGTACGACGCGACTAATTAAGTTTGTTATTCATTTTATAAGCGTGCTTTGAACAAAATGTAATTTTGTTGCGGGAATATTTAGATGTAGAAACATTCGCGTTATTAACTGAACACGAAATTACGTGAAATTGCCACAGTCCGCTTTATTAAACACAAAAAAACTAAATTACTTAGTAATCGTTTCTTTAGCAAAAAGTTATAAAAGGTAACGTTGCTCACGTGTTACTTAGCCATAACCTTTAGAAATAATGGCAGGAGCTTTGACTTAGCTCGATTGAAATATACTCAGAAAGGCAAAGCAGAAAAGCTTTTTAAAGTTAATTTCAGTTACAGGGAAGTAAACAGTTGCATCATAAGTACAAGAGGTCTAGGTCTAGAAAAAAAATAACTAAAATGCACACACACAGGTAATGTACTAACTATTTGCCCCAAGTTTATCTTCAGTGACTGGGCAACTAAGGGTATTAGGAAAAGTAGGGAGCGATTGTTTGAGCTGTACGGCCTTAAGCCTTACATCAACTCGGAAACTTTTAATAAATATGTTGCAAATTACTCAAAAAATTTTAAAATCACTTGTAAGGTAGCTAAAGCCTTATTCATTAGCAACAAGATTAAATCCGCCGATAATAAAATAAAGACGGTTTGGAAAATTATCAATAGTGAGACTAATAGAAATAAAAAATATAATAATGATATCACACTAGAGACTTCTCGTGGTCTTCTAAGCACTAAAAACGAAGTTGCTCAAGAATTTGTAGACTTCTTCACTAGTATCCCACTTAAAACTACTGAAACCTTAAATTCCTCACCCTTGCTTTCTATTGAGTTATTAAGAGCGAACGTTCCGGCCTGTCCGGTTGAGTTTCAATTTAAGCATGTAAACCCCATAGAAGTCATTAAAGCTTTTAAGGAAATCAAAATCAAATTAACCGAGGATCTATGGGGAATGTCGGTTAAAGTTTGTCAAGCTATTATTGAGACTATTGCACCGTACTTAGCCTTAATATTTAATTTGTGTGTGGACCAAGGAGTCTTCCCGGACCTTATGAAATACAGTAAAGTAATACCACTTTTCAAATCCGGGGACAGAAAAGACACCAATAACTATAGACCCGTATCCGTGTTGCCGGTTTTCAGCAAGGTCTTTGAAAAGGTAATGCTTAATCAAATGCTCAACCACTTTAACACCAATAAAATCTTACATGAGAAGCAGTATGGTTTCACCAAAAGACGTTGTACGACTGACGCCGGTGTTACCTTATTAAAACACATATTTACTGCGTGGGAAGAGGCACAAGATGCCATAGGAATCTTTTGTGACCTCTCGAAAGCATTTGATTGCGTAAACCACGAAACCCTACTCTTTAAACTCGAACATTACGGTTTAGGGAAACTTGCGATTAGGTTAGTGAAATCGTATTTGAACGATAGACATCAGCAAGTACACATAAATGGTGTCAATTCAATGGGTTTAAAAGTAAGTATGGGTGTACCGCAAGGTTCAATATTAGGTCCTTTCCTCTTTTTAGTTTATATAAATGATCTACCCCATTTATTTAAAAACCAACCACAAATGGTGTTGTTTGCTGACGATACCTCTTTAAAATTTAAGATAAACAGACGTGCCACAAATCTTGACGACGTAAATAACGCCCTACTGCAGGTCCATGATTGGTTCACCGCGAATAATTTAGTATTAAATGGGAAAAAAACGAAATGCATAAGATTTGCTCTACCGAATGTCAAAAGTATTGTTAGTGACATAGTATTGAATCAAGAGAAACTAGAATTCGTCGAAGATACTGTTTTTCTGGGGATCACGCTCGACTCAAGGCTACAATGGGGTCCGCATATAACATCTCTTGCAGGACGGCTGAGTTCAGCAGCATATGCTGTTAGAAAAATCCGTCAATTTACTGATGTAGATACGGCGAGGCTAGTCTATTTTAGTTATTTTCATAGTATTATGTCATACGGTATTTTACTATGGGGACGGGCTGCAGACATCGAGTCTATATTTATTCTGCAGAAAAGAGCTATCAGAGCCTTATATCATCTACGTAGGCGTGATTCTCTAAGAGAACTGTTCAAAGAAATTAACATCATGACAGTACCTTGTCAATACATCTATGAAAACATCATGTACGTTAGGAAAAATCTGCATTTATTTAGTAAAAGAGGTGACAGGCACCACTATAGTACTAGAAACAGGGACCAACTAGTACAGCCAGGTTTTAGGCTAGCTAAAGTAGACTCATCTTTTATGGGGTACTGTTTAAAATGTTACAATAAAATACCTCCCCACATTCTAAAACTAAATGAGACGAAATTTAAATCTTGTATAAAACGCACACTATGTAGGCAAGCATATTATAAGTTGGGGGATTACATTGATGATAAAAATGCTTGGCTCAATGCTGGTCCTGCTCCACAACCATAGGGGCAAACTAATTGATTACCATGTGAAGTTATTGTGGAAGCTGCAGAAGATTGTAATAATATCTTTGCATTGTATAGACTCAATGAGACTCAATGAGTACTATGTACTGTAAAGCTACCATTTACATTTGGTTATCTTTCATTGACTTGAATTTACCCTGGTGGGTGAGAGAATGTCATGCTCACTAAAATGTCTCGCTGATGGTGGCGGGTGTGTCGGGTCATTTAGCTTCCTTCAATATGGTTGAGCTGAATGGGGCTGATTCATGCGTCATGCTCGTGAACGGGCGCTGTCGGTTGGGACTGGTCATCTCAAAGCTGCCACGGTTTATTTTAACTACTTACTTTGTTTTTAAATTGTTGATATAATATTTTACTCTGGACGCTCTTAACGTGCACGTATTTCTACATCGTTCTCACATATATGTATAATCTCAATATGAATGATGTAAACAAGATTTTGTAACAATATTTTGATTGAAAAGAGTGTCCATGGAGTTTCTTGCCCATTCTTCTCCATAGAGATCTACACTTTGGAATGGGCAACTACAGTACTTTCACAAGTTATTATGCCTTGTGTCTGTGACTGTAGCTTAGCCTAATTTGTTTTTCTGACATTCAAAAGTGCCTGTAATGGTCTAATTGAAATAAATGCTTTTGAGTTTGAGTTTGAGTTTGAGTTTTGTAGCTCCGTCCGAGAAAGCAAGTATTTATATATTATATTTGTTATAAATGTCGAGTTACGTCACTAATTATAATTAAACCTCATTTATTTACCAAAGAAAACTTCGTTTGAATGAGTCACTTACACAATCCTGAAATAAAATTGGCTCAGCATCTCGAAGGCAAATAAGTATTATTCTTGCCTTAGAATAAATTAAAAGTTACACTAATTATATGAGAAGTAAATATTAGTTAGTTGACAACAGGTCTCAGTTAGAGCACTACCTTCTACAATCAGCTGTGCTATATTTAGCGCGTATTATTCCCGACTCCCCTCGTAATTAACGTTATTATTTTCTTAAATAACAAGCTTGCCTATTACTCCCACATACAAACTGTGTAACGAAACGCAAATGGATTCTTATTATGGTTTTTAATTGCCTTTTTTTTTTTTTTTTTTACGGATGGGAAATCATCAAATGACTTCTCCCGCTCTGGGCAGAGCGGGAGGGAGTGTCAGACTTGTACTGACTAAAACCCATCCATGTTCCTTCCTTGCCCTTTGTGTTCCAGGGCCGCGGTATCTCTTTCGAACAGCCCGCAGCCCTGGCAGGCATCGGCCCTTGCGGGCCCCTCCCTATTTGCTGACATCTCTTTGAGGCGCGCGTGGAACACGAACGCGCCGTCAACACGGCCTGTCGTCAAAAGACGGACGGACGGCGAGCTAGCCCATTACTCTCCGTCCACAGGTCCGCGTCTACGGTGGCCGGAAGCCACCACGTGACCCCCGACGCCCGAGGCGTCTCCCGCGGCGGCTGGGACGAGAGGTTCTCTCCCTCTCACGCTCCGCCACCTCCTTCGCTAGCATGACTGCTTCGCAGAAGGAGGTGACGGCGTCCCATTCCCTTTCGCTCCGGACCATGGACAATTGCCTTGCGGGGCTTTCGTAAATTTATTTCTAAGCTGGTTTAACACTACCAGCGATGTATGATTCAAATATTATAATGGTTATGTCGTATGTCAATACATAAAGGGTGTAAACAGACTCTTAACGAAGCCCAAAGGCACTTGTTCTCCCAGTCACTGCGATCATTTTTTTGTTCGAGACCATATCTATAGTTACGGAGATATTGGGGGTCGAAGTTCCAACTTTTTCACAAGATTTTTTTTTAAATATATGTTTTAATGTAATTTTTTTACTTTAAACACCTTCACGACTCCCATAATATTCAATCCATCCAGCAGCACAATGTTTTGAGTGCGTTACATTGAGTCCTGCCGTAAACCGTAATTTTTCAGCCCAAAACAAAAAGTCGTTTCCCAGCACTAATTTTTGCGTAAAGTTACTTAGTTTGATGTACATAATGCTTGGTTGACGGTTTCGTGAAGAGTCTGTTTACACCCTGTATAGTTAGAGTACGGTAGGGCGACAAAGCGCGGCGATACAAACGACTAGCTTACACTAAGCTATAAATAACAGTGCAGATCTCGGCTTGTTTGGGAGGCGGGCAGAGCCGCGTGAAATTAGCTAGTCAGCGAGCGGAGCGCTGTAGTGCAGGCGATTGTGATTTGTTAGTAACTGTTCGACATTATACGGAACATATTATGCACAAATACATAACGTCGTGTAGGTGTCCACGGCTGTACTAGTGTACGTACATATGTACATGGACCTCTCGACTACCTACTTACTAAGTAGAATAACAATATATCCCCGTACGTCCCACAGCCCAGTCACATATGAATTTTCATGAGATTATCCATTTATATATTTTTTAAATTCTAACAAGTCAATGAGATTATAATAACAATGGGCTCTTCCCTCAGAGCCGTAACTTTGCGACTTCATTTACATTAGCTTATAATTTATGCCAATTATACTTCATATTGATAAATATTCAAATGGCGGAATGAAAAGTTTTTGTAAAGAACTCCCAAGTTTCGGTAAGTGCTTCCTATTCCTTGTGTTGTTTCGTTGACGCACAATTACGGTTCATTTTAATAATTACTAAGTGACTCCTGGCTCATTTATATGGAAAAATAATAATAACACGGAGGTGAACTTTTTAAAACCATGCAGAGATAAAACATATTTCCGTAGTTTAGTTGCCATGACTGGACCATCACAGTCAATCACGCCACCCCTTTACAATATGGGTTGTGTGTGTTATGGCTCAATTGACAGGTCGCTCGGTTGATAGTAACCGTTTCTGTCACATCTAATCTTAGCAACCGTATAGACGCAAAATATAAAATATAAAACAGTAAATACTCCACACCTGTATAGTGACGAGCGTGCTCACAGAGATCGGACAGTCAGTCAGACAGTCATGGATCTTGTTCAACTGACGTTTATTAATTGTATCTGTTCCACTTTCACCAAAGGTTAACAAACATAAAACATTGTAAAATGTTATTGTAAATGTTATGTTGTTAGTTCTTCTGGTTCCGGTTATGGAAAATTATACGAATGCTTCATCAAGTTATATTTGTTTAATACAGACATTAACCATTTACCATTTTTATAAGATTACTTCGTTGCGTTTACATACGTATGATTTGGTGATTTATTTTGTGTGGAGCATTAGAACGAACGTAGGTGTAACATGTAGTGGTATAATGTGGGGTGTTAACTCTATATTCTTATAGAACTGGAAAGAAAACTAAAAAATGCAAATTACCTTAGTTAACAGTGAGGTGCAGTCCCGCTGGGTGCTGGGCGCGGGCTCGCTATAACAGTGAGGTGCAGTGAAGCTGGGTGCTGGGCGCGGGCATGCTATAACAGTGAGGTGCAGTCCCGCTGGGTGCTAGGCGCGGGCTCGCTATAACAGTGAGGTGCAGTGAAGCTGGGTGCTGGGCGCGGGCTCGCTATAACAGTGAGGTGCAGTCCCGCTGGGTGTTGGGCGCGGGCTCGCTATAACAGTGAGGTGCAGTGAAGCTGGGTGCTGGGCGCGGGCTCGCTATAACAGTGAGGTGCAGTCCCGCTGGGTGTTGGGCGCGGGCTCGCTATAACAGTGAGGTGCAGTGAAGCTGGGTGCTGGGCGCGCGCTTGCTATAACAGTGAGGTGCAGTCCCGCTGGGTGCTAGGCGCGGGCTCGCTATAACAGTGAGGTGCAGTCCCGCTGGGTGCTGGGCGCGGGCTCGCTATAACAGTGAGGTGCAGTCCCGCTGGGTGTTGGGCGCGGGCTCGCTATAACAGTGAGGTGCAGTGAAGCTGGGTGCTGGGCGCGCGCTTGCTATAACAGTGAGGTGCAGTCCCGCTGGGTGCTAGGCGCGGGCTCGCTATAACAGTGAGGTGCAGTCCCGCTGGGTGCTGGGCGCGGGCTCGCTATAACTCCACTATTTTCCCACATTACCGAGTCAGGCAGACAGCGCGGATCACGGCGGCTCCACTTTATAGCCCCAGCGGCCCCCGCGCACCCTCGCCCCCATGCTATATATTTCAGCGCACATTAAACTTTACGGCGTCAACTTTTCAGCCACCGACAATAAAATCATTTGCGTTATTTATGCACGCCACATAAAGCCAGATATACACCACAGTCCACAGCCCCGAATATTCTCACACTGATGGAAGTATGGACTGTTGTTATGTATTGTTGTCCGAACGCAATTATTTATTTACTTGGGTTCCGGTGCGCGCCGATGCATCAAAGTTGTGACATATTTTTGTGAAGTTTTAACGTGTTGCGTAATTTATACGAGTGTTCGGTCATGGCAACGGTCCGGTCCGGATGTGCGGCTGTGCCGTGCCGGACGGGACGGCGCCGACCGGTCGGCATGCGCATTATACTGGCATCATAATGAAACTTACTCCGCGGATATTTCCATCGCAAAGTATCAGTGCTACTATTAATAGCACATTCGCCTGTAAGCGCTCGTTCCGTACATTTTTTAATATTATGGATGGAATATGAACTCTCTACGTTTAATTGCTCCTAGAAGCTCCGTACATAAAGAAGTGCTGTCTGTTATTACCGTCGTTTTGCGAAAACGAGCTCTAGTTCCTAGTAATTAGAGTAGAATTTTGATGGCTTCAGTTGCAGGAAGGATGCACAGTTTAATCTAGACTTTGTGGTACTTTTTGCCCGGCGCAATTAGGGGCCCGCGACAAAGCACCCAAAGAGATTTCAAAGGATTAAATGTTTCCATTACATGGACTTTTGTCGGAACAGAAATAATATCTATAAGGAAGGAAGGAACTCGGAGGGTTGGGAGGGATATTTTAGAGAAAAAAATCGAGTGCTAGCAGTAGTTGTTGTCGATAATAAATAACTCCCACGCGACTGTTTGTAGGTACCGCTGAATTTAATGAAAGTGGCTTTTGTTAAGCGAGCCCGACTACCTGGAGGGCCTAAATAAACTAATTAGGAAATGTCAAATTTCTTCAGTTTAACGAGGAAAATAATAAAAGTATCTTCATTTTTTTATCTTTTAAGTTTAATGAAAATTCTCGAGTGAAGCATTCCCTAAGTACTTTTTGGAGTAAATATTTATCTAATCGTCAACTTCGCTGTAGTTTCTGACACATATAACACAAATAGGTCGTGAGAAGGTGAAATATAATAATGAACTCCGTCGTAGTCGCGTAGGCCCCGTGCCTACGCCGTAGCCACCGCGCGTAGCCAATGGATTGTCGTAGATATCGCGCGTAGGCAACTCAAACTCAAAGCATTTATTTAAATTACAGGCACTTTTGTAACTCAAAAAAAAAAGGATGAAGCAACATCCCCAGTCATGTGCCATAATAGCTTGTGCGGGTACTGCAGTAAGTCCATTCCAAAACGTAGATCTCTATGGAGAAGAATGGGCAATAAACTCCACGGACACTCTTTTAAAATAAAATATATTTACAAGATCTTGGTTACATCATTAATGTTGAGATTGTTGACTGCAGTATGGCAGTCATGTTGTTTGCAGAATGGAAAACGTTTCCTAGTTGTTCAGGTACTTTTCAAATTAAATATGATAATCATAATTATAGTGAAGGATGGTACGGTTGACATATGTCGGGCATGCCACCGTCCGGGAGAATCGATCCGACACATTATTTCTGGGTGTTCTAGTCTGACTACTTACATAGACATAACCTCGTTCCTAGGATTATCCACCAGCAACTTTCTTTGAAGTATAACCGTATATAGTATAAGCGCTTGGCAGCAGGATCAGGGGCTTCAGAAAGCAGTACTTCTTAAGAGCCCTGACCACCGGTAGCTCGGACCCTGTTCCCAATGCTGGTGGGCTACTATTTTTCACATTTTTAAATGTATTTATATATTGTTTTACATTTGAATATTAAAATATTTATAAAAATAAATAAAGGAATAATCGTAATTGCATTTGTAGCACCAAAGTAGGTTCCTACTTGTTACTGGTGCTGCTTCAGTACGATCTATGTATACGCAGAGGTCCTAGAGGTCAGTCAGACGTGTCAATGTCAAACAATACTGCTTCATGAAGCAGTCGCGAGGTGTAAGCAGCCAGAGAGCGAGTAATGAGCGGGTGGCTGCACTTGTTGCCGGCCACCGCCACGCCAACAATGTGCCATTAACGGGGCACACACCTCGCGAGTTATTTTTCTTAAAGATGAATCTGGGTCGCCGTATTTCTAACGATATATTATATGAGTTCTTTTAATTTTACGAAAACTTGTTTTCAATAAGCCTACACAGGTTAACCATACTTACTTTTAAGAAGCTGATTTAAATTAATCATATTTTTTAATTCACCAAATAGATTTTGTATAGAATGTGTGTTTAAGTATGTAATTTAAAATTTAAAAACATTTATTATCACAAAATTATGATCACACGACACTTTATATCCTGTAATAAATATGAATGTTTTGTCTGTTTCAGGTACGTCCTCAAAACATTTCAACGCGTTTGTCAGTATTACAAAACCACGGTAAGTAAAACCACTTTTTATTTCCTTAATCCTATTTAAGAGTACACACACGGCGTTAAGGTGAGGGCCGACAGCCGAGAGCCGAGGCCGAGGGAACAAAAGACAAACGATATCGTGCTCGACGATACGACCGGACTATTATTGATGTTCTTACCTGTACCTACGTATTTAGATACTTAAGTCGACACGATTCGTTTCAAAGGAATAAAGTTTTACTTTATATAAATCTCAAAATCAAAGACATGAAACCAAAAAAGAATCCATCTTTTGGTAAATATTTTCTTAAAGTTGGTTGACAGCAGCGTGATGTGTACGCGGGTGTGTATGATTTCCACATCATCGTCGCGGTCGGGCGGCCATGCGGTGCCACGCGGCCGAGCGGTGAGCTTCGCGCGTGTGTTTGCACAGGACGAGCGCACAATTGGCACGCCTTGATTAATAAAAAATAAAACTAAGATTCCCTCCATCTCCGTATTGATCCCTTAACGAAAAAGCGAGGAAATCGTGTGAGCGAAGTTGCTATTTCATTTAGTGAAGAACTCCACCCGATCGTGTAGCGTCGAGTGGCGGCAATTTATTTACTTTTTTAATAAAATGGCACACACGGCACGCGGCATGGCGCGGCGCGGTGCAGGCGTCAACGAGGGCGATCTATCACGTCACGCCGCGGCCGCCCGCACACGCTCGCACATGCCCGCACACGCTCACACACGATCGTAACACCTTTGACGTACGCGTTAACGTTTGATTAGATTACATTCACAAACGAAAATGTTCTGTCGATTGATTTAGTGAATCCAAATTACTGAAGTATCTTTATTTACTGTCATCTAAACAAGTATGCTTCATATGACACTAGTGCCTATCAAAAAATATTTTGCACACAGGAAAAAAATTGGCAAATTCTGCTGAACGAATGCCGAGTGTTGACAATATCGAAAAGTGACCCTCCATTGTACGGCGTCGTATTTCTTACTTTGTAACTGTCACGTCACACAAGGCGACACGCAGATAATCAAGGTAACCGCGTTCAGTAACACGAGCCATCAATAAACGCCGCACCTCTCCTCTCTGCCCGTGTCACCCCCTGCCTCGCCCTCAGTCCGTCGGGACAAGGGTGTGTACTGATTTGTAATTTGGTACGCGCGGCGCGTCGCCGGGGACTCACGTTATTCGCCTGTTCAGTGCGACTGTTAGCACAGAAGGCATATCACTCTGTAGTTCATACAGTGCCGATAGACGCTTTAAATATCATCATAATAGTCAAGTTATGTAGCCTTAGCCTTAAAACTACTATCAATTACAAATGCCCGTTACTGTCGCACAAAATGCTTGGATGAACGATTGTCAGAAGAGTCTGTGTCGCTGGTTGACGTTTCACGGGATTATCTGTGTTGCAGCGTTTGGCAAAGTTAAATGAATACAAAGAATGCCACGATAACGGCCAAACAAAACAAATATGTCGCGAAAACGCAATTAGAAATCTCTGACAGAAATAGTTTGTTTTGGTCGTGCGAGTTCTGTACCCACCCCGGAGTGAGCCTACTGTACTCCGTTATACTGTGTGTGCACACTCGAGGCAGGGATCATCGCGCGTTAACTTTTTCTGCCCACCCTTAGGAACAAAGACAATCGTCTCTATCGCCGCAGCCGGGGCCCGAGGACCGGGGTCCGGGGTGCATGCTCCTCCAGGACGTGACCAAATTTATTACTGCCCGTTTATCTCGCTAGTTTAATTTTTTGCCGCACAATTATTTATATTCGCAAAGCTTCGAGAGAGATGTTTCCGCCCGCTCCGGGCCGCTCGTACTTTTTGTCTATTTTAAATTTTCAGCACTGCAGTGCTCTTCATTGCTTTTTTTATGGAAATCGTATGAAAGTATAGCTTTCACATTAATCTTGTGGAAGCCCGTCATCAATATGCAGTTGTGTACATTTATGTAGCTAAGACTCGACGATAGAATGTAGGACGGTACTAGATGATTTATATTCCGAAAGTTCAGAAAAATATTTCAAGAAATATATATACGACCAGTGGCCCACATTGGCCCTTTTTTTTTTTTTTTTTTTACGGATGGGAAATCATCAAATGACTTCTCCCGCTCTGGGCAGAGCGGAAGGGAGTGTCAGACTTGTACTGACTAAAACCCATCCATGTTCCTTCCTTGCCCTTTGTGTTCCAGGGCCGCGGTATCTCTTTCGAACAGCCCGCAGCCCTGGCAGGCATCGGCCCTTGCGGGCCCCTCCCTATTTGCTGACATCTCTTTGAGGCGCGCGTAGAACACGAACGCGCCGTCAACACGGCCTGTCGTCAAAAGACGGACGGACGGCGAGCTAGGCCCACATTGGCCCTGGATCGAAGAATTAGGAAGTCATGGGGAGAGGCCTTTGTCCAGCAGTGGGATGACGCAGGCTAACAGTAACAGTAAGTAGGGTGTGTAACACAGGCTTATTCAAAAGCCTACTTCAGGTACCAGTCTCTTCCAATGGTGGAATATAACATGTGACAAATACATTAATCTTTAAGGAAACCATTATTGTAAGAGAAAATAAATGAAATTGAAGTTGAAGTTGTGTGGGGTCGTTCGACCTTACTGCCCACACGATAGGAAGGAACAGTAAGTAACATATATGCATCAAAATATTGCCATGTATAACGTGCTGACGAGATGTACAGATTTTCCAATTCTAGTGAAAATGCGTTTAAGGAGTAAGTTGTTAACCTTCCTATTTTGCCTATTTTGTGTTGTTATTGAGTTGCGTGTTTGTTTACGAAATATTCGATAAACATGTTTGTTTCAAGTTTATTGATCTTGTTTAACTTTGAACCAGTCCATTGTAATGAGAGGAATTCTTATTGAAGTTCAAAGCCGCCTTCAACTTTGTACTACATTGGTTTCACATTGCCAACGCAACCCTATTTATACTTTGTGTCGAATCTGTTCCCGAACATACAGGATTAGAAGCACCAGCGTAGTTACTGATCTTCTTCTACGTTTAAATGGCCACTACCGAAGTTCGCCATTGCAGCAATTTGTTACTTACTTTTAAAAAAATTGGATTGACTCAATTTGCATTGTCATCGACACACTAAGAAAAAGATAATATTATGCGCGGGATGTCAAGTCTTATCTAACATATGAGAACCGGGGTTCGATTCCCAGATCGGGAAGTATTGAGGAGGAGAAGAGTTATTGATTGACCGGATGGAATTTCTCAATAGCAGCTCGGAGTTAGGACTTATACCCGTTTTATGGCAATAAGGTCACCCCCTATTAGTTGGGACTTATTGGCTAAAAGAGCGGGTATTATAGATACACCTCTGCCTAATCCTTCGGGGATTACAGGCGTAATGTATATACTCGTATATGACTTTAGTATTTCAAGGCGTAGAAGGAGCTATGAAGGTCGTTGCATAATAAATGATTTCAATAAGATTATAGGAACACGAAGGTAAACGGAAACGTGGTAATATAGCTCACTAATCACTCCCTTATACATTTTAACGTAATTAGCGCGCAATCTTCAGGGAAATCAGCCGGTATGGAGTTATAACTCAACCGGCAGGATTACATACATACATGATATTATGATAATCACCCCTCAAAAATGTTAATATTACTTTTACAAATATCATTTATATTGTTCTGTAACATAATTATTAATTATTCAGCGTGTTTGGGTTCTGGTTATAACGACTTCAACTCATATTTTATGTAACAAAAATATTGAATGAAATATTTAAGAGCAGTATCTGATATATTGACATTCCAAAATAGCCTAAAAAAGCTTCTAAAATATCTGGCGTACACTGTGCGCGAACGTTTACACAAATAAGTGTGAGACATCATTCGGCGGGCGCGAGTCTATTTGACTGAGTGCGAGTGTTTTCGCAGGCGTAACAGAGTTAATTCGGTCAGTTAGTGACGAGAGCCTGTGAGGTCCCATTAAAATAGATGGACAAATAACACAACGTTCAGTACGTCTAACCAAAGATATCTAAGCAAAAAAATACTGATTAAAATGATTTTATTTTGACCTAAAATAATAAATTGGTGTATTTTCGTTAGCTGTTTTTTTTTCTTGTAAGTATGTAATGCGTTTTTCTTATTATTTTTTTACTATCGTCCTTATTCTGGTGGTCTGAACTTTGTTGTTGTTTGTTTGTTTGTTTGGTGGTTTTGACTTTTAGATGTGGGAACGAAGTAGAAATACGTGCACGTCAAGAGCGTCCAGAGTAAAAGATTATATCAACAATTTAAAAACAAAGTAGTAGTTAATATGCATGGAGCTCAACCATATTGAAGGGAGCTAAATGACCACACCCGCCACCATCAGCGAGACATTTGAGTGAGCATGACATATTTCAGCCACCAGGGCAAATTCAAGTCAATGAAAGATAACTAAATGTAAACGGTAGCTTTACAGTATATAGTACTCACACATGTGCTATGCAGTTATATAATACTAAGAGATTGAATCTATATAATGCAAAGATATTATTACAATCTTCTGCAGCTTCCACAATAACTTCACATGATAATCAATTAGTTTGCCCCTATGCTTGTGGAGCAGGACCAGCATTGAGCTAAGCATTTTTATCATCAATGTAATCCCCCAACTTATAATATGCTTGCCTATCTAGTGTGCGTTTTACACAAGATTTAAATTTCGTCTCTTTTTGTTGTAGAATGTGGGGAGGTATTTTATTGTAATATTTCAAACAGTACCCCATGAAAGAGTGTAATGTTACAGTGGTGCCTGTCACCTCTTTTACTAAATAAATGCAGATTTTTCCTAACGTACATGATGTTGTCATAGATGTATTGACAAGGTACTGACATGATGTTTATTTCCTTCAACAGTTCTCTAAGAGAATCGCGCCTACGTAGATCAAATAGCTCTTTATTTTATTTATTTCTATTCATGTTCAGTTTTAAACTAAAGATCACCATGAACTAACATGTCGACAAACGAAAAGCTGTAAACATCACGAGTTAGGGTAAATACGAATAATGTTACATACTTCGGTTTGCATAAATTTTCAGGAAAAACGGTATGAGGTTTTCAGTTAGCTACGCAAGCTTTAGTAATAATATAATGTGAAAAAGTATTCCCAACTAATTTAGTAACATAACTAAATAGCCATAAGAAATGTACGTGTAGTTGTGTTGGACGTAGTCGCCTTAACTGATGCTAACTGAATACACGGAGGAACAAGTATTTCACAGCTTAGCACCTAGTTAAGTTAGTAGCTTGCGCTGGGGAGCTCTCGTGACGTCCCTTGGGACGCTCCCGGTGCGTCCCTCGGGCAGCGAGACTCGTCCGTAACTTGCCCAGGCAGCGGAGGCGCCGAGACAACAATGTCTAGCTGTCGCTACTAACTGGGTTACCGGCGGAGAAGTACAGTGTGAACTGATTCAAGATAATAGCAGTATGTTATAGGAGCTATCTAGGAAGCGAGTGCTTAGCAGCGGGTAGTTACAAGGCTGGACATCAAGATATTATTATTGGCAGGCCACTACGTGCAAACACAACCGTGTTTCTTGGTCGAATAATTTCGTTATACATATTTCAAATGACCAAAGGGTACACAACTATTTTTCTTTTTAAAGACATTAACACTTTTGATCATTGTTTAATGGCCTTGTTCCGCTCAACATAAGATTCTACTAATTGATAAAACAGTTCAGAAAATTACATATTTCATACTTCCACAGAACATTGAACCGAATGATGTCATTGTAGGTATGATTACTTTTGCAAACGTTGGCTAGCAATACCTACTGCTCATTACGTCTATCCTGAAAGCTGTGCTTAGAACAAAGTCCCGTCAGTTGATAAGTTTAATTAACACACTGTTGCTTATTAGAGCGATGTGTCTAATAAACTGCGAGGCGCTATCCTCGGCTCAATCGTAAAGTATTCGCGGGCGCGCGCCTTGCGCACGCTAAGCCGAGTAGAGAACATCACACCTCTGCTATAGACAGAAGGTCCACAGTTACATACTCTCCCACACAGAAGATAGACGTTGGAAAAGCATTGCAGATTGCAGTGATTGGGAACTGTTTGATTTAACCTACACAGTCGTGTTTGTTTGTGTGTCTGTGTGCTACCAGTGGTCCTTCTACATCTGCTGTGTATGGCGAAGCAGGCGTGCGCGGTGTAAATTGGCCGTAGTTCGCGTTAATGAAGGCGGCCGACCAACGATAACCTCTGCAACCGTACGCACCCAGCCCCCAGCCGACGCCGTCGATAGCTTACATACTTACATCCAGGACACAGCACACTTTACAATAATACCGTGTTTTCAGCCGCGAGAGATAAAGGCTGTCATGTCTACTATTCCGATCAAATAAAAAGTAGGAGGTAGCCAGTACAATTAAATTTAATAAGTAAAAAGAGGGAGATAAAAAATACAGCTAAGATATAAAACCCTCCTACCTACTCGCACTTAAGACTCGGGTGGTAGGAGGAGAAAGTTTTGGTTACTTGCTGTTTATTTCGAAGGGTGTAGGCCCTTGGAGCACCTGGTCCTGCGGGCTTCACCGTACTGGCGACAGGTCAGTCCTAACCGTACTGGTGTCAGGCATACTCCGCAGCTTGGAGAGAAGTCCCAGGGCGAAATCCGTTTAGCGGAGCCCCGGGATGAAGTTGCGACTCCTGGGAGGTGAAGGGACGCATCAGAGCGTCGGCGCCCTACCACTTGTCACTGGCACTTGTCCACTTTTAGTGGAGTGGACTTCACCGTACTAGTCACTTGCTACTGAAATCTCGTCGTAAACTGATTTAACTACATGCAATCCTCTTTTTATAGGGAACTTTTCCAGTGTTCTAGAGCTGTCTGTTTCGTTTTACGATTATATTTGTTGAAGCCAATTTTTGTCTGACTTGCCAGGTGTAGTCCATCAAGACATATAAAACCTCACAACCCGAGAGTGCGTTAAGAATTTTATATTTATCATTTAGTATTACATTAATCAGAAACTAGATTGAAACTAGCCAAATCGATATAAATGTTTTTTTTATTAATACATCCTAATACAACCTTAATTGAACAGGCTGGTACAGAAAATCTAAGAGAAAGAATAAATAAGCTTGACAGCTTGACGTTACTTGTCATTTCTGGAAAATATTATGTAACATTTCGTAAAATTATTAAAACCGACGACTTTACAATGATAACGACGATAATATGCACGGACATGTAATTGCCGTGATTTATATCCAAAATCTGTTACCACAGATGGTATATTTATGATGAAAATGAAAGAAATTATGAAAATGAAATTGTAAGTAAGAAATGTTATTTATATCGCCTAGGCAGATACTATAAGGCACGCCTGAATTACTATGTTGTTAACGTCCGCGATATCGTGTTTCGGACTTAATAATCAGGGTGTCTGTATATAAAGAGAACAGTTTTATCTTCCACGGCTACAGAACAGTTGCAGCATTTTTATAAATTACCATTTTTGATTGAATTGTCCTAAAAGTTACAAAAAGGCTTAAAAAGAAGGCTCAAATCTGGGACAAAGACATAATGAGTGCGAGTCAAGGACTCAGGGCTGTAATATAAAGTAATGCTAAACTCTGGCGGGAAACTTGCTAATAGAGCAAACTATTTCTTAAGTTGATTACATGAAGTCTTATCGACTCCAGGTGAATTATTTCATCGAACAAAGCACCGAACACTAAATGATGTTTAGCCTAGCATGTAGTGATAATATCCTATCCATTAATCAAATCAAATCTACATTAAGTAGTTTAGTTTTTTGTATAAATAACGCATTTTCATATAAGGGTAACATAACGACAGATTTTCACCATTTCTTACAGAATACTCGGAGAAAGCCGAAGTTATGACAGACCCAACTAGTGTTATATCAGTATGTTTACTCCTTCATAATGTTAAGATGAAGAAACCAAAAAAACAGTGTTGAAATAGACTGGTCACAGAGGTTACTGGATACAGCAGGTACATGTCAGGTGTGACCCGTGCGACGATACTTCAATTACCTCTGGTCGTAACACGCTCGTGTAATGAATCCCCAGGAGTCACGGCACGGTACATCACCGCCTCGGTGCCGGCCGCCGCGATTTATGACCCGCAAACCAAGCAATGAACTATGCCTGCTACCCAATGTTCTAGCTCGCTTTAAAGTTCCATTATAGTAGAGACATGACACAACATATCAAAGGGTTAGAAGGGCACAAACCTACATCCTGGAAATATTATTTTAATAATCTTGATGGATTTGGAAACTGAACCTTGGACTCCTTACTCAGTAGTTTATGTTGCTGTCGCTAGCCAGATGAAGCAGACAGTTCTGTGCACTTTACTAACACACAATGATCTCATCGAAGAGAGTAGAGAGGACGTGATGACGTGATGTGGGTGTTTCCTGTTTACCAGTAATACCAGCTCATGTGCCGGTAACGAGCCGTTCATTAATGGACTAGTCGGCTATCACCATAAACAGGATTAAAATATTCATGTAATTGACGGAAGTCGTTCAGAGTTCAAAACAATATTGACCTGTGACTTGTGGCTACTGGCTTGCCGCTGCAACGGAATCTACCCCGGATTCCGCCAAATTAATTGTTTGAATATTTCGTCGGGAACCTAATTCCCAGTAAATTGCAGGATACGTTAATGGAATATTTTGTGTCATGTCATTGCTTAGTCTTCTTATCTTGAATAGTTGCCGCAGTTAACCCAAAACTCCCTTAAAAACCCCTTAAACGTAATTTACTTTTCCCCTTGAAGATAGCTGACACCTCCGGATTGCTTCCTCTATCAAATTCATATGTACAAGGTTTTGTTATACGTCACGGCGGGGGATTTTAATATTTATGACGTGATTACGACGCGATTACACGCGTGACGCTCCACTCTGCGTCACTTTACGTCATGCGTCACGGCGACGTGACGTTGATGACGTGTTAAGGTATAGAATCACGGGCTGCGGGACTGTTCGAAAGAGATACCGCGGCCCTGGAACACAAAGGGCAAAAAAGGAACACGGATGGGTTTTAGTCAGTACAAGTCTGACACTCCCTTCCGCTCCGCCCAGTGCGGAAGAAGTCATTTGATGCTTACCCATCCGAAAAAAAAAGTAAAGAATCACTTGCCATAAAACATACCTTAATATGTGATCTAGCCTACTGATTGGCATGATTTTTCCAATCTCCTCATACAACGTTCTCCTTGGTCGAGGTTACCTATTAGATAGCTACAGCTTATCTTCAATCATTGCGATCATCACGTCAGTTATTACGATCATCACGTCAGTTATTACGATCATCACGTCAGTTATTACGCGCGAACGTTACGGTTTCACTTGCGGTCAATTTCAATTAACAAATAATTTCAAGGAATGGGGGAGGCCTTTGCCCAGGAGTGGGACAGTTCAGGCCAAATAAAAAAAAAAAAAAAAAAATACACGCCTGTGTTTCTCTTCGTAAAGTTAATGATTACTTGCTAAACAACGTTCTTGCTCCTGCTTTAATTAATATGGACTGTGTTCGTAACGCCAGCGCTAACTTGCATGATAATAAGTCACAAAGTTAGCCACTAGCTAGTGGCTAAGTGAATGCGATCGTTTCGGCTCCGGCGCGGCACGCGGCATTAGAACCGCCAGCAACTTACCGAGTTCATACTTAATCTTAATCCTGGATAACTTCGCCGAGCTATTATAATTCGGCTGGAGTTAGCTGCGGCCACGATCTGGTATATAATGGATAATGCGCACAAGGACCAGGAGAATCTCATTAAAAACAATGAACAGATAAATATTTTGAAACACAACATGTACAGTCAACAAAACAGATAGGTATGCAGGGTCGAAAGATATAGTTTTAGTTTTTTTAGAAACTGTTGCACATCTTCAAATGAAATTTGAATAAATTTAACCAATTGATTATTTTTCTTCATTTAATTTTAATTTCATTCGAAAACATCGATCGGTTTTTAAGAAAAAATCAATTATATCTTTCGACCCTGCATACCTATCTGTTTTGTTGACTGTACATGTGATATTTTTTTGTTACAGCACCAAGCAGCTCAAACTAAGATGTCTATATGTTTGTATCGATTAGAATTAGAAAGACACGTTTGACGTGGACTTTCTGTTTTTACCTGCCTCTAGCGCTCTGCGCTTCCTCCCTAATTCATATTTGATTATGTATTTCATGTGTCAGCTTCACTTTCAGATTATATGCTATTAGTACACCGTTACTGCTCTTATGACTTCATTCTTATAACCTGTGAGCGCTTCCCACATCAAACTGTTTCTGGGAATATTGTAATAACGGCTTATCATCATTACGTTTCACGCTTCTTGCCTCGAGGAATAAACACGAGTTTAACATAACAAAATTGATGTTATGTTATGTACAAGTGGCTATTATTACACCCGACATGTAGTCGGGTGTAATAATAGCCACTTGTACCACACCTATTCCAAGTTCTCGTTTCGCCTCGGAATTGTCTAACGTTTTCGCAATTCGATTTCTCTCGTTAGGCCTGCCCCTTAGCCGCCCTTTCTAAACGAACGTAAAGTAACTCCAACACGAGTGGTTCACACAGCTGTAAATACATATCGTACAGACGTAAACAATACTAACTAGACGGCAAAAGCTGATTACTATAGGACCGCGGCCGACCGCACCCGACCGCAGCCGACACCCGCCGAGTCAATCCGATGATATCCGTCTAATGAATTCAGTGCGCCGCGTCTCCCTATCTTGCGCTATTTCAATTACTGCACCCGCTACACAGGTACACAGGTACATGGCGCCCGGCGACGATCCCGCTTGCTCTCCACGTACGTCGCCGCCCGACTACGGTAATTGGAGATAGCTACGTGCGCGCGCCCAGTAATGGATACTAAACATGTACAGAGTTGTGGCACGAGTCGAAGATAGCGGCCCGGCGAGGTGTCTGCATTCTCAATTAGGCAATTCTAGGATAATAGGTAGTGTGACCTGTGACCTCACTGAGACGAGGTGGGAGGAGGATGTCCATATCGTCTGCGGCAGTCGAGTGCCAATAATTGGTGCAATTGACATTGTCAAGCAGAGCGCGGTGCGACGGAGGCATCTCTGATGCGCGCGCGTCTGCACCGTTCGGTATAACGCTAAATTCACGCTCAGCCTTATTGTGTCAGAGTTCATTTTCATGACAGCAGGGCCTTTTTAATTCAGATTGAAAAATATACGGAAACATAAAATAATATGCTGGTGACGCGCTCGTGGCGCGGTGGGTCGGTCGGGGGTGGATAGTTATAAACAAAGCAAGTATTACACGGAGTGGATTACGTCGTGTCGCGTCGCGCGTCGTGTCGGCCGGCGCGGCGGCGTTCTGACGCAGAGCGGCTGATGCGGCTCACCGCGCGGCTTACCGCGCCGCATCACGCCGCGCCGCGACTGTAGGTTGCCATCCATCAAGATTTCGCCTTACATGTCACATTTTCATTGTTGGCGCGGGGCTAACTATGATTGATTTCAGGTCTTTTAACACTCCCGGTATTCAAAACCGTATTCACTTTTCGTTTATCATTATTTTACCGGTTTCGTTAAATAGTCGTATGGAATGGAAATCCTTACGACCTTAATCGCTTAGTAGTACACCTTTTCATTTCTGAAGTGGTTTGAACTTATGGTTAATTATTTAAAACTAGCTGCTACCAGCGACTTCGTACGCGTTAGGTTCGCAATATGCTTAAAATAAGTTTCTTTTTGGTCAGGAGGAAACTCCATTTTTTTGTTTACCTGGTATCTCTAGTATCTCTCCACCTAATTTATCTACTATGCCACTTTTGTATTTGTTCTCATGCTTCCATGCCTCGGATAGTGGAAAAAATGCGGCACATCCACCTTCGCCACAGCTTATACTACTTTTGTTTGGAAGGAGAACCATGTGTCTCTATGCCAAAGCGCATCAAATTCTGTCCAGGGGTTCTCTATTTATTTCAAGTCGAATAGGTCTACTTTCTGAACATTAATGCAACAAACCTAACTAACCTAACCTTACAACTTTTTTTTGTCCATCACAGCTTAGACTACTCTTGTTTGGAAGGTTTCACTGCCATGTTTCTCTGTGTCAAAGCGCATCTAATTCTGTCTCAAGGTTCTCTATTTATTTCAAGTCGAATAGGTCGACTAACTGAACTTAGACTACTTTTGTTTGGAAGGTATCACAGCCATGTGTCTCGTTAATTAATCTAGTTTAATTTTGATTAAAATGAATGATTACCTAATTGTCGGTCGAATAACCATTCAAACATTTTTTTACCAAAAAATAAATAAAAGTACCAATGTATGAAACTATTTGGAAATTAATTAATTATTTAGAAATCTTACAGCTTAAAAAAAAACATACCTAGTTACTAAAAGTGATAACCGGTTGGGGATCAAACTCGCAAACCATGGTCTTACAGCATTAAAAAAAAATCGATATAAACACAAAAAGTAAATATAGTAACTGAGGTTCGAACTTGCAAATAACTTTTCACAGGGCGACCGCTGACCTGCCAGGCTACTTACGTCGGTAACAAGTAGTCTAAAACAGCTGTTCTAATCTAAGAATGTCATCATGTATATGTTGGCAGTTGTCATTTGTAATACATACAGTTGAGGAATATGGTGATAATGCAATATTGCTCACTCTATATTATCACGCTACTAACTTACGGTTGCGTAAGTTATTAGCGTGATAATATATAGCCTATGTTCTTCCTCATGTTGGAATATATCTTCTTGCCAAATGTCATTATAATTCGATCAGCCGTTTAGTCGTGAAACGGTAGGAAACAGACAGACAGAGTTACTTTCGCATTTATAATATTAGTATAGATATAATATCGTCACTCAGTGCGCCCGGCGCGTCACTCGCGTCACTTGCGTAATTTGTCGGTGTAGGCCTGAAGCCTACACTAGCATTACACTAAACTGTGAGTACATTTGCGTTACCGCTAACTTCGAGACTCACCGGGCTGTATGGCCCCATGGCTTACTGCCGTCACTACACTACCGTTACATGGGTGGTACGAAACTCTTCTGAAGTAATACTTGATGTACCGTTAACATTTCTGCTTGTTAAATACTATATTTAATTATGAACAACGTTTAACTATTTAATATCTTGTTAATTTTCCGGGTCCTACATGAGTGATGAACTTGCAGGTAGCTATTCCATTTTAAATCGAGTTTCTTTTACTGTTATCGCTGACTAAAGAGACATAAATGTATATTACATACTTACTTATAAAAATTGTAGGAAATGCAGGTGCAGGATGGACGAAATAACACATGCAGAGTCACTTGTAATGTGTTATAACTAATAACTTATATTCACTTTCACATTGACGACAAACAATATTTACAGCGGAGCCTAGCTAGGTAGTCTTCGCTTGTCAGTTTTTATGTAAACCAGGGAGACATCAACACTTGTCTACGTAATGCCTCGGAATATTCACTGCTGGAGAGTAGGTACAGGGTGATAAAATGGTTTTAAATTCGAAGTTATGCGCGCGCATGTGTCAATGATAACGCTTCCGCGTGCACCCACCTGTGACTACCTGTACCTTGGAAAAAGAAGAATATTGAGAAGAACGGATTTAAATAGGGCAACTGATTCTTAATAACACTTGTGGCAGCTAAAGTAAACATCAAACCACTGTGCACTTCTGTCACATGTTCAATCTGATGTTAACTGCGTTGATTGGCTGTTTGAAAAAACCACAACAAATCAAATCACTTGTAAAAACTGCAAATTAGCTTTACTTGAGTTGATTGTGTCTTTCACAAACAGGGTGATAAGTTTCCATTGCAGTAGAAGTATCTTTGGTTCATTCCCACTAGTTCGACTGTACAGTTCTACGGTAGACCGCCCCCTGGCAGTTTGTGAGACTTCACTATAATTGTTTCTCATCTCTTACTTGTCCTTGCCAATTTCCTACTACGTAATCTTCGAATGTAAACTCGCTCAGTAACCTGATAGCTATTCGTGCCAATATAGTACTAGCAAATCCAAAGCGGAGTAAATTTGCATTGGTGCGAGTTTTGCAGTGTGAATGTACGACCTACGCCAAAACGTAGTACTATGAGAACAAAAACCCCATTCGTTTGAAAGTAGCACCGATAGAACAAATGGGAATTTTTGGTCACACTAGTTCTACGATTGGTACCTGAAATCGAAGACCTATAGTGGGAAAAATATTACGCACTAGTGGGAATAAACCGTTTCTTTGGTTATGAACAAAATCAAAAAAAAATTATTCATAAGGCTGATAATCAGCACTTTTTGAACGTCTAAGTATATAACAGACGTTACACAAAACGCCCGCCCTTCGCCACTTCCTAGTGCTAGTAGTAGCTGGGAAGAACAAGTGGCGGAACAAGCTCCAGCAACACATCGCTCTTAGGTTAGAACAAGCAGGTTCTGTACAATAGTGTGTATCGTAATGTAAACAATGCTTACACATGCAACGTTGGGTTATACAAAATGGGTGTAAAAAGACCGAAGCCGAAAGGCACTTGTTCTCCCTTTTTTTGTTCTACACCATATCTGAGAACCTTCTAGTTAAGGAGATATTGGGGGTCAAAGTTCCAACGTTTTCACAAGTTTTTTTTTTAAATACATATACCGAAGATCAGCCAAATTTAAGGGAAAGAGGTAACCCGACCCCCGCCGCAACCGCAAACAATGACATCTAAGAAAGGAGGAGGAACTTGCTGCCGGTTTATGAGGCAAAAAGAATAATTTAAATCGATAGTCAAAATCTGGCACCTAACCAGACGTCAACTCTTTGATGATCACTTCAATCATCCAATGTTTCTTCTACCTTTAGTCAGTAGTAGCGTAGTAGCCCTGTTATTATAACAAGCGTTCATCTGGTTAGTCGCAGGCACGCCTCCCTCGTGACAGTAACTCATTGCGTTCACAACATTACACAGACAACTGTAACGACACGTGCTCGGCGCGATTTGGCGATGCTATTGATTTTAATTATCATTAGCGAGCGATCAGTTATAGGAACGTGACGCCACCGCATGCGGTGGGAAACGCGCCTTACTTCCTAACAGCAATAACATTTAATGCCAATTATTATCACCAACGTATACATTTAGATAGTTAACTAGATCAATGAAAGATTCACTTCGTATTACATAAAGGTGCTTTGACAAGGTCTACATAATATTATAAGACAAAAACAGTAAAGAGTAATTTGAAAGAGAGTCATACAATCGCTTCGGTCAACGTACCAGAAAATGAGAAACATCACGCCAGAAGAAAAACTTAAATAAAAACCTATGACCTAGAACTAACTGCGCGGGGGCTGTACCAGAGGGGAAGGGGGGGAAGTCGCCACCGTGGTGTATTGCTATGTATAATACATGCTTTTTGATATTTTGATGTCATATAAGTTCATAACCGTAACTCATTAATGGCACACTTTTTGGTGTGAAATTTTTAGTATCTGTATTCTTATAGTCATACTCATGAGTCAGTGTTATAATGTACAGAAGTGTGAGTGTTTATGTCGAGGAGGACTGACCTGCCGTGATACGGTTTTCGTTCTGCAGACACTACATTGGTAACTCTATGACTAAACATTTTGCCAAATCACTCAAACGACTACAAGGCATCTTACCTGATCGATGACAGAGTAAAGTCCTCGTGGACACTCCATTGAGTTCACAGACATGTGAGTTTTGTCACCTGTGCGGTGTTCGGTATTCTGTCCCGCGCACTCGCACCGCATGTGAAAGAGACGGCGCGGCGGCGGCTAATTAGCTCATGAATGGAGCTCTAGTGTCGTGTCAGTGACGTCATGCATGTTCTCGCTCGAAGAGTGACGTCGACGTAGGCTTCAGGCTCATACGACAAACTTGACACAGAAGGTTCGCCTAGACGCTTTTCCAACAGCAATCTGATTGCTAACTATTCACACAGACCAACACACCGCCGCCGCCGGCCGGCGCGAGTGTACTGATTACAACCGCAGCTGTTAGAACTTTGAATAAGTTGATTTTTGTTTGTAGTAGCAGTGAGCAGTGGTGGCCACTGACCCACCACTGCCCTGACCTCCGACGTGTTGTAGGATATGGGGCCAGAACCCAACCGGCTTTACTTCGTGTAATTTATTTCATGATCACTACCCTTAAAACGGTGAAGGTAAACATTGTGAGGAAACCGCCATGTCCCAAAAGCAAACATCCATATGCATGTCATATTCATGACATTTACCAATTAGCACAGGGCCCACGTGGTAAATTATGTCCCACTGTCTCCCTGTCTCAAACATAGAGTAGGCCCGTATCACAGAAGCGCTAAATGAGTAGGCTTCTGCTAGTTACATTGTTTGACATCGGCATTCCCGTGCCCACACTGCGCGCTGATACCTGCCGTTACTGACGAGCGTCTGATCTCATCTTTGTTCGTCCTAAATAAAAGGCAATTACATTCAAACAGTACACTTATATTGCTTCTTCCAAGTTAATACAAATCACATTCCAGTCTGCCTCCTATAGTGCTTATGTATACTTACAGTTAAGTTATAAATATTACCTGTATCTCCACATCGATATGCATGAATCTGAGTTATGTTTCGTATTAAGTGTTCCTCGCGGCGCGCGGTGACAGATACAGATTCATTGAATTATTTATTGAATTGACACGTGTGTTCATTATGTATGTAGTATGTATGTAGTGCTGTGGAATGAAATGAACATAAATATCCTCTCTTTCTAGTAAAAAAAAATAGAACACTGGCTATAAATATTCGTTCACCACTTATTAATTAAGTCAAACTATTTAAGACAAAATTATTAATACATTTCTGTTTTTTATTTGTTACTATGTTAACCCGTGGACAATGGTGTGCGTTATATTATGTTTACCTATTTATGTAAAGACTCATAAATTTTAAACTTCAACATAATTATAACTGCTTTTTTGTCATAAATAAATAAAACCAAAATCCTGTTTGTTTTGATTTACACGAGGTTTAATAACGATCAACTGGTTCAAAATAATATAATTATGTTGTTGGACGTTTGATGATTCAGACGTAGTATTTCAGTAGGTTTGCATTGTTTGAAGACACAGACCCATAAACAGTCGCGCGTGTGACAAACGCATCACACATTCCCCTCGCCACGTCGCGCGTCGCCGTCGTCGCCGACACGCGGCACTCGGCACTCGGCAATCGCAGTCGGTTGAAATACGTTTCGGAAATCACTGAAATACTAGTAGCGTGTTTGTTTAAAATTCAACGATGAGACGTGCGGCCATCGGGGGGCACAATCCTGAAGGAACGTTTCTTTTTATGGGGGTCACTCCGGTAAATTACTCGTCTTCATTCGGGGGCTTCGCAGTCGAGTCACGCGCCTCCCCTTCCACTAGCTCCCCCCACAGGGGGCGCTTGCACACGGCCGCGCGCCGCGGCGGACACTTTGAATATTTGAGCTGCATTTGTATACAAAACTGTCATTGAGAGTGAGTACCGTATCATGGACATTATCATCACAGCAACGCAAACATAGCTAGCAACATGTTACACGTTGCGACAGCTTTCATTTATGTTACAATCGTTTTCTCAGCAGTTTTCCACCGCGGCGTGGTTCGTGTTTAGTGCTAGATATAACGCGCGTGGGCGCCGCGCGCCGGCGCAGCGTGGGAGGTAAACGATTGTTACCGTATCTCGTACGGATAGCGCTTTATCTTCCATGCTAATGAATGAAAACCATATTCGAGATATACTACTCCAATTTATTGTTTACATTTAGTTTATATGAAGCTTATTTGTTACTAAAATATTCATTGATTTTCACGTACTCTTAAGGGCATGGGTGAAAGCTTGAGGCATGACGCGACAGAGCACTGCTGCACTGCTGCACTGCTGCCAACGCGTACTCATACCGCGGTGCTGATTGGATTTCATCTGTTCCATACTCCAGGCTTGACTTGACCTTCAGCTCTCACTAGCTCTATCACAACAGTTAACTCAACGTATTTTATAGTAAAGCATCAATCGATACTAATGAAAATCGGTAACTGTTTCCTATTTTTCTCAAGAATACGCTCGCTCCAGCTTCTTCTAAAGTAATTCATTGTTCACGAAAGAACAAATCAAAGCACGTATTTAGAAGCCATTCTTATTGATATATTGTTTCCTCGTATACATGTAGAAGGAATAAAAGCAGCAGTGAACAGCGATTACTGTTGCTGATATCCGAATTCATGAGACGAGCGGAGTCGGGCGCGCGGAAATGTGCAATCGACGATATTGCAGTGCGCACTTCCGATACCGCCTCGCCGCGCCGCGCCGGCAACACATAGCTAACTGCACACTCAATGTATTTTAAACAGCTGTATCTTCTTTATTTATAGGCTTTTAAACTGTTACAGCTGAGTTTCTTGCTATTTCAGATTGATCTTTAAATAGATTTTCGTGGTGTGCTTGTTGGTTACTCTACGACCATTATTTGTTTTGCCACGTAGGTATAAGAAATCAGACAGTAACATTTCCATAAAAATCGGTTCATGACATACTCGACGCGGACAGTACGTGGTACTCATAAGTACGCACACTTTACTGTTTCACATAGTATCTTCTCCTCCTGATAGCTGCCCTGTGCAAGTGCTCACGCTGGCCAGTGGCCACTAACTCTATGTTTGTATCGTTAAACTTTTTTTTGCCGCTGGTATAGTCTCGCACTTATTCAGAGCACAAGTATTTTCGTAACAAATAATTTAGGTCGACAATCTCGACAAGAAGACTAATGGATCGCATTCAGAGCGATTATATATCACCGCGTTCCGCTAACGAATTCATCGCTCACAAACGACTTTTACTTATTTTACATTTCCAATGTTTTATTTTGTTCACTTGCGACGCATTGAGCGCACTCACGGAGCAGTGACACACTCGCGCCGTGTGTGCCGAGCTTGTGCATTACATTACGGAGGCTTAGCGAGCATTTGGCGAGGATCAAATTAATCCACGTGAATTTAAAGAACTCGTCAGGGATGCGCGCGGGATGTCAATAGAACCGGACACACATTGGTCGCAATGACGAGCTTTCTCTTTAAGTTTACGACTCAATAATATTAAACTAGTCGCAGCGCGAGATGAGTTATCGTTACAAGTTTGCGCGGCAATAACTTATATATATAAATTGTACAAGTCTAAAGAGGACTAATTGAGTCTAGATTAGTTTTTGGATTAGACGAGCCGGTTCGGTCGCCGGTCGCGCCGCGCGGTCGTGTCGCGTGGTCACGTACTCGCGCGTATGCGCAGTGTGCACCCCGCGGCCCCGGCCGGCACTTGTTCAGCTGTAACGTTATTCTTACTAATTCCGTGAAACGCGCCTATTCTGTCAACTGCTCGGCGATACTCGTTTTCATTGGCGAGTGCAGACATAAAGCAGAGATCACTTTGCTCTTGTTAGCGAGCATAAATCAGCATCGGAGCGCTTGTAGAGTCGCGAGATACGCACCGCGAACAATGCGACGATACTAAACAATGTGGAGTGACTGAGTGACCAATGGACATTTTCATTAGATTCGTCACTTCTTATTTACATTTAAAGTAAAAAAAATACATTTTAATGAAACCCAGAAGAACAGCCTCTCAACTGTTTTATTAACTTTTGATGGCACGTTACGTTAAGTCACACTTTATTTTGGCAGTTGCCGAGAATCTCGACACATAATTATCTAGACTTGATCAAACGTAGATGCCGCACGTGAGATGGTACTTCATTGCTATGTTTATTTGTATGGCACCGTGCACCGCCGCTACACAAACTTTCAGCGATTACAGACACGGTTAAGTATTTTATTTTTTATTTTATTTATTTAGGGACTAAAAACAGTTACACGTTACAATTTGTATATCAGAGCTAATTATTATGTTTCTTTTAATAAACGTATCATCATCATCATCATCATTTCAGCCAATAGACGTCCACTGCTGGACATAGGCCTCCCCCAAGTGTCGCCAATAAACGTATAACCCACACTATTGTCCACGAATTGAAAAAAAAAGTTCTATTAACTATATAAGACGTAAACCACCTAAGCAAACTACCTCTGATGCCGTGGAAGTAGACCACCGATACGTTTTAAATTAGCTACAACTTGATGTTCACTCGGAACAGTCTTTGCTGAAGTGAAGACTATTCAGTTGTTTAGTGTCATATTAATCTACGAGTAGCAGTAGGAGTAGGTGTTCGACGTATATATATATATTTCTGTTTATCTATAC
Source organism: Lycophotia porphyrea (assembly GCA_950005105.1). NCBI lineage: Eukaryota > Metazoa > Arthropoda > Insecta > Lepidoptera > Noctuidae > Lycophotia > Lycophotia porphyrea. The sequence goes on along the minus strand of OX465387.1, from coordinate 290,213 downwards.
ATATACTAATATTTTTATCTTATGAGTATAAAAATCTCGTGTCACGGTGTTTTAAATACTCATTCATTCATTCGGCTTATTCTCATTATTATAACAACGTTTGCGGAGACAGCTAGTATAATATTATAAAATGTTATTTATGCGAAAGTTTGGATGGATGGATGTTTGTTACTAAATCACACCAGAACAGCTCAACGTATCTGGATCAAATTTGGCGCAGAGATAGATTATAGTCTGATATGGCACGTAGATTTTTTTTCTCTCACTTACACATCAATTTTTCCACGCGCACGAAGTCGCGGGCAACAGCTAGTATGTAATAAATGTATACGATTTAGATACATCGGATTATATCGGCGACCTAGATGACGTGGTCATCTACTAATATTTCAGTTGCTCTGTTATTTCAAGAACATGGAGATGTATTGCACTGCGACACTGCGAGAGCTAGCGAAGTATTTCTATCACCTTTTAGATACCCATCCATACCCACATAGACGAACCATGCTTACTTTTAAAAACTTTAGATAGACGGTATACGGAATTTTTCGAAACTTATAAAGAACTTTTGCAAAATATTTATAACAATAGCTCGGTTAATGTGAAATTAGATTCCGTATGTTCTACATTCAAAATCAACAAAGGAGTTAAGAAACGTGACCCGCTCTTTCCCAAACTATTTACCAGCACCCTCGAGGAGGTCTTTAAAAAACTTGCAGACCGATGGACGACTCAAGGCATTCCGATCGGGGATAAAATGCTATCGAACCTTCGCTTCGGAGACGACATTGTTCTTTTTGCTTCTGAAGCAAATCAACTAGAACAAATACTCCAAGACCTGAGCACTGCAAGCCTTGAGGTTGGACTGATGATGAATTGGACAAAGACTAAAGCCATGAGTAATGCCGCTAAAAATAGGGTCGAGGTTGATGGGCAGGAAATACACTATGTAAAACTCAAAACATTTATTTCAATTAGACCATTCCAGGCACTTTTGAATGTCAAAAAAACAAAAACAAGCAAAGCTACAGTCACAGTCATAAGCCATAATAACTACAGAAAGTACTGTAAATGCACATTCCAAAGCGTAGATCTCTATAGAGAAGAATGGACAAGAAACTCCATGGACACTCTTTTAAATCAAAATATTTTTACAAAATCTTGGTTACATCACATATATGTGAGAAAGATGTAAAAAGGCGTGCAAATTAAGAAGAAGAGCGTCCAGAGTAAAAGAGTAAATTAATAATCTAAAAATAAAGTAACTAAAATAAACCGTGGCATCTAACAGATGACCAGTCCCAACTGACAGCGCCCGTTCACAAACATGATGCATGGATCAGCGCCATTCAACTCAACCATATTGAAGGGATCTAAATGACCCGACACACCCGCCAACATCAGCGGAACATTTGAGTGAGCATGATTCTCAACATTAGACTGTTCGATCGAATGCGCAACACCTTAATACGGTTTAAGGCATGTATCACCGATGTTGCGGATAAGTTTGCGAGGTTGAAATGGGACTGGGCGGGTCAAGTTTCTAGGTTGAATTCGGACTGATAGGCAAACATTACACACAGTCCGTGACAGCCGTCGTAACCGAGGCAGGCCTGAGAATCGCTGGCGTGACGATCTAGACTCATTCTTAGCGGATTGGACAGATAGGGCAAACTGTAAACTGGAAGAATTGGAAAACCATGGAGGACGCCTTTGCCCAGCAGTGGGACAGAACAGGCTGACCCAAAAACCCTTTATGGAGAGTGGACTACCGTATAATGCCAATGTAGCGTCTGTCAATACAAAACCGCACATTTGTCAAACAATTTCAGCTCCAAAACTCTGCATAATATCGAATGTACAGTCGCAGCCTTTTCCACTTGATCAGTTATAAAAATTTTCGCTTGAATCATGCGGAGGCGCCCGCGCACTGCCCGGCTAGAGAGCGCTTCGTGCGTGTGAGTGCAAGTAAAACCGGGAAATGAAAGACGCTTATAGAGTGTGTTTGGAAACCGATTAGGGCATATGCAACATATGGCATTTGGCATTGGGGAACGGGGTACCATGACAGAGCTATGTTCCAATGGCTATAACTCTTAAAATAATTGATTTGAGTCGGTATTTTGATATAATTTATAGGTTGAACCAAATACTTCTCATTTAACATAAAAACATATACAATGTTGTATATGTTTTTATGTTAAATGAGAAGTATTCGGGGCTAATTTAGCACTAGAGTAGAAAATGTAAAAAGAATAAATAATTTTGATGTAAAATTTCGGAATTTCTTATTTTTTTTCTCGATTTGTTCATTTTTCAGAAATATTTATTTAATAATTTTATAGCTTCGTCATTTATCCTTGCAATAAGATCATTTGCACGTCTCTAAGTCCCTTACATACAAAGATATTAGTATTTCTTTGAACATACCCTAGGTCAGCCGATTAAAAAAAAACAAAATGGCTTCCATTCGCGGGGTGTGAGAATTGGAGTATTTATAAACATATATTAGTCTATAGAAAAGAGTGTATACCTAATATGCCCTTATAGTATCGGTAACCGGTAGCCAAACACACTGTATAATAAAATACACATGGTACGATTATATTATAGAAAAAAAGAGAATTAAAATCTGCTCGACGTTTGGCATAACATTCTCACCATCACCTCTTGATATAGAGAAACAAAAATCAAAGTGACGTGACACTGACGTGTCGTCGTGGAATGCGCGCACCTGCGTTTATTTAAGGAGCTGGACTGTTTGAGCGCCGCCGCACTTGCTCTCTAATTTAGATTTGAGAAAACAAAATCTGACATGCTTTTTGTTTACTTACACACAATTGTTAACGTTATAATAAATGGTTACTGCTTTGTCACAAAAATTAAAAAATATATATATTAAAAATTCATCCTGCTTCCTTGGTCTAATGGTGGCACGTCCCACTACTGACCATAGGGATATGAGTTTGAATCCCAGGTTAGGCAGTGTTAGTGGTTTTTTCCATCAGAAATTCCTTCATAGCAGGCCCAAGTCGATGGCAATCGGCTTGCCCTCTATTACATGGGACTTAAACATAACTGACGAAAGATCTCTTTCAAAATGCCATAACTCGGGTGTACCACAAGGGAGCGCTTTGGGCCCCCTTTATTCTTAATATATATAATTAAGGATCTTCCAGAACAAATCCAATCCATAAATATTATTTACTGATGATATATCAATCATTATAACATTACCCATTAATACTGCAATAAATAATTACAGAATTGACATTACAGCAACACCATTGAATCAACCATTTTATGGGAAACTATAGGGCATAATATAGTTTCCGTAAGTGAGATTAAGTTGACCTTAATAATAACGGAAAACCATCTTTTCTCTATTTAGTGTGTACATAAACTGTTAAATAAATAAAACCTGTTAGAGACAGAGGAAACTTCTTTCCTGGGAGTGACACTGCACGGCTATTTTTCCTGGAAACCACGCGTAGGAACGGTGCACACCGTTCCTACGCGTGGTTTTACAAATTCAACAAATTCTTTTATGTTCTCTACGCACTGCGAAAGACGTCGCCACAGAGTACGATGTTGACTGTTGTCACGGTTGAGTTGCATCGACTTTACAATACATAGTATGGGGCTGCATAGTACGGGGTAACTCAACGGATATTATAAAGCCATTAGGGCACAAAATGCATCCAAGCTATTTGTGGCATACCACCATAGGAATCCAGTAAACCGTTGGTGCTAAAATTATAGCTCTCTTTACATTACCTAGTATGTTTATTTCCGAAATCATTTTGACTTGTTTTTTTTGAGAAGGCACAAGACCGTTGCCCTCGAAAAATAAGAGATCCAGATAGAATAGTTTTGCCTCGGGCACCAAGACTTCTCTATTTTAAAAGAACTGCTATCACATGAGTGGACTTATCTACAACAAAATACCTAAGTACATTAAAAAATTGACTAATAATTTATTTTTTATAAAGTTAACATTATGGCTGCTGAAAAAAGGATTTTTTACTATTCATGAATTTATAAATAATTAATCTGTTCTAAATTAAGGTAACGGATAATAAATAAATAAATAAATAAAATTCATTTATTTCAGATAACTTGATCCATACAATGAATGTTTTAAAAAATGTTGAATGTTTTTTTTTGTGGTTTTGTAATAGTAATTTATGATAGAAGCCACTCAAAGACATAAATATGTATTGTTTCCTCGAATATACCTATAATGCTAGAGCATTAAACATAAATAGCATTCAAATACAATCCAAAAAAAAATAGTATCAAATGTAAAATTTTGCATTTCATCTAAATCTGGCTATATATTAGGAACCTCAACTATTTTAAGACCAATACGTACAAATACTTATTGCAAATGAAATGATTATAAAATGGTGTAGGTACTATTAACACACCTCTGCTTATCCTGCACAAGTCCTGTACAAGGCGAGATATTTTTAAACCCATCGTCTGGTGCAAAACCTGGTCTGGTGGTGGGTTTTAATATTTTTTTTTAATGTTTTGTGCTTTATTTTAATGTAACTTTCATGGAGATTCTCTGATTTAAATAAATAATAAATAAATAAAACTGTAGTAATCGTGCACCGGCTGACGGGCCGAGGGATAGCCACGTGTGTGCATACTTAGATGCTGCGTCGATATGCAAATAGTGCTGCAACTTGAGCTTCGATATTAGTTGCTAAGTGTCGGCGGTGCAGTCGGTGCGGCGGTGCGGGAGGCCGCTGTCGTATGCAGCAGCCGATGCGCGCCGGCTAGGACCAGGTGCATTATGATTGTCGCATCATCAACCAAGAATTCTTATCTATGTAAATCTGGGTGTTTTCTAGATAAGTGGATTATCAAATTTTACGCAAAAAAATATATTAAAACTATTTAAACCACACTTTTAAAACTATCGACCTATATTTATGGTACAATCATGTCAAGTCCCTCTTTCTACGTTCCAGGAGGTCACCAAAGTGAACTGTAATCGTATATTGTTGTACAACTACCCCGGAACTCTTGTAAAGGGTCCCTTGACTTGTTTAAAACTAAGTAGGCTATTAAAATTAATTCTCCGTGAGTGCGACGGGCGCCGGCCGGCCGCGGTCCGAGCTCCGGGACAATGGGAGACGGTAATTAATAGTGTTGAACTGTAACGGTCACTGCCACACAACTACCACCAACGTGCGCCACGCACGCAGTTACCTACGTAAAGGGATGAAACTATTCCTGAAGCCGAACTCAAACGATGTCTAAACAAATAATCTCGTGAGCGCGACGATGACAAGGGGTCATGTCTTTGGGTGTCAGGTCCGTCACAACACTCTTTTTAAATTACGATAAAGTTTGATGAGTTCGGAACAAGCGGAAGTCCAGCCAGACGAGTAATCACCGCCTCAATTCTGTTTTTAAACTCACGGAAATTAAAAATGCAGACGTTACGCCGTACTTACTCGTAGGAAAGCGTTCACCAAATGATGACAAACGAAAAATTATTCGAAGAAAGTTCTCGGAGGAAATAACGGAGGGGTGAGGAAGGCCGGGTGACAGCGTAAGCGTAAATAAGTGAAGCGGCAAATTGTTCATTTAAATTGTATGAAAAGCTGTGGATTCGGCCAGTTTTTGCGTAATGGCCGAAGACTCGCAGCGCGCACTCTGCACACATTTATAAAGGGTGTAAACGGACTCTTAACGACGCCGAAAGGCACTTGTTCTCCCCATCATTGCGATATTTTTTTTGCTCTATACCATACCTGGGAACCTTCTAGTTACGGAGTTATTGGGGGTCAAAGTTCCAACTTTTTCACAAGTTTTTTTTTAAATACATGTTTTTTATGTAAGATTTTTTTTAACACCTACAGAACCCCCTTACTATTCAATGCATCCATCAGCACAATATTTTGAGTGCGTTACATTGAGTCCTACTGTAAAACGTGATTTTTCAGCTCAAAAAAAAAGTCGTTTTCCAGCACAAATTTTTACGTAAAGTTACATAGTTTGATGTACACAATGCTTGGTTGGCGGCTTCGTGAAGAGTCTGTTTACACCCTGTATTCAGCCGCGTTACGCCTTCGCGCCATGCAGGCACAGCACCCTGTGGATGCGGCATCACCGAACAGATATTGGCGGTAACATAGTACTTGATACTCGAATCCACACTTCGGTTTCCATTACCTATAACGTCGGATGAGGAATGTCTAGTTGAAGTCCGCAGTAATTCCCGCCAGCTCCGACAAAGCCCGCCGTCAAGAGACTAAACTCTGCATTGAGATCGAATCATTGCACCGCTCGCGCTGCACGCCTGCACCCCGCGCTGCACCCCGCGCTCCGCGCTCCGAGCCGAACTCGCTCCTTTATACCTCGGCACAAAGAACGTCTCTGGAATCTACATCCATTTTGTTTGGAAACAACAGATGCCGTCCGCTCGGATCCGCAACGATCCGCAGCGACGACCCCACCCAAATTATTGGTGTTCATTCTATTTCCCGTTTAAACTCCCCGACGCGTACGGAACAGTACAATTTGAAATTTTTGGGACTCATCAAAACATCCCTTGTTATTATATCATTTACATTTCGCCGGCTAACTCTCCGGGAATTTACGAAACAAGTCATGTTTCAACAATTTAGCGCAAAGCCTCACGTTTTCACGACGTAAGCTGTCGTTATCTGTCCGCTGCCGAGTGCGCCTTTTTTTCAGCTGAGCGTAGTTCTCGAGTCGCCCGGCGAGGTGCGGAGCGCTGCGGAGCGGAGCGGTGCGGTCCCTCCTAACATTAGCATACATTAACATTATAATCCTTGTTGTATGGCGGTATTCGCGCAGCATTTGACTCGGATATTATTTAGATTACACAGGGAGGCGGTGCACGAGAGCGCGCGGAAGCGAGGCGTGGGGGGCACCGCGGGTCAAATAGTTTTATTGAATTTTAGAGCTCGTTCATTTGTTTATGATTTAGCTTAGCTGCGAGAACAACGCGGTACTGCGCGTTGTTCTCGCAGCTAAGCATTCATTACATTCATTACATTCATTCAAATAAATGATCCTGTAATAAATGTATTGAACGCGGCGCGTACTGCGGGTTGTAGCGCTCTAGCCAATAATGCATTCAATTATTATTCGTTATTAGTCTGTTAGAGTTACGTATGACACTAGTGTGCACTGTGCAATGGAAGTATTTATTTAAACACGTCATTACTGACACAATAAGAAGGAAAACTGATGCCAATAAGAATGCCTAATACTTTAATTATTTATGGATAGTTATTCCCCTAAGGTGTTAATTAACCGAAAAACCTAGATCATTTATAATTAAATTGCCATTAAACCATACTCTTAAAGTAAAGCTTTTCTAGCAACAGTGGGTAAAGAGCTGTCCTGATGCCCATCAACAAGTAGTGTTTAAGTAAGGAGCGGCTAAACATTCTGTCCGGCCGCGGCTACGCGCCGCACGTCCGTTCGCTTAGCCGGACGTCCGGCGTCGAGCCCGGGCACGCGCCGCGTGCCGACTGCGAGCCCGGGACGAACCACAGCACTGTCAATATGTTATACTCTAGAAGAGAATAGAATAGAATATTGATTTATTTATAGTTGTTGTAGGTGGATGGAAGGTGAAGATGGATGGATTGTGTGATATGAAAGGCAAAGGAGTAAATGATGCCGTGACGTCTGACGGGGACAAGGCCAGGAAGATGATCTTGGTGTAGGTGTGTCACACATCAATGTGGTGATACTCGCTGTATTATGGAACTAATGTACTTTTCATATTACTTGTCTGGAGGATCTGTGACGCTTTGTATGAATATTACTAAAGTTATAAAGTATCAATGATGAATGAATAAAATGGTTAAGGGGGAAGCACCAGGGTATGCCGCAAAATTCAAATTGTCTTTGCTTTTTTGCAATTCGCAGGAAAGTGTCAGGCTGAATGGTAAACAAAACATGTTTAGCGACCGTAACACGTATGTAGTTACAGAATTATAATCATTCAATACAACCCTCCAAGTTTGTGTAATCCCATTGAATGACTTTTCATGAAATAGTCGTTTATGAACGTAAGGAAATTTGAATTTCGCGACCAACCCTGGCGCTTTCACTTTAAGCTGGAATGTCCCTAAGTGTCGTTGTCACAAAGTGTGGTTGTTATTGACAAAAACGTCGGTTCTGTACCAATTTCTAAACTTACTATAATTGACCTATTCGTACCTGTCGCTTTATGATTAAGGAGGAAGCACTAAAATATGATTCGCGACCGTAACATATTATATGGCTTTACAGAGTTACAATCATTAAAATCATAAATACAACCTTCTAAGTTCATTTAATCCCATTGAATGATTTTTTCATGAAATAGTCATTATATAGGATTAAATGAACGTAACAGAGAAACATAGGAAAAAATAAAATTCGCGGGCTGCCCTGGCGCTTTCACCTTAACATAAAGTGTCTCACTTGTCGCGTGCTGCCCGCGATATATCGCGAGCTATGAGATCCGCGCACCGACGCACTCATGATAGTACATACCGTATCGTGCCGGCTAACAGCCTGATCACACAAGGTAAGCGTAGGTGAACTGCGGCCCTCACACGTTACTGATTAAACGATTCATTTGCTGCCAATATCAACACTGACTTAACGAATACTTAACTTACTTACTTTAGGCTAAATGCTTCGTGCACATAGTACGAACTACAAGCTTACTTCCTTTTTTACGATGCATACCAACCAATCAAAATCAACAATCTTAACCGCGCTCAAGAACTGGCCGTATGATGATAATTGCTATGGACTATTGACACTGACAGCTGTTGAACGTCAAGTGCTGATCGCGTTCAGTTTCACTGTAGAAATCCGCGCTTTGTGGACTATCACAAAAACTCGCGCAACTATCGAACTTATAACTTAATATCTCCTATAAGCGAAAAAAAATAGAAGAAAAATAAAAAAGAAGCTAAGAAAAATAGAAGCTTTATTCATAGTATAGTTGAATTTCGGAAATAAATGTTTTGCGTAAAGGAGATGTTTCAAAATGTATGGAGCCCCGGCCGGCCCGGCCAGGTCTTTGTACACCATACTAGAACAATGGGGAAACACAATTAAAACTATTTTCAATCATCCAACTACTTTAAAATGGCTTTGTTTGGTAGTAAAGCACAAGAACGTACACTTGAGATTGCAACACATAACAAAATCCCGTCATGCGGTAAGCTGTCATGTTGTTTGTTCATGTTTATTTCTGTCATATTACATTGTCAAACAAAATCATTACGTTAGTCGTACTTTAAATCTTTTGTAATATTATTTTAGATCTAGTTGTAATTTGTATGTACAGTCAGCTTCAGAGAAAAGGAACCCCCTTTGGTAATGACATCAAAACATTTTAAGTTTTGGTAGCATAACGTAAATGGCGTATTGGTTTAGTGGTTAAGACTACTGCTCAGCAATGCAATGGTCACGAGTTTAAATCCTAGGATGATAATTTTTTCTTTTTTTTTAAAGTTTCTTTAATAGATGATTAAAGCACTTTTCGTCGGTAAATATAACTATTTCGTTTTCCCAGTCGAAATTTAAATAACGAGTAGCAAAATTTACTCTGTTGGTGCGGTGATCGTCAATAAGCTTTATTTTTCTGGCTGGGCCTTGGCGATCACACTTCACATCGCCCGTCGCTTGATACCTTTGTATCCATCTACGAACTGTTTTTCTCTGTAATTAAAATGATAATATTAGAATTTAAAAAAAAAACAAACAAACCGAGCATCAAAACACGATTGACAACGAAAGCGACTGAAGTGACAGTAGACATTTCACGATCCATGAACAATGGTCGATCTATGGTTTACTGTTATTGTGTTTTAACCACAGAGTACCTAAATTGGCGAGACGCCATATTGCAAGTCGTTAATAATAATTGATAAATATCGAATTATTTCAAGAAAATATGCATTTATGCAATTTATATGTATTTTTCCCGAATTCACGGACTTTTCTAAATTTTTCGAGGTACTGTACATACATATAATGGGCCCCTTTTTGAAATATGTCCTTTAGTCTATGTGGTGAGCGGAACTACTGTCAGTATTCTGTGCTAATAATGTAAGGTGAATAGGTGATGCGTTGCGGTGAGGTGCGAGTGCGGTCGGTGACGTGTTTAATCCATCAGCTGCGGGCGCCTCTGTGACGTACTCACGTGCGGCGTGACGTCAGCGTAACGTCAGCGTGACTGGCTCCCGATCACGAGCGCTAAGTAGCCGGTGACACCGGACCACGATGTAGGGATGATAGGTACTGATCAGCGGTTATGGAATGATTAATGTGCAGATGTTCCTCCCAACTCGTCAAAAAAGTAGTGAAGTACTTACAAAGTTCAGTATTCACTGAGTCATTACTATATTGAAGGCATAGAACGCGGTGTCGCAATACGCTGACATGCTTATTATTTATTATTCGGTGTTGACCAGAACAATATATCTACATCAAAAGATAAAAAAAAATGTTATAACTTGTTACGTGTAACAACGTTCTAATAAAAAGCAGCCATCTTTAAACGTCACTACGCTACAAAAAAGGCAAATGACGTTTGCTACGGAGCGCTACGAAAAGTTCACGAATATAGTCTCGCTCTAAAAAATTAGGCATCCACTTCTCAAACAAAGTGTACGTACGTAGGCTCTAGGCACGTCAAAGTGTAATGTTTGATTAATTAATTTAAATAGACACACAACAGTATCATACATTACACTACAACACGAGCAGAGCGCAGAGAGTTACTACAGCGCGGCGTAGCGCAGCCAATAGTGTGGCCACAGCACCGAATGATGCACAGGCTTTTTTTTTTTTGTTAAAGGCATCTCGCATTTCAGCCTAGGAGGCTGGCTACTGCTTAACCGGTCTAATCCTGTGGATGCCTTGAAGTTAAAGCCTCCAGCCAGGGGCAATGAACTATAACCTAATACACGCTAAGGGCACCCCTGTGGGGTACGAGCCTCGGCTTAGGGCGTCGCTGGGGAGGGCAGCACGGGGACAGGCTGGATCTGAGTAAAAATGATGCGCAGGCGATGGTAAAACAGTATTTATAGCTAATAAGATTGAATTTATTAAGAAGAACTCAGCCAGTGAAGATTTTGATGGAAATCAGGAATGTAATAATTTGAAGAATTTTGAATTGTGAGATTAATGGCCGTTCTCTCGTGAACAATCAGGTTATCTCTTTCTCTTACATCGAACATGATGCACCTACGAGTAGGTACACACTGTAAGACATAGCATCGGCGTCGCCTCGGTTGTAATCAGTCAACATGCGCCACTTCAGCGTGTCGTGCCACCCTGCTGTGTGTACCGGCGGCGGATGAGCGCGGGGCGGGTGGACGCCCAATTTGTCTCCGTTACCGCCTGGCCAGTAACCACACGCTCAAGCGTCATAGATGTGGCGACAAGTGAAAGAAATTGCTTAGAGCCTTTCACGCATCACAGCGGCTAGACTAGCGACGCGACTGTACTCGCGGGAAGGAAACAAGAGACACACGCGTTTGTCACTTGTCTGTTGTTGTCACACTGTCGCAACGTCTGAGGTCGTGGACGGTCCGCTACGGTTGCTACGGGCGGCCACGGAACATCACACCGAAGCCGCGCCCATGCCACATCGCTACAAAATAAGTAGAATTATGTTTGTGGTTTTTGGGATACTCCTCAACGAGTCCCGCAGATTTAATCCAACTGTCTGAGTATCCGCAACCAGCGTACAAAAACATACTCTCATGGTCACATATTCTATTTTACCGCCCGTCTAGCATTGTGCCAGTGAAACTCTTGATATGCAATAGAGTATTCTAGCTTGAGTTACTGTGGTCACACTCCATACAAAGTGATCTTATGTTCGTGCGGGTACAGGTGTGAAGCGGGGTGGGCGGATACTGGTGGGGGCTGCATGTCGCGGCTCACCTGACCTTGCCCCACTACACTTCGCCCGCGATGCATATTCATTGTTTTTCATTTCATACCTCATTTCATTTGCCGGAACAGACTATTGAATTTTCACATAAAATTATGGCAAAATATATTTTTTGGCTTTGGTTTTTTTCTGGATTTTTTCTGGTGACTTTGGTCGTTTTGCTTTCGATACGCTCGTGTTCAAGTTCAAAAATGCTCATCATTTGATCCGTATCGTGGGTGGGTTCCGAACGCAAGTGTTACACTTTTCTACTTAATTTAGTTTTCCACTTCGGGACAGCAAGGACATCGCAAAACAAAATTCATATTATATTTTTGTCCGTTGCCAGACTGTCGCTCTGTCTGTGTTGCGCGTTAAACTGCCCATCGTATCCGACACTACGCATAGCTGGGTCAAAGCGCATTCCTTTTCTCTCGCAGACGGTATGTCTCGACGAAAGCATAGATCAAAAACTTAGGCGAGTTCTTAGTGCGTCACTCACTGTACTCGTAGATAGACACACGTCGCAAGTACGCGCGGCATGCCAGGCGCGCGCGGCACTCTTCATCGATACTATAGATATACTATATAGATGGGTAGGTCAAACGAAAGATAAAAAACTGAGAGAAACTAACTTACAAAATTCATGACTTATCGTAGAATCGTTCAGGTCAGGTTTCAGATTGCTTTTGCCTATTCTGGCGAGGTGTGCAACAGCTCCATTACTGCTGTAGATGCAAGACGGGAGCTGATTGATATTAATAGTGCAGCAAACGGTGATGCGCCCAACTCCATGCTGATATGATCCAGGATCATTAAGATTCAGCGCCATCATCCGGCGGGGCACGGCTTTGATGAATAGTCGATCAGCGCGACACATGTGGGCGGCGCTCCGGTAGTCGGGCACTGTGCCTGTCCGCTAGTCCGCCTGGCCGACTCCGACTGATGATGGATCGGCGCCGTACGGCCTCGGGGATTAAAACCGTTACGGTGTTAGAGATTAACTGGGATGGAAGCGGCACGTTACTCCCACACGGTGGACACTTGGACGACGATCCAAATAAAACCCCCGCGGCTTACGATGTGACAATAAGCGTTAGGTGAGACGGATACGTTGATGATTGTCAGGAAGCTTGTAAGAGCTCCTAAGAGTTGTTAACTTTGTCAGCACTACATTTGCGGTTACTACTGATAGGATTGCATCATTGAAGTAAGGGATGCAGGGACTGTTCGTTTACCAGAACTTATTTTATCTAAGAGACTACTTCGTGCTTTAGGAACAGGAACACACCACCATTACATACAACACCACAAATATGATCGTAAAATACCTTCTATGCGGTATTGTACTGAATGGGTTACAAACAGATCGAGTTAGCGTCATGTCCTGTCTCTGCAACAGAGATGTTAATTTAGTAATCGCTGGCAAAGCACAACAGGTTAACAAGAAACTGCGATGATTAATAGCAGAGCGCGGCAGTTAGCAGCGGTTACAGGCGGAGCCACGAGGCGTAGCTTGTTGATACAAAGCCGATCATGTCCGCGCAGGCGCAGCGACACGCAGTTGTGTTTCAATAACCAGTACAAAACTTAATTATTATGTGTATTGAAACGTTGCAATATAAATTGTATTTGTATAATAACGTGCTGATATGAAGCGGTTAGCCCACCTGGAATGTAAAGTGTATTCAATAAAAAAATTTGCAACCATTGAACACAGAAATCATGATGTTTCAATATTATTTAAACTGTTAAAGGTTATGTTAAGTCATTTCTCATTCTGATCCTATATTTGGATCATCACAGGATGATTTTTTTTTCTTTTTTTTAGTTTCTTTAATAGATTATTAGGTGACTTTCGTTAATTATTATAAAAGAAATCAAATGTTAAAGTAGGTTTGTGGTTTGTAAGAAACGCTAGGCATGTTGCATAAACAATATTCATTTACTTCTCTAATTATAAATACCCTCAATCACAGTTTAATAAATAAAGCAAAGAAGTATTTTAAATTCAACCTTAACTTGCAGTTCATAAAGCAGTTAAGTTTCTGAAGTAAAATTACGGTAGTGCAACAATCGGAATCGAGCACATTCTATTCAACCAAACAAGAATTATATGCTAATTTCAACATTATCTTTTAGATAACTGAGGAGTTACGTTTTGCATTTTGTAAAACAAGACGGTAAGGTTAGGTTAGGTTAGGTTAGGCTAATATTATCACAAGTGGTGGAAGTTGAAATTTAAACCTTAATATCTAGGAGATTAGATCGTTATCAATCTTGTTCGATAAAAGGAGTAATGCTATTCGAATTTTCGTTGAAATTGCTAATTGAGCCAATAGCCCAGTGGTATAAGGCACGTTCTAAACAATCCACTGGCGCCTAGCGATGCGGGTTCGTATCCTTAACCCCACGTATGTCTTTTTGTAAATTATCTTGGTTCGGCCAGAATCCGAAAATACCATAATTATAATTATTAAAAACATGCAAATAATATTAGAATCGACTCGGCGGATGCTCGGGCAGAGATGGGTGCGGCGGCGGGGGAGGGAGCTGCTCGGGGCCAGAGTCGACGGCGGGCACGTCACGTGCCCGCCGTCGTGAGGGCGATATTCTTTAAAGACTTGGGGGGTTCCTTTTCCTTTACTCTGACGCTGACTGTAACTACGCATTTAAGAATCATAAGTAATTTATGGAATTATTTATGGACCTTCCGAGTTAATCAATTTATTTTGAATGGCAACGCATTTATTTTTGCTATTTGTGTAATAGGTACGCGCGGCGGTGCTAGGACAAGCCGCTCATTGCTTAGTCTAGACTTAGATTCTAGTCGGACTAGTTCACATAACTCGCCGCGCGCTGCTCCGTCCACCGACCGTTCACACGCACTCACAACAACTCTCCTGACTACCACTACGGACTACACTAACTCACAATGTTTCCTTCCTTGACATATCAATTTCCGTTTTCCCGCTGTCGTGAACATCGCTCGGTATCGGATTCTGTGGAGCTGTATAGTTCACTGATGTATCGGATAAGTTGGCGGTGGTTACGCAGGGAGACGCTTCCAAGTACAGCTAGTAAATGATAGCGTGTTATTATGAGTGCGCGCCGCCGCGGGACGAGTGCCGTCAAGCCGTCCTGTCCGGGACAGTTAATCAAACTCTGGGCTCTGCGTCAAGTAAATGGTCCTAGTTTGGTAATAAATACACGACTGCAGAAGGTCTACTCCGTGCAATGGCGGAAAGATAACTATACCTACAGACGCAGAATGGGTGTTGGATAGTATCTAAATATTCACATTAACAATGTGTGAGACCTCACACCATTAATTTATTTTAAAGTGATTAGCAAGTTAATGTTTCAAGACCTTACAAAACCACGTGGATAAATGTAGCATAGAAAGAGGTTTTCTTTTCAAAGTGGGTCTTCTCGACGTCGGCGTCGTCGCGAGCGGTCGGAGCAGTTCGGGCTGTCTCGTGTAATGTTATTTAATTGAAGCTGACGCGGAGGCGGGGCCGGACCACACTTGACGAATTAATGTAAGCCAGTAATAACACAGGGCGGCGAGTAATTTATACCGGTAATGAATTATAATACATCATAGCGGGCTATAAACATGACTCGCTCACGACACTCACTCTAATACATAGTCTCCTCGAACATACCGTACACGGCCGGTGTTCGCAGCGCTCGGCGTGCGTCGTGCGGACGCGTGCGTGCTGCGCCTGCACTTGACTTGAGCTAATTGTGCCAATATTTTGCATTCCAATGAAAATCATAACTCGATTTAGATTACAAAACCAACTGAACAAACACAAAATGGAACGTTGCGAACTTTTAACGTTCAGTTTCAAAGAGTAATTTGTTGCATTTTAATCGAAAAAGTTCATTTTTATGGCATCGTCATCCTCATTAATGCACAGCTGCATATTTTATAACTTTATGTATACGATTTTAAATAATTTTCATGAGTGTTCGCGGAGGTTACAACACAATCAGAGGTAATAGTCGTCGCTGGCGCCGCGGGGTGCGCGCAGTGCGCCGCTTTCAAACACGCAGCTTTAGTGAGTTTACATGCCTTCGAAATCGTTTCGTCTTCGGATGTCAATTACGAAGAAATAACGCTAGTAATGATCACAGCAGCCGCAGTAACGGCACGCAGGCGACCTTATCTGTGAGGAGGTGATCACACGCGCGCATACAAATTGACGCATTAAAGATGTGCCCGCGTTTATAATCTTAATAGCTTTCTCAAATGAAGCCATATTGAAAATGTATGTTAATGATGGACGTCTGTATCGTAAGCCCTTCTATTACAAAAATGATGATGTTAGCGAAATCATTCATTATCTTTATAGAGTTATAAAGACATTAATCATTATCGGTAGGTATTTTAAGCCGACGCAGCGACGTTGACAGTTTCAAAAAATATAAATAGCTATACATTTATACTTTTTGTAACTGCTAGTAACAATATTAATGATCTACTAAGAAACCCGGAGGCACTCATACCTTCCCGCAGGCCGCCGTTCATCGCGGCTCCGTCTCACATAATTCGACACCTGCAGTAGGAACATGGTAACTCACTTTTTAAGACTCTCCAGGAGAGCGCGTCAAAGATTGCAATAGTCCGTCTACGTGTATATAGCGTGATATAAACTTGATATTGGTAATTAGTAGGGTTATATCTAATAAATTTTGTGTTTATTTGATGCAAAATACTTGTCCTTCTTTGTTTTTTGTGAGTTACCATGAAATATTTTAACATATCGTAATGCGTAGGACATTGTAATAGGCTTTTAAAAAAATAAACATTGTATGTCTGAGATACAATATCCGAAGTTGTGTGTTACGATTTTGTTAATGAATGTTATATTTGTTTTATGAATGGGCTGAAATGTCTTCGTAACTAAAAATACAGTTAAAATACTCTTGGTGGACTATTACTTACAATTTTTTCACACTCTCTAAATCGTAAACGAAAAGACGTACAGAAAGAGAATTTAATTTTAAATTGAGTTACAATGGAACCTTAATTTGGCTAAAAAGAATGTCATGAGAATTAGTCCTTTTACGAATTGGCCATTTTAAGAATTAGGCATTTGTAGACCGCTAGGCATTTTAAGAATTGGGCATTATTCGAATAAGCCGTTTTTACTTGCAGGAGTCG
Source organism: Lycophotia porphyrea (assembly GCA_950005105.1). Lineage (NCBI taxonomy): Eukaryota > Metazoa > Arthropoda > Insecta > Lepidoptera > Noctuidae > Lycophotia > Lycophotia porphyrea. The sequence goes on along the minus strand of OX465387.1, from coordinate 273,096 downwards.
AATATCGTCGACACGCGATGTAGCGTGATACTCTCCGCTACTACCGGAAATTTTAAAATATTTCTAACAGATCAAATAGCAGAGTATACAGACAAAACCAATAGACTAGCAGGTAGGTATTCGTATGGTATGGTGGAAAACTAATTTAATTTGGAGTATAAAAGTGGATGGACTCGGACATAATATATCAGGCGATAGCAGTAGTGCGCGCGGTTTTGATCAACTAATTGAAAAACTTTGTGTCGCGTCGCACGACGAGACGAGGGTGTGCGGTCGCTCGTGTGAACACATCCTTATTGAACGTCGTGTTCAACTCAGCTGGTTTGTTCGCCTTGTTTATTTAGGTGTTGTAACTTTTAAGGGAACTGCAAATAAGGACCTGTGTGATATGCAATGAATTTGTATGTTGACATGCAGCCGTGGAAGTAATCCTCTTTGTCAAAAATATGAAAAGGTTTGCCCAATGGAATAGAAAACTCCATCCGAATATTACGGCAAGCCGGCCCTATCGGCCCTACCGTAACAAAACGCGTACAAGTGCGCTAGTATTATTGCACGCGCATGTGGAATCCATTCGCGCCGGATTTTCGAATTGCGCCCTTTTATTGTGAAGTGTGACACACCGCTTAATTGGATCGCTTGGTAGTGGTTCAGTAAGGCCTCGAGCGGTGCGTAGCAATCTAGCGACCGAAGTTTCAAAATGCCCGCCGACATGTTGTTGTGAAATTATTACAATAGTTTGCTTCCTCGCTCGGTTGTAGGAAGTAACATCTTTTGACCCATAATAAATCAAACTTTAGGAAGGAATTAGTAACAGTTTTATTTAGTTCTGTTCACTAAATAGTTTTTATTTATTTTACTACTCATCCCTTAATAAGTCTTAGCGTGCTATATGTACTAATGCACCAGTTGTTATGTTATGATAACCGTCAGTTTAGTGGTAACGCCGTCTAATTTTGGCATTCATAAATAATTAGGTCCCTAATTGTTTCCTGGTGTGCCGCTTTAATACCGCTAAATAATCAACATAAACTGTGATTGAACTAAGAAGAACCGCCCACGGGTGTGATCGAGTGATTTGGTGCATGAGGAGTTCCTCTGATCAAGGTGTGTGCTTTGAAACCTGAAGACGGCAGCCGCCATTTCGTTCTGCCCATGTGTGCCATGCATGTCGCGAGGGAGAAAGAATTTAAAAGATAAGGCGTGCTCCCTTCTACTCACGGCGGTCGATCGCCCGTTCATCATCGCGTCCACTTAAATTCAAACATTTTTCAAATCGCCTATATAATTTGTTTCCTTTGCCGAACCAGTTAGCATTGTTGTAAGACAAACAAACAATCTCTCTCGGCGGAGGGTCGCTCCTCGGAGAAGACATATTAAATTCCTCGTGGTCAGCAATGTGCTCATTACTTCCGCAAGAGGGCGCCCTGCAACGACCGCGACGCACTAAGTAACACTAGGTATGTACTACCTAAGGAAAAAAAATACTGTTTTGCAAATTTGAGCGATAATTCAAAAGTTTACTTTTGCTGGATAGCGGTATCCAGCAAAAGTAAATCGTAACGAGTACGAGAAGAATCGTACGAGTAATAGATCGTAACGAGTGAAAACGGTTTCACTCGTTACGATCTCTCTGGTCGATGCAAAGTACTAGTTCTTTTTAAGCCAATCATGGATAGATGGTATCAGTTAGTGAAAGTGTCATAATAAAGCAATGAGGCTACATACAGATCGCAACAACTAAATATCTTCAGTTTCGTGGCCAATGTGTACAACTAGTAGGTAGGTAGCAGGTAGGTAGCAGGTAGGTAGCAGGTAGGTAGCAGGTAGGTAGCAGGTAGGTAGCAGGTAGGTAGCAGGTAAGTAGCAGGTAGGTAGCAGGTAGGTAGCAGGTAGGTAGCAGGTAGGTAGCAGGTAGGTAGCAGGTAGGTAGCAGGTAGGTAGCAGGTAGGTAGCAGGTAGGTAGCAGGTAGGTAGCAGGTAGGTAGCAGGTAGGTAGCAGGTAGGTAGCAGGTAGGTAGCAGGTAGGTAGCAGGTAGGTAGCAGGTAGGTAGCAGGTAGGTAGCAGGTAGGTAGCAGGTAGGTAGCAGGTAGGTAGTCAACAACAACTCGCCTTTCAACAGTTGTTATTTTACCAATAACGGGCAAATCTTGGAGAATGCCCTCCTGATAGTCCCAGTTGGGGTCCTAATATCGGCAACTCTGCGTCTGCCATCTGTGCCAGGATAAAGACCAACAACGTGGCCCAACCTCCACTTTAACGGCGGCTGGTTATCCTCCTTTATAACAACCAGGGAGTCCAGGTTCAGGCTGTCACTGCCTGTACGCCACTTTACACGCTGCTGAAGCTCGGAGACATACTCCTTGCTCCATCTCGACCAGAAATGCTGCCGTAGCTGCTCGCAGTGGAGTGGTCCTAGATGCCCCTTACAGAAAGAGACGTGAGAGGTCGTCCAATTAAGAAGTGACCTGGAGTGAGAGGCAGGTGAACAGGTCTTCTGGATTCGACGATAACGGTGTGAGCGGCCGAGAATTTAAAATGCCTTCAATTTGAACCAAAACGGAGTTAAGCTCCTCTTATGTAAGATGACAGTTGCCCAACACTCGGAACAAATGAAATTTGGTTGATTTGACACCCGCCTCCCAAAGACCGCCAGAATGGCGGTGCGGCATCTTCGCGTCTTGCGGTGGGAGCACTGCTAGCAGTAATCGAGGATTGCAATCGCATACATCATTCATATAAAAACTTACTGGTCGGAGTAATACAAACAAAATAATAACCACAGCTTTAGTTTGTTAAAAAAAAACAGTAGGTACAAGTTCAATAGATCCATCGCGTCTGTCTACTGCGTGGCCACAACTACCCGGCTCACTCATTTACTATCCACACTAGATTTGCTCTCGCGTTGCAGAACAAACAGTTAAACGTCTTTAGCTGTGGGCCGTTGCCCAGAAGGTTAACTTTGTAACACTTGCCATATAAATATAATAATGCTTGTCTATAAACAAAGAAATAATTTTAAAAACTATAGCCTGAAAATCTTATTGAAAGTAAGAGTGAGGCTGTGTGGCAGTGGGGACATGAGGTAGACATAACACCGAGACACCGTAGATGTCGCACGCAGTGTCCGGCTTGTGTCGGAGACTGCCACCACCTGGACCTATCACCTCGTGGTGATGGCGTGGTCGGTAGCAGCCCCAGGCGCGTGCCCCAGGGCTGCAGATTAGAGTCTGGTGCGCATTAGTTGCTCACAACACTCGCTGAGGCTCCGTCAAGGCGAGCCAAGTAATGAGGTGAGTCAGGCCTGCCCAGAGGTTGGTGTAGTTGAGGATGCGGTTAGCGCACCCACATTAGTCCTGACGCTTGTAGAGGCGCATCTGACAGTGGTTAAGGTCTAAAATAAGCGCAAAGGCCCACATGGGAGGTCTTGCGTTTATTATGTTTCACCTTGGAGATGTATATACGAATATATTAAAGCTTAAAAAAAAAACAATGGAAAATCTTAAGTACCTGATATTGCCAGCTTCTTACGAATTTGCTTTTAAGAACTTGGTTTTTAACTTACAACTGGTTATTGTCCTAATTCTGATAACACGGAATCAAATGAATAAAAAAAGCCAAACGTACATTAGACATATGGAGGGTAAAGGACATATGGATAAAGTAGCTTGTATAAGTGTCACAAGCAAACTCAATTTCATCTTATTTTGATTTTCTTCAGTCTTTAGACCATTGCGTATTTGTCAATAGGTACAACATAATATAATATAATATGTACACGATGATCTGTGACGGAGGGCTCTCGGGTGCCTGCAGTGAGTCCGGTGCTGCGACGCCGCGCAACCAATATTATAAGACCGCTGTAAAATATTGCAGCACTCGTTGGAGGATTATTGCTCCATATCTCAGTTTTATTACGATATGTGCCCAACCCCCTGAGTGTCTGCACGCCCCTCTCACCCCGGACCCTCGCACTCGAAGCACTCGATGACTTGAGCTTTTTCTATGAATATTAATTTCTTGTGCCTTGGCCACATAAATATGAGAAGTAAAGGTCACGTCGTGACGCGCTCACCTCGGCGCGTGTCGCCCGATCTGACGTGTGAGTTAGCGCAGCCCGATCACACACTTATCGCGCACTTTCCGTATCAACTGAGACTAGACTAGATTAATGATATTTCCGTGGCGGAGTATCCGTCCGCTCTATTTTTCCTGAATTATGAATAACTAAGAGACTTATTAGACACATTAGTTCGACTTCCGTACCTACTTAGCTTCTAGTTAACCCGTAACTCTTAAGTGACAGGTGACAGACAGCCGAGCGTCCAATTAGCTGCCCTGTGTGAGTGTGACCGGCGCGACGTCACTTGACGGCAACGGCGCGACGTCACTTGACGGCATCGGCGCACGACGACGCTCACGTTTTTTATCCCTTGTCCAAAACCACATAAGTTAGTGTAAAGGGCCACTTTGATCCTGTTATAATTTCACGTCTGTCACGAGTTTTAAATAACATTCAGAAGAAGTGTGATGAAGAGTCGACTTATTCGTTAAATGCGGCTGAGATGAGACAAATATATTATGAGATGGAACGGAAATATAATGCTCTCATATAAAGTGGGTTCACTTGTTGACAATAAAACTAAAATTAACTCTGTTTAGAATGAACCATGAAGGTAGCTTTTAACTTTTTAGTTGAATTGCCATGCAATGAACTAAGAACTAATTAATTCGTTCCTCTCAGTTCGATGCTGACAAGCACTGATCTAATCTGGGATAGATTACATCAGTGCATTACTTGTCAATGTTTTGAACTGCCGACACTTATAGTTGACTAGATGTTCAACTCAGCGCTAGACATCCCACGAGAAGGTACCATCGGGTGTCTGACACATTACATCCATAGTAAGTATCCTTTTGTTTGTTAGTAAGCGGCTTTTACAGTAACTTGTTAAGTTTAACACAAGTTATTACAGCAATAGTCGTTTGCGGCTTTGTACAGTTGGAGAACTGTGTGCAAACTTGTCCTGAGCTGGGTTTTTACAGCATGACCAGCTATTTTTTTTTACGGATGTGAAATCATCAAATGACTTCTCCCGCTCCGGGAAAAGCGGAAGGGAGTGTTAGACTTGTACTGACTACAACCCATCCATGTTCCTTCCTTGCCGTTTGTATTCCAGGGCCGCGGTATCTCTTTCGAACAGCCCGCAGCCTAGCATGACCAGCTCAGTTAGTAGCTAAACAGCTGAGCCAGCCTAAACAGAGCAAGTGATGTCGAAGGTCCACGACAACCCACCATGGACAGCGTTGAACCTCAAACCCTCTGTACAAACGCTCAGTTCTATTATTTTGTTCAGCGTTTGTAGCAAGCTTGTTACATGAAGTGGAGCTTCTGGGAGATATACTAAGTGTGTGCCGCAGAGTACAGTGTGGAGTGCCTTTAGCGGCATTTTGCTATTTTTCGCCACCCGCGGCCTGTGCGCGTCTGGCAGGCCGCCAACAGCGGAGACACCGCGCCCATTCATTTAGTTAACGCCGGAATTTAAATCTTACCGAATTATCTCAAAACCCACTTTAATTTGTTAGAACGTTTTTGTACTGACGTTTTTGTTTTTGTTTTTGTTACGTTCATGTCTCTGCAATGAAATGACATTAAGTGCGCGTCAAGCGGCCCTCGCTCTGATATTAATGATAGGTCGCGTGTCTGACTGGCTGACTAGCTGCTTGTAGTCACACCACTCTCCTAGTTCATCCGCGAGGAAACAAAAAAAAAAAACAAGGCCCTTCTTATCAAAAACTGTTTAAAAAAAGCTTTATAATAAAATAAAAGTGATAGTGTTGTTAGAGGACTAGAGGAGCGCACAACATTGAGGAGCTACTTCATGATATCATGTAATAACTTATAACAGTGCTGTCACTTGCTGCAATGAGCGGATTGTTCTGCACTTATCATTAACATCATCGCGTGATGCACCCGCTTGCCTGCGACGACAGCGGGCACACGTTCCGCTCCCGCGCACTTAGTATTCCGACTGCTAGTGATTCGCGTACCACAACGAGTGCCACTCGTAAATAAGAGAGTGCGCACAATAACGTCGCAAGCAATTATCAACGCCAAGAGCACGTACGGTGTGCGGTGTGCGGTGCGGGGAACACGTTCTTAACAGTTGAAGAAAATGTAAATGTATGCAAATGGTTTCGAATCTGTTTGTAGCGAGACAAACCGCCGCGTGACTGCTTGCGAAGGGCGCGGGCTTCACTAGGGCTGCCTCAGTGCGAGTTGCGCCTGCTCGTAGTAGGCCGCGGATGGACGATCACATTTGCAGAATAAACAAATCGTAGTGTGTACCTGCGTAGTCAATGAACCTAATGGCATACTTTCATTACTTATGTCTTAAAATCATAAAATGTTAAGTAATGTTAACTATGATGGATTCAAGATCTAAAATGTAGGTAGGTTTATAGTTGCAAAAGCCGGTTGTTTCATTTTTTTATCTGTGGTAGAATTCAAATCATTTCGTTAAAGCATTATCAAAAATCCATACAAATAAAGCAATCCCCTATTAAACCTGCATAGTAGTATATCAAGAACATTGAGTGCGGCGCATGACTGTGCCGCGTCACCGCGCTTCGTTACAATGATACACTTACAATACGACATACGCACATTATGCGGAGAGAGGACAGCACAGCGCCGAGTGCTCAGTGCGCTGCTGTGGCGCTACCCTAATACTGTGCAGGGTACTGGTACAGGGTACAGGCTCTGTACTGCCACTCGGCACTCTCCACTCTATGAACTATTTTATGCAGACTATCAGACTTGAAATAATTATTCAAACATTTGTCTATAGTTCCTCCTATATAATATATGTATATGTACATAATGACGTCGTACTTTGTACTTAGCTGGTTGTCGTAGCGATGGCGCGCGGCGGCGCTATACACGCATTACCGTTCAGAGCGATGAAGTTCAGCGGCACACTCCGTTGATAAATGTCGCGACATTCAGAACCCGTTGGCAAAATTGTACATAATCGCGACCGCTCCCAAGTGCCCATCACACCGAGCCATAGACACAGAAAACCCACTTCTGGCAACCAGCTAGTAATCTGAACATTACAAACTAAACGCGTCCAAAGCGTATGTGCGCCAAACGGGGCGCGGTGTGCTCTTGTCCTTACAATATCATCACCTCTGCGTAACTCAATCACAATCCCATTTATGACAATACTAGCTTTTGCCCGCGACTTCGCTCGGGTTAATTTAGAATTTGATAATTAATTCGGGTTGTGCTCTATAGTATTCTGCTATAAAGCAGATACGATAAAAAATAAATATACGTACAATTTACAGACCATGTGCCCTTCGTCTCATTTTTATCACAAATATGCCTTCTGTGGTAGCAGAAAGTAGGTATAAATCACGGCATCCATTATCCATGCAATTTCATCCATTTATTTTCATTTTAACATTGTAATTTGAGCACTTTTATAAACTTTTAATAATATTTTTCACTAATGACAAGCAACGTCAAGCTGTCAAGCTTACTTATTATTTTGTGTACTTTTTCTATAAAGGCCTGTTGAATGAAGGTTGTATTAGAAGTTATTACTAAAAAATGATTAAAAATGTTTTGGCTAGTTTAAATCTAGTTTTTATATTGTATTACGTTTGTATACTGACTAATAGAATACTAAATGTTAATTTTAAAATTCATAACGCACTCTTGGATTGTGAGGTTTTATACGTCTTGGCCAACTATACCTGGCTGGTCAGACGAATTGTGGCTACAACAAATATAATCGTAAAGCGAGGCAAATAGTTCTGGAACACTAAAATAGTTCCTTATAAAAGACGCCGCTTACGAACTAAAACTAGTTTACGACGAGATTTCAGTAGCGACCAGTACAGTGCAGTCCACCCCACTAAAAGTGGACTAGTGAAAGTGTCAAGTGGTAGGGCGCCGACGCTCTGACGTGTCCCTCCACCACGCGGAAGTCGCAACTCCATCCCGGGGCTCCCCTAAACGGAGTTTGGCCCGGGACTCCTGTTCTCTTCAAGCTTCCCGGGGCTCCGCTAAACGGACTCGCCCGGGAACTCCACTCCTAGTTCTGCGATCGCCTGCCACCGAAACAGCCAGGACTGACCTGACGCCTGTTCGGTGGAGCCGCAGGACCAGGTGCTCCAAGGGTCTACCCCCTTCGGAAAACAGCAAGTACTTTCTCCACCTATTACCCCAGTTCTTGAGTGCGTGTAGATAGGTGTGTGTTTTTTAGCAGACTTGTATTTCATATCTTCCCTCTTTATCTTATTAAATTTAATTGTACTGTCTACCTCCTTTTTTTATTTATTTGGAATAGTAGACATGACAACTCTGCTTGTAATTCAATCATGATTCGAAAAACACGTGGCGCGATCTATGAGCATAATAATAATAATAATAATATCTTGGGACAACCAACACACCGCCATCTGATCCCAAACTAGGCAGAGCCTGTACTATGGCAACCAGACAACTGATAAACATACTTATATATTTCTAAATACATACATATTATAGATAAATTTACACCCAGATACAGAACAAATAATCGTACTCATCGCACAAAGATTTGTCCTGTGTGGGAATCGAACCCACGACCTCCGTCCTAGCAGTCAGGGTCACTAACCACTAGACCAACAGGCCAATCATAACAAAGTTGTTGTTGTTTTCTTCGGGAACAGTACTTTTTTTCGGGATGAAAGGTACCTTATGTCCGTTTCTGTAGACCTGACAACGTATATGGAAAATTTCAGAATGATCGGTTCAGTGGTTTAGGCGTGAAAAGGTAATAAACAAACAAACTTACTTACACATTTATAATATCACATATAGTAAGGAAGTAAGGATTACAACACAACAGAATCTGTAGCTTCATAAGCACAACAACACATAGCCACCACAGCCTGCAGTCCCCTATGCACAACAACACATAGCCACCACAGCCTGCAGTCCCCTATGCACAACAACACATAGCCACCACAGCCTGCAGTCCCCTATGCACAACAACACATAGCCACCACAGCCTGCAATCCCCTATGCACAACAACACATAGCCACCACAGCCTGCAATCCCCTATGCACAACAACACATAGCCACCACAGCCTGCAGTCCCCTGTGCACAACAACACATAGCCACCACAGCCTGCAGTCCCCTATGCACAACAACACATAGCCACCACAGCCTGCAGTCCCCTATGCACAACAACACATAGCCACCACAGCCTGCAGTCCCCTATGCACAACAACACATAGCCACCACAGCCTGCAGTCCCCTGTGCACAACAACACATAGCCACCACAGCCTGCAGTCCCCTATGCACAACAACACATAGCCACCACAGCCTGCAGTCCCCTATGCACAACAACACATAGCCACCACAGCCTGCAGTCCCCTATGCACAACAACACATAGCCACCACAGCCTGCAATCCTCTATGCACAACAACACATAGCCACCACAGCCTGCAGTCCCCTGTGCACAACAACACATAGCCACCACAGCCTGCAGTCCCCTATGCACAACAACACATAGCCACCACAGCCTGCAGTCCCCTATGCACAACAACACATAGCCACCACAGCCTGCAGTCCCCTATGCACAACAACACATAGCCACCACAGCCTGCAGTCCCCTGTGCACAACAACACATAGCCACCACAGCCTGCAGTCCCCTATGCACAACAACACATAGCCACCACAGCCTGCAGTCCCCTATGCACAACAACACATACCCACCACAGCCTGCAGTCCCCTATGCACAACAACACATAGCCACCACAGCCTGCAATCCCCTATGCACAACAACACATAGCCACCACAGCCTGCAGTCCCCTATGCACAACAACACATAGCCACCACAGCCTGCAGTCCCCTATGCACAACAACACATAGCCACCACAGCCTGCAGTCCCCTATGCACAACAACACATAGCCACCACAGCCTGCAATCCCCTATGCACAACAACACATAGCCACCACAGCCTGCAGTCCCCTATGCACAACAACACATAGCCACCACAGCCTGCAGTCCCCTATGCACAACAACACATAGCCACCACAGCCTGCAGTCCCCTATGCACAACAACACATAGCCACCACAGCCTGCAGTCCCCTATGCACAACAACACATAGCCACCACAGCCTGCAGTCCCCTATGCACAACAACACATAGCCACCACAGCCATAGGGGACTGCATCCCCTATGGATTAAGTCGTGTACCTATAGTACAACAATATTCCACCATTTCATATTCGTCTGTTCGACAACGTAGACATGGAATGTGATTGTTAGTATACTAAGTGTTTACTGAAATTGATTCCACCTTCCGTGCTTTGCGGCGCCCGACTCTTGAAGCCAGTGCTGAACCGGCAAACATTTCGAACATGTGGTGTCATTTGAGGAATTTAATTATTCGGCGCGGGACTGCGTTTCCATACAGGACAAAGGGTCAAGACCATTTTTTCCAGATGTTTTCCGGCTGTGAGATTGTCGTGATCCCTCTACTATATCCGCGACTCTGACATCGTAGTCACCGCAGACGACACGTAGCGGCGCGGGCGCGGCAGGGGGGGCGGCAGGCGCAGGCGGGGAGGGGCTGATATTAAGATTCCGCGCCGCCTGCCACAACCCCGGAACGCAATTTTTGCGAATACTTTATGCTAATGTTTACCGATACCGTATTAAGCCCCTTTTATTATGTGCGCGCACCCACAGACGGGAACGATCAATTTGAATTGAATTTTGCTCCAAAAACAATCTGTTAGGACAAATTGTGAAGTTGGCGGGTGCGAGTAGTTTGCAAAAAATAATAGTCGAGTCGCGGCGGCGGCGGCTCGGACGTCACACAACACTACAGATACAAGTTCCACACACTACTGACTATGAACCGAGCAAAACCGTAGTTATTCCTGATACTGGTTAATATACTGACTGGTTCACTCTCCAAGATAAAAACAGTTTGTAACAGCAATCTCCCAACCGCACAGCGAGCGAGTGCTATAAAGACATTTCCCGTTGAGCGCACAAGTGCGCGGAACAATTTTTGAAATTATCCTGAAGGTAGCTTGTATGGCCCCTTTCCACGATGTCATTATGTTCTGAAACCGACTTTGGGCTTTGACTGTAGTCAGTAAAGTTGTTATTCGGTTGCAGCGTTGACGTGAGGGGGCCAGTTGTTAGCTGTGCAAACAAAGCTCGCTAATTATAGACAACGTGGTGGTTATTCGTTAAGTTTAGCGATCGCTACACAAACACACACCGCAGCTGGCGGCTCGCGGCTCGCGGCTCGCAGCTCGCACCGGGTGAACGGCACCTACGGTATACTGTGCGAGTGCCGTGTTTGTGTATGTGCGAGTTTTAACGTAATATATAATCGAACTTTATCGTATGGTACGAAAAAGCGCATTATCCTTTAATAATGTATAAAAACTATAACTAGTCAAAACCCAGTTTTCATGAAACCCATACGTGTGGTATAGATGATATTGAGGTTTCTAATATCATTTTTTTCTAAAGTATATATATAAACTATATATAAACTATTCGTTTGCGCAAGAGACACTTCCAAAGTGGTAAAATGTGTGTCCCCCCTGTAACTTCTAAAATAAGAGAATGCAAACTTCCACCGAAAATTGGTTTGAACGAGATCTAGTAAGTAGTTTTTTTATACGTAAACCGCAATTTACCTTTCATTCAATTTAAAACATCGATCAAAGTTACAACGAACTACAAGAGCTTTTATATTATGTTACGTGCTGCTACGGAACCCTTCATGGGCGAGTCCGACTCGCACTTGGCCGCTTTTTTTTATTTATTTTTTATTTAGAGGAACAGCAAACAGTTACATTATGAAAACTTACAACTTGTATAACAATATTTGCATTTTGCTAATAATGTGACCCACAACACTGACCACGAGTTATCATAATAATATAAAAAACAATCATCATGGGGAAAAAGAAGAAGTAAAAGTAAAAAATTATAAAATAAAAGAAAGATGACAAATAAAAAGTGTACAACCAGGCCAGGTTTAAGGTAATCATTTGAAGATTACATCAAAATTTGTATCAATAATTAAGAGTTGAATTTACCTATTGGACTATTAAAGATGTCAATATTTACAAAATGTTTATTGTACAAGTCAACCATGCGGCGTATGGGTGGGCGCAGGCCGGAGTTGGTTCGGCAGGAGGGTATTGCAAACAGCGTACCTCCGCGTACCTGCGCGTACCTGCGCGCGCCTGACGCCTGTGGAAGGTTCTAGGTATTGCGTAGCAGATCATGTTATTAAGGTTTATGCAGTTGAATTTATTTCTAACAATTTTGTATAGCGTGAGAGCTTCAAGGTATTTTCTACGACAGTTTAGTGATAAAAGTTTGTACTTACTGAATAACTGGGCATAAGGTAGGTAAGATCTGTGGCACCTGTAGTGCATAGCACGTAAAAACTTGTATTGAACATTTTCAATCAATTCCGCGTATTTCTTATAAAAGGGGTTCCATATCGAAACCGCATACTCCGATTGAGATAGAACAACAACATTAGTCTAAAGAAAATATAACCCGTACTGCAGGCAATCCTTTGACGTTCTTTCTCTGTAGACCACTTGCACAGGTCCACAGGCTGATTGTAAGTAAACACTCCTCCTCCCCGCGCCTCCTATTTCCCTCTCAATTGAGTTCGATTAAGGATAATATCGTTATCCGAGCGCTTTCAGACACCTTCACTTGTATCTATTCTTACCACTACCACTGCTCACTACAATATGCCTTATAAGTATGTTCAGACTATTTTTCGCCTAATATTGACACCACCATAGCGATGACTCCATTCATTGTCTTGTAATACAACATACAATAGTGGTATTGTTGCCAGCTCATTAACTTGCAATTGAACTTCATGACATTCTTAATACAATAAACACATCTGCGGGAACAGCCGACGGTATCACCCGCAGATGTAAATGTATGCAGACGCCGCGCAAACACGGCGCGTGGCCTCGAGATGACGCGATAAACACGGCAAAATCGCTCTTATTTGAAGGTGTGATAAGGTCGCAGGGAGCCGCGTATGCTATTGACAGGTGGATTGGATTCCCGCGGGCATTGTGCGGTGGCTCGGCAAAGTATCGCAAACGTGTCGCTTTGCAAGTGGTGTACCGCCGCGCGCCGTACGTCGTACGCTGCACGCTGTGGGACGCGGCTCTTGAAAAGCATTCAGAAAATCCAGTTTCACGGAAAATAAGACGTCGATCAAATAGTTATAAATTATCGTCGGTTCAGTACCGCGCTACAGTCTGAGCCGGAGCGGGGAACGGTGTCACAATAATGAACCATGTGGATTTGTATTGACGAGAGATGGTTGTGAACCTGTACTGTTAATCAGTGTTGCGCGTGCATTTAGAATTTCTGGTATTAAGTACCTGATCATTATTGAAAACCTTTCCACTGTAATCGTGCAGTTAAATGTTAAACCTTTTTCATTGATCAGCTAGCATTGCCTGCACCAGTAAGTGAGATGCCCTTCATCACCGAAGATAACTTTTGGAATGTTTTTCTCGCGAAGTGGATTGCAGATCCCCGACCATGTAGGCTTCAGGACTCAGAATGTTAGTCAGTTTTCAGTAACAAAGTTAGCACACGTGTTTATGTTATGCGCCGCCACCGTATTGCAAACATAATAGTGCCATGGATGACGCTGTAAGGGCCACTTTACACCGTTACCTGGCTCACTGTTCACTTTACAAGTGTACGACGACTGTCTTCGTTCGTTCAATTATTGTGTTTAAAGTAGTAGAGGAGGAGTCACGGGCTCAAGCGGGACGTTGTTAGGTTTGTGCAGCAGTGTGCGGTACAGTTTGTGCAGCAGTGTGCGGTACAGTTTGTGCAGCAGTGTGCGGTACAGTTTGTGCAGCAGTGTGCGGTACAGTTTGTGCAGTAGTGTGCGGTACAGTTTACCGCGCAGAGGTTACCAGCATTTAAAGTAAACATTGAGTATAACAGTAACCTGCAGGTACCATGAATATAAATAAAATTGAGATGCCTGTTTGTAATTTCAAAATAACAGCTTTTTACTGAATGCATAAGAAAGTATGTACGTATACACGGTACTTATAATAACAAAACAACATTTTTTTAAATTTTGTCGGTCTGTCTGTTTGTTCCGGGTAATCTCCGAAACGGCTGGACTGATCTTGACGGGACTTTTATTAGCAGATAGCTGATATTATAAGTAATAACGTAGGCTACTTTTATTTTTGAAAAAGGATTATGGTTTCGTGCAAAAAATGAAAAACCTTGAAATTGTTAACAAAATGCGATTCAAATAGGGAAGTAATATTTTTATAACAATTGCACGCGGACGGAGGTCGCGAACCAAATGAATTCACCAGAAAAGTCGAAATCCACCTTTGTACAATTTAAGAGCGAAAAGTTTGAGTAAATGCGAAATAAGTAAAATTGGTTAACATTACAAAAATGCTCATTCTGTCCCGGTTGGGTTGGCGTGCACGTGGCACCGTCTGCTTGACCGGCACGCCAGCCACCCTAGTGAGCCGCCTCGTGCCCGCGCCTCAGTCCACCGCCGCCCTGTGAGCCTTAACCACGACCCCACAGCCGGAACAAGAAGAGTACATCACAAACGCATTCAATTATTATATAGAACTAGCGGCCCGTTCCAGCTTCGCACGGGTGGAAATTTATTTTCCCCTAATTCCCACCCCTCCTTCCTAATTTTTTGTGAATCTAAACCATCCAAGGTTACACCCAAACGTATATAAAAAAAATCATTCAAATCGGTCCAGCCGTTTAGGAGAAGTTCAGTGACATACACACATACAGTAGAATTATATATATAAAGATAGGATCTAGTTGGACCTAAAACCGTAAGTGATCGGCGACTGCTGCTTTTAGTGAATTCTACAGCTACGCCGTAGCGACTACGAGCCGTAGCGTATGCATGTTCTGTTGCATTGTGTTGTGTGTATCAGCAGCGATACGACGCTTAGTCTGGAGTTATTGTGACGTGTTTATACTCCGCTGACCTCCAACCCGCCCTCCGACCAACCGACGTTATTTCATTAGTGCTCTTTTAAATTCAGGGTGCTACGCGCTACGTTGTGTGTTCAGTGCTACGCCATGCGCTACGGTGCTACGTGACCGCTACGAGTGTCGTCACAATTTGTTTAATGAATAATTATAACTTTGTTTTAATACTGACCAGAATTTTGAAGAAATACGTACATTCCTTAATTTATGTGTGTGTATGTGTTAATATATAATTTATATTATGTGTGAAGTATTCACCAACTTTTTTTTTATGCAAACAGATGTTCATTCAGGTATCTTTATTATTTTACGACTAATAGCAGATTAATTTTCTTTGGGTAAATTCCCTAAAACGATAGTTAAGTTTAGATATTACTAGCTGTTGCCCACGACCTTTGTTCGCGTGAAATTATTATTAAAAAATCTCCATTATTATAATCAATTCCCTATTTGAATTGAATTTTGTTACCAATTTCAAGGGTTTTCTTTTTTTTTTGCACGGATCCCTAATTATTTATCTAAAATAAAAGCCTAAGTTACTCCTTGTTACATCAGCTATCTGCCAGTGAAAGTCCCGTCAAAATCGGTCGAGCCATTTCAGAGATTAGCCGGAACATACGGACAGACAGACATAATTTTTTTTTTTTAATGTTTTTTTGGTATATGTATCGTGTAACCATTCATATGCACTTAGAAAAAGCGGTGAAATGGTACAGATCGAACTTGAATGAAGATTTTCTGTCGCTATTTCTTTCACTTATGCGATGTTAACTTCAGTTGAATACGTTGATGGCCTACCAGAGCGAGGCAAATTTCCATCACATCTCGGCCTCTTTTGAACGCTTTGCACCACTCATAAGCACGTGTTTTTGATAAAGTCGATTCACCGTAAGCCTTCTGTAACATTGTCAAGGACTTCGAACTCGAAATCGTATTGGCGATGCAAGAATTTAAGACAAACTCTTTGTTCGATGTTTTTGTCCACTATGAAATTCGTATTATACACTAGATATGATCTAACTAAAAACAGCCACTGTATTTAATCTAAATAACAGATGCAACTCAAACTCCGCGCCACAAAGGAAAACAGTTGTGCCAATCTAACAACAAAAAAACAAAAACGAAAATTGAATTTGGAACCATAAACAAATCATCCATTCCCGATACTTTTTGACTGCATGTATTCATAGTTAATTTGTGAAAATGAATAAACGTGAATTATCCTATAATAATAAAATAACTTGATATCCAGGCATTTCGTTGAAAATCATTTAATAAACACTCTTTTTTTTACGTTTCCTCTAAATACATACAATTTGAACTGAACTGTAAAACGAAATTGTGAACGTTTCATTCAAGCTGTATATTCTGCACGAGCCATTACTATAGTGGAGTAAAACGCAGAAAAACTTCACGAATATAGATAGGCCTACTTATTTGTTCATTTAGTAAGGTTAGAAAGTCGACTGCAATAACACGGCGCGGTTTGTTTTGTTAGGTAACATTAGCAGTGATGGCTCACAATATAAAATAATATTATGTAAATGTAGTACAAACAGTCGGGCCAGGCAGCGCGGCGGCTGCGCGCTCGCAAGCCGATACCGACAGGTATCGCATTGAATACATTTGCGCGGTCTGCAGTAAGAAGGCTCGATCGTACGCAACTGAACGCGCGGTCACAGTCCGTGATTTAGATTTGTCACATTTAGTGAAAGCATTGCTGAAGTAAGCAGGAGGGTGTTTTATGCGTATCGGTCTCTTAAGCAACTTCAGAAGTTTCTGCCATTTGAAACTAAAGTTACTCTTGCTCAGTCTCTTCTTCTAGACTATGCTGATGAAGCTCGAACGTCTGCAGAATCTGTGTATCCGCTTCATTTTCGGGCTTCGTAAGTACGACCATGTGTCGGAATTTCGGAAACAGCTGAAGTGGCTACCTATTCGGCAGCGACGAGATTGTCACACTCTTTCTTTTCTATTTTCCATTATTCTTAGTTCTAAAGCTCCTTCGTATCTTCGGGAACGCTTTGAATACCTTGTTCCTGGTGGTCATTTTTTGGGCTCTACCATTACTAGCACTTCCTAGCTAAAAGCCTCCAGACACGTCGACCATTTTTTTCTGTTCAAATGATTGTGTTCATTAATTATTGTGTGTTTATTGCAGGTAACACGCCTATCTCACGACGACTCCCGCACGTCTGAGGTGCTCGGTAAGAAACCACTTTGTTCAGAAATCACTTGACGAATGAGGGTATGTCGAGAAGGAACTGGGTGACCTAAACTTTCTAAAAATACCTATGTGATACTCGTAAGTGATGCATAACTTTACTGTTTCTATAAGTAACTCTTTCTTGCAACACTAGTGAGTATTGTGCTACTTTAAACACTAGCAATATTTGAATATCAGCGTCTGCGTTCTTTCATATTACACAATCAATGAGGTGCTGTCAATAGGAAGGTTGTAAATGCGTACATGCCTATGTCTCGCGGCGGTCACCCTGCCAGCCGGTGCACATCAGCACCGCGCGCAGCGGCGCAGGCGCCTTCCGGGCATACTGGCGAGAGTAGTGCCTGCGAGACCTACCAAAGATATTACGCAAGTTAATAGTATTTGGGTTTGTCATTAAAGAAACAATTTTATTATTTATATGAATTCGCGGTGACTGTCGGTTTTATAGGTTTTACGTGGGTTTTGTAAGTTTTTTTAGGTACCTCGGTAGATTGGGTGCAACGACAGATCATGATAAGTGACGCAAATTCATCGACTAAACAAACATGTGTTCCGCCGCATATCGAGGAAACGTTATTGCTTGCCACCATTACTAGCCAGGCTTAAATATAACATATGAGTATGAGAAAAACTTTTTTGCAAAAAATTACTGACTTCCAAACAAAGCCCTTTTGTTTGTTTTATTGTTTTTTTAATAAGTATATTCATTTCATTAAGATACGAAAAGTGGCTCCTCAATCCTTACGGTCATGATTTTTTGCCACCGACATCTGAATTCAATTTTTTGTGTTTTGTTTTTAAGTTACTTTTTTTGTGCACAAAAGTTTTTATGTTACCCTCTTCTGTTGTGGTAGCGCATACAAATCCTTGACTTGACAAGTATCAATTTTACATTATAACTAGAATTTATCTAGTTATAATGTAAAATTCATATTTTAGAGGATAACTCATAATGTACCGAAGCAAAGTTAATCAAATTTACATAACCTGGGGCCGTATTATGACCTCTTAAAACCATCATGTTTTCGGTGTGAAAAAGAGACTACTTACTATGTTCAGCAGTGGACAGCAATGGTCTGACATGATGATGATATTCAGGTCTCGATGGATGTCGTCAATTCTTATGTACCGAGGCGCGTTTACGATGTTCTTGAGTACTTTATTCTGGAATTTTTGTATAATTTCTACATTGCGTTCTTTGGCGCAACCCCATAGTTGTATACCATAGGTCCGTACTGGCATAAGGACTGATTTGTAGAGCAGGATTTTGTTAGGAACTGACAACCCAGAATGCCTTCCTAGTAACCAGTTCATACTTCTGTAACGAATTTCTAATTCTCCTCGTTTCTTTTTAACCTGGGCTTTCCAGCGAAGCTTTGCATCTACGGTTTAAACTTTTGTTGTTTATGTACCCAGTGTACATAAACAACAAAAGTTTAAACCGTCGTGGTTTCTTATTAGTGAAATAAATATGAATGGACTTTGTTTCATTCAACTTGATCCTCCATTTTATGGTCCATTATAGGAATAAGAAATAATATAATGTTTGCATAAACAATACGCAAACTTTGAAGCGGTCTACTCGTCCAACAGTCGCGGGCCGCATGACTGATGGATGTCGGGCCAACGTACGCGACATTGTTGTGGGGGCGGAAACTCTTGTAAAGTGATGTACCCCCCCCCCCCCGCAAAACTTTACAAGAATCGCGTCATCCGTTAAACTGCTTCAGCGGTCGTATGAAGAAGTGAAGTGTTATTCTATTCTCAGTTTTCATTCTACAACCCTGTGGAACTTCCTCAGGGCTCATACCGCTCTCCTGTCAGGTGTTACATAGCGACTCAAGCGTATTGTCTGTCAGTGAGTGAGTGTCACAAGTTTCGCGCGGTTTAGACGTCCTGTGACTTTACGAGTACTTGTGTGGTTTCTGGTTCCCTGGCAAAAGTGTCGTTTCGGTCGTTATCTGACACCTTTTTCGGCCTAGCTCTCAACAGAATTATTTAAATTTATATTGATCATCTCTGACGAATGTGACACGATTGTTAAGATAGTATTGACTTTGAAAGTATTTTGAATACAGTTGTCATTAAACAATCAGTGTATTTGTTTGAGAAGCTAACAGGCAACACTGCACAAGCACCACGCAGTTCCGGAAATACATATGGAAGATGTTGATCACCCATTCACCCCTCGGTGCAGTATCACCTCCAGCGTCCAGCCCCCACACAGGGTGGACAGGGTGGAGGAGTGGAACATGTTCATTGTTCATGTGTGTAGGGAGCGGTGTCCAGTGAGCAGCGCGCGCACACCACACCACACCACCACCTCAGAACCCGAAAAATTAATAAATTCGGTAGCAATATTTTTAATAAATTAATCAAATCACAATATAAACCGGTATCTCATTAGGAACGATATTTTATGCAATCAACACCTGTCCTCAATTAGCATCACATTAATTAAATAAAACGATATTGAAGTAGTAGCGCTGACGCTTACAATATTTGCAAAATTCAGTAAATTAATATTTTATGTGTATCACACATCATTCACACCGAATTTTGACAGATACTTCAGTACATTTGCCAAAATCTGGTATCCAGTCCAGTCCAGTCCGTAATATATCCGTAGCGGTAGTAGCACATCACACATGACGCGCAGCAGACGCGTGCCGCGCGCGACTCTGCGGTGCGGCCTCGTGCCGGCTCGCGGCTGACGCGACCTGCACTGTGGACCGTCGAGTGTTACCCAACGTCCTCGCACTAGAACGGAGGCACCGGGCGCGGGGCGGGGCGCGGGGAGGGAGAGGCGACACCGACCTCCTCTGATATAAACTATTCGCTTTTTTAATACGAGTAATTATATCCCCATTGATTTGATATGATAATCTTTTACAATAATTTTGGGTGCTCACATGACACACGTGTCTGTTGATTCTTAATGGAGGCGTCATCATCATCTGCCAAGTTTTTTCCCAACTATTTTAGGGTCGGCTTCCAGCCTAACCAGATGCAGCTGAATACCAGTATTTTACATGGAGCGGCTGCCTATCTGACCTCCATAACGTTAGTACTGCGTAATACAATACCATTGGTAAGACTGGTTGTCAGAGTTAGGGGGCAACTCGTCCGACTTCGAAACTGAGACCAGGGACCATTTCTACCTTTACTAATTTTCGGATAACTGACTACCTGTAACGACTGTAAAAGATCTACAAATGACAGCCGGGACCAACGGCTTAACGTACTTTCCGAGGCATGTAGGCATGTAATGGATGGTCACCCATCCACGGACCAACCTAAGCGAGCGCGGCTTCATCTCGGAGATCGACCCGTGCGACTGTTATGAAGGCAGGTCATACCAACTAATCCATACTAATATTATAAATGCGAAAGAAACTCTGTCTGTCTGTCTGTTTGCTACCTTTTCAGGACTAAACGGCTGATCGGATCATAATGAAATTTGGCAAGAAGATATATTTCAACCTGGGGAAGGACATAGGCTATATATTATCACGCTAATAACTTAAGGGTGTGAGCAATATTACATTATCACCATATTCCTCAACTGCTTGGCAACTGACAACTGTCAACATACATGATGACATGCTTAGAATAGAACAGCTATGTGTAGCACACAAAAAAAAGTTGTTAGGTTAGGTTAGGTTTATTTCAATAATGTTCAGTAAGTAGACCTATTCGGAACAGAATTTGATGAGCTTTGGCACAAAGACCCATGGCTGTGATACCTTCCAAACAAGAGTAGTCTTAAGCTGTGGCGGACGTGGGTGTGCCGCCCATACATTTTTGCCCACTATCCGAGGCATGGAAGCATGAGAACTAATACAAAAGTGGCATAGTAGATAAATTCGGCGTAGGAATACTGGAGATACAAGTTAAACAAAAAAATGAAGATTCCTCCTGACCAAAAACAAAACATATTTTAAGCAAATAGCGAACCTAACGCGTACGAAGTCGCGGGTAGCAGCTTGTAATATAGAGGGTGTAAACAGACTCTTAACGAAGCCGAAAGGCATTAGGCTTATTCTCCCCGTCATTGCGATCATTTTTTTGTTCCAGACCATACCTGGGAACCTTCTAGTTACGGAGATATTGGGGGTCAAAGGTCCAACTTTTTCACAACTTTTTTTGTAAATACATGTTTTTAATGTAAGATTTTTACTTTAAACACCTCCAGCGGCCGTATTATGACATCTTAAAACCATCATGTTTTCTGTGTGAGAAAAGGATAGTGCTATTCGTCCTGTATAGCTCCGTCTCTTTTTCACACCGAAAACATGATGGTTTTAAGAGGTCATAATACGGCCCCAGGACCCCCGTACTATTCAATTCATCCATCACAATGTTTTGAGTGCGTTGCATTGAGTCCTACTGAAAAACGTGATTTTTCAGCCCAAAAAAAAAGTCGTTTCCCAGCACTCATTTTTGCGTAAAGTTATTTAGTTTGATGTACATAATGCTTGGTTGACGGCTTCGTGAAGAGTCTGTTTACACCCTGTATATTTCGCGCCTTCCTGCAGTGGTACGCTAAGTGCATGAGCGCTTAGCGCGGCTGCGGTGCCCCCAAACTTATCTGTGAACCTTTATCAAGTTGATATTTTATTTATTTCTGCCCGGGAAGGCTCTCAAAAGAAAGCTGCAAACTTGTGTTTCTTTCTCATTAAAAAGGCGAGTGGTGAGGTACTGATGTGGTGAGGTGGTCCCGCGAGGCGGCGTGTGCGGCGTGTGCGGCGGGGCGCAGTGCGGGCGCAACGTGCGGATTCAAGTTTTAATTTATCATTAGTGCGCGCTATGAATACCAACTCCGGGTATTTTTGTCGCCGCAGTGCACACGCTGCCGCGATTTAGTAATGTTTGCCATTATTTAAAATGCAATAATTTTATATACCATACTTGTATTTGCCATAATTTCATTAGAAATAACGCTTTCATTTTCACTAATTTCATTGGTCATAATCGATCAAGGATCATAATCATTTTGACCATAATGTTCATTTGCCATACTAGCACAACAATGCTAGTTCAGTACTTAAGCGCCTTCAATTTAGATGTTAACCTAACATGTAACCCAAATGATTCACCAACAATAGAGGGGATCTGGCGCTCGGCGCTGCTGCGGCAGAGGGGATCTCGATATTCATTCGATACTCTGTACTTTGATATTTAGAACTTTGGATGTCACTTTTGTAGATAATTAGATTTTAGACATATTGGACGTAGGTTAACACATCTAACCAAACGACCATATAAACTTACGTTATTTTAATTTTCGGTTTTATGGTCGTTCGATATTTTCGATGTTTTTTACATTGACATTTTACCCGTAGGTATTTTAATGTTCGACATTCAAATATGTATCCTTAATGAAATTCTTTTTTAACCGACTTTCTTCAAAAGGAGGAGGTTCTCAATTCTTTTTTTTTGTGTTTGTTACCATATCTCAGTCATTTCTGAACAGATTTCAAAAATTCTTGTTTTATGTGAAAGAATATACTTTCCAATTGGTCTCATAGAAGTTTCATCAAAATCAGTTCAGTAATTTGGTCTTTTATTCATGCTAATTGCTATATCACGCGACGTCGCGTGAAGTCTTGCATGTTTAATTCGACACACTTCCCGATTTCCGATTGAGCTGAAATTTTACACCCGCGTGATAATACAATATACAGATGACATGGAGCTTATCTGATGATGGAGCTGGAAGGTGGCCTTTGGAACTCCGTTATGAAACGACATAACCCTATCGAGTTTAGGCTCGTGTGATTCATCTTGACAATTACTTCGTCTCTAGATGGTATCCAGGGTCTGATGATGGAGCTGGAAGGTGGCCATAGGAACTCTGTAATGAAACGACGCAGCCCCATCGAGTTTGGACTCGTTTCATTCGTCTTGACGGCTACTTTGTCTTTAGATGGTATCCAGGTTCTGATGATGGAGCTGGAAGGCGGCCATAGAAACTCCGTTATAAAACGACACAACCCCATCGAGTTTGGGCTCGTTTGAATCGTCTTGATGTGTACTTTGGTCCTAAATAATATCCATATGCAACGCCATTCGATTTGGGAAGTTAAGTTCGTTTCATTTGTTATTAATGTGAATTATATTTGATGAGATGGATGACCCAATGCCAAGGTGAGCACGTGCCGAGGGCTGAATGGTATGAGGGTATATAAATTTGTCATATTGCTAACGTTGCGCCTCAGGGTACCAGGGTGAACCCTGTGGTACTGACTGAAGCCCTTATCCCTCTACAACGGACCTCTGGAGGGATGGACCGTTTATGTCCTATATTCGTAGGAACAACATAATTAAAAAATGACATATACTTTAAGTGCTGAAATCATCACATATGTGTGCGTACTACTAATACGGCTACGGAAAACGCCACTACGCGCTACGAACTACGCCGTAGTAAATCCCGAATCATAAATAGCAAAAAGTTAAAAGTAACGAATTATTTTTTTTAAACGAGCTTTTATTACTTGTTAATAAAAAGAACTAAAAAGTTAAAAATAATTTAATTCTGATACGAAATATACCATTTTTATAGGTACAATATATGCCATTTTTTTAAATAAAAGCATGGTACATTTTGATGGCAAGAGAATTAAAGAAGGTGTACCCGTGTAACGCGCTTTTCTTCTTGGGTTATGTTGATGACTTCATGATCTCTTAAAAACTTCTGGTTACAATATAAAAATTAATTCATGATAAGAATTTGTGTGGTATGGTACAAGTCTAAACAACTAAAAAGGGAAATAAAAATTTTTTTTGGGAACAAAACAATAAACTTTTTTAAATTATAATAAATGTTGCTTATGTCAAGTATCTATTATGTAATGTGTTACTTAGAGAAACTAATGATTATAACACATGTTATTATAGAAACTTATTTTATGGCAAATAAAAGTTATGACTAATAAGTTGCAAGCGGTAACAAGCGTTATTACTATACATGATAATAGTGCAAGTAAATATTACGAGGGGGACGATTATGGAAAACTAAAATAGTACAAATTATTTTATGGAAAACAAGACAATACCCGCTGCCGCACTGCTCAAAGTAGTTAGTATTTCCTACACGAGTTGGTATTAAGTAACAATAGATCTTGCTAATGAGATCTCACATCAGCCATAGCCTTCACTACAATTCCACATGAGCCAAGAGTGTAAGATATTCCATATTAACTCGTCACTAACAAGTTTTTAACGAACTGTTTGAAGACGTCTCCGCCTGCGGGAGCGGCGCCGGGTGTTTGTGCATTAGCATCACAATGCTCGTCTGCGTCGTCGCGCGTCGCGCGTGTCCCGCACCTGTCGCGCGTCCACACACATACGCATCGCATCACTGCTAGTTGGCATTTCTCTGCACTGCACTGTGAGATGATTTGCTGGTGATAACAGGGGCAGATCAGTACGTCAGCACTTCGGAACACATTGTATGTGGGGCGCTCTGCACAAATACCTATTTTTAAGATCTAAACGTAGGTTACAAGCCTAACAGACACCTGCGCTTATAGTGTACAAGCACGCACCGGTAAGAACTCGCATAGGGGTATACTAATGTCGTTTTCTTTCATTAAGGTGGTTGCGTCAGGGTAGCCCGCGAAATTCAAATTTTCACAACCCTCTAAGTTCATGTAATCCTATTCAATGAATATTTCATGAAAAAGTCATTCAATAGGATTAAATGGACTTACAGGGTTATATTGATTATTTTCATGATTGTGATTCGGTAGCTACATATGTGTTACTGACGCGACTCATTTTTCATCAACATACAACCTGACAATGACCGGTAAATTGCAAAAAACGTAAGAAAATTTGAATTTCGCGGGCTACCCTGACGCAACCATCTTAAATGAGATTAGATTCCGTAAAAAACCACAACAAGGATAGCCAATACGGATATTGGCGGCAAACGCACATCGACTATAAATCTCAGTGACGTAATCAGACGCGCCGAATTACTCGCATACATTGACGCCGGCCGCGTCGTGTCACGTTCGCGAGTCGCGACACACTGCACCGTGATGCGTTTAATGGGCTTCGCTTTCAGTCGATTATTTACGCGGCTTTTTGCATCAACAGTCATGGGCTTATAGCCATTTTTCCTATTGGACACTCTGGGCACGTGCCCAGGGCCCCACAATCCAAGGCGGCCCCAAATTCTTGTATGAGTCATAGCTAGTGGCTGTCAAATGAAACTTAACTTGCAGAATACTGAAAGATTCGAGCTGGCTTTAACAGCCCTCGCATATAAGAGCCCTCTTACATTTCGGTGCTACGCTAATTTTACAATTTACCTAAAAACGCATATACGCATAAAACTTAATGGCATTAATTTTAAATTATCCTCTATTATAGAGTATTTTGAGCTAAAAGAAACAAGTATAATTTGGTTAGTGACTTTTCTTTTGCGTTTTATTCGACGTTGAATCTTCATTTTTGAGGATCCAACAAATCTGCCATCATAGCTGGATCCCACCCGACCGTCCTTGTATCTTATTCCTGTTGTTCGCACGTCTTGATTGAACCTCTCTCCTTGTTCATCACTCACTGCGCCAAGATTATCAGGAAAAAAGTCTAAATGAGAGTGTAGAAAATGGATTTTGAGCCACATTCTGCATCCAAAGTTTCGCGGGGGATAGGTCGCGATGCTAAAGTCCCATTTAACAAGAAGTACAAACACATTTGTGACTTTTCAAGATCTCCAGTCCAAAATCCAAAGTAGGAGCAGTAAGCTGCTTTTATGTGTTCCGTAACTTTTTTTAGATTGGTATATTTTATTATATTGGAAGCCGACCCCAACATAGTTGGAAAAAGGCTAGGCAGATGATATTTTATTATATTTGTATCGGTATATTTTAGTATATACGAGTACCAATACCAATCTGCACTCAATCAAAAATCAAATCAATCAATCTGCAATCTGACTGCCTCGTTGGTCAAGTGGTCGCAAGCGCGACTGCTGAACATGAGGTCCTGGGTTCGATTCCCAGGTCGGGCAAAGTGCTATTGGGTTTTTCCATCAGGAATTTCTCAGTAGCAGCCACGGAGTCTGGATTTGTGCCCGGTTGATGGCAATAGGCTCGCCCCCTAATACATGGGACTTACACATAAATGGCGAAATGTGGGTGTACTAATAGGTACACCTCTACCCAACCCTTTGGGGATTACAGGCGTGATGTTGTCTGTATTTTCCTTCGTTTACGGGGTGTAATGGGCTTTTTTGTTATTTTCAATAAAAAAAATAATAAGGGGGGTATTCCACTCGTTATATATTCACGCGAAGACCTTACAATCCACATAAAGTCCGGCTGTCATGTCTGCTTATGCGGTACCTTACCTGCACATTACAGGAACTAATGTAAGCTGACGATCCTATTAGTTACCTTTCTTCAATTTTAATCTAGAGAATATCGATGATATCAAGGTTATACACAAAACATCTCCACAGACCCGTGACCCCCTGACACCACTGCACGCGCTAATATTGACGAGAAGCCTCTCGA
This sequence comes from Lycophotia porphyrea, assembly GCA_950005105.1. NCBI lineage: Eukaryota > Metazoa > Arthropoda > Insecta > Lepidoptera > Noctuidae > Lycophotia > Lycophotia porphyrea. The sequence continues at coordinate 246,244 of OX465387.1, read as the reverse complement.
ATCCTCGCGCAAAAAAAATAAAATTACTTTTTGAAGTTTAAAGCGAAATGGTGCTTAAACAAAGCTAACTCAATTTTCGCACAATTTCTCTCGAGGGCTGCGAGTTTTGAGGGCCATATTTTTTGCCCCTCGCTATGGATTAACTCGATTATCAAAATTGTGAGAGGACGGTAATGGCTCAATAATGTGCTGATGATTTGTACCGAGACGTCGCAGTCTACCCGCGCTCGAGGTAGCTCCAGCCACCTGCCAGCGCGAACATTACGCGAGATTTGTAATAACCGCGGCCGGCTGAATTGTTGCTTGAGAGAGTGTTATCAGTTATTTATTACCAAACATAACTCGTTATTACTCGTAAAAAAGCACTTCTATAAAAGAGAATTTATAGTAATTTGGGGCTAGTTCGCAGCTTCTGCACAGGGGCGTCGGGGCCCGGAGGTCTGCATCTGGAATGATCGACATTTCATTAGAGTCTCATTATAGCGGTCTCTGCGTTTGCTACAGGTCGTCCTTCCCCTCCCCCGTGCCCGCTCGACCCTCTCATCCCTTCCTTTCTTCACTGCTGCATGAACCGCGCGCAATTAAATTTTATTAGAACCAATTGAAAGTAGAGCCATGTTGGGTCCCGAAGTAAAGTGATCCGAAGTGTGCCGCTCAAGTTCACCGAGTTGTTCAACATTTTGTTGTTATAGTTTATTAGTAACTTCGCGGAACCTTAGCCATTTAAAATCCCTAACTAACATATTATAATTTTATTTGTTTACTAGCATAGGTGAAAGAATTTTAGTAAATTTAAGTTAGGTAGGGTTAAAGTTTCTCTGTATACAATGTCTGAGGTTCTTTTATTTTCCAGTAACAAATTAATCTGGTTTTCGGATGATGCAACTCGTTCACAGTAACAGTTTGATCAAACCGCGACATTTTTCTTACTTAGAGATTTTTTATACCCGTCATAACTTCGAAAAAAAAAATCCGATCCGTAATAAATTAAAGTGGATTTTACAATTACATGATCAACCTTCATTATCAAACCATTTAAATGGATAAAGATTAATATCTTGATACCACTCCATCACCACTATTCGATTCTACCCGTATTTGAACTTAATAATTTTAACAAAAACTGTTATTGGTGCCGATTCCCTTGTTCACAAACTAAACTAAATTTAAGTTGAGTGCATCTTTTTCTTTCTTTTTTATTATGAAAATCAAATCAAATCAAATCAAATCAAAATATTTATTTGCAAGAATATGGTACATAAGGTGTTACAGTAATTTTGTTTCAGCATATCCTGCCATAACATGGCGTGCAAATGTATTCACAATGTCAATAATGTTAATTAGTCTAGCTTACAATTTACAGCTTCTATTGATTTGTCTTCTAAATAGTCCTTAATGGTATAATAACTTTTATATAGTAGTAGATTAAAAAGTCTTTTTTTAAACATTGTCAGTGGTAAGTCTTGAAGATAATGGTAAATGATTGTAAATAATAATCGACATGCAGTATACATTTTTCTTAAATAATTTTAGTTTTATTGGCGGTAGCCGAAGTCTATCTTTATGCCGTATTCGGCTATTTGGCCTGTCAGTGCTCTTTTCAAATAAATTAAAATGCCTCTTAACAAAAAGACATATTTCAAAAATATATAAACACGGCAAAGGTAGAATTTTAAGTTTTTGAAATAGAGGCTTACAACTGTCTAAAAAGTGAGCTCCACAAATTGCTCGGATGCATTTTTTTTGAGCTTTAAAAACTCTGTCAAAATCTACTGAATTACCCCATATTACAATACCATATCTAAGTACGGATGATACATAACCATGATAAGCCAGCATTGCAGTGTCACAGTTAACCGTTTGTTTAATTCTTTTCAAGACATATATAAAACGATCTATTTTTGTAAGAATTTTTTCTATATGTGGTTTCCAATTACAATTTTTGTCGACCGTTATACCCAAGAATACACAATTATCGACAGTGGTCAAGTGAGAATCTTTGTAAGTATTATCTAGTTTATCTATGTTTGCATTGTATGTCTGAAATTGTATTATATTTGTTTTAACCATATTTATTTTTAAGTTATTGTTTTCTAGCCACTCGATTGCATTATCCAGAGCTTGGATGATTTCATTTTCTAAATTTTTGCTATTGTCGCTCTTAATAATTATTGTCGTGTCATCAGCGAATAGTATACAATCTTTTCCTATCGCCTCTGGAAGGTCATTGATGTACACTAGAAAGAGTAGTGGGGATACGATACCTCCCTGTGGCGTGCCGTAATTGTTCTGTTTATATACCGATCGAAAAGTTGTTTTTTCATCTTGGTAAGTTTTTGTTATTTCCACGCATTGTTCTCTTTCAGAAAGATAACTTTTGATCCAGTCGTTGGCCTTACCCCGAATTCCATAATGCTCAAGCTTTAAGAGTAGTGTTTTGTGGCAAACGAAATCAAAGGCCTTTGTCATGTCTAAGAACACGCAACCTATCTTAGATTTTTGATTTAAACTTTCCGTTACGTGTTTTACTAGCGCAAAACATGCTAGAGCAGTGGAGCTGCCCTTCCTAAAACCGAATTGTTCTTTTTTAAGAACATTACTTGCTGTTAAAAAGTTCTCTATTTTAATGCACATAACTTTCTCAAAGATTTTGGATAGGATTGGGATTAACGTAATTGGGCGATAATTGCTCATGTCAGTTTTTACACCTTTCTTATAAAGAGGTTTGACAATTGACCTTTTTAGACGTGTTGGGAATACTCCTTCTGTTAGAGACAGGTTTATAATATAGGTTAGGGGAGACACTAAACTCATTGCACATATTTTTACCATTTTAGTGCTCAGATCGTCATACCCAGTCGAGTTAGTGTTTCTTAGACTGTGAATTATTTCATAAATGTCTGATTCATCTACTGGTGTAAGAAATATGCTTTTTGGGTTTTGGGGAGTGGTGATTTTCATGTCATATTGCCTGTTTTTATCATCTTTATTGGTCGTCTTTGTTTGGGATATATAATAGTCATTAAATAAGTCACATATTTGGTTTGGGTTGTCATAAACTTTACTATTAGCATTAATTGAGTCAATTTCAGAGTTACTTGTCACATTATTTGTATAAGTTTTAATTATGTTCCAGGCTGCTTTACTTGTATTTTTGGCCTTAGAGATGTAGTTTAAGCTATTAATCTGCTGAGCCTTTTGTATGCATTTTTTCAGTATTTGGGTGTAGTCGTCATATTTTTTTTTGTTTTGTTTTTTGTTATGTTTGTAGAGATGGTATTTTAATATAATGTGCGTTTTTTATGCAGCATCTTTTTATGCCCTTGGTTAGACCTCTATTTTTCACTTGTTTACAAGTATTTTTGACTTTAAAAGGACAGAAGATAAATATTAGTTTAGTTCTGTCAAATTAGTCAGCACCTGACGTAATTTGATGTCATTTTAGTAGTCAACTTTTTCTTATCACGTTTAAACTTGTGTCAGGCGCTGGATAATTTGACAGGACTAAACTTAAATTTATCTTCTGTCCTTTTCTTAATGAAATAGAAAGAAAGAGATGCACTGAACTTAAATTTGGTTTAGTTTGTAAACAAGGGAATCGGCACCATTGTGTCTTGACTATAATAGTTAGGTATATACCATCGCGGACTTTTTTGTGAGCAATCATGAATACTATTAATATATAGAACACTATTTTATATATCGTTAATAGTTTTCGCAGCACACGAAAAATAAAGACTTTGATAGGAAACATTTTGATACCTTTTTTTTTCCTCTCTTTGTTTGCTGACATATCTCTTCGCGACGTGCGGCGAGCTAGTCCATTACTCACCGTCGACAAGTCCGCGTCTACGGTGGCCGGAAGCCACCACGTGACCCTCGACGCCCGGGTTGTCTCCCGCGGCGGCTGGGACGAGAGGTTCTCTCCCTCTCACGCTCCGCCATCTCCTTCACTAGCATGACTGCTTCGCAGAAGGAGGTGACGGCGTCACATTCCCTCTCGCTCCGGACCATCGATTGCACCAGGGCCAGACGCGATAGGTTGCCGCCGCCGATCGCCGTTACGGGGACACGGTGGTGCTCCGCCCAAGCAGGGCAGGCCTCCACAGTGTGCTCCACCGTGTCCTCTGGAACATTTTGATACCTTGGGTTACATTTTAGGTAGACATTTCTATTTTTTTTTAAATACAATATAGTCTATGTTACTCAGTAAAGATGTAGCTTTCTAATGGTGAAAGAATTGTTAATATCGGTCCTGTAGTTTCGGACCCTATTCGGTACAAACAAACAAACAAAAATATCCATAGTATATAGTATAGTAAAAGTTTTTTTTTTTTTTTTAAATAAAATATATATTTTATTTTATTTTATTTATTTGGGCACATTTATACGTTACAATATTAATATTTAGCTTAGGTATGATAGTAAACAACCGCATAACCCCACACTATTATCCACGGATTTATATCGATTTTAAAAGAAATAAGGAAACGGACAGTAAGAAAATAAGAATAAAACTGATAGGTCACATTAACCAACTCTGAACAGCGCTTCCCGTCCAGATTTAGTCTGTCGTCACAAATCAAACACAACCAAAGTGAATCAATAGCCATTTTTCTAAATTTGTTATGATTATAAGCGAAAAAATCTAAATTTATAAAATGTGAGTCTAACAATCGCCGGAGAGGAGCACTCTCCCCAGCATTAGTTCTACACTTCTCTGTGTAGACCAAGCGGGGTGCTTGCGCTTCCCAACGATTAACAGTCCTAGATACTACGTAACATAATCTATTAGAAATTTCCAAACAATTAAACCTATTGTTGCATATGCCATACAGCATCATAACCATCAGTAGTGTACGTCTGTGCTTCGAGCTCAATATGTTACTGTTTCATCAGATCCGCATAAGAATTTTTGGTATGGTAACACTTACAATGTTTAGTGAGATGAAATTTTTTCTGTACCATTTCTAGTCTGTGCTTATATTTCTCGGTTAATGGGCTCCAAATTGGCACCGTATATTCCAACTGGGAACGGACTAAAGTTTTATGCAAGAAGAGGAAAGTAGAAGCCTTTTCTTTCTTCGCAAGACCGCATTGTGTAACCATACATCTGAAAAGCTCTATGTGCAGGATGAGGTCTGTTCCCGTTTGAAATGAAGCAACGTGGATGGTTACATACGTATATTGATATTAAAGATTTGTTACAAGTTTGTCTTAGGTGGACGAGCGGAAAGGAGAAAAAAGGAACGATTTTATACAAAGCTAAGCCTTTTATAGTGGCATTGAGTGGACTGAACAAGAGAATGAGTGAAGGGACGAACTGAAGACCGTGTCGCCGGTTGAAAGATGTGGCTGTATCTTCCCTTCGCCGGTAGATGCCGTCCGTTGCTGCGTGCCAGGTTGTGTGCACTGAGCCAACAGATGGCGCTGGTAGTTGGCGTAGACATGCCCCCGGCCTTGGAAGCACTGCTTCCGAAATGGTTCTTGGCACGGAGTCAGGCGAAGTCGCTCACAGGCTGCGGTGGCAGCGGGCAGATCTTGGAGAAGGCTCGTCTGATTGTCCCGGTAGCTGTGTGGATGTCAGCCACGCGAGCCACGCCGTCCTTTCCTGGAAATATACGCAGAATGCGGCCTAGCCGCCACTTTAACGGTGGCAACTGGTCGTCCTTAATGAGGACAAGGCTGCCCAGAGTGATGTCATCCTGCCTGGTCTTCCACTTGGTTCGCAGTTGCAGCTCCGACACGTATTCAGTGGACCATCGCCGTCAGAAGTGCTGCCGCAGCTGCTCGATGCGTTCGTAGCGTGTCAGCCTTGAAGTTGGCTGGTCTGTAACATTTCTCGAAGGTGGCGACGTCAACGGTCGGCCAATGAGGAAATGAGAGGGGGTGAGAGGGGTAAGGTAAGGTCAGAAGGGTCTGAGGAGAGAGGTGAGATTGGACGGGAATTTAAGACAGCTTCGATTTGTGTCAAAGCTGTGGAAAATTCCTCGTAAGTTAGTCGTGCATTACCCACTTTACGTCTCAGGTGATACTTGCATGATCGTACCCCTCTCTCCCATAGGCCGCCAAAGTGTGGAGAATAAGGAGGAATAAATCGGAATTCAATGTTGTTGTCGCACGCATAGTTAGTGATGGCTTCTGACCCTTTCTCCAGAAATAAGGGGAAATTTTTTCTCCGCACCCACGAAATTCTTGCCATTATCTGAGAAAATGGTGCAAGGTTTACCTCGCCTAAGAATAAAACGTTTCAATGCTAGAATGTAGTCGTTTGTGGCGAGACTCGTAACGAGCTCCAAATGCATTGCTCGTGTTGTGAAGCAACTGAAAAGACATATGTAAGCCTTAGTCAATCTAGAACCTCTGCCCTTTCTAGTCAATATGAAGACTGGCCTCGCATAGTCTACACCGGATCGTATAAACGGGTAGCTCGGTTCTAAACGCTCAAGTGGTAAGTTGCCCATAATAGGTGCCAACGTCTGACCCCGAATACGTGTACACTTCACACATTCATGCAATAGTGCATTTCTTGCTAAATTTCTAGCATTTAATGGCCACCAACATTCACGCACGGTAGCTAAGAGAAGTTGAGGACCGGCATGTAATAAACGTATATGTTCGTATCTAAATAAGCTAATCGTAAAAGGGTGTTTACTACACAATAAAACTGGATGTTTTTTGTCGTAGGTAAAACCAGATGCATTACATAGTCTTCCGCCAACTCGAATTAATTTATGTTCATCGATAAAAACGTTAAGACTAGAGACTTTATTATATTGTTTACAATTTCGTTTAACAGGAGTATTACTAACTAAGTTATTATAGACATCTGGAAAGGATTTTATTTGTGCGAACCTAACCAACATTCTTTGCACGGCACTCAGCTCGCTCGCTGATAAGAAACCGGTTTTACGGCTGTCTCGGTCAGCTGACTTGACGCGTGAGTTATATATGAATCTAAGTACGTATGCGCCTATCCGTTTAAGTTTGATGAATGACGCGCATCTTTCGAAGTAGTTAAGTCTTCGCATTGTACAGAAGGTAAACAGGTTTGTTTACATTTTAAATCTGGTAGGCCGCATAAGTCGGAAGTATTACATTTAGTTTGATTGAAATAATGTAAACGATTATGTAAATAAGATGGACCATGCCACAGTTTGCTATCCTTTATCATCCACGAATATGTCCTGAGAGTCATCGCATTCTAACGCTAACTGTCTGATACAACGCATACTTAAATATGGAGCTGACGCAGTTCCATAAGTGACTGTGTTAAGTTAATATATGTCTAATGGATCCGAGGGGTTTTCGCGCCACAATATTAATTGTAATGACCTTTGGTCAGGCTGGAGAAGAACTTAACGAAATATTTTCTCCACGTCTGCACAAGCTACGTATTTATATTGTCTAAATAGCAACAAAATCGAAAAGATATCATTTTGTAACGCGGGACCCGGATACTGAATATCGTTTAATGATTTATTCGAGCTAGTGACGGCACTAGCGTCGAAGACAACGCGTAGTTTTGTAGTCGAACTAGATTCCCTGACAACACCGTGGTGTGGGAGATAATAGTTTGGTTGACTACAACTTTCTAACTTCGACATATGACCTAAGTCATTATATTCACGCATAAAGTTAGTGTATAAACGTTTAAATTCCGGTAAGCGTTCGAGCTTACGTTCCAAGGTTAGAAATCGCTTCGTCGCTGACGTATAAGAATCACCTAACGTATCTGTGGTGGTTCTCTCAACGGTATACGAACCGAAAATCTACCGTGTTCAACGCGTTTCGTCGTGTTAAGGAATAATCCTCGCACGTACGTTCATCATCTGTTAGGGGTACGCATGATGATGAAGGAATATTTTCGATTTCCCAAAACAGCCGGAGTTGTTTGTCAATCTCCTGACTGAAGTGGCAGTGAACGTGAGTAGGTTTTGGGTTCCTTACGAATACAGGACCAGATAATAACCATCGTAATTTTGAGATTTGTAGGAATGGACCAGTAGCTAAACGTATTTTATCTGTTTCCAAAAGATCCCAAAATCTATCCGCACCAATCAACAGATCAATATCCGAACTAACGTTAAACGTCGGATCTGCTAATTGCAAAAATTCGGGTAAACGTATATGTATTACCTACTTCGATATTCATCGTAGGCAAACTGGATGTTATGCATGGCAAGACTATACATCGTAACTTGGTCTAATAGTAATTTATTTTCGAACGTATTGCTACATCACAGGAATAACGCGACTGTGAGACCGATTGTCCCACACCCGAGATTTGAACAGTGGACTGTATATAAAAATCTTCTGCATCAAAATGTCTTTTCAAGGATATAAAGGGTGTAAAAAGACTCTTAACGAAGCCGAAAGGCACTTGTTCTCCCCGTCATTGCGATCATTTTTTTGTTCTAGACCATACCTGGGAACCTTCTAGTTATGGAGGTATTGGGGGTCAAAGTTCCAATTTTTTCACAATTTTTTTTTAAATACATGTTTTATATGTATTTTGTTTTACTTAAGACACCTTCACGACTCCCGTACTATTCAATCCATACATCAGCACAATGTTTTGAATGCGTTACATTGAGTTCTACCGTAAAACATAATTTTTCACACCAAAAAAAAAAGTCGTTTCCTAGCAATAATTTTTGCGTAAAGTTACTTAGTTTGATGTACATAATGCTTGGTTAACGGCTTCGTGAAGAGTCTGTTTACACCCCGTATTAATGAAGACTATTGGAGCGGGTACCACGTTCCATATATTTTTGCCCATTCTCCTTTAAAATGCTTTGCACCTAGGTTGATTACATGGAAGCACGTATGGTTGGTATACTACAAACGGTTAATAAGGAATAATGAATGTCCTAATTCTGAGTTCTGTGATCGATTATGATGATAATTACTCATTGTACTAGAACCGGCGCGAGCGCTCTTGGCGTAGCGCGTCTTTTAATGCCGGTTACGACTCTCGTAGCCACGTGAAGGTGAATAACCCACTGAGCTACGCCGCCGACGATCGCTACGAAACTCGTAGCAACGCGCTACGTTCAAGAGATGTTACTAAAATATAATTATTTATTTATTAAAACTTCATGCACGTAATGTACAAAGGCGGACTTAATTATCTTGCGATAGAATCTTTTGGCATATACAGTAAACGGGCCCTTCTTGAAGCTGTCAATCAAGCAGTCTGTACATTAACTAAGTAACATAAATACATAACATAACGCCTATAATTCCCGTAGGGTTAGGCAGAGGTGTACCTAATAGTACACCCACATTTCGCCAGTTCAACTAAGTAAATTTTCCGCAGAAAATATTTCTGGAAATCGACTGTTCTTTGGGAATGAAAAATTACGGCTTTCGTTAGGACTCAATGTGACACACTCAAAGCATTGTTTCGATGGATGCTTAAGCGATTTATTGACTGACTTCCAAATAAGGAGGAATTTATGCCGAAACAAAAACGTCGCACTTGTAATTATACGAACTGTTTACCGACGTAATTGATTGTGAAATGAATTCAATGAGGCCCGCAGGAGTGCTGATGAAAGTCGCCGAGAGCGACGAGTGCGGCCCCGAGTCCGCCGAGCCAGCCAGCCGAACCAGGCGAGCCAGCCGCGCACGAGCTGGGTCAGGGCGCTCTCTGTGTTGTTTAATTTAAAAAATCACAAGAGTCTCGCTCGCGGCCCTAACCGCTCACCAGCACTCACGCAAACAATAAATTTCCTTCCTGTGGTACGACAACTTTAAAGACGTCGTTGTTTTTTTTTTTGGTCAGGAGGAAACTCCATTTTTTTGTTTACCTGGAATCTCCAGTATTCCTACATCGAATGTATCTACTATGCCACTTTTGTATTAGTTGTGGTCCGTCAGGTCACCCAGGTCACCCAGGTCCGCCACAGCTTAGACTACTTTTGTTTGGAAGGTATCGCAACCATGTGTCTCTGGCCAAAGCGCATCAAATTCTGTCCTAGAGTTCTCTATTTATTTCAAGTCGAATAGGTCTACTTACTGAACATTATTGAGACAAACCTAACTAACCTAACCCTAACCTAACAACTTTTTTTAGTCTGCCACAGCTTAGACTACTTTTGTTTGGAAGGTATCACAACCATGTGTCTCTGTGCCAAAGTGCATCAAATTCTGTCCAAGGGTTCCCAATTTATTTCAGGTCAAATAGGTCTACTTACTGAACATTATTTAAACAAACCTAACCTAACTTAAATCTTGACGGCAAAAAACTTGAGGTTATAGCGGAAACTGTATTCTTAGGGATTACTATAGATTCAAAATTGCAGTGGGGCGCACACATAAGAACTCTTTCGGGTAGGTTGAGCTCAGCTGCATATGCAGTAAGAAAAATAAGGCATAATAATGGGTCCTCGCGAGTCCCTCAGAGAAAATTTTAAAGAGATCGATATACTGATTGGGCCTTCACTGACACCTTAGAATGTATTTTATATGTCCGCAAAAATCGAGGGCTTTTCAAAATTAGAAGCGACTTCCACAATATAAATACACGCAGTAAACACGAAATTGTAATACCTAAATTCAGATTAGCAAAAACTAGCAAGTCCTTTCTTATTAACAGTATACGCTTTTATAACAAGTTGCCGAAGTCAGTTATAGAACTGACTGAAAAGTTCAAAAACTACATCAAACGTGTCCTTATCAAAAAAGCATATTACAAAATCAAGGACTACGTTGAAGATAAAGAAATTTGGCTTTAGTACCTTCTGTGCATGCGGCTTCACTGGTAGCTCATAAACGGCACAAATATGTGGACGTCTCTAACTATTCTCAATCTCATATTTTCCCTTCTTTCTTATCAGACTTTTACAATAGTTTTCAAATCATTTGTACATCTTTTGCTCAGAATAGTTACAGCACTGATAATATTTGTGTCACTTGTTTATTTATAGTATTTTACAATGATTTGAAAAGAGTAACCATGGAGTTTCTTGCCGGTTCTTCTCCATAGGAAATAACCAACCGAACCGTGCACCTTTTTTTCGACGTTTTATAAGTGCCCATCTGGGCCTATGTAAATTTTTTTTATTTATTTTTAACCGACTTTCTTCAAAAAGGAGGAGGTTCTCAATTCGGTTGTATGTTTTTTTTTTTTTTTGTGTTTGTTACCTCATATCTCCGTCGTTTCTTAACCGATTTCAAAAATTCTTCTTTAATGTGAAAGGATATACTTCCCGATTGGTCCCATAGAAATTTCATCAAAATCGGTTCAGTCATTTGGTATGTTTTCACGTTAATTGCTATATCACGCGACGACGCCTGAAGTTTGCGTGTTTAATTTGACACACTTCCTGATTTCCGATTGAATTAAAAATTTGCACGCTTAGGAACCTTAGGAACTCCGTTATGAAACGACATAACCCCATCGAGTTTGGGCTCGTATGATTCGTCTTGACGAGTACTTTGTCTCTAGATGTTATCCAGGGTCTGATGATGATGCTGGAAGGTGGCCATAGGATCTCCATGATAAAACGACGTAACCGCATCAAGTTTGGGCTCGTTTGATTCGTCTAAATGATTAGTTTGTCTATAAAATAATGGTATCCAGGGTCTGATGATGGAGCTGTAAGGTGGCCATAGGATCTGCGTGACAAAACGACATAAACGCATCGAGTTAGGGCTCGTTTGATTCGTCTAAATAAGTAGTTTGTCTTTAGATAGTATCCAGGGTCTGATGATGGAGCTTGAAGGTGGCCATAGGATCTCCGTGATAAAACGACGTAACCGCATCAAGTTTGGGCTCGTTTGATTCGTCTTAATGAGTAGTTTGTCTTTAGATAGTATCCAGGGTCTGGTGATGGAGCTGTAAGGTCGCCTTAAGAACTCCGCTATAAAACGACAACCCAATCGAGTTTGGACTCGTTTGATTCGTCTTGACGAGTACTTCCTTAAAGTTCTGGTTACAATATAAAAATTAATTCATGATTAGAATTTGTGTGGTATGCTAAAAAGTCTACAACTAAAAAGGGTAAAATAAAAAACTTTCTGCGAAAAAAAACCGACTTCCAAAAAAACACTAAAATAACTTTTTTTAAATTACTTTCGGAAGTCGGTGACAAAAAATTACAATGAAACAAACAAAGTCACCGACTTCCGAAAGTAATTTAAAAAAAGTTATTTTAGTTCTTTTTTTGTGTTTTTTTGGAAGTCGGTTTTTTTTTTATTTAACCTAACAACTTTTTTTTTGTCCGCCACAGCTTAGACTACTTTTGTTTATAAGTTATCACAGCCATGTGTCTTTGTGCCAAATCGCATCAAATTCTGTCCAATAGACCAGGGCCGAAGCCTTCAAAAAATGGTAAAAAATGAAAAAAAATTACAGTAGGATGAAACCCATTAGAAAAGGACGATCCGAGTTCGGGAAGTGGGAGGGGGTGAGTTTTAAGGGTAAAAAATGGTTTATCTTGATTTCCGGCAAAACTACAAGTCCTATGGAAAAAAGTTAAATGGCAAAGTTGTAGGTCATAAAAAAATCTACAACTTTTGTATTTGCAATTTTTTCACATAACCTCAAAATTTAGGTGAAAAATTCAAAAAATCAAGTTTTGGTTTTTTTATTTATATATTTTTCAAAAAAAAAAAAAACACGAATTTGGTGAAAACTTACCTTATTATGTCCCAAATACACTGTAATTTATTTGATTTAAAATATTTATTTTTTCGCCTTATTTTGACATAATATCAAAAAAGCACCCTAATTTTCAATCGAAAATTCTGACGGCAAAATATCAGCTTTTTTCAAAAAGTCTGGGGGCTTTTGGTTCGTTGAAATATTTACTTTCTGATGGTGTAAAAAAAATATACATTACTATAGGAAATGTTCTCAGAAAATGCAAAAAATTGAAAAAAACTCGAATTCGAAAATTTTTTTTTAATCATTACTTACAATTTTGAGGTATTTATTAAAATTTACACCTTAATTACTCAAAAAACGTAAGATTTCATGTTTTATTGATAAACGAAAAAATTGCAAATTGAAATATACTTCTATAATTAACAAACAAATAAGTTAATAAAGTTAATCTATACATATAATAAGACAGTAAAAAAACTGTGTCGGTACATTGAATATATTAAAAAAAAAAAAATTGTGGGGCGTTTAGAAACAGTAATAGAGCACGAATCCAAAAAAAAATTCTGTCTGTTTGTCTGTTTGTCTGTACACGCTAATCTTCGGAACTACTCGACGGATTTGAATGATTTTTTTTGTTGTAAAGGTATTAAGTCTGGGCAACATATAGGCTATAATTTATTTTGGAAACTTGAACACCTGATGCAGAACCGCAACAGATCAGCTAAACTATAAGAGATACAAAAATGGTACCATAGCAATAATTGTTCCACGTAATGAGCATTTTCTGCTAAGAGAATAAATTTGAAGATCTGGAACAGCTGATGTGGAACTCCAAGAGCCCAGTTACACTATAATATATATAGGAATGACGTCTTAGCAAAAGTTGTTCAGCCTGATGAGCACTCTCTGTTGACGTATAAACATTGAAGATCTGGAACACCTGATGTGGAAATTAAAGCTATCACTAATTTCACTGTACTTCTACCAAGGGGTATCGTATTACCCAGAACTAACTGGGTTGTGGAGGGCAGATAGACAGTCGTTCCATGTAAAATACTGGTATTCAGCTGCATCCGGTTGTACTGGAAGCCGAACCCAACATAACTACATATTATAACACAATGTGGGTGTGGCAGCGGTGGGCCAGTGGTAGCGACCCCGACTTACGAACAGTAAGTCGTGGGTTCGAACCCAGGCAGGCGTATTACTTTGTGTAATATATTTCATCACCACTGCTCTCAAAAACGGTGAAGGAAAACTACTGGGCTACAATTTACCTTAGTTATGTATTTATTCTGCAAGTGAACAATGTATGTTCTTTTAGAATAATTAAAGAATCTTTAAACCGATAATATACTATATCCATTTTAATACTTTGAAAATGGGCAAACTAGGTTCCCATGAGTTGAGGAAATGGGATCATCATGATTACTTTTGGTCGCGATAACCGACATCCACGCAGGCGAAGCCGCGGGCATCAGCTAGTATTTAATAAGACATCTACAATATTTTGAAAAAATTGTTGAATCTTCTTTAAATAATATTTGTAGATGCCTATTTATTGCTGTTTTACGATAATTTATATACCTGAGTGACCTTCGGTAAATTTTAGCCCATTGTAAGTTATTTCATAGAGAAGTGGGGACGGACCTAGGAGGGTCTAGGCCTTACTACATACCTGCTATTTCGTAGCAGCTATAAAAACCGTTAGCCAGTATTCGAGATACAGAGCGGTGTACAACATCGTTTTTAAAAATACACGTGCAGGCTGAGTTACTCTAAGAGAATTGTGCTATGTAGATTCCAAACGATTCTTTGAATAAAGTCAATTTCTCACAATTCTCTAAAAAAAAAAATTTTTGAAAAAGATATAAATAAAAAACCAAAAACTTGGTTTTTTGAATTTTTCACCTAAATTTTGAGGTTATGTGAAAAAATTGCAAATACTAAAGTTGTAGATCTTTTTATGACCTACAACTTTGCCATTTAACTTTTTTCCATAGGACTTGTAGTTTTGCCGGAAATCAAGATAAACCATTTTTTACCCTTAAAAACTCACCCCCTCCCACTTCCCGAACTCGGATCGTCCGTAATTTATGTTTCCTTTCATTTTATCATATTCCCCTCCTTTTCTAATCGGTTTCATCCTACTATCATTTTTTTTGGTTTCAAAAATTATCGACCCTGATCTACAAGGATTCTCTATTTATTTCAAGTCGAATAGGTCTACTTACTGAACATTATTCAAACAAACCTTTTTTTTTTTTTTTTGACGCTGGGAAAAAATGCATTACGCATACCTTCCCGTCGGGGGATGGGAGGGGTATGTGGGACTCTCCGGGCGGCCAAACACCACGGTATACCCACTACAACGACCCAGCGCATTCCCGCTTCGTCATAGTGGAGGGGGACTGGGAAACCGGCACAGCCTTTACTTCCAGTCCCCCGCCGACGAACACACAAGGCTGACCCCCCTCTTGTCCTCACGGCACGGACGTGGAGGGGGGGGTTCGGGAATGACCGAGAGTAAACTCCCGCTGGCGCTCCGCCTCCTCCTTCTGCGAAATCGCAGAAGGAGGCAACCGCTGACCAGGCCTCTCGCCCCCCAGCACGGTGTTCACGCACGCACGCCGGGAAGCGTGAGGCCCAGTCGCCCGCAAGGTGACGGGTGCAATGCGGGCGGAGGCACCTCCGTGCCTGTCGCCCGCCCGTCACCGTGAGGAGGGAGGGCAAAAGCCCCTTCCCCCCCTCTCCGCTAGCGGAGCGGCGCAGCGGGAGGGTCCTCCCGCGCGCGCTCCGCTGACCAGGCCTCCTCTCCACACTCCCCAGCATGGCTTCGACCACGCCGGGAAGCGGGAGGCCCAGTCCCCCGCGGCACTCCCCTGCTGTGCCCTCCTGGCTGCTCAGAGGGCACGCAGGGGAACGCACACCGCACATCGCATGAGTCATCACACGACGTGCGGTGCGCCCCTCCCCAGAAAGCGCCTGGTGGTTTTTTGTTGCGTCTATGTCTTATGGAATTAGACCAAGAACAGGGCGGCAACCACGTGAAGGTAACACACCAGACTTGCCTTGAGGATCTACACGACCGTAGCGCTCCCCCTCAAGACCCCGCCACCCTACCGCCTCTGAGGGAGGCAGTAAGGTAGACCTGCATCTATGCTACCAAGCAAAGCATGTGCAAAGCTTGTCGTTGTGCAACCGCGAAAGCATAAATACAGATCCGCCCCATTCAAACAAACCTAACCTAACCTAAGCTTAACCTAACTTAACATTTTTTTTGTCCGCCACAACTAAGACTACTTTAATTAGTTTGGAAGGTATCGCAGCCATGTGTCTCTGTGCCAAAGCGCATTTTTTTTCTTTTTTCGGATGGGAAATCATCAAATGACTTCTCCGGCTCTGGGCAGAGCGGAAGGGTGTGTCAGACTTGTACTAATTAAAACCCATCCATGTTCCTTCCTGGCCCTTTGTGTTCCAGGGCCACGGTATCTCTTTCGAACAGTCCCGCAGCCCTGGCAGACATCGGCCCTTGCAGGCCCCTGTTTGCTGACAACTCTTTGAGGCGCGCTTGGAACACGAACGCACTGTCAACACGGCCTGTCATCAAAAGACGGACGGACGGCGAACTAGCCCATTACTCACCGTCCACAGGTCCGCGTCTACGGTGGCCGGAAGCCACCACGTGGCCCCGACGCGCCAAAGCGCATCAAATTCAGTTCCAGGGTTCTCTATTTATTTCAAGTTGAGACAGTTGTCAGTTGTCAAACAGTTGAGGAATACGGTCTTAATGCAATTTTGCTTGACCCCGTAAGTTATTAGCGTGATAATATATAGCCTATGTGTTATTCCAGACTATAATCTATCTCTGTGCCAAATTTCATCCTGATCCGTTCAGGCGTTCTGGCGTGATTGAGTAACAAACATCCATACAAACTTTCGCATTTATAATAGTAGTGATTTATGATTACCTGTCTTTTACCATTTATTAATCAAACAAATTACTATTATGATTGATATCTACATTATTTACACACTACAAAACTATGATAGTAATAAACATATGTGCACGTATCAAAAGGGTTACAGGGCGTCAAAAAATTCGTCCACATCACTGTCAATAGGAAAAGTGCCCAGAAGGCTGGCAGCATTGGCACGTTGGATGGCAATGCTGATTCTTTGGCCAAAAAATAGGCCCGCCCTTTGGTCACGTGAAGACCAGACGCTTGGCGATTTCCCGAAATACTAGGTGGGCACTCGGACCCCATGGCCCTAGTGTTTCAACCCCAAACGGTTCAAACACATTAAATTATTGTATTTGCGCCGTTTG
This sequence comes from Lycophotia porphyrea, assembly GCA_950005105.1. NCBI lineage: Eukaryota > Metazoa > Arthropoda > Insecta > Lepidoptera > Noctuidae > Lycophotia > Lycophotia porphyrea. Next base: position 229,298 of record OX465387.1, on the reverse strand, counting down.
AGGTTTTCAGCACCTGCAGCAGCCGCCCCAGCGCAGCCCACTGTGCTAGGAAGATGGGATGGCGCAAGGGTGTCGACGCAAGTTGCGTCCCACACCAAAGGCCTACCCAACTTCCACGGCAGTTCCACTATTCCTGTCTTTTGAATAGTTAAAAAAATCTAAAAGTACTTTTTTTTAAATAAAGCATTAAAATAAAACAAAATACCTTGAACTAACAAAAAGTGAACACCGGTTGAGGTTTGAACTCGTGAACCATTTTTGTTATATTTGGAAAATTAACAACAATAAACAAAAAGAAAATATTTACAAAAAGTGGATACTGGCTGCGATCCGACCTTGGGAACACTGGTTTGCAGGGAAGTCGCTTAAACCATCAGGCCACTTACTTCTGTGACTGACTGTTCAAAATAGCCGTTCTGTTCTAATGCATGTTAATGACAGTTGTCAGTTGTCAAACAATTGATGAAATGGACTGAAATATCCATGTTATGCAATATTGCTCATCCCCCTAAGTTATTAGCGCGATAGCACATGTGTGAGTACTATGTACTGTAAAGCTACCATTTACATTTAGTTATCTTTCATTGACTTCAATTTGCCCTGGTGGCTGAGAGAATGTCATGCTCACTCAAATGTCTCGCTGATGGTGGCGGGTGTGTCGGGTCATTTAGCTCCCTTCAATATGGTTGAGCTGAATGGGGCTGATCCATGCGTCATGTTCGTGAACGGGCGCTGTCAGTTGGGACTGGTCATCTCTAGGCTGCCATGGTTTATTTTAACTACTTACTTTGTTTTTAAATTGTATATATAATGTTTTACTCTGGACGCTCTTAACGTGCACGTATTTCTTCATCGTTCTCACATATGTATAATCAATCAATCTCAACATGAATGATGTAACCAAGATTTTGCACAATAATTGTTTGAAAAGAGTGTCCATGGAGTTTCTTGCCCATTCTTCTCCATAGAGATCTACGCTTTGGAATGTGCAACTACAGTACTTTCACAAGTTATTATGCCTTGTGTCTGTGACTGTAGCTTAGCCTTATTTGTTTTTCTGACATTCAAAAGTGCCTGTAATGGTCTAATTGAAATAAATGCTTTTGAGTTTGAGTTTGATAATATATGTTATTATTCCAGACTATAATCTATCACTGTGCCAAATTTCATTATGATCCGTTCAGGCGTTCTGGCGTGATTGAAACACAAACATCCATCCAAACATTCGCATTTATAATAGTAGTGATAAAAACAGACAGCTAGCGCCATCTATGGCTTCGGAGGTGCACTTCCAGGACATTAAAGTGCTTCTCAGGAGATTATACTAACGAGGTGCTCTTCCTTGTACGAGGTGCTCTTTCTTATCTAAATGAATACAGTCAAACGATGTAAATTGATAAGTTAATTCAGCGCAAAAGTAAGATAATATAAACATGTTTTTATCTTAGCCAATATTGCAAAATAAATGTCGATTTGTCTGGATCTTACTGGATTGAATTTGACTGGTCCGATCCAATCCTATCCTAGGACATAGGACGCTATATGTCCCGTTAATAAATTCTTCGGCGATATGTTTTTTTATTAATAATTAGTCGTTGACGTAGATACATAAATAAAGTAATTGATGTAAAGTTAATGATGATGCCACCTACCGTCATCGGCCACGGCGACTGCATTCGATGACTTTCTACGGCAGTTGTCGAGAGCTCTGGTGTCTGCTCTTTCATGTGCTTTCAAGTGGCTAGCATATCCAACTTTGGCCGAAAAGCTCCGAGTACAAAGCGGACATGTTAGAACTTCACTGTCGACAGGTATAGCGGTACGTGGTCCGCCTTTAAGGTCTTGTCTTTCTTAACTCAACCTCATAGCGAGTGAGACAGACTTGTTTTGTTGTTCTCTGAGTGAGTTCACAAGGAATGCTTTGTTTGTAATTTGTTCTAGATATTAGTTTTAAGTAACAATTAAGTTAAGTTATGGATTAATTAAGGCGCATTTACCGCATTGGTGAACTGTAATGGTAGATGTAGTTGATAAATAAATAAATAAATAAAAACTTTAATAATCGAAAGCCATTATTACGAAAGCAGTCATGCACGCAGGATATTTTATTATGCATAAGTGTGCGCGCAAGCACAGATGTAATCTCTCGTCCGTACCCTCCTTGATCAAAAGGTGGACCATTGTGCGTGAGCCATGGTGGCCGTTACTCCAACCAGCCCACCTCCCTCCAGAAGCAGATCAGACTTCCCGGTCTTCTCAGGGCATCCGCGAGGGATCTCGGTGTTCCAAGAGATCTGGTGATCCTAGCGGATCTGGGTGACGCCGATGCACTCAGGGAGCGCCACCGTTTGTGTACATGTCCCCTATCTCCGCCCTTAAGGCCTTGCACAATACCTCGGTGCCTCACCACCGTAGGTGGGTTGCCAATGAGAAACAGATCCTGTGCACGATTCGGGGAGTAACCGCAAGACTGAAGTACCGAAACAGTTAATCCCCTGGTGAGAGTTCGTATGGCATCAATGATTTTATCGAGGTATTCCGCCGCCTGTTAAGGCAGACTGGCTAGAATCCGACGTAAACATCCCACTGCATCCCTAATCTTATGTATTGTTGGTTTCAGGTCCGCCCGGGCCGCCTGGCAAGCGCGGCAAGAAGGGCAAGAAGGGCGACCCCGGCGAGCCCGGCCCTCCGGTACGTACCCGCGCGCCGCGTGGAGCGCTTCTGAACCAGCTGTCGCATTTTTAACTCCGGTTGAAACTACGGATACCGGGCGGAATACATTTTTATTATTTTGCTATTCTACGCTCAAGGGGAAGCCTCACGCTGCGGCCTGTTCGAAAGAGATACCGCGGCTCTGGAACACAAAGGGCAAGGCAAGAACATGGATGGGTTTTAGTCAATACAAGTGTGACACTCCCTTCCGCTCTGCCCAGAGCGGGAGAAGTCATTTGAAGATTTCCCATCCGCAACAAAAAAAAACAAGAAAAAAAAGGGGAAGCTTCACTTCTTCTGACCGCCAGTCAACAAAATATGTTGCTTCAGTTTGCTTTTATTTATTTATTTTATTTGTTTGGTTTGCAGGGGTTAACGGGAGCTCCAGGGAAAAATGGATTCCCGGTAGATATTTTTTACTTTATTTTTTTTCCCTTAAGTTTTGTTTTTTTTTTGTAAATATTCTCCGTACTTAGCAAGTACTTAATTTATGTTCGTTCTCACCCGACGCCACTCACGAGTGTTAGACAGCACGCTCGTGAGGGCGTCTGCGTGCGTCAGGCCCGCACGCCCGCACTACACGCGTGTCACGTTTCAGGGTAGCAAGGGCGAGAAGGGCGAGCGAGGCTTCATGGTAAGAACCGTAGCTCACGCCTAGCGTGGTAACGTAATCCCCTCCCCCTCCCCGCCTTGCCACCACTAACTCGCAACTCGCTTCAAAGATCCTTATGAATGGTGTGCTCCCTGAACCTAACGCAGAGCCCTAACAGTAGTCGTAGTAGACGTAGTTGAATGTGGCTCGCGCCTTACTACCGGGCACGCAACCCCTAACCTGGTGATCGAGCGGTAGGCCTCGCGTCAGTGGTCCTCTTATTCCACCCCGTGCTGCGCTCACCGCTCAGCGATAGGCCAGCTCAAGGGCAATTTGTAACACAGACCTGGGGCCGACTGTACTACTAACATTGTATAGCGTAGTCTCGCTGGTAGATGGTGTTTCTCGCTAGACTGGCTTATTTACTGTCTGTTCCCCTGCTACGGTCGGCATTGCGCTCTGGCCTGAACTGTGGGTACAAACCACGAATATAACATGACTCCACTATCAAATAAAAGAAGGTAAACACAAAATACATTCATATAGGTATAATTATACGTACAATTTTGTGCGTAGAGGCCATGAACAGACAAATTAATGCTTGATTTAATTCTGTTATAATAGTTGTGGTGAGGGTTATTATTAAAATCAGCTCAGCAGTATGGGAGTAATGTGGCTTCTTATCAATTACAGGGACCCATCGGGTTGGATGGACCTAAAGGAGACCCGGTATGTACCATGAGGGTTGCTACATTTAGTTAATACAGAGTCATATCACTCGGTCGTAATTATTGCGACATGCACACAGGTAATCATTTGAATTGAAAATGATAAATAGACCGTAGTGAATGCGTTTGTGTAATGTCGCGTGGTGGTAGTGAGACGTGCGTGTGTTGCAGGGCCGGCCCGGCGACAAGGGGCACAAGGGCGAGCACGGCAGCCCCGGCTTCGACGTCTTCTCCGCCGTCAAGGTAGGCATCTGCCTTATGGCTCCTCGCTTACAAGCACTTCAGTTACAGCCTAACTCTACGCGTAGTTATGAACCCAATGAGTCAAAAGAATGCTTTATTTATTTATGAGACTAATGGTCGATGGGGGAGGCCTTTGCCCAGCAGTGGGACAGAATAGGCAATCAATCATCGATGTTGCAAGATATTGTTACGGTTTTCAGCTGAATCTTACCAGATCGCTTTACATAGAGAGCCAAGCGCTCTTGCGGAGTTAGATGTATGTACGAGTTTGTAATGAATAAAATGTTATGGTGGCATTGCAGGGCATGAAAAGATCCGTGGACAGTTTTAAGATAAGTCCGTACACGAGCGCCGAGATCATAGCCGTCAAGGTATATGAGTCACTGTCGGTCACTAGCGGCCACTGTCGGCCACTAGCGGCCAGTAGTTAGAGCTTGGCGGCGCGCGCGCACCGCCTGTCGTACGCGACGCTTGTCCTATGTTGTGCTTTAACTGTCGTTGTAGGTAGTCCTTGGGTTATTTATGTGCATCCGATGTTTTTTAAATTTTTATTTGAATACTGTTTATCAAATGCTCGCTGTAAATGTTAATTTCTTTCGTGGAGAATTGAACGCACTTGACAGCCAGCACTTGTTAGGCAGTACGGCGCGGCGCACGCGTGGTCTGTGCAGTTAGTGCGCGCAGACCCCGCGTGCGCCCGCTGACGCGCGTATGTGCGCAGGGGCTGCAGGCCGCCGGACACAACATCTCCGCGCACACCGTCATACAACTTAAGGTGAGTACAGACACACACACACTAACACGCGTGCAGGCTGCTTGAAAGCTGTTTGCTATTGTGAAGTGAGCCAAGGAGTCCACAACTCCACATAGTCGAGAGCCACAGCAGCAGCAGCACGCGGCCGATTGTACTAACTAATTGTTGTTCGTAAGAACAACCTTAGAACAACCTTGAACGTGATGCATGCTTTATTATATTACATTTTGACATAAGTGGGGAAACTTTGTTATTGCATTCGAGGGGGAATTCACATGGCTGCGGGACTGTTCGAAACAGATACCGCGGCCCAGGAACACAAAGGGCAAGGAAGAAACATGGATGGGTTTTAGTCAGTACAAGTCATTCACATCCGAGCCGCAGGCGGGGTTATCATGGAGCCGAGAACTGCAATAACAAATGCCCACGTATATCAATATCCTTTTTATCACATTTTCAATACCCTTTCGAAGAAATAAATTAATAGAACGAAAAGTTTTTTGTCATTAATTATTACCATAGGCATTGAACTAACTTAGTATAAATATATGTCATCTGTAGACAATTTTATTTCCGCACACGTTGTGATACACTAAAAAAATCCACGTGCGTGAAATATATACATTGCATGTTGAACCTAATCGTAGTGCGATAAGAGGCAGTTTTCGAGGAAGTGTATTAAAAAATACATTGCATGTAGTCATGAGTTTTTGCTTCGCATCGTAATCGTGAGATTGTGGTAGTTATGCTGTTTATGAAAGTAAATTAATGCCTTTCATGTTATAAACTGACTGTTAAAGTAGAAATTTGTATCACCCTGCAAACAGTTGTAATACTTTTTATAAAGAATGTATTGCGGGGTACAAAACAGCTGCAACAAAGTACCATATCACATGGGTGAGCCAACAAAGGTAATGTTGCAGCCCACTACTTTATCCACAGATAAAACAATAATAAGCAGCGGGTGCCATGCCACTAGACAAACAATAGCACTGCCTACATAATGTTACAATATTATTTGTGACTTTATAGTCACAAATAATATTAAGTATTATTAAGAAAAATAAATAATCAATAAAATAAATAATAATATTAAGAATTATTAATATTAGTTCTTTGGATAATTAACAACTCATGCAATCATAAGAACAACAACTATCTAACCCCTACTCTCTCATTTATTTGTTTATATTAATCACTTCTTTACGGCAATATAACACTGTATAACACTGAAAAAAAGACTGCAAAAAAATGTTTACCTTAAGACATTAAGCGGGAAATGATTACCTTAATACATTAGGCGGGAAATGCTAATTGTGGTTTTCCGATATTTTTTTCTCTGTAACCGTTAGTTGTTTTACAAAACAGCTGAACCACGTTGAGCTGCATAGCCAGTGCGCTTTGCGTTACGTTTAGCAAAACTGCTACTCACGTATAGACGTACTGCAGAAAGGCTTATCTGCAGTCACAATAAATGATTGGTGTGGGTTGGTGATGAAATAAAAAAATATATAAATAGCTACTGTTACAAACAAATATATTAAACCCGAATTCAGGCTAAAGTTACTAAGCTAGAGCTCTTCGCAAAAAGACGATCACAGGACATCGACTCAATTGAAAAGGTTAAGTTAGAACTGTGATCAGCCGCGCGCGACATGAGCGAGCGCTACATCGAAGTTGGTCGCAGTGTAATTGCATTTTTAGGGTAGTTAATCCTGACACCAAATGGGTAGGCCCATTTGGTGTCAGGATTAACTACCCTACACGGTTTGGCCTGAAATCAGGTTTTCTTCTGTTAACAATTATACATATCTAATATATTATGACACACGAGCCACGAGCGATTTTATAACTCACATTTAATTTCCCCACGCGTATCAAACAACGTTTTCAATACACTTTCGATGAAATAAAGTATCGGAACAGATAGTATTTTTGTCTGGAGTTAGTAGGAAACTATGATGTGATTTGCTTTCTCCATCGCCAGGTTGAAGTAGAAGCAAAGGTATGGTGCCGCGATCAACAGCCTTATATGAAAAATATATAATAATTTAGAACACAAATAACTGTTAATTTGTTCATAAAAGTAAATATTTGATTTTGATTTTATTTTATTTATCTATGATATTCTGTTTATAAACACAATGTTATTACTCAAAAAATATTTAAACTACATAATGACGCATATCGCCAGTAGCAAGAGATTTTTCAAACAAGATGGAAAGTGGCACAGTTGACGATGGATATGGGTGAGACGTTATCTGGTTCCGCAGACTTGTTTAAATCCACTTGTTTTAGCAACCTACAAACCTCACTTAGCCGTGTTTCCACTTAACTTATATCTTGCGTGTTGTCATTGGGTCCTTCGACCTTAATATAAACCGACGATTGACTGTTGGCATTACTAGTATTATCAAGAAAGTTAGCCTTAAAACAATCACCGAACATTTAACCTTAAAACAATCACCGAACATTTAACCTTAAAACAATCACCGAACATTTAACCTTAAAACAATCACCGAACATTTAACCTTAAAAAAGACAAATTTTTATCTTATCTTATCTTAATATACTATAAAAGTATGCCACCGCTTCATCCATCGATCTCCCACTAAACTCCGACTACCAATCTACACGATTTAACTCGCCTTTTATATATTTTCGTAATCGGCAGACTGATATAAAACTTTTACGTAGGACCGACCTGGCAGTCTATGCAGCTCAACGAATTCCGCGGTAACACATAAGCCTCTATGATGAGGATCTTCAGGTACTAGTGGATCATCAGAGGAGCCGACGATAAGTTCATCATTAGAAAAAACCAAATCGAGGATTCTACCATTGATGTTCGAGTGACTATTGTATTGCGTTAAATTACTCGTATTAAGATTATCAATTAAACAAGTCTGAACATTGGCATTTGTAGGGTATAATGATTGTCGGACACCGGCCCGCTGCCATACAATATTGGTTTGGATGAAATCTCTTAAAGCAACAAACTTATCGGACGGACGATTGAAAGTAATTTCAAGTACGTTTTCGGGAAAATTGCTCAGTTGCGCCGTTAAAGAATTTCCGTGATTCTGACAGCATTGCATTGCAAGCATTATTTGCGCACGTGTGCGGAAAAGTATTAAAAATCTACGTGTGAAATACATTACATTACATGTTGAACCTAATCGTAGAGCGATAAAAACCAGTTTTCGAGAAAGTTTATTGAAAAATATATAACGTGTAAGTTGTTTATTTCATCCTAACTAATATATATTAGATAATATTATAAATGCGAAAGTAACTGAAATTTTGCATATACGTTGTCAGATATACAGAAACGGACATAGGATATCTTTCATCCCGAAAAAAAATACTGTTCCTGAGGAAAACAGCAATAAAGTTCTGATGATAATAGATAGGTACCACGTATCTTTCGCTCCGATCCGAATTGACTGTCAAATTCTAAATTAACGCGAGCGAAGCTGCAGCCAAAGCTAAGTAGACGATAAATGTTGAAGGGTGTGTCACAATTTCAGACGAGAATATTTTCTTGTTTCATACTCTTCAGAGCGTGATTTTTCAGGTCGGGCTTTAGTTGTTAAACTTTTTTTTTACATAACTTTTATGCGTTACCCACTGCCTTGATAAATGAAAAACTTTTCTGTTAGTTTACGTGCTACAGTTCAGTAGTTATGAAAAACCGCTAAACGTCGTCAAGCTATTTCAGATAACGGAGCTGTTTTGTAAAACAACTAGGGGTTTTGTATAACAGTTAACTAATGCCCGGTTCCTATTTATGAGAAACGATCCGTTTTAGTTACGAATAGTAGTTTTATATACGAGGCGTAAGCTAAAACCGTTCCTATATAAAACTTTTCGTCGTGCAACTTACTGACGGCTGGCTACTAACGGATGGGAGGGTACCGGTAAGCGTATTGTATGGAGATGAGAGTTTATGGTGTTCCTATAAATATTTTAACCGTCCGTAGACTGTCAAGATGACTATTAGTAATGTTATTTGGTTACCTGCCAAGTTCGGTCGGTTAGAATAAAATGTCACTGTTAATAAAAATACTTTCTTTCTTTACTTTAAGCTTAATATCTGTTCTTCTTCTTTTCGTATCGATAAACTCAAATTGTATTAGACCAGTATGTAGCCACCTGAACAGCTCTAACATTTGCTTCCATTAAATCCTGATAAAATAAATATATTTGTCAAAAACATTACGCCTGGCGCCTGGTGATTCAATAGCTCTTTAGCCTTTATCTAATCGTAAAATGTGTTGCAGGGCGAGCCCGGTGAGCCTGGGCCGCCCGGTTCCCCGGGGTCGCAGGGCGCGGAGGGGCTGCCGGGACACGAGGGCCGCGCGGGCCCCCCCGGCCCCTCGGGACCTCCGGGGCCCGTGGGGCCAGTTGGGCCCCCCGGCCTCGTCGGACCGCCTGGATCAATCGGACCCGCTGGAATCAAGGTACACATGCCATATTGAATCATGTTAATTTGATAGATATTTCAGGACCTACATAGATATTGGACACACAAACACCTAAAAGAAAAAAAAGTGAAATGCAGATAGTCGCTCTGTGGTCAAAAATCTGTAAAAAAAAACCGAATTCCAAAAAAACACAAAATAACCTAAAATCTCTTTACTTTCAGAAGTCGGTGACTTTGTTTGTTTCGTTGACTTTTTTGTCACCGACTTCCGAAAATAAAGTTATTTTAGGTTTTTTTGGAAGACGGTTTTTTTCGCAGAAAGTTTATATTTTACACTTTTCAGTTGTAGTATGCCACACAAATGCTAGTCATGAATTAATTCTTAAATTGTAACTAGAAGTTGATGACCTCAGTAGAGCTTCCGGGAGTGAAGAGTGGGTGTTAAAATTAGCATGGACAAAACCAAGGTCATGTTGAATGTCCATATCACCACCTCTTATCGATCGGAGACTCTACCACCTTCAAATTCCATCATCAGACCCTGGATACCATCTAAAGACATATTACTCTTTAAGACGAATCATACGAGTCCAAACTCGATGCGGTTGCGTCGTTTTATTACGGAGATCCTATGGCCACATTCCAGTTTCATCATCAAACCCGGGTTACCATCTAGAGACAAAGTACTCATCAAGACGAATCAAACGAGTCCAAACTCGATGAGGTTATGTCGTTTTATAACGGAGTTCCTATGGCCACCTAACAGCTCCATCATCAGACCCTGGATACAGTCTAAAGACAAACTACTCATTAAGACGAATGAAATGTGTCCAAACTCGATGAGGTTTACATTCCATTACATTACATTAAGCCTCTTATCCTGAACGAGACATACTGTTGTTGTTTATAGTATATCTCGTGAGTTCAGTGTGCCTGTTGGCACAGGCCTCCTCTAACATTTACCATTGTTTTCTGTCTCTAGCACCCTTCTCCAGTCGGGGCCCGCTGTTAATTTTAACTCATCTTCCCATTTTTTGCGTTGTCTTCCCCTTCTCCTTTTACCGTTTCTAGGATACCAATCTGTGACAATTTTGCTCCATTTTTCTTGGTTATTTCTTAGTGTATGGCCGGTCCATCTCCACTTTATTTAGTCTATCTCTGTAAGAACGTCGGTTACTTTCGTCTTTGATCTTATAGTTGTACTTCTTACTCTGTCTTGTTTTCTGATACGTATCATACTTCTTTTCATGGCCCTTTGGCAGGATTTGAGCATATCTCTGTGGTGTTTTGAAAGGGACCAGGTTTCGCATCCGTAGGTGAGGCAAGGTAGAATGCAGGTGTTAAACACTTTCCGCTTGATTGCTATACTAAATTCGGTGGATTTCATCACTTCTTTCAGCGACCAGTATCTTTTCCAACTATTGGCTATTCGTTTTTTGATTTCTTTTGTAGTTTGATCTTCGTGAGATATTATTTGCCCAAGGTAAGTGTACTCGATTACATATTCGAGGGGTAGGTTGTTGATTTTTATCTCTCGGTTTTCAGAATTTATCAGTAGTTTTGTCTTGTTTATGTTCATGGATAGTCCAACTTTATTACTTTCGTTATTTAGTTCATAATATTATTTACTGTAGTTTGATCGGATTTTCCTCATAGAATATAATGTCATCAGCAAATCTTAGGTGATTAAGATTTCTCCCATCGATGCATAAGCCATAATAGTCCCAGTCTAGTTTTCGGAATATATTTTCCAATACTGCAGAAAACAGTTTGGGGGATAATGGGTCCCCTTGTCGAACTCCTCTTTCAATTTTAAATGTCTGGCCTTGTGATTCCAGTTTTATTCTTGCTTTGCTGTTGGCGTATATGCTTTTGATGGTCTTTATGTAAAGTGTAGGGACTCCTTGATTTATTACACTGTCCCATATCGCTTCATGGCTAATGCTGTTGAAAGCTTTGGTGTAGTCTATGAAGGCCATATACAAAGGTTTGTTATATTCATTATACTTCTCCACTATCTGTTTAACGGTGTGTATATGGTCTATCGTGGCGAAGTTTTTCCTGAAACCAGCCTGTTCCATTGGTTGATTTTCGTCTAGTGTCCTGCTTATTCGATCCAAGATAATCTTAGAGAAGACCTTATAGATATTGGTAATGAGGCTGATTGGTCGGTAATTCCCTATGTCTTCTTTAAATCCTTTTTTGTATATGAGAATTATGTGTGATGTTTTCCACTCCTCAGGGATATATCCCGATAGTAGAATATCATTGTAGATCTTGGTCAATAAAGGAACAACGGATTCTAGAGTTCCATTTAGTATTTCGTTTGTGATCTCATCTGGGCCGGGCGCTTTGTCTAATTTTTGGCTAAGGATTGCCTTTCTTACTTCGTCGGGTAATATTTTGGGTTCGGTAGTCGATGATTCAGGGCTATGTCGATGTTATGTCATTTTATAACGGAGATCCTATGGCCACCTAACAGCTCCATCATCAGACCCTGGATACCGTCTAAAGACAAACTACTCATTCGATGGGGTTATGTCGTTTCATAACGGAGTTCCTAAGGCCACCTTCCAGCTTCATCATCAGATCAGCTCCATGTCATCTACATATTGCACTATCACATGATATACATAAGCGTGCAAGATTTCAATTCAATTGGAAATCGGAAAGTACGTCAAATTTAACATGCAAAACTTCACGCGACGTCGCGTGTTGTACCAATTAACGTGAAAAAGGAACCAAATTACTGAACCGATTATTACTATACCAATCAACGTGAAATTTCTATGGAAATCGGGAGAGTTTTTTCACATAAAAGAAGAATTTTTCAAACCGGTTTCGAAATGACGGAGGTCATGAGGTAACAAACACAAAAAAAAAACAACCGAATTGAGAACCTCCTCCTTTTTGAAGGAAGTCGGTTAAAAAGATCATATTGGCAAGGCTCACAGTACCAAGTAGTATCTGTTCAGTACATTTAAATGTTATTACATAATATAATATTTGGCTTCAGGGCGATAAGGGCGACAAAGGCGAGCGCGGCTACACGACGACGCTGAAGGGCGACGCCTTCCCCACCGGCATCATCGAAGGCCCGCCCGGCCCGCCCGGCCCTCCCGGTACCTCGCATTCCTTACTCGTAGCGCAGCGTCGTAGTAGCCGAGTAGCACCGTAGTCGCGTAGCAGCGCAGCCACGCATGCGCGATGTAGTAGGAGAGCGCCAGCGCCGACGCAGCGCGGCAGGCAGGCTCTCCGGAATGGAACTGACTGCTACTCGTAATCCTCTAGGAAAATTATAATTTCACTGTGCAGCTGCTAACGCACATCACACTAAAAGGCATAATATTATTAACATTCAATAACATTTTTTTAAAGCTTTTTAAATATTCTACGCAAGTGCAATCCGTCAAAGATCTTTCTGAAATACTTGGGGTGGCTTGTATTCGCCAAAAAGGGCAAGTTTATGTAATCTACAGGATTCAATCAATGTTTAAATTGACTTAACGATTTTAAAAGAAGAGTGACATTACATGGCATTAATTCCTCAAGGATAAGATCGTTGACGGACGGCTCTGCGAGTAGTCACAACGATAGCTAGATGTAGAAGTTGATTGTGGTGTTGTGGTGTGTGGCGTGTGGTGACGGTGACGTTGTCGAAGGGGCGGCGGGCGCGCGCGGGGAGCGCGGGGACGGCGGCGCCGCCGGCCCGCCCGGCCTGCCAGGCGACAAGGGCGCGCGTGGCAAGCGCGGCAAGCGGGTAAACACGCGCACGTGCACAGTGCATGCTCGCCCGAGCGCACGACCGCACGACCGCCCGACCGCACGACCGCACGACCGCACGGCTCGCATGCTTCTGCTTCTAGTAACACCTGCCTTTAATACACGCGTAGATGTTGTTGTTGTGGTACAAGTGATAACTAACGGGCACTAGCGGACGCTCGGCGCGCGCTGGACTGGTTCGTCCGCCGGCACGGCGCCGGCGCCAGGCGGACTCGGCTCGAGGTAAGTCGAACAATATTTTGTAATTCACGAACCACTAGTCGTGGTAGTAAAACCGTCGAACGGACAGCCATTATATTTTCGACACAATTATAACTTTATAATATATTTAAGAAGTAGGTATTCAAAATTGAATTGATACCCAATTTGCTAAGCAATCATTTTACCGACAGAAATGTTAAAATTATTCTGAAAATAGCAAGTTAGTGACTTTGGTGTTTGGCAGATCAATTAACTGCAAGGATTTGTCTCGATCTTTGTAACAGTAGTAACATCAAACGACATACTGTTGCAAATAAAGCGTGGAGACTAACATGACGCATATGCGCAGGTCGCAGCGGAGAGACGGGGCCGCGCGGCCCACCCGGCGCCGACGGCGTGCCCGGCCTGCCCGGCGTGCAGGGCCCGCCCGGTAAGCCGGTAAGTACCAGCACAGCACTACCCAGTTCGCGACTTGCTTCAGTCGAGGCCTGCATACATAACGTATTGCGCGGCATGTTCCAGGGCGAGATGGGCCCGAAAGGCTCGAAGGGCGAGTACGGTGACATGGGCTCGCCCGGCATGCTGGGCGCGCCCGGCCTGCCCGGCCCGCCCGGCTACCCCGGCCTCAAGGGCGACAAGGGCGACAAGGGAGACTCGGTGAGCGACTACGTTTGACTTTACCATGTTCCGGCTACGGAGCTCGAGCGCAGTGCACAGTGGTGTAACTACGAAGCTTCAATGCAGAACTATGGAAATATGGAGTTAACTATTATTCACGGATTTGCGAGTATTTTTGAAATGACTGCAATGACAATATAACAGCAAATTACCGCAGTGATAGCTCAGTGGTGTGCCCGTCGTATTGTCAAGTCATAGCTCTCACGTTTGAACCCAACACCTCTGACTTTTCGGATTAAAGTGCGTATTGTATAATTATCACTTGTTTCGGTGAAGGAAAATATTGTGAGGAAACCATACCTAAGAGATTTTGCCGTGCTAAGCTAAAAAGCGGTATCTAAAAAAATATGATTGGCATCGGATAGCTTAAATAAATACGCACCTAATGAACTAAGTCAAATAGCAGTATCTATGTATTTTAAAACATGAAATATCCTAATAAGCAAAAAAACAATCCTAATAAAATATTGTGTATAACAAACTATATGTACAAAACTTCAATTTTATCGAAACTAGCTGTCCTTGAGATACCGCTTTTGCGTTTAGCACGGCAGTATGGTCGGCATAAAAAACTCTGACACCAGGTTAGGCATTAACCACAGGTTATAGGAATCTAAACCGCGTATGCTGATGGTGCTCAACGCGCTCGTGGAGACCAACCCAGGATTGTGATTGTTTGCAGATGAATGGAAGACGGTAATGCTCACGGATGTCGAACATGTCGTCATAGGATTCACTTAATATGGTATCAATGGCTATTTTGCTTTTCTGTATAAATAAATTAAAAAGCAATCACCGCACATGTTTGATGGAGCATCACTTGAGAATAGTTCGACTGATTTGGCTGGTTTTTTTTTGTTGCGTTCGTAATTGTCAGGACAAGGTATAGATGAAAGATTTCTGATATTTTCGAAATTAATAGACACCCGTGCGAAGCCTAGGGTTGCTAGTAATAAAAGGCCAAGTGTTTTGTCTCACCAAGGCGGGTTGGTCGTAATGATGCATGTAGAGTTGGAGACGTGCACGGTGCAGTGCCGCGTGCCCGACCCGCCTGACCCGCCTTGACCCGCTGTGCCTGCGATGAGTAACGTGTCTGTGTCTGTTCCCGGTGCCGCGCGCGCTTCTCCACCCTCTCCAGAAGTACAGGAAGCTGAGGAGGCGGCAGGTAACTATCCACTCTCACACCTCAGCACACACTCGTTCACAGCTCCATATCCTATTTATGCCTTTATAAAAATATAATTCGTTCGTCATAACTACATGAAATGATTACATTCGGAACCGAAACGTGGTCGCTCACAATGAGCCTCATCAGAAGGCTTAAAGTCACCCAAAGGCTAGGCGAGGGCTATGCTCGGAGTTTCCTTGCGTGATCGAATCAGAAATGAGGACATCCGCAAGAGAACTAAGGTTACAGACGTAGCCCGAAGAATGTCAAGCCAAACTTAAGTGGCAGTGGGCATATTACTCGCAGAACGGATAGCCGATTGGGCCGAAAAGATCTGGAGTGGCGACCACGAACCGGAAGACGTTACGTTGGAAGACTTCCCACTAGCTGGATGCGATTCGCACGGGACCGGTCAATGTGGCAACACTTGGGGGAGGTCTATGTCTAGCAGTGGACGTCTTCCGGCTGAAATGATGATGAATGATGAAATGAACCACATGAATATAATTTTATTTGTTACAAAACAGCGATTAGTTGTAGCGCGTAATGCGTCATGCGTGACTCGCAGCGATGAGCCTCTATTTGTGAACTGTTAATCTTTATGCCCACTGTTGAACTTGCAGGGAGACGGCACCGGCTACGAGCTGTACGGACATGAAGTTGTAAGTATTGCAGACTCGTTACTGACCTGTGCGCCGCACTCATCCTACCAGCTGACAATCGTAGATACTCGTGCTCTTGACAACTAGACCACTATGCTACTACCTACTTCTTATCTATCTGGAAATAATAATGATCATATTTCAAATTTCCGACGCACATGGACGATGTCCAGTACATCGTCCAATCGGTGAAAAATCTGGTAAATAGATGAGCACACTTGGTGTTAGGATGAACAACAGTGAAAATGCTATGTACTTATTATGTAGACTTGTAAGATATGTTATGTTATGTAAATGAGTAGACGAGTGATTCCTTTGATGGATTTATATTGCTACTGAATTATAATTACGATTTCATGCCTAGTTACAGAAACTCACACCTAAATAAAATTGATATGCATAAATGAGTATGACGTACAAACTACACAAAGGTCAATGTACAGCGTCGCTTGTACAACACTCGATTTCCAGCATCAACAAAAAATACCCAGTATTCCAGCCGCTATTGGAAAACTATGTTTGCTAATTTCATTGCCCTTTAATTCGTACTACATGCTAACCAATGATTCTTTAACCGTTACAGAGGAATAAGATGCGAACTTGTCGCACAGCCAGCAAATTAATGATGACGGTGATCACGCCTTAAGTAGAATTAGATGCTTATAGACCCTGTTGTATTGTATTGTTATGTATGGTATGTGACGGCTACGTGTGTGCGCAGATGATGGGGCCGCCGGGCGCGCCGGGCCCCGCCGGGCCGCCGGGCGTGGCGGGCCCGCCCGGCATCAAGGGCGACAAGGGCGAGCCGGGCTCACGCGGCAAGGCGGTACGTACGCTACTATACACGCGCTACTCACTACTAGCACTATTAAATAAACAACTTACACTTTATATTGAAAATATCGAACGAGAGACGATTTCAGACGAGAGTATTTTCTTGTTTCATACTTTATAGACCGTGATTTTTTCAGTAATCGGGATTTCAACAAAATACTTTCTTGCTTAACCAACATATTATTACTGATTAATATGTGTAAAAGACCAATGATGCACTTTTAATTTTCATCAAGCCCGAGACTCTTTTGAGTATTTTATGCTATTTCTCTTAACGTGCAATGGAGCGCAAATTTCTAGGCGTCAAATTAACCAACCATGTACGCAACACCACACTGCGCTCCAAAACACTAGTTACTGACGTTGCTCAAAAAGCCGCTTAGCTGAAGTGGCCACGTCTGCCGCATGCTCAATGAGCTGTGGGCTAAAATAACCACTTTCTGGAGCCCTGACACAGCCAAAAGGCGTCACGGCAGACCTCGTAGAAGATGGCGGGACGAGCTGGATAAAACCAACGACCAGTGGCCCACATTAGCCCTCCATCGAAACAACTGGAAATCATGGGGAGAGATCTTTGCCCAGCAGTGGGATGACGCAGGCTAACAGTATCAGTACCAGTATCCTCTTAGATTTGGATTCGGCCATCTACTCTTTTGTTATTTTAAGTAAAAAAACTCTGATTAAAAAAACGGTTTTATTCTCAACAGAGGAACGCCATTACAATTGAACGAACACACACCAACGACAACTTTTACAGAGGAACGCCATTACAATGTAACGAACACACACCAACGACAACTTTTACAGAGGAACGCCATTACAATGTAACGAACACACACCAACGTCAACTTTTACAGAGGAACGCCATTACAATGTAACGAACACACACCAACGACAACTTTTACAGAGGAACGCCATTACAATTGAACGAACACACACCAACGACAACTTTTACAGAGGAACGCCATTACAATGTAACGAACACACACCAACGACAACATTCACAGAGGAACGCCATTACAATGTAACGAACACACACCAACAACAACTTTTACAGAGGAACGCCATTACAATTTAACGAACACACACCAACGACAACATTCACAGAGGAACGCCATTATAATGTAACGAACACACACCAACGACAACTTTTACAGAGGAACGCCATTACAATGTAACGAACACACACCAACGACAACTTTTCTGTACTACACCAATATTATAAAGAGGCAAAGTTTGGATGTAGGGATAATCTTCGGAACTCCTCGATTCTGAAAATTCTTTCACTAAAGAGAAACTACATTATCCTCGATTGTCAAGGGCTATAATTAAAACGTTCCCGGGGGATAATACTACTATACACGAGTGAAGCCGCAGGCAAAATTAAATATTTAATGTTTTAATTATTGTCTGTTTTAGGGCGAAAAGGGTGAGAAAGGTGACGCTGGACCCATGGGGTTACCTGTGAGTACATAATCCATAATTGTCACACTAAGGATTTCTCTGTTTTTGCCAAATATTATATGAACAACTAATTTGTATGCCGTAGGGTCCGGTGGGGCTGCCTGGGGAGCCGGGCCGAGCCGGCGACTCGGGGCCTAGGGTGAGTCATCACACACCTAGTACTTATTGTGCCGCACTCATACGAGTATCTTACTAACGCTGCACTAACAAGCTCACGTTGGTTCACATACGGTGCACACTAACACTCCGCTGAAGGTCATGATCGGGAACCTCGTAGTGTTATACAAGCTTCGCAAAAACAGTCGTTAAAAGCAATAAAAAATAGCATGCCAAGTAGTCTCTAGTACATTATAACTGATTGTTTTTGTGGACTAATAAGCGCATCCACTGAGGTGTCCCTGATCCGTGTCCGTGTTTGCGCGTGCGTACTAACCCGGGGCGTGGTGTGGGTGCAGGAGAACCGCTGGCCGCCGGACTTCGCCTTCACGTAGTGACAGGCGCACCCCGCACCGCGCGGTGCGCGCTCCCCCCGCGCTGGCGCCGCACTCGCCGCGTCGCACGCACGCGCTCTCCGAGCAGACGTGCGGCTTCGTCGCGCTGGTTTGTAAATTGTATCATATTAATTCTCTGCGTCGGCGCTAGTGACCACGTAACCGCCTTGGACCAGTGAACTGTTATTTGCGTCAACACGATTATTCTATTCGGAAACGTCTGTCGGTGAAAAGAAGTGTGTATTATATTGACATGGTCCGATGGCATCGATCACTTTACTGACGAGTGCTCTAGGAAGATCTTCTGCTTGTCTTTCTTGCTCGACCGCCCTAAATCTGTATATTTCCTTAATGTTATGATTGATATTGTAAATGCCTCTCTACCACTATTGTATTATTGTTATGTTCTTACCTTTGTTTCCGGTCGAGCTTAAACTTCCCTGTATATAATGTAAAACTTGTTGGCAAGATGGGTATATAATATAAATACGAGAAGACATAAATTAGTCATACGTTCCTTACTAAAACTTAATCATGTCATGTTGTTTCGTAAGATATGATTTTTTGTTAATATTAATAGTATCTACTACGCTCAGAGTAACTATTTTTTAAAACGTATAAATATACAAATGAATAATATAGATGAGATAGTGTGAGTAATTGAGTATGGTGACATGTGAGACCGGGTGCCAAGTACACTGTAAGTGTTGCCTGCGAGTGCCGCGTGCCCGCGCTCATACGAGTAGTGGCGGAGAGCGCGCGCACTCTTGTGATATGATCGTCGGCGACTGGTGTTTGTAATTAACTATGTTATGTACAAAGATTCGTATCGACCATTATCATATCTTCCTATATTTTAATGTAATTGTGTACAAAACTATCGCCCAAATTCTTAGAATAGGCCTAACTGTAATTATTAAGTACTATGTGAATATATACATGTTGTGTCTGGTGGGCTCCTGCCTGATGGTTGGTAGTATGATTTTTGTATATATACATAAACCGTCACGTTTTGTCGTATATTTAACATAATGTTATGATATAATATAACTAGTGAGCGCGGTGCAGACGAGCGACGCGACAAGCGCAGCGCAGCGTCGGTCGCTCGTGAGCGCGCGCTCGCGCGGCGCCGCGCCTGCACGCCGCGCGCCCGCGCCGGTGTTACCGTCCCACTTAACACGTAATCTTACCTATGTTAATGTTGACTCGTGCGTATTTTACTATTCCATTCTTCTTACTACTTCATTCGCTTAACTTATTATAGGTGTAGTCCGTACATTCTCATCGATCTATAACATTTTTCACGTAGGTAGTAAATATGTAAAGCTCAGGAAGCGGTGTAGGGTCTCCTGCCTTGTGTCTTCTCCCTGTGGGATCACAGTTAAGCATTAATGGAAACACGCTACGTCCCGCGCTGGGAGACTGTGCCACCAATGTACAAAATATATGATTTATATTAATTTCGTAGTTATTTGTATTTGCGTTTCCTTGCAACGTTTATTCTACCAAAATCTGTTGTCAGTCCGGCCACCATGTGGTGCACATATGTCAGAGATGATTTGCCACTGTGAAGCGCAGGCTACACCACTAGCCTGCGATCGAACGAACGAGCTGAATGAGGCATCGTTTTACCTCTTTTCATACTTTGGTTTAAACCGGGAACGACAAAAGAGCCGAAACGAAGTATGAAAAGAGCCTCACCCGCCTCGCTCGCACGTTTACTAACTGGAGGTGTGGCCTGCGCTTGAAGGGGCGCTTGTACATATAGCAGTAAGTATATTGCGCGCCCTGCGACTAGTTGTAAGACATCAACTCTACTCGCTATTACTTACTATAAATACAATAACATTTCTTGTCTTTGTATCATCGTGTATCTGATAAGCGTAACGTTAAGAATTTAGTTTTTTTATGAGAATCAAAAGTTGTCATTTGTACCATATACATCACGAGAGCATAAACTATTGTTGTTTAAAAATTATTTTGAAGGAAAATAAATATTTGCATGCCGTGCATATTCGTGTTTGTTTTCTTCTTCGCTAGTTTCCTGTTTCTTTTGCTGGCAATGTTCACTGTCAATATGTTGTTCACCCCACTGCGCCGGCTCGTTCCAGTTCTGTCGAGCAGCCCTTTTCCACCCCGGCCTGGCCCCGTCCGGGTCGGTCTGGCGGGTGCGCCGTGCGTTCCACCCTGATCGCTGCATGTTTGGTGTGCTGCCGGGCGTGGTGGTTGTTAACAACAAACTACGTCTAAACATCGGCGATGGATTTAGAGCAGGAGCTCTAAATCCATCGCCAAAAAGTTATCCTACTCCATTCTATAAATGTCTTCCCCTGTGCTCTCATGGATTTACCTTCGTGCATCCCGTATCTTAAGCATTTTTGTGCGTGTATGTACTACTCCTACTCTTTAAAAATAAGAGAGTTGTATTGAAGTGCAGAGTAAATTCTACGTAAGCATGAGAACTATGCGCTAAGCATTGACGCCGCCGGCGCGCCACCTTCACTTAAAAAGTTTAGGAGACTAGTTCACATAACTAACATTGTTATGCAGTTGTAGTTAAGCAATGATCAACTATCAGATACGCGCTCGAGTCACAAAATGCTATAAGAGTGCATTATTTCACAGCGTGCAGTGTAAACAATACAAGACTACGAATGTAACGTAACTGTAACTGCATCGCAACTTGGTTGGCCATGCAATTAGGTGAATTAGCCTTCTATTCGTAACTCACAAACTGCAACAATACGTAATGAGAGTGCGCTGTGGTGAGCCAAGGTGCGGGCCGGCGGCCGAGCGGTGCCGTGAGCACGCTCGCGCGGCCGCGCGGTGCCGTGAGCACGCGCCTGCGCGTGTTGTACAAGTGCTGACGTGTTGTTGTTCCGCAGGGCCCACCCGGACTCGACGGCATGAAGGTTAGTTCACTGTCAATTTCAGTTTCACTCACATATCTTATCATCAAATAAATTTGTGGAGAAATAGTAATAACATCATTTATCCTAAGTAGACGTCTCCATTTAAGTGCTCCAGGTACAAGATTAGCTGCTCGTTCAGTATTTTTTCAACCCTTTCATTGAAAATTACATTTGATTGCGTTTAAAGCAATTCTATTTTGGTTAATGTATCTACATTATATTACGGGCATTGTTACACGCTTTAACTACCAAATGTCTGAAGAACCTTGAAACGGACCCGTGAACGTATAGCGACTATCGCACGAGTAGTGTGCTGGTGCGCCAGGCATGCCAACGTGCTACTGGCGTGCTGCACTAACGGTTGTGTGATGTGCAGGGCGCGCAGGGCGAGCCTGGCTCCAAGGGCGAGCGTGGTGATCCGGGACTGCCAGTACGTACATACCTTATAACATTACCTTCACTCTGTCTACGACAACTTGCCCGATCTACATCGTAATCACTGATACTCGCTCACTACTATTTCAGGGAACCGACGGCATCCCTGGACAAGAGGTAAGTTATCTTTGACTTTGAGACGAAATTGAACTGATATTTAAAATGTGATGATAATCATTTGTTTCCGCTCGCTAGGGCCCCAAGGGTGACAAGGGCTACAAGGGAGAACCCGTAAGTGGCGCACGTCCTCGCTCAAGGCGCCGGCCCGCCGCATGCGACCGGCGCGCTAACCGCGCATCCCGCATGCTCTTCTAACTCGGTAGTAAGCTACATCGCAGTGCAGGTGCTACTACTTAACTCTGCTTTCATCTCTGTACTCATTCATGAACTAGGAACCAACGGCGTTTATGTAAAGCACGGCCTTCACGTGTCACGGCGCACGCTCGACTTCTCGAGCGGCCGGTGAGACGCTTGCACGGCGGCTCGTGGCCGAGAGATGTTAATATTACAGTGTGCACCAACTCTGCAGGGTCCGTTGGGCAAGCGCGGGCGCAAGGGGGACAAGGGCGACAAGGGCGAGCAGGGCGTGCCCGGGCTGGACGCGCCGTGCCCGCTCGGGCCCGACGGTCTGCCGCTGCCCGGCTGCGGCTGGAGACCCACCAAGGTGCGTGCGCCCCCCTACGCGCCCTACGCGGCCCACGCGGCCCACGCGGCCCAGGCGACCCGCGCGCGCCGGCGGCACTCGCGCGGCCGCGCTGGCGACCCACGTTGACAGTATGGTTGTTGTTACCTTGCCACTCGTCCTAACAGCCGGCGGCGCCTAACGATCCTACTAATATTGTTAACGAGTCAGAGTGGCGACTAATGCTTGCGTGGTGGCGGTACTATACGGAGTGCGCATGCGCTGTGTGTGCGCAGGAGGTGCCGGCGCCGGCGCAGCAGGAGGCGGGTGGCGCGGCGCCGGATGAGTCGGAGGAGGAGGAGGGCGCGGACGGGCCCGACGACTACGAGGGCCGCGACGACGAGCTCGACGCCCCGCGCGACTACGACGACTACACCGACAACGCGCACCACTCGCACCACCACGACTGACCCGCTCCCACTCCTTCACCTGCACCCACAAACCTCTCTCCCCGCACGCTATCCCTGACCTCAGTCGTTGAGAGAGCGATGATGCTGCGGGCCAGATCATTACGTAAATGTGATCGGTGCAAGTTAGATAAACTCTCTTTATATCACGCAAACGATGCTTAACTGCTGAGCAACCACAAAACGTGCTACTAAACCAACTTGCACAACTAAGCGGAGTTTTCGTGTAAGCATTTACTTTTATTTTAAGCTCTTACTAGATATTTTAGTAGTATTTGAAAGTGGTGTCGAATCAACTGGTCGGAATGGTTGCTCGAAGGAAGAAACTTAACCCTCCCCTCCCCTGCCCCCCTGCCCCCATACCCCCCTACCCCCCTCCCCCTACCACAGCTACACTAACTTCTTACTAACTGTGCGGTGGCGGACTAATTGGTGTTCTCGTGTGAGTTACATTTTAATATTTTACTAACCTTTTGAATGGTTGTCATCTTTCACCCTCGTACAACGGCTCCCATTATTAATCTCAGCATTCGATTTCGTGTTTGTTTTTTCTGTCAACAAGTGTTCGATGTTTGGTAACAGCGAACAAACAAAGCGTAGTTATAACATAACGTCGCACTATCAAGGCATCGATGCATTGTCATCGAAGTAACAATTATCGCAGAATAGTGTTTAATAGGGAACCCAGTCTGCCTACACCTACTTTTCATTACATAGTGTGAAACTACTTGTCTGATAATAAAAAGCAAAGCAAGCATAATATTATGCTAGTTGGCTTGCCATGTTTATGGTCAAATTTTAACAAATCAATACTCCGAAGCAATAAGTCGGTAATGCGCTGTTATGGACTTTTTCCTGTTCTTACAAATTCGGCACCTGGAAATTTACGTAGTATTTTTTGAGATTTTCCCATTGATATTTGCTAACATAATGATATACACTTTTATTGTAGGGAAATATTATTATATAAACAAAATTATCACGGCAAAGTAGTGTTACGCGTCAGTACAAAAGGTTTTTTATTTTATTTTGGTAAGTTGCTTTTACCAGATAATTGGCGAAGGTAAATAAACTCCATGAAGTTTTGTTAAACGCTAGTAGGGGCTTTCTGAATACCGAAATATACGTATTCCGTAAAAGATACTAACAATAATAATATTTAATTAATTATATGTATGTACGTAATTGAGACTAATTCTATCATGTCTGCTTCTCAGAATGGATGTAGGAACGGGTCCCGTGGTACTAAGGAGCTGCTCCTCATTGATATGGCCATTAGCCAACAGGCTCGCTGCTCCCGAAGGGATCTGTCTACATGTTGGATAGATTATAAGAAGGCCAATGATTCTGTGCCTCATACATGGCTCATGAGGGTGCTGGAGTTGTACAAAGTTGATACAACTCTGCGTACCTTCCTGATGTCATGCATGGGCCACTGGAGAATGGTCCTTCGCTATCCAGGATGTCGACAGATCCAGAAGAACAGCGAACCGATAAGGATCGAGCGCGGTATATTCCAGGGCGATAGTCTGAGTCCATTGTGGTTTTGTCTAGCCTTGAACCCACTCAGCACACTGCTGGAGGGTTCAGGTCTAGGCTATCGGTTGAGGAGAGATGGTCAGGTCGTATCTCACCTTCTTTACATGGATGATCTGAAACTCTTTGCCCCCAACGATTTGCAACTGTTGGAGCTACTGAAGGTAACAGAAACTTTCAGTAGCGCCATCAGGATGGAATTTGGTGTGGACAAATGTGCAGTTATGCATGTAAAGCGAGGGGAGATTAATGGAATCCGTGGGAACTCAACTCTCGGATTCCATACACCTTAGACCCCAATCCTCAACAGAAACATACAAGTATATGGGTATGTCGGAAGCATTAGGCATCAACACTACCGACATGAAACAATCGTTGAAGGAGCGCTTCTTTGGCCGCCTGAAAAAAGTATTTAATAGTCTTTCTTCAGGCGGAAATAAGGTGCGCGCCTTCAACAGTTGGGTCATGCCGGTTTTGATGTATTCTTTCGGCATACTTAAATGGACTCGGACGGAACTTGATGCCTTGGATAGGTCCGCGTACTGCTGACCGCAAATCGGATGCATCACCCACGGTCGTCGGTGATGAGACTGTATATCCCACGGAAATGCGGAGGTCGTGGCTTCTTAAATGCTAAGACCCTGCACAACCGTGAGGTATGCAGTCTCAGGGAATATTTCCTAGAAGCCGACGTGGGTATGCACTGAGAAGTGGTCTCAGTGGACAAGGGCCTCACCCCGCTCTCCCTGGCTAACGAGAGCTGGCGCAAACCTAGAGTATTAGACACTAATGACCGCAAGGAGGTATGGCAGGGCAAGGAGCTTCACGGACGCTTTTACCGGGCCCTACGTGGGCCCGATGTAGACTTCTTAGCGTCCGTATCTTGGCTGCGCTTCGGTGACCTCTTCGGGGAAACCGAAGGTTTTGTCTGTGCAATAATGGACGAAGTTATGATGACGAATAACTATCGAAAATACATTGTGAAGGATGGCACGGTTGACATATGTCGGGCATGCCACCGTCCGGGAGAATCGATCCGACACATTATTTCTGTGTGTTCTAGTCTAGCTAACGGAGAATACTTGCATAGACAAAACCTCGTTGCCAGGATTATCCACCAGCAACTTGCTTTGAAGTACAGCCTTGTGGGATCAGATGTGCCATACTATAAGTATGCGCCCGACCCAGTTCTCGATAATTTATTTATTTATTTATTTAGGGACAAAAAACAGTTACACGTTTCAATTTGTATATCAGAGCTAATTATTATGTTAATTTAATAAACGTATAACCCACACTATTGTCCACGGATTGAAAAAAAATACTTAAAAGATCAAAGGACGGACAGTCGCATATCTAAATTATGAATTAAAAGAAAAAAAGAAAAGAAAGTCATGAAAGGTTGTCGGTAAGTAAACCTATAGCCATTCTTTTAAATCTTGCGGGAGAAAACGCAAACATATCGGTATAGTAAAGTGTGTGTTATAAGTTACTACAAGATAATGGTAATATCACGTTGTATTGGGATCGATCTATCATCACTGACAGGACTATGGTTGCCAATAAGCCTGACATTGTGGTGATACATCGATTGGAGCGCCGCGCAATGATTGTTGATATAACAGTCCCGCATGATGAGAACCTCGTGAAAGCAGAAAATGATAAGCAGTTCAAGTATCTAGATCTGGCTCGCGAGGTTGTCGACATGTGGGATATGAGTACAGCAGTTATTGTGCCGATAGTCGTGTCGGCCAATGGCTTAATAGCCAGTAGCCTCGACCAACATCTAAGGAGGCTCTCGCTTGGCAGCTGGATCAATGGCTTGATTCAGAAAGCAGTACTTCTGGACACGGCGCGTATTGTCAGGAGGTTCATCTCTCAACAGCCCTGACCACCGGTAGCTCGGACCCTGTTCCCAATGCTGGTGGTCTACTATTTTTTATATTTTTAAATGTTTTTTTATGTAGTTTTATATTCAAATATTTAAAAATATGAAGTATGTATATAGATAAATAAAGGAAATAATATGTATAAAGTAAATATAATAATTATAACTTACGAATTTTTATGACAAAACATTTACTTAATTTCTCATTTATTAAATAAAAATAAGAACGAACACGCACACAACGGGTCCCGGACCAAAGTAATCAAACAAACCAAAAACGCCGATAAAAACATGTTTCTTGTATGGCCCTCTAATATTTAACTTTTTTTTTTGCTTTTATTATTTTTTGGTAAAGCTATAGTAATAAAAACTCTGGCTTCAAAAGATACGACACTGTGACAAATGGACAGACAGCGGAGCCTTAGTAATTATAATTTGGATACGAAACGCTAACAAGCAACACGATGTCTATCATGTTGAGATAAAAAAAAATGTTGAGCGCCTGTTTAATACTTTTCCACTACAAATTGCCATTCTGCTAGTGGCACTACACAGAATACAGTCTGGACACAGCAGTGCCCCCGCCAAGTCGAGCAAAAAAGCGGCACGGCCGTACCTAGATATTACTTATTATGTATAATTATGTGACGCGAGTGGGCAGCCAGTAACGAGAGCGTTGTGTCGCAGGAGGCCGTGCTACAGTGGGTACGCCGCCGTTTCGACGTCGACAACGACCTGCCGCCGTTGTGACGCTGCTGCCACGCAGCCGCCTCGCTGCCGCTTCCCAGCCAGGCAGCCGCCACGCTGCCGCTACGCAGCCACCACGCCGCCACACCGCGCGGCACTTGAACTGACAGTGCCTAGTGATAGACCGTATACCACTGTCGCCGCATGCCATCGGTGTCGCTCTGCTTACACTAATATCTACTACAGTTGTGTTTGTTTCCGTTGCTAACTATTTGTATATTGTTCAGTTTATCGTCGTATTATTACCAGAACCTTTTAATATGCTATCGCCATATTTGGCATTCTTGCCTTGAGTCCATGATTTTCCATAAATATTGGTGGATCGTTCTTTTGGCGCCACGCTCTAAGCGGAAGTAGCGCTGTGTTGTTTTGTCAAACAATTTCCACAGACGATTTCACAAACGTTGACCAACAATGACATTAAAGTGACAACGTCACTCGAGCGCCAAAAGAACCATGCTGCACCTCAGTTTAATACTACACTAAGAGCCCGCCTAAGATCGACCTTCACCCATCTGTTTACCAAATGAAAAGTACTTTCTAGAAATCGGAAGAAATGTAATGAAATTAAGTCATGTGTAACTGTTATAATAATAACTTGAAAAAAGGTGTTTAGTTTTAAAAAAATATGTGAAATACACCAAACGAAATCAATGTTGATTGGAAGCACAAACATAAGGCACAAGAATCTGTTGTGTTGTCTATATGTTTATCCCTACTACAGCATTCTATTCTCAGGCGTTAATAGGTTACTTGATAAAATCGGTCAAGACTCACAGCTGTCGCACTTTAAATAGTCTTAACTTAATTTTATCACACCTCCTAATATAGGTATAAGTATATTACTTTTACGTATAAATAAAAAAATGATGACTAAATGTTTGTATAATAAGTTTGCTGCAAAATATTTTTCATTCGGTAAGCAAAGAGTGAAGGTCGGCCTTAGGCAGGATCTTAAACTAGTATGTAAATAATACGAGTGTAAACAGACTCTTCACGCCGCCGTCAACCAGGCGTTATGTACATCAAACTAAGTAACTTTACGCAAATATTAGTGCTGGGAAACGACTTTTTTTTTTGAAAAATCACGTTTTACAGTAGGACTCAATGTATCGCGCTGAAAACATTGTGCTGATGGATGGATTGAATAGAAAGGGAATCCTGGAGATGTTTAAAGTAAAAATCTTCCATTAAAAACATGTATTTAAAAAAAACTTGTGAAAAAGTTGGAATTTCGACCCCCAATATCTCCGTAACTAGAAGGTTCCCAGGTAGGGTCTAGAGCAAAAAAATGATCGCAATGACGGGGAGAACAAGTGCCTTGCGGCTTCGTTAAGAGTCTGTTTACACCCTTTATGCTATGTTTGATGCGTTAAGCAGTTACGTTAAGATCGACGTCGTCAGAAGTAAATCGGGCCACGGTTTGTTTAGTGTGAGCCTGTGAGCCTCATGCATGAGTCATGAATTCATGATACAGTTTGTTTGCTGTGTTTGTGTACATTTGAAGTGTTCGGAATATGTCTGTGTTTCATTGATTGATTGAAGAACTTAGTCTTATTTCTAAAATAACTAAATGTAGGTAAGACACAACAGGGTCGGTACACCGTGTGGTGCGGCCTGCCGAGCCGCTCCGGGCCGCACCCCACCGCGGGCCGTCTCCTGTGCTGTACATAATAAATGAACGATGTTAGATATATTGTAGTTTAAGGTGACGTGATCATATAAATAAGTTCTATTTATTCCTTCGTTAAGATTTATGTTAGGTACCAATAAGTTTCTCGGTTCAGTCCAACTAGTAGATATTATGTACTTGCAGTACAAAATACAATATAAGCTTATTATAAGTTCTACCTACATGTAGATAACGTTAGATTTTTATACGAAGACTTAAAAAACTTGTATAGACTATTTAGTATAATATTATATGTATAGGTATAGGAGAACGGGTGTTTCCACCAGTCGTGGCTGACTGGTAACCTAGATAGCAGTCACATGTATAAATAATGTTATGAGTTACCTGAAGTTATTCAGTGGATCCGACAGACATTTCATTGTTATTTTGATAATTAAGTGCTCGTTCTCTGACACACGTAACCTGTGCCCTGCGATGACGTCACTGGCCGACCTGTCATACTGTACAGACGCCAGCACATTTAGCTGCCACAATCTGTCTAATTTCTTTAGTAGATTTTCAACGATAAAGTTGAAAATCTATTAAATCTACTAAAGCATTAGATTGGAAAAATTTGACAGTTTTGGATAGCTTGATGTGCTGGCGTCTGTACATGCGTGGCGGCTGTCGACACACGTCGTGTTGATACACCTCGACACACGTCGTGTTGATACACCTCGACACACGTCGTGTTGATACACCTCGACACACGTCGTGTTGATACACCTCGACACACGTCGTGTTGATACACCACGACACACGTCGTGTTGAAACACTAGATCACTGTTAACTAAGTTGCCTCTTCATTAGTTTCATTTTTTCCATAAGAACGAGTATATTTTTTTAGGATAGTCGTATATCCAAACAATAGAAATTGAATCGAAGAAAACTTCTTTGACGAGCTGGATAAAATTGTGATTCGATCAATTTGTCAATAAAATGCTTTATTTCACGTAGTAATAACGCTACTTGTGATGTTGGCACTAAAAACTTATTTTATAAATAAGTAAAATAATTATTGGCATCACATGATGAACATAAGAGAAAATCACACCATGAGTCCGTGACGCGCACGTCTACCGCGTGGTGCTTACTACACGTCAAGCTGACTCAGGTACCGTCAGCAGTACCTTGCTTTTGTAAACCTTTTATTTAACTTGTGCTGTGTTAGTTTATTTACTTAAAATCTGGCAAGCTGAACTATAACCACTTTCTCCTATCCCATGGAGTTGACATTTTGCATGATGGTTCAGTTTCAATTGACGATGAGTTTTTATTATAAGCGAGATTCCAGCAGGATTGGCTTCCAGATAAGAGAACTCCTCAACGACCACATAGAACGATGAAACAAAAACGACATTTTATATTCTTACGCGTTCAATATTGAGAACCTGTTCTATAGACCACCATGACTTGACTGCTGCGCCCATGGTTGTTTCCAGGCAAGATATCACTGAGAGATGTTTATTAATGTTATATGCAATGAGCGCAGAACCTCGCACAGACGCACCGCTATGCCGTGCACGGTGCACTGTGCAGTCAGGCGGCCGTGCACGGTGCACTGTGCAGTCAGGCGGCCGTGCACGGTGCACTGTGCATTCAGGCGGCCGTGCGGTCGCGCAGCCCCACACAATATGTGAACTTTACTTACGCTGTAGTATTACTGTTTTATTCGAAGGGGTAGTTCATGTCACCTGTATATATTCAGTTACCGCAACGGCAGAGGATGAGGGAGGCACGTCAATGTCAGTGAGGCACGGCTCCGTTGTGTACTCGTACTGTTCCTATTCTTCCTATGTACATATTATACAGGTGCGTTAAACATTAACGAGATTGTAATAGTACATTATGATATAAGTGCGGTAAGTTGAAAATCACAGCCGAGGCGATATTGCTAGCCGGAGCCGTAGGCGAGGGCTACAAGAAAGCAGAGGCTGTAATTACCAAAGCGCACGTATGTCATTCGACGTTTTATAACATAATTGCGAGGAAATAAAACTCGGACTTTCTTAAACGAAATTTTGATACGCTTGTAGGTATCTATCGGTCGATTTTTCGGGCAAGAGGCTGAGTAACCTTTTTCACTGTTTTTACGGATCATCTTGATAAACCGTGCGTTTTACATTACATTACCGCACAAGTAGGTACGTAATGAGATACAATACGATATTGAAATTGGTGAAATAAGAGACGATTTACGAGCAAATGTGTTATACAAATGTATAGGCACTTGACGTATGTATGTACCTGCAGTAAATCCTAGTAGTATGATCCGTCACGGAGCCACCTTCTATATTACTTTGAATATTGTGATTAACCTTAAAGATGGGATTATCTACAATGTTTACCTACTATTTGTCATGACTTCTCGACATGTGAGTGACGGTAGCGGTACCGAGCGCGTAAAACCTATATGATAAGAAAGAAAGGGTAGATCGCTTTGTCTGCTCATAAACACCCACCCGCAATAACTTCAGTATATCCGTGATCATGGCGCTAACGACAGTGTCGAAATAAACATGGTAAATATTCCGTTTTTAGTGTTAATTATAGTTAGTGTTAGCGACCATATCAGTAACACGAGCACGTACGAGTATGTACAGACGCCAGCACATCAAGCTACAATAATCTGTCAAACTTAATTAGATTTTCAACTTTATCGCCAAAGTATTAGGTTCAAGGTTAATTGGGAAAATGTGACAGTATCGGGTAGCTTGATGTGCTTGCGTCTGTACATACTCGTACGTGCTCGTGTTACTGATATGGTCGCTAACACTAACTATCATTAACATGAGCATCAGCAACACAACGTTAATATTTTTCCCAGTGGGTATTGTGGAAGATGTGGAAGAGCGGCACACTCGATGGGTACTAGAAGCTATTTCAGGGGGTCGTGATCCACCGTCCAGATCTATCATAAAGTGATCAGTCACGATGGCAGGTCCTACCATGTTATTGTATTCTCATCGGAATTAAAAAATCTGGTTTTAAATCGATCTTAGGGCACGCCACGCCGCGCGCCGCCCTCTGTAATATGAGACTTACAACCAACCGGCGGCGGCGCGCGGCGGCGGTGATCTGTGGCATTCGTTCTTTAGGAACAATTATAAATACTTACTTACATAATGTATATTATGCACATATGATTACAGCCACTGTTTCCTGCCGAGCTATATTTCGTGACTGTGCAAGCTCTTCACCGTCTGATAACTTCTCTGTCTACCTTTGTATAAATGATACAGGGTGCGTTCATAAGGATTGCAACTATCTACGGCATCGTCGTTGACAGTTAGGCCTATGCCTAACTGTCAACGACGATGCCGTAGATAGTCGCAATCCTTTGTTCTGTCTATACAGAACAAAAAGTGTCGTTCCATTTCATCCGGTTTGTCAAACGCTCAGTGTTTGACAAATTAGATGTTTGATTTACGTGGTGGTGCATCTTCTTCAACATGGCGAACATATCTAATATTGCTTGTTAACAAACTGCCAACAACGAGCTGCCGTAGGGCCCAGTTTAAGAAGTCGCAATGATGACAAGTTGATGATTTAAACCGGTTTATTGCTGATAGATACTTACAAACATCAGTAGGGATACTAATTAATTTAAGGATTATGAAAAGGTAGGTGCAAGTTTTATAAATAGTGTGGTATCTACAATTAGTTGTAAATAACTTATGATGTGACATAGTTCGTCGACTGAATCGAAAGTGTTGATATTAGTAAGTAAACTGTTACGATAATACTTTATACAGGGTGTAATCGGACTCTTCACGAAGCCTTCAACCAAGCATTCTGTACATCAAACTAAGTACACGACTTTATTTTTGGGGTATAAAATCACGTTTTACGGTAGGACTCAATGTAACGCATTCAAACCATTGTGCTGATTGATGTATTGAATAGTACGGGGGTCGTGAAGTTGTCGTAAGTAAAAAAAATACATTAAAAACATGTATTTAAAAAAAAAACTTGTTAAAAAGTTTTGACTTTGACCCCCAATAGCTCCGTAATTATAAGGTTCCCAGGTATGGTCTAGAATAAAGAAATGATCGCAATGACGGGGAAAACAAGTGCCTTTCGGCTTAGTTAAGAGTCTTTTTACACCCATTATTTATCAATCATTTGAAATGTACACTCAGAAGCAATTCTGTGTAGCACCTGAACTAATACGAGTAAAACATTTAATAAAACAAAATGAGAAACTTCATATCAGTGCCTTTAATTTCCGAGTTTACCTGATGTGCAATTTCCCACTCATGCTATAGCTGCTTATTCCAAAGACTGCACCGTAGAAGAAGCCATCTTAGTCAGTGCTACTAATGAATCCCACAATGCCCCCCAATGAACAATTATAACTAGAGATGCAACGGATAGTTGTTTGGCCGGATACCGGATACCGGATATTCGGCCTGATCACCGGCCGAATATCCCGTATCCGGCCGCCGAATATTCGGCTGGCCAAACGATACCTACATTTTAGTTTGGCGGCGGGCGCGTCGTGCAGGTTTCAACCTTTTACGTATTGTAGGTTCGCGCGGAGCGTTTTCTAGGCAAGAAACGAATTTTATTAGGTCAGTGTACGGAACTATTTCATATGTAGTACACGTGCGCCCGCCTATTTTGCTGAATAGATAAGTTTTTTTTTCTGTTTAATGTGTACAGTAGTGTATACGTAATTGTGAACTCGTACTTAATTCTGTGTTTATTTTATTTGTCTAAAATAATGGCAAATAAACGATCTCCGTTGTGGAACTATTTTGAAATAGAAAAGGACGATCACTATTCGGTATTCGGCCGGATAGTAAAATAATGGCCGGATAGGCTGGATACCGGATAGCAACCGGATATCCGTTGCATCTCTAATTATAACTGCCACAGAGACTAACGTATTCTGTTAGTTGCGTTGCGATATCGACTGACGGTGTGCGTTTCGACCGCGCGGCCACGGTGATATTTAAAAAAAAAAAACTATGCCAAGATTATGTAATCTATATGTCGGAGATGCAGAGGGATTTAATTCCAAAATATCCTCGGCATCCGCCATGTTGTACGTGGTAGAAACGAATCAGTGCGCACAACCAGCGCGGTCGAGCTCAGAATGTCAAATGTGTCGTATCGTTAACGCACCAACCCCACCTTGGCATCTGGCAGACGTCAAACGTCACACGACAGTTCATAGACAACCTCGGCTCGAACTACTGACTCAATGACAGCTCTTATCGATTCAATTCATCGATTAATGTACCTCAAGCGCTAATAGATGGCGCTACTAGTACGTAAACAAGCCTTTTACTTCACTCCTTCGACATATATGTATAAAATGCTTTGTCCTGAATGACTGACGGATCAACGCACAGCCTAAACCGCTGATCGTAGAGACCTGAAACTTGGAGAGTGTGTTCTTTGCATGTCGCAGGCATCCGATAAGAAAGGATTTTCCGAAATTCTACCCCTAAGGGGGTGAAAAACGGGGGCGAAGTTTGACAACGTGATTCCTTGGTCCAATCTACTTCAAATTTTGCATAATATTCTTTAACAGAATTGATGGAACACGTGTTTTGTATTTTATTACAACTCATCGTCTAACGCGGTTAAAAAGGGGTAGAAAGTTATTTTGCGGGTGATTTGCATCGAAGTTGATATCAATACTCCTTAGTGCAAAATTCAATCCGATTTTATTCTAAAAACAATCTGTCAAATCTGTGGCCCGAGTGTCAAATTGACAAGACATATTTATCTGATACGAATTTTATTTTAATATATAACAGTTTCATACCAGAGAATCAATTTGAAATACAATGACTTTTACAATTTTATTCAAAAAACGTTGAACTCGCATAAGAGCTTGGTGCAATGCAATACACCGCTCTCCTGCCTGACGAACGACGACGACCGAAGACATCTTAGTGGCATACACGAAGCTATCACAATTATAAATAAAAGCGTTTTTAAATTAGCGAAATTGATAGCTCACGTCACGTAGTTAGGTAGTATTACGGAGGTGGGTAGGGTAGGTAGGTACTAGGTAGGTAGGTAGGGACTAGGGAGGTAGGTAGGTACCAGGAAGGTAGAAAGGTAGGTACTAGGTAGGTAGATAGAGTCGATACTAGGTAGGTATGGTACATTCTCATCGGACCAGGAGCAGGCCAGTTGGCGCAGATCCCGAGAAAACCAATGATTCCCACGGACCTGCGTATATCGTTTAAGCTACTCCACACATAACATAACATAACATGCCTTTAATCCCCGAAGGGATACGCAGAGGTGTATCTAATAGTACTAATAGTTATGTTTATGTCCCATGTTATAGGGGGCGAGCCCATTGTCATCAACCGGGCACAAATCCCGACTCCTTGGCTGCTACTGAGAAATTCTTGAAGGAAAAACCAAATAACACTTGGCTCGACCTAGGAATCGTACCCAGGACCAGCAGTCGCACTTGCGACCACTTTACCAACGAGGCAGTTTCTAAGCGACTCCAGTTTCCCGTAAAAACAAAATTCGCCGGGACTATCAACAAGTCCCAGTGAGTGACAAACATTCTCTTTGGTTGCCAAGGGCTGTATTTTCCACCCACGTCGACGAAGTCGCGGGCGAAATGCTAGTAATATGTAAAAGTTGATTCCCAAAACCATATGGTGATGCGATGTAGTGGAATAAAAGAAAATAAAAAATGCGGGAGATTATATGAGCGGGTGAGATATGGTACGCCAAAAAAACCCAACCAGACGAGAGCTAAAGAAAAAAAGCTATTCACTCACCTGGCTGCGTCGCCACGAGGCCCTGAAGACTTTCTTCTCGAAGAACTCGGCGATACTTGGGGCAAAGCGCACAAGCGGAAGATAACACGTCTGGTTGAGCGAGTTATATTAATTAAATGAAGGTTGCGAAAGGTGGCGAGCACAAGCGAGAGGTTTTGCAGATTTTATTTGCGCGTATGAACTAAATATGGCGGCGCGGTGGGGTGCGGAGCGGTGGGGCGCGGAGCGGCAGCGCGGGCGCACGACCTCGTTGAGCGGCGTTTGATGGACGACTGAACTGAAGATTGGCTCGCTCGCCGTCGCCGGGCACACGCGCGAATGATGAGTGAATGCCTTTCCTCAGCACTCGCTGACCGAATCATTTCGGCGCAACCATCCTCCCCCCTTTGGAAATCCGTAGGATTTTCGAAACAAAAGGAAAGGATAAGGAAAGGATCTTAGATTAAAGCGGAGCGAGATCGAATGGATTGACATAGAAATAAAAGTTACAAGAGATGAATATTGAAGATGTAGTTGCGTTACAGATACTAAATTATATACTTAAGATTAATGAATTTACAACTGTGCTAATTGATAAACTAAACGTAAATTATTGCGAAGGAAGGGGGCACAACTTAACGACGGGGCGTTTGAAAGTCCCTGCTGTAGTGCGTACTAACGCGACTCGCACGATTCCATCTTTACCCGGATATACTTGTTCAATAATGCCGGTAGGCCAGCGAAGCGGCGGTGCATCATCCTGGTGGATGAGAACAAGTAAACCTGGCTGAATAGGTACATCAGGAGTATTCCATTTTTGCCGCAGTTGAAGTGTATGCAAATAATCTACATGCCATTTTTTCCAATAGCTTTGGACTAAACTGTCTAACAGTTTTTTCCTATTATAAAGGCTTACAGATGCGTCAACCTCATAAGCAGGCAGCGACTGCAAAGGGGTTGTGTTTAGAAAATGCGCAGGAGTTAGAATCGTATGCGGCTGGTCAGACAGCGCACACAATGGACGCGAATTCAAGATGCACTCAATTTGAGTTAATACTGTCAACAATTCCTCATAGCACAATAATTGTTTTCCAATGCAACGGTATAAATGAGTTTTTATGCATTTTATGTTGCTTTCCCAAATTCCTCCCCAGTGAGGTGCGCGAGCAGGGATATTACGCCATGTTATTTTATGATTATTTAATTCAGTTTGAAATGCGGTAGATGTATCTTTAGAAGAAAGGAAAGTGTATAACTCGTCCAATTGACGCTTTGCACCAATGAAATTTGTTCCGTTATCGGAATAAAGAACAGATACCGGTCCTCGCCTAGACAGGAAACGCTTGAAAGCATCAAGGAACGTTTCTGAACTCAAGTCCGAGGCTATTTCAACGTGTATGGCTTTGGTAGTCAAACACACGAAAAGACAAATGTACGCCTTTTGGCTTTTAACGCCCCTCCTT
Source organism: Lycophotia porphyrea (assembly GCA_950005105.1). Taxonomy (NCBI): domain Eukaryota; kingdom Metazoa; phylum Arthropoda; class Insecta; order Lepidoptera; family Noctuidae; genus Lycophotia; species Lycophotia porphyrea. The sequence continues at coordinate 192,077 of OX465387.1, read as the reverse complement.
CGCGTGATAGTAATATTTATAGGCCCAGCGTAATCAACGCCAGTGTGAGTGAAGGCCTTAGCTTCTTGCACTCGAGAAGGGGGTAAACTTGACATCATAGGCGTAGGATGAGAAGGTGCAACCTTAAAGCAGAAGTTACATTGGCGTATGCGTTGTCGAATAATATTTCGAGCGGAAATGATCCAATATCGTTGCCTTAATAAAGACATAAGAAGATGTGAACCGGTATGACAATTGGATCGATGATAATCATCTATTAGTAGATCGACTATGTGATGTCGTCGAGGGAGCAACAATGGATGCCGACTTTCATAAGGTATATGAGCGTTTGTCAGTCGACCACCCACGCGGAGCAATCCGTTGTCGTCAACAAACGGATCGAGCTTTCTCAAAGAAGGCGACGGTAATGTACCCTTTTTAATGTTTTTTATTTCATCAACAAAGTGTTTGCTTTGCAACTCGCGAAGAATCACGAGTTCAGCGGTTTCAAGGTCAGAGACCTGAATTACCGGGGCGGGAGGTAACTTACGTAAAAAGCGCAAGACATATACCAGAATGCGTAATAATTTTTTCCACGACGAGACTCTGAGAGCTAGCTCCAGTAGTATCGAAGTATCCAAATCAGGAATGGCTGTTAGAGTAACAGAACTCTTTGCTTCAGGTATAGAACCTTCAACACAGGACGGTTTGAATGGTACGATTGGCCATTCAGCGATTGGATGGCAAATCCAAGGTGGACCGTGCCACCACAGCGGATGATTAATGAGTTGCGAGGGTAATAAACCTCTCGACAAACAATCACTGGGATTTTCTATCCCATGTATATGGAAAAAGCGGTCAGGAGATAAATTTTCCTGTATCTCAGTCACACGGTTGGCCACGAATACTTGCCACCGGTGTGGAGATGAATGAATCCATGACAGAGCGATCGTAGAATCACTAAAAGCGAAAATCTCTTTTATAGGATAGCGATTATTAAAAAACGTATGTACTTGTTTGACAAGTTTAGCCAGAAGTTGCGAGGCACACAATTCCAACCTTGCCAGTGAAACAGTCTTTAGCGGAGCCACTTTGGACTTAGCGCATACTAAATGGATGGATATATTACCGTTAGGGTTCGTTACGTGCAGGTATAGGACGCAGCCGTAAGCCTTCATACTAGCGTCACCAAAGCCAAGCAAATTTACGACACAGCCGGCCGCGACACCTAAGTGGCGAGGTATTTGTAATTTAGATAATAACGGTAATTCAGATTTGAGTTTAACGAAACATTCAGTAATGATTTCCGGGGGCTCTTCATCCCAACCCACCTTAGCAAGCCAAAGATCCTGTATTAAAAGTTTAGCATAAAGAATGACAGGTGCGACGAACCCTAGCACGTCAAACAGGCGGGCAATCGTAGATAATATAGTACGTTTAGTGTTACAGGTAGTCGCGGAGGATGTGGAGAAAGAGAACACATCAGAAGTAGGTATCCATTTTAAACCTAAAACCTTCAGTGTATCATCATCATCTGTGAACTCAATCACCGCACGATACGACTCCGGCAAGTGAGCGAGAAGTTCCGGTGAGTTGCTTGCCCATTTGACGAGATCAAATCCGCCGACCTTGAATAAAGCGAGCAGCTCGTCTGCTAAACGAGTACCATCTTCGGCAGAAGGAACAGAAGTAGTTAAATCATCCATGTACAGTTCTCGCATGGCGACATCTGCCGCGAGAGGAAAGCGGTCGCGATAGTCCTCCGCCAATTGACGGACGGTACGCATAGCCAAAAATGGACTCGAGCGGAGGCCGAAAGCCACAGAGTTAAATTGAAAAATACGAATACTCTCGGAATCATTAAAGCGATATAATATTTTTTGATATTTACGATCGTTATCAGACAATAAAATTCTAAGATACATTTGACGTATATCAGCAGTAATTGCTACCTTAAAATATCTAAAATTAAGCAAAAGCGAAAATAAGTCTGCCTGCAAATTAGGCCCTGTATGCAACAAGTCGTTGAGTGATTTGCCGCTATCAGTTTTAGCGCTTGCATCTAAGACGATGCGAGTTTTTGTTGTCGACTTGTCAGGCCGTACAACAGCGTGGTGCGGGATGAAGTAGCCTTCATTTATAGCGGACAAAGAATAAGGTATTTCCGAAAGATAACCCTTTTCTATATAATCATTAATTACGTCGTTATAAGCTTGACGTAAAGCGGGAAGCGAATGGAATTTGCGCTCTAGCGCAGACAATCTACGCTGAGCGTGAATGAAGGAGTTACCTAAAGACTTAGGTTCACCTTTAAAAGGTAACGACACAATATATTGCCCACGTGAATTTCGTGAAACGGTCGATTTATAAAAATCTTCACATTCTTGATATTCCGGACTTTTTTTGTTAACAGTAGTAACAGTACTTCCTCTATTTCCCAGAATTTTAGAATTAAATTATTTAAATTATCTACTAACGGGCCGAAGGACCAGGCTACACTGTCACGGTTATTGACAGAAGGTACCTCACCCATGACAATATAGCCAAGCGTGGTTTCTAAAGCATGAGGTATGGAACGAGCGGTGACCGCAGAATCAGCTGATTGAGAGATAGGTATAACTTTTTTCCCGAGCAAAACAAATGCGAACATTTGAGTACCAAGAATCGCGTCTATGTTCCCAGGTACATCCCAGCATTCATCTGCGAGCGGTAAACTCTTGAAATGATCCATCACGGACCTTTGTACCGCGCGAACAGGTAACGGATCAGCTATATGATCAATCACTAACATTGTCAATTCGTATTGAGCGTCACTTACGCGCGATTGTATTGTAAGCGACACGTAACCCTTAATGGGAGTGGAAATCGTACCTACTGATTTTAAGGATGAGTTAACAAGTGGTTGAATATTTAATTTTAATTTTCTACAACATGCGAGGGTGATAAGATTGTTTTGCGAACCACTGTCAACTAGACATCTTATGACAAAGCGTTTTCCATTTATCGGAACATAAACTTGTGCCGTTGGTAAAATAACTGACGTATTCAATTGGTCACAAGATAAATTTATATTATTATTACGCGACGTTAGCGCGATCGAATTCTTAGAATTAGTACTGTATTCTTCCAACTCGGTACACGAAGATGTCACGACCGGCACCGGCGCGGCTGAGTTTACATGCATACACACCGACCGCGCGCCGCTATCCGGTGCACCTGCACTCGGCATGGACGTGGCTCCTAATACATTATGTTGAGATTGTTGCGGGATTAACTCGCGATTATTAAAATGCAGCAATGAATGATGCTTTTTCTTACAATGTTTACAAGTGTTTGTAGAACCACAATTTAAGGTGGAATGTTTACCACTAAAACAATTGACGCACATTTTATTATCTTTAATGAATTTAAAGCGATCTTTCACATCCAATTTTTTGAATTCTAAACACTCGTATAAATGCGTATGTTGCGAGTTTTTACAAAAACTACAAGCGGGTATATTACTAACCTCCTTTTCTGTGACTGCAAAGCTATGCGAAGTTTTCGAAGCAGAAGAACGCGACTGATTTTGTGAGTTATTCCACTGATTATTTTGTGGTGATATGTTCTGACGAACAGCTGTTGTTCGTTCAAGAACCTTTATGTGATGCCGTACGAAATTTACTAAGTCATCACTTGTGGGTACATCTTTGTCGCGAACGGATAACTCAAAACTCTGCAGTACTTGAGAATCTAACCTTTTTAAAACGAGATGAGTAAACATGAAATCAGATAAATCGTTAATGTCTAACTGTCTTAACGCGGACCAAGATGAATGAACTTTTTCAATAAAATTATTTAATTGACCGGGTGAACCCGAGGTAGGTTTTATGTCGAGTATATTATTTAGGTACATAGACCCAAGTAACCTCTTGTCCTGGTATTTTGTCACTAACGAATTCCATATCGTAAGATAGTTAGACGCATTAGGAATTATTCCCGCGAAAACATTTTTAGCGCTGCCATTTAATTTGCCTACCAAATACTGTACACGCTGATCATTATTCAGACTTTTGTTATCGTGAACGTTAGTTTTGAAGCATTGGTAAAAGAGTGGCCAACTGTCCGGCTGGCCAGAAAAACTTATTAATTCTAATGGCGGTAGGCGGCAAGTATATGATTCGACCGTGGGCTTGACTGCATTCGCGCGGTTAGATTCTATTAAGTTATTACGTATATATTGAATTTCTGAAAATAATGTTTCGAAAGAGCTCCAATTACTAAAACTTATTTTACAATCGGGGTCTATTTCCAATAACAATGTATTATGTTGATCACAAAGATCGTTAAAGTTGAAATATAATTTTTCGATATTCGAAGAAGCTGCTAGAAATTCTTGTTTACTTCTAGTATCAATATTTGATGGAATTATTTTCTTTGCAATCTTGAACAAGTCATTGACTTTTTCGAAAATAGCTTCCTTTTTTGCAATGATCATTTTTAATTTTGATTCCGACGCCATTTTGATGGCGTTACCTAAAGTTCCCGGTGTTCGCGTTTAATAAACAGAAATATGCTATTGAATTATTGAACAAGTAAATTAGATTATTGTTAGATAAAAAAACGTTAAACTGAATAGATGGGACCTATTCCAATCGCCACGTCGATAAGTCGCTTGAAGCACGGCACGTGGCACGTAGCTTCTTTGTTAAGTTAAAGATGCGTAATTTACTTGAACAAAGCACAGTTATAAACTTTTTATGTAGGGAATACTTAGGTAAGGACAGGGATTATTTTAAAAGGTATGTACTGGCTCAGTCCGACTCGAAATGGACCAAAATTATGGTGATGCGATGTAGTGGAATAAAAGAAAATAAAAAATGCGGGAGATTATATGAGCGGGTGAGATATGGTACGCCAAAAAAACCCAACCAGACGAGAGCTAAAGAAAAAAAGCTATTCACTCACCTGGCTGCGTCGCCACGAGGCCCTGAAGACTTTCTTCTCGAAGAACTCGGCGATACTTGGGGCAAAGCGCACAAGCGGAAGATAACACGTCTGGTTGAGCGAGTTATATTAATTAAATGAAGGTTGCGAAAGGTGGCGAGCACAAGCGAGAGGTTTTGCAGATTTTATTTGCGCGTATGAACTAAATATGGCGGCGCGGTGGGGTGCGGAGCGGTGGGGCGCGGAGCGGCAGCGCGGGCGCACGACCTCGTTGAGCGGCGTTTGATGGACGACTGAACTGAAGATTGGCTCGCTCGCCGTCGCCGGGCACACGCGCGAATGATGAGTGAATGCCTTTCCTCAGCACTCGCTGACCGAATCATTTCGGCGCAACCACCATAAGTTATGGTTAAAAAGTTAAAAGGAGTTGAACGCGCCATTGAAACGCGGAGAACCGCGCGGCCACGGAGATCTTTAAAACTAAGCTTTGCAGAGACCCGAAATTCAGGTAAGTAAAAGATTGAATTTGTAAAAAAATTGTAAAAATTTAGAAAAAAATCCTAGGTTTATATTTTAGAAGCTGTAAGATTAAAACTCCATGGCCGCGCCATTGAAACGGTGAACAATACGTTATCGTCGATATCTCACTGAAAAAGCGTCGCAGACGTCTGAAGGTTTTTGTAATACACAGATTTCAATTTGTCGAAATATGTAAAATACAAAAAAAAATCCTAGGTTTATATTTCAGAAACTGTAAGACTAAAACCTCATGGCCGCGCCATTGAAACGGTGAAAAACGCGTTATCGCCAATTTCTCGCTCAAAAATTATCGCAGACGTCTGTAGTCTTTTGTAAAACACAGATTTCAATTTGTCGAACAATGTAAAAATAGAACAAAAAGAACATCCATACTATATACTATAATAGTATAAATACGACAGTATCTCTGTCTGTTTGCTACCTTTTCACGACTAAACGGCTGATCGGATCATAATGAAATTTAGCAAGAAGATATATTTCAACCTGGGTATGAACATAGGCTATATATTATCGCGCTAATAACTTAGGGGGGTGAGCAATATTGCATTACATGAATATTTTAGTCCATTTTCATCAATTGTTTGACAACTGACAACTGTCAACATACATGATGACATGATTAAAATAGAACAGCTATTTTAGATTATTTGCCACCGACGTAAGTGGCCTGGCGGGTCAATGGTCGCCCTTTGAAAACGTGTTTGCAAGATCGAACCTCAGCTCGAAAATTTACTTTTTGTATTTATTTAGATTTGTTTAATGCAATAAGATTTCCAAAATTAATAAGCATGGTTCGTGAGTACGATCCCCAACCGGTTTTCCACTTTTTGTAACTAGGTTTGCTTTTTTTTAAAGCTGTAAGATTTCTAAATAATGAATTAATTACCAAATAGTTATTACATTGGTACTTTTAGTTTTTTTTAACCATTCAAAGAATAGTTTGGTAATCTTTCATTTTAAACTAAATTAACTAACGAGACACATGACTATGATAGCTTTCAAGCAAAAATAGTCTAAGCTGCGGCCGACAAAAAAAAAAGTTAATAGGTTAGGTTAGGCTTAGGTTTGGTTGGGCTTAAGTAAGGTTAGGCTTAGGTTAGGTTAGGTTAGGTTGGTCTCAATAAGTAGACCTATTCGTCTTGAAATAAATAGAGAACCCTGGGACAGAATTTGATTTGCTTTGGCACAGAGACACATGGCTGTGATACCTTCCAAACAAAAATAGTCTAAGCTGTGGCGGAAAGAAAAATTTGGTAAAAAAAGTTGTTAGGTTAGGTTAAGCTTAGGTGAGGTTAGGTTGGTTTCCAAAGAAATGAGTTCCCTCCTGATCAAAAAACTAAACTAATTTTAAGCAAATTGCGAACCTAACGCGTACGAAGTCGCGGGTAACAGCTAGTAGGTTTATATTTCCGGAACTATAACTCATAATATTACCTTCAATACGAAAAACGAAAATATATTATGAAAAAAAGCCATGAGGTTTTAGTGTTACAGTCATCACAGCCATGTGTCTCTGTGCCAAAGCGCATCAAATTCTGTCCAAGGGTTCTCTATTTATTTGAAGTCGAATAGGTCTACTTACTGAACATTATTGAAACAAACCTAACTAACCTTTTTTGTTTTTTTTTTGTTCCGGGGTGTTCCCTTCTCACACTTGCACCGGAGATCATGGGAACCAGTGCGCCTTCCACGATCCCCGGCTAGTACCGGCCCGCGTCTGCAGGCCTCCTCTTGTCCGCGAGTGGAGTGAGGTGTACTACCCCGCGACGTCTAATATGGACGCGCGCAGATCACTACGCGCCACCGCCTCGGGTCCAGTTATATGGGGCGGGCTGCGAACGTCCCCAAGTCCGCCGTCCCTCTGGACCCGCTTAGGGGGGCTGGAAGAGGGCGTTGTCCGCCCTCCGCCGACGCCCGGTACGTCTGCTGCGGGTCGGGAGAGTGGTCTCTCGACCTCCCTCAACCTTTCCGCAGCCTCCTTTTGTGAAATGTCGGTTTCACAGGAGATCACCGCATCCCACGACTCTGCGCTCCCGACCATCGAACGAGCTTGTGTTTCAGTAGTACCTTCTTTGGTCAAAAGCGAACGTTAGTAAGCACATACTTGTGCTGTCAGATTGTCTATATTTTGATCTTTTCTTGACATCAGCAATGCTATGGATACAGCCTTGTTGTGCAGCGCTGCCGCAGCGGTGAAACTTAGTTTGGTATTCATTAAGCTAAGTAAAGCTACACTAAGTAAGTACCGCAAGGTTCAATATTAGGTCCTTTCCTCTTTTTAGTTTATATAAATGATCTACCCCGTTTATTTAAAAACCAACCACAAATGGTGTTGTTTGCTGACGATACCTCTTTAATATTTAAGATAAACAGACGAGCCACAAATCTTGACGACGTAAATAACGCCCTACTGCAGGTCCATGATTGGTTCACCGCGAATAATTTAGTATTAAATGGGAAAAAAACGAAATGCATAAGATTTGCTCTACCGAATGTCAAAAGTATTGTTAGTGACATAGTATTGAATCAAGAGAAACTAGAATTCGTCGAAGATACTGTTTTTCTGGGGATCACGCTCGACTCAAGGCTACAATGGGGTCCGCATATAACATCTCTTGCAGGACGGCTAAGTTCAGCAGCATATGCTATTAGAAAAATCCGTCAATTTACTGATGTAGATACCGCGAGGCTAGTCTATTTTAGTTATTTTCATAGTATTATGTCATACGGTATTTTACTATGGGGACGGGCTGCAGATATCGAGTCTATATTTATTCTGTAGAAAAGAGCTATCAGAGCCTTATATCATCTACGTAGGCGTGATTCTCTAAGAGAACTGTTCAAAGAAATTAACATCATGACAGTACCTTGTCAATACATCTATGAAAACATCATGTACGTTAGGAAAAATCTGCATTTATTTAGTAAAAGAGGTGACAGGCACCACTATAGTACTAGAAACAGGGACCAACTAGTACAGCCAGGTTTTAGGCTAGCTAAAGTAGACTCATCTTTTATGGGGTACTGTTTAAAATGTTACAATAAAATACCTCCCCACATTCTAAAACTAAATGAGACGAAATTTAAATCTTGTATAAAACGCACACTATGTAGGCAAGCATATTTTAAGTTTATAAGTTTACATTGATGATAAAAATGCTTGGCTCAATGCTGGTCCTGCTCCACAACCATAGGGGCAAACTAATTGATTACCATGTGAAGTTATTGTGGAAGCTGCAGAAGATTGTAATAATATCTTTGCATTGTATAGACTCAATATCTTAGTATTATATAATTTCATAGCACATGTGTGAGTACTATGTACTGTAAAGCTACCATTTACATTTGGTTATCTTTCATTGACTTGAATTTACCCTGGTGGGTGAGAGAATGTCATGCTCACTAAAATGTCTCGCTGATGGTGGCGGGTGTGTCGGGTCATTTAGCTTCCTTCAATATGGTTGAGCTGAATGGGGCTGATTCATGCGTCATGCTCGTGAACGGGCGCTGTCGGTTGGGACTGGTCATCTCAAAGCTGCCACGGTTTATTTTAACTACTTACTTTGTTTTTAAATTGTTGATATAATATTTTACTCTGGACGCTCTTAACGTGCACGTATTTCTACATCGTTCTCACATATATGTATAATCTCAATATGAATGATGTAACCAAGATTTTGTAACAATATTTTGATTGAAAAGAGTGTCCATGGAGTTTCTTGCCCATTCTTCTCCATAGAGATCTACACTTTGGAATGGGCAACTACAGTACTTTCACAAGTTATTATGCCTTGTGTCTGTGACTGTAGCTTAGCCTAACTTGTTTTTCTGACATTCAAAAGTGCCTGTAATGGTCTAATTGAAATAAATGCTTTTGAGTTTGAGTTTTTGAGTTTGACTAGCGCTCAAGGCTGTGACGGCCGTGAGTTAAAACTAACCTACGGAGTAGTACGGAGGGCAAATTGACAGTTCTTCATACACTTCGGTATTCACTAAGAAAAAACAGCGACGAATACGCTTACGACCTCGCCCGTAGCCTCGCTTACACTGTGAAATCTAAAAGCTACAATAATCGCGCGTACTCTTGACAAAAATAATAAATTGTACATAAAAAAAAACTTACAAACAAACTAAAATAACTTTTTTTTAAAAATACTTTCGGAAGTCGGTGACAAAAAATTACTATGAAACAAACAAAGTCACCGACTTCCGATAGTAATTTAAAAAAAGTTATATTAGTTTGTTTTTAGTTTTTTTTTGGAAGTCGGTTTTTTTTCGCAGAAAGTTTTTTTATTTTACCCTTTTTAGTTGTAGACTTTTTAGCATACCCCACAAATTCTAATCATGAATTAATTTTTATATTGTAACCAGAACCTTAAGGAAGTACTCGTCAAGACGAATCAAACGAGTCCAAACTCGATGGGGTTGTCGTTTTATAGCGGAGTTCTTAAGGCGACCTTACAGCTCCATCACCAGACCCTGGATACTATCTAAAGACAAACTACTCATTAAGACGAATCAAACGAGCACAAACTCGATGCGTTTACGTCGTTTTATCACGCAGATCCTATGGCCACCTTACAGCTCCATCATCAGACCCTGGATACCATCTATAGACAAACTACTCATTTAGACGAATCAAACGAGCCCAAACTTGATGCGGTTACGTCGTTTTATCACGGACATCCTATGGCCACCTTACAGCTCCATCATCAGACCCTGGATACCATCTATAGACAAACTACTCATTTAGACGAATCAAACGAGCCCAAACTTGATGCGGTTACGTCGTTTTATCATGGAGATCCTATGGCCACCTTCCAGCTTCATCATCAGACCCTGGATATCATCTAGAAACAAAGTACTCGTCAAGACGAATCATACGAGCCCAAACTCGATGGGGTTATGTCGTTTCATAACGGAGTTCCTAAGGCCGCCGTTCAGCTCCATCATCAGATCAGCTCCATGTCATCGATATATTGTACTATCACGCGATAGACATAAGCGTGCAAATTTTTAATTCAATCGGAAATCAGGAAGTGTGTCAAATTAAACACGCAAAACTTCAGGCGTCGTCGCGTGATATAGCAATTAACGTGAAAACATACCAAATTACTGAACCGATTTTGATGAAATTTCTATGGGACCAATTGGGAAGTATATCCTTTCACATAAAAGAAGAATTTTAGAAATCGGTTAAGAAACGACGGAGATATGAGGTAACAAACACAAAAAAAAAAAAAAAAAAACATACAACCGAATTGAGAACCTCCTCCTTTTTGAAGAAAGTCGGTTAATAAAAGAAGATGGATCACAAAGAAGATTGGCCTGTTGGTCTAGTGGTTAGTGACCCTGACTGCTAGGACGGAGGTCGTGGGTTCGATTCCCACACAGGACAAATCTTTGTGCGATGAGTACGATTATTTGTTCTGTATCTGGGTGTAAATTTATCTATAATATGTATGTATTTAGAAATATATAAGTATGTTTATCAGTTGTCTGGTTGCCATAGTACAGGCTCTGCCTAGTTTGGGATCAGATGGCGGTGTGTTGGTTGTCCCAAGATATTATTATTATATTATTAATCCATACAAAATTACCCCACGTCCTAAAACAATGTGACGTATCTCAAAAAAAAGATAAAAATTGAAAAAAAATATGGCATACTCCCTAACTTCATTTTTTTACACCTTCATGTGAAAAAATTGCTATGAAAATAGTTCAGGCCCTGTTATGATAAATGAGTATATATGGACAGATTTTAAAAATTCTTTTTTTGTTTGAAAGGGTACCCCCAAGGTAAAGTAAGGCAAAGTCAGGTCTCTGGTCTCCAGGATCCCGGAGAAATGAAAGTATAATCTAAAAAATAAGCTCACTTTTGTACTTTACATTATTAGCTTTTCACTCTCTTGTTGTTTATTTTGACTTATTGCATTATGATGAGACAGAAACGTCAGTGGTACACGCGAGGGAGTGGTGGACAGAGGTTGTTTCACATACATTTTTTTTTTTAACCCAAGTGAGAGAGACGAATAACGATAGCGACGATTTTAAAGGGAGTTTTAAATGTTTCGGCACCACACATTTAATCGTGACTTGCCACACATTTTTTGACGATTTTAAAATAGCAGGTGCAATAATAAACTACTTCCAACAGCCATTTGATGTTAGTCAATACACGGAAGAGTTCATCGAAACTATTAACCGCAACGTGCATAAACCAAATCAGTTAGCAGATTTTGTAGAACAGGATAACCTGAATCAAAGAAGAGTGGCTTTCATAAGACTAAATGCAAACAGCGAAGAAGTAAGCGACTTCCCAAGTTTAACGTATGAACATTTGATCATGCTATCCACTGGTACGTACCACCCCAGAATCGCACGCTCTTATTGCAGCGAACATACAAACGAAACAGGTGTATATGATATTGACATATACAGACATTCAGAAAGAATTAATATTAATGTTAATGTTATACAAAATAACGTTCTGTTGAGATGCAGGATTCAATCACGGCATATCCGAAGAAAGGAGTACCACGCCTATGTGCTTTATAATTATAGACGAAATGAAGGAAGGAATGCCGTGGTTGAATACTGTTGTTCTTGTATACATGGGCGCAGGACATTGGGGGTATGCGCCCATGTTATGAGTGTTATATTTTATTTGTGCTGGATGCGGAACCAGCCCGAAGAAATGAACCACACGGCAGGTTTTATGAACCATGTTTTACGGGATTTATAAAATGAATAAATGAATGTTGAGAAAATGACGTGACGAACTGTGAGTTATGCTCGCCATTTATTGCACATGTCCTGTCCGAATTCATTGTAACGTGTGTATAATTGAAGATCAAACGAACTTACCAAGTGAAGTTCGATCCCAATTATGCGAGCAGCTTCATTCGACGCAATTTACGTTTAACATGGTGTAGTAGCGCCATCTACCGTAGGCCTTGCACGATGGTTTAAAGTCTATGATTTTTTTGACATTTCACCCTACCACCGCGCACAGCGCACTGCTATCGTAGCAAACCGTTCCGACCTTAATCCTCATTTTGTTTAAAGGTTTACAATATTTATTTTAGAATCGCAAAACAATGTCGGGATGGGGTTAATTATTGTATTAATAATTAACATAAAAATAGGGAGGGAGTTGGTAAATCGCGTCGAATGAAGCTGCTCGCATAATTGGGATCGAACTTCACTTGGTAAGTTATAAAGAGCAACAATTCAAAATCAATTCTTGTTTTATTTATTAACCAAAGTATACATTTGTATGATAATTGTGCACCTGTATACAACTAGCTTTTAAGTAGGTACAGTAATTACATTATATTTGAGAAGAATCAAGCAATGATTTAGCGAACTGATTATGATTTACAATGATTTCTTTATTGTAGAAGCGCGCAAAAGCTGAAGACGAATCAGTCCATCCAGCAGTCTTTTTAATCACATCTATGCTTACTCCTAATTTATTTGCCTTTGATGAGGCCGCATGTCGTGTACTATGCGCGGTAAATATTGAAGTGTCTACGCCGCTTTCTAGTAGCGTATCCTTTAACCAATGACTAATAGTTTGAGAAGTAATGTTAGAATGTGGTTTTTTGAAACTTAGAAATAAACTATTATTATTATTCTTACGTAATGCCTTAGTTTTATACAAATATGTTTGTAAACATCTTGCTGGGCAGAGTCTTAAGATTGGTTGAAATGAATTTAATTTTGTTGTCTTTATTGTATCGGGAATTTTAATAATAATTTAACATTGGAATTTGTAATTATATTGTTAATTTTAATTAAAGATAAGGTTTGTACACGATGCGCGGTCACAAGAGCAATTAATGTTATCGTTTTCTTGGAGAGAGTTTTCAAATCAAGGTTTTCATTTGGCCACTTTTGGGCTAAGAAGTTTAGGACAATGTCAGGATCCCAAGTAATATTGTACTTTGTGTTTGTTGGCCTTAATTTGAAAACACCTTTCATAAAAGTTCGTTTAAGTCTTTCATAATCTAAATTATGACCTAATAATAAAGATAAAGCGGATTTGTACGAGTTGATTGTCCCATATTTGTACGAGTTGATTGTCCCATATTTGTACGAGTTAATTGTCCCATATTTAGCACCCTTGTCAAAAACCTCTGTTAAAAAATGAATAACTATCGGTATTGAAGCACAAGTGTGATCATAGTTATGTTTTTGACAGTAAATAATCCAGACTTTTATGCAGCCGTCGTACTGTTTGTAAGTGTTACTTGACAAGGATGCTAACATTATTTCCACTGATCTTGGTGACAGAAATCTGTTTAATAAAGTCTTCCGGATAATTTCGCGGCAGCCAATGTTAGTGTACGATGTAGACTGTGAGCTGATCTGTAAGGATATTTTAGCAAACTACAATCAGGTGAAAAGTAAATAATTTCAGATTGACATATTCTATTAAATAACGGAAACCAAGCTTGAGTTGGCCAGTATGGGATAACAACTATACCCTCGGCTTTATCGGATATAATTTTTTGGATCGTTTTTAGTATCATTGAATGGAAATGGAAAGGCGTAAAAGTTTAAATCTTTCCACGAAATGGTGAACGCGTCAACAGCCCACGCATCAGGATCATTCTTCCAGGTAACATATGTATTACATTTAGAGTTACAACGGCTGGCAAATAAATCTATATTTTGTGACCCTAACTTGAGTTTTATTTCCTCGTATGCGTAATTTCCTAATTCCCATTCAGTATCCTGAAACTTTTGCCAAGACAACATATCAGCTTCTTGATTATCTTTAGTGTTAATGTAAGACGCGAACATCAAAATACGTCGCGCCTCACATCATTTGCAAATGTTACGAGTTTCATCATTGAGATGTGGGTATTGTACACTGCCCATCCTGTTAATACAGGAAATGGCTGTAACATTATCGATTCTTAATAACAACTCACAATCAAAACAATCACTGGCAAATACTTTTAGCCCGAAAAAGGCGGCGTTCAACTCTAACTGGTTAATGTGTAATTTCATTTTCTTTCCAATAACCGTACGATTTATCACCATCGCAGTATGCACCCCGCCCGGTGGATGAGGCATCACCATCGCAGTATGCACCCCACCCGGTGGATGAGGCATCACTGAACATTTATCACCATCGCAGTATGCACCCCACCCGGTGGATGAGGCATCACCATCGCAGTATGCACCCCACCCGGTGGATGAGGCATCACTGAACATTTCTGCTATATATTTATTTGTTTTAATATCAGAATAACTATAAACTACATTGATTTTGTACGCATCCAAGAGTATTGTATTGCAGGACAGGCAGATACCAAAAGACCAATTGTTTTAGCAAAATCGCGTAATTTACATTTACGAACGTCTAAATAAAGTTGAACATTACTTATTATTTTATATTTCTTATCCGAGGGTAACTCCATAATCATTTTTTGGGAATCGAAAACAAAACCTAATAACTTGCATTTAGTACTTGGTATTAAACAACCTTTATCTTTGTTTAAAATAAAACCAATTTTTTCTAAAAATGCACAAGTATTTTTCACATTAATAGAACAGTCTTTGAAGTCTTTTCCTATACAAAATATATCGTCTAAATAAATAACTGAAATCATATTTCTAGACCGCAAATACTCCATTACAGGCTTCAAATTTTTTGTGAAAACATACGGAGCGGTGCATAAACCAAAGGGTCAGCAATTAAATTCAAAAAGAGTTCCGTTATAATTAAAACGCAAGTATTTTCTGTTACATCTGGCGACATTAATAAAGAAATATGCATCTTTTAGGTCAACCAAAGCCATGTAACATTTTCTAGTTATTAATTTAATGGCTGTCCTGTAATCCTCCATTTTAAAATGATTAGTTTTTATGAATTTATTTAAAAGTTTTAAATTTAGGATAAAGCGTTTTTCACCATTAGGCGTAGGTACAAGAACGACACTTGATATGAATTCGCCCTCCTCATGGGAGCATTGTGAAATTGCATTGACATCAATTAATTTTTTAATTGTTTTAACATAATCGTAGTGCTCCTGTTCTGATTTAGGCATAGAACATGGACTGTCAAATCGGATTGGAGTAGATGTAAATGGGATTTTATATCCCTTTATCCATGACCGCAAGGTTGGGTCATCTGTAATTTGAGACCATTGTAAATAGAATATTACAAACGTCCAGAGTATTGCCTTACCTGAGTATTTACCTGCGATAATTCTTCCTGGTCGGTGAGGACTTCTTCGGCGGAGGTGGCGGCTGACGCGAATAGTTGAAGCCGCGCGTCTGACGTGCGGGCTGTCGTCCTCTTGATGATCCGTATGCTTAGTGCGAGTTTCATACTCACATTCGAGTAACGTCTCGATCGCGTAAATCGAGTTAACGTCAAACGTCTTCGACCATCGTTAAACTGTGAGTGCGAGTTACCAAACTTCTAACCATTCGCTTCGCGTTAGTTCACCGCGAGAAGTGACGAATGGTGAACGAATGAAACGAACAAACCGAACCAACGTTGGTAACCGGCCAAAATAAATTGACATTATTATTAAGTGTTCATAATAGAAGCGACTGCTTATTCAAATAGTGGTGGTTATACGACGAAGTTAGATGTTTATTTTGTGTTTTGTTTAGAAAAGTTTGTTTAGTTGTGTTTGCAGTTTTAAATATATTTGTTAAATAAAAATGAAGACTAGTCCGTCCCAATTTGAAATGCTGATGACATATATGGAGCAGTAAGTGTAATTTATAATAATTTGGTGTGTAGTGAACTAGATGCAATCAGTGAACTTTGTAAAACTAAGTTTCTTACTTTTTAGGCATGGAGATTTAAGTAAATTATCTGCTGATGCTCGAGGTAGGATAACGAACTTACGGAAATGGGAGGAATTAACTGCATTGTTGAACAGTGATGGTGCTGGTGATACTAAAACCACTGAGAAATGGAAGAAGGTTAGTCAAAAGGTGTATTGCTAACCCAATTTGGTTTAAACTAGGTGTGGTGGTGTGGAATAAAGTGTTGGCTTCTTTGTATGGTTTAAGGTGTGGAGTGACTTCAAAAATAATACTAAAAAAAAAGCTGCACGTTTGCATCGAGGCGCTAGTGGTACTGGTGGCGGGCCCGCAGTTTTTGCCAAATTATCAGATTTAGAGCAGACTAAATCTGATGGGTTTGCAAGTAGCTACGGGTTTAGCAGTGGAGGAAGCTGGGTTGTCACAGGTATATTTTAAATTCTTATACCTATATTGCATACATGACTATTCAATTGCGGTACCTGCAATTGGTGTCTTATATATTGTATTCTTTTACAGGAAGTTCACATTCAGCCCAGTGCTGACAATAATAATGAATCAGGTATACTAACTCTGCATCAGTTTGAAGAATGTAAGTTACCTGGAACCATGTTCTTTATAAATTGGTAACATGGTTGCTAATAAAACATACATAATTATGTATTTTCTGCTTCAGATTCTCAGAATGTCAACCAAGCTGCGTCGTCAGATCAATCCCCATCCCTCTTGCGGGCTATATCTTCTCCCCCTCTTATGTTTGTGGAGCAAGAAGTTGAAAGTAAGATATACACCATTTTTTCTAGATAAGCATGAAATTCATAACAAAGCAGTGATAACGTAAGCACAAATATGAATTAAGTTTTACTTAAAAAAGAGTCAATTTGTTACTTATTTGTGTTGTTGTGGCATCAGCTGAAACCCCTTTTTTTATATTTTAGTTTCTCAACCTGGGCCATCAAGATTATCAATTGCCCCAGCACTTTCACCACCTGAAGAAAGACCTACCACGGCAGCATCACATACATTAGTGGGACCACAAGTGGAAGGTAAGATTAACTTGAAAGAGAGAATTCTAAAGCTTTTTGACAATAATTATTATTGAGAATATACCTATAACTAATTACTTTTTTTATACTTTTATAGAGACGGGCTTGCTCTCCCCAAAAGGCCGTCAACTGAAGTTCGAGTTGGGCACAGGATTGCTCCGTCTGTGCAAACCACTCCTCGCCGTACAAGGAGAACTCGAGGTTCACCTCATAGACGAGCAAGGCCAGCACACACTGAGCAGGCAACTCAACACTTTCTCCAAGCTGATTCTTTTTGGAGAAATTTCAAAGAACAGCAGCACAAAGATAACTTTGAGTTGAGAAGAGAGCAGAACCGTATAAGGGAATTGGAGGTACAGGCTCAGAGGGACTGGCAAGAAATAGGCAGAAGACTTGTGAATGTTTTAGAAAAACTAGCTGATAAATATTGTAAAGATTAATTACAAAAAAAAATCTTTACAGTATTTATCAGCTAAGTTCCTGTTAATAGAGAAATAATATAATAGAAGCCTTTGCCCAGCTGTAGGACAGTTACAGGCTGGTATTATTATTATTCTATTTAAAAATAGCTTTATTATACACTCGGTGACAAGGCGACAAAATCGCGCTTACCTTGTATATTCTACTCATGATAGCAAAAACTTTAAGTGTTTCCAATGATTGTTTCTTATGAGAGGGGTACAAAAAACGTTTACTTTTAGTCCAAGAGGACAATTCATTATGTTTAAGTGCACTATGGAGTCACTTTAATTTTTTTGTGGAAGTGTGTCAAGAGTTATTCCATTTTGTTATTCCACTTGATGCAATTTACATTCTACAGATTGGAGTGTTTTCCAATTTAACTGTTTATGTTACTTTAAATGCTGAAAGTATGACGAAGTCCAAACTCCTCTGTGAATTGTCATGAACGTATTTTCGGACTTAAACTGGATCTTATGTTTTGTTTTGTTGTACACATGGTAAATGATGCAAAATATTCTAAGTTGAACCTACCAAATTACTGATTATATCCTGTTTTTATATATTTATTAATTTATTCGAAATCGGTTGTGTATTTTACTTTTGACTTGTTTTTTTTTTCTTTTGTTAAGTGTAATTCTGACATTTAGGTTTTAATAATATTTTGTGTTTGTATTTTTGTCTGTCGTTGTTTTAAATGGGTCTCGGACCTGAAATAATAAATTTTATTATTTTTTATAAAGCAGGTGCTATGTGTGTTGAAATATTATTATTGTTTCTCACGTCTGTAACTATAAAGTTGTTAAAATTAATTATATTGTGTAAAAAATTATCTAATATTTGAGAAATGTTGTACAATAATATCTAAATAAAGTTCCTGGTTCGAACCATAATTTTAAGAATCATGTTAATAAAAGTATTGCAGCCTTAGTATTTGGTATTTTAATATTATTCCTCTATTATTAAAGTAGTTTAGCTTCATTTTACAATGACCTCATTAAGTATTTATTCTTAAAATTCTAAACTTCTAGTATTATGTATTCATTTTAGTTAGTAAGCAGTGTGTAATGTTACACAGGCAGTTGCTCCATTTATAAGTACCAAAGGCATTCAGCAGCATCAAGTTAGATTGGAAGCCCAACCAACATAACTGGGCAAGCCTTAAGGTCTGATTTTGGTTAGGAAAATAAGATTATATTGTTATACAAGTGTTTCATAATTTATTCTAGTCCAATTAGTCACTATTACAATGCCTTAACTTATATAGAAATCTAATCTAAGAAACTAAATAAGAGTAAAAACATCTCAAACATTTTAGGCAAGATACAAATATCTAATAGTAAAATAGATTAAAAATATTGTAGTTCTTACAAAATAAAGGTGGTACAATAAACAAATATTTCTATTCTAGTATATAGTATACAGGTGTAGAAAACTAAAATGTACAACTATTTGCATAAACATGATTAATAAAGTGTTTTAAAACTAAATGTGTTCAAGTCTTCTAACCAATTGTTCCCTTAGTACCCTTCCTCTGATTAGGTCAGACGTTGAAGCTCCTATTACTCTCTCTGTGGGAATAGGTTCATTGTTATCTGGTTCTTCATGTTCCAATCCTAAAAACAAAAAATAATTTAATTTTCAATACTCATTTGTGCCATTGATTACTTCGATTTATTAATACATTCATACCAGTCATGTCCTCGTCTTCTACAACATTAAGATCAATGCCAATATTATGTAAAACGCTGCAGGCTTGTATAATTCTTGCACATTTCAGTGGTTTGTAGTGGAGCACTCTATCTTTGTTTAGACATCACCATCGATTCTTCAACCGCCCAAACGTATTTTCTATGACGACTCTGGCAGCCACATACTTATGGTTGTAATTGGCTTGCAGGGTGTTCGGAGCAGCATCTAAAATCGGAGTCATTAGCCATGGTCGTTGTGGATAACCAGAGTCTCCTGGAATGATGATCAAGTATTAGTTTATTTACTTTAATGCACAATGTTATTTAAACAATTTTTTTTTTGTGTAGAGCTTACCTAAAAGCCATACTATCTCCCCATTTTGGTGCAAGGACTGCATATAATGGTTGATATCACTGTTCTCCCATATAAAAGAATCGTGATTTGCACCTCCAAATTTGGCATTTACATTTAAAATTCTATATTGGTCATCACTTATCTGTAAAATAAAATTACAGTTAAGAAAAATAAATCTATAAAGAAGGTAAAATAAATCATAAGTAACTATATCTTATTAAATTATTATTTACCATTTGAACATTTATTGAATGATAGTGCTTGCGGCAATAATACAGATGTTCTTCATCTTTTGGTGGACCAAATATTCTAAAATGGCTACAATCAATACACCCAATTACTCCGGGTATTCCATATTTGTCACAAAACCTGAAACAAACAACATATGTACTTATTATGCATTTCATAGTACAATGATATTGTATATTCATTATTTACAGTCTATAAATCATGTAAATTATACCTTTGACTGATTGTTTGCCTGGTACTTGTAGTATTAGGAAACCGAATATATTTTCTTACTATGTTCTTATGTGTCAGAGCTTTGGTCACCTCTTCAATGTAGATACTGCACATTTTTTGAGAGAAGTTTTTAGCAACTCCCACTGGGCACTGGTAAGAACCAGTTGCATAAAAAAACAGGGCTGTAAGGACCTAAAATAATTAACATAGAAAGTAAGGACATTGTGCTAGGGGGCAGGATGAAAAAAGTGTTTCAAAAGTACCGGTACATTACCTTATCTTCCAAGGATACCCGTTGAGAAGACTTTAAACCAGCCAGCTGCCTCAGTTCTTGGCACAAAAACCTGACGGCTGCCTTAGGAAGCCTATATCTTCTCTTAAATTCAGCCTCCGGAAGGTCTCTTAGCGGATTGCTCGATTTACGTGCTCTTGCTCGACCAAAGGACGTTAAATTACGCTCATCTTGTACTCTCGCGGTCTCAAACATCCTCCAAGCGAAATACATTCGAGATGCCATTGTAATTTTTACTTACAAAATGAAATTAAATTAAATTACTTAGTTATTTCACCACTCTCACGACGCTCTCACCACAAAATCTTACGTGACAACTTTACTCACTCGCAAGTGACTGCGTTTCTTAATCGAGCTGTCAAAACTGTAAAAATTGTAACTTACACTCACGGTAAACGTGCAAATGTTTATCGACGTGCTCGAAACGGTCCTCCCTTTCGAGTAGTACTCGATTGTCACTATCGACTACGTAAATTTTATAACAAGACACTCACAACATTTAATTCTCACGTATGACGCTAGGTGGCGCTTATCCAGCGCCATAATAAAAGTTATAAAGTCTAAAGTGAACATTCTAATTGTGGTGTTTTAATTATTCTCATAAAACAATAAATTAATAGGTTTTGCGTAAACGTTTACGCGCTCGATGCGTAAAAAAAACTCGCACTAAGCATACCGGTCCGGTTTCTTGACGTGCCCCTGAAGTTTGAACTACTTCTGCTAGTAGACGCTACAGGATTGGTCCTTTGCAGAGATTCTCCTGTTTTTTGAACATACTTAGCGGCTTTTAGTTGCTCAGCTAAATCTTCACCAAATAAGTAATTGTCACGATTCGTGTTAGCAAGAGCATTGCGTAAACTGGTGTTGATAGAACTCATGATTATACTACGTCTGGTTCTACCTTCAATACAGTGGCTGTCGCATAGAATGCGGCAAGCATCACTAAGAGGCTGCAGAAGGGTTTGCTTAGAGGTCTCATTTCGTAAAATCAACTCAGTGAGCTGAGATAATGCGGCTAATGCGACGCCAATTTGATTTTGCTTTTGTAAAAACCGACTTCCAAAAAAACTAAAATAACTTTTTTTAAATTACTTTCGGAATTCGGTGACTTTGTTTGTTTCATTGTCATTTTTTGACACCGACTTCCGAAAGTAATTAAAAAAAAGTTATTTTAGTTTTTTTTGAGTTTTTTTGGAAGTCGGTTTTTTTTCGCAGACAGTTTTTTTATTTTACCCTTTTTAGTTGTAGACTTTTTAGCATACCACACAAATTCTAATCATGAATTAATTTTTATATTGTAACCAGAAATTTAAAGAAGTACTCGTCAAGACGAATCAAACGAATCCAAACTCGATGGGGTTGTCGTTTTATAGCGGAGTTCTGAAGGCGACCTTACAGCTCCATCACCAGACCCTGGATACTATCTAAAGACAAACTACTCATTAAGACGAATCAAACGAGCCCAAACTCGATGCGGTTACGTCGTTTTATCACGGAGATCCTATGGCCACCTTACAGCTCCATCATCAGACCCTGGATACCACTTTTAGACTAACTACTCATTAAGACTATCCACGGAGCGCGGCCGGTGTTCATGCGCGCGTGAGCCGGTGGAACGCGCGCTGGACCAGCTCGTGTGGGACGGCATCCTCACGCCTGTGGACCGCTCCGATTGGGCCACGCCGATCGTACCAGTGGTAAAAAAGGACGGTACTATCAGAATTTGTGCAGATTATAAAATTACTTTAAACAAAGTTTTGGAAGTCGATCGTTATCCCTTACCGCGAGTAGAAGATTTGTTAGCCCGTTAGGAGGGGAATATTTCAGTAAAATTGATTTATCGCAAGCTTATACGCAATTTGAACTCGATGAATCAAAGAAATATACGGTTATAAATACGCATAAAGGTATGTTTATGTTCAATCGCTTGGTGTACGGGTTGTCCTCGAGTCCCGGAATATTTCAAAGGCATTTAGAAGAATTATTTGCTGATTTGCCCAGCGTGGGCGTATTTTTAGATGATATTATTATTACGGGAGCATTAACTCAAGACCACATCAGCAATTTACACAAAGTCTTTGACCGATTACAATCAAGTGGTCTCAAGGTAAGAAAAGAAAAATGTAGTTTCTTTTCTAAAAAGATAAGTTATTTGGGTCATATAATTAGCAAAGATGGGGTACAAACGTGTGCTGATAAGGTAAAAGCGATAATTGATACACCCGCCCCCTCCAATGTACCTATCAGAATTGCGGGCATTTATCGGTATGACAATGTACAGTCGCCAGCACATCAAGCTACCACACTGTGACCTTGAGCGCCTTATAAGCAACAACAGCGAGAATCGTGCGAAAGAGATAAATATCTTTTTGTCTGTTCTTGCTTGTAATGTTTTGTGCTGCAGTGCGTGCGTTAGGCTGTGTGCGTATGCGCGTCGTTGTGTAGAATAAGATACTTGCTATGCCAAAATACTAGTTTGGCGGATCGCATACTTGAATGGAATCGAAGTAATGGCATGGTAGTAAAAATAAGTTGGCGGTTACGGTACGCCCGGCGCTTGTGAAATATCTATGTAATATTAGAAAAGGGATTATTCCTGAGTAAAAAATATGATTGCCTACCTATATTTTGTCTGTCACTTAGATTATCGAAAAATATTGGATACGTATTTTGTGTTTTATCAAATCAATAAAAACTTATGAAGATATTAAATGCATCAAAGATCACGAGTGGGGTTGTGATGTCACTTTCCGGTAAAAAGTGTTCCGAAATGTGACGTCACACGAGTTTTCGACACACTGTAGCGTCTTCATTTCTTTTTTTTTTTTTTTTTTTTTTTTTTTTTTTTTTAAACGTTGCCCCACACTAGGAGTTTCTCCTGTATCGTGGGTGCGTTTACAAACATTTAAAACTCACATACACAAACAGCCAGACTCGGAACAACTATCTGTAGGCCATACAAATATTTGTTCCGTGCGGGGATCGAACCCGCGACACGCAGCGCAGCAGTCAATCACTCAGCCACTGCACCAACCGTGTCGTCAAATTTTTTTTTTATGACTGACGGACTAATAAGATTTTTTTGGTCAATATTGACGCTTTGCAATTTTGACGGATTGCGATTTTCATGAATTTGACTGATTACGAGTTTGACCATACGCGACGAAACGTATTCATAGGTAATGAATGACGAAATATGGAGTAAAATAATGTAAAAAAAATGGGTTTCTTTTCGTGTTTGCGTTTAATTAAATCAATTTATTTTTACTTTTATGATAATAATAATATTATATTAGTGGTTTCTTTTACAAGAGCCCTGACTATCGCTAGCTCGGACCCAGTTCTCGATACCGATGGGATTAAATGTTTTTCATATAATTTATTCATTATATTCACTAGCTGATACTCGGGAACTTCGTACGCGTGAAATTATTATAAAAATATACCACCTACTTACTACTATTTAAATCTGATTTTGTTGAGCTACGGGATATTATTTGACGTATCTTACATGATTTCTGTAATAGATAGTGCCTGTGGTGTTAGGAAGGTGTATTGAACGGTATTAAAAAAAATACTGTGGCGGCTTAGGCTAATGATAACTGAAGTAGGTATGTAACATTGTAATCACCTTAACATTGTATTAACAGACTGTAGCAGGAACGTTGATTATTTGTCAATATAATATAATATTCTAAATTACCCATGAACATGCAGCTCATTACTTGCGTGAAAGGAATAGGATAGGCACTACAAATAATTGGTTGGATTGGTCGTTTTAATTTTAGTCGCAACTAGCATAATTCACAGATTCTACATTTTAAAATAACTATACCTATACCTTCGTTCTCTAAAGATTTATTTTGCTTTAGGGCAGAAAAAAATACATTTCGTAATCTGAAATCAAAAATGAACTTTATTTTAATGGGAATAGGTTGATTTGGCGTGGCATAGAGAGGGCATCATGCCATGACAGCGTCCTGTTTTTGATGTAAAATATAGGCGGCCTGTATCACATAAGTGGTTCGTGGATGATTGTTTCATCCACGAACCGCTTCTAAGAAAGTTCAACTACCTTTAGTAAAATTGTTTTATAGGTGCCTAAGAACCACTCTCTCTAACTCTCTCGGTTATGTGACGCAGACGAAGTTGCGCAGCAGGGTAGTATCAAAATAAAATGCGACATAACAATCTTTAACCTTTTATTTTTAAACATTAATATTACTATAATACAATACTGAGAAACAAAAATACTCTAAATTAAAATATAAAACTAAACCATACAAACAACAAATAGGTATAAAACTATAAACTATACAAACAACAGAAAATATAAAACTAAACTGACCATACATTAAAAACAACTGGATCATATTTATATTTTACAAGCTTCTATTTTCATTTATATTTATTACAGATTTATTATCTACACTACTAATTCTGCTTGGCAGCCAATGCTATAGTAAGGTTTAACCTGGCTGAGTATAACTTGACTGGGCTGTATAAAGCCCGGCACCCAATGGCGGCACGGCATGACAAGGGATTTTTATAATACTGACAGATGATTTCGAATCTTATCTAATACTGTAGACACTCACATTTAATTTTACCTACGGCACAGCCTGCTTTGGTATACTTCAGCACGTTCTAGCTTGCCGGGGCAGCCCAAACGTGAACGCTACGCATGATAGCATAAGAACTCAAATCATTTGCGTTTACTAAAATCCCTTGCTGGCCTGTGCGCCGAATAGGCGACGGCCGTAACTTAAAGTGTCATCAACAATAGCAAAGAAAACATTATCAAGAATGTAACAATGGTGCGAAAAGAAGTTAATATTTTTTTTATTACCGCTTTAGCATTATTGGAAGAATTATCCATACTAATATTATAAATGCGAAAGTTACTTTGTCTGTCTGTTACGCCTCTTCATCTACAAAAATGACTATATTGTTTGCCCAGTCAAAATTATAATATTCCAGGCAAAAATTTACTCTTGCCTCCTTATGCGCCTGGTTCATTAATATTTTCTTGGCAGGGCGGCAGCATTTTTTCCGGCGACCTTTAGGCGCCTTGTAACGGTGTCCATTGAAATCTAAAACAAAGAAAATTTTGTCAATTTCAATACTTACCGATTCTTAATTATGACCAATTGTACGGGTCAATTTAACTATAGGGTGACTGGTAATAGTGACCGATACTTAAACACGTGATTCATGATACTAACAAACAACTTTCTATATTTTTTTTTTTTATACTGATTCGCTTTTATCACACACATTACGGAGCGGGCTAGCTAGCCGCGCGGGTGCTCTGCCTAACAGCTGATAGGTCACAGGCTCGTGCGCGCGAATTTCATAAGGCTGTTGTGTTATTGTAATAAAAGTGAAAGCAAATGTTTCTTTGGGAAAGTTGTTTGTTATCATGAGCAATCACGTGTATAAGTATTGGTCACTAATTACCAGTCACACTATATAAGAGTATGGGACAGTTTCAAATTATTCCTTTAAATATAAACATATACATAAATAGACAATCCGTCGAATTGAGAACTTCCACCTTTGTTGAGATAGGTGCTAAAGAACTGAAGCTTTATCTAATAGTAATGTCATTCACTGAGTCCAATACGTTTTGCTGCTGTAGCTTGCGCAATTATTAGGTATTGCTAGAACGTCCAGGCCACGCGGTGCGCGTAAAACTATGACTATAAAAAAATGTATACATGGACTCACATTGTATGTAGTTGAGAACACTCTTGTGCTTAAAAACGGATCAGCAGAGTGTGCAGAGACGATAGCCAACGTCTGCTGCCGTCGTGGCTCTCGCGTAAAGTTGGCGATGTTGCGCTTTGATGGTTCCGCTTTCATGCCACCGCTGAAGCCAAAAGTAAACTGTTTTTTTTTTCCTGGAACGAAACAAGTAGCTATTGTTTATTTGCACATTATTACTCAATTGGCTACTTATATGCTTTCCTACGATAATTGCTAGCTTATTATTATTTACACACAAACAGCACTAAAAAAGCCTTATCCCTGCAATGTTTCAACAGACAAAAAGAAGTGTCTAATTGCGTAGGTATTCACTTTAAAATCCAACCGGGTGCCGACTTTAAAAAAATAACAATAGCGCTTGGGACAGCGCGCAGTGTTAAAAACTTACTATACCGGGAACTCATTAGCAAAGAACACAAGAAAATAGGTAGGTAAAGACATTTATGGGTGTTTCTCGTATTTCGTGCACATTCCATAATATTTATTTTCATAAGTTTAAATTACCTACTTACAACATTTATGAATTAAAATTTCATTATATTAAGTACTGAGTTATTGTTTTTTTTTTTTATTTTAGGTGTAAAAGCTGTATTTTTGAATGTAGTTTTTTTATTATGGTTACTGTGTTTAATTTCAGCATGGATATTTTTTTATAAAAAGCCACTGTTTGGGACATTACTAAATAGACATCGAAGGAAATGACAATTAGTTAAGTTTTCATATAATTTAACTAGCGACCCGCCCCAGCTTCGCACGGATGCAATGTAGATACTAATGTGGGGCAGTGTGGAGTGATTTATATAGGTATATATAAACCTTTCTCTTGAGTTATCTATAGCTGAAAACAGCATTAATAAATCCGTTGCGTAGATAAAAAGATCTAAGCGTACAGACAGCGAGAGCGACTTCATTAATATTTCTATAATAAAGGAGAGTTTATAAAAATATTACATAAGAACTTTGCCCCACAAAACCGTTTTCTCGGTTTATCTGTGGGAACGGAATAATAAGTATTAAAAATAAGGTTTACTAGTGCTGACACTTAATTTCCACTTTTTTTACTTATAAAGTAAGTAATAAATAAACAATAATATCTAATCTATGTATGGACAGTAAATAAAGGAAATTTGTTTTATACTATGCAATAAAGAAAATAATTGTATTATTTTGACTTATAATGTTCCATGCATGTAAGCACAACTTGATTTGGTTTGGCTTTCTTTATGGGAATATAAATATTTAATGAACTATTCAAGGTTTTTGATCTGGACGAGTAATATGCACGAAAAATGAGAAACACCCTTATTCGTAAGATACGGTAGGCACAAAGTTGTTTAAATATTATGGTTTAGGGCCATCTGCCGATAGAAGCAGCATACGAAAATTAAATTAAATTGGTAACAGTTTTCCAAATAATGTAACACTTTAATGTAATTATCTCACAAATAACATTAGCTCGTATCTATTTTGAAAGTTCTATAGAAAAACACCATTGACACATTTTTTCAATATTAGCTTTTGCTTATTTTAACTTAAAAATTATAACTACAAAAAATATTACTCACCGTAATGCCCGTCTGTCAACAAATATCTATTATACGGCATCCACTCAATCGGAGCGCTATAATGCGCCCCCTTTCAATTCTCGTTAACTGCGGCGCCATAATTAATCATTTAAAAAATATAAAAAGTTCGCCACACACTTCCACTAAGTAGCTACAAGCCGAACCAACTTGCTCCGCGAATTTTTAATGACTAGCGTTATGGACTAAGGGATGAATAAACGTGGCCGGTCGGTTGCGTAGGAGCAAGGAGGTGTGGCCTATTCCCCGTGAGGCATGAATTATTGGCTGCTAATTGTTAGTGTGCGCAACCATTGGGCAATTTTGGAAACGTTGAAAAATCCACCAATCACGCCAAGGATACTTTCTTTCTAACACAGCAGTAGCTGTTGTAGTTATAGATATGTATAGGGTTTACCTTGATGTGCTGGCGTCTGTACTATGCTAAATTCCTTAAGAACGTCAGTACAATTCTATCGCCTTTATATAGACTGCTCCGGATAGATCTACCTTTCAACTGGTGTGAAAAGTGTGAAGACGCGTTCAGGAAGGTAAAGCAGCAACTAGCTTCCAGTGAAGTGCTGATGCATTATTCACCAGACCTACCGCTCGTGCTGACGGCCGACGCCAGCAGCGTCGGAGTCGGCGCTGTGCTGTCGCACCGGTCGCACGTCACAGCTGCCGGGGAGCGGCCGATAGCGTATGCGTCGCGTTCATTAGGCACAGCCGAGCGGGCTTATTCACAAATAGACAGGGAACCACTCGCGATCGTTTTTGGTATCAGAAAATAGGTACCATCAGTATTTATACGGGCGTAAGTTTGTTTTAAGGACGGATCACAAACCATTAACATACATTTTCGGTAATAAGGTAGGCATTCCCGTAATGGCAGCGTCTCGGTTGCAGCGGTGGGCTATATTATTGTCAGGTTATAATTACGAAATAGAATATGTGTCATCAAAGAAAAATTGCGCCGATGCCTTATCAAGACTACCACATGGTAAACAGCCGAGTGTGAGTACGGAGATCACATATGTTAACTTTGTGGAGGATTTTCTTCCAGTGACACACAGCGAAGTTAGGAAACAGACTATTAAAGATGTTTTGTTAAGTAGAATACTTTTATACGTGCAATCCGGTTGGCCGTTATCGTGTTTAGATGAGTCAGTTAAACCTTATTTTTCTCGACGTCATGAATTGTATGTAGAACGCGGCTGTTTAATGTGGTGTATCCCCACATTCCCCACGTCTTACGAAAGGATATTCTAAGCAATTACATATTAGTCACATGGGTATAGTCAAAACAAAGTCATTAGCGCGCAGTTATGTATGGTGGCCGAACATTGATAGTGACGTGAAAGCGTTGTGCCATAGTTGTGAGACTTGTGCGATAGAGGGCGCTGCTCCACCGCGAGCGCCGCCGCAGCCTTGGCCTTACGTCATACAGCCTTGGAGCAGGGTACATATAGATTTCTTAGGCCCTTACCATGGTAGCACATTCTTGATTATAATTGATGCAAGTTCCAAGTGGTTGGAAGTTTTCGAAATGCCACGTACAAATGCAAAACAGGTGATCCAAGTTTTACGTAGCACCTTTGCGCGCTTTGGCCTTCCGGTAGAATTAGTGTCGGATCAGGGCCCTCCTTTCACAAGTGTAGAATTTTGTTCTTTCTTAAAAAACAATGGTATACGACAATGCTTTTCACCGGCATACCATCCTTCGTCAAACGGTGCTGCGGAAAATGCAGTAAAGTTATGCAAATCAGCGATTAAAAAAGCTTACAGGGAGAACAAAGACATAGATGCCGCCTTACAAACGTTTCTACTTAATTATAGGAACACAGTCCAAAGTACGACCGGGGAAACACCAGCGATGTTGTTACAGCGACGAGCACTACGTTCTCGCTTAGATTTGTTGCGCGCAGACCGCGCACTTGACGATCGGGTGCGAGCAGCACAACAACGACAGGTCCAAAATTCCAGAGGCGTTCTGCGAGATATAGCTCCACAAGACGAGGTGTGGATGAGAAACGGTGCTTTAGGGGATAAATGGTTGAAAGGTACAATCCAAGCTAGAGCAGGATCGCGTGAATATATCGTAAATAACGATGACGGTCGACTTACTAGAAAACACATAGATCAGGTAAAACGTAGGTGTCGTTTATCGGACTTCATGGGTTCTGATAGTACAGTCTCAGAAAGTTCGCCACGCTCACCAATTCAAAAGTCACAGGCGGAGGAGGTGGTCCCAGTACTTGATGGTCTAGGGGAGGATAATGAGTCGAATCTGGTTAGTGAGGGTGAAAAAGAGAGGCTAGATACCGAATATGGTTCTGAAGTTTTGTCAAAGCCTGGACATACACCACCATCACCACCGGAGGATCGACCTAAACGTACTCGTAAATCCGTTATCAAATTTAGAGTAACATAAACATATTTTAAAGAAACTGTATTAGTTATGTAAGCCAACTGTCTTAAAATTTGTATGTGAATTTAATAACTCGGAGATTAAGTGGTGAGGTGTGATGTATTAGGTTTAAGGTAGATATAAATTATTGTTAAGAACTGTTTATTAAGTACTAGCTGATGCCCGCGGCTTCGCCTGCGTGGATGTCGGTTATCGCGACCAAAAGTAATCATGATGATCCCATTTCCTCAGCTCATGGGAACCTAGTTTGCCCATTTTCAAAGTATTAAAATGGATATAGTATATTATCGGTTTATAGATTCTTTAATTATTCTAAAAGAACATACATTGTTTACTTGCAGAATAAATACATAACTAAGGTAAATTGTAGTCCAGTAGTTAACAGTTTTGTACGGAGTTTCCTCCGTGCCTCGGAAAGCACGTTAAGCCGTTGGTCCCGGCTGTCATTTGAAGATCTTTGACAGTCGTTAAAGTAGTCAGTGGCCCAAAAAGTCTGACAACCAGTCTTACCAAGGGGTATCGTATTTCCCAGTACTAACTGGGTTGTGGAGGTCAGATAGGCAGTCGCTCCATGTAAAATACTGGTATTCAGCTGCATCCGGTTAGACTGGAAGCCGACCCCAACATATGTAGTTGGGAAAAGGCTAGGCAGATGATGATAATGAGTGACATGCTGCCTGAGTTTAGCTTTAAATAGGTTGAAAGAAGATGTGTTCCTGATATCTGCTGGTAGACTGTTGTAAAGTTGAACACCTTCGTATTTTATATTTTTCCTGCCATAATGCGTTCGCGGGGGGCGCGTCTGGATTTGGTTAGGGTTTCTTTGGCTGTATTTGGATGTTTTCGTGTTAAAGGACAACTGTGTGTGTATGGTTTTGTTAAGAATTTTTCGAATGAGAACGCACGAATTGAATGTGTAAAGTTGATGAATGCTCATTAGTTTCGTGTTTTTGTATAGTTCGAATGTGGGTGTGTGATAATCGTAGTTGAATAGAAGTTTAATTATTTTATTTTGTGCTATTTGTAGATCTTAGAGATCCTTAAGAGATAGACATAAGCCATCGCGGATTTTTCTGTAGACCTACATAAGATATACAATTCTACCATTCATCATTTTATTATATCTTAAAGGGCAGCGTTTTCGTTGAAACCTCCACCAGACGGCTTATTTTTTTTCAACACCTCCAACATATATCATTATATAATAGCCAATCTGGACAGAAACTTGACAAATTATTTTTTTTTTTTTTTTTTTTTTCATTAGCCTGTTCTGTCCCACTGCTGGGCAAAGGCCTCCCCCGTTCTCTTCCAACTCTCCCGGTGTTTTGCCTCCTCTGGCCAATCAGTCAGGAACGAGTCTAAATCGTCACGCCAGCGTTTCTTGGGCCTGCCTCGGTGACGACGACCGTCTTCAGGCACCCACTGTGTGGCGATTTTGGCCCACCTGTCCTGGCCCATCCTGGAAATGTGACCCGCCCAGTCCCATTTTAACCTCGCAGACTTATCGCCAACATCGGCGATGCCTGTCTTGGAGCGTATTGTGGTGTTGCGTATTCGGTCTGTGATTTTGATGCACAAAATGCTACGCTCCATCGCTCTTTGGCAAACCTTGAGTTTGGACTTCTGAGCCTCCGTCAAGGACCAAGTCTGGGCGCCATAGGTAAGGATAGGCAGGATACACATGTCGACGAGCTTACGCTTAAGTGAAATAGGAAGGTCGCCCTTCATAAGCGCTTTCATGGACCAGTAGCTTCTCCAGGCATTTTCAACTCGACGGTCGATCTCTTTGTCCTGCCTGTTGTTGAAGGAAACTAGCTGGCCCAGGTAGATATATTCGTCGACATAGTGTATTTCCTGCCCATCGACCTCGACCCTATATTTAGCGGCATTGCTCATGACTTTAGTCTTTGACTGATTCATCGTCAGTCCAACTTCAAGGCTTGCAGTGCTCAGGTCTTGGAGCATTTGTTGCAGATGATCTGCTTCAGAAGCAAAAAGCACAATATCGTCTGCAAAGCGAAGGTTTGATAACATTTTATCACCGATTGGAATGCCTTGCGTTGTCCATCTGTCAGTAAGGTGTTTGAATACTTCCTCGAGGATGCTGGTGAATAATTTAGGAGAGAGCGGGTCACCCTGTTTTACTCCTTTGGAAATTTTAAATTTTGAGCCTACAGAATCTAATTTAACGTTAGCCGTGCTATTATTGTAAATATTTTTTAACAGTTCTATATAAGTTTCCTCTATTCCTTGACTTCGTAGAGCTGAGAATATGGCGCTGTGTTTTATACTATCAAAAGCCTTTGTGTAGTCCACGAAAGCCAGGTACAGAGGTTTATGAAATTCTGAATATTTTTCCAGTAACTGGTTTAAAGTGTGAAGGTGGTCGGCCGTGGAATAACCTGGACGGAACCCGGCCTGTTCCGGTGGTTGTTGTGAGTCTAATTTAGAATCTATGCGATTGTGGATGACTTTGATAAACGCCTTATAAATATGAGAAACTAAACTAATGGGCCTGTAGTTATTAATATTGCACTTGTCGCCTTTCTTATGAAGAAGAACAATATTTGAGTGGCACATCTGGGATGGGAGTTTACCTACCTGTAGGATTTCATTGAATAAGTTAGTTAGGTGAGGGAGCAGTGTGGTGGATCCTAGTTTTAGGGCTTCGGTGGTAACGCCATCGTCGCCAGGGCTCTTATCATAGTGCATTGTTTTGAGCACTCTGTCTACTTCATATCCCGTTATGGGAGGGATATCTTCGTGGCAGCTATATCTATATTCTGATTCTATTTGAACTGAACTATCTGAATAAAGATTGGTGTAGAATTCTGTGCAAATGCCTATGATTTTTTGTCTGTTATGGTGTTTGATTCCGTTAGTGTCCATTAAGCTATTGATCCAGGGTTTGGTTCGGGAGATTCCCTGTTTTGCTATTCTTAACGACCGGTGTTTTTCTAGTGCTACTTTGACTAAGTGGGTATTTAAATTTCGGAGATCTATTTTAATAGCTTTCTTAACTTGCTTATCTATTAATCTATGCTGTTCTGATCCTATATCATACATGTTCCTCTGTTCTAGTAGGCAACGTGTATTTGTTGAAAGCTTTGTGTCCTTCTTCCCATTCGTTTTTATGGTACTACTGGTTTTCTTTATTCCACTAACTATTCTGTCATATTGTTCTTCTATATCGGGTACATTTATGTCTAGACTTTTAAAGTGGTTTGAAAGTTCTAAATTGTAGGATTCATAGTTATTAATTAGAGTTTCTTTACTAAGTCTTTTAATAGGTGCTTTGAATGTTTTTGCGCGGTGAATTTTAAAGTTAAATTTGATTTTTGCCCGTAACGGTCTGTGATCGGAGCTATATTTAATTTTGTTGATGACACTTATATCTTTTATAATCTGCTTGTCGGAAGTTAGTACATAATCTATTTCATTCTTTACTAAATTATTAGGTGATATCCAAGTCCACCGGCGCTGGGGTTTTTTACTGAATTGACTATTGGCAACAAAAATACTTTGTCCAAATGCAAATTGCAATAGCCGTACCCCACGTTCGTTGCGTATTCCTGACCCATGCAGACCCATAGTGGTTTCGTCGTCTTGCTCTTGTCTTGGTCCGATTTTTGCATTGAAATCACCAATGATCATATTCCAGGTTCCGCGGTTTTCTTCGCAGGCTTTATTCAGGAGATCGTAGAAGTCTTCCACCTCCTCGTCTGGATATGCTGACGTAGGTGCATACACTTGGATGACAGTAAGTGTATGTTTGGGTGAAATGCGGAATTTCAGAACTGCTATTCGTTCTGAGTACCCAATGAACTCAATTATGTTATTCTTCCACTTCTTAGCGACCATGAATCCCACGCCATGAAGTCCATTAATCTCTCCAAAGTGGAAGAAAACAGAATCTTCTCGTTCTTCTGTATGTTCTCCTTGTTTCCTAACTTCTGCCAAACCTATGATGTCCCAATTGACCTCTTTAAGAGCGTTTTCCAATTCTATTAGACGCTCATCTTTCATGAGCGTGCGGACATTGTATGTGAGTACATTGAGCAAATCGCAGTTCCTTAAAACTTTAGCTTGAGTCGTCTGACGGTTAATCGATCTCGCCCGGAGATTCATCTCGCCCCTGACTCCAGTGCAGAGTCGGCGCCCGTCAACGCCAGCAGAGCATCTGGAGTCGCCGGGCACTTGGGGACATGTTGTCGTTGTGCGGAGTTCCCAATAACAGCCTAGAAACTCAAGCCAACCTCACCTGCTCGTGGTACACCCTGCTTCCGACCAACGAGGCTCTGGCGATCCGCCAACACGCACTGGACCAGCGCGGCGGGATATGGTCCAAACCCCCCCATAAATGGAAAGCACAATGACAAATTATATACTAAAAAAATTCTTTAGTACCACTCTATCTATTTAAGAAAACAACATGAAAATCAGTGCAGTAATTTTTGAGTTTATCGCGAACAGACAGATAGACGCGGCGGTAACACGTCATCATCAGCCTATAATGTTCCCACTGCTGGGACACTCTATGAGAGGGATTGGGCTATAATCCACCACGCGGGCCCAGTGCGGATTGGTAGATGTCACATGACTTCGAATTTTTGGTTCTAGGACATGCCGGTTTCCTAACGATGTTTTTCTTCACCGTTTTTGAGAGCAGTGGTGATGAAATAAATTACTCTAGTAATACGCCTGCCTGGGTTCGAACCCACGACTTACTGTTACTTACTCAGTAAGTCGGGGTCGCTACCACTGGCCCACCGCTGCTCACCCACATTGTGTTATAATATGTAGTTATGTTAGGTTCGGCTTCCAGTACAACCGGATGCAGCTGAATACCAGTATTTTACATGGAACGACTGTCTATTTGCCCTCCACAACCCAGTTAGTTCTGGGTAATACGATATCGACCCCTTGGTAGAAATACAGTGAAATTAGTGATAGCTTTAATTTCCACATCAGGTGTTCCAGATCTTCAATGTTTATACGTTAACAGAGAGTGCTCATCTGGCTGAACAACTTTTGCTAAGACGTCATTCCTATTTATATTATAGTGTAACTGGGCTCTTGGAGCTCCACAACAGGTGTTCCACATCTTCAATTTTTATACGTCAACAGAGAGTGCTTATCAGTCTGAACAACTCTTGCTAAGACGTCATTCCTATATATGTTATAGTGTGGCTGGGCTCTTGGAGTTCCACATCAGGTGTTCCAGATCTTCAAATTTATTCTCTTAGCAGAAAATGCTCATTACGTGGAACAACTTTTGCTATCGTACCATTTTTGTATCTCTTATAGTTTAGCTGGTCTGTTGCGGTTCTGCATCAGGTGTTGAAGTTTCCAAGATAAATTATGTGCCTATATGTTGCCCAGACTTAATACCTTTACAACAAAAAAAAAACATTCAAATCCGTCGAGTAGTTCCGAAGATTAGCGTGTACAAACAAACAGACAAACAGACAGACTTTTTTTTTTTGATTCGTGCTCTATTACTGTTTCTAAACCCTCCACATTTTTTTTTTAAATATTCAGTGTACAGACACAGTTTTTTTACAGTCTTGTTATATGTATATATAGAAGATAGATTATATGTATAGATAGATATGTGGGTAGCGGGTAGAAGTAGCTGAGCACTCGGGCTCATTGTGTGTGTCAGTCGGAATATATTTGTAACTGAGATCAGCTGTTTTATTATGGACTCCGTATCCCGACATCCTGGTGTACTCCAAACACTTCAATTCTCTCTCAAATTTTTAACACGCACACACACATTCATAAACTAGAGACAGATTGCTAGAGAAAATGAAAGGTCAGAGAAGCCACATTACAAGCCAGTCAGTGTGAAAGAGAAGCGCTAGCACTGGATCACTGACCGTAGGGCTTAGGCTTGAACTCTTCTTTTGTACAGTGTTAGAACTAAGAGCGAGCCAGTCTCGCGGCCGGAATCGGAGATATCAGAAAATTTTGGCAACGTCGCGAATTTAAAATAATTTCTGTTTAGATTGATACAGGTGTGTGGAAACCTGGCAACGTCGCATCGCATTACATTGCGTTTGGCGCGTGATATTATAAAAGTTTTTACATTTTTGTTTTTGGAAGATTTTTTTGCGTTGTGTTGATTGTAATGCAAGCCGGGCTTTTCAGGTTGCATGATAGATCCGCCATTGGGCCCAGTCAACTTCTTAGTAGCAATTTGGTACCAGGGATGACCTTAGGGGGTTTGAATAGAGCGAGATGGAACAATATCTACTGATCCACTCTCACACGTTTTTTTGTGTTGCCATAGAAGAAATATTATTTTAAAGTACTCTTCAATTTAATACTTTTTTTTATTGATTTCCTTTATTACTGATAAATACATTTGATTATCTTTCTAAAATAATAAAGCAGTAGTGATTTATTGTTCTGGTAACACAACAAAATCTGACGGTCTGCATTGTCCGCCGGTGTGGTCGGTTATTTTTCTTGTATGTTTATTTATTTGCGCTAGCGATCAATAAACTGTTTCTGATACGGTGAGACTGCAATTTTGAAATATTTAAGAGATATAATTTCTAATTGTGTGTAGTATCTATAAAAGTGCAGTGTATGTAAAGATATTAAGTTTAGTAGACCCGGTTTTAAATGAACATTTCAAAATTGAATGTTGTCCGTATCGTTAAAAGCAATTTGAATTTTCAAAGATCTACTGAATGCTAAACATATGAAACTAAATAACAAGACTGATTTTCCAATATCAGCATTCAAAACTTTATAAAATAAAGTAACACACACATACAGCTTAGTGTATTATCTACGCACACATACACAATAATACTCAAGGACTACATTTAAATTACCCGCGTAGTTTTCTTTGGTCAAGTTTTAAAGGGATACTAGATGGTGCTATAAACCTAGGTTTATAGCACCATCTAGTTTATAGCCCATATTTTTTGTTCGAAGTTGACATTCTTGCCCAGGCGCACGTTCTGATGGCGGACGTTCTCTTTGTAGTCTGTGGTCAGGTTCTGACGCACTTACTTTACTGCTTTACTGTCATCCGGAACGTAACATAAACATTAAACAATACACTTCTATAGCCATAGAATAGGATATTTATGTATAGTTCTGAGTATCGTGTTGGGTTTTCCTCAATTTTTTCCTCTAACCTATTGCGATAAATTGAATTTAGCGCAGATTATGGTCAAGTGAATAAACGAATAGTGTAGTTATTGTTATAATTTGTGGCTTATTTAACAAAATAGATATGAATACATCTTGAAGACTATCCGCCAAGAGACAGAAGAGAATACAAGATTTAGATACTGGTCCAAAAACTGGTTATCACCTCTAACAGGCATGGGTTCATGAGTAGCGTGCAGCACCTGGCAGGCATGGCGCGCGGTCTGCTGGCGCTAGGCGCGCTGCTGGTGGCAGGAGTGTGGCCAGCGCGCGCTGAAGCACCGCGCTGCTTGCAGCACGACCCGAAGCGCTGTATCCTCCGCGGCTCCGGCCAGCACGAGTACACCTACGCTGTAGACGGTGAGCCTGCCACTTATTCTATTTGCTCTTATCCCCGACTGTTAGCAGCTGCCAGGACCTATTTCAGATAGGCATAAATAGGCCGCGAACGTAAGATGACCCTCTAACCGAGCCTGCTCCCTTAAGACGACGAAACCTCAAAGTGCAATGCTGGTCCATAATGCTAAATTCATTGCACCTTTAAATACCTCATGTAAGCTGCTTCAGTGACAACATTTAAAGTTTATCCTGCAAAGATGTAACTGTAACATACCAATTAACTAAGTTTTCCATCACATGACTTCATTGTACTGCACATACTCCATTTGTTTTTCTCTTAGAATAATATATGGTAAAATATCATAATTCTGTTCCTTAACACTACTTTTCGTAGATTGTTGATGTCTCATCAGTAAAGCTTACTAGGTAATAAAAATTTTATATTATATTTTATACTCAGTGCTAAGAAAACAATGCTCAGTTTGTGTAATATACAAAATCACATATCAATTTAAAAATTATCTACCTGTCAATATAATTGATGACTATACCATTCTTCAACAAAAAATCAAGGGTTGAGAAAGCAATAATTACTAACTTATACCCAGACCAGGAAAGGGAATCTGGCCAAGCTGTGTTGGCACGGCTCTGCTCTGCTACAGTTTGCTTAATGACTCAACAGTACTGATAATAAGCACAAAGCTAGCTCTACTGAGACTTGACATTACAACTTACTAATATGTGACACAACTTCTATTTAACATTACACAAATTGCTTGTTCTTTTCTTCATTTTAGTAAACCCTCACACACACATGGCATAATACCACACCCTGAGAACAAAAGTGATCTAATATGTAACTTACATTTTATGGGAGAGAACAAAGTTGTGTTAGTGTTTTAGCTTGTGTTGCGAAAAATGAATGATGAAATGATATGGCAAGACTCTTTGATCTTCTAATAATCGTCTTCTTCGATATCCTACTCACCATTCTGGTTTTCTAAATCTTCTTTTCTCTCTGAATATCAGGACGGCAACCAGTCGGTTCACTTTTAAGGTATAACTTCGCTAACACTTAGTAGTGGTAGTAGTAGTGGGGACTCTCATTTGGTCTTGGCTAACATAGCCAGCCTAACTCCGCGCAGAAGCACAGAAGCTTTCTGGGAGCTTCGCAGGCTTCGCGGAGCGACCTCACTGTTCCGAGGATTTGTGCACGTTGGGTAGCCACAGCCTCGCATTCCAGGATGACGTGGGCAGCTGATTCCTCGGCATCAAAACAACCTCTGCAGAGAGGGCTGTCCGTGACACCTAGGTTGAAAAGATGTTTGTTTAAGAGGCAATGGCTCGTGATTGTCCCTATCATTATTTTAAGATTAGTTTTGTTGAGGCTGAGCAATCGTTTGGTTAGTCTCGGGTCCAGGCACGGCATGGCCATTCTTGACTGCCTACAGTCTGTTACCCGTGACCATCTGTTGTTGTGTAGGTCAGTTGATCTTTGGCGTATCCATGTACGAAATTGCGAGAAAGGCAGGGGGAGCAGTGGGTGCAGGCCCAGCACTGCCATCTCGGAACCTCTCTTTGCAAGCTCGTCCACGGCGTCACTGCCCAAGGATCCACTGTGCCCCTTGATCCACTGGAGTGTAATTCGGTTTGATAACGAAATACTCTCCAGGGCCCGGTGACACTCTAGAATTAATTTGTTGTTTGTCTGTCTGTTTTCTAAGGCTTTGAGCACTGCTACTGGAAAATCGAGCTGTGTTCGCCTAGTGGTATGTGAAGTTTTATGTTGAGGTCTAGAGAGTATTCACCAGCACCTGATGCTGGCAAAGTTAGTTTTGTCAAAGGCGCCTTCTACTATATTCGCGAACACTTTCATAAGAAGTTGGCAGACTCGTCTCACAATTTGTTGTTTTTCTTCATCTATGTATTTTTATATCTCTCTTTACTTTACATATATTGTTGTATGTATGTATATATATGTATTTATTATTCTTGAAAATTTTCTATACTATTGCACCTACTATATCTCTCTTATCTTATATCTCTCTTTACTTTACATATATTGTTGTATGTATGTATATATATGTATTTATTATTCTATTTTATTCTTGAAAATTGTCTATACTACTGCACCTACTATTTTATCTCAGCATCACCCTAAGGTAGACTGGTAGAAAATGCCCAAGGCATTAAGTCCGCCTTTGTACATTATGTGCATAAAGTTTTAATAAATAAATACATATGGTTTTTCTTTTCCAGCACATCATTAGATTTCTTTCGAGAAGATCCCTTCTAGAACATGACCCATTCCAAGATGACTGAACAAAATCTTGGGTGAGACATTCTCTTGCCATTTTTAATTTTCTTTCGAGCTCTCTGCGTGATGTTTTAAAGAGCGTCGCCAGTCTCTCGTTACATTCACCAGTTCTGAGTTTAGTTAAGTACACACCTAGAACTGTACGAGGATGACGGGACCTTTCTGATATACTCGGTGTTTCCGCTAAGATAGCATCGATCTGTTCTAATGTCAAACCGCACCAAAAATGTAATTCATGTGCATTAAGTCGAGATTCAAAATCGAAACTAGGCGCATTGTTAATGGCATTTACCAACATGTCCGTCATGTCCGAAAAAAAAGAAGAATTGAAATAATTCGTAACGTTGATGTTGTCTAATATTTCGTCGATGTTGTATTTCTTAAATGATCTTCGCATAATCGTGCACTCGGTGGAAGATACAGGCGATAGTTACATACCAAATACACTTTCATTGAAGTTGGGATTCGCCGTAAGTTTTCGTTTGTGCACTGTCTGTAACAGCAGTTGCGAGAAGAATTTGATGCCCTCACATAATCTCGAACGTAAAAGTCCTGTACTTGATTTGCTCCGTCGTTCAACACCTGATCTTGTTCATCAACACTATGATGGTCTTCCACAACGACGTTTTGTACATTGAGATCATCTTTGTTTCTTTGAATTTCTGGACCTGGGATGTCATTGTTTGCATTTCCGATGCGACCTTGTCTTGTAGCATTGTTAGCTCTTTGCCAGCATCTATGGCACACAGCCATAGTATTATTAAATACAACCTGGAACATAAAAAAACTCGATGAGCATTAGAACCTTTTCGTGGTCAAATCTCGTAGGGCACAAGTATTTGTGTAATGAACGTGTTTTCCGCGGCACATATGTTTATAAAATATATTAAAATATGTATTTATATAAGTGTTTCGTTACATAGTACTTATAGTACACGTTCTCTTTAGTTTGGGTCTAGATAATTGGTATAAGTATTTATTAATGTTATTAGATATCGCTTAATGATCGTCTGAAGTATAAAATGGCACTCTAATATGAATAAATATAAAAAATGAAGGCGTGCTACAGGAGGGTCTACATATTATTATAAATAATTTGCAGTGAAACACACATATCAGTAAGAATAGATACATATTTTCGATATTAGTTATATATTTATATACAATATGTCCGGGTTCGGACTGTACAAACTTTAGGGGTGATAGTTTGCACTATTTTAACACTAAAATTATTCTACATGTGGGGTGTTAACCCAACCACCTCTCGGAGGCAGCCATTTTTGTATATAGGTTTTTTTTTTCGTAGCGTCCATTCTAAAAGTTATGTAACTTTGAAATTGAATGCCCGATTATAGTAAAAAAAAAAACTTTCCATAACGGAAAGGTAATAACAATCACTTAAATAACTCAAATAATTTTAATAAATGCTGTATCATATTGAAATAAATGCTAAAATATCAACTTTACGTCAAAATAACATAGTTTTTTTGGTTATTACTAAAAACACCCCCAAGTACTACCTCTTTTTATGTACGTGTCTCACAGATGGTAAGTTTACCTAAATAATGATACCAAAAACTCGATTCTATGACAATTAGTTTATGAGATATTGTAGCTTGAACGCAGCCCTTCCGTGCGTAAGATATGAATGAGCGACCTATTCCATGGGGAAGCAGGTAGAAAAATGTTTTATTACGTATTATTGAAGTGAGAAAGGGACAGAATACATATTTTGGGGAACGACGTGAAATCAAAAGAAGTATTCGTCACATAAAACTCGACTAGTTTAATTTTTACCAGTCCGTTTCATCTAGTTATTGTGACTACACATAATTTGCTCCTATGCGTATTATTGTTTACTTAAAGTGACATGAATTTTGTGAAGCGTTATTAGAATTGCCATTGTCATATCGGCGACGCATGTGGCTTCAGTCGGAGCTCCTCCACACTTCACCCGAGCAGTAAGGGCACACCTAGACCAACATCATCCACAGTGGATTGGCCGCGGCGGTCCTGTAGCCTTGCCACCCCGTTCACCGGACTTAACGCCACTGGACTTTAATCTCTGGGGTTGGATTAAACAGAAAATTGATTTTCAACACTAGAGAAGAGCTGCTGGAGCGTGTTCGCGTTGCTGCTGCAGAAATTAAGGCTGATCCGAGCCAGTTAAGACGGTCAACACAGCAAGTAGCGATCCGGGCTACTGCATGCCTTCAAAATGGTGGGGGGCATTTTGAACAATTATTGTAAATTTTCTACTTTTGTAAATAAATAATTAATACTTGTTATTTTGTTTATCTTTGCTCATCACTGTAAATATCTAAAGAAAAACCAAATCGTTATGAATTCACTACCTGCGCAAGCTTATGTTCCAACAACAATATCTCATAAACCCATTGTCATACAATCGAGTTTTTGGTATCATTCTGTAGGTAAACTTACCATCTGGGGGATGCGTACATAAAAAGAGGTAGTTCTCGGGGGTGTTTTTAGTAATAACCTTGAAAAACTAAAAACACAATGTTATTTTAACGTAAAGTTGATGTTTGACCATTTATTTCAATATGATACAGCATTTATTAAAATTATTTGAGTTGTTTAACTGATTGTTAATACCTTTCCGTTCTGGAAAGTTTTTTTTTACGATAATCGGGCATTCAATCCCAAAGTTACATAA
Organism: Lycophotia porphyrea; assembly: GCA_950005105.1. NCBI lineage: Eukaryota > Metazoa > Arthropoda > Insecta > Lepidoptera > Noctuidae > Lycophotia > Lycophotia porphyrea. The sequence goes on along the minus strand of OX465387.1, from coordinate 149,268 downwards.
CTTTTAGTATGGACGCTACGAAAAAAAAAAACAAAATACAAAAATGGCTGCCTCTGAGAGGGGTTTGGGGTTAGACCCCACATGTAGAATAATCTTAGTGTTAAAATAGTGCAAACTATCACCCCTAAAGTTTGTACAGTCCGAACCCGGACATATTGTATAAAGGATGTTATTTACCTGTATCAGTGCATTTTGTGGAATATGGTTGACTAATTCAGGTTCATTTTCAACGCGTCTTGCAAAACGTGCCGCCTTTGTCGCAAGACAGCTCGCGGTCACATTATACACCGCCGCCGTCCAGTTTCCATAATACACAGTATCCAATCCAGATATCACAAAGTCCTTTATCGTGCCAGGGTCAATCGAAAAACTATCAATCAGTCCAGTAAACAAGCAGGGGTCGTTGTTGTAAAGTAAAAACCGATAACACATAGATAAATAATTACGTGAACGTACACTGCAGCGAACTGACTGTGACTAAGGTTCGGGCGACTACCTGCCTGCGAATAGGGTCGCGAGCGCAGGAGCGAGGGTGGGGGACGCGGGTTATTTTCTAAGAACTTATCTTTGTGTGCATACGGCCATACGCCACCACTGTGCACTAAGGAATAGATAAATGAGTAGGTTTTTTACAATTATTCGTCAATAATACGTTAACAAAATATCTGTATAAACGTTTGATAGTTTGAAAACCCCATGCATTTGGGCAACGTCGCCATAGTAAAAAAATATCATTTTGCCAATATATGTCAAATGAGCTACATGTCATTTTTGTTGATGGGTGGGGACGAATCCGCCCATAGCCCTTTGCAGTCAAAAGCACTATTAACCAATGATTTTCAGTCAAAACCACTTTTGACCAACCTGTTCAGTCAAAACTACTTTGCCTATTTTATTCAGTTTAAAGTAGTTTTGACTGCAACAATAATACGAAAAATCATAATACGAATTCCGATTATTTAAAGTACCGATTAATTACAATTCCGAAATAAAGACGCCTTGTAAAATTGAATATTAAATATCAAAATCTAAACACATAATTGCTTCTCAGAAAGCAGTATAATATTATGTTTAGTCTGAGGAGGTAGATTTAAAAAACTAATGACAGATGCGTTTTCCTACTCATAATTGCATAGTTAAGTGATTGTTTACAGTTGGTATCCTTGTGGTAAACAAAGTAATTAATTAGGTATCATACTGCTGCATGCAGTATGCAAACAAGCACACACCATGCAACCAGCATGCAGCAAACAAACGAGCATGCAACATGTAGCAGGCATAGTTGCTGTCACGGCCCCGGCGCTCCGGGGCTCCGGCGGTCTCACGCGACAAGTAGGGCAGGGCAGGGGTAGGGCAGACAAGACTACGTGAAGTCGGTTTTACAGCGATTCGTTTCTGTCAGTTACTGAGGTTCTTCAGAAAGGTCAGGTGCGTTGTACTCGCAACCGGCGTGCATGAGCAGATGTATGAACGTGGACGTGGCGAAAGGAGTATGTAAGGATCGTAGCAGGTGGCGTTCTGTGGTTTCTGCCTACCCCCATGGGAAAAGGGCGTGAGTTTATGTAACTTTTGTAACACAATATATTGACTTTTTAAGACAATATTTTAATTCAAGGTTGCTTATTTACAGAAATGGCAATATGCCTAATATAATAAAGCCAAATGAAATTCTCCATCTTCATAGTTCGCCAAGTGAAATTGTCCCAAATAATCGTTGCTCTAAATAAACAATATGCAAAACGTAACAAAGAAGACGTTTTTACACTGCATTAAACTTTACTTATAGATTTTGAATTTATATGCGTAACTGAATATTATACTAACTGAATCAGAATCCTAATTTTAGCAGTTTATTCGGAGTATTGAAAATTGGAATATTGTTTTTCGAACCGAGAACTCACCGAGCATTTGATTCTTCGGACTTATGAAAATCGGCGTATAAAATATTTCGGAATATTTGGGTGTTCCCATGGGAAGGGGCACCGACGCGAAGATACACATCACTCACACATCATATATAGTACATCACTCTGAGGCGTCGCGTTCGCGTCCTTTCCACCCCGTATAGTATTAGTAAGGAAGTAGTGTGCGTTACGACCGCGTGGCCACGGCGACATTTAAAAAAAATAAACTATGCCAAGATTATGTAATAATATGTCAAAGTTGATTCCCAAAACCATAAATTTGTCAAAGTTATGGTTAAAAAGTTATAAGGGGTTGAACGTGGCCGCGCCATTGAAACGCGGAGAACCGCGCGGCCACGGAGATCTTTAAAACTAAGCTTTGCAGAGACCCGAAATTTAGCTAAGTAAAAGACTGAATTTATAAAAAAATTGTAAAAATATAGAAGAAAATCCTAGGTTTATATTTTAGGAGCTGTAAGACTAAAACTCCATGGCCGCGCCATTGAAACGGTGAACAATACGTTATCGCTGATATCTCGCTGAAAAAGCATCGCAGACGTCTGAAGTTTTTTGTAGAACACAGATTTCAATTTGACGAAGTATGTAAAAATCAACAAAAAATCCTAGGTTTATATTTCAGGAGCTGTAAGACTAAAACCTCATGGCCGCGCCATTGAAACGGTTGAATAGTAGATTATTTACCAAGGGGATAAGACGAGTCCTGAGTGTAGCGAGGCATTGACAGCTTTATCACCGAGGAAAATACTCTACTTTTCGTACCATTTGCGAAAAAAATAACACAATAATAATATGAGATAAGCATTTATTAAAAATAATGACATTTAAAAGTAAAAGTTAACATTCGAAACATTGGTCCAATTATTGATAGAGAGAGTTACATTTTTGTTTGGTACATTGTTGATGAGTTGATTTGAGTATTTCTCTGTTCTTGCGCCTGAGGAACTTGCGTTTCATTGTAGATAGTATACGTCGGAGATAGTGGTGGTGGTGCATCGTGAGTTACGGACGAAAATAAGATAAGTAGATGGTTGTGGCTCTGATGAATTCAGTTTTATATTTTTGTTAATTTGACTGTTTAATATGGTTTTATTCGCCATTGAGCTTTCGATATAACCCTCAGCTACTCTATCAGAGCTCCAACCACCGCGTCTTTTTATTGACGTAATATCCGCCCCTGAATCCGCCAAGAAAGTCGCCGAAGTTCTTCTAAAGCAGTGACCGGTGTAGAGTTCAACATCTTTAAGTTTTAAATATTTAGTAATTTCCTTTGGCATTCATTCATTCATTTATTTATTGTTTGCTACAGGTGAAAATACAGATCTTATAATTAGGGTTATTGTACTACTGTAACATACCCATGGGGTGTACAATATTTATATGTATGTGTCAATATTATTACACAATTATTAGGGACATACAATTTACGTTTAATAATTCAACAAAAAAAAATAAGAATAAGAATCAAGTAGAAAATAGGTTTAACATGTCAATTATTTGTCAACTTCATCAAACATTCATTATTAGACAGTCTTATTTCGGTCATGCGATTTACATTAAATAAGCCGAAAAAATAAAAATAAGTTTAACATGTCAAGTTTTAGTCAACCTCATACTACATTAAATATTAGATTTAATTATTACGGTCATATAATTACATACATTAAATAAGTCAAAAGATAATTTTAGTTAATAAATTGGTCATGTAGAAATTCATTAATGGAATAATATGTTTTACCTAAGAGTTCAGAGTTCAGAGAGTTCAGAGTTAATTTATTTGTTAGAAACATGAGTATACATACATACACAAAGCATGCAAGATGTAAAGTACAACGTAGAAAGGATCAGTCATGTTTTACCTTTACGGCGTACAAATCTGTATTATAATAACATTCTATCAATTATTAAATTAATTGTAACTATTAATTAATAAACAGACAAAAAATCAAAACTAAAAGAATAAAAACAATACAATTAATTAAAATTCATTTGTCAACGACTATAATAAATATAATAACAGTACAGCATAAGCGCATTAAACATCAATTAAATAAGATGAGTAGAACAAAATATCATCGTCAAAATAAATACCAATGTCTGAATAAATACAAATGTCAAAATAAATACCAATGTCTGAATAAATACAAATGTCAAAATAAATACCAATGTCTGAATAAATACAAATGTCAAAATAAATACCAATGTCTGAATAAATACAAATGTCAAAATAAATACCAATGTCTGAATAAATACAAATGTCAAAATAAATACCAATGTCTGAATAAATACAAATGTCAAAATAAATACCAATGTCTGAATAAATACAAATGTCAAAATAAATACCAATGTCTGAATGAATACAAATGTCAAAATAAATACCAATGTCTGAATAAATACAAATGTCAAAATAAATACCAATGTCTGAATAATTACAAATGTCAAAATAAATACCAATGTCTGAATAAATACAAATGTCAAAATAAATACCAATGTCTGAATAAATACAAATGTCAAAAATAACATACTAACCACAGTCAACAGAATCAAACTTCGCCCACAAATTAGAATTAACATTAGAATTAGTTATGTTATGTTTTCTCCATTAGAAACTCGGCAATACTGTAGAAACATCTAGTTGCTAAATACTCTTTTAGTTTTTTTTTTAAATAAGTTAGTGACCGTAAGATCTCTGAGTGCCCGTGGAAGCTGGTTAAATATACGTGGTGCCATACAGAAAACACTATTACGCATTAGTGCTGTATTGGATGGTCTCACACACAATCTGTGCTTATATTTATCACGCCGGTTACGGGAATCCATATCTGTACCTCTACCATGAGTTTACACAGCCAAAACTCGCTAGCGTCTCCGTAAATTATTTGTATGAAATATTGTAAAGCGCCCCTAGCGGTCACAGAAAGAATTAAAATTCGTACCATGAGCACTATAGATTACGACAGGTTAAAAACTTAACGTATTCTATTCGATAGTCACTAACGTTTTTCAGCTGTCACCATATACAACGGGACCATGAGTCACTAATTTCACTGAAGCTATCGAATAATACGCTTACGATAGTGGTTACGTAGCTCACTAGCATTTTGACGAGTGAAACATATGTTTACATTAAAATTATAATACGTTTTTGAGTCTAATACAGTGAAAATAATGTCTGCAAGAGTTTATTTAGCGTAGAATATGTGAAATTGAAGACCAACGACGTGAACAACGTGAATTTCAAGCCAAAATGAGATTTCATGTTGGATACCAATTGAAAAATATAAGTGAAAGAAAGTTTATTAAGCTTTACAGACTCTCTAAAGAATCATATAAATTTAGTCAAATCAAATTCATATTTTTTTGTTTACTTATTTGTTGCATTCCTCACGTCTTTATTTTGGACACTTGAACTTAGCTGATAAGCTGACCTAATACACTTTCAAAGTTTCAAGTGGACTTGGCATATCTACCTGAGTTGAGGGGCAACTATTTGGGAATTTTGTAACTCTACGTTTTAAATAATTTAATAGAAAGTAAATTAAAGTAAGTCATCTTCACAAACTTTCAAATTAATTTAATAATAAGTAATGATAAAAACGTAAATTATTAATTTATTTATTTTATATATCAATACATACAGTAAATTGAATAGAAAGTTTAAACATACCTTTCCATGAAATCCACCAACAATTAAAACTGTGAGACATTGGTCCTCATTGTATAAAATAATCTGTTTGAATACTTTGAATCTAATTGTAAAGTAAGCTTTTAAACCACAACGTAGCTCTGTGACACAACGTCAACAAACAAAATTATAAATTCAAACTAGACGACGACAGTGACATGTTATAAGGAATAAAAATTCAAAAACCACTAAATACCTTAAGTAGTCCACTAACCGTCAACTTTTCTAATTAGTCGGTTTATTTGTGATATTGACTGTCTTAACATTTTTAGCATAGCGATAACAGTACATTATGAGCATAAGAGCCGTTCTCTCTTCTTATTAATAGGAAAGAAAGAAGCAAAACATAAGTAGTGAAGCATAGACGAAAGTATTCTAATGAGTAGAGTGAAGTTAGCTAGACGACACGATCTATCGAGCTTACCTTATCGCCTGCGTAAGACTCCGTAAATCTCATGGTGCAAGCATTATCGAAATCTATTTGATCCACGTTAGGACGCTAGCGAGTTCAACGCTAGCGAGTAAGTTTTCGATGACATCTCATGGTAGAGGTACTGATTGTTTCTTAAACAGGTGCGGGTTTGATTTTACACACATCGCTATTTCAAAGATATAGAGTGATGGGAGGGTAAGAATTTTATATTTTACAAAGAACTTGCATGAGTCGGTTGTTTTTATTTTGGCATATTGCTAATTTTATTTTTGCCAATGGCTTGTCGAGTACATTTCCCATTCCGATAGTTTATAAAAAATCTATTGTTTTCCATGTTGGTGGGACGTAATGCTTGGTATTTATGAATGATTTTAGTATATTGTCCTTGTACAATGAATGACCGATTTTTCTTTGTCTTAGTTTCCTTTACATTAAACAGCAGTAACTCATTGGAATGATTTTCAACGTCCTCCACCTTTAAGTTTACAAGTTCACATCCGCGGCAAGCACCATTGAGTCCAAAAATTAAGGCAAACTATAACAAAGATAAAAAACAGGTAAATATAGGATAATTACCATTACTAAGATACGAAATATTCATAGTTAAATCATGTATGTGTTAAATTGTGGCCAGAAAAATTTCGTCAGGAGCTTCATTAAGAATTTTTTCCACATTTTGAGTAGTAAAAATTTTAGACTTCTTTGCGCAATGCCCTTCTGGTTTTTTTTTTAAAAAAAGCCAGTAATTTCGTGAATCTATTTATTTCAATGCTGTGTTTGATGCTTATTGTAGCTTTCAGTTTTGAGTATATGCACCAAAGTGTATTCGGATTCTTTGTCTTGGATAAATAATCAAAATAGACAAGAAGTACTGATTCTGAAATTGATAGGCCTTTCGCACTTCTCCACGTTGAAAATTCTTCATAAGTTTTTAAATAACTTTCCTTGGATTTTGTTGGAAGCAAATTATTTATAATTGCGGCAGCATTTGCACTGATGGAATCCGACAATTCACTGTCACTGTCCCTTTGATTTAACATCGTAACTTATTTTTAGAACATTAACTTATTTGTAAAAATAAATTAAAATAAACTTAACGTTTACGTATTTGAAGAAAACAAAACGCCGCAAATTCCTAGACTAATATTTGTCGGAAAAGCAAAGGCATCAAGCTCATGCGGCCTCGTCGGTTTTCGTAATTTTATTTAATAATCATAACTGCATAATAAATGCGTATTCCTTTTTCAAAAAGATGTATAATGCTTTTTATACAAACTCAATGGTGTAAACACAGATGTAGTTCAGTATAAATTTCGGTAAGTATTCCAAATTTAAATCACATTCTCCCCCTAGAGGATGAATGAAATTCAGTACAATTTTCTTTCCCTGTTTTTAACAGTTTAAAAATGACTATTGTTATGTTCGCTTTTTGTGGAATAGAATGTCACTTTTTTGAGCAAGTGGTTCGAAAAAACACGTTATCGCCGATATCTCGCTGAAAAAGCATCGCAGACGTCTGAAGTTTTTTGTAAACATAGATTTCAATTTGTCGAAATATATAAAAATACAACAAAAAATCCTAGGTTTATATCAACCCAGGATTTTTTGTTGTATTTTTACATACTTCGACAAATTGAAATCTGTGTATTTCAAACTTCAGACGTCTGCGATGCTTTTTCAGCGAGATATCGGCGATAACGTATTGTTCACCGTTTCAATGGCGCGGCCATGGAGTTTTAGTCTTACAGCTCCTAAAATATAAACCTAGGATTTTTTTCAATATTTTTACAATTTTTTTACAAATTCAATCTTTTACTCAGCTAAATTTCGGGTCTCTGCAAAGCTTAGTTTTAAAGATCTCCGTTGCCGCGCGGTTCTCCGCGTTTCAATGGCGCGGCCACGTTCAACCCCTTATAACTTTTTAACCATAACTTGGACAAATTTATGGTTTTGGGAATCAACATTGACATATTATTACATAATCTTGCCATCGTTTTTTTTTTAAATATCGCCGTGGCCGGGCGGTCGAAACGCACACAGGAAGTAAGGATAAGAAAACGATAAGGACGTTGGCCACAACTTGTTACTATTTTTGTGACACAAGCTTGTTGTTCAGGATGCAGCTACAAACTATAGCCCCACATATAGGGGAGTTGTACCCCCCGGCTATCGTCTTATCATTGTAATCATTTACTTTCGAAAACTACCCATTGAATTTGGGGGTGGAGGGGTAGTTGAATGTTGCCGGGAAAATATCGATATGCGTGCGGCCGATGTCGCGGGTGAAGTATCTATAATTCAACTGTATTTCAATTTGATTAGGTTTGAAGCTGGAGCTTCAATTCACCGACGGCGACTACTTCACATTAAAATGCCCAGAAAACCTGACGCTCGACAATTCAAACCTGCCTCGCTTCGAGTCGGAGCTGATCGTCAATAGAGTGCACCTACATAACTGCGGGGCGCCTCGCGACTCCTACGCCGCCGTACTGGCCGCGCTCAACGTGCGCGTACTCGATAGGCTCAGGCTGCGTAACGCCGGCAACGTGACGCACGGCCAGCTCGCCGGTCTGGACAACTTGCGCACGCTCGAACTCGTCGACTTGCAACTGGAGGCGGGCGCGCTGGCCGCACCGCTGGGCCTGCGCCGCCTGTTCCTCGACCGCGTGCGCCTGCCGCCCGACGAGCTGCGCCGGCTGCCGGTCGAGCTTCAGATGCTGGATCTGACGCGCATACACATCGACGTGCCGGTCGACCTGCTGGACGAGCGGCCCGCGCTCGTCAACGTGACGGTGCGCGATTCGAACAATGTGAGCGTGGCGCTGGGCCGCTACGTGCAGATGCTGGCGCTGCAGCTGCCGGCGGCGCGCGTTCCGAGCGTGCTGTCGCCCGCGCTGCGCACTCTCGCCGTGTTCGGCTGGGCCGAGCCGCGCCCGGTGCCCTGGGAGGCGTGCGCGCTGACCTCGCTCCACGTGCGCGACGTGACGGCTGAAGCGCTGCCGGCGGACTGGGTTCGCGCCTGCGCGGAGCTGCGCTCGCTGACAGTGGACTACGGGCCGCAGCTGCGCGAGCTGCACGCGGGCGTGCTGCGCGGCGCGGCGCGGCTGGAGGAGCTGCGCGTCACGCAGTGCGCGCTGGAGTCGCTACCGGAGGGGCTGCTAAACGAAGCACCGAACCTGAGCGTGCTCGACTTGACTGGAAACGCGTTACAGGTGCTGCCAGGGTGAGTTTGCGTCAAATATGTATTACTAGCTGACCCGCGCAACTTCGTTTGCGTCACAGAAGAGAGAGAGAGTGTGAGTCAACCTTAAAAGATAGACAAATGCTTTCTCGGACTGCTGCTTAAACGGTTTAAGTTATTAAACCCGTTTAAGCAGCGCACGCAACAGAAGCACTCAAAAGGAATAGATTTTCCCCGATTTTGCAACATTTTTCATTGATGCTCCGCTCCTATTAGTTGTAGCGTGATGTCACCGTGTGACCTATAGCCTTCCCCGATGAATGGGCTATCCAACACTAAAAGAATTCAATTCTAGCTAGTATCCCCTGAGATTAGCGCGTTCAACCAACCAAACAAACAAACTCTTCAGCTTTATAATATTAGTATAGACCGTTTTCATTCGCCCGCGACTTCGTCCGCGTGGGTTTCGAAAATACAGCCCTTGGCAACCAAAGAGAATGTTTGTCACTGGGACTTGTTAATAGTCAGGGCAAATTATGTTTTTACGGGAAACTGGAGTCGCTTAGAGACTGCCTCGTTGGTCTAGTGGTCGCAAGCGCGATTGCTATGCATGAGGTCCTGGGTTCGATTCCCAGGTCGAGCAAAGTGTTATTGGGTTTTTCCTTCAGGAATTTCTCAGTAGTAGCCACGGAGTCTGAATTTGTGCCCGGTTGATGGCTCGCCCCCTATTACAAGGGACATAAACATAACTGTTAGTACCATTAGGTACACCTCTGCCTATCCCTTCGGGGATTACAGGCGTAATGTTATTGTGTGGAGTCGCTTAAACGATATACGCAGGTCTGTGGGAATCATTGGAAATCTCGGGATTTACGCCAACTGGCCTGCTCCTGGTCGGATGAGAATGTACCATACCTACCTAGTACCTACCCTATCTACTATTAGTAATTAAAAGAGTTTTTATAAACAATTAATCATGTTATTCAGTTTTAAACAATAAAATACACTCAAGACACTTTTGCCGCGAAATCGTCAGTCAAGGGCGAGAAATTAGTGATGTGTCACATGGTATCCCCGCGTAGTGCTGTGCTGTATCGATTGAGTAGGGTTTCGGTTTTCTTCCGTCTAATAGCTCGGCCATACTGCAATCCTTCTGTCCCCGAAGGTAAGGCTCACTTGCCCGACGAACATCATGCCAGGAAGACTTTTCAGCGTAGTGTAGTAGCTAGGGCCCTAAAAGCAAGCTTATTATTGTAGGTAACCCTGCCAAGGCCCCTAAGGCAAGGACAGGTACAAATAAGGTGGCTGAGGCCCCTGAGGCAGCACATGCATAGAAGTGGATGTTACTGAGGCCCGTAAGGCAAGAACAATGTCAGTCATTACTGCTGTGGCTTCTTAGGCAAGCATAAACTTTGATGGATATTATGCTCAGACCGCGAAGGTAAGCATTCATTTTGTCAATTGTTAAGGCCCCTAGGGCATATATTTTGACAATTGCCAAGGCCCCGTAGGCAAGCAATAGACTCTTCATTTGGCCCCATAGGTTTGTCTTATAATCGCATTCAACCCCCAAAGGCACGCGTTATAAATACACCAGGCCCCGGAGGCAAGTAGTATACCAATTTAGGTTTATTATCAACCGAAATGAACGGGCCCCGAAGGCAAGCACGATATCATTTCAGTATGTTTCAGATTATTGCAATATTATAGGTCGTGCGTGTATGACCAGATGTATGAACGTGGACGAGGCAAAAGGAGTATGTAAGGATCGTAGCAGGTGGCGTTCTGTAGTTTCTGCCTACCCCCATGGGAAAAGGGCGTGAGTTTATGTATGTATGTATGTATAGGTCTTCATCAGATGACAAGTCACATCGAGCATTCCAAACCTTTAACTTGTCACGTGCTACAATATTTTTATAGGCCCTCTTGCCCTCGCGGCCGATGTCACTTCGTAGCGATCATTAAGGAGAACGGCAGTGATTCTATAAGGCCCCGCGTATTTAGGAACCAACTTACCACTGGATAAACCTGGTCGTAAAATCTTTCGCTTAACCATTACTAGGCTGGAGTGGGAAGTGTAGCTCGGCGGTTTTTATCATATCGCACTTTCATCCGTGATGCATTGTCAACAATTCTCTGAGTTGCCTCCTCTCTGTTTTGAAAAATGACTGCGGGCGCATATGGAGCTCCTCGTATATCTCCAGCTAAACGTGGCCTCAACCCACACAATAACTCTAAAGGGGATTTGCCCGTCCTTTGACTCACAGTCGAATTAATGCCTAGCTGTACTGTAGGCAAATATTTATCCCAGCCTTTTTGCTCCTCGCCCATATGAGCAGTTAACGAACTCAAAATAGTGCGGTTAAGGCGCTCGACCTGCCCATTTGCGCGTGGAGTAGAGGCATTGGCATGGCATGTGGCATTCAAGACATTATTGTTAGAAATAAAATGAGTATAACTCCGTGATCGTAAAACGTGAATATTTATTAATAATAGACTTTTACAATGTGACACAATATGACAAGTACAGAATTACTAAATTTGAAAACAATGTTTCTTTTTCTTTTAAAGTGTCATTTATCCTCTTTCAACACTCCTCCTTAAATGATATCCTAGAGCTCCTCCTCAAACTTGCATTCCATTCATACATCTTTCATGCTTTTCTCTGCTAAGCCATTTCGTAAAAACATCTGCAGGCATCTCGTTTGTCGGAAGATAACATAGCCTTACCTTGCCCATCCTCACAATTTCCGGAATGTAGTGATGCCTCACATCGATATGTTTTGTCCTTCGATGATGAATTGGATTCTGCACTTGGTGCTACTGTCGTTTGTTTACGAGTTTCCCATGCTATGGGACCACCTCCAAGTGTGAATACAAAACCAGTGTATGATTTTCGGTCACAGTCATTGTCTGCGTGATCAGCATCTACATAACTAACAAGCTTATTTCCCGTCTTTTTAAATGTTAGTCCAAATTCTTTGGTAGCATTCAATTATATAGCATTTAATCTTAGCACACGCTTAGCAGCTGCCCAATGTGTTTTGTCGTAACAGCCGTTAAACTGGCTCAAATAGCTAACTGCGTATGAGATATTAGGTCTTGAACATACGGCTAAGTACATTAACGAACCAATTAGTTCTCTGTATGGCAGTTCCATTGGTGGAATGTAATTTTTATCCTGTGGTTTCACAAGTTTAATCCCACTTTCAACAGGAGTCTTTACACTCTTACAGGAACTCATTCCAAATTTTTTCAAAATTCTCTCAAGATACTCAGTTTGGTTGAGTTGTATAGAGTTGTCCCGACATTTGATTTTCATACCAAGAAAAACATCTACTTCACCTAGATCTTTCATTTCAAACTTTCTTTGAAGATCTTTTTTTAATTCGATTCTTTCAATCTCTTCTTCTCATTGTTCCAAAAGATTAGAATATCATCTACATAAACTGCTATAATCATCATACAGTCATGCAGCCAGTAACTCATCATCTACTTCTTTGCCCATATCTGCTACACATCACACAGGCTGCTTGCCTGTTGGCTTTTTGGTTAACTGACACCCAATGCAACTAGAAATGTATCGTTCCACGTGTTTCCTCATTTTCGGGAACCAATATTTGGCATGTATAGCCTCCAGACACTTTTCGACACCTAAATGGCCATTATCGTCGTGATAAGTCTTCATTATGTGCCGCGTTTTTAGGTAGAACAGGTCTATTAGCACCATTTACTACTCGGCACAATAATCCATTCGCTACCTTATAGTCTTTAGTTAAAACATCTTTCTTGTGCTTATTAGCGTCTAATTCCAGCTGCAAATTTGTTATTGTGGACTGAACTCCTTCATCAGCGTCTTGGAGGGTATTGATGAAATCTTTTTCTTCAATGTGTTGAACGGAGACTGGGTTTCAACCTTTCGACTGAGGGCGTCTACATGTACCATCGAAGTCCCAGGTCGATGCTCTACGTCGAAGTCGTATTCTTGCAAATCGAGCCACCAGCGTGCTATACGCGGCGACAAGTCCCTTTTTGACCATGCTAGCCGTAAAGCAGAACAATCCGTCACAACTCGAAATTTGATGCCAGTTAAGTAAACTTTGAACTTCTTGAATACTGAATACGACGGCTAACGCCTCCAACTCAAAGCTGTGGTATTTCACTTCAGTAGCTGTGGTTTGCCGGCTTGCATAAGCAACAGCCTTCCATTCACCGTCTTCCTGTTGTTGTAACATCACTCCACCTAGACCCAATTTCGAAGCATCTGTGTGGATTTGCGTTTCACGGGTTGGACTATAAATCGCTAGAACAGGATCAGAGGTAAGTACGCGTTTTAAACGTTCCACAGCTTCAGCCTGTTCAAGCCCCCAGCACCACTCAGAAGTCTTCTTGGTCAACATGGTAAGTGGTTTCGCGATAGTCGCAAATCCTTTTATAAATTTACGAAAATAACTCGCCAATCCCAGGAATTGACGAAGCTCGTGAACATTGCTCGGGGTTTTAAAGTTAGCAACAGCTGTCACTTTGTGCGAAGATGGGCGTATTTCTCCTTCATGAATCTCATATCCCAGGTACTCAACAGTGTTGGTAAGGAATGTACACTTACTGCGCTTCAGTTTCAAACCAGCAGAATCAATCAACTCCAAAACTTTTCTAAGATTATTCAGACAACTTGAAAAGGCATGTCCCCATATGATCACATCATCAATGTACACTTCTGCGCACTCATGAATAACAGGGGCAAGTATCTCATTCATTGCACGCTGAAACACAGCAGGAGCATTACACAGACCAAAACTCATCATCCTGTACTGGAAGTGGCCATCAGGTGTGTCAAATCCCGTGTATGGCCTTGACTCTACTGCTTTTTAATCTGGTGATAACCATTGGCTAAGTCCAAGCAACAAAACATAGTCTGATCTACGAGTCTGTCCAATAAATCTTGGATAACTGGTAATGGGTATCTTTCTTTCTCGGTGATTTTATTTAGTGCCCGGTAGTCGACACACATGCGATAATCCCCGCCCTTCTTCGTCACCAGTAACACCGGACTCGCATAAGGCGATGTTAATCTTTCCACTATACCAGCATTAAGTAAATATGTCACAATGTCCCTCACTACGTCCCTTTCATGAAAAGACATTTGATATGGTTTATTAATCACTTTGTCTTCAGTTAGTTTAATATTCATTTCAATATTACAATTTCCTAACTCCATGCCATTGCTAGCGAAGCATCCACTGTGTTTATCTATAAGAGAGTCTAAAGCCTCTCGTTGAGAGTTTGTCAAATTGTCACCTATCTTAGGTGTTAGTTTCTTCATTCAAATTCTTTACTTCTGCTCGAGCTATACATGCCTCACTTATAAGTGCGATCTGTCCATTTGTCCTGTTTACAAGTTTTATGATAACAGAACCATCTTTACTCTCTACTTCTTCGCTTAATACTTCCTTCTCATTCATCGGCTCTCTCTGCCCACTGTGCTGCACCGCCATTATTACACTGACCACAGGCTCAGTTCTAGCAACAATTTTATTCAAACTAGGATCTAGCATAACATCAACCTGAGGATACAGACACACTTTCTCAACGTCTTCACACAGCTCTGCAATTTCCATAGACATCCTTTTTGAATACACTGATTTGTGTAGCAGTTTTAAAGACGACAATATCTTCAGCTTCAGTAAACGGCTGGCCTACTAAAACTTCAAAATCTTGTAATTGGTCTGGTACTATATAAAACTTTGTCTCCATATCAATTCCGTCTACAGTCAACACAGCTCCAGTTACATCTTGTGGCAAGGTGAGAGCATCACCATACCCTTTTATAACAATATCGTCGCTTGCAGAGACCTCTAAGTTGTGCTGTTCACAAAAACTCTGTTTCATTGTGTTGCATGAACTGCCGAAGTCTACAAAAGCCTTAGCTGGACTCCCATTGACAAGTACCGTTTTAAAATACTTCTTGTCTGAGAGGTCACAACACACAGTCTGTACCTTTCGCACCAACTTGTTTTGTGGGCTCGCTCTTGATCATTTCCTACATTCTTCTAGAGTGTGACCTTTAATAGCACAGAATGTACAATGTTTCTGATATCTTTTCTTATATCAATCAGCTTCGGTGTGGCCAAACCCTATCACAGAATGAACACTTTTTGTCTACCTTATTTTTGGTTTGAATAGGGGCTGGCTTCTTGGTACTTGTTCTACTCCTAAAACACCTACTAGCCTTATGGCCAATTCTACCACACGAGAAACATTTTCTTAATTTATCAGACTTCTGGTAAATTTGCTTTGAGGTCAGTGGCGTGCAGTGGTTCTCCACGTAGGGTAGGCCATGCATACCGATACCCAAAAACAAACCGACTTCCAAAAAAACACAAAAAAAAACTAAAATAACTTTTTTTTAAATTAGTTTCGGAAGTCGGTGACTTTGTTTGTTTCATTGTCATTTTTTGTCACCGACTTCCGAAAGTAATTTAAAAAAAAGTTATTTTAGTTTTTTTTGTGTTTTTTTGAGTCGGTTTTTTTTCGCAGAAAGTTTTTTATTTTAACCTTTTTAGTTGTAGACTTTTCAGCATACCACACAAATTCAAATCATGAATTAATTTTTATATTGTAACCAGAACTTTAAGGAAGTAATCGTCAAGACGAATCAAACGAGTTCAAACTCGATGGGGTTGTCGTTTTATAGCGGAGTTCTTAAGGCGACCTTACAGCTCCATCACCGGACCCTGGATACTATCTAAAGACAAACTACTCATTAAGACGAATCAAACGAGCCCAAACTCGATGCGGTTACGTCGTTTTATCACGGAGATCCTATGGCCACCTTCAAGCTCCATCATCAGACCCTGGATACTATCTAAAGACAAACAACTTATTTAGACGAATCAAACGAGCCCTAACTCGATGCGTTTATGTCGTTTTATCACGCAGATCCTATGGCCACCTTACAGCTCCATCATCAGACCCTGGATACCATCTATAGACAAACTATTAATTAAGACGAATCAAACGAGCCCAAACTTGATGCGGTTACGTCGTTTTATCATGGAGATCCTATGGCCACCTTCTAGCTTCATCATCAGACCCTGGATAACATCTAGAGACAAAGTACTCGTCAAGACGAATCATACGAGCCCAAACTCGATGGGGTTATGTCGTTTCATAACGGAGTTCCTAAGGGCGCCGTCCAGCTCCATCATCAGATCAGCTCCATGTCATTGATATATTGTACTATCACGCGATATACATAAGCGTGCAAATTTTTAATTGAATCGGAAATCAGGAAGTGTGTCAAATTAAACATGCAAGACTTCAGGCGTCGTCGCGTGATATAGCAATTAACGTGAAAACATACCAAATTACTGAACCGATTTTGATGAAATTTCTATGGGACCAATCGGAAAGTATATCCTTTCACATTAAAGAAGAATTTTTGAAATCGGTTAAGAAACGACGGAGATATGAGGTAACAAACACAAAAAAAAAACAACCGAATTGAGAACCTCCTCCTTTTTTAAGAAAGTCGGTTAAAAAATGGGTATACATATTTTTAGGTTAAATCTCATAATTTGGGTACACATCTATCTACCTTTAGACACAACTTGCTTAAATTATCTTAACATTCATATGATAATTACGTAAACTTACTGTTTTTAACTTACAAAACACTCGTTATCAACTAACAAACACTCATTATCAGCGCAAACTTCACAACAGAACACCATTTTTAAGTAAATAAACAATTAACACAACAAATCGGTTCAATTTGGCGCGAAACGTGATCAACAGATAATTATTAATATCTGTTCACACACATCAGACATTGCGAGAGTCATAACTTAGTAAGATATAAAAATCCAAACCAATAAATTATCTTTGTCACATAAAACCTTCTCTAAGAAAAGTTTAATTTCTAATTTTCAATAAAAGTGACAGACACAGCAGGGTTGTCAATATATTTATTTTCCTAACTCCCCTAAAAACAAAGCGGAAAATAAAATTCATGATTGTAGTTTCTGTTTTTTAAAAGGCTTTTGCTATTCCTTACAATTTATCATTTTTTGGAAGGTATAAATTCGACAATACGACCCTGTTTTTTTTATTGTCTCTATTAGTAATTAATGAAACGATCGTGTTTGTGTGCCGTCTGTTTCTTGAATTCCCCGTAATTCGGGGAAATCTCCACAAATTGGGAACCCTGAGTCATTCACAATCTAGCTAGCCAATAACAACACAGCTCCTGTCGCAGGAGACGACGCCCATAATCTATGCATGTGTGCCGTTCATACACACGAAAATATGCATCAGTGTTCGTACATTTATGAATGGTAGCTAGGCCCTCAATCTTCGAGCCTAAAAATCCAAACGGAGCGGTGTAGTAACGTATAGTGTGAGTTCACACGGGCGCAACAAGTTGCTATATAGTTATAATAAATGCATTTGGCGTTGTTGGTAGGGTAGGCTAGGCCTAATTGCCTCTATGGACGGCACGCCCCTGTTTGAGGTACCTGGTTGGTTGTTCTCTTTGCCTAAATCTGCAGAAGCAATACTAGCCAGATATTGTAAAAGAGAACTAGTATCACGACAACCGGCAGACTTAGCACCAATTTCCCACAGTTTGTTACCAAGCGTTCCAATCACAGCTTCAGTAATAACGTCGTCACTCAGTTGACAAGATATGCCTATACCTCACTTGGTGTAATAAAACTCAATTGGATCTTCATCTGGCAATCTGACTTTGTTTACGTCACGTACTTTGTGTAATTTATTTCATCACCACTGCTCTCAAAAACGGTGAAGGAAAACATCGTGAGGAAACCGGCATGTCCTAGAACAAAAATTCGAAGACATGTGACATCTACCAATCCGCACTGGGCCCGCGTGGTGGATTATAGCCCATTCCTTCTCATAGAGAGGAGGCCTTTGTCCCAACAGTGAGAACATTATAGGCTGATGATGATGAACTCCAAAATCGACTCTTAAGAAAAATAAACTTAGATCTGTGCCGAAAATCCAAAGGGTATAGAAACAAAACTGACAATTTAAGCGAAGCGATATCTACCGTACATCGTTGTGAGGGCTTAGCGAGCAAACCTTACTTGTTGATGCCAATCGTGACCTTCTTCTGAAAGTAACACCCGATCCCAATGTTAGACGTATCCCATCCATGCATTTTAGCTGTACCTTCTAAATTACGAATCCAATGTTCAATAGAAACAGGAGAGGTTTGTGGGTCAAATTGTGGAATAAAATCATTTCGGCCCACATATCGAACGACTGGTGGCCTAGAAGTGGAAGCTTCTGATACAGTTCCACTATGGTAATCAGTTTTCTTTCTAAGTTCTTTTATTTACCCTTCTAAGGCATCAATACGGCTGTCTTTCCGTTTTAGTTCCTTTTTATGCTTCTTACTTTACAATGTTTTACTGGCTCATCAGAACTTGAAGACGAAGAACTATGAGACCTATTTCTCTTTTTATGCCGACCCATGTTTAGAACACAATTAGATTAAAATTAATAAATGTAACAGTACCCACACTACCACTAGATCATAAAACAATTGTCTTTTATTTACACTTTGTACAGTTCTCAGTAAAATAATTGAAATTAAGTTCAGTCAATATGAGCAATCAGCAAATAATAAATTCACTTTCAGTCTATTCAGTCACTTCACTATAATAATGTGTCTTTGTTCACTTAGTTATTTACAGTATAGATTACAAAATAAGAGTCTTTATTCTAAAGGTCATCTATCTATACATATAATAAGACTGTAAAAAAAACTGTGTCTGTACATTGAATATATTAAAAAAAAAAAATTGTAGGGGGTTTTTAAACAGTAATAGAGCACGAATCCAAAAAAAAAAGTCTGTCTGTTTGTCTGTTTGTCTGTACACGCTAATCTTCGGAACTACTCGACGGAATTGAATGATTTTTTTTTTCTTGTAAAGGTATTAAGTCTGGGCAACATATAGGCTATAATTTATCTTGGAAACTTCAACACCTGATGCAGAACCGCAACAGACCAGCTAAACTATAAGAGATACAAAAATGGTACGATAGCAAAAATTGTTCCACGTAATGAGCATTTTCTGCTAAGAGAATAAATTTGAAGATCTGGAACAGCTGATGTGGAACTCCAAGAGCCCAGCCACACTATAACATATATAGGAATGACGTCTTAGCAAGAGTTGTTCAGACTGATAAGCACTCTCTGTTGACGTATAAAAATTGAAGATGTGGAACACCTGTTGTGGAGCTCCAAGAGCCCAGTTACACTATAACATAAATAGGAATGACGTCTTAGCAAAAGTTGTTCAGCCTGATGAGCACTCTCTGTTAACGTATAAACATTGAAGATCTGGAACACCTGATGTGGAAATTAAAGCTATCACTAATTTCACTGTATTTCTACCAAGGGGTATCGTATTACCCAGAACTAACTGGGTTGTGGAGGGCAGATAGACAGTCGTTCCATGTAAAATACTGGTATTCAGCTGCATCCGGTTGTACTGGAAGCCGAACCCATCATAACTACATATTATAACACAATGTGGGTGACAAGCGGTGGGCCAGTGGTAGCGACCCCGACTTACGAACAGTAAGTCGTGGGTTCGAACCCAGGCAGGCGTATTACTTTGTGTAATTTATTTCATCACCACTGCTCTCAAAAACGGTGAAGGAAAAACATCGTTAGGAAACCGACATGTCACTACTGGCTACCAATCCGTACTGGGCCCGCGTGGTGGATTATAGCCCAATCCCTCTCATAGAGTGTCCCAGCAGTGGGAACATTATAGGCTGATGATGACGTGTCTCCGCCGCGTCTATCTGTCTGTTCGCGATAAACTCAAAATTTACTGCACTGATTTTCATGTTGTTTTCTTAAATAGATAGAGTGGTACTAAAGGAATTTTTTAGTATATAATTTGTCAAGTTTCTGTACAGATTGGCTATAATATAATGATATATGTTGGAGGTGTTGAAAAAAAATAAGCCGTCTGGTGGAGGTTTCAACGAAAACGCTGCCCTTTAAGATATAATAAAATGATAAATGCTAGAATTGTATATCTTATGTAGGTCTACCGAAAAATCCGCGATGGCTTATGTCTATCTCTTAAGGATCTCTAAGATCTACAAATAGTACAAAATAAAATAATTAAACTTCTATTCAACTACGATTATCACACACCCACATTCGAACTATACAAAAACACGAAACTAATGAGCATTAATCACACAGTTGTCCTTTAACAGGAAAACATCCAAATACAGCCAAAGAAACCCTAACCAAATCCAGACGCGCCCCCCGCGAACGCAATATGGCAGGAAAAATATAAAATACGAAGGTGTTCAACTTTACAACAGTCTACCAGCAGATATCAGGAACACATCTTCTTTCAACCTATTTAAAGCTAAACTCAGGCAGCACGTCACTAACAACACAAAACTATTAAGTTACTCACAATAATATGTCGACATCGTACCCACCTGTATTAAGCTAACAAAACTGTTAACTACTGGACTACAATTTACCTTAGTTATGTATTTATTCTGCAAGTGAACAATGTATGTTCTTTTAGAATAATTAAAGAATCTTTAAACCGATAATATACTATATCCATTTTAATACTTTGAAAATGGGCAAACTAGGTTCCCATGAGCTGAGGAAATGGGATCATCATGATTACTTTTGGTCGCGATAACCGACATCCACGCAGGCGAAGCCGCGGGCATCAGCTAGTCCTGAATAAACTGAAGTCAAGTTTAAGTATGGAACAATCTCACCAGATATTCAGATAATGTGTAACAAACATGCACACGTGCACAGTATGCTTAGAGCACTGACCACGCTCTTTTAGCCAAGAGGGAAGATAAGATTACACATAGAAGTTCACCAAATTCACTTCACAAGTTTGTTGTGCACAAGGTCAATGTACTCGCGAAACTTGACCAAAAGCATTGAGAAAAGTCATAAAAGCGCCCAACGAAGCCTTAATTCGGGTTACTACCGACGTGCACTGCACTTTTAGTAAGTGACCAACACCATTAAAGCGTCTTTAACGCAAACAAAATTTTTATCGAAGATGTTCGAACGAAACCTCAATCTTTTTGATTTTACTCAACTAAACACTTTGTGGGAGTTTGAAATGTCCCGCTTCTGACTCTATTAGTAATTAAAAGAGTTTTTATAAACAATTAATCATGTTATTCAGTTTTAAACAATAAAATACACTCAAGACACTTGCCGCGAAATCGTCCGTCAAGGGCGAGAATTTAGTGATGTGTCACATGGTGTCCTCGCGTAGTGCTGTGCTGTATCGATTGAGTAGGGTTTCCGTTTTCTTCCGTCTAACACTACCTACCTAGTACCTACCTATCTACCTTCCTGGTACCTACCCACCTACCTAGTACCTATCTATCTACCTTCCTGGTACCTACCCACCTACCTAGTCCCTACCTACCTACCCTACCTACCTCCGTAGTACCTACCTACCTACGTGACGTGAGCTATCAATTGCGCTAATTTAAAAACGCTTCTAAATAAAATTGTGATAGCTTCGCGTATGCCACCAAGATGTCTTCGGTCATGGTCAAGAAGGAGAGAAGAGTATTGCATTGCATCAAGCTCTTATGTGAGTTCAACGTTTTTTGAATAAAATCGATGTGATTATTTTATGGGTCAATTTCGCTGAAACTCCAGTAACTGTGTAACTGTATTTTTTTTCCCTTTTCATTGTAATTAAAATTGATTTTCTGGGATTAAACTGTTATTTATTAAAATCAAATTCGGATCGGAAAAATATGTCTTGTCAATTTGACACTCGGGCCACAGATTTGACAGATTGTTTTTAGAATAAAATCGGATTGAATTTTGCACTAAGGAGTATTGATATCAACTTCGATGCAAATCCCTCGTAAAATAACTTTCTACCCCTTTTTTAACCGCGTTAGACGATGAGATACAATAAAATACGAAACACGTCTTCTATCAATTCTGTTAAAGAATGTTTATGCAAAATTTGAAGTAGATTGGACCAAGGAATCACGTTGTCCCATACAAACTTCGCCTCCGTTTTTCACCCCCTTAGGGGTAGAATTTCGGATCCTTTATTATCGGATGCCTACGACATACAAAGAATACACTTTCAAAGTTTCAGGTCTCTACGATCAGCGGTTTAGGCTGTGCGTTGATCCGTCAGTCATTCAGGATAAAGCATTTTTTATATATAGATATAGATTCAAGTAGGTAACAATTTCTAATAAAATATAAAATATTTGCATTACTCGCTAATCTATCTATTTAATACCTTTAAACGAGCTATTCTTGTACATATGTACAATTGTATATAATCTGAATCTCGGAAACGGCTCCAACGATTTTCATGTTTAGTATGCAGGGGGTTTCGGGGGCGATAAATCGATCTAGCTCAGTTTCATTTTTAGAAAACATCGTTTCATCCGGTCATCCAGGTACAGTCAGCTTCAGAGAAAAGGAACCCCCTTTGGTAATGACATCAAACCATTTTAAGTTTTGGGGGTATTACGTAAATGGCGTGTTGTTTTAGTGGTTAAGACTACTGCTCAGCAATGCAATGGTCACTAGTTCAAATCCGAGGATGATATTTTTTTTTTTTTAGTTCCGGTAGTAGATGATTAGGTGTTTTTCGTTCATTATTATTTAAGAAATCAAATGTTAAAGTAGGTTTGAGGTTTGTAAGAAAAGCTAGGCATGTTGCATAAACAATATTCATTTATTTCTCTAATTATAAATACCCTCAATCACAGTTTAGTTAATAAGGCAAAGAAGTATTTTAAATTCAACCTTAACTTGCAGTTCATAAAGCAATTAAGTTTCTGAAGTAAAATTACGGTAGTGCAACAATCGGAATCGAGCACTACTACTATTCAACCAAACAAGAAATCTATGCTAATTTCAACCTTATCTTTTAGTTAACTGAGGAGTTACGTATTGCATTTTGTAAAACAATACGGTAAGGTGCTAATCACAAGTGGTGGAAGTTGAAATTTAAACCTTAATATCTAGGAGATTAGACCGTTATCAATCTTGTTCGATAAAAGGAGTAATGCTATTCGAATTTTCGTTGAGATCGCTAATTGAGCCAATAGCCTAGTGGTATAAGGCACGGTCTAAATAATTCACTGGCGCCTAGTGATACGGGTTCGTATCCTTAACCCCACGTATTGTGTCTTTTTGTAAGTTATCTTGGTTCGGCCAGAATCCGAAAATACCATAATTATAATTATTAAAAACATGCAAATAATATTTGAATCGACTCGGCGGATGCTCGGGCAGAGATGGGTGCGGCGGCGGGGGAGGGAGCTGCTCGGGGCCAGAGTCACGTGACGCGCCCGCCATCGTGAGGGCGATATTCTTTAAAGACTTGGGGGGTTCCTTTTCTCTGACACTGACTGTACTATAATATAATTATATGTACTCGTATATATTAGTAGGATTCATTTTTATTTTAATAACACTTTGATTTCTCCTGTATCGTGTATGCGTTTACAAACATTTAAAGGGAAGCCAGACCCGGAACAACTACCTGCAGGCCATACAAAATTTGTTCCGTGCGGAAATCGATCCCGCGAAACGCAGCGCAGCAGCCAATTGCTCAGCCACTGCACCACCCGTGCCATCTCATATCATGTAGAATAATTTTAGGATTACGGACGGAATCTTAATAATATCACTCTCTTCTAAAGTTATTGGAATCTGTGAAAAGTGACCCGTAATTTAGAGACGTGCAAGTGATGTTATTGTAAGGGTAAACGCCGAGCCAGTTCAATTATAAAAAAAAAATCCTGAAAAATAAGCAAAAAGCTCCCGCCGCGGGAGGATCGGGGCTGCTGCTGAGATCAGTAAGTCCTTCCGCAAGCGGACCAGACCGGAGGGCGATCGCGGATCGTCCTCCGAAGGCGAGTTGGCCTCGGCTCGCAAGATTTCCACCAGCAAGCGTGGTGGGATCCGAGGCAAGGGGAGGGGGCTCGCCGCGGCCGACAGATCGGCGCGGCCTGCCGAGGAGGGGCGCCACCCGGGGGTGGCCGGTCCTGGGGAGGCCCATTCGGGCTCCTCTAGTAGAGAGGCGGACGCAGCTGGCGGCTCCGAGGCGGAGCGTAAGGCCAGGTTTGAGAAAGAGGTGGAGGCCGCGCTGAGGTCAGTAGCTTTGAAGAAGTTGCCTTCTACAAAACACAGGGCCATACCCGTGGCTTCCGCCTCTATAGTGGCGGCAGCGGAGGCCAATTATGCTGGGTCTGCGTCAGGCGAAGTGGCTAAATTGCGGGCGGAGGTCGCCCGCCTGACGGCCGCGACGGAGCTTCTCCAGGAGGAGAATATGCAGCTCCGGGCAGATCTGGCAGGTATGCGCGAGCTTGGCTCCCACAAGGCGCCCCGCAATGAGGACCAGCAGCGGCAAAGCCAGCCCGTGCCGTTGGAGAACCAGGTCCTGAGCCTGGTTCGGCAGGAGCTGGCTGCCTTCCAGGCGCGGTTCGCCGTCCTGGAGGGCATCGTCCTGCGCCCTCCCCTGGCGGCAAACAAGGCGGCCTCGAGCCCGAGGACGGCCTCATATGCGGCTGCAGCTGCTGCCTCCTCCGAGGCGGGGCCATCCAGCCAGCCCTCCGGCAGGGCTGTGCCGGCGCCAAAAAAGGGCAAAGCTGCTGCACCGGCGGTGAATGTGCCAGCGCCAGCAGCCAGCCTGCAGGCGTAAAAGCCCCGCCCATCCCCTAAGCCTCCCGTGGCCGAGGCCGGTTGGCAGGTGGTCGGGGAGAAAAAGAAAGGGCGAAAAGTGGCCAAAAAGGCCCGAAAGGAGAAGCGGAGGCGCCAGCACAAGGCGCGAAGCGTCGCGGCTAGGCTCCGCGCCCCGAAGACCGCAGCTGTAGTGATTACACTACAGCCGGACGCGGAAAAGAGGGGCGTGCCCTACCGCGACGTACTCGCAAAAGCGAAAGCGGCGGTGGATCTCGGGGAGCTCGGGATCACCGGGGGCCTCCGGCTCAAGGTCTCTAAGACAGGGGCTCGAGTGCTGGAGATCCCTGGTGAAACCAGTGGCTCGTCCGCTGACGTTCTGGCTGAAAAGCTCAGAGCGTCCTTAGATGCGGAAGAGGCCTGAGTGTCCAGGCCCGTCAAATGTGCAGACATGCGCATCCTGGGCCTGGACGACTCGACAACCAAGGAGGAGGTGTTGGCTGCCGTAATGAAGTCCAGGGGGTGCCCTGCCGAGCAGGTCAGGGTAGGCACCCTACGTTCGGACCTCACGGGCAAGCAGACCGTCATGGTTTGCTGCCCTGTTACGGCGGCCAAAAAAATTGTGGAGGACCGAAGGCTCCTGGTGGGCTGGGTTGCAGCGCAGGTGAAGCTGCTGGAGCCCAAACCTCTGAATTGCTACCGCTGCCTCGTGCGACACCACGTGAAAGTGAAATGCACTTCGGAGGTGGACCGCAGCGGACTCTGCTTCCGCTGCGGTCAGCCCGGTCACATGGCCGCGGTTTGTTTCGCCACGCCGCACTGCTCTCGATCACCGGGCAGGGAGTAAGACCTGGGCTCCACCCGCCCAGGCCAGAGGCAGGGGAAGGCCCTCCGCCACCACCCCCACCGTCGGACTCGCCGCAGCCGCCGCCACTGTCGCCGCTGCCGCCGCCACCGCCGTAATTGCCGCCTCCGCAGCGGAGCCGCCCCAGGGGGCCCGAGAGGAGACTGAAATGGAGTGCCACTAACGGCCCCATTACGTCTCCTCCAGGCGAACATCAACCACTGCGCCTGCGCTCAGGACCTGTTGCTCCAGAGCATGGCGCAGTGGTCGATTAACGTCACCGTGGTCGCTGAGCCCTTCTTTGTCCTGCCCAGGAAAGACTGGGTGAAGGACCTTAGTGGCTCAGTGACCATCATTTCGTCGGCCGCCGCCGGTACCCCGACCCTGGAGAGTGTCAGGCAGGGTCAGGGGTGCGTAGCAGCACGTTTCGGGGAGATCGTCGTGGCCCACCACGACTACCCCACCACACGTCTACTTCTCCCCGAGCCGAACTCTCGCCGAGTTCCACAACTCCCTCAGGGAGTTGAGTGTCGTCGTCCGTAGCTATCTACTCCCCGTGCTTGTGCTCGGGGACTTCAATGCCAAGAACTTGGCTTGGGGTTCTCGTTACACTGACGTGCGGGGTAGGATGGTGGAGGACTGGGCTCTGGAGACAGGCCTAGTCGTCCTAAATCGGGGTTCTGTCCCCACGTGTGTGCGGATGCGGGGTGAGTCGGTGGTGGACATCTCGTTCGCTAGCCCCGCTCTGTCACCGCGTGTCGTTGACTGGCGCGTCATGCAGGAGGTGGAGACATATTCCGACCACCGGTATATCCGGTTCGATGTCTCTGCCCAGACGTCAAGCGCGCTGGTCCTACAGGCCCCGAGTGGTCCGCGATGGGCGCTGAAGCAGCTGGACCGGGAGCTCCTCCTGGAAGCCTCGATAGTGCAGGCCTGGGGTACATCACCGGTTAGGCCTGCCGACATCAACGATCAGGCGGGTTGGTTCCATGTCCGATATATGCGACGTGGCAATGCCCGAGTTCGGCCAGAAAGCGCCCGGCGTCAGGTGTACTGGTGGTCGCGAGAGCTGACGTCTCTGCGCGAGGCGTGCGTCGCTGCGCGGCACCTGTACGCCAGGCATCGCAGGCTCCGCATCCGCCCTCCGGATGCGGCAGCCATTGAGGCGGAGCTGTATGATGGATACAGAGTGGCGAAGACCGCCCTCCTAGAGGCTGTCCAGCGGGCCAAGTATGCGGCTCGCGAAGAGATGCTGGAGACTCTGAACGCAGATCCGTGGGGGCGCCCTTACAAAATGGTACGACGACGACGTTCCGGAAGTGACCGGGGCAGACCTGAGAGTGACGGTAGGCAGGCTTAAGGCCAAAACTACCGCCTCGGGACCCGATGGCTTGCCTGGCTAAGCCTGGGTCCTGGCCTCGGAGGCTCTCGGGTCCCGACTGGAGGGGCTCCTCCCGCATGCTTGGAGAGAGGCCGGTTCCCGCTTCGTTGGAAGACGGGCAAACTGGTCCTCATTCGGAAGCCGGGGCGCCCTGCGGACTCTCCGTCCGCATACCGGCCCATTGTGTTGCTCGACGAGGTGGGCAAGCTCTTTGAAAGAGTAATTGCAAACCGCCTCGCCGGGCAGCTTGCGGGGATTTGGCCGGAGAGGCGCTCGACGGTGGACGCCATCATGCGCGTGAGAGCCCTCACGATGGGGGATGCGGTGTTCCGGGGTGGGTGGTTTTGGCGGTGTCTCTTGACATCGCCAATGCCTTCAACTCGTATGGAGCTGCATTAGGGAGGCACTCTGGTATCACCGGGTGCCGACCTACCTCCGTCGTATTGTCGGGGACTACCTGACGGATAGGGCCGTCATCTACCCCGGTCGCGACGGCCAGTGGAACCGGCGAGAGATGTCGTGCGGTGTTCCACAGGGATTGGTTCCGGGGCCGCCCTTGTGGAACATCGGTTACAACTGGGTGCTGTGCGCCGACCTCTCTGGTGGCGTCAGCGTAGTTTGATACGCTGACGACACGCTGGTGCTGGCGCAGGGGAGGTCGTACAAGGCGGCGGCCGAACTCATGACACGTGGGGTTGCGATAGTCGTGGAGAGGATCCGGCAATTGGGTCTCGAGGTGGCTTTGCACAAGTCCGAGACCATGTGCTTTCACGGGCCTCGAGGTGCGCCACCGTCGGGATCCACAGTAACGGCGGGAGGGTTTCCCATCGACGTCGAGTTGACGCTGAAATACCTAGGGCTCGTCCTTGACAGCCGGTGGAACTTCGTGGAGCACTTCCGACGTTTGGCCCCCAAATTGGAACGGACCGGGGCTGCCTTCAGGCGGCTACTGCCCAACCTGGGGGGTCCAAACGCCTCCTGCCGGAGGCTTTACGCGGGTGTCGTGCGGTCCATGGCCCTTTACGGGGCCCCGGTGTGGACGCGTTGAGGCGGCGAGCCGCCCACTACCTGAACGCGCCCCAGAAGGTGGTAGCCGTAAGGATAGTCCGGGGGTACCGCACGATCTCCGGCGAGGTGGCGAGCCTCCTTGCCGGATTGCCGCCATGGGATCTGGAGGCGATAGTCCTCGCGCGCCTACACGAGTGGCGCGTGGAGGCACTACGCCGGGGGGAAACTCCGCTGCCGCGGCAAATTGTCGCGCAGCGGACAGACTTCCGGCGCGATCTCATGGCGAAATAGAGAGAGCGACTATCGCAACCCCGTGCAGGGCACGCCACAATAGTGGCGATAAGTCCCTTCTTTAAGGAGTGGCTGGAGAGGCACCACGGCACCCTCACCTTCCGCCTGACGCAGGTCCTCACCGGACACGGTTGTTTCGGGAGGTTCCTGCACCGAATCGGGCGGGAGGAAACGCCCGGGTGTTACCACTGCGTGGATCTCCTGGAGGACACGGTGGAGAACACGGTTGAGGTCTGCCCCGCTTGGGCGGAGCACCGCCGTGTCCTCGTGGCGGCAATCGGCGGCAGCGACCTATTGCGTCCGGCCCTGGTCCAAGCCATGGTCTGGAGCGAGAGGGAATGGGACGCCGTCACCTCCTTCTGCGAAGCAGTCATGCTAGCGAAAGAGGTGGCGGAGCGTGAGAGGAAGAGAACCTCTCGTCCCAGCCGGCGCGGGAGAAAACCTCGGGCGTCGGGGGTCACGTGGTGGCTTCCGGCCACCGTAGATGCGGACCTGTGGACGGAGAGTAATGGGCTAGCTCGCCGTCCGTCCGTCTTTTGACGACAGGCCGTGTAGACGGCGCGTTCGTGTTCCACGCGCGCCTCAAAGAGATGTCAGCAAACAGGGAGGGGCCCGCAAGGGCCGATGCCTGCCAGGGCTGCGGGCTGTTCGAAAGAGATACCGCGGCCCTGGAACACAAAGGGCAAGTAAGGAACATGGATGGGTTTTAGTCAGTACAAGTCTGACACTCCCTTCCGCTCTGCCCAGAGTGGGAGAAGTCATTTGATGATTTACCATCCGTAAAAAAAAAAAAGGTATTATTTTTCAGCTTATTTTTCAGGAAAATTTATTTAATAATTTAATAGCATCGGCGTTCACCCTTGCAATATAATCATTAGCACGGCTAGGTCTAGGTCTCTTAGATTCAAAGATATTATCATTTCTTAGAACATTCCCTAGATCAAGCGAATAGAAAAGCAAGATGGCTGCCATTCGGGGGGGAGGAGTTAGGAGTATTTATCAACGTGTATTTGTCGATAAAAATGAGTATATAATATGTCCTTAAAGTATCCGTAACCGGTAGCTAAACACACTGTATATATCAGCGTAAATATGTATTGTTTTCTTTTACACTTCATCTGATACATCGTTAAGGAACTATAGCGTGAATAATTACGCTCAATACAGGAATTTATTACAGCAGACCGTTGTATAAACTGCTCAGTGTAGTTTCGTACGGGAACCCTTATGCACCAGGCAGACTCGCTCTTGATGGATGTGTTTAGAATTTGGTTTGTTTTGCAGAGGGCTGTTCGCTAAAACTAAGTCCCTGCAGTCGCTGACGCTGGCGCGCAACAAGCTGTCGGCCGTCGTATACTCGTCGCTGGTGGCGGTGACGTCACTTGCCCGCCTCGACCTCAGCTACAACGTGCTGCGCGACTCGTGCGGCGGAGCGTCAGACACCGTGCGGGGTGAGTCAGAACAGGCTGGCTGCAGCTCTAGGGTTGCTTTACATGTGTTACTAAGTGTGGCAATCTTCAGCTAAGAAATTTAAGGGACTGACAAAAGCATAAGACTAGCATTAGAATGTAGTAAAAGAATCATTGGAGCTATTTAACAGTTAGAACTTAAATAAACCCTACATGATTGACATAACATTGCAAAAACATCTCTAATACCACGGCACAAATATTATAATAAAATGAACGTTGTAATTTAACTACTTCAAACTGAGTGAGTGACACCATATTTGTTTGCATCAAAACAAATACAAGGTGTTGATTTGCATTCTCGTCAAATTTCAGGAGGTTGTCATAAAAGACATAAATAATCAATTGAAAGTACGGTAGCAGGCAATAACTAATAAGCGCTGCTTTTTTTGTTGTTGAAATTAAACAGTATTTCAGAATTAAACCCTTAATTCAATACAAATACAACAGAATAACCCGACTACGCACACAGCAGCAATGCAACAATGCAGCTGTGTGCGTGAGTGTCGACGTCTTACCTACGAAATGCTAGCGCGCGCGAGCGCGACAGAGCTATGACCGGTAGCAATAATTTTACCTAATTTTATTTCGAAAATCACCTGCATTATTGTCATAAATTTCGCTTGATAATTTACTCATTTTTGAGCATCATTGGAATACAGAAATCTTACTACTGACAGTAATACTAGTGCGCCAAAGAAAATTCCACTGACCTGTTATCAGATGATTAATAAAATGCTAGTTTTTGCTTTATGCTTCAACCTTACGTTTTCGTAGTGATTTTGTTTTTATTTGTGGATTAAATTGGTTGATTTGAAATTTTCCTTCCTACTTAACATGGGCTTAGGACCGGCAATAATACCTACCTTAGATACTTTCGACTCTTAGGTATTATTGGCGTAGTTAAAAATTTGAAATCCACTTATTTACACTAATAAAATTGATTAAGCTAACAACGTATTTACAAAATGTAGAAATAATTACATAACTTACCTACTTATGTTACCCGGAGGTGTTGTTCAAAGTTGCCACTCTGCGCACAATCGAGCACGACGTACAGTCAACAAAACAGATAGGTATGCAGGGTCGAAATATATAGTGTTAGTTTTTTTAGAAACTGTTGCACATCTTCAAATGAAATTTGAATTAATTTAACCAATTGATTATTTTTCTTCATTTAATTTTAATTTCATTCGAAAACATCGATCGGTTTTTAAGAAAAAATCAATTATATCTTTCGACCCTGCATACCTATCTGTTTTGTTGACTGTACCTGGTTTTCCTTCAGCTTATGTAACACTAACACATTCGTTTTTAAAGTGTCGAAAGCACTAATGATCTTTGCACGTAATTCTGTTACACTTGTCACTTCCTCCATGTAGACTAACCTTTTAACGTCTCCCCACAAATAAAAGTGTAGAGGCGTCAGGTCCGGAGAACGCGGAGGCTAGGCCACAGGTCCTCCGCGACCGATCCAGTGGTCACCAAAACTTTCAGTCAAGTACTCGCGTACTTGCCGACCATAGTGAGGGGGAGCACCGTCCTGCTGGTAGTAGAGGTTGTGATGGAGTGCCAGGGGAACATCCTCCAACATCTCCTCGACAACGTGACGCAACAACTCCAGGTATGTGGCACTTTTGAGGTACCCATCGATGAAGTAGGGTCCAAGCACGTGTTCCCCTACAATGCCAGCCCACACATTCAGTCCAAACCGCTCTTGGAACGCATGCCGTTTGGTTACGTGCGGGTTATGGTCGCGGTGAGCCCACCAAAGTTCGTTATGAACATTGTTGACGCCAACTCGAGTAAATAAACACTCGTCCGTCCACAGGATGTTGGCGTCTTGGTGTTCTAGCAACCAGCGACAAAAGGTAATCCGCACGGCATTATCACCTGGGTGAATGTCTTGTGCCTTGCGGTAGTGGAACGGGTGTTGCAGTTCACGCTTCAGTACGCGCCACACGGTGGTGTGGTGCACTCCAAAGTGCTGTCCAGCCTCCCGCGTGCTTGCCCGTGGGTCTTGCTGGAAGTATTCCAGGATGTCTTCCTGCAAGAGGACAGGCAGGCCTACACTGCCGCGAGCTTGAGCATGCTGGGGAACGTCGAACTGTCGATGATCCCGCAGTCTCTGTGTAGCAGCCAGCATGACGCTCTGTGATGGGGGTTCCCGATCGGGAAACATTTCCGTGAACATCCGGATGGCTCCACGTAGGCTGTCTCCACTGATGGCATACAGGCGGACCATCTCCACCAACTCGACATTTGAGTAATTATCCGTCATTTTGCACTTTGTACCTACGTCTCAACGATATACCGAGAACCGGAATCCGCAAAGCGCATGCACGCTTCGGCGACTTCAAACACACTGTTAGTTCTGGGGCCCCGGGGGCGTGGCTCGGAGCTTGCGCGGGAGAGTACCCGCACTGTGATTGGGGTGGGATTGATTACCTACGAATTTATCAAATGATCGTTGCGTATATGTTTGTGTGTGAAAGCGCTGTTATAAGGCTAGTGATACACGGGTCCCGTTAAAAAACGGCTGGTTCATACTTACGGATTTCCGGAAATAAGAAAAAAAAAAAAATTATCTACCCATTTTATTGTTGATTTGGGTCGAGAATCATTAGCATAATTACGTTCTTGAATTTGACTAGGATACAAATCAACATCTTGTATAGTCCATTGAAATGTTACATGAGCTTTGCATTTGTTAGAGGACGCAATTTTATAGAGGTCAATAGAAGCTTAACCTCAAGTTTGTGGGGTCGCTTCCCTTGTTCCCCGGCGGCCATCTTGGAAAAAGGGATGATAACACTTTTTTCGCGATATCTCGGAAACTTTGCATCTTACAAAAATTCGTAAGGACATAATTTGTAGCAAATTGTTTTGCCTACAAAATGTTTACATAACTTTTTGCCCTAAATTAAAAATTAAAGAAGTTTATTTTAAACTAGCTTTTGCCCGCGGCTTCGCTCACGTGAGCGCGTTTTCTTTTGGCATTATCAGGGAACATTACATGGGAACGTGAAGTCGTAGTCAATTCTTTACATCCTCTACAAAATACTGTACCAATATACTGACTTGCAGGAGAATGATGATGATGATTATACTGACTTACTGTTAAATTAATCTAAAACCTGTTAGTATATCCTTGTTTTATGTACTAAACGAACTCGAAGTCAATTTCTGGGGGGAATAAATTTAGATTGCCATCGACACGTTAAAAAGATTTTTAAGAACATAGCAAATAGATGCTATTAATGGTCTCGTCGCCGAGTATCCTTAAAAATAATAAAAAGTCTTTCAACTCTGAGAGTATAATGAGCCGATGGAAATAAAAAGTGACAACATGCATAAACCCCGTTACTGAAAAATACTGTACACGCTTGGATTTTATGAGTTTAGTCATAGAACCAAAAAGAGTATGCGGTTCGGTAATCTCATGTTTCCGAATCAACACTTACGTCGGTCGCAGTGTGATCCCCACAGATGCAAAACTTCTAAGTTTGGTTTTTCAACGCAATAGAGTGTCCAAAGTATTCCTGACACCTGCACCTGCTACAGAGGACTTACTAACGAAATCGCTACAGACACCGCGATTAACGTAGCCACCTGGGTTTCACACCCAGGTGGCGACGTTAGTCGCGGTGTTAGTTTGGGGGATGAAGAGCTTTACACCGTTCTTCACACCCATAAATTGGTGACCCGAAATGGACGTCAGCGCAGCCTTCGAGCAACGTGACGTCATCAAGATCATCACTTCAAGCTTTCGAGCAGTGAGTCATATACCCAGCCAGCTTCAAATGAGTATTCCTGACCACTAGCATGCAGCTGAAGCACATTCCTGATCTGCACCCTCAGCCTCATCAATGGAACTTGGCACTACTACCTTGGGCCGGTTGGGAGCTCAATCTCCCGTTCAACGCCAGCAGTCAGCCACATTCCGGCATTGTACCACGTCACCGGAACAAACGCAGGGCCGGCCCCGACTCACTTGGGTTCGCACCACCGCCGCAGACAGTTCCGACTCACCGTGAACAATGCGGCAACGAGTTTCCACTAGCTTGGCGAAAACATCACAAGATGACGACGACTCTTCCTACTGTCGACCCTGGTCTCCGGGGGGGAATGATGTAGCGGCACTACAAAAAGTACTAAGCATCATAAAACAAAAAGTACTACAGCGCCATATACGCCGAAGTGGACGAACTAAAATCAACACATATACATATAGTATCAACACATCTACCTTACAACCCTGTAGTAGGGGCAAAAAGATAGACATCCTAACAGTTTCTTGGCCCTAACGCTTTGTAGTTTCATTCAATTTTTAATTCAATTGGTTTGGAAAACACATTATAGTTGCAAAAAAAATAAGCCAAATTCTCACAGCATCAAAAAACTATTAAAACAAATCACAAAGAGTGAAAATAGTTCGGGGGTTTGCATGCAACCTGCTAGGCTGATTCTTCCGTTGATATATGTTTAAAATAGCTGCTCTTAAGCACGTCATGGCTGAAATGCCAAACAATTAAAGAATGCGGACATAATGCATTATTGCTCACCCACTTAAGCAAGTAGCGTGATAATATAAAGCCTAAGTTGTGAAGAAGCCAGTAAGGAATATCTGTGCAAAATTTGAACAGAATCTATGCAATAGTTTTTGCGCCAAGTCATAACATCGATTTGGATTTTTACGATTTTATTATATGTATAGATTCGCGCGCATCAAGGCGACGTTGTCAAACTTTTCTGATATCTCCGATGCCGGCCGACTCTGGCTCGCTCTAACACTATACAAAAGAAGAGTTGTGCCTACGGCCTAAGGCCAGTGACCCAGTGCTAGCGCTTTATCTTACACACCCATTGGCTTGTAATTTGGCTTCTCTGACGTTTCATTTTCTCTAGCAAAATGTTTCTGTTTTTGATAACAATAATAGGCACGAAATTTGGAATTTGTATTGAATTAAAAGCAGGGCTTTTTATGAATGTGTAAGTCAGTGTAAGTTTGAGAGAGAATTGTGTGTTCGCGCCAAGAATGCGCCAAAAGCTGCGCATCGCGCGAATTTTGATAGAAACAAACAAACGATTTCAGTTTATAGAGTAGATTAGTTCATATTTGTTTTGAGCGATTACTGGTACATTTCTTTTTTGTGTTTTAATTCATTTAATTTCTTGTGATTTAAAGTTTTGTGATTAGTTTTTGCTGTGCAGTTTAGCGCGTTTCAGGTACGACTACAGTGTGCCCAATATATTATTAGCCCGAAGCACATTCCAGGTCTACCTGACAAGTGGCACCACGGATTGGTAAGTTAAGTTATACATAATTATAATTATGAATTTTCTTGAGAATATAACTTTCCGCCGAAGCCGAGTCCGAACACATTCAGATCCAACCCCTCCACATGACGACGACAAATAAGGACACTTAAAGAAGAAATTCAAATTCTCCAATCGCAATTAAGTAGTGCTCATAAAGATATAGAATTATTAAACCAGGAAAAGTATCCAAAATTTGTATGCCTATTAGGCTAAACATAGCGAACCTGACATTTGAATTCGATCTTATTATATTGTACCTATGTTTTACAAATAAATAATTTGAATTGAATTGAATTGAAAATAGTAAACTAAAATTGGCAAATGATGATTTGAGTACAAAAAATCAGGTATACAGAAAAATCGCAACAGGTACTCCTGCAAAGACTACGAAAAATCAAAGTACGCCAAAACAAAACAATACTATAAATAATATAACTAACTGCAAAACAAGGGGAACACAAACTGATACTTCTGATATTACAAACTTGAGTAGCCATATAAACAAGTCGCAAAATATTAACACAATAATTGACCTTAAGAAACCACAGCAACCTTCTAAAAAGAAGAAGATAATATGTGTTCTCAGCACGGATACGAACTGTCATGTCTTAACTACTGCAAAAAGAGTATTAATAAACGATACAGATGAAATATGTCATTATCTAACACCCAAGGTGGGAATAGAGCATCTTCTTAGAGGAATTGAATCGAAGTTGGCAGGTTTTACATTTGAAGACTATTGTATAGTACTTATAGGACAAGAAGACTTCAAAATAACGAAAGATAATCTCAAGATGATTTAAATAATCATCTTGAGATAATCTTTCGTTATTTTATTATATATACATTCGAGACGTATCTAAAAAAAATTAAGCACACTAATATAGTTTTGTGCTTTCCTACGTACATATTTAGGAGTCATAAAAGCCTTTAGAACGCAAGGATCGAAATATTTAACAACTTACTCTACTTAGACTTGCTAGTCCATGAACACGCTCACTATCTGGACTCAAATAAAAACCTAACGGGCGATTTTAGTATGTTCAAAAAAAAACCGGATTAATGAATGATACTGTATTAAAGACAGTGTGCAGGATGAGGTCTGTTCCCGGTTTAAATGAAGCAACGTGGATGGTTACATAAGTATATTGTCTCTAAATTGTTACAAAGTTGTGCGCTAGTCCGCCATGGCCATGGCGGTGTAGGTGGATGTTGAGGTGATGAGGGAAAGGAGAAAAAAGGAACGATTCTATACAATGCAAAGCCTTTTATAGTGGCCTTTGAATGTACGTCTGAGCAGAATTGAAGGAAGAACTGGAGATCGCATCGCTGTTTGACAGGTGTGGCTGCATCTTCCCTTCGCCGGTAGATGCGGTCCCTCGCTACGTGGCCAGGTTGTGTGCACCGAGCCAACAGATGGCGCTGGTAGTTGGCGTAGACAACAGTCTTTGAAGATCTCAAAGCGTTAATCGATGACATAGACTATACATACATAAAAGACTTTAATGAACCCAGTGTAAATATGGATATACAATCTACATTAGATGAAAATAATAATTTTTTATATGGATTTTTTAAGAAATATTTAAAAATGTTAAAAAATGTGTATATATAAATGAATAAACGGAATACTAATCCAATACCAGAAATGTGGGCAATCATCATCAGCCCCGAAGACATAGCTCGTGCAGTCCGTCCGTTGCCTAACTGGAAATCTCCTGGGCTGGATGGACTGCACAACTTTTGGATCAAGTGGTTCCAAAGATCGCACGCTTGCTTGGCGTCCCAGTTTCAATCAGCCTTAGAGTCAAGGTCGCTGCCCCAGTTCTTGACGACAGGAATTACCCACCTGCTCCATAAATCAGGTAGTACTACGGAGCCCAAAAATTATAGACCAATCACTTGTCTACCGACGGTCTATAAAGTTCTTACATCCATTTTGAGAGCTAAAATCAACCAACATATTGAGACTAACTCTATCATGTCTGCCTCTCAGAATGGAAGTAGGAACGGGTCCCACGGTACTAAGGAGCTGCTCCTCATTGATATGGCCATTAGCCAACAGGTTCGCCGCTCCCGAAGGGATCTGTCTACATGTTGGATAGATTATAAGAAGGCCTATGATTCTGTGCCTCATACATGGCTCATGAGGGTGCTGGAGTTGTACAAAGTTGATGCAACTCTGCGTACCTTCCTGATGTCATGTATGGGCCACTGGAGAACGGTCCTTCGCTATCCAGGATGTCGACAGATCCAGAGGAACAGCGAACCGATAAGGATCGAGCGCGGTATATTCCAGGGCGATAGTCTGAGTCCATTGTGGTTTTGTCTAGCCTTGAACCCACTCAGCACACTGCTGGAGGGTTCAGGTCTAGGCTATCGGTTGAGGAGAGATGGTCAGGTCGTATCTCACCTTCTTTACATGGATGATCTGAAACTCTTTGCCCCAAACAACTTGCAACTGAAGGAGCTACTGAAGGTAACAGAAACTTTCAGTAGCGCCATCAGGATGGAATTTGGTGTGGACGAATGTGCAGTTATGCATGTAAAGCGAGGGGAGATTATGGAATCCGTGGGAACTCAACTCTCGGATTCCATACACCTTAGATCCCTCTCCTCAACAGAAACTTACAAGTATTTGGGTATGTCGGAAGCATTAGGCATCAATCGTTGAAGGAGCGCTTCTTTGGCCACCTGAAAAAAGTATTTAATAGTCTTTTATCAGGCGGAAATAAGGTGCGCGCCTTCAACAGTTGGGTCATGCCGGTTTTGATGTATTCTTAAGGCATACTCAAATGGACTCAGACGGAACTTGATGCCTTGGATAGGAGGGTCCGCGTACTGCTGACCGCAAATCAGATGCATCGCCCACGGTCGTCGGTGATGAGACTGTATATCCCACAACCGTGAGGTATGCAGTCTCAGGGAATACTTCCTAGAAGCCGACGTGGGTATGCACCGAGAAGTGGTCTCAGTGGACAAGGGCCTCACCCCGCTCTCCCTGGCTAACTAGAGCTGGCGCAAACCTCGAGTATTAGACACTAATGACCGCAAGGAGGTATGGCAGGGCAAGGAGCTTCACGGATGCTTTTACCGGGCTCTACATGGGCCCGATGTAGACTTCTTAGCGTCCGTATCTTGGCTGCGCTTCGGTGACCTCTTCGGGGAAACCGAAGGTTTTGTCTGTGCAATAATGGATGAAGTTATGATGACGAATAACTATCGGAAATACATTGTGAAGAATGGCACGGTTGACATATGTCGGGCATGCCACCGTCCGGGAGAATCGATCCGACACATTATTTCTGGGTGTTCTAGTCTAGCTAACGGAGAATACTTGCATAGACACAACCTCGTTGCCAGGATTATCCACCAGCAACTTGCTTTGAAGTACAGCCTTGTGGAATCAGAAGTGCCATACTATAAGTATGCGCCCGACCCAGTTCTCGATAATGGTAATATCACGTTGTATTGGGATCGATCTATCACCACTGACAGGACTATTGTTGCCAATAAGCCTGACATTGTGGTGATAGATCGATTGGAGCGCCGCGCAATGATTGTTGATATAACAGTCCCGCATGACGAGAACCTCGTGAAGGCAGAAAAAGATAAGCAGTTCAAGTATCTAGATCTGGCTCGCGAGGTTGTCGACATGTGGGATGTGAGTACAGCAGTTATTGTGCCGATAGTCGTGTCAGCCAATGGCTTAATAGCCAGTAGCCTCGACCAACATCTAAGGAGCCTCTCGCTTGGCAGCTGGATCAAGCGCTTGATTCAGAAAGCAGTACTTCTGTATACGGCGCGTATTGTCAGGAGGTTCCTCTCTCAATAGCCCTGATCACCGGTAGCTCGGACCCTGTTCCCAATGCTGGTGGTCTACTATTTTTTATATTTTTAAATTTTTTGTATGTAGTTTTATATTCAAATATTTAAAAATATGAAGAAATATGTATATAGATAAATAAAAGAAATAATATATCATTTATTTCAGGTAACAAAGACCCATAACATAAATACCTTACAGACTAACATATATAATTATAACAACCAGAAAATATAAACTATTGTACACGAAGTGACGGTGTCGTGTTGCACTGCGTGGTGTCGCGTAGCCTTCCGCGGAAACGCCGATACATGACACCATTCGGCCAAAACTCTCCCTTGAGGAAGGTCTTAATATGATGAGTCGGAACTCGCACCACGAACGACTTGAAATTCGTGTTGTAGCGCGACTCCAACTTCTCAACCCTCAAGGTCCAAGGCGAAGTTACGGGTTGTAAAGGTCATTTCCTACCTTTACTTGAACCAGGCTAGTTAGGCCGGTTGAGTCGGGTTTATTAACCGTCGCCCAAGACTCGATGTTAGCTGCTCGTTTAGCACCACCCATGAATTTTAAAATAAACATTTAGTATTCTATCAATCCGCACTGGGCCCGCGTGGTAGATTATAGCCCATTCCCTCTCATAGGGAGGAGGCCTGTGTCCCAGCAGTGGGAACATTAAAAAGGCTGATGATGATGATGATTAATCAGTATACAAACGTAATACAATATAAAAACTAGATTTAAACTAGCCAAAACGATATAAATCATTCTTTAGTAATACATCCTAATACAACCTTCATTTAACTGGCCGATATAGAAAAAAATAAAGACAGAATAAATAAGCTTGACAGCTTGACGTTGCTTGTCATTAGTGAAAAATATTATTTAAAGTTTATAAAAGTGCTCAAATTACAATGTTAAAATGAATATAAATTAATGGAATTGGATGGATGATGGATGCCGTGATTTATACCTACTTTCTGCTACCACAGAAGGCATATTTATGATCAAAATGAAACAAAGGACACATGGTCTGTAAATTGTACGTATATTTATTTTTTATCGTATCTGCTTTATAACAGAATACTATAGCATTACAGGGCATTTTATTATGGAGGGCTTGGAAATGTATTTAACCATACCTAACTACCAGCTTGCAGCATGTTACAGCCGTAAAGAAAGTAAAAGAGGCGTAGCATGCACACTGGCAAGAAGTGACACCAATTTAAGGAATTAAAGCAAATTGATAGAATATCAGAGACTGGTGTTTTTGAGTGTTGCACCATAGAATTAATGAACAAAATAACAAGATAGCAATTGTTTGTGTTTATAGAGTACCGAAAATTAATAATTATCATATGTGCATGGACAAATTACATTTCATTTTACAAGAACTTACTAAAAAGTCTTTTAGAAATATTGTCGTTATCAAGCAATAAATTTTGAATGTTTGCTATTAAATTATAATTTAAAATTGTCCGTTAATGAACTCACTAGACTCAGAAGTCAAACATGTATAGACAACATTGCGCATAACTTTAATAAACCCTGTACAAATACTAGAATTTGCATTGTCAGATCATACAGCGCAGTTAGTAAAGTTCATCATCATCCTCATCATTTCAGCCGAAAGACGTCCACTGCTGGACATAGGCCTCCCCCAAGTGTCGCCACATTGACCGGTCCCGTGCCACTGCATCCAGCGGATCCCCGCGACCTTCACCAGGTCATCGGTCCACCTAGTGGGAGGCCTTCCAACGCAACGTCTTCCGGTTCGCGGTCGCCACTCCAGAACTCTACGGCCCCATCGGCCATCCATTCTACGAGCAATGTGCCCTGCCCACTGCCACTTAAGTTTGGCAATTCTTCGGGCTACGTCGGTAACTTTGGTTCTCTTGCGGATGTCCTCATTTCTGATTCGATCGCGCAAGGAAACTCCGAGCATAGCCCTCTCCATTGCCCTTTGGGTTACTTTAAGCTTTCTGATGAGGCCCATTGTGAGCGACCACGTTTCGGTCCCGTATGTAATCACTGGCAACACACACTGGTCATAGACTTTCCTCTTGAGACACTGCGGTAAGTTGGACGAGAAGATACCACGCAACTTCCCGAATGCTGCCCAGCCGAGTCGGATTCGACGATTGACCTCTTTCTCGAAGTTAGACCTACCTAACTGGACCGTTTGTCCCACGTAGACATAATCGTCTACAACTTCGATTGTAGAGTCTCCGATCTTGATAGGAGTGGGTGTTACATGGGCATTCAACATGACCTTGGTTTTGTCCATGTTCATTTTAAGACCCACGCTTTCGAAAGCTCTACTGAGGTCATCGAGCATTGTACTGAGGTCCTCTAAGGTCTCAGCCATAACCACTATATAAAAAATAATAATTATTGATTCAAAGCAAAACCTCCCTAGAATTCCTATATCAAAAATAAAACATGAAAGTAACATTATAACAAATCCTCAAAAAATAGCGGACGCTTTTAATAGTTATTTTATTGACAAAGTTATTCCCTTAATAAAATCAGGATATAACCTTAGCTCGCACATTCTAAATAGCGAACAATCGTTTTTCATGCCTCCCTGTCTACCACAGGACGTATTTAAAATAATGAACTCATTGAAAAATACTAATAGTGTTGGTCATGACGGGATATCAACGAAAATTCTAAAATCTGTTTCTGCAGAAATATGTATACATCTAAGTCATCTCATTAATTTGACCATAAGCGCGGGCATCTTTCCTGATGCTTTAAAAAAATCTATAGTTAACCATTGTTTAAAAAGGGAAAGAGAGACGACATAGAAAATTACAGACCGATCTCGATTATAAGTGTTATCTCCAAAATTTATGAAAAATTTGTATACAAAGAATTAAGCAAATATTTGGAAAAAAATAATCTATTAGTGAACGAGCAAAAAGGATTTAGAGAAAATAAAACTATTAATATGGCATTTTATGATTTTTTGTATAGAGTTCTGTGACATGACGCAAGCGTTCGATTACGTTAGGCATGATATTCTCCTAGATAAAATGGAAGCATACGGTGTTAGAGGCAACGTTCTAAAACTATTTGAATCATATTTAGACAATAGAAAGCATAATAATAATAATATCCTAAATAAATATCCTCAATAAATATAAAAACTAAATGTGAAGAAATGTATTCCAATCACACGAACGTGTAATTAAATATGGAGTTCCTCGAGGCAGTGTGTTAGGCCCTCTACTATTCATATATTGTATAAAAATGACCTACCTAAATCTGTTGATCAACCTGTGACCCTCTTTGCTGACGACAGTACCATAATAATTCAATGCGATACTAAAGACAAATATAAAAGTGACATTAATAATTCTCTTATCAATACTCAATACATATAATAATAATGTAACGGGTTGCTGTCTGTACATGAAAGATATATGAGAAAAAAATTTTTGGGGCCTTTATCAACACAAATAGCACCCAAAACAATGATTGTTAGAATGTTTGTCTGTTTATCTGTTTGTCTGTGTGTTTGTGCGCGCTAATCTCAGAAACGGCTTATCCGATTTGGATGTGGTTTTCGCTAATATATTGTGGTAAGCTTCACTTAACATTTAGTGTTTGTTTTATTAATATGTCAATCGGTTCATAAATAAAAAAAGTTATGCCAATTTAAAGACTCACGTCGAACATTTGTTAAACTTCTATCTATTCTTTCTCTGTTCAGTAGCATTGATTGAAACTAATAACTAAACTTCATAATAATGGTCTATATAAAACTATGATTATAATAAAAAAACATGCCTGCCATATCCAAAAATGAATTAAAAAAATGAACTAAAAAATTAAAAACAAGTTACATGATTTTAGTTTCAAGGCAGGAACTAAATAGATTATAATATTTACTTTACAATTAAAACGCCATTGTGCTCAAAAGTAGAAAACTGAAAACTGCTATATTCTTTGTAAGAGTAGGTATC
This sequence comes from Lycophotia porphyrea, assembly GCA_950005105.1. Classification (NCBI taxonomy): domain Eukaryota; kingdom Metazoa; phylum Arthropoda; class Insecta; order Lepidoptera; family Noctuidae; genus Lycophotia; species Lycophotia porphyrea. The sequence goes on along the minus strand of OX465387.1, from coordinate 106,220 downwards.
CACTAAGAAAGGGTTTTTCGAAATACCAACCCAAAGAGGGTGAAATGGGGTGTTGATCGTAGAGCCTAAACCGCTGGTCCTAAAGACGTGAAATTTGGAGGATGTATTCTTTGTGAAGAGTCCACTAAGAAAGGGTTTTACGAAATTCCACCCCGAAGAAGGTGAAATGGGGTGTTACATTTTCTGTGAAAAATTTTACTCTCGGGGTTGAAAATTAGGGCAACTCTTCTGTTAAAATTATGAAAAACGACTATCACAGATTTTCCAAAATCATCCCCTGACTGATACATCAACGCACAGCCTAAGCCGTTGGCCCTAAAGACATGAAATTTGAAGGGTGTATTTTTTGTGAAGAGTAGGTATCCACTAAAAAAGGGTTTTCCGAAATTCTACCCCTAAGAAGGTAAAATGGGGGGGTTGAATTTTGTGAAAAAGTGAAAGTTTGTGAAACGTAGTGTTCTCTTGGTCATTTGATTTAAATTGGTGTACACACTCTTCAATTAAAATTATGAGACACGTGTATCACAGTTTTGGCGTGCATGTTGCGTAGGGCGTGCAGGGCGTGATTTTTTTTTAAATTACCCAGGAAAAAAATCTATATGGGGGGCTCCAAATGATATAGTGAACAAGTGGTAACCATTTTCGCGTCGGTGTTCTTTCCACCCCGTTATCTTACATAAATGCGAAAGTTTGGATGGATGGATGTTTGTTATTCAATCACGCCAGAACGGTTCAAAAGAGAAATAAATTAAAGTATGGTATAGCACACAGATTTTTTTATTATCCCAGAAGTAAGATCCCGGGCAATTCCCGAACTCCACGCGGGCGAAGCCGCGGGCAAAAGCTAGTATCAATAATAGAATATTTGCATAAAAATAATTTAAAAATAAATCTTAATAAAACTAATATTATGCATTTCAGTCAACGCTTACCAACTTCATCTGATCTTAAGGTTCAATATAATAACAAAATAATTGAAGAAGTGAACACTGCTAAATTAAATAAAGACGTGTGGCACTCGGAGACTGCCGCGGTAAAGCTATTGCATAGCATTTTTTATCAACTTATGTAATTATAATTATTTATTCACTTTCGTAGTGTCAGATATTGACAAGCCTAGGTTATTATTTTTAATCCTAGGTTATTTTTTTTCTTTTTCTAGGTTGTATAGGTTTTACCTATATAACCAACCTCCTAGCTCCAGCAGTAGATTTTGATTTTGGAAACTTTGTGATAGTCGTTTTTCATAATTTTAACAGAAGAGTTTGTGCCCTAATTTTCAAGCTAGGTTGTATAGGTAAAACCTATACAACCTAACCTCCTAGCTCCAGCAGTAGATTAAAAATTATAACCTAGGCTTGTCAATATCTGACACTACGTGTTAGGCACTAGGTGTTAGGTTATTTTCGTTACGGAATTTCGGATCGGTCTCCACGCTCAAGGCCCGCGATAGAAGCTATGCAATAGCTTAAAAATTAAATTGGAAAGAACACGTTGCAATTTTAAGCAAAAAGATTAGTAATTCTTCTTATGCCCTACGCAAATTAGTTCCTGTGCTAAAAACTGACGCATTGCTAACAGCTTACCACGGCCTAGTTTCATCGCACCTCAGATATGGAATTATCCTTTGGGGCAATTCGACTGACAAGGATATACCTTTCAAAGCCCAAAAACGGTGTATTAGGACGATGTTTAAATTAGATTCAACTGACAGTGTAAACCGTATTTCATTAAGTATATCATATTGATGTTACCGTCTCTGTACATATTCGAAGTTGTCATGTTTGTAAAATGTAATCGCCAATTATTTCCACGTATGTCAGACAAAGTCAGTCGCGTCAGACGAGATAACACTATGCTTTGCTCACATGGTTCCAAAACAGCATTAATGGGGAAAAGTGTATTTTGTATGGCGCCTTTAATATTTAATAAACTTCCAAAGGGATGGAGGGAACTAAGCGCACACATACTAAAAAAGCGGATAAAATTATTGCTAGTTGGGAAAACATACTACAGTAGTACAGAATTTTTAAATGACAAATTGTAATATACTGGCATATTATAATTTTGACATTTTATTACATTATTAGAATGGTCAATTTAATTCGAATTTGTAGTTTATTGTTTAAATTTAATCATTAGAGATGTTTTTAGCTTTATTTACATATGTTGGTAATAAAAATTAGAAGGTATTTAACCTTCGATTTTTTATTACCAACATATTTGTGCCCCAAATGCCGAACATGATGAAATTTGTAATTTTGTATAGACTCATGTTTTCACAAATAAATGTCTTGTCTTGTCTTGTGATTAACGCTGTTTAGTAGTGATTATAGTTTCTTAACACTAAAATGAATTCGAAAACGGATCGAACGGATGGAACGGATTCAAGGTCCTTGTGAAGGACTAAAGTGTGTGAAATCGGTTCTGGGCAAGGTAACTTTGAGTTTTTTTAATTGGGCTTTACCTCCATTTCATTGCGGGCACGCCACTGGTGCTCAGACCTGGTCTCTCACCGTATTGAAAAGTTCCGCCTTGGATTTTGTCGAAGGGCAAGTAGCAATGGGACGCAGCATTTTGGGTGTAAAAAGACGACGTCGGTAAGAAGTTGCTAGGCTGAAATGGCATTGGGCGGGTCAGAAAGAAGTGGAGCTGCCCTGGACGACCTCGACGCTTACCGCGATTGCTGGTTCGAGTTGATGCAGGTAAAGAGTTCCTAGAAGGAGTTAGGGGAGGTCTTTGCTCAGAAGTGGGACAACATTGGCTAAACAAAAGAAAAGGGGAGTTTAAGTATAAACTATTTATGTGTTAACCTTTAATTAACAATGTTTATTTGCTACGTTAGTATTAAGATAGCTTTCTGTGTTTCAACATCCGGACAAATCTATTGACGATTTTGTGATGTTTCTGTTTATTTTTTTTTTCTAATTAATAAACAATAAAAAAAAGTTAATCATGGTAAGTTAAATCTTACTTTACTTAAGTAACTTTGTTTCGTTTCCAAATTCATTGGATACTAGCTGTGCTCGCGACTTCGTCCGCGTGGACTTAGATCTTTCTCAGCCTGTTTTGTAAAACGCAACATGATTGTATCGGTTCGTAAGTGTGACAATTTACACCATTGTTTTGGTTTTTGTTAATTGGGCAGGTTATATAGACTTGATTTAGTCTTTATTTTTTTTTATTAGCCTGGTTGTGTCCCACTGCTGGGCAAAGGCCTACCCTTTTTCCTTCCAAACCTCTCTGTCCTGTGCAATATCTGGCCATGTTCGTCCCGTAAACGATATCAGATCGTCTCACCATCTGCGCCGCGGTCTACCTCGACGGCGATTTCCTCCGACAGGTGTCCAGTGGGTGACGATCGTTGCCCATCTCTCCGGGCGCATTCGTGCTACGTGGCCAGCCCACTCCCACTTCAGCTTGGCTGTTTTTTCTCCAACATCTGCAACTTGGGTAATGGAGCGCAGCGTAGTGTTTCTTACGCGATCTGTCCGCTTAACACCTATAATGCTGCGCTCCATTGCCCGCTGGCAAATCTTGAGTTTGGACTTCTGTTGTTCAGTAAGGGCGCCCACACAAAACTGCGAATTCGCAACGCATCGCAAGTATCTGCGAGCTTCTGCCTGCAAGTTCTGTGATATCGCATCGTATCGCATCGCATCGCGGTTTTGTGTGGGCGCCCTTAGTGACCAACTTTGTGCACTGTAGGTTAAGACGGGCAGGATGCACATGTCGATGAGTTTTCTTTTTAGCGTTAGTGGAAGGCTTCCCTTCATGTGTTCTTTTAGATTTAATCTAAAAGCATTTATTTCAAACAGACCCGTAACAAAATGCCTGTGCCAATAACAGGCTGGGAAAGATCTAAGTCCATGCGGACGAACTCGTGGGCACAGCTAGTATGTTAATAATAGCATAAAAAATGTACCTGAACTCAACCCGGTATCGTTAATTTTGTGGAAAATGGCAACGAAAGATCGATGTTACATTATAAGAAACTAAAATTTTCAATAATAAAGTTCCTTTCATTTGAAGATGAAGAACCAATCTATACGAGGTAGTTATTAGTTATATTGAATTTTGTTTAGTTATTCCATAAAATGTACCCAAAAACAGTAATTTTGCCTGATTTGCAAAAGCGCCCTTAACGCAGGGCAATGATTGAATGTACTTTTATATAAGCGACTCATTTTAGTTTTCGACAACCACGCGAACGAAGTCGCGGGCACAGCTAGTATATGTTTGTAAGAATGAAAATTCGACTTCTAAACTAGGCAAGAAACCTGTGTTTTAGAAGTCATTTGTTCCCCGAAGTGCGGTGACATACATTCTATCTAAACATATAAAGACATTTTAATTTTCTTTGTACAAATTAACTGAACATTTTGCTTATAATTTCTGAACTATTTTCTAATATAAATTAAGAACATATTGTAATCAGAGTTTCAGTCGGATTAATATCGAACGGACTATGTCGAACTACTTTTAATTTTGGTTGTTTTTGCTCTTCAGTTTAAAATCTGCAAATTTTTAACCAAGTTGGTTCGCAACACAAGAATATAGAGACATGGCACTATTAGATTTTTTAGTCTTATAAAGTGTTCCTTGCACGATCCCGTCTGTCCCATGCGAAGCATTGTCCTTAAAGCTCTTTTTTGAATATCAAATGCTGACTGGATATCAATTGTATTTGTAGCTGTTGTCCCAGAACTCAAAATATGGTTTGTTTATTGTTTGGTGCTACAGAATCCTTTGTGCGCGAGTCCTTGCACTTCGCCGGTTTTCCTGATTCTTTTTAGATAGTAATTGTTAGTTTTTGTATTTACAGGAGTGTCGCCATTGGAAAGATTGAACAAATTGATCTATCTCAATCTGAAGAAAACCTGTACCAGTCTGATCTGTCGCGACTGGCGCGACAAGATGCCTCATTTGGAGAAGCTCGACCTATCTGCGAACGACTTTACCTCTGTCACGGTAACGTATCGTCCGCCCGCCCGCCACCCCCCCCACGCCCCGTCCCAGCCCCCACCCCGCGGGCCCGCACTAATCCGCCTCGTGTTCACAGTATACAGACCTGCAGTTTCCTGGCACTAAGACGGTGGAGGTGATCCTGACGCAGAACAACGTGACCCGGCTGCTGTACACGAAGGACGACTACTCACGGACGCTGGAGGGCTCGCAGTCGCGCGCCTACGTGAAGCTCGACTCCGCGCTCTCGTGCGACTGCTCGGCATACTGGGCGGCGCGTGCACTGCGCTCGCGGCCGGCGCACGTGCGCCTGAGCGTGAAGTGCGACAGCGCGCCCGGCCAGCCCCGCCCGGACCTGCGCGACGTGCGCCCGGCCGAGCTCACGTGCGCCGCGCCCCAGCTGTGCGCGCGCTCGGCCTGCGCCTGCGCCTGGTCGCACCGGGCCGGCGTGCCGGCGCGCGCGCTGCACGTGCGCTGCGAGCGCGCGGGGCTGGCGCGCCTGCGTGACGTCACGGCGCCGCTGCGGGAGGCGCTGCGCCGGGCGGGCGAGGCGCCCGAGGCGTACGACTGGCGCCTGCACCTCGCCCACAACCGCATCTCCGAGCTCGACGCCGCCGACATCCCCGAACATCTATCCGTGAGTTTAATTATTTATAAAAACAACCAAAAAAGGAAACCATAGTCACGAGAAAGCCGATTACGAATCCTCACGTATAGGCTTATAATAATAATTTATGGTGTGAGCACAAAAACAAAAAACGCCTTGCTTTTTTAAAGTAAGAAGCAATATAAATACTTGGTTTGCAATTAAATGACTGAAATAATAGAGAAAGTAATTTAAATTGAATTTGTTCGGTCCAAGCAATCAAACATTTGCTAACGCAGCAGTTTACAACAATCATTGTACTGGGTGACAATTTTATTAATACTTTAACATCAGTGCATTACCAGGCATCAAACGAACCGGGTGCATTCTAAACATTTGACATTAACATTTTACTTAGGACATTTAATATTAAACTTGAATTAGAGCCTTTAATAAACTCTTTAAAACCAAATCCAAACAGTGCTTTAATATTACCTACGACCTTGCACCCCGCACATAATGGTCCTTCGAGCCGGATATCGCGCGCGTTTCGTTTTCGTATAAAACAGTGTGGTGCGTTGTGGACTAAGGCGGTATTGCAAGACGGTATTGCGGCTGGACTGTTTGGTGGCTGGATTACGTTCCTGATCTAAGGAGTACATCACGGTGGTATAACAGCAGACCACAAGTAAGATCTTTCCATTATTTTCTACACCTTGGGAGATTTTACGTTCTTAAACAACGGGCAAAATGGGTGAGCTTTACGAAGTCCAGCTGGCGCTCGCCATCAACATCAAAAAAATCGGGGTTAATTTGAAGAAGACAGGTGTCCACAGACGAACCTTCAAATACTTGAAAAAGTGTTTGAGCACTTCCGAAGAATACTGGAAGGAGTATCAATTTAACAACGATCGCCTTACAACAGAAGTAAGCAAGTCGCATGCATAGTTTACGAAACAGAAGTATGAGAAAACGAGCAACTCGTACCAACCTTTCACATCGCTGATCAACCAGATGCATCAACAATTGCTGGAAGCTCCATCTAGAAACGATGAACACGAGTCTCCAGAGGAACAGCAGCCGGGAGAAGATATTCGGAGTTGGGTCAAGAAACACGTCGTGCCTAGATGGTAAATCAGGGTACAAACAGCAAACTCGACGAAATGCTTCGCAAGCAGGTAGTTTAAGGCTTTCCGACGAACGGTCTCTACCATTACCTTGGAACTTATTTCCGACAAGTGGGAATTTGAAGTGGTCCTCAAAACACTAATCTAGGTGGACAGCAGTCGATACTCTGCATTGGGAAATCGATTCTGAATTAAGGGGCAATGAATTGTCCATACAAACGTAATACTAAAATCATTTTCAATGTGAGCATATTTTCACCTTATTATGCTGTTATTCGGAACAAGACAGTATTTACCTAGGTTTTAATTTTATTTATTTTGCAAAATACTTACCTGAAATGAATTGTAAACGAATTGAATTTCTCACATTTTTACAGTATAAATAAGATGTTTTCATCTCATTTGTTCTATATTAATAACGGTAATATTTTTAATATTGACTATTTCGAAATATGACTTATATTGTTAAGTTACACAAAAAAATTGGAAAAGCATTGAGTTTTCAGTCATCATTTTTGGTATTACGGCACACATTCAAATTAATCACAAATGTTCAGCGGGAATATGAATGAATGATAATAATAGAATAGTAGCTAAGTAAACACTATTCACACACGCTTACGTCATTATCATCATCATATCAGCCCGTTGCTGTCCACTGCTGAACATAGGCCTCCCCAATTGATTTTCAACGTGTCCGTTCCAATGCCACCTGCATCCAGCGACTCCCTGAATTTTTGACAAGGTCGTCGGTCCATCTGGCAGGTGGCCGTCCCACGCTGCGCTTTCAGACAGAAACAGAAACAGATACAGGAGTGGAGACCAGGCATTGCCTGGTCTCCACTCCTGTATCTGTTTGCCCTATCGGCCGTCTGATCTTCGCGCTATGTGGCCTGCCCATTGCCACTTCAGCTTGCTAACCTGCTGGGCTATGTCGAGGACCTTGGTTCTTCTACGGATTTCCTCATTTCTGATTCTATCACGCAGAGAAACGCCGAGCATAGCCCTTTCCATGGCCCGCTGAGCGACTTTTAGCTTCTGTATCAGACCTATTGTGAGAGACCACGTTTCAGATCCGTAAGTCATCACTGTAACACACATTGGTTATAAACCCTACTTTTGAGGCACTGAGGTATTTTGGACGAGAAAACATCGCGTAGTTTCCCGAACGCTGCCCAGCCAAGTTGGATTCGACGATTGACCTCTCTCTCGAAGTTGGACCTACCTAACCGGATCGCCTGTCCTAGGTAGATATATTCGTCGACAGCTTCGAGAGTAGTGTTCCCAACTGCGAGTACGGTGGGTGCAACATGGACATTAAACATGAATTTCGTTTTGTCCATGTTCATTTTAAGACCCACTTGCTGGGAGACACTATTGAGGTCACCGATCAATTGTCCTAGGTCTTCCAGTGACTCAGCCATGACTACAATATCGTCGGCAAATCGAAGGTGAGTGATGTATTTGCCGTTGATATTGATGCCAAGTCCTTTCCATTCCAGGAGTTTGAAGGCGTCCTCTAGAGTAGGGTACGTATTTGAATATCGAAGCTTAAAATACCTACGCTTAAAATACCAATGTTCAAAACATCAAAAATTTAAATATTATATCTAAATGTCGAAAATTGTTATACCTACGCTTAAAACGTCGAAGATTGAAATGCCGAGTGATTAAAATTTCGAATGATTCAAAATATCGAATGACATTATGCCTAAGTTCAAAATATCAACATATAATACATCTAAGTTCATAATATCTACGTTAAAAATACCTACTAGTTAAAATACCGGAATAAAGCAAGCATGCAGCAACCATGCAACATGCAAGCAAGCATGGTGTCTGTCACGGCTCCGGCGCTGCCTACGCGATTCTAAATTACACTCTAGGGGTAGGGCAGACAAGACTACGTGGAGTCGCTTTGCAGCGATACGTTTCTGTCACTAACTTTAGTAGCACAACATATTGACTTTCAAGAAAATTAATTTTAAGACCTAAATAATACTTTCACGATTGACCTATGCTTGGACACTGATTTTCATGGATAAAATAGGTCGAAATTGTTCCAAAACCGAATTGGGGCACCCCGAATTTACGTAGTATTTTGGCTGTTACCCCTAGAGTGTATATAAAAATCTGGAGGCGCGAAGGGAGGGCAACCCCCGCCCGCTGTAACCTAACCCATGTTCACCTCCGCCCGCAGCTTCGGCTTGCTGCAGCCTCATCCGCTACGGCTCCCACGGGTACCTATGCTTTGTTACGCAAGGGCGAAGGGGTTGCACTTCCCGTAGCGCCGGAGACGTTGCAGAAGCAACCTTTTTCCACTCATACTACTTATATCAAAATTTGTTCGATATTTTAACTTGTACGTATTTTTAGGGTGAATTGATGAATGTATTATATGTTGAAAATTAACCCATTTTTACACGTAGGTATATTAATTTTCGATGTTCAAATAATATATGTACCCACCTTCGATAGTTTGTACTTCGATATTTAGGACATTCGATAATCTGTATTTCGATATTTGGATCTTTCGATGTAACTTTTGAAGATATTTAGATTTTAGATATATTGGACGTAGGATATTTAACCATTCGATAATATAAACTTTCGTTGTTTTAATTTTCGGTTTTATGGTCGTTCGATATTTCCATTTTCGATGTTTTGAACATCGATATTTAAACAGTAGGTATTTTAATCTTCGTTATTCAAATACGTACCCCTAGAGTAGCAGTAAACAGTTTCGTCGATATGACGTCTCCCTGTCTTACTCCTCTCTTAATCGAAATCGCCTTCGTGCACTGTCCTGTACTCGGACTGACATAGTGGCGTTGTTATACAAACACTTCAACACTTCCACGTACCGATAGTCAATATGGCACCTCTGGAGAGACCTAAGAACCGCCTAAGTTTCGATCGAATCAAACGCTTTCTCATAGTCCACAAACGCCAAGCATAAGGGCCGATTATACTCTTCGGTCTTCTGTATAATCTGCCGCAGCCTATGTATGTGGTCTATGGTACTAAAGCCTGTTGGGAAACCGGCTTGTTCGGGAGGCTGGAAGTCATCAAACCTGCGTTCGAGACGATTCGTGATGACTCTTGAGAACAACTTATAGACATGGCTCAGCAGTGTGATGGACCTGTAATTCTTCAATAAAGTGTTGTCACCCTTTTTGAAGAACAGAATCACCACACCCCTGTTCCATGCCTCAGGCGTTTTACCTCCAAGCAAGACGAAATTAAACAACTTCTGAAGGACTTTGAGTATCGGTGTTCCACCCGCTTTCAGAAGCTCTGTGGTAATTCCGTCATCGCCCGGCGCCTTGTGGTTTTTCGAGTGGTCTGAGCCATCCTAATCTCGTACAGGCTGATGTCCGGGATATCTTCGGTATAGAGTCGGGTTAACTTGGCTCTTGGGTCTTTAACCAAGCTAGCAACAGGTTCTGCGACTGAGGTATACAACTGTCCATAGAACCTCTCTATCTCCCATAATACCTCTGGCCTATTCGACGTTACTCTTCCACCCTCCGTCTTCAGCCTCGTCAGCTGGCTTTGCCGGTTTTCAAAAGTGTTTGCAATAGACGCGTCTTTTGCGAACACTTTTGAGCCCTTGTTTCGCTCTATAGTCTCCTTAATACGTTCCGTATTGAAGGAGGGTATGTCGCTTCTTAAGGACTTCAAGATCTATCTATTGAGCTGCCTATATGACTTGGCCTGTTCGGGGGTTTGGAGCGTCATAGAACGTCGCTCGGCCATTAGGTTCCGGGTGCGGTTGGATAGTTTCTGAGGCCTATGTTGACGGTGGGTTTTATAGAACTTAGACCCAACCGTGTGGACAGTTTCTACCAGCCTGTTGTTAATATCGTCTACTGATGCGCAGCTGTCTAGCAATTCAAAACGATTTGACAACTCGAGTTGAAAGCTCTCGGGGTTTTGGATATGTGCATTTGAAGGTCGGAGCGTAGACTTAACCAGACTCGATCATTCCAATTTGACATTGATATTTAATGTGCCTCTAACCATTCGGTGATCACTGCCGGTTTTTATCCTGTGGATCACTGAAACATAATTAAATATTTGTCTTTTGGTGCTCACGCTTACGTACGGCTTCGCAACACGCCGGGAAGTGTGAAACAAAGATAATAATATTTCGACGGATTTTTGCCTTTTTTTTTCGGATGGGAAATCATCAAAGGACTACTCCCGCTCTGGGCATAGCGTAAGGGAGTGTCAGACTTGTACTGACTAAAACCCATCCATGTTCCTTCCTTGCCCTTTGTGTTCCAGGGCCGCGGTATCTCTTTCGAACAGTCCCGCAGCCCTGGCAGGCATCGGCCCTTGCGGGCCCCTCCCTGTTTGCTGACATCTCTTTGATAGTCAACAAGTTCAAAAACGTCTAAATTCTAGTCAACAAGTTCAAAAACGTGTTAAATAGACATAAAGCTCATAAAAATATGTGCGATAGCTCATTCGATGCGGAATGACGTCTAGAAAAATGTTTTTTAAGGGTTTTTTAGCATATTAAAAATTGCGAGTTTTATTCACAAAATAAGATAAAAAAACGGCATTTAGTTTTTTTTAATAACTTCTAAAATAGTGATATTTAAGGAATTTTGAAAAAAGATCCTAAAAGAGGAGAGTTTCGGGAGTTAGGATTTTTAATGGAAATTTCATTAAAAATCCTAACTCCCGAAACTCTATCTCTATTATTTATAAATAGTTATTTTTTAACGTCGAAAATAGGGCTTCGCGAGGTCGTTACGGCATAGGCGCGCCGCCTGAGAAGCCGGTAAAAAAAATATTTTAGGTGATATCACCTAAAATATTTTTTTTATAGTATTAAAAACCTATATAAAATTTTGAATAAATTTTGGTGTAATCTAGTCCCTTCAAAGAAAAAAACCTCGGTGAAAAAAATTTTTTGTCGATTTTTCAAAATGTTACACCATTGTTAATTACCTATTTTTTTCCAACCTCTGTTTTTATAAATTACGGCATAAAAGTTTAAATAATTGGTCTATAAATTTTCCGCTTCGTGGAGCTCTTCTTATTTAGGTACTTAATAAAGTAATGCGAAAATTTTTTTTTAAAGTTTATTATTTTACAAAATGAACAAAAATTGAAATTTCAAAAAAATGTTATGAAATTTTTTTTTTTCTTCTGTCTTATTACTGCTGTTTTTGCATCTAATATAGGTATTAAGTAAGATTGGAAAAAAAAAAATTACGTTGTTTGTTAGAAATTGTTTATAAACAAATAGACAATTTTAGGATTTTTTAATTTTTTTTTTTACCATCTTATTGCTTGTGTAAAATAATGATTTATATGTAGGATCAGGAGTGCCGAAGGGTATATCGTCAGGGTTTGTAGTTCCCATTTTATAGGGATAAACAAGACTGTATAAACAATTACAAAGGATTTATTACAGTAGGTATTAATAATTAACAATCACACAATACACAATCAAAATAGTACAAAACACACAATTTATACTGGTAATGAGAAAAAAAGATAAAACAGGTAAAAAGTTAGGCGAACAGACTTTTTAAGGTCACAGTTCGTACAGCGGCCAAGCCACCAAATTACAAGTGTATCGCTCACTAATAGCAAGACGTATACAGCTATGTAAACCGAATAAACCGACAGTTTTGTCGGGAGCAGGGGAGCTCTGTATCGAGTCGAATCCGAAGACCGACTAACGAGCCCGTAGTGGAAATCGCGACGCCCCCGTAAGGGGGCGTGGCGAGCGGTGCCAGGGCATTAGCCCTCTGGCCGCGGAAGCTATCCTGGGCCCGTCAACACGGGACCCGACCTCGCGGTGGCCAATATAGGCCAAGGAGGTGAGCGCACGTTTAGTAACGTGCGCTCTGTGTGTGGTTGTCGTATGTGGACTGTAGGCACGCCTACAGCGCTGTTTGTTTCACGACACCTCGGCGGCCCCCCCCTGGCGGTGAGACCTCCGGTTACCCGGAGGAGGCCCGGCGGGGTGCCGACTCCGACGTACCTCCAGTGGGTGTGTGGCTCCCGCCCGTCCCACCACCAGAGCTAGCCAGTGTTGGTCCGGACTGAGGGGCCGACGTGTGTGTGTGGGCGGTATTGTATGTGTAACACCGCCCATGTCTGCGTGGTGTGCAAGCTTGCGCCGCGCGCCACGCGTGTGTCTACATGAATGTAGAGAGGCGCATGACTGATTTAGCTACGCAACACGCCTATATTAACTTAGAACGCGTCACGTAGCAGGTGCGTGTAGTGTGTGTGGAGTCTCTATTGTACAGGTAAGCTGCGTGTGTCCGGGAAGCAACTTACCCGAGCGTCAATCCGGTTGATGGGTAGGTGTCCGCGTCCAAGCACGCGGACACTGAGTCCCGAGGAAGCGACGGAGGGTGGCGATCTTCCTAGGTCGCGGACGCACCAACTGGGCGCCCCTGGCGGCTTAGCTTCAGGCTGAGGAGGGAGGCCAGGCCGTCAAGGACGACCAGCTCTACGTCCTGACCCTGCCTGATGGCCCTGATCGGGTCCATCAGCAGTTGTATGGCGCAGGCTGTAAAATCTTGTGTTGTAGTGCCGGCAGCTGGGCCGGCGCTAGTGGCGGCTTGGAAGTGGACGGCTGGTGCCGTTGGCCGTGCCGCGCCGGCAGTGCCTGCCGGCCTACCCGTCTTCTTCGCTGTTGTTGTGGGTGGAGGCTGGGAAGTGGGGCCAGCCTGCGCCGGGGTGGGGATAAGGTCGCCCCTGCAGCTGTCTTGAGACTCTGCGGGGGGCGCGGGTGCGCTCCGCTTGCCCCCCTTCTGCTTCTTCTTCTTGTTTTTCCTCCGTCGCTTCGAGGAGGAGGGGGCTTAGCCCCTCCATAATCCCCTCCTCAATATCTCCAAGAACCTTGACGGATATCCCCCATAAGTCTTCAGTATTTTTTATGTTGAGACTTTTAAATGCGTTTTTTATTGTAGCAATGCTTGGTATGTCCTTAGTAAAGTTTTCTTTAAGAAGAGCTTCAGCTAATTTATATGAAGAGGGGAGAGATTTCGTAACCTCTAACGGAATGTTGGTAAAGAATTTTTCTAGTGTCTCAGTGACTTCTAGCTTATCAAAAATGGTCTGATTATTTATTTTCAAAGACAAATCATTCTGAACTCGTTGTTGTGCCTTTCCAGTTTCTCTGTTAATTACCTGCCACACAGTTTTTATTTTATAGATATATTTTGTACCTCAACAGATTTTGATTAAATGACGTTTCTATGAAGTGTCTAGCTAGCGGGCCCCTTATAATATTCATTATTGTTATAAAAGCTACAATGTAAAACAGAGTTAAATTGTTTCGTTTAATTTTCCGGCGCAGTGGCTGGACCTGACCAACAACTCGCTGTCGACGTTCAGCGACGCCGCCACGCGCTCGCTGCTGGCGGACGAGACGCGCCGCCTGCGCCTCGCCGGCAACCCGCTCGACTGCTCCTGCAGCGCCGCGCCCACCGTGCAGGCGCTGCAGGCGCGGCAGCAGCTGCTGCAGGACTACGCGGAGCTCGCCTGCAGCCGCCCGGCCGCCCGCCCGCTCAGCGCCGCGCCCGCCCGCGCCTGCGCCGCGCCGCGCGGGCTGCTGGCGGGCGGGGCGGCCGCGGGCGCCGCGCTGCTCACGCTGCTGGCGGGCGGCGCGCTGGCCGGCCTGCTGTGGCACCCCGCCGTGCGCCTGCGCCTCAAGGCGGCGCTGCACCGGCGCGGCTGGCTGCCGGCCGCGCCCGAGGACGACGCCGGGCGCCGCTACGACGTGTTCCTGTCCTTCTCGCACGGCGACGAGCGCTTCGTGCGCGACGAGCTGGTGGCGCGCCTGGAGGCGCCGCCCGACCCGCTGCGCCTGTGCCTGCACTACCGCGACTGGGCGCCGGGCGGCTGGATCCCGGCGCAGATCGCGGCCTCCGTGCGCGCCTCGCGCCGCACCGTGGCCGTGGTGTCGGAGCACTTCCTGCGCTCGGCCTGGGCGCGCGCCGAGTTCCAGGAGGCCTACGCGCTGGCGCTGCGCGACGCGCGGCCGCGCCTGGTCGTGGTGCTGCTGGCCGAGCCGGCCGCGCTGCCGCTGGACGAGCGCCTGCGCCGCTACCTCGCCACCAACACCTACGTGCGCTGGGGCGACCCCTTCTTCTGGCAGAAGCTGCGCCTGGCGCTGCCCCGCGGCCGCCTGCCCGCGCTGCCCAGCCCGCTGCCCGCGCCCGTGCCCGCCGAGCCCGCACCCGTGCCCGCCGGGCCGGCCCCCGTGCCCGCCGGGCCGGCCCCCGTGCTCGCCGGGCCGGCACCCGTGCCCGCCGAGCCCGCGCCCGTGCCCGCTGAGCCAATGCCGGTGCCCGCCGAGAGCCGCGCGCGCTCGCCGGAGCCGGCCGCGGCGTCACTGAACAGCGCGACCCTCTCGTCGGAGTCCCCGCCGACGTGTCCCAGCTCGCCGGAGGACAGCGCGATGGAGCTGGACCGACTCATGCCGTGGTGCGGCGGCGTGCCCGCGCGTGCCGCCGTGCCCGTCTAGTGCGTGTGCGTGTGCGTGTGTGGCGTGTCGTGCACAGCGACGAACAATGTTCATAACAAAGTGGGGGTGGGGAGGTCGAAATATCTTTTCAAAACATTTTATAAGATTTTTGACATATCCCATGAATATAATCTTCGAATTAGATCTGAAAATTGTTATATGTGCGTCGAAAAACAGTCCAGCCGGTAAGAAATTGCTATTTGGTTCAGTGTCATACTCATTTTTATTTATTTAAGTAATTAGTCAAATAAATAGTTATTAGTATTTACTAGGTTTCAAATAGAGCTTAATTTTTTATATCTTATACAAATTGAATTTAAGAAATCTTTCTGAGAAAAATAAAGAGCAGAAGTAATTTTAAGTATAGTTTATTTATAATTATGAATTGTGAACTTTTAATAGTAATTCGTCAAATTTAAAATGTGCCTTAATCTGGCTTTCGATATTGCGTAGCACATGTCTGGTGTACTGTGGCCATATTGGATGCATAATTATTAGTTACTTAGTGGTTCATCTAAGTACTATCTTAATGTAAAGTTTAAATTTTATTGATCATCAAAATTGTTGATTTAAGAATTAAGATGGATTTATTTGTAAGTATGATATTTTTCTTACCCAAATTATTTTATTCATGACTTTTAGTTTAAGTTGTAACTTTAAGTAATATTTTGTTCGATTATATACAATGCATTATGCTCTTCATGATAAACAAGTTTTAATATGAAACGAACTTCAAGTTGTAAAAAAAAAACTAGTATTTTAAATTGTATTTTTTGAGGGCATTTATTATTTCATTGTGCACAACAATACTGATAATAATAATGCACAAAAGTAATCTTTGAGCAACAGTAACAAAGAAGTAATCTTTGAGCAACAGTAACAAAGAAGAAAGGCTGTATGGCCATAATAACAGTTACGTAAGTGTAATGTACGGGCGGTTGTTTTTTCCCGATTTCGGTCCCATAGTAAACGTTATTTATAATGATGAGCACGATGATTCCTTAATGAAGAGGTTTACGGTGAACTGAAACTGTGAGTCGTGAGTCGCGTGTGCTACTGTGTGCTACTGTGTGCTACTGTGTGCTACTGTTGCTGCTGTCGCTAGCTGTAGGTGAGGCATTTTACTCCTGCCCGCAACTCGACGTATCATGTTGAATCTCGTATTGATTACTTTTATTTGTTGACTTTCTTGTGACGTCATACGTATTGTAAATGTACAGCCGGTGACCACCTGACCTTCAGCTAGCCTGACGTAATACTGCTTCTGAAAACATTACGTTTTAAATGACTAGATATATCGAATCAATAATTCTTTTCGAATTTGTAGCCCGACAATACCCCACACGCTCAATGTGTTTCTCTCTCATATGTTTTTTCATCCAATTTTTTGAAAAGCTGTTCCGTCATTCTTGACCACACTAGATTCTCCTAATTCTAGCGCATTCTTTGATACGCTAGTCCAACAACTAAAAACCAGCTCAAAAAATAACAACAACAGCTTCTGTTGTGCCATCAAACATCAATCCACACTACTTAATAATATAAATGCGAAAGTAAGTTTGTTTGTTACCTTTTCACGTCTAAACCACTGAACCGATCATTCTGATATTTTGCTTATGCAGGTGTACAGAAACGGACATAGGGTGCCTTTCATTCCAAAAAAACTACCGTTCTTGAGGAAAACAACAATTACGCTTTTATGATAATAGATGGCGCCACATATACTCGTATTTTACAAGTAGAATACTGCCCGGATAGATTGTCAAATTCTAAATTAACGCGAGCGAAGTCATGGGCAAATGCTAGTTCCCAATATAAATTAATTTTAACCCAATTTCTAAGATTTTTAGTTATTTTAGAATATTTTGTACCCACTTATTTTATATTTTATTTTATACTTGAAAATAAAAAACGTGTTGCGCGACCCCAAGTAATATGCGACAAGGGCAGGAAGATGGTTACGATGACTTGAAAATAAATAAGAACCTATCTTAATTTCAAGTATAAAACAAATCTAGTATAATTAATCGAATTATCCTAGTCAATATTATCTCGAGTCGAGATTGCATTCCCTATTATTCATAGAACTTCCCTTCATCAATATAGTGCCAATAGTATTCGACTTCTTCTTTCATTAAAAAGCAATTATTTTGGGTTGGTTGGTGGCTAACAAACAAACCTATGATTCATTTATTAAGTAAGGTACACCAATTACACATTTACAAGAATTGGTACAAAAGGTTGTGCAAGTCTTCAATGCAGTGTAAATCGTGTATGTATCACACATCGTTAGAACAAGACAGTGTCATTGAACTCTTGCGACAGCGGCCTTAAGACAAGGTTCACGTGTTTCGATTTGATGAAGTTTTGGATATTGGTCACAAATGAATATCAAACTTTAAATTCAAAACCTCTAACAATTCTCATTCGTCTTGCAACATCTTATTTATGTGAAGCCGGATTTTCAAATGTATTCTTGTGTGTCAACACTATTATAAAAACTCTGCTTTGTCGACTAGCTATGGCGCCGAAGTAAAATATTGAACCTGTATGCGCGCCGCGAACTGAAAAAGTTTGGGAACCCATGAAATATTATCATAGATTTCCTATCTATTTTAGGAATTGTAAGCATTTCTTATATACAATGACAGATTACATACTTTTCCGTTAACATATACACATCGTGGTTGTAAGTGTATGGCAGTAGGTAGATACTGAGATAAACTATTATTATAATAATTAACACTGCTGCTAATTATTGTAAATAATTGTTAAATAATATGTTCTTAAGAAACTCACAAAAAACGCAATAAACGTTTTGACTTTATTCACTTGACATTATCAAGTTGGTTAAATGTATGTATGTTGACTAATGCGTTTAGAATGTTCAGTTAAATAATTACTTATGTACTATGTAGGTATATTAGCCAGGCCAGTCAAATATTTTAAGCAAAATTGTGTCATAAAAATAGACTTAAAAGATATTATTTTTTATAAAGATTTAATAAACAATATTTTATAAACAGTTAATTTTATTGCTGAACAATGAACACGGAAATCTGTGGAGGCCAGTAAGCGTCTCGTGGAGTACGTGGCACGCCTGTGGCTGAAAAACCCAATATCACATTGCCCGACCCGGGAATTGAACCCAGGACCTCATTCTCAGTAATTGCACTTACGACCACTAGACCAACGAGCCCAGTTAAACAATTGAAGATATTGGGGTAAAAAAAGGCTCTCTGTTTTGAAATTGCATTGCTGCCGTTCGCAGTACTTCGCAGTATACAGACGTGCTCGTTAGCAGTATTTATTTAACGCAGTAATAGTGACCTTTTGTATTCTGCTAAGTGAGTAGTTTATTAAATATTCGAAAGACGTCCACTGCTGGACATAGGCGTCCCCCAAGTGTCGCCACATTGACCGGTCCCGTGCGACCTGTGCAACCCAAGGCCTCGCCAGCGAAAAGTCACCTTTAACTTCACTAAAGAATTTGCATCCACGCCTGACATCTAAAACTGGATGTCATCCATTCAGCAGAAGTTCAATGAGGTTTGTTCTATTACCACAGATGGCAAACTCAACTCGAGCAGAAATTGTAGATTATATTATTAGAATCTCATAGGTTTAGGTAAGGAGAGTGTTCCACACACCCTCGAGCATTGTCCTGCTTGGGTGGTTCGAATCGGGGCAGACTTCTCCCTGCCGGCCGTGGCCAAGGCCATGGTCGACTGTTCAAAGGGAAACTAGCTGGGCAGAAGTGGGTTTAAGCCGGTTCGAGTCCGGCACTATCTCGACTGTCGAGGTGTCCGGGGAGATATCACACACCTGCCAAAACAAAAAAAAAACCTGAGCGAACCTAACCTTTCTTTTCGTGTGAAATTCCTCAATGGATGTCCTGCGTCCGCCGTGGGGCTGGCGGAGGGGCTGCAGACTCCTACTGACTAAAACCACACGATGTTCCTCTTCGCAATATTTGTAACACAAGAACAACAAATATACACAGCGGTCATACAGCGATCTGCGCGTTCATTACAATAATGCGTTCCGGGTGTTGATGGGGCTGCCGCGCCACTGCAGTCTGCAGTTCGCGGCGGCTCTGACACAGACTATCATGCGCATCTATCATGCGACACTACCACCACCATCCAGCGCGCACTGGCGGACCGGTGGGACTCTCCCATATTGGCTCGCTGGATACGGCTGCACGCAGTCGTTTAGTGATTTACTACCATCATCGGGAAGTCCACCCGGACCTGCCACAGGTTAGGTTAAATTTGCTTCGGGACGCGCGCCCCTATGTACGTTGCGGGGGCAGTACACCTCACTCCTCCCGAGGACTTGAGGAGGCCCGAAGACGCAGGCCGGCACTAGCCGGGGATCGTAGAAATCGCACTGGTTTCCATGATCCCCGGTGCAAGTGTGGGAAGGGAACACCGGGGTGGTTTTTAGTCAGTCTAATCTGACACACCGGAACCAAAAAAAAAAGTTAGGTTTTTTTTTTTTTTTTTTTTGTTTTGGCTGGAGTGGGAAATCCCCACGGACACCTCGACTGCCTCGCTGATTGTGAGACAGTCGAGGTAGTGCCGGACTCGAACCGGCTAAAACCACACTCCTGCCCCGCCAGTGTCCCTCTGACATGATCAGAGACCTTGTATGCGTAATATAAAAACTTATTTTACGACTGATTGGTAGGAGGCCGAAGAGACCACACTCTTGGATTTTATTTAAAATGTTTGACATAAATATATTTACATAGACTAGAATTTATTATGGTTTTTGCTTGTAATATTAATAACTACTTGAGTATATATTTTTGTTCTTATCAAATAATTTGCTTTATTTACATTTTATAATCGAAATACATAAATAATTAACTACTAATAAATACTGTTTAAAAGATTATAATATATTTACTTTATTACTACCCTAACTTTATATGTCATTTACCCCCATTATATGCCCTTAGAGTGAATTTCTACGCTCATGTCTCATGATTTTTAGCTTTAAGTCAAAATCATATTTGTGCAGCTATATTTGATGAGACATGAGATGAGTTGAGAGCAGAAATCTGCGCAAGGTGCGACACAACTTGGTAAATCCACTAGAGTTGGCTCACGGTCCAGCATAATTTCAGCCACTTTCTCACGAAAGTGACTCGAATTAACTTTCTCCATTAAGCCAACCCCAGTGGTTCGCTCAATGCGTCCCACTTCTTTCGTACCGGGCACAAATCACTGAACGCATTGTGCGAGTGCTCCTCCAGCTTGGCTCTGGTGCAGTTAACGCACACCGCTGCTTTGCCTGTGTGCTTTTCTGGGCAGTCCACCCTAAGGTGTGGACCGCCACAGTGGCTGCACAGGTCGGCCGACTCCGTACATAGGCGTTTCCCATGGCCGTACGCCAAGCAGCGGGTGCACTGCACCAGAGGCGTCTGATCCTCGACGCGCTCTCTCTGGAGGTCAATACGGAGCTTGCCTCCTTCGAGTGCCCTCTTCCAGATTGCTGGAGAAACACTCAACACAATGCTGTTCACGTGAGGGTTTCGGGACTTTTTTCTGAACTTTATACAAATTTTCTGTTCCTCGTCCCCGAGGCCGTGAAAGATCTCCCGGTTCTGGTTCCTAAGGGCCCTGAACACTTCTTCGTCACTGTGTAGTAACAGCACGTCCCTAAGAATCAGAAGCGGGTCCCGATTCTTCACGGCCTCGACGACGAGGTTCGCTCCGGCCCTCTCTAGTCGCGCTTTTAATTTCTCCCTCTCCTCCTTTGTTGCGCACCCTAGTTAGGTTAGGTTAGGTTGGAGCGGGGCGGATCTGTATCTATGCTTTCGCGGTTGCACAACGACAAGCTTTGCACATGCTTTGCTTGGTAGCATAGATGCAGGTCTACCTTACTGCCTCCCTCAGAGGCGGTAGGGTGGCGGGGTCTTGAGGGGGAGCGCTACGGTCGTGTAGATCCTCAAGGCAAGTCTGGTGTGTTACCTTCACGTGGTTGCCGCCCTGTTCTTGGTCTAATTCCATAAGAAATAGACGTGTAGCGTGACGCGCTGACGTTTGCATTATGTATTACAGTAGAGTGCGCAGCGCCCGAGCTTTAGTCTGCCCGTAGTAACGACCACCTATGGACGCGCTTACGCATAAGTGACACTTGTATTGTAATTGGGTAATCCAAAATAAATATATAATTCAAGTGGAAAGTTAATTTAATTTCTCTCCGTACACACACACCTGAGAACATGATATACACGCACACACGAAATTGGTGACCCCGACGTGATTTAAAAAAACTGTGGTGTGAACAAAGTGTGTACGTCGATTGAGACCGGGCGACTCAACTCGCGTTCTATAGTGTGTGGAACTCTCCTATACTTCTCGATACTAAAATCATGACGGAAGAGAAAATGACACCCGATGAATATGTGCTCCAGTCTCCATCACGGACAAGATCGAAGATTTTTGGCCAGTCACCGGAATTATGGTTCGTAAAAGCGGAAGCGATTATAAATCCACAGAAGATGTCCGACGAATCAAAGTATCGGATATTATTGTCAAAACTGAATTGCGAAATCACCGAGCAAGTCTCCGAGATTTTATTAAATCCGCCCCAAGAAAAGAAATACGAGACCTTGAAACAAAAATTAATCGAAGTGTATAAAGAGTCCGCGGAACGTCAAATCAAAAAATTGATGGGTGAAATGGAGTTAGGCGATCAAAAGCCATCGCACCTCCTACGCAAGATGCGAGACCTGGCTAGAGGAAGAGTTACAGACGAAACGCTCAAGGTAATGTGGACGAATCATTTACCACCTTCGGTACGTGGCGTCTTGGCAGTGTCAGACGAAGATGACCTGGAGAAATTGGCGTCGATCGCAGACAAAGTAACAGAGACCGCCACTCCAATCCACAGCGTGTCAACGGCATCAACAGCACATAGCGACATCTCAATGATAGAAGCCATAAACAAGCTAAGTGAAAGAATACACAAGATCGAGACCGGTTCCAGAAGTCGAGCGAGAAGGCACGATTTCAAAAGTCGATCCAGTTCCCGATCAAGATCCAGGTCCAGGAAAGCGAGGGTACCAGAAGACGACCCCAACTGGCTCTGCAAATTTCACTTCTGATACCGCAACAAGGCGAGAAAGTGTGTTCCGCCGTGCAACTGGAAGAAGAAGGACTCCAAGCCGTCGGAAAACTAGAGTCGGTGCAGTCGACGACGGGAGGCTGTGACCGCGCGCACGTCAATCACCGTCTATGCGTCAGGGACATGAAATCAGGTTTGAACTTTCTAGTGGATAGTGGTGCAAATGTGTCAGTTCTACCTCGCAAGGCCGTACTGAAAAGTAATAACGCAAGTAGTGCTAGCTATAAGTTGTACGCAGCGAACGGTACCGAAATCACTACATACGGTACGCATATTTTAGAACTAGACTTAAATCTTAGAAGAGCGTTCCGATGGTTATTCACGATAGCGGACGTTCAGCAACCAATATTAGGTGCTGACTTCTTAGCTAATCATAAATTGTTAATTGACTTGAACGGACGAAGGCTAGTGGATCAGGTAACTAATTTAAGTACGAGAGGGAATCTCTCCAGTTCAACTGAGCCCACAGTTAAAACTATTGTTGATAATTGCCCCTATTACGAGTTATTGTGTAAGTTCCCGGATTTAACTAAGCCCATATCATACAAGGAGACGCCTAGACATAGCGTTTGTCGAGGCCATGCTGGGGAGTGTGGAGAGGAGGCCTGGTCAGCGGAGCGCGCGCGGGAGGACCCTCCCGCTGCGCCGTTCCGCTAGCGGAGAGGGGGGGAAGGGGCGTTTGCCCTCCCCCCTCACGGTGACGGGCGGGCGACAGGCACGGAGGTGCCTTCGCTCGCATTGCACCCGTCACCTCGCGGGCGACTGGGCCTCCCGCTTCCCGGCGTGCGTGCCACGGAACACCATGCTGGGGAGCGAGGAGGCCTGGTCAGCGGTTGCCTCCTTCTGCGATTTCGCAGAAGGAGGAGGCGGAGCGCCAGCGGGAGTTTACTCTCGCTGCGCTGCTCTGCGGGCGGGGGGGGGGGAAGGGGCGTTTGCCCTCCCTCCTCACGGTGACGGGCGGGCGACAGGCGCGGGGGTGCCTCCGCCCGCATTGCACCCGTCACCTCCGTCGGTCATTCCCGAACCCCCCCCTCCACGTCCGTGCCGTGAGGACAAGAGGGGGGTCCGCCTTGTATTCGTCGGCGGGGGACTGGAAGTAAAGGCTGTGCCGGTTTCCCAGTCCCCCTCCACTATGACGAAGCGGGAATGCGCTGGGTCGTTTTAGTGGATATACCGTGGTGTTTGGCCGCCCGGGGAGTCCCACATACCCCTCCTATCCCCCGACGGGAGGGTATGCGTAATGCATTTTTTCCCAGCGTCAAAAAAAAAAAAAAAAAAAAAGGTTAGGTTGGGGGACCACCCCACAGAGCTTGGTCGGCGCGGCGGTCGAAGGCAAAAAAGCCAACGACAGCTGCGGACACCCACGACGTTGGGCTTGCGGACGCCCAGCGCCAGCTAGACTTGGCTAGACGGGCGCAGCTCCAGCAAGACCTGGAGGAGCGGGTCACTGCGAAGGAGCAGCGGGCGCGCGTTGCCCGGGCCAAGTCCGGGTACGGCGCGTCCCGCGTTTTGTACGCGGACAACTCCCTGGCCGAGCTGGAGCGAATGGCGGAGGAGGACGAAGAGGAGATAGTGGAAGTCGCCTCTAAGTCCTCCAATCTAAAAGGGACCTTCCAAAAGGCCCTAAAGTGCAGGGCCGCGAGCCTGCGTGGTGTCGTCGCTGAGTTGGTCCAGCGGACGACCAGCGACGAGACGCGGCAACTGCAGGCGAGGGTGGATCGCCTGCAGTCGGAGGTCAGCCAGCTTCATCAGAAGCTGGCTGAAGCCACGGCCCGGCCAGAGCAGGCCAAGGCAGGCCCTGTGGCAGAGGGCCCTGTCTCGGCCCAGCCACAACGGGCCAAGGCGAGCCCGGCGGCAGAGGGCCCCTCCTCCAACCTTGAGGATGTCATCCGCAAGGTCGTAATGGAGGAGAGGGTCTTCACAAGAGCCTGCTTTGCAGGCATTGAGGACCGGCTCTTGCCGGAGAAACGCCTCCGACCGCCGCTCGCGGATAAGAGGCAGTGTGAGCCGGGGCCGTCCTCCCAGGAGGAAGACGCCCTTCTTCCAGCCACCACCCCGTCCAACCAGCCAGGGTGGACGGAAGTGGTCCGTAGGGGGAAGGGCAAGGCCAAAAAGGCGCCGACAGCCGTCCCTGCCGTCCCCGCAACCACCCTGGCCAGCCAGCCACAGACGACTGGCAAGGGAAAGGGGAAGGGGAAAGGAAAGGGAAAGGGGAGGCTCGTTCCTCCAAGCACCGCGGCCGTCGTGGTGACACTCACCGCGGAGGCTGCGGAGCGGGGGGACACATACGCGTCCATATTGACGCGGGCGCGTGCCAATGCCGATCCCACCCAACTGGGGATCGGCAAAGTGTCTTGCCGGCGAACCCAAGCCGGGGCTCGAATATTCGAGTTCCCGGGGGCGCAAGGCAGCGCCAACGCGGACCTCTTTGCAGCCAAGCTGAAAGAGGTCATCGCGGACTCGGCGAAGGTGGCCCGGCCGGTCAAGTCGGCGGCCATCGAAGTGACGGAGTTGGATGACTCCGTCACCAAGGAGGAGGTAGTGGCGGCGGTCGCAGCGGTAGGGGGCTGTGGTGCAGCGGCGGTCCAAGGCCGGGACATAAGGCCCGGCCGCGGCGGAATGGGCACAATCCGCCTCGAGTGCCCAATCGCAGCTGCCAAAGCCGTCCTTGCAAAAGGACGGCTTCAAGTCGGGTTTAGCTCGGGTGCGGTTCGGGCACTCGAGGACCAGCCTTTGCGGTGTTTCCGGTGCTTCGGCATCGGCCACACCCGGCCCCTGTGTCCGTCCAAAGTGGATCGGTCGGACACTTGCTACCGCTGCGGCAAGGAGGGCCACAAAGCCTCCTCCTGCCAGGCCGCCACGCCGCACTGCGCGGTGTGTGCCGCCAGTGGCCTCCTGGCAGGCCACGTCACGACGGGGAGGAGGTGCAATCCCCCCCCTAAGCGTGGCAAAGCGCAGGCGCCGACCGGGCCTGCGCCAGCTGTTGCCGCTAACGCCGCCGTTCCTGCGGCGGCAGCGGAGGAGGGCGCGATGTCCGACTAATGCCCAGGGTCGAACATCGCATCCTTCAGGCGAACGCCAACCACTGCAGGACAGCCCAGGATCTGCTGATGCAGACCATGGCTGAGTGGTTGGTGGACTTGGCGGTGGTCGCCGAACCATACTCGGTCCCTGGCCGTTGGCTGGGCGACCGGGATGGCCTAGTGGCGTTGGTGGCGCGGTCTTCCACAGACTCCCCTCCCCTCTCGCTCTTAGAGAGGGGACCGGGATACGTGGCCGCCGCGTGGGGAGAGATAGCGATAGTGGGGGTGTATTTCTCCCCAAACCGCCCTCTCTCGGACTTTGAGGATTTCTTAGAGATCCTCACTGCTGTCGTAGGGAGGGCGGCACCACGCCAGGTCGTGGTGCTCGGCGACCTCAACGCCAAGTCGGCGGCCTGGGGCAACCCGGCCGCCGGTTGTAACGTCCGGGGACGCGCCGTCGAGTTTTGGTCGGCCTCGTGCGGTGTGTCCCTCCTCAACAGGGGGGCGGTCCACACGTGTGTGCGGCAACAGGGCGGGTCGGTGGTGGACGTCTCGCTCGCCACCCCCGCGCTAGCCGCCCGCGTTGTGAACTGGCGGGTGGAGCTGGTGGAGACCTTGTCGGACCACCGTTACGTGCGGTTCGACATCTCCACACAGCGGGGAGGGGGGACGGCCCGCGCTGGGCAATCTCCCTTCCCGCGGTGGGCGCTCACCCGCCTGGACCGGGAGGCAGCCAGGGAGGCTGCCTTCCTCCAGGACTGGCTGTCGTCTCCCCCTGTCGAGGAGGCCCCGGACGTGGACGCCGCAGCGGTCCGGCTACGGGGGTCTTTGACCGAGGTGTGCAACTCCTGCATGCCTCGGTCTCGCCGTCCGCCTCCCCGTCGTGCCGTGTACTGGTGTACGGAGGAGCTGGCGGGGCTCCGGGCCACCTGCGTGGCGGCCCGAAGGGCCTACACGCGGAGCCGGTGGCGCAGCGCCCAGAACCGAGTCCGGGCGGAGGAGGACCGCCTGTACGCCTCTTACCGAGAGGCTACGGTGGCCCTCAAGTCTGCAATGGGCGCTGCGCAGGACTCGGCGAGGGCCGAGATGCTGGAGGGTCTCGACAGGGACCCCTATGGGAGACCGTACAAGGCGGCGCGGAATCAGCTCCGCCCCTATGGTCCCCCACTGTCGGAGACCCTCGAGCCGGCATTGTTGGATGGGGTGGTTCGGTCCCTGTTTCCGTGCAGGACCGACTTCGCCCCACCAACAATGGATCCCCCGCAAGGGGCGGCTCCACCGGAGGCGGAGGTGCCCCCGGTCACGTCGGTGGAATTCTACGCGGGGGTTTTGAGCCTCCGCGCGAAGAAGACCGCCCCCGGGCCGAAATGGAGGACAGGTTTCGGGACCTCTTCAGCCTGTGTTTTACGGCTGGGAGGTTCCCGAAACTGTGGAAGGAGGGGCAGCTATGCCTCCTCCGAAAGGAGGGTCGCCCGGTGGACTCACCCTCGGCATACCGGCCCATCGTTTTACTCGATGAGGTCGGTAAAATGTTCGAGGGGATTGTCGCCGGGAGACTGGAAAGCCACCTGAGGGGGGTAGGGCCGGATCTGTCGGACGCCCAATTCGGTTTCCGTCGTGGGCGTTCGACGATCGATGCGCTGGCTCTACTCAAGGGCCAGGTAAAGGAGGCGGTGGAGGCGGGGGACGGGGTGCTGGCGGTGTCATTCGACATTGCCAACGCCTTCAACTCCGTCCCCCACTCGACGATATTGGAGGCACTCCGATATCACGGAGTGCCCCAATACTTGCGGGACCTGCTGGCCAGTTACTTGGAGGGCCGAGAGGTCCTCCTCGTAGACAGGTTGGCCACGGTGAGGCGGTACGGCGCAGAGTCCGGTGTTCCGCAGGGGTCGGTGCTAGGCCCTCCCTTGTGGAACATCGGCTTCGACTGGCTCTTGCGGGGAGCCCTCCTCCCGGGCACGAGTGTCATCTGCTACGCGGATGACACTCTCCTTACTGCCCGGGGGAGGAACTTCGCCGACGCGGCCTGTTTGGCCTCGGCTGGCGGATCCTTGGTGGCAGAGAGGATCCGCCGCCTGGGATTGAGGGTGGCGCTGCACAAAACGGAGGCCGTGTTCTTTCGCGGTCCCCGGCAGCGCTGCCCTCTCGACGGCCACATCGTCGTGGAGGGCGTCCGTATAGGGGTCCAGCCCCGGATGAAATATCTGGGGCTGGTGCTGGACGACAGGTGGCGCTTCGGCCCGCATTTCAGCGGGCTGTCGACGCGCCTGTTGAAGGCCGCGGACGCCCTCTCATGGCTCCTCCCTAACCTGGGGGGGCCCAAGGCGAAGTGCCGGCGCCTCTATGCCGGCATTTTGCGGAGCATGGCCCTATATGGGGCACCCATCTGGGCGGACTCCCTCCATAGGAGGGAGAACGCTACCGCCATCCGCAGGCCCCAGCGGGCTATTGCACAGCGGGTGGCGAGGGCTTACCGCTCAGTGGGCTTTTCGGCGGCGTGCGCTCTGGCGGGCACCCCTCCATGGGAATTGGAGGCTTGGGTGCTCGCCAGAGTGTACGAGTGGACGGCGCGCCGAAAGGCGCTCGGGGAGCGCCCCACGGGCGAAGAGCGGGAGGCGGTGCGGCGAGAGGCGAAGGACGCCATCGTCCTCCATTGGACGGAGGACCTCGCCAGCGCCGCCTTTGGCCGCCGGACGTTGGATGCGCTCGGTCCGGTCCTGCAGGGCTGGCTCGAGCGGTCTCACGGTTTCCTCTCTTTCCGTCTGGTCCAGGTGTTGTCTGGGCATGGGTGATTGGATCGCACCTGCACCGGATCGGGAGGGAGGAGACCCCGGCGTGCCACGACTGCGGCGCGGCGGAGGACACGGCGCAGCACACCCTCGAGGTGTGCCCGGCGTGGTCCGGGCTGCGCCGCGGTCTCACCGCGGTGGTCGGACCGGACCTCTCGCTTCCCGGCGTGGTGAACGCCATGCTGGGGAGCGAGGAGGCCTGGTCGGCAGTAGCCTCCTTCTGCGAGGACGTACTCTTGCAGAAGGAGGAGGCGGAGCGGGCGAGGGAGGACGACCCTCTCGCTGCGCCGCTCCGCAGACGGAGAAGGGGGAGAAGGCGTCGTGCCCTCCCTCCTCATGGTGACGGGCGGGCGGCAGGCACGGGGGTGCCTCCGCCTGCATTGCAGCCGTCACCACCGTCGGTCATTCCCGACCCCCCACACCCGTGAGGGTGTGAGGGGTCTTGCCTTGCAATCGTCGGCGGGGGACTGGAAGTAAAGGCTGTGCCGGTTTCCCAGTCCCCCTCCACTCTGACGAAGCGGGAATGCGCTGGGTCGTTTTAGTGGGTATACCGGGTTCGCCCGGGGAGTCCCACATACCCCTCCCGTCCCCCGACGGGAGGGTATGCGTAATGCATTTTTTCCCACCGTCAAAAAAAAAAAAAAAAAAAAAAAAAAAGGTTAGGTTGGGGCGGATCTGTATTTATGCTTTCGCGGTTGCACAACGACAAGCTTTGCTTGGTAGCATAGATGCAGGTCTACCTTACTGCCTCCCTCAGAGGCGGTAGGGTGGCGGGGTCTTGAGGGGGAGCGCTACGGTCGTGTAGATCCTCAAGGCAAGTCTGGTGTGTTACCTTCACGTGGTTGCCGCCCTGTTCTTGGTCTAATTCCATAAGAAATAGACGCAACAAAAAACCACCAGGCGCTTTCTGGGGAGGGGCGCACCGCACGTCGTGTGATGACTCATGCGATGTGCGGTGTGCGTTCCCCTGCGTGCCCTCTGAGCAGCCAGGAGGGCACAGCAGGGGAGTGCCGCGGGGGACTGGGCCTCCCGCTTCCCGGCGTGGTCGAGGCCATGCTGGGGAGTGTGGAGAGGAGGCCTGGTCAGCGGAGCGCGCGCGGGAGGACCCTCCCGCTGCGCCGCTCCGCTAGCGGAGAGGGGGGGAAGGGGCGTTTGCCCTCCCCCCTCACGGTGACGGGTGGGCGACAGGCACGGAGGTGCCTTCGCTCGCATTGCACCCGTCACCTCGCGGGCGACTGGGCCTCTCGCTTCCCGGCGTGCGTGCCACGCGGAACACCATGCTGGGGAGCGAGGAGGCCTGGTCAGCGGTTGCCTCCTTCTGCGATTTCGCAGAAGGAGGAGGCGGAGCGCCAGCGGGAGTTTACTCTCGCTGCGCTGCTCTGCGGGCGGGGGGGGGGGAAGGGGCGTTTGCCCTCCCTCCTCACGGTGATGGGCGGGCGATAGGCGCGGGGGTGCCTCCGCCCGCATTGCACCCGTCACCTCCGTCGGTCATTCCCGAACCCCCCCTCCACGTCCGTGCCGTGAGGACAAGAGGGGGGTCCGCCTTGTGTGTTCGTCGGCGGGGGACTGGAAGTAAAGGCTGTGCCGGTTTCCCAGTCCCCCTCCACTATGACGAAGCGGGAATGCGCTGGGTCGTTTTAGTGGGTATACCGTGGTGTTTGGCCGCCCGGGGAGTCCCACATACCCCTCCCATCCCCCGACGGGAGGGTATGCGTAATGCATTTTTTCCCAGCGTCAAAAAAAAAAAAAAAAAAAAAAAAAAAAAAAAAAAAAAAAAAAAAAAAAAAGGTTAGGTTGGGGGACCACCCCACAGAGCTTGCGTCCACGTCGCGTCCCCTGGAAACAGCCCAGTTCTGACCACCGTAACGGAGTGGCAGACTGGGACTGGCCAAAGTGCTCTGTGCTCTCGTAGCCATTTTATTTGCCTTGTTGCTCTCGAGTTTGCGGAATTTTATTTTATTTTAGGCAATGCCTAAACCCACGCGGGACGCCTCCGGGCGGTTCAAAAAAGGCCCTTCTCAGGGCCAACCCAAAGGCCCTTCTCAGGGCCAACCCAAAGGCCCTTCTCAGGGCCAACCAAAAGGCCCTTCTCAGGGCCACTCCGACGCTTCGGCGTCAGAGGCTAGCCGCGCGCCGTCTGCGGTTAGCTTCTTCGGAAGGGCGGACGAGTCGTCAGACTCCGACACATTCGTCAGTGTGTCGGACGCGGCCGATGCGCAGTCGCGTAAGCGGGCCTTCCGAAAGGATGGGTCCGAGGGCTCATCGGGGTCGGGGTCGGCGCGGCAGTTGAAGGCAAAAAAGCCAACGACAGCTGCGGACACCCACGTCGTTGGGCTTGCGGACGCCCAGCGCCAGCTAGACCTGGCTAGACGGGTGCAGCTCCAGCAAGACCTGGAGGAGCAGGTCATTGCGAAGGAGCAGCGGGCGCGCGTTGCCCGGGCCAAGTCCGGGTACGGCGCGTCCCGCGTTGTGTACGCGGACCACTCCCTGGCCGAGCTGGAGCAAATGGCGGAGGAGGACGAAGAGGAGATAGTGGATGTCGCCTCTAA
This sequence comes from Lycophotia porphyrea, assembly GCA_950005105.1. Lineage (NCBI taxonomy): Eukaryota > Metazoa > Arthropoda > Insecta > Lepidoptera > Noctuidae > Lycophotia > Lycophotia porphyrea. Next base: position 75,532 of record OX465387.1, on the reverse strand, counting down.
GTCCTCCAATCTAAAAGGGACGATTCAAAAGGCCCTTAAGTGTCGGGCCGCGAGCATGCGCGGCATCGTAACGGAGCTGGTCCAGCGCAAAGCGACCGACGAGACGCGGCAATTGCAGGCGAAAGTGGATCGCCTGCAATCGGAGGTCAGCCAGCTTCATCAGAAGTTGGCTGATGCCACGGCCAGGCCTAATCAAGCCGAACCGAGCCCTGCGGCAGAAGGCCCCTCCTCCAACCTTGAGGATATCATCCGCAAGGTCGTAATGGAGGAGAGGGCCTTCACAAGAGCCTGCTTTGCAGGCATTGAGGACCGGCTCTTGCCGGAGAAACGCCTCCGACCGCCGCTCGCGGCGGATAAGAGGCAGTGTGAGCCGGGGCCGTCCTCCCAGGAGGAAGACGCCCTTCTTCCAGCCACCACCCCGTCCAACCAGCCAGGGTGGACGGAAGTGGTCCGTAGGGGGAAGGGCAAGGCCAAAAAGGCGCCGACAGCCGTCCCTGCCGTCCCCGCAACCACCCTGGCCAGCCAGCCACAGACGACTGGCAAGGGAAAGGGGAAGGGGAAAGGAAGGGGAAAGGGGAGGCTCGTTCCTCCAAGCACCGCGGCCGTCGTGGTGACACTCACCGTGGAGGCTGCGGAGCGGGGGGACACATACGCGTCCATATTGACGCGGGCGCGTGCCAATGCCGATCCCACCCAACTGGGGATCGGCAAAGTGTCTTGCCGGCGAACCCAAGCCGGGGCTCGACTATTCGAGTTCCCGGGGGCGCAAGGCAGCGCCAACGCGGACCTCTTTGCAGCCAAGCTGCAAGAGGTCATCGCGGACTCGGCGAAGGTGGCCCGGCCGGTCAAGTCGGCGGCCATCGAAGTGACGGAGTTGGATGACTCCGTCACCAAGGAGGAGGTAGTGGCGGCGGTCGCAGCGGTAGGGGGCTGTGGTGCGGCGGCGGTCCAAGGCCGGGACATAAGGCCCGGCCGCGGCGGAATGGGCACAATCCGCCTCGAGTGCCCAATCGCAGCTGCCAAAGCCGTCCTTGCAAAAGGACGGCTTCAAGTCGGGTTTAGCTCGGGTGCGGTTCGGGCACTCGAGGACCAGCCTTTGCGGTGTTTCCGGTGCTTCGGCATCGGCCACACCCGGCCCCTGTGTCCGTCCAAAGTGGATCGGTCGGACACTTGCTACCGCTGCGGCAAGGAGGGCCACAAAGCCTCCTCCTGCCAGGCCGCCACGCCGCACTGCGCGGTGTGTGCCGCCAGTGGCCGCCTGGCAGGCCACGTCACGATGGGGAGGAGGTGCAATCCCCCCCCTAAGCGTGGCAAAGCGCAGGCGCCGACCGGGCCTGCGCCAGCTGTTGCCGCTAACGCCGCCGTTCCTGCGGCGGCAGCGGAGGAGGGTGCGATGTCCGACTAATGCCCAGAGTCGAACATCGCATCCTTCAGGCGAACGCCAACCACTGCAGGACAGCCCAGGATCTGCTGATGCAGACCATGGCTGAGTGGTTGGTGGACTTGGCGGTGGTCGCCGAACCATACTCGGTCCCTGGCCGTTGGCTGGGCGACCGGGATGGCCTAGTGGCGTTGGTGGCGCGGTCTTCCACAGACTCCCCTCCCCTCTCGCTCTTAGAGAGGGGACCGGGATACGTGGCCGCCGCGTGGGGAGAGATAGTGATAGTGGGGGTGTATTTCTCCCCAAACCGCCCTCTCTCGGACTTTGAGGACTTCTTAGAGATCCTCACCGCTGTCGTAGGGAGGGCGGCACCACGCCAGGTCGTGGTGCTCGGCGACCTCAACGCCAAGTCGGCGGCCTGGGGTAACCCGGCCGCCGGTTGTAACGTCCGGGGACGCGCCGTCGAGTTTTGGACGGCCTCGTGCGGTGTGTCCCTCCTCAACAGGGGGGCGGTCTACACGTGTGTGCGGCAACAGGGCGGGTCGGTGGTGGACGTCTCGTTCGCCACCCCCGCGCTAGCCGCCCGCGTTGTGAACTGGCGGGTGGAGCTGGTGGAGACCTTGTCGGACCACCGTTACGTGCGCTTCGACATCTCCACACAGCGGGGAGGGGGGACGGCCCGCGCTGGGCAATCTCCCTTCCCGCGGTGGGCGCTCACCCGCCTGGACCGGGAGGCAGCCAGGGAGGCTGCCTTCCTCCAGGACTGGCTGTCGCCTCCCCCTGTCGGGGAGGCCCCGGACGTGGACGCCGCAGCGGTCCGGCTACGGGGGTCCTTGACCGAGGTGTGCAACTCCTGCATGCCTCGGTCTCGCCGTCCGCCTCCCCGTCGTGCCGTGTACTGGTGGACGGAGGAGCTGGCGGGGCTCCGGGCCACCTGCGTGGCGGCCCGAAGGGCCTACACGCGGAGCCGGCGGCGCAGCGCCCAGAACCGAGACCGGGTGGAGGAGGACCGCCTGTACGCCTCTTACCGAGAGGCTACGGTGGCCCTCAAGTCTGCAATGGGCGCTGCGCAGGACTCGGCGAGGGCCGAGATGCTGGAGGGTCTCGACAGGGACCCCTATGGGAGACCGTACAAGGCGGCGCGGAATCAGCTCCGCCCCTATGGTCCCCCACTGACGGAGACCCTCGAGCCGGCATTGTTGGATGGGGTGGTTCGGTCCCTGTTTCCATGCAGGACCGACTTCGCCCCACCAACAATGGATCCCCCGCAAGGGGCGGCTCCACCGGAGGCGGAGGTGCCCCCGGTCACGTCGGCGGAATTCTACGCGGGGGTTTTGAGCCTCCGCGCGAAGAAGACCGCCCCCGGACCGGACGGCGTCCCCGCGCGGGTGGTGGCGATCGCCGCCACCGAAATGGAGGACAGGTTTCGGGACCTCTTCAGCCTGTGTTTTACGGCTGGGAGGTTCCCGAAACTGTGGAAGGAGGGGCAGCTATGCCTCCTCCGAAAGGAGGGTCGCCCGGTGGACTCACCCTCGGCATACCGGCCCATCGTTTTACTCGATGAGGTCGGTAAAATGTTCGAGGGGATTGTCGCCGGGAGACTGGAAAGCCACCTGAGGGGGGTAGGGCCGGATCTGTCGGACGCCCAATTCGGTTTCCGTCGTGGGCGTTCGACGATCGATGCGCTGGCCCTACTCAAGGGCCAGGTGAAGGAGGCGGTGGAGTCGGGGGACGGAGTGCTGGCGGTGTCGTTCGACATTGCCAACGCCTTCAACTCCGTCCCCCACTCGACGATATTGGAGGCACTCCGATATCACGGAGTGCCCCAATACTTGCGGGACCTGCTGGCCAGTTACTTGGAGGGCCGAGAGGTCCTCCTCGTAGACAGGCTGGCCACGGTGAGGCGGTACGGCGCAGAGTCCGGTGTTCCACAGGGGTCGGTGCTAGGCCCTCCCTTGTGGAACATCGGCTTCGACTGGCTCTTGCGGGGAGCCCTCCTCCCGGGCACGAGTGTCATCTGCTACGCGGATGACACTCTCTTTACTGCCCGGGGGAGGAACTTCGCCGACGCGGCTTGTTTGGCCTCGGCTGGCGGATCCTTGGTGGCAGAGAGGATCCGCCGCCTGGGATTGAGGGTGGCGCTGCACAAAACGGAGGCCGTGTTCTTTCGCGGTCCCCGGCAGCGCTGCCCTCCCGACGGCCACATCGTCGTGGAGGGCGTCCGTATAGGGGTCCAGCCCCGGATGAAATATCTGGGGCTGGTGCTGGACGACAGGTGGCGCTTCGGCCCGCATTTCAGCGGGCTGTCGACGCGCCTGTTGAAGGCCGCGGACGCCCTCTCATGGCTCCTCCCAAACCTGGGGGGGCCCAAAGCGAAGTGCCGGCGCCTCTATGCCGGCATTTTGCGGAGCATGGCCCTATATGGGGCACCCATCTGGGCGGACTCCCTCCATAGGAGGGAGAATGCTACCGCCATCCGCAAGCCCCAGCGGGCTATTGCACAGCGGGTGGCGAGGGCTTACCGCTCAGTGGGCTTTTCGGCGGCGTGCGCTCTGGCGGGCACCCCTCCATGGGAATTGGAGGCTTGGGTGCTCGCCAGAGTGTACGAGTGGACGGCGCGCCGAAAGGCGCTCGGGGAGCGCCCCATGGGCGAAGAGCGGGAGGTGGTGCGGCGAGAGGCGAAGGACGCCATCGTCCTCCATTGGACGGAGGACCTCGCCAGCGCCGCCTTTGGCCGCCGGACGTTGGATGCGCTCGGTCCGGTCCTGCAGGGCTGGCTCGAGCGGTCCCACGGTTTCCTCTCTTTCCGTCTGGTGCAGGTGTTGTCTGGGCATGGATGCTTCGGATCGCACCTGCACCGGATCGGGAGGGAGGAAACCCCGGCGTGCCACGACTGCGGCGCGGCGGAGGACACGGCGCAGCACACCCTCGAGGAGTGCCCGGCGTGGTCCGAGCTGCGCCGCGGTCTCACCGCGGTGGTCGGACCGGACCTCTCGCTTCCCGGCGTGGTAAACGCCATGCTGGGGAGCGAGGAGGCCTGGTCGGCAGTAGCCTCCTTCTGCGAGGACGTACTCTTGCAGAAGGAGGAGGCGGAGCGGGCGCGGGAGGACGACCCTCTCGCTGCGCCGCTCCGCAGACGGAGAAGGGGGAGAAGGCGTCGTGCCCTCCCTCCTCATGGTGACGGGCGGGCGGCAGGCACGGGGGTGCCTCCGCCCGCATTGCAGCCGTCACCACCGTCGGTCATTCCCGACCCCCCACACCCGTGAGGGTGTGAGGGGTCTTGCCTTGCAATCGTCGGCGGGGGACTGGAAGTAAAGGCTGTGCCGGTTTCCCAGTCCCCCTCCACTCTGACGAAGCGGGAATGCGCTGGGTCGTTTTAGTGGGTATACCGGGTTCGCCCGGGGAGTCCCACATACCCCTCCCGTCCCCCGACGGGAGGGTATGCGTAATGCATTTTTTCCCAGAGTCAAAAAAAAAAAAAAAAAAAAAAAAAAAAAAAAAAAAAAAAAAAAAAAAAAAAAAAAAAGGTTAGGTTAGGTTAGGTTAGGTTTTTTTTTTTTTTTTTTTTTTTTTTTTTTTTGTTTTGGCAGGAGTGGGAAATCCCCACGGACACCTCGACTGCCTCACAGGTTGTGAGACAGTCGAGGTAGTGCCGGACTCGAACCGGCTAAAAACCACTCCTGCCCAGCCAGTGTCCCTCTGACATGGAGATCAGAGCCCTTTATGTCTGTCTTTCTGGCTTATCTGCGTTAGGTGGCCGGAGAGACCACATGATGTGCATTTTAGATTTTCGTGTTATTATTACCTATCATTAAAACATCCTGGAATTTACTTTATTTATGATTAAAAACGATATGCTATATTTTACTGTTTCATTGTCTTATTAATATGTATTAGCTATTTTACTACTATTAATTTTACTGTGTTTTTATAATTATTTCTTATTTTTATACCTGTGACTAACCCATATATATTTTGTGACTTATTTTTATTTATTTTATATGATATCTAAAATATATACTTAATATATAATTACATATCACTTATTTTTCAACAAAGTTATTGCTATTTATATCAGCCACTGTACCAATTTTTCCAGATCTTTCAAATAATAGATTGACACTCGTAACCTTAACACCAAGTTCGAGACAGCTAAACGTATCCACTAGAGTTGGCAACCGTTCCAGGATAACCTGAGCCGGTTTCTCATGAAGCAAACTCAAGTTACGATTTTGCATGTTGCCAACGCCAGCGGTATCCTCAACGCGCCTGTTTTTCTGTCTGGCCGACCTGGCTTTACGTCTGTGCCCGGAAATGGTCGCATCGCCAACTTTAGCAGTATGCTATCGAAGCTCTTGCGAATGCGTCCCATTTCCTTCGCACAGGGCACTCGTTGCTGAATGCGTTGTGCTCGGTGGCCCCCTGTTTTGCTCTGGTGCAGTTCACGCAAGCCGCTGCTTTGCCGATCTGTATATCCGGGCAATCTGCCCTGAGATGTGGTCCACCACAGTGACTACACAGATCGGCTGGCTCGGTGCATAGGCGTTTCCCATGCCCATATGCCAGGCAGCGGGTGCACTGCACCAGAGGCGTCTGGTCCTCGACGCGTACTCTTTGGAGGTCGATGCGGAGTTTTCCCCCCTCAATCGCCCTCCTCCAGACCGTAGGGGACACACTAAGCACAACGTGATTCGCATGCGGGTTCCGTGTTTTCCTTCTATATTTTATAACCATCCTTTGCTCCTCGTTGTCGAGCCCGTGAAAAATCTCCCGGTTCTGATTCTTAAGGGCTCTCAGAACTTCCTCGTCGCTATGCATCAGCAACACGTCCCTAAGAATCAGAAGCGGGTCCCGATTCTTCACGTCCTCGACAACGAGGTTCTCTCCGGCCGCTTCCAGTCTGGTTTTTATTTTATGCCTATCCTCCCTCGTTGCACAACCCATTATGACCTTCTGATCCTTGGCCTTCCTCACTCTTTCAACCCGCACCCAGCCCTCCTTCGCGTCCACCGCCCTTCTGACGCGTTCCAGAATCTCGTCCCCCGTATCCATTTCCTGAGTCGAGGAAATAACCACCGAGTGCAGCGTCGCTCGCTCCAGGGCCTGTCCCCCGGTGTGACGGTTACTCGCGGCCGCTGCACTGGCATAGGTCCTCTCCCCAACCTTTTCCCAGCCAGCCAGACTGTCTCGGAGCTTGTCCACTTTCTCAGAATTTTCCCTTACGATTGAGATGTGCTCCTTTAAGGTGGTTATGAGCTCAGTCTGGCTAGCGAGACCTTCGGAAACGGACGGGGGACAGCAGTCAGCAGTGGGTGCGGCTGCCGGTACGGCTTCGGGTGCGGTGGGGGCCTTGTCACGCTCGGACTCCTTAACGAGCTCAAAAAGCCGGTTTATGGCCTCGAGCACCGCAGTCTTTATATCGGTCTTGAGGTTGCGAGAGTTGCCCAGGTTCAGCTTGGCCTTACTCAGGCAAGCTCTCGCCTCCGCAGTGCGACTGGGGTACCGGGCCTCCGGCTTCTTGAGCTGTATGGAGACATTCGTAGCGGCTCGGCGCGTCCCCGGAGTGGCGGGGCCCTCCTGGGAGGCAGAAGGAGTGTCGTTTCCAAAAGAAATTCTCCTCCTCGCGTCAGCAGGTGAAGGCCCCACTTTTTCCGCCGATCGCGGCGAGCCACTAGATGCTTGCGTCTTGACGGTGCTGGATGGGGTGCGGTACATTTTTGAGGTTTGTGAGCAGGTATTAGGAGAATGGACTCCTGTATAGAGGGAGTCAGAGATGTTTCCTAATATCTACTTGCGAAGAGAGAGGTATTTGAGAGGACACTGGACACTTCTGTGTCCCTGTAAAAGGGGGAAACACAGTAAGTAAAGACTAGTAAAATCACCTAAAATATAAATAAAATAAAATAAATGCAGTATAAATTAATCGTCGACTCAATTTCGAACGTCACAAATAATTTTTCTGTGCAAGATTTCTCACACTAGGTCAAAATATTTTAAAAATTAAAAATTTTCCTGCTAATCCCCTTAACAAGCCCTAACAAACCAGAAAGTGATAAAATGAAATAAATTTAATTTTACCGAAAACCCCACGTCTACCTTCCTATAGACCAGAGGGAGGGTGGGTGGGCAAAATTTTATTTGAGCTAGACGCACGTGCGATACGTCCAGAGACGCGTCTCCGCGCGGGCTAGCGATCTGCGAAATAAAACGTGGTAGGTGCCGAATAAAAATCTGGAGTTATGGTCAAAAAACCAGTTTTTGAACCAAAAAATTTAGGTTATCAGCCTCCAACCGGGGCACAGGGATGAAGGGTGAGTACTATTGAAACTATAATTTGATGTTAGATTGCAAAGAAAATTTGGAAAAACAATTAATTTAGACGATTTACTTGAAAAATGTATTAAAAAACTAGGGGTAGGTCGTAAATATTTTATCCAGGGGTGCAGGTCAGTGCGGGGTGGTCAATACGTAGGCGGACGCCTAGTTATGTCAATTTGAGCTGAAAACAGCGTCAAAATCGCGCGTCTGGAAGCGAAGATATCAACCGGTTAGGTTAGGTTAGGTTAGGTTAGGTTAGGTTGGGGCGGATCTGGGGCGGATCTGTATTTATGCTTTCGCGGTTGCACAACGACAAGCTTTGCACATGCTTTGCTTGGTAGCATAGATGCAGGTCTACCTTACTGCCTCCCTCAGAGGCGGTAGGGTGGCGGGGTCTTGAGGGGGAGCGCTACGGTCGTGTAGATCCTCAAGGCAAGTCTGGTGTGTTACCTTCACGTGGTTGCCGCCCTGTTCTTGGTCTAATTCCATAAGAAATAGACGCAACAAAAAACCACCAGGCGCTTTCTGGGGAGGGGCGCACCGCACGTCGTGTGATGACTCATGCGATGTGCGGTGTGCGTTCCCCTGCGTGCCCTCTGAGCAGCGGGCATAGCAGAGGGCACAGCAGGGGAGTGCCGCGGGGGACTGGGCCTCCCGCTTCCCGGCGTGGTCGAGGCCATGCTGGGGAGTGTGGAGAGGAGGCCTGGTCAGCGGAGCGAGCGCGGGAGGACCCTCCCGCTGCGCCGCTCCGCTAGCGGAGAGGGGGGGAAGGGGCATTTGCCCTCCCTCCTCACGGTGACGGGCGGGCGACAGGCACGGAGGTGCCTCCGCCCGCATTGCACCCGTCACCTTGCGGGCACTGGGCCTCACGTTTCCCGGCGTGCGTGCGTGAACACCGTGCTGGGGGGCGAGAGGCTTGGTCAGCGGTTGCCTCCTTCTGCGATTTCGCAGAAGGAGGAGGCGGAGCGCCAGCGGGAGTTTACTCTCGCTGCGCTGCTCTGCGGGCGGGGGGGGGGGAAGGGGCGTTTGCCCTCCCTCCTCACGGTGACGGGCGGGCGACAGGCGCGGGGGTGCCTACGCCCGCATTGCACCCGTCACCTCCGTCGGTCATTCCCGAACCCCCTCCTCCACGTCCGTGCCGTGAGGACAAGAGGGGGGGGTCGGCCTTGTGTGTTCGTCGGCGGGGGACTGGAAGTAAAGGCTGTGCCGGTTTCCCAGTCCCCCTCCACTATGACGAAGCGGGAATGCGCTGGGTCGTTTTAGTGGGTATACCGTGGTGTTTGGCCGCCCGGGGAGTCCCACATACCCCTCCCATCCCCCGACGGGAGGGTATGCGTAATGCATTTTTTCCCAGCGTCAAAAAAAAAAAAAAAAAAAAAAAAAAAAAAAAAAAAAAAAAAAGGTTAGGTTAGGTTAGGTTGGGGGACCACCCCACAGAGCTTGCGTCCACGTCGCGTCCCCTGGAAACAGCCCAGTTCTGACCACCGTAACGGAGTGGCAGACTGGGACTGGCCAAAGTGCTCTGTGCTCTCGTAGCTATATTTGTCTTGTTGCTCTCGAGTTTGCGGAATTTTATTTTATTTTAGGCAATGCCTAAACCCACGCGGGACGCCTCCGGGCGGTTCAAAAAAGGCCCTTCTCAGGGCCAACCCAAAGGCCCTTCTCAGGGCCAACCCAAAGGCCCTTCTCAGGGCCAACCAAAAGGCCCTTCTCAGGGCCACTCCGACGCTTCGGCGTCAGAGGCTAGCCGCGCGCCGTCTGCGGTTAGCTTCTTCGGAAGGGCGGACGAGTCGTCAGACTCCGACACATTCGTCAGTGTGTCGGACGCGGCCGATGCGCAGTCGCGTAAGCGGGCCTTCCGAAAGGATGGGTCCGAGGGCTCATCGGGGTCGGGGTCGGCGCGGCAGTTGAAGGCAAAAAAGCCAACGACAGCTGCGGACACCCACGTCGTTGGGCTTGCGGACGCCCAGCGCCAGCTGGACCTGGCTAGACGGGCGCAGCTCCAGCAAGACCTGGAGGAGCAGGTCATTGCGAAGGAGCAGCGGGCGCGCGTTGCCCGGGCCAAGTCCGGGTACGGCGCGTCCCGCGTTGTGTACGCGGACCACTCCCTGGCCGAGCTGGAGCAAATGGCGGAGGAGGACGAAGAGGAGATAGTGGATGTCGCCTCTAAGTCCTCCAATCTAAAAGGGACAATTCAAAAGGCCCTTAAGTGTCGGGCCGCGAGCATGCGCGGCATCGTAACGGAGCTGGTCCAGCGCAAAGCGACCGACGAGACGCGGCAATTGCAGGCGAAAGTGGATCGCCTGCAGTCGGAGGTCAGCCAGCTTCATCAGAAGCTGGCTGAAGCCACGGCCCGGCCAGGGCAGGCCAAGGCAGGCCCTATGGCAGAGGGCCCTGTCTCGGCCCAGCCACAACGGGCCAAGGCGAGCCCGGCGGCAGAGGGCCCCTCCTCCAACCTTGAGGATGTCATCCGCAAGGTCGTAATGGAGGAGAGGGCCTTCACAAGAGCCTGCTTCGCAGGCATTGAGGACCGGCTCTTGCCGGAGAAACGCCTCCGACCGCCGCTCGCGGCGGATAAGAGGCAGTGTGAGCCGGGGCCGTCCTCCCAGGAGGAAGACGCCCTTCTTCCAGCCACCACCCCGTCCAACCAGCCAGGGTGGACGGAAGTGGTCCGTAGGGGGAAGGGCAAGGCCAAAAAGGCGCCGACAGCCGTCCCTGCCGTCCCCGCAACCACCCTGGCCAGCCAGCCACAGACGACTGGCAAGGGAAAGGGGAAGGGGAAAGGAAAGGGAAAGGGGAGGCTCGTTCCTCCAAGCACCGCGGCCGTCGTGGTGACACTCACCGCGGAGGCTGCGGAGCGGGGGGACACATACGCGTCCATATTGACGCGGGCGCGTGCCAATGCCGATCCCACCCAACTGGGGATCGGCAAAGTGTCTTGCCGGCGAACCCAAGCCGGGGCTCGACTATTCGAGTTCCCGGGGGCGCAAGGCAGCGCCAACGCGGACCTCTTTGCAGCCAAGCTGAAAGAGGTCATCGCGGACTCGGCGAAGGTGGCCCGGCCGGTCAAGTCGGCGGCCATCGAAGTGACGGAGTTGGATGACTCCGTCACCAAGGAGGAGGTAGTGGCGGCGGTCGCAGCGGTAGGGGGCTGTGGTGCAGCGGCGGTCCAAGGCCGGGACATAAGGCCCGGCCGCGGCGGAATGGGCACAATCCGCCTCGAGTGCCCAATCGCAGCTGCCAAAGCCGTCCTTGCAAAAGGACGGCTTCAGGTCGGGTTTAGCTCGGGTGCGGTTCGGGCGCTCGAGGACCAGCCTTTGCGGTGTTTCCGGTGCTTCGGCATCGGCCACACCCGGCCCCTGTGTCCGTCCAAAGTGGATCGGTCGGACACTTGCTACCGCTGCGGCAAGGAGGGCCACAAAGCCTCCTCCTGCCAGGCCGCCACGCCGCACTGCGCGGTGTGTGCCGCCAGTGGCCGCCTGGCAGGCCACGTCACGATGGGGAGGAGGTGCAATCCCCCCCCTAAGCGTGGCAAAGCGCAGGCGCCGACCGGGTCTGCGCCAGCTGTTGCCGCTAACGCCGCCGTTCCTGCGGCGGCAGCGGAGGAGGGTGCGATGTCCGACTAATGCCCAGAGTCGAACATCGCATCCTTCAGGCGAACGCCAACCACTGCAGGACAGCCCAGGATCTGCTGATGCAGACCATGGCTGAGTGGTTGGTGGACTTGGCGGTGGTCGCCGAACCATACTCGGTCCCTGGCCGTTGGCTGGGCGACCGGGATGGCCTAGTGGCGTTGGTGGCGCGGTCTTCCACAGACTCCCCTCCCCTCTCGCTCTTAGAGAGGGGACCGGGATACGTGGCCGCCGCGTGGGGAGAGATAGCGATAGTGGGGGTGTATTTCTCCCCAAACCGCCCTCTCTCGGACTTTGAGGATTTCTTAGAGATCCTCACTGCTGTCGTAGGGAGGGCGGCACCACGCCAGGTCGTGGTGCTCGGCGACCTCAACGCCAAGTCGGCGGCCTGGGGCAACCCGGCCGCCGGTTGTAACGTCCGGGGACGCGCCGTCGAGTTTTGGACGGCCTCGTGCGGTGTGTCCCTCCTCAACAGGGGGGCGGTCCACACGTGTGTGCGGCAACGGGGCGGGTCGGTGGTGGACGTCTCGTTCGCCACCCCCGCGCTGGCCGCCCGCGTTGTGAACTGGCGGGTGGAGCTGGTGGAGACCTTGTCAGACCACCGTTACGTGCGGTTCGACATCTCCACACAGCGGGGAGGGGGGACGGCCCGCGCTGGGCAATCTCCCTTCCCGCGGTGGGCGCTCACCCGCCTGGACCGGGAGGCAGCCAGGGAGGCTGCCTTCCTCCAGGACTGGCTGTCGCCTCCCCCTGTCGAGGAGGCCCCGGACGTGGACGCCGCAGCGGTCCGGCTACGGGGGTCCTTGACCGAGGTGTGCAACTCCTGCATGCCTCGGTCTCGCCGTCCGCCTCCCCGTCGTGCCGTGTACTGGTGGACGGAGGAGCTGGCGGGGCTCCGGGCCACCTGCGTGGCGGCCCGAAGGGCCTACACGCGGAGCCGGCGGCGCAGCGCCCAGAACCGAGTCCGGGCGGAGGAGGACCGCCTGTACGCCTCTTACCGAGAGGCTACGGTGGCCCTCAAGTCTGCAATGGGCGCTGCGCAGGACTCGGCGAGGGCCGAGATGCTGGAGGGTCTCGACAGGGACCCCTATGGGAGACCGTACAAGGCGGCGCGGAATCAGCTCCGCCCCTATGGTCCCCCACTGTCGGAGACCCTCGAGCCGGCACTGTTGGATGGGGTGGTTCGGTCCCTGTTTCCGGGCAGGACCGACTTCGCCCCACCAACAATGGATCCCCCGCAAGGGGCGGCTCCACCGGAGGCGGAGGTGCCCCCGGTCACGTCGGCGGAATTCTACGCGGGGGTTTTGAGCCTCCGCGCGAAGAAGACCGCCCCCGGGCCGGACGGCGTCCCCGCGCGGGTGGTGGCGATCGCCGCCACCGAAATGGAGGACAGGTTTCGGGACCTCTTCAGCCTGTGTTTTACGGCTGGGAGGTTCCCGAAACTGTGGAAGGAGGGGCAGCTATGCCTCCTCCGAAAGGAGGGTCGCCCGGTGGACTCACCCTCGGCATACCGGCCCATCGTTTTACTCGATGAGGTCGGTAAAATGTTCGAGGGGATTGTCGCCGGGAGACTGGAAAGCCACCTGAGGGGGGTAGGGCCGGATCTGTCGGACGCCCAATTCGGTTTCCGTCGTGGGCGTTCGACGATCGATGCGCTGGCCCTACTCAAGGGCCAGGTGAAGGAGGCGGTGGAGGCGGGGGACGGAGTGCTGGCGGTGTCGTTCGACATTGCCAACGCCTTCAACTCCGTCCCCCACTCGACGATATTGGAGGCACTCCGATATCACGGAGTGCCCCAATACTTGCGGGACCTGCTGGCCAGTTACTTGGAGGGCCGAGAGGTCCTCCTCGTAGACAGGCTGGCCACGGTGAGGCGGTACGGCGCAGAGTCCGGTGTTCCACAGGGGTCGGTGCTAGGCCCTCCCTTGTGGAACATCGGCTTCGACTGGCTCTTGCGGGGAGCCCTCCTCCCGGGCACGAGTGTCATCTGCTACGCGGATGACACTCTCCTTACTGCCCGGGGGAGGAACTTCGCCGACGCGGCCTGTTTGGCCTCGGCTGGCGGATCCTTGGTGGCAGAGAGGATCCGCCGCCTGGGATTGAGGGTGGCGCTGCACAAAACGGAGGCCGTGTTCTTTCGCGGTCCCCGGCAGCGCTGCCCTCCCGACGGCCACATCGTCGTGGAGGGCGTCCGTATAGGGGTCCAGCCCCGGATGAAATATCTGGGTCTGGTGCTGGACGACAGGTGGCGCTTCGGCCCGCATTTCAGCGGGCTGTCGACGCGCCTGTTGAAGGCCGCGGACGCCCTCTCATGGCTCCTCCCAAACCTGGGGGGGCCCAAGGCGAAGTGCCGGCGCCTCTATGCCGGCATTTTGCGGAGCATGGCCCTATATGGGGCACCCATCTGGGCGGACTCCCTCCATAGGAGGGAGAATGCTACCGCCATCCGCAAGCCCCAGCGGGCTATCGCACAGCGGGTGGCGAGGGCTTACCGCTCAGTGGGCTTTTCGGCGGCGTGCGCCCTGGCGGGCACCCCTCCATGGGAGTTGGAGGCTTGGGTGCTCGCCAGAGTGTACGAGTGGACGGCGCGCCGAAAGGCGCTCGGGGAGCGCCCCATGGGCGAAGAGCGGGAGGCGGTGCGGCGAGAGGCGAAGGACGCCATCGTCCTCCATTGGACGGAGGACCTCGCCAGCGCCGCCTTTGGCCGCCGGACGTTGGATGCGCTCGGTCCGGTCCTGCAGGGCTGGCTCGAGCGGTCCCACGGTTTCCTCTCTTTCCGTCTGGTGCAGGTGTTGTCTGGGCATGGATGCTTCGGATCGCACCTGCACCGGATCGGGAGGGAGGAAACCCCGGCGTGCCACGACTGCGGCGCGGCGGAGGACACGGCGCAGCACACCCTCGAGGAGTGCCCGGCGTGGTCCGAGCTGCGCCGCGGTCTCACCGCGGTGGTCGGACCGGACCTCTCGCTTCCCGGCGTGGTTAACGCCATGCTGGGGAGCGAGGAGGCCTGGTCGGCAGTAGCCTCCTTCTGCGAGGACGTACTCTTGCAGAAGGAGGAGGCGGAGCGGGCGAGGGAGGACGACCCTCTCGCTGCGCCGCTCCGCAGACGGAGAAGGGGGAGAAGGCGTCGTGCTCTCCCTCCTCATGGTGACGGGCGGGCGGCAGGCACGGGGGTGCCTCCGCCTGCATTGCAGCCGTCACCACCGTCGGTCATTCCCGACCCCCCACACCCGTGAGGGTGTGAGGGGTCTTGCCTTGCAATCGTCGGCGGGGGACTGGAAGTAAAGGCTGTGCCGGTTTCCCAGTCCCCCTCCACTCTGACGAAGCGGGAATGCGCTGGGTCGTTTTAGTGGGTATACCGGGTTCGCCCGGGGAGTCCCACATACCCCTCCCGTCCCCCGACGGGAGGGTATGCGTAATGCATTTTTTCCCAGCGTCAAAAAAAAAAAAAAAAAAAAAAAGGTTAGGTTGGGGCGGATCTGTATTTATGCTTTCGCGGTTGCACAACGACAAGCTTTGCACATGCTTTGCTTGGTAGCATAGATGCAGGTCTACCTTACTGCCTCCCTCAGAGGCGGTAGGGTGGCGGGGTCTTGAGGGGGAGCGCTACGGTCGTGTAGATCCTCAAGGCAAGTCTGGCGTGTTACCTTCACGTGGTTGCCGCCCTGTTCTTGGTCTAATTCCATAAGAAATAGACGCAACAAAAAACCACCAGGCGCTTTCTGGGGAGGGGCGCGCCGCACGTCGTGTGATGACTCATGCGATGTGCGGTGTGCGTTCCCCTGCGTGCCCTCTGAGCAGCGGGCATAGCGGAGGGCACAGCAGGGGAGTGCCGCGGGGGACTGGGCCTCCCGCTTCCCGGCGTGGTCGAGGCCATGCTGGGGAGTGTGGAGAGGAGGCCTGCTCCGCTAGCGGAGAGGGGGGGAAGGGGCGTTTGCCCTCCCCCCTCACGGTGACGGGCGGGCGACAGGCACGGAGGTGCCTTCGCTCGCATTGCACCCGTCACCTCGCGGGCGACTGGGCCTCCCGCTTCCCGGCGTGCGTGCCACGGAACACCATGCTGGGGAGCGAGGAGGCCTGGTCAGCGGTTGCCTCCTTCTGCGATTTCGCAGAAGGAGGAGGCGGAGCGCCAGCGGGAGTTTACTCTCGCTGCGCTGCACTGCGGGCGGGGGGGGGGGAAGGGGCGTTTGCCCTCCCTCCTCACGGTGACGGGCGGGCGACAGGCGCGGGGGTGCCTACGCCCGCATTGCACCCGTCACCTCCGTCGGTCATTCCCGAACCCCCCCTCCACGTCCGTGCCGTGAGGACAAGAGGGGGGTCCGCCTTGTGTGTTCGTCGGCGGGGGACTGGAAGTAAAGGCTGTGCCGGTTTCCCAGTCCCCCTCCACTATGACGAAGCGGGAATGCGCTGGGTCGTTTTAGTGCGTATACCGTGGTGTTTGGCCGCCCGGGGAGTCCCACATACCCCTCCCATCCCCCGACGGGAGGGTATGCGTAATGCATTTTTTCCCAGCGTCAAAAAAAAAAAAAAAAAAAAAAAAAAAGGTTAGGTTAGGTTGGGGCGGATCTGTATTTATGCTTTCGCGGTTGCACAACGACAAGCTTTGCACATGCTTTGCTTGGTAGCATAGATGCAGGTCTACCTTACTGCCTCCCTCAGAGGCGGTAGGGTGGCGGGGTCTTGAGGGGGAGCGCTACGGTCGTGTAGATCCTCAAGGCAAGTCTGGTGTGTTACCTTCACGTGGTTGCCGCCCTGTTCTTGGTCTAATTCCATAAGAAATAGACGCAACAAAAAACCACCAGGCGCTTTCTGGGGAGGGGCGCACCGCACATCGTGTGATGACTCATGCGATGTGCGGTGTGCGTTCCCCTGCGTGCCCTCTGAGCAGCGGGCATAGCGGAGGGCACAGCAGGGGAATGCCGCGGGGGACTGGGCCTCCCGCTTCCCGGCGTGGTCGAGGCCATGCTGGGGAGTGTGGAGAGGAGGCCTGGTCAGCGGAGCGCGCGCGGGAGGACCCGCCCGCTGCGCCGCTCCGCTAGCGGAGAGGGGGG
Source organism: Lycophotia porphyrea (assembly GCA_950005105.1). Taxonomy (NCBI): domain Eukaryota; kingdom Metazoa; phylum Arthropoda; class Insecta; order Lepidoptera; family Noctuidae; genus Lycophotia; species Lycophotia porphyrea. The sequence goes on along the minus strand of OX465387.1, from coordinate 59,150 downwards.
GAAGGGGCGTTTGCCCTCCCCCCTCACGGTGACGGGCGGGCGACAGGCACGGAGGTGCCTTCGCTCGCATTGCACCCGTCACCTCGCGGGGGACTGGGCCTCCCGCTTCCCGGCGTGCGTGACGGAACACCATGCTGGGGAGCGAGGAGGCCTGGTCAGCGGTTGCCTCCTTCTGCGATTTCGCAGAAGGAGGAGGCGGAGCGCCAGTGGGAGTTTACTCCCGCTGCGCTGCTCTGCGGGCGGGGGGGGGGAAGGGGCGTTTGCCCTCCCTCCTCACGGTGACGGGCGGGCGACAGGCGCGGGGGTGCCTCCGCCCGCATTGCACCCGTCACCTCCGTCGGTCATTCCCGAACCCCCCCTCCACGTCCGTGCCGTGAGGACAAGAGGGGGGTCCGCCTTGTGTGTTCGTCGGCGGGGGACTGGAAGTAAAGGCTGTGCCGGTTTCCCAGTCCCCCTCCACTATGACGAAGCGGGAATGCGCTGGGTCGTTTTAGTGGGTATACCGTGGTGTTTGGCCACCCGGGGAGTCCCACATACCCCTCCCATCCCCCGACGGGAGGGTATGCGTAACGCATTTTTTCCCAGCGTCAACAAAAAAAAAAAAAAAAAAAAGGGGGACCACCCCACAGAGCTTGCGTCCACGTCGCGTCCCCTGGAAACAGCCCAGTTCTGACCACCGTAACGGAGTGGCAGACTGGGACTGGCCAAAGTGCTCTGTGCTCTCGTAGCTATTTTATTTGCCTTGTTGCTCTCGAGTTTGCGGAATTTTATTTTATTGTAGGCAATGCCTAAACCCACGCGGGACGCCTCCGGGCGGTTCAAAAAAGGCCCTTCTCAGGGCCAACCCAAAGGCCCTTCTCAGGGCCAACCCAAAGGCCCTTCTCAGGGCCAACCAAAAGGCCCTTCTCAGGGCCACTCCGACGCTTCGGCGTCAGAGGCTAGCCGCGCGCCGTCTGCGGTTAGCTTCTTCGGAAGGGCGGACGAGTCGTCAGACTCCGACAACGACACCTTCGTCAGTGTGTCGGACGCGACCGATACGCAGTCGCGTAAGCGGGCCTTCCGAAGGGATGGGTCCGAGGGCTCATCGGGGTCGGGGTCGGCGCGGCAGTCGAAGGCAAAAAAGCCAACGACAGCTGCGGACACCCACGTCGTTGGGCTTGCGGACGCCCAGCGCCAACTAGACCTGGCTAGACGGGCGCAGCTCCAGCAAGACCTGGAGGAGCGGGTCACTGCGAAGGAGCAGCGGGCGCGCGTTGCCCGGGCCAAGTCCGGGTACGGCGCGTCCCGCGTTGTGTACGCGGACCACTCCCTGGTCGAGCTGGAGCGAATGGCGGAGGAGGACGAAGAGGAGATAGTGGAAGTCGCCTCTAAGTCCTCCAATCTAAAAGGGACATTACAAAAGGCCCTTAAGTGTCGGGCCGCGAGCATGCGCGGAATCGTTACGGAGCTGGTCCAGCGCAAAGCGACTGACGAGACGCGGCAATTGCAGGCGAAAGTGGATCGCCTGCAATCGGAGGTCAGCCAGCTTCAGCAGAAGTTGGCTGATGCCACGGCCAGGCCTAATCAAGCCGAACCGAGCCCTGCGGCAGAAGGCCCCTCCTCCAACCTTGAGGATATCATCCGCAAGGTCGTTATGGAGGAGAGGGCCTTCACAAGAGCCTGCTTTGCAGGCATTGAGGACCGGCTCTTGCCGGAGAAACGCCTCCGACCGCCGCTCGCGGCGGATAAGAGACAGTGTGAGCCGGGGCCGTCCTCGTCCCAGGAGGAAGACGCCCTTCTTCCAGCCACCACCCCGTCCAACCAGCCAGGGTGGACGGAAGTGGTCCGTAGGGGGAAGGGCAAGGCCAAAAAGGCGCCGACAGCCGTCCCTGCCGTCCCCGCAACCACCCTGGCCAGCCAGCCACAGACGACTGGCAAGGGAAAGGGGAAGGGGAAAGGAAAGGGAAAGGGGAGGCTCGTTCCTCCAAGCACCGCGGCCGTCGTGGTGACACTCACCGCGGAGGCTGCGGAGCGGGGGGACACATACGCGTCCATATTGACGCGGGCGCGTGCCAATGCCGATCCCACCCAACTGGGGATCGGCAAAGTGTCTTGCCGGCGAACCCAAGCCGGGGCTCGAATATTCGAGTTCCCGGGGGCGCAAGGCAGCGCCAACGCGGACCTCTTTGCAGCCAAGCTGAAAGAGGTCATCGCGGACTCGGCGAAGGTGGCCCGGCCGGTCAAGTCGGCGGCCATCGAAGTGACGGAGTTGGATGACTCCGTCACCAAGGAGGAGGTAGTGGCGGCGGTCGCAGCGGTAGGGGGCTGTGGTGCAGCGGCGGTCCAAGGCCGGGACATAAGGCCCGGCCGCGGCGGAATGGGCACAATCCGCCTCGAGTGCCCAATCGCAGCTGCCAAAGCCGTCCTTGCAAAAGGACGGCTTCAAGTCGGCTTTAGCTCGGGTGCGGTTCGGGCACTCGAGGACCAGCCTTTGCGGTGTTTCCGGTGCTTCGGCATCGGCCACACCCGGCCCCTGTGTCCGTCCAAAGTGGATCGGTCGGACACTTGCTACCGCTGCGGCAAGGAGGGCCACAAAGCCTCCTCCTGCCAGGCCGCCACGCCGCACTGCGCGGTGTGTGCCGCCAGTGGCCTCCTGGCAGGCCACGTCACGACGGGGAGGAGGTGCAATCCCCCCCCTAAGCGTGGCAAAGCGCAGGCGCCGACCGGGCCTGCGCCAGCTGTTGCCGCTAACGCCGCCGTTCCTGCGGCGGCAGCGGAGGAGGGCGCGATGTCCGACTAATGCCCAGGGTCGAACATCGCATCCTTCAGGCGAACGCCAACCACTGCAGGACAGCCCAGGATCTGCTGATGCAGACCATGGCTGAGTGGTTGGTGGACTTGGCGGTGGTCGCCGAACCATACTCGGTCCCTGGCCGTTGGCTGGGCGACCGGGATGGCCTAGTGGCGTTGGTGGCGCGGTCTTCCACAGACTCCCCTCCCCTCTCGCTCTTAGAGAGGGGACCGGGATACGTGGCCGCCGCGTGGGGAGAGATAGCGATAGTGGGGGTGTATTTCTCCCCAAACCGCCCTCTCTCGGACTTTGAGGATTTCTTAGAGATCCTCACTGCTGTCGTAGGGAGGGCGGCACCACGCCAGGTCGTGGTGCTCGGCGACCTCAACGCCAAGTCGGCGGCCTGGGGCAACCCGGCCGCCGGTTGTAACGTCCGGGGACGCGCCGTCGAGTTTTGGTCGGCCTCGTGCGGTGTGTCCCTCCTCAACAGGGGGGCGGTCCACACGTGTGTGCGGCAACAGGGCGGGTCGGTGGTGGACGTCTCGCTCGCCACCCCCGCGCTAGCCGCCCGCGTTGTGAACTGGCGGGTGGAGCTGGTGGAGACCTTGTCGGACCACCGTTACGTGCGGTTCGACATCTCCACACAGCGGGGAGGGGGGACGGCCCGCGCTGGGCAATCTCCCTTCCCGCGGTGGGCGCTCACCCGCCTGGACCGGGAGGCAGCCAGGGAGGCTGCCTTCCTCCAGGACTGGCTGTCGTCTCCCCCTGTCGAGGAGGCCCCGGACGTGGACGCCGCAGCGGTCCGGCTACGGGGGTCTTTGACCGAGGTGTGCAACTCCTGCATGCCTCGGTCTCGCCGTCCGCCTCCCCGTCGTGCCGTGTACTGGTGTACGGAGGAGCTGGCGGGGCTCCGGGCCACCTGCGTGGCGGCCCGAAGGGCCTACACGCGGAGCCGGTGGCGCAGCGCCCAGAACCGAGTCCGGGCGGAGGAGGACCGCCTGTACGCCTCTTACCGAGAGGCTACGGTGGCCCTCAAGTCTGCAATGGGCGCTGCGCAGGACTCGGCGAGGGCCGAGATGCTGGAGGGTCTCGACAGGGACCCCTATGGGAGACCGTACAAGGCGGCGCGGAATCAGCTCCGCCCCTATGGTCCCCCACTGTCGGAGACCCTCGAGCCGGCATTGTTGGATGGGGTGGTTCGGTCCCTGTTTCCGTGCAGGACCGACTTCGCCCCACCAACAATGGATCCCCCGCAAGGGGCGGCTCCACCGGAGGCGGAGGTGCCCCCGGTCACGTCGGTGGAATTCTACGCGGGGGTTTTGAGCCTCCGCGCGAAGAAGACCGCCCCCGGGCCGAAATGGAGGACAGGTTTCGGGACCTCTTCAGCCTGTGTTTTACGGCTGGGAGGTTCCCGAAACTGTGGAAGGAGGGGCAGCTATGCCTCCTCCGAAAGGAGGGTCGCCCGGTGGACTCACCCTCGGCATACCGGCCCATCGTTTTACTCGATGAGGTCGGTAAAATGTTCGAGGGGATTGTCGCCGGGAGACTGGAAAGCCACCTGAGGGGGGTAGGGCCGGATCTGTCGGACGCCCAATTCGGTTTCCGTCGTGGGCGTTCGACGATCGATGCGCTGGCTCTACTCAAGGGCCAGGTAAAGGAGGCGGTGGAGGCGGGGGACGGGGTGCTGGCGGTGTCATTCGACATTGCCAACGCCTTCAACTCCGTCCCCCACTCGACGATATTGGAGGCACTCCGATATCACGGAGTGCCCCAATACTTGCGGGACCTGCTGGCCAGTTACTTGGAGGGCCGAGAGGTCCTCCTCGTAGACAGGTTGGCCACGGTGAGGCGGTACGGCGCAGAGTCCGGTGTTCCGCAGGGGTCGGTGCTAGGCCCTCCCTTGTGGAACATCGGCTTCGACTGGCTCTTGCGGGGAGCCCTCCTCCCGGGCACGAGTGTCATCTGCTACGCGGATGACACTCTCCTTACTGCCCGGGGGAGGAACTTCGCCGACGCGGCCTGTTTGGCCTCGGCTGGCGGATCCTTGGTGGCAGAGAGGATCCGCCGCCTGGGATTGAGGGTGGCGCTGCACAAAACGGAGGCCGTGTTCTTTCGCGGTCCCCGGCAGCGCTGCCCTCTCGACGGCCACATCGTCGTGGAGGGCGTCCGTATAGGGGTCCAGCCCCGGATGAAATATCTGGGGCTGGTGCTGGACGACAGGTGGCGCTTCGGCCCGCATTTCAGCGGGCTGTCGACGCGCCTGTTGAAGGCCGCGGACGCCCTCTCATGGCTCCTCCCTAACCTGGGGGGGCCCAAGGCGAAGTGCCGGCGCCTCTATGCCGGCATTTTGCGGAGCATGGCCCTATATGGGGCACCCATCTGGGCGGACTCCCTCCATAGGAGGGAGAACGCTACCGCCATCCGCAGGCCCCAGCGGGCTATTGCACAGCGGGTGGCGAGGGCTTACCGCTCAGTGGGCTTTTCGGCGGCGTGCGCTCTGGCGGGCACCCCTCCATGGGAATTGGAGGCTTGGGTGCTCGCCAGAGTGTACGAGTGGACGGCGCGCCGAAAGGCGCTCGGGGAGCGCCCCACGGGCGAAGAGCGGGAGGCGGTGCGGCGAGAGGCGAAGGACGCCATCGTCCTCCATTGGACGGAGGACCTCGCCAGCGCCGCCTTTGGCCGCCGGACGTTGGATGCGCTCGGTCCGGTCCTGCAGGGCTGGCTCGAGCGGTCTCACGGTTTCCTCTCTTTCCGTCTGGTCCAGGTGTTGTCTGGGCATGGGTGATTGGATCGCACCTGCACCGGATCGGGAGGGAGGAGACCCCGGCGTGCCACGACTGCGGCGCGGCGGAGGACACGGCGCAGCACACCCTCGAGGTGTGCCCGGCGTGGTCCGGGCTGCGCCGCGGTCTCACCGCGGTGGTCGGACCGGACCTCTCGCTTCCCGGCGTGGTGAACGCCATGCTGGGGAGCGAGGAGGCCTGGTCGGCAGTAGCCTCCTTCTGCGAGGACGTACTCTTGCAGAAGGAGGAGGCGGAGCGGGCGAGGGAGGACGACCCTCTCGCTGCGCCGCTCCGCAGACGGAGAAGGGGGAGAAGGCGTCGTGCCCTCCCTCCTCATGGTGACGGGCGGGCGGCAGGCACGGGGGTGCCTCCGCCTGCATTGCAGCCGTCACCACCGTCGGTCATTCCCGACCCCCCACACCCGTGAGGGTGTGAGGGGTCTTGCCTTGCAATCGTCGGCGGGGGACTGGAAGTAAAGGCTGTGCCGGTTTCCCAGTCCCCCTCCACTCTGACGAAGCGGGAATGCGCTGGGTCGTTTTAGTGGGTATACCGGGTTCGCCCGGGGAGTCCCACATACCCCTCCCGTCCCCCGACGGGAGGGTATGCGTAATGCATTTTTTCCCAGCGTCAAAAAAAAAAAAAAAAAAAAAAAAAAGGTTAGGTTAGGTTTTTTTTTTTTTTTTTTTTTTTGTTTTGGCAGGAGTGGGAAATCCCCACGGACACCTCGACTGTCTCACGGGTTGTGAGACAGTCGAGGTAGTGTCGGACTCGAACCGACTAAAACCCACTCCTGCCTGACTAGTGTCCCCCTGACATAGTCAGAGACCTTATTTGACTTTGTTAATTTTGTTTGCGACTTTGTTAAATTAGTTATTCAATTTTTGAAAAATATGCTATTAATTTTGGTTTGTGATTCTAAACGTTGAATTTACTCTTACTAATGTTGTTAATTGACTAATAATTTTCAATAAAATTTCTGTGCTTATATCGAATATCTTTTCTGATAGAGAATGTCATATTTGAAAAAGCACGGTTTTTTAAATTTCTTTATTACGATTTATAACTTTAGTCGCCACTTTTAAGCTATATTCTATTAAAATTTTCCTCAATTTTGTTTGTGACATTATTTTGTTTATGTTATCTCGGTTAATTTTTGTCTCCAGCATACGCTCGGCATCATACCTTTCCATCTCAAACACTGGGCATTCTGTCAAGATGTGTTCGATCGACTCCACCCGATCCGGCTCGCAGATACACGCTGGGTTCTCCTTACACCTGAAGCGGTGCAGATATTCGGAGAACCCACCGTGACCCGTTAAGATCTGCGTGATTATTCCGGCTGGTTTCATTTTCAGCACGATTCTGTGGGCGTCGATCGCATCTGGGAAGAACATCTTGGTGACGGAGGCTGTTTCGCCGTTCTGGTACCTCCGGTTCCATTCGTCGAGCGACCCCAGACGGATTTGCCGCTTGACGAATGAAACCGGGCAGCGGTCATAGTCCGGCCTCTTTCTGGACCGGAGTGCAGCTTCCTTGGCGAGGTGGTCCGCGCGCTCATTGCCTTCCAGCCCCGCATGTGCCTTTACCCAGAACAAAGACACATCTTTGCTCTGGGATAAAGCTGCGGCCACGTTCGCTCTCGCCTCCACGGCCAGGGCGTGGAGGGAACCTTGGTTTGTGACTGTTTGTAGTGCAGCCTTTGAGTCACTATAGATACCGAAGGTTCCCTCTTTGCTCTTGAGGATTTCGCGCGTGGCTACGCATATGGCCAGAAGTTCAGCCTGGTACACCCTGCAGTACGACGGCAGACTAAGCTTGACGGACTTGATCTCGGCATCACCGCCCCAGAGTGACAGCGCTGCTCCGACCTTGCCCGCAATCTTACTGCCGTCCGTGAACACCCTGACTGCCTGGGTGTTGTGGCTGTCCACAAGTGTCTGGTCTTCCAAGCATACAAACTCCATGGCCATATGTTTCGCCGGGTGCGGAGTCTCTGCAAATGCCACCACCCGCTCCACCTCCCTGCCCGCAAGTGCCGGCTGTGGCACCCCCCTCTTTGCCTCGTACAGAGCGGCTGCTTCCTGTATTCGGAGGTCGAGTGGGAGTATCCCAGCCAGCACCAGGGACGCGTTCAGAGAAACGGTGCGGTAGGATTTGCAGAGCTTCTGCGCGAATCCTCGCTGGACCGTGTTGAGGCTTTTCTGCACTCCGATCTTTTTGGCGGCCGGCGCCCATGCGCTCGCCGCGTACAGTATTACCGGCTCCACTGCTGCCGTGTAAATGGTGTGGATGATCTCCGGGTGAAGGCCCCAGCTCACTTTTGCCGCACGCGCCAGCTGTTTGTAGATATTCACAGCTTTTCTGCATACGTTTGCGACGTGGGTGTTGAAAGTGAGCTGGTGGTCGACGGTGAGCCCCAGAATTTTTATTTCCTTAGACATGCCAATGTCTACCCCGCCCATGCTCAGGAGTGGGACATCGTACTTCAGCTTCTTGGTAACCACCATTGCACAAGTTTTTTGCGGTGCAAACTTCAGCTTGTTTCCGATGCCCCACAACCGAACATACTCGAGGGCGGCATTGGCATGTCTCTGAACTTCCAATGCTGTGTCACCGTCGAAGATCATCACAACATCATCGGCGAACGCTTGGCAGTGAACGCCGCGCGCCTCCAGCCCCTTCAACAGGGGGTCGAGAATCAGGTTCCATAGGATCGGACCGCCAATGGACCCTTGCACACACCCCTTCGTCGTGTCCCTTCGGCACTCGGCACCCGCGTACCGAACTCGGACACTCCTACCAGTCAAGTAGCTGTCTAGCAGCCTCCTTAGGTTCACCGGGCACTTTTCCTCAGCCAGTCTGGTCCTGATGGCCGGCCACCATGCGCTATCGAAGGCTCCCTCTATGTCCAGTGATACAACAGTGATCAGCTTCTTTGCACTCAACTTTTCTTTGATATGTTGTATCATGGTGTAGAGGGAGTCCTCGGTGCTTTTCTGTGGCATAAAACCAAACTGGCGAGTACTAAACCGCGGGATAAGGTGCCACTTTAGCCTGGCTACCAGAAGTTTCTCCAGGATTTTGCCTAGGACTGGTAAGAGGCCGATCGGCCTGTACGACTTAGGGGTGGTGTAGGAATCCTTGCCGGGCTTTCGGAGGACCACCACAGTGGCTACCTTCCAGGCCCCAGGGAAGTGTCCATGCTCGAGGCACTTGTTGGCCAGTGCAAGGAACGTCCCTGGGTCCCGGGATATAGCCTGGGCACAGATATCGGCTGTGAGACCGTCTGCCCCGGGTGCCTTCTTCGGGTTGAAGCTTTCCACCGCGGTTTTCAGCTCCTGAAGTGTAAACGGTGGGTCATGTTGTTCATCATGCGCCCACTCGTTTACACGACTGGCCGCTTCACGTGTCCGACGGTGGTCAGCATTTTCTCCCTCTTCAAGGTCCTCGGGGTAGAAGGTCTCGGCCAGCAGCAAAGCCGATTGCTGTGCACTCAGTGGTACTCCGTCCTTCACCAACGGCACGTCCTCCTGTCTTTTGGCGGTTCGTCCTATGACCCTGTATATCCCTTCCCACATTCCTTCCCTATCCTGTTTTTCACAGAAGCCTTTCCAACCCTCTGTCTGCGCCTTTTTGGCTAGGGACTCATATTTGGCTTTTGCTAGCAGGTACTCATCGACGACCTTTTGCCTCCGGACTGGTGCAGCGCACCGGATGCGGCGTCTTCGGGTGTTAACCTCCGACATCAGCTCAGCGAGCTCTTTGGACCACCACGGTATAGTAAGTTGGGTGTTGTTTTTAATTTTGTCCAATGTTTCATCACAAGATTGTTTAATTTTGGCTATATATTTATCAATAATCTGTTCTAAATCTATTTTATTACTAATTTTGTCAATTTCAACTGCATTTAATTTTGAGTCAGCTTTTAATTGGGCCAATTTCGAATGAAATTGGCTCCAATTTGCTTTTCTAGTATTGTATATTCTTGTGGTCCTTTGCACGTTAGTTCCTTTCGATTTTTGTATGTTAATTTTAAATACTATACCGTTGTGGTCCGAGCTCGTGAGGCCTTCCTCGACCCGCCAGTCCTCCACCAAGTCCAGCAGCTCCGTTGAGCAGGCTGTTACATCAACGAAGCTGCTGTACAGGGTGTTACCTCTGACGGTGTCGAAGGTCGGAGTGTTGCCGACGTTGAGTACCTGCAGGCACATTTCTTCCAGGGTTCCCGACATGTCCTCACCCTTGCTGTCGGTTACCAGGCTACCCCACCAGGTGCTCTTGGCGTTGGCATCGCCGCCAATAATCATCCTCGTGGGGCCTATTTCCTCGCGAATCTGCAAAAGTTGCTCCAGGTATGGCTGTATGGGCTGGTCTGGTTCAAAGTAGAAGGAGACTACTGCGATTTCCCAGGCGCTGGTACGGATCCTCACCACCACGATGTTGTTGGTGGTGAGTTTCGGACACTGTGTGACGTCCAGGTCGTGGTCGAAGACGACTATTGCCGCCTTCACAGTTCCATCTCCCTGTTCAGCGCACTGGTAGACTCTCGCTCCCCGGTAGTCTCGCATCCTTTTAACCCCACCCACATACGGCTCCTGGAGCAATGCGAACGCAACCCTCCGCTCGCTAGCCACAATCATGAGCTCTTGGGTTGCTAGGTTCTTCCTCTGCAGATTCGCTTGGATTACCTGGTAATCCTTACGCGCGCTCGGGCGTGTTCGGGAATCCCTGGATGAGCCACCTCTTGTTGCCGCTGGTTGGACCTTAGCAGTACGCCACCGACAGTCGCGCCAATGCGTCCCACTTTACGCGAGTTGGGCACTCACTGTCGAAGGCGTTATGCTCGGTCTTCCCCTGTTTCGCGGTCACGCAGTTTCTGCACTTCGGCGGTTCGGCAGCCAGCCGTGCGGGGCAGTCGACTCTGAGGTGGGAGTCTCCACAGTGTGTGCAGAGGTCGGCGGGTTCAGTGCACAGTTTACGGCCATGGCCGAAGCGCAAGCAGCGAGTGCACTGGATAAGTGGCGACTGATCCAGCACGCGCACCCGCTGCAAGTCGATGTGCACTCGACCCGCGTTAGTCAGCCTCTGCCACACAGAAGGGGACACCTGCATGATGATGTGGGACATGTGGGTGTTCCTCGTCCTGCGACGGTACTTTACTCCCATCCTCACATCATCCGCAGGCAAGTCCCCAATCAAGTGGGCGTTTTGGCGCTTCAGCGCCTCTGTGACCTCCACATCAGAGTGACAGGAGAGGACGTCTTTTAGGATGATAAGGGGGTCCTTGTTTTTGACCTCCTCCACCACGAGGTTTCCGGCCTTCTGTATTTTGTCTTTCACCCGAGTCAGCTCCTCCCTGGTCCTGAAACCGACCACCACCTTCTGGTCCCTCGCTTTCCGCAGCCTTTCCACCCTGGTGCCCTCATTCCTGGCATCTACCGCCGTCCTTAGCTTCTCAATCACCTCTTCACCCGTGTCCTTGTCATCAACTGATGACACGACCATCGAGTGAAGAGGCGCTTGGATGTGCTGCTTAGGGACGGCGGCCATCTCAGCGAACGAGGGCCCCTGGCCCGCGACAAAGCGAGGTGCCTGTGTAAGTTGCTCCGACAGCGCCCGCGTGTGCAGCTGGCATTCCTCCAGCGCCTTTTTGTGCTGCTGGAGGTTCTCCATGAGCTGCATCACGAGCTCTGTCGGCGCGCTGGGGGTTGGTGTCAGGTCCTTGGGGGCCTTCTCGGGTTCGACCACCTCTCCGGATGTCTCGGACCTCTCCGTCTCTCCCTCCCTAACGAGGTGATAAAGCCTCTCAACAGCTTTGGTGATCCCGTCTTTTATTTCCTTTTTAAGGTTTCTTGAGCTTTCCAGGTTCATCTTGGCTTTGCAGAGACACGCCTTAGCCTCCGAAGTTCTGTTGAGGTACTTGGTTGGTGGCTGTTCTCGAGGAGGGCTCTCCAAGACCTTCCCCGGCAGACCGTAAGTTCCGGTTCTTGCCCGTTGGGTTATTGTGCTTTTGGGGTTGGGTTTTGGGGAGGTGGGTCCAACTGTCTTGTTTGGGGGGGTGGGAACGGGTGCCCTTGTGGGTGGTGTTTTGCCTTTCTGGGGTTGCCCCGATTTATGTTTCTCCGCTTCCCACTCCCCGATGCTGCGCCTTACTGAGGGGCCAGCTGGCGCTGGGCCCTCCTCCCCCGAACCCGAACCCTCCTCAGCAGCCTTCGGCTTTTGGGGGGTCCTTAGCCCGAGCATATTTTGGACGTGTCAGAGGGGACTAGAATAAGTATCTGGATCCCTGTAAAGGGGGGATCACAGATATAAAATGTAATTAATATAATAGAATTGAAATATTGATAAAATTATTAATGTATAAATTATAAATAGAATTAAAATGTTGATAAATTATTACTGTATAATTTTGATCCTAGAAAAAGGACTCGTCTTATCAATAAAATAAGTTGTATAGATAAAATAAGGAGTTCTACGGTCCCCACAAACGTTCAAAGTCAAAACCTGGATAAAAATTTTTGGCCGAAATCGTAAGTTCTACCCTTTCTATAAGCCAAAGGGCGGGTGGGTGGGCAAAATTCTATTTAAGCTAGACGCACGTGCGATACGTCCAGAGACGCGTCTCCGCGCGGGCTAGCGGACTGTGAAATAAAACGGGATGAGTGCCGAAGAAAATTCTGGAGTTATGGTCAAAAAACCAGTTTTTGAACCAAAAAATTTAGGTTATCAGCCTCCAACTGGGACGCCGGCTCACGGAACGCGGACCGGGACACAGGGATGAAGGGTGAGTACTACTGAAACTATAATTCGATGTTAGAATGCAAAGAAAATTTGGAAAAACAATTAATTTAGACGATTTACTTTAAAAATGTATTAAAAAACTAGGGGTAGGTCGTAAATATTTTATCCAGGGGTGCAGGTCAGTGCGGGGTGGTCAATACGTAGGCGGACGCCTAGTTATGTCAATTTGAGCTGAAAACAGCGTCAAAATCGCGCGTCTGGAAGCGAAGATATCAACGTTTTTATATTTCTCTTATCCCCTTACGTGGATTTTGGTACTAGCAGAAACTACTTGAAAATGACAATTTTGAAAAAATATTTATGTTTTATTTGAGCTAGACGCACGTGCGATACGTCCAGAGACGCGTCTCCGCGCGGGCTAGCGGACTGTGAAATAAAACGGGATGAGTGCCGAAGAAAATTCTGGAGTTATGGTCAAAAAACCAGTTTTTGAACCAAAAAATTTAGGTTATCAGCCTCCAACTGGGACGCCGGCTCACGGAACGCGGACCGGGACACAGGGATGAAGGGTGAGTACTATTGAAACTATAATTCGATGTTAGAATGCAAAGAAAATTTGGAAAAACAATTAATTTAGACGATTTACTTTAAAAATGTATTAAAAAACTAGGGGTAGGTCGTAAATATTTTATCCAGGGGTGCAGGTCAGTGCGGGGTGGTCAATACGTAGGCGGACGCCTAGTTATGTCAATTTGAGCTGAAAACAGCGTCAAAATCGCGCGTCTGGAAGCGAAGATATCCGGTTAGGTTAGGTTAGGTTAGGTTTTTTTTTTTTTTTTTTTTTTTTTTTTTTTTTTGTTTGCTTTTCCCCGTTCATGGGTACAACGGGATCTTGTTATTCTAATTACTCATTCATTCCAGTTCTCGCATTTATTCCTCTCGCACTTTCAAGCTTCATACTGTGTCTTTCTTTTATACATCCTTTACATTCTTAGCCGGGTGGGACTCCCGCTATTCTATCTAATACTTATCTTTATTTAGGGATATTTAAAGTTCACAACTCCGTTTTATTAACATGGTTTTGCTTTTTGCATAGGTGATTACATGTTTGTTTCCTTATATCTATTTCTTAACTATGTTGCTATATTCTAAGTTTTTATATATTCTAGGCTTCTTATATAATCTCTTATTTCTATATTATATTTATACATATGTGCTTTCTTATTTTACTACATTTTTTATTTTCAATTTTAGATGTTTTTTTTTTTTATACATTCTTACATGATTGGTTTACAAGTTTATTGTCTTATTCTATGTTTGTACAATTCGAGGTTTATCTCAATACTTTACTTATCTTTTTATTTACTAACACAATGTACATGTTTGGGTTTTACACGGTGGTTTGCTGTATTTATCTTCCGGTATCGTGACATAAAGTTTGGACCTATTTAATTTGAAACAATCTATAAACTTCTTTCAATTTGGACAAATTCCTACCTCACCTTACTAATAAATTAATACGTTAAGTATACATTCTTTTATTTATATATATTTATTGATATTTCTTATGCTGATTTCTTGTTAGTTATTACTTTTGGGTTGTTTGTGGTGCGTGTTTTGTGTTTTTGTGTGTGTTTCTATATTTGTGTGGATTTTTACGTGTTATTTATTTTCCTTCAGGTTGCGGCAATAATATATATATACATACTTAGATTATACATATTTATTGTCATTTCTTGCTCTAGGGTTTAAATTTTTCTCAGTGTTTTTAAGGGTTGTTTGGGGTGTTTGTTTGGTGTTGCGCGTGTGTTTTTGATATATTTGTATATATTTACTATATGTTTGATATATCAGTGTTTGTTGTTGTTTTCTGGTTTCCATGTATCTGTTTATTTCATGGTTATAATCCAATATCGTCTCGTACTCCCAGTTTGTGTCACTGTATTGGTGTGTTTCTGTGTGTGTTGCGTGTGCTACGTACACCCCAAGGATCGGTTTAGGCGTATGCCGTTGTCGTCCGAGCCAGATAGTCCCATTTCTTGCGGACCGGGCACTCCACGCTGAATGCGTTGTGATCGGTCCTCTGAAACTTCGAGTGCGAGCAGTTGCAGCACTGCGGTTCATTGCCCGCAACAAATTCCACGCATTTCTCACGCAGATGCGGTCCTCCGCAGTGGCTACACCTGTCCGCACCCTCAGTACAAAATTTCCGACCGTGCCCGAATGCTAAGCATTTCGTACATTGGATGAGCGGCGACTGATCCTCCACTCTGACCCTTTGCAGGTCAAGGTAAAGAGCCCCAGCCTCCGTCATCCTTTGCCATACCTTGGGTCTGACCTGGACGACAACGTGCGCTGTTTTAGGGTTTCTAGTCCTCTTTTTGTATTTTATAGCCATTTCCTTATCTTCTTGGTCCAAGTCCCTAAAGATGTTCTCATTTTGGGAGTAGAGCGCCTTTACCATTTCGTCGTCGTCACTGTCCAAAAAGACGTCTTTTAGGACGACGAGCGGGTTTTTATTCTTCATGGGCGCTACTATTAGGCCTTCACCTCGGCTCTCAATCCTATCTTTCACTCTTTTGAGCTCCGCCTCTGAGTCACACCCCAGTATTACCGTCTGGTTTTTCGCCTTTCGGACTTTATTTATTTTTAGGCCAGTTCCCCTGGCATCGACCGCCTTCTTCACCCTGGCAAGCACCTCGTCTGCAGTCTCCAGGCTGCCCTCCATGGTGACCGCCATCGAATGGAGTGCCGGCCGATGCCCGAGTTTGGCTGCCGTGACGTTGGCGTATGACAGCGAGTCCGTTTTTGGCTCGCATGCCTCTTCCCTTATGAGCTCCTTTAGCCTATCGGTTCTGGTGGCGACCTCACCGGCAACGTCACCGATCTTGTCCTCCAGGACGGCCATGGCGTTACCAACGACTTTCACCCCTTTCGTTGTGTGGTCTATGCTTGCCTGCACTGCGCCAATCTTGTCGCTGACCTCGCCGATCTTTTCGATGACCCTGTCGATGATGTCGGAACCGCTTTCGGTGTAGTGCTCGGTCATGTCCTGGAAGCCCCTTGAGAATTTCTCTTCAAGGTCGTTGAGCCGCATTTTTATATTTCTTTCAACCTTTTCAAGTCTATCCAAGGTTTCCTCCGATAATTCGGGTGATGAAGGCGTGGTGTTGGCCTTTTTGGGCGGAGCTGGTTTTTGTGCACTTTCCAGGCTCTTAAATCGCTTACTCAGTTCAAATAAAATTTTTAGGCTTTTGTCCGACTGGGTCTCCAGGAAGATCTTAATGTCTCTCCTCATCTGAGGGTAGTCTTTGACTCTGGTCGGAATATCTTCAAAGGTTTTCATGACCTCCTGGAGAAGTTTGTCGTTTGATAATGCGGAGTAAGTGTCAACCTGTTTTTTGTACGCCTCCATATTGTCTATAGACCTTCTCTTTCGCTCTGGTCTCCGGATAAATGTCCTGGCGGCGTCCAATGCCTGTCCAGGCGGGCCTACAGGACTGGGAGTGGTGGTAGGAGCGACAGCACCAGAGGTCCCTGCCGACGATGACATTGGCGTTTCGGCTGTTTCCGCTAGGGTTCCCCGGGCCGCGTCTTTTCTGCCGAACATCAGGGATAACCCCTTCGGCGCTTCGCGCACTCCAGACGGTCCCTCATTTCCCGGGTGGGTGGGAGACGTGGGCTCTTGTGGTCCGCTGGTGCCGACCCCCGGCCCTCCTGCTTTTACTGGGGTGCGAATTCCGAGAACCATTTTGATGTATTAGGTTGTGTGGCTTGTGTGTATAGGGCACAGCGAAGAGAACGGGGAAAGTTGTCTATGTAAATATAAAAATAATAAATATAATCTATAAAGTAAAACCAAGTGGTTTGTCAAAAGTCTGTCCCTGTATAGGGGGGTTAGTGTATGTCCTGTGTACGGCCTGTAATATATGGTTCCGTTATGATCCTGTAAAAGGGGAGTCAAAATCGGTCATGCACTGAAAACAGTAGCGAGAAAACTTCAGAAGTCAAAAATGTGTAAAAATAGAGTGACTTTTGGAAGGACTCTAGGTAGAGTCGTTCCGTCACGTCCAGTGGATAGCTCTCACCGAGCCCTCTCAGGTGAACCCAAACTCGGTATGGTTACACCAAGGGGTTCCGGAGATATCCCAATCTGAAAAATCTGGTTCTTTACTAAAATAAAAAACCGAAAATGGTCATAAGAGGATATCCCCGGAACCACCGGTCCAAAAACCCCGGTGTTTGGGCTTTCCGAGCTTGGCTCGGCGAGACCGATCCACCAGAACGGTTTTCAGGCTGAAAAATCCTGAAGTCCTGAAAACGCCTGAAAGTAGTCTTATGTTATTCCCTAAGCCCTACCGGTATGTCCAGCGAAGACCCCAGCCCTCTACGACTCTCCGTTAGGAAGTTATGGCCGTCTAAAGTTTACACAAGATGGCCGCGGTGCTGTCAAAGTTGATTTTTGAACACTGATAACTTCCCTCTAAAAAGCCGCAGACCCCCCGAGTTTGGGTTCTCCCAACTCGGCCCGAGCTCCGCTGTCCGCTGAAACCACTTTCAGAATCCTGAAAAATTTCAGCCCCAAACCGCCTGAAATCGTGGGGTGAAAGAGACGGAAGATCCCTGAGTACAAAACCAAAAACAGCGATCTCCCACGACCTCTGGTTCAAGAGTTATGGCGGTTTGAAGTTAAACAAAATGGCCGCCGAGCTGTCAAAGGTCGACTAAAAGTGTCCGTAACTTCGGAACCCCTCGTCACAATTGGACGGGGTTTTGGATGTACAGCTCGGCGTCACTTCAGGTGTCTCCTGAAAGCAATTTCAGCGACAAAAACTTTGGACGTCTGAAACAGGCTGAAAACCTAAAAAACTTAAAATTAACACTAATCTAAAGGCCTTAGTGGAAAATTGGGTTTAATCGGGCCAGCGGTTCCCGAGATATCCTAATTGGAAAATTAAAACCCAACAACCAATATATGGTGTTTTTGTCAAAACGGCCAAAATAAAAGTTATGTGGCCCGAGTTTGGGCTTAAATGGGTCACAATGTCTATGTAGGACCCTGTCCTAAGGTCAAAAATTGATTTTTACAATTAAATTAGGAATTATGGCCGAAAAACAGTTAAAATTCGATATCTCTAAAGATACTGATTGGAAAAATCTGAAAAAATTACATAAAATACTTAAAATAAAAAGGTACAGTAAATTAAAAACAAAAGTTTAAAAAGTCGGAAAACCGGTGAGAAAATTTTGAAAATATGATTTTCTTATAAAATATGGTATAATTTTAAAATTACTGGAAATAAAAATCTAAAACTTAGGATCTCTAGTGTCCTAATGAGCGCGCACCAGGCTGCAGTCGAAAAATTTTGAAGATGGTCTTCTGTCCAGAGATATTGAGGTCGAAAGTTGCGAAATTCAAACTGTTATATAAAATATACCAGTTGTCGTAAAAATCCAAAGTAAGTTGCACTCGCCTTGTTTAATAGGGGTCCAAGTTGACACCAAGTTTCAAGCCGCTGTGTCCACTCCTTCCACTTTTTCAGAGCACGTGGTTTTTTGAAAATCCTGAATAACTCGAAGTTGCGTGATGTCAGGTTGGTTTTCGGTGGTCCAGATGATGGGGAACCACGATGTCCTCACGATGGCGGTGAAAAAACAGGGGGTCACCACTTTAGTTTCTGCAGCGTTTGCGTTTTTCTATTTGAAAAGTTTCACTTAACCTCTAAAACTGAGGTTTTCGGCTGAAAACTTCTTTGTCACTGCAGCCCGGTAGGATTTGGGCACGGCACTTTATGCGGCTCAATTTTCCGCATCCAACGACACTTCACTTGCTAATATTAGAGCACAAAAACCAATTAATTTGAATTTTTTAGTGCGGAGCGCGTGGGTTTTTGCTGCTTCCAGCTCGAGAGACCGAGTGCAACTGGGTTTTTTTTTTTTTTTTTTTTTTTTTTTTGATTTGGCAGGAGTGGGAAATCCCCACGGACACCTCGACTGCCCCGCTGATTGTGAGACAGTCGAGGTAGTGCCGGACTCGAACCGGCTAAAACCACACTCCTGCCTGACTAGTGTCCCCCTGACATAGTCAGAGACCTTAATAGGCTTTGGTCATTTTAACTGCAATTTTATGTAATTATTTATTAAGTTTTTAAAAGTAAGCTCTTATTTTTGTGGTTTTAAATGTTAGCAAAAAAGAATTTTGTTGCTATTATTTTTAATAAATTGATTTTATTCAAAAATTTTCCTGTGCTTATTTCTAAATATCTTTTCTGTTAGAGAAACGTCCATATTTGAAAAAGCACAGTTTTTTAGTTGTCCTTATTTCGTGTAATAACTTTTGTCGCCACTGTTATGCAGTATTCTATAAGGGTATTTCGCAGTTTTGTTTCTGACATTATTTTGTAAATATTATTTTGACTTATTTTAGTCTCCAGCTTCCGCTCCGCATCGTACCTCTCCATCTCGTACACTGGGCATTCCGTCAGAATGTGCGCGATCGACTCCACCTGATCCGGCTCACAGATGCACCATGGGTTCTCCTTACACCTGAAGCGGTGCAGGTATTCGGAGAATCCACCGTGACCCGTCAAGATCTGCGTGACTATACCGACTGGTTTCATTTTTAGCACGATTCTGTGGGCGTCGATCGCATCTGGGAAGAACATCTTAGTGACGGAGGCTGTTTCGCCGTTCTGGTACCTCCGGTTCCATTCGTCGAGCGACCCCAGACGGATCTGCCGCTTGACGAATGAAACCGGGCAGCGGTCATAGTCCGGCCTCTTCCTGGACCGGAGTGCAGCTTCCTTGGCGAGGTGGTCCGCGCGCTCGTTGCCTTCCAGCCCCGCATGTGCCTTTACCCAGAACAAAGACACATCTTTGCTCTGGGATAAAGCTGCGGCCACGTTCGCTCTCGCCTCCACGGCCAGGGCGTGGAGGGAACCTTGGTTTGTAACTGTTTGAAGTGCGGCCTTTGAGTCACTATAGATACCGAAGGTTCTCTCTTTGCGCTTGAGGATTTCGCGCGTGGCTACGCATATGGCCAGAAGTTCCGCCTGGTAGACCGTGCAGTACGACGGCAAGCTAAGCTTGAAGGACTTGATCTCGGCATTGCTGTCCCAGAGCGACAGCGCTGCTCCGACCTTGCCCTCGATCTTGCTGCCGTCCGTGAACACCCTGACTGCTTGGATGTTGTGGGTATCCACAAGCGTCCGGTCTTCCAGGCATACGAACTCCATGGCCATATGTTTCTCCGGGTGCGGAGTCTCTGCAAATGCCACCACCCGCTCCACCTCCCTGCCCGCAAGTGCCGGCTGTGGCACCCCTCTCTTTGCCTCATACAGAGCGGCTGCTTCTTGTATACGAAGGTCGAGAGGGAGTATCCCAGCCAGCACCAGGGACGCGTTCAGTGAAACGGTGCGGTAGGATTTGCAGAGCTTCTGCGCGAATCCTCGCTGGACCGTGTTGAGGCTTTTCTGCACTCCGATCTTTTTGGCTGCCGGCGCCCAGGCACTGGCCGCGTACAGAATGACTGGCTCCACTGCCGCCGTGTATATGGTGTGGATGATCTCCGGGTGAAGGCCCCAGCTCACTTTTGCCGCACGTGCCAGCTGTTTGTAGATGTTCACAGCTTTTCTGCAAACGTTTGCGACGTGGGTGTTGAAAGTGAGCTGGTGGTCGACGGTGAGCCCCAGTATTTTTATTTCCTTAGACATGCCAATGTCTACCCCGCCCATGCTCAGGAGTGGGACATCGTACTTCAGCTTCTTGGTTATCACCATTGCACAAGTTTTTTGCGGTGCAAACTTCAGCTTGTTTCCGATGCCCCACAACCGAACATACTCGAGGGCGGCATTGGCATGTCTCTGGACTTCCAACGCTGTGTCACCGTCGAAGATCATCACAACATCATCGGCGAACGCCTGGCAGTGGACGCCACGCGCCTCCAGCCCCTTCAGCAGGGGGTCGAGGATCAGGTTCCACAGGATCGGACCGCCAATGGACCCTTGCACACACCCCTTCGTCGTGTCCCTTCGACACTCGGCACCCGCGTACCTAACTCGGACACTCCTACCAGTCAAGTAGCTGTCTAGCAGCCTCCTAAGGTTCACCGGGCACTTTTCCTCAGCCAGTCTGGTCCTAATGGCCGGCCACCATGCGCTATCGAAGGCTCCCTCTATGTCCAGTGATACAACAGTGATCAGCTTCTTTTCACTTAGCTTCCCCTTGATATGTTGTATCATGGTGTAGAGGGAGTCCTCGGTGCTTTTCTGTGGCATGAAGCCAAACTGGCGAGTACTGAGCCGCGGGATTAGGTGCCATTTTAGCCTTGCTACTAGGAGTTTTTCCAAGGTTTTGCCTAGGACTGGTAGGAGGCCGATCGGCCTGTATGACTTAGGGGTGGTGTAGGAATCCTTGCCGGGCTTTCGGAGGACCACCACAGTGGCTACCTTCCAGGCCCCAGGGAAGTGTCCATGCTCAAGGCACTTGTTGGCCAGTGCAAGGAACGTCCCTGGGTCCCGGGATATAGCCTGGGCACAGATATCGGCTGTGAGACCGTCTGCCCCGGGTGCCTTCTTCGGGTTGAAGCTTTCCACCGCGGTTTTCAGCTCCTGAAGTGTAAACGGTGGGTCATGTTGTTCATCATGCGCCCACTCGTTTACACGACTGGCCGCTTCACGTGTCCGACGGTGGTCTGCAGTTTCTCCCTCTTCTAGGTCCTCGGGGTAGAAGGTCTCGGCCAGCAGCAAAGCCGATTGCTGTGCACTCAGTGGCACTCCGTCCTTCACCAACGGCAAGTCCTCCTGTCTCCTGGCGGTCCGTCCTATGACCCTATATATCCCCTCCCACATTCCCTCCCTGTCCTGTTTCTCACAGAAGCCCTTCCATCCTTCTGTCTGCGCCTTTTTTGCTAGGGACTCGTACTTAGCTTTTGCTTGCAGGTATTCATCGACGACTTTTTGCCTCCGGACAGGTGCAGCGCATCGGATGCGGCGTCTCCGGGTATTGACCTCCGACATTAGTTCAGCGAGCTCTTTGGACCACCACGGTATAGTTAGTAGGGTGTTGTTACTAATTTTAACCAATGTTTCTTCACAGGACTCTTTAATATTAGCTATAAATTTATTTACTATGATTTCTAAGTCTAATGTGTTACTAATTTTATTAACTTCTATTGCATTTAAATTTGAATCTGCTTTTAATTGGGCCAGTTTCGAATGAAACTGGCTCCAATTTGCTTTTTTGGTGTTGTAAATTCTAGTAGTCCTGTTTACATTGGTTCCTTTCGATTTTTGGAGATTAATTTTGAATACTACACCGTTGTGGTCCGAGCTCGTGAGACCTTCCTCGACCCGCCAGTCCTCCACCAAGTCCAGCAGCTCCGTTGAGCAGGCTGTTACATCAACGAAGCTGCTGTACAGGGTGTTACCTCTGACGGTGTCGAAGGTCGGAGTGTTGCCGACGTTGAGTACCTGCAGGCACATTTCTTCCAGGGTTCCCGACATGTCCTCACCCTTGCTGTCGGTTACCAGGCTACCCCACCAGGTGCTCTTGGCGTTGGCATCGCCGCCAATAATCATCCTCGTGGGGCCTATTTCCTCGCGAATCTGCAAAAGTTGCTCCAGGTATGGCTGTATGGGCTGGTCTGGTTCAAAGTAGAAGGAGACTACTGCGATTTCCCAGGCGCTGGTACGGATCCTCACCACCACGATGTTATTGGTGGTGAGTTTCGGACACTGTGTGACGTCTAGGTCGTGGTCGAAGACGACTATTGCCGCCTTCACAGTTCCATCTCCTTGTTCAGCGCACTGGTAGACTCTCGCTCCCCGGTAGTCTCGCATCCTTTTAACCCCACCCACATACGGCTCCTGGAGCAATGCGAACGCAACCCTCCGCTCACTAGCCACAATCATGAGCTCTTGGGTTGCTAGATTCTTCCTCTGCAGATTCGCTTGGATTACCTGGTAATCCTTATGCGCGCTCGGGCGTGTTCGGGAATCCCTGGATGAGCCACCTCTTAGTGCAACTGGGTTAGGTTAGGTTAGGTTAGGTTAGGTTAGGTTAGGTTAGGTTGGGGCGGATCTGTATTTATGCTTTCGCGGTTGCACAACGACAAGCTTTGCATATGCTTTGCTTGGTAGCATAGATGCAGGTCTACCTTACTGCCTCCCTCAGAGGCGGTAGGGTGGCGGGGTCTTGAGGGGGAGCGCTACGGTCGTGTAGATCCTCAAGGCAAGTCTGGTGTGTTACCTTCACGTGGTTGCCGCCCTGTTCTTGGTCTAATTCCATAAGAAATAGACGCAACAAACAACCACCAGGCGCTTTCTGGGGAGGGGCGCACCGCACGTCGTGTGATGACTCATGCGATGTGCGGTGTGCGTTCCCCTGCGTGCCCTCTGAGCAGCGGGCATAGCGGAGGGCACAGCAGGGGAGTGCCGCGGGGGACTGGGCCTCCCGCTTCCCGGCGTGGTCGAGGCCATGCTGGGGAGTGTGGAGAGGAGGCCTGGTCAGCGGAGCGCGCGCGGGAGATCTCTCTCGTTGCGCCGCTCCGCTAGCGGAGAGGGGGGGAAGGGGCATTTGCCCTCCCTCCTCACGGTGACGGGCGGGCGACAGGCACGGAGGTGCCTCCGCCCGCATTGCACCCGTCACCTTGCGGGCGACTGGGCCTCACGCTTCCCGGCGTGCGTGCGTGAACACCGTGCTGGGGGGCGAGAGGCCTGGTCAGCGGTTGCCTCCTTCTGCGATTTCGCAGAAGGAGGAGGCGGAGCGCCAGCGGGAGTTTACTCTCGCTGCGCTGCTCTGCGGGCGGGGGGGGGGAAGGGGCGTTTGCCCTCCCTCCTCACGGTGACGGGCGGGCGACAGGCGCGGGGGTGCCTACGCCCGCATTGCACCCGTCACCTCCGTCGGTCATTCCCGAACCCCCCCTCCACGTCCGTGCCGTGAGGACAAGAGGGGGGTCCGCCTTGTGTGTTCGTCGGCGGGGGACTGGAAGTAAAGGCTGTGCCGGTTTCCCAGTCCCCCTCCACTATGACGAAGCGGGAATGCGCTGGGTCGTTTTAGTGGGTATACCGTGGTGTTTGGCCGCCCGGGGAGTCCCACATACCCCTCCCGTCCCCCGACGGGAGGGTATGCGTAATGCATTTTTTCCCAGCGTCAAAAAAAAAAAAAAAAAAAAAAAAGGTTAGGTTAGGTTGGGGCCTCGCGGGCGACTGGGCCTCCCGCTTCCCGGCGTGCGTGCCACGGAACACCATGCTGGGGAGCGAGGAGGCCTGGTCAGCGGTTGCCTCCTTCTGCGATTTCGCAGAAGGAGGAGGCGGAGCGCCAGCGGGAGTTTACTCTCGCTGCGCTGCACTGCGGGCGGGGGGGGGGGGAAGGGGCGTTTGCCCTCCCTCCTCACGGTGACGGGCGGGCGACAGGCGCGGGGGTGCCTACGCCCGCATTGCACCCGTCACCTCCGTCGGTCATTCCCGAACCCCCCCTCCACGTCCGTGCCGTGAGGACAAGAGGGGGGTCCGCCTTGTGTGTTCGTCGGCGGGGGACTGGAAGTAAAGGCTGTGCCGGTTTCCCAGTCCCCCTCCACTATGACGAAGCGGGAATGCGCTGGGTCGTTTTAGTGGGTATACCGTGGTGTTTGGCCGCCCGGGGAGTCCCACATACCCCTCCCATCCCCCGACGGGAGGGTATGCGTAATGCATTTTTTCCCAGCGTTAAAAAAAAAAAAAAAATAAAAAAAAAAAAAAAAAAAAAAAAAAAAAAAAAAAAAAAAAAAAAAAAAGGTTAGGTTGGGGCGGATCTGTATTTATGCTTTCGCGGTTGCACAACGACAAGCTTTGCACATGCTTTGCTTGGTAGCATAGATGCAGGTCTACCTTACTGCCTCCCTCAGAGGCGGTAGGGTGGCGGGGTCTTGAGGGGGAGCGCTACGGTCGTGTAGATCCTCAAGGCAAGTCTGGTGTGTTACCTTCACGTGGTTGCCGCCCTGTTCTTGGTCTAATTCCATATGAAATAGACGCAACAAAAAACCACCAGGCGCTTTCTGGGGAGGGGCGCAACGCACGTCGTGTGATGACTCATGCGATGTGCGGTGTGCGTTCCCCTGCGTGCCCTCTGAGCAGCGGGCATAGCAGAGGGCACAGCAGGGGAGTGCCGCGGGGGGCTGGGCCTCCCACTTCCCGGCGTGGTCGAGGCCATGCTGGGGAGTGTGGAGAGGAGGCCTGGTCAGCGGAGCGCGCGCGGGAGGACCCTCCCGCTGCGCCGCTCCGCTAGCGGAGAGGGGGGGAAGGGGCGTTTGCCCTCCCCCCTCACGGTGACGGGCGGGCGACAGGCACGGAGGTGCCTTCGCTCGCATTGCACCCGTCACCTCGCGGGCGACTGGGCCTCCCGCTTCCCGGCGTGCGTGCCACGGAACACCATGCTGGGGAGCGAGGAGGCCTGGTCAGCGGTTGCCTCCTTCTGCGATTTCGCAGAAGGAGGAGGCGGAGCGCCAGCGGGAGTTTACTCTCGCTGCGCTGCTCTGCGGGCGGGGGGGGGGGAAGGGGCGTTTGCCCTCCCTCCTCACGGTGACGGGCGGGCGACAGGCGCGGGGGTGTCTCCGCCCGCATTGCACCCGTCACCTCCGTCGGTCATTCCCGAACCCCCCCTCCACGTCCGTGCCGTGAGGACAAGAGGGGGGTCCGCCTTGTGTGTTCGTCGGCGGGGGACTGGAAGTAAAGGCTGTGCCGGTTTCCCAGTCCCCCTCCACTATGACGAAGCGGGAATGCGCTGGGTCGTTTTAGTGGGTATACCGTGGTGTTTGGCCGCCCGGGGAGTCCCACATACCCCTCCCATCCCCCGACGGGAGGGTATGCGTAATGCATTTTTTCCCAGCGTCAAAAAAAAAAAAAAAAAAAAAAAAAAAAAAAAGGTTAGGTTAGGTTGGGGCGGGGCGGATCTGTATTTATGCTTTCGCGGTTGCACAACGACAAGCTTTGCACATGCTTTGCTTGGTAGCAGATGCAGGTCTACCTTACTGCCTCCCTCAGAGGCGGTAGGGTGGCGGGGTCTTGAGGGGGAGCGCTACGGTCGTGTAGATCCTCAAGGCAAGTCTGGTGTGTTACCTTCACGTGGTTGCCGCCCTGTTCTTGGTCTAATTCCATAAGAAATAGACGCAACAAAAAACCACCAGGCGCTTTCTGGGGAGGGGCGCACCGCACGTCGTGTGATGACTCATGCGATGTGCGGTGTACGTTCCCCTGCGTGCCCTCTGAGCAGCGGGCATAGCGGAGGGCACAGCAGGGGAGTGCCGCGGGGGACTGGGCCTCCCGCTTCCCGGCGTGGTCGAGGCCATGCTGGGGAGTGTGGAGAGGAGGCCTGGTCAGCGGAGCGCGCGCGGGAGGTCCCTCTCGTTGCGCCGCTCCGCTAGCGGAGAGGGGGGGAAGGGGCATTTGCCCTCCCTCCTCACGGTGACGGGCGGGCGACAGGCACGGATGTGCCTCCGCCCGCGTTGCACCCGTCACCTCCGTCGGTCATTCCCGAACCCCCCCCCTCCACGTCCGTGCCGTGAGGACAAGAGGGGGGGTCAGCCTTGTGTGTTCGTCGGCGGGGGACTGGAAGTAAAGGCTGTGCCGGTTTCCCAGTCCCCCTCCACTATGACGAAGCGGGAATGCGCTGGGTCGTTTTAGTGGGTATACCGTGGTGTTTGGCCGCCCGGGGAGTCCCACATACCCCTCCCATCCCCCGAGGGGAGGGTATGCGTAATGCATTTTTTCCCAGCGTCAAAAAAAAAAAAAAAAAAAAAAAAAAAAAAAAAAAAAAAAAAAAAAAAAAAAAAAAAAAGGTTAGGTTGGGGCGGATCTGTATTTATGCTTTCGCGGTTGCACAACGACAAGCTTTGCACATGCTTTGCTTGGTAGCATAGATGCAGGTCTACCTTACTGCCTCCCTCAGAGGCGGTAGGGTGGCGGGGTCTTGAGGGGGAGCGCTACGGTCGTGTAGATCCTCAAGGCAAGTCTGGTGTGTTACCTTCACGTGGTTGCCGCCCTGTTCTTGGTCTAATTCCATAAGAAATAGACGCAACAAAAAACCACCAGGCGCTTTCTGGGGAGGGGCGCGCCGCACGTCGTGTGATGACTCATGCGATGTGCGGTGTGCGTTCCCCTGCGTGCCCTCTGAGCAGTGGGCATAGCGGAGGGCACAGCAGGGGAGTGCCGCGGGGGACTGGGCCTCCCGCTTCCCGGCGTGGTCGAGGCCATGCTGGGGAGTGTGGAGAGGAGGCTTGGTCAGCGGAGCGCGCGCGGGAGGACCCTCCCGCTGCGCCGCTCCGCTAGCGGAGAGGGGGGGAAGGGGCGTTTGCCCTCCCCCCTCACGGTGACGGGCGGGCGACAGGCACGGAGGTGCCTCCGCCCGCATTGCACCCGTCACCTTGCGGGCGACTGGGCCTCACGCTTCCCGGCGTGCGTGCGTGAACACCATGCTGGGGGGCGAGAGGCCTGGTCAGCGGTTGCCTCCTTCTGCGATTTCGCAGAAGGAGGAGGCGGAGCGCCAGCGGGAGTTTGCTCTCGCTGCGCTGCTCTGCGGGCGGGGGGGGGGGAAGGGGCGTTTGCCCTCCCTCCTCACGGTGACGGGCGGGCGACAGGCGCGGGGGTGCCTACGCCCGCATTGCACCCGTCACCTCCGTCGGTCATTCCCGAACCCCCCCTCCACGTCCGTGCCGTGAGGACAAGAGGGGGGTCAGCCTTGTGTGTTCGTCGGCGGGGGACTGGAAGTAAAGGCTGTGCCGGTTTCCCAGTCCCCCTCCACTATGACGAAGCGGGAATGCGCTGGGTCGTTTTAGTGGGTATACCGTGGTGTTTGGCCGCCCGGGGAGTCCCACATACCCCTCCCATCCCCCGACGGGAGGGTATGCGTAATGCATTTTTTTCCCAGCGTCAAAAAAAAAAAAAAAAAAAAAAAAAAAAGGTTAGGTTAGGTTAGGTTAGGTTAGGTTGGGGCAGGGGCGGATCTGTATGGGGCGGATCTGTATTTATGCTTTCGCGGTTGCACAACGACAAGCTTTGCACATGCTTTGCTTGGTAGCATAGATGCAGGTCTACCTTACTGCCTCCCTCAGAGGCGGTAGGGTGGCGGGGTCTTGAGGGGGAGCGCTACGGTCGTGTAGATCCTCAAGGCAAGTCTGGTGTGTTACCTTCACGTGGTTGCCGCCCTGTTCTTGGTCTAATTCCATAAGAAATAGACGCAACAAAAAACCACCAGGCGCTTTCTGGGGAGGGGCGCGCCGCACGTCGTGTGATGACTCATGCGATGTGCGGTGTGCGTTCCCCTGCGTGCCCTCTGAGCAGCGGGCATAGCAGAGGGCACAGCAGGGGAGTGCCGCGGGGGGCTGGGCCTCCCGCTTCCCGGCGTGGTCGAGGCCATGCTGGGGAGTGTGGAGAGGAGGCCTGGTCAGCGGAGCGCGCGCGGGAGGTCCCTCTCGTTGCGCCGCTCCGCTAGCGGAGAGGGGGGGAAGGGGCATTTGCCCTCCCTCCTCACGGTGACGGGCGGGCGACAGGCACGGAGGTGCCTCCGCCCGCATTGCACTCGTCACCTTGCGGGCGACTGGGCCTCACGCTTCCCGGCGTGCGTGCGTGAACACCGTGCTGGGGGGCAAGAGGCCTGGTCAGCGGTTGCCTCCTTCTGCGATTTCGCGGAAGGAGGAGGCGGAGCGCCAGCGGGAGTTTACTCTCGCTGCGCTGCTCTGCGGGCGGGGGGGGGGAAGGGGCGTTTGCCCTCCCTCCTCACGGTGACGGGCGGGCGACAGGCGCGGGGGTGCCTCCGCCCGCATTGCACCCGTCACCTCCGTCGGTCATTCCCGAACCCCCCCTCCACGTCCGTGCCGTGAGGACAAGAGGGGGGTCCGCCTTGTGTGTTCGTCGGCGGGGGACTGGAAGTAAAGGCTGTGCCGGTTTCCCAGTCCCCCTCCACTATGACGAAGCGGGAATGCGCTGGGTCGTTTTAGTGGGTATACCGTGGTGTTTGGCCGCCCGGGGAGTCCCACATACCCCTCCCATCCCCCGACGGGAGGGTATGCGTAATGCATTTTTTCCCAGCGTCAAAAAAAAAAAAAAAAAAAAAAAAAAAAAAAAAAAAAAAAAAAAAAAAGGTTAGGTTGGGGCGGATCTGTATTTATGCTTTCGCGGTTGCACAACGACAAGCTTTGCATATGCTTTGCTTGGTAGCATAGATGCAGGTCTACCTTACTGCCTCCCTCAGAGGCGGTAGGGTGGCGGGGTCTTGAGGGGGAGCGCTACGGTCATGTAGATCCTCAAGGCAAGTCTGGTGTGTTACCTTCACGTGGTTGCCGCCCTGTTCTTGGTCTAATTCCATAAGAAATAGACGCAACAAAAAACCACCAGGCGCTTTCTGGTGAGGGGCGCACCGCACGTCGTGTGATGACTCATGCGATGTGCGGTGTGCGTTCCCCTGCGTGCCCTCTGAGCAGCGGGCATAGCGGAGGGCACAGCAGGGGAGTGCCGCGGGGGACTGGGCCTCCCGCTTCCCGGCGTGGTCGAGGCCATGCTGGGGAGTGTGGAGAGGAGGCCTGGTCAGCGGAGCGCGCGCGGGAGGACCCTCCCGCTGCGCCGCTCCGCTAGCGGAGAGTGGGGGAAGGGGCGTTTGCCCTCCCCCCTCACGGTGACGGGCGGGTGACAGGCACGGAGGTGCCTTCGCTCGCATTGCACCCGTCACCTCGCGGGCGACTGGGCCTCCCGCTTCCCGGCGTGCGTGCCACGGAACACCATGCTGGGGAGCGAGGAGGCCTGGTCAGCGGTTGCCTCCTTCTGCGATTTCGCAGAAGGAGGAGGCGGAGCGCCAGCGGGAGTTTACTCTCGCTGCGCTGCTCTGCGGGCGGGGGGGGGGAAGGGGCGTTTGCCCTCCCTCCTCACGGTGACGAGCGGGCGACAGGCGCGGGGGTGCCTCCACCCGCATTGCACCCGTCACCTCCGTCGGTCATTCCCGAACCCCCCCCTCCACGTCCGTGCCGTGAGGACAAGAGGGGGGGTCCGCCTTGTGTGTTCGTCGGCGGGGGACTGGAAGTAAAGGCTGTGCCGGTGTCCCAGTCCCCCTCCACTATGACGAAGCGGGAATGCGCTGGGTCGTTTTAGTGGGTATACCGTGGTGTTTGGCCGCCCGGGGAGTCCCACATACCCCTCCCATCCCCCGACGGGAGGGTATGCGTAATGCATTTTTTCCCAGCGTCAAAAAAAAAAAAAAAAAAAAAAAAAAAAAAAAAAAAAAAAAAAAAAAAAAAAAAGGTTAGGTTAGGTTAGGTTAGGTTAGGTTAGGTTGGGGGACCACCCCACAGAGCTTGCGTCCACGTCGCGTCCCCTGGAAACAGCCCAGTTCTGACCACCGTAACGGAGTGGCAGACTGGGACTGGCCAAAGTGCTCTGTGCTCTCGTAGCTATTTTATTTGCCTTGTTGCTCTCGAGTTTGCGGAATTTTATTTTATTTTAGGCAATGCCTAAACCCACGCGGGACGCCTCCGGGCGGTTCAAAAAAGGCCCTTCTCAGGGCCAACCCAAAGGCCCTTCTCAGGGCCAACCCAAAGGCCCTTCTCAGGACCAACCAAAAGGCCCTTCTCAGGGCCACTCCGACGCTTCGGCGTCAGAGGCTAGCCGCGCGCCGTCTGCGGTTAACTTCTTCGGAAGGGCGGACGAGTCGTCAGACTCCGACGACACATTCGTCAGTGTGTCGGACGCGGCCGATGCGCAGTCGTGTAAGCGGGCCTTCCGAAAGGATGGGTCCGAGGGCTCATCGGGGTCGGGGTCGGCGCGGCGGTCGAAGGCAAAAAAGCCAACGACAGCTGCGGACACCCACGTCATTGGGCTTGCGGACGCCCAGCGCCAGCTAGACCTGGCTAGACGGGCGCAGCTCCAGCAAGAGCTGGAGGAGCGGGTGGCCGCTAAGGAGAAGCGGGCGCAGGCTGCCCGGGCAAAGTCCGGGTACGGTGCGTCCCGCGTTGTGTACGCGGACCAGTCTCTGGAGGAGCTCCAGAGGATGGCGGAGGAGGACGAGGAGGAGATCGTGGAGGTCGCCTCTAAGTCCTCCAACCTAAAGGGCACCATTCAAAAGGCCCTAAAGTGCAGGGCCGCGAGCCTGCGTGGTGTTGTCGCTGAGTTGGTCCAGCGGACGACCAGCGACGAGACGCGGCAACTGCAGGCGAGGGTGGATCGCCTGCAGTCGGAGGTCAGCCAGCTTCATCAGAAGCTGGCTGAAGCCACGGCCCGGCCAGTGCAGGCCGAGGCAGGCCCTGTGGCAGAGGGCCCTGTCTCGGCCCAGCCACAACGGGCCAAGGCGAGCCCGGCGGCAGAAGGCCCCTCCTCCAACCTTGAGGATGTCATCCGCAAGGTAATATTGGAGGAGAGGGCCTTCACAAGAGCCTGCCTAGCAGGGATCGAGGACCGGCTCCTGCCGGAGAAGCGCCTCCGACCGCCGCTTGCGGCGGATGAGAGGCGGTCTGAGCCGGAGCCGTCGTCCTCCCAGGCGGATGTAAGGCGGTCTGAGCCGGGGCCGTCCTCGTCCCAGGAGGAAGACGCCCTTCTTCCAGCCACCACCCCGTCCAACCAGCCAGGGTGGACGGAAGTGGTCCGTAGGGGGAAGGGCAAGGCCAAAAAGGCGCCGACAGCCGTCCCTGCCGTCCCCGCAACCACCCTGGCCAGCCAGCCACAGACGACTGGCAGGGGAAAGGGGAAGGGGAAAGAAAAGGGAAGGGGGAAGTTAGTCCCCCCTAAAACCGCAGCCGTCGTGGTGACGCTCACCGCGGAGGCTGCGGGGCGGGGGGAGACCTACGCCTCCATCCTGGTGCGGGCGCGTAGCAATGCCGATCCCGCTCAGCTGGGGATCGGCAGTGTGTCCTGCCGGCGGACCCAGGCCGGGGCTCGAATATTCGAGTTCCCGGGGGCCGAGGGGAGTGCCCACGCGGACCTCTTCGCAGCAAAGCTGCAAGAGGTCATCGCGGACTCGGCGAGGGTGGCCCGGCCGGTCAAGTCGGCGGCCATCGAAGTGACGGAGTTGGATGACTCCGTCACCAAGGAGGAGGTAGTGGCGGCGGTCGCAGCGGTAGGGGGCTGTGGTGCAGCGGCGGTCCAAGGCCGGGACATAAGGCCCGGCCGCGGCGGAATGGGCACAATCCGCCTCGAGTGCCCAATCGCAGCTGCCAAAGCCGTCCTTGCAAAAGGACGGCTTCAAGTCGGGTTTAGCTCGGGTGCGGTTCGGGCACTCGAGGACCAGCCTTTGCGGTGTTTCCGGTGCTTCGGCATCGGCCACACCCGGCCCCTGTGTCCGTCCAAAGTGGATCGGTCGGACACTTGCTACCGCTGCGGCAAGGAGGGCCACAAAGCCTCCTCCTGCCAGGCCGCCACGCCGCACTGCGCGGTGTGTGCCGCCAGTGGCCGCCTGGCAGGCCACGTCACGATGGGGAGGAGGTGCAATCCCCCCCCTAAGCGTGGCAAAGCGCAGGCGCCGACCGGGCCTGCGCCAGCTGTTGCCGCTAACGCCGCCGTTCCTGCGGCGGCAGCGGAGGAGGGTGCGATGTCCGACTAATGCCCAGAGTCGAACATCGCATCCTTCAGGCGAACGCCAACCACTGCAGGACAGCCCAGGATCTGCTGATGCAGACCATGGCTGAGTGGTTGGTGGACTTGGCGGTGGTCGCCGAACCATACTCGGTCCCTGGCCGTTGGCTGGGCGACCGGGATGGCCTAGTGGCGTTGGTGGCGCGGTCTTCCACAGACTCCCCTCCCCTCTCGCTCTTAGAGAGGGGACCGGGATACGTGGCCGCCGCGTGGGGAGAGATAGCGATAGTGGGGGTGTATTTCTCCCCAAACCGCCCTCTCTCGGACTTTGAGGACTTCTTAGAGATCCTCACTGCTGTCGTAGGGAGGGCGGCACCACGCCAGGTCGTGGTGCTCGGCGACCTCAACGCCAAGTCGGCGGCCTGGGGCAACCCGGCCGCCGGTTGTAACGTCCGGGGACGCGCCGTCGAGTTTTGGACGGCCTCGTGCGGTGTGTCCCTCCTCAACAGGGGGGCGGTCCACACGTGTGTGCGGCAACAGGGCGGGTCGGTGGTGGACGTCTCGTTCGCCACCCCCGCGCTGGCCGCCCGCGTTGTGAACTGGCGGGTGGAGCTGGTGGAGACCTTGTCGGACCACCGTTACGTGCGGTTCGACATCTCCACACAGCGGGGAGGGGGGACGGCCCGCGCTGGGCAATCTCCCTTCCCGCGGTGGGCGCTCACCCGCCTGGACCGGGAGGCAGCCAGGGAGGCTGCCTTCCTCCAGGACTGGCTGTCGCCTCCCCCTGTCGAGGAGGCCCCGGACGTGGACGCCGCAGCGGTCCGGCTACGGGGGTCCTTGACCGAGGTGTGCAACTCCTGCATGCCTCGGTCTCGCCGTCCGCCTCCCCGTCGTGCCGTGTACTGGTGGACGGAGGAGCTGGCGGGGCTCCGGGCCACCTGCGTTGCGGCTCGAAGGGCCTACACGCGGAGCCGGCGGCGCAGCGCCCAGAACCGAGTCCGGGCGGAGGAGGACCGCCTGTACGCCTCTTACCGAGAGGCTACGGTGGCCCTCAAGTCTGCAATGGGCGCTGCGCAGGATTCGGCGAGGGCCGAGATGCTGGAGGGTCTCGACAGGGACCCCTATGGGAGACCGTACAAGGCGGCGCGGAATCAGCTCCGCCCCTATGGTCCCCCACTGTCGGAGACCCTCGAGCCGGCAATGTTGGATGGGGTGGTTCGGTCCCTGTTTCCGCGCAGGACCGACTTCGCCCCACCAACAATGGATCCCCCGCAAGGGGCGGCTCCACCGGAGGCGGAGGTGCCCTCGGTCACGTCGGCGGAATTCTACGCGGGGGTTTTGAGCCTCCGCGCGAAGAAGACCGCCCCCGGGCCGGACGGCGTCCCCGCGCGGGTGGTGGCGATCGCCGCCACCGAAATGGAGGACAGGTTTCGGGACCTCTTCAGCCTGTGTTTTACGGCTGGGAGGTTCCCGAAACTGTGGAAGGAGGGGCAGCTATGCCTCCTCCGAAAGGAGGGTCGCCCGGTGGACTCACCCTCGGCATACCGGCCCATCGTTTTACTCGATGAGGTCGGTAAAATGTTCGAGGGGATTGTCGCCGGGAGACTGGAAAGCCACCTGAGGGGGGTAGGGCCGGATCTGTCGGACGCCCAATTCGGTTTCCGTCGTGGGCGTTCGACGATCGATGCGCTGGCCCTACTCAAGGGCCAGGTGAAGGAGGCGGTGGAGGCGGGGGACGGAGTGCTGGCGGTGTCGTTCGACATTGCCAACGCCTTCAACTCTGTCCCCCACTCGACGATATTGGAGGCACTCCGATATCACGGAGTGCCCCAATACTTGCGGGACCTGCTGGCCAGTTACTTGGAGGGCCGAGAGGTCTTCCTCGTAGACAGGCTGGCCACGGTGAGGCGGTACGGCGCAGAGTCCGGTGTTCCACAGGGGTCGGTGCTAGGCCCTCCCTTGTGGAACATCGGCTTCGACTGGCTCTTGCGGGGAGCCCTCCTCCCGGGCACGAGTGTCATCTGCTACGCGGATGACACTCTCCTTACTGCCCGGGGGAGGAACTTCGCCGACGCGGCTTGTTTGGCCTCGGCTGGCGGATCCTTGGTGGCAGAGAGGATCCGCCGCCTGGGATTGAGGGTGGCGCTGCACAAAACGGAGGCCGTGTTCTTTCGCGGTCCCCGGCAGCGCTGCCCTCCCGACGGCCACATCGTCGTGGAGGGCGTCCGTATAGGGGTCCAGCCCCGGATGAAATATCTGGGGCTGGTGCTGGACGACAGGTGGCGCTTCGGCCCACATTTCAGCGGGCTGTCGACGCGCCTGTTGAAGGCCGCGGACGCCCTCTCATGGCTCCTCCCAAACCTGGGGGGGCCCAAGGCGAAGTGCCGGCGCCTCTATGCCGGCATTTTGCGGAGCATGGCCCTATATGGGGCACCCATCTGGGCGGACTCCCTCCATAGGAGGGAGAACGCTACCGCCATCCGCAGGCCCCAGCGGGCTATTGCACAGCGGGTGGCGAGGGCTTACCGCTCAGTGGGCTTTTCGGCGGCGTGCGCTCTGGCGGGCACCCCTCCATGGGAATTGGAGGCTTGGGTGCTCGCCAGAGTGTACGAGTGGACGGCGCGCAGAAAGGCGCTCGGGGAGCGCCCCATGGGCGAAGAGCGGGAGGCGGTGCGGCGAGAGGCGAAGGACGCCATCGTCCTCCATTGGACGGAGGACCTCGCCAGCGCCGCCTTTGGCCGCCGGACGTTGGATGCGCTCGGTCCGGTCCTGCAGGGCTGGCTCGAGCGGTCCCACGGTTTCCTCTCTTTCCGTCTGGTGCAGGTGTTGTCTGGGCATGGATGCTTCGGATCGCACCTGCACCGGATCGGGAGGGAGGAAACCCCGGCGTGCCACGACTGCGGCGCGGCGGAGGACACGGCGCAGCACACCCTCGAGGAGTGCCCGGCGTGGTCCGAGCTGCGCCGCGGTCTCACCGCGGTGGTCGGACCGGACCTCTCGCTTCCCGGCGTGGTTAACGCCATGCTGGGGAGCGAGGAGGCCTGGTCGGCAGTAGCCTCCTTCTGCGAGGACGTACTCTTGCAGAAGGAGGAGGCGGAGCGGGCGAGGGAGGACGACCCTCTCGCTGCGCCGCTCCGCAGACGGAGAAGGGGGAGAAGGCGTCGTGCCCTCCCTCCTCATGGTGACGGGCGGGCGGCAGGCACGGGGGTGCCTCCGCCTGCATTGCAGCCGTCACCACCGTCGGTCATTCCCGACCCCCCACACCCGTGAGGGTGTGAGGGGTCTTGCCTTGCAATCGTCGGCGGGGGACTGGAAGTAAAGGCTGTGCCGGTTTCCCAGTCCCCCTCCACTCTGACGAAGCGGGAATGCGCTGGGTCGTTTTAGTGGGTATACCGGGTTCGCCCGGGGAGTCCCACATACCCCTCCCGTCCCCCGACGGGAGGGTATGCGTAATGCATTTTTTCCCAGCGTCAAAAAAAAAAAAAAAAAAAAAAAAAAAAAAAAAAAAAAAAAAAAAAAAAAAAAGGTTAGGTTAGGTTAGGTTAGGTTGGGGCGGATCTGTATTTATGCTTTCGCGGTTGCACAACGACAAGCTTTGCACATGCTTTGCTTGGTAGCATAGATGCAGGTCTACCTTACTGCCTCCCTCAGAGGCGGTAGGGTGGCGGGGTTTTGAGGGGGAGCGCTACGGTCGTGTAGATCCTCAAGGCAAGTCTGGTGTGTTACCTTCACGTGGTTGCCGCCCTGTTCTTGGTCTAATTCCATAAGAAATAGACGCAACAAACAACCACCAGGCGCTTTCTGGGGAGGGGCGCACCGCACGTCGTGTGATGACTCATGCGATGTGCGGTGTGCGTTCCCCTGCGTGCCCTCTGAGCAGCGGGCATAGCGGAGGGCACAGCAGGGGAGTGCCGCGGGGGACTGGGCCTCCCGCTTCCCGGCGTGGTCGAGGCCATGCTGGGGAGTGTGGAGAGGAGGCCTGGTCAGCGGAGCGCGCGCGGGAGGTTCCTCCCGCTGCGCCGCTCCGCTAGCGGAGAGGGGGGGAAGGGGCGTTTGCCCTCCCCCCTCACGGTGACGGGCGGGCGACAGGCACGGAGGTGCCTTCGCTCGCATTGCACCCGTCACCTCGCGGGCGACTGGGCCTCCCGCTT
This sequence comes from Lycophotia porphyrea, assembly GCA_950005105.1. Lineage (NCBI taxonomy): Eukaryota > Metazoa > Arthropoda > Insecta > Lepidoptera > Noctuidae > Lycophotia > Lycophotia porphyrea. The sequence continues at coordinate 23,179 of OX465387.1, read as the reverse complement.
CCCGGCGTGCGTGCCGCGGTACACCATGCTGGGGAGCGAGGAGGCCTGGTCAGCGGTTGCCTCCTTCTGCGATTTCGCAGAAGGAGGAGGCGGAGCGCCAGCGGGAGTTAACTCTCGCTGCGCTGCTCTGCGGGCGGGGGGGGGGGAAGGGGCGTTTGCCCTCCCTCCTCACGGTGACGGGCGGGCGACAGGCGCGGGGGTGCCTACGCCCGCATTGCACCCGTCACCTCCGTCGGTCATTCCCGAACCCCCCCTCCACGTCCGTGCCGTGAGGACAAGAGGGGGGTCCGCCTTGTGTGTTCGTCGGCGGGGGACTGGAAGTAAAGGCTGTGCCGGTTTCCCAGTCCCCCTCCACTATGACGAAGCGGGAATGCGCTGGGTCGTTTTAGTGGGTATACCGTGGTGTTTGGCCGCCCGGGGAGTCCCACATACCCCTCCCATCCCCCGACGGGAGGGTATGCGTAATGCATTTTTTCCCAGCGTCAAAAAAAAAAAAAAAAAAAAAAAAAAAAAAAAAAAAAAAGGTTAGGTTAGGTTAGGTTGGGGCGGATCTGTATTTATGCTTTCGCGGTTGCACAACGACAAGCTTTGCACATGCTTTGCTTGGTAGCATAGATGCAGGTCTACCTTACTGCCTCCCTCAGAGGCGGTAGGGTGGCGGGGCCTTGAGGGGGAGCGCTACGGTCGTGTAGATCCTCAAGGCAAGTCTGGTGTGTTACCTTCACGTGGTTGCCGCCCTGTTCTTGGTCTAATTCCATAAGAAATAGACGCAACAAAAAACCACCAGGCGCTTTCTGGGGAGGGGCGCGCCGCACGTCGTGTGATGACTCATGCGATGTGCGGTGTGCGTTCCCCTGCGTGCCCTCTGAGCAGCGGGCATAGCAGAGGGCACAGCAGGGGAGTGCCGCGGGGGGCTGGGCCTCCCGCTTCCCGGCGTGGTCGAGGCCATGCTGGGGAGTGTGGAGAGGAGGCCTGGTCAGCGGAGCGCGCGCGGGAGGTCCCTCTCGTTGCGCCGCTCCGCTAGCGGAGAGGGGGGGAAGGGGCGTTTGCCCTCCCTCCTCACGGTGACGGGCGGGCGACAGGCACGGAGGTGCCTCCGCCCGCATTGCACCCGTCACCTTGCGGGCGACTGGGCCTCACGCTTCCCGGCGTGCGTGCGTGAACACCGTGCTGGGGGGCGAGAGGCCTGGTCAGCGGTTGCCTCCTTCTGCGATTTCGCGGAAGGAGGAGGCGGAGCGCCAGCGGGAGTTTACTCTCGCTGCGCTGCTCTGCGGGCGGGGGGGGGGAAGGGGCGTTTGCCCTCCCTCCTCACGGTGACGGGCGGGCAACAGGCGCGGGGGTGCCTCCACCCGCATTGCACCCGTCACCTCCGTCGGTCATTCCCGAACCCCCCCTCCACGTCCGTGCCGTGAGGACAAGAGGGGGGTCCGCCTTGTGTGTTCGTCGGCGGGGGACTGGAAGTAAAGGCTGTGCCGGTTTCCCAGTCCCCCTCCACTATGACGAATGACGAAGCGGGAATGCGCTGGGTCGTTTTAGTGGGTATACCGTGGTGTTTGGCCGCCCGGGGAGTCCCACATACCCCTCCCATCCCCCGACGGGAGGGTATGCGTAATGCATTTTTTCCAAGCGTCAAAAAAAAAAAAAAAAAAAAAAAAAAAAAAAAGGTTAGGTTAGGTTAGGTTGCGCGTGCCAATGCCGATCCCACCCAACTGGGGATCGGCAAAGTGTCTTGCCGGCGAACCCAAGCCGGGGCTCGACTATTCGAGTTCCCGGGGGCGCAAGGCAGCGCCAACGCGGACCTCTTTGCAGCCAAGCTGAAAGAGGTCATCGCGGACTCGGCGAAGGTGGCCCGGCCGGTCAAGTCGGCGGCCATCGAAGTGACGGAGTTGGATGACTCCGTCACCAAGGAGGAGGTAGTGGCGGCGGTCGCAGCGGTGGGGGGCTGTGGTGCAGCGGCGGTCCAAGGCCGGGACATAAGGCCCGGCCGCGGCGGAATGGGCACAATCCGCCTCGAGTGCCCAATCGCAGCTGCCAAAGCCGTCCTTGCAAAAGGACGGCTTCAAGTCGGGTTTAGCTCGGGTGCGGTTCGGGCACTCGAGGACCAGCCTTTGCGGTGTTTCCGGTGCTTCGGCATCGGCCACACCCGGCCCCTGTGTCCGTCCAAAGTGGATCGGTCGGACACTTGCTACCGCTGCGGCAAGGAGGGCCACAAAGCCTCCTCCTGCCAGGCCGCCACGCCGCACTGCGCGGTGTGTGCCGCCAGTGGCCGCCTGGCAGGCCACGTCACGATGGGGAGGAGGTGCAATCCCCCCCCTAAGCGTGGCAAAGCGCAGGCGCCGACCGGGCCTGCGCCAGCTGTTGCCGCTAACGCCGCCGTTCCTGCGGCGGCAGCGGAGGAGGGTGCGATGTCCGACTAATGCCCAGGGTCGAACATCGCATCCTTCAGGCGAACGCCAACCACTGCAGGACAGCCCAGGATCTGCTGATGCAGACCATGGCTGAGTGGTTGGTGGACTTGGCGGTGGTCGCCGAACCATACTCGGTCCCTGGCCGTTGGCTGGGCGACCGGGATGGCCTAGTGGCGTTGGTGGCGCGGTCTTCCACAGACTCCCCTCCCCTCTCGCTCTTAGAGAGGGGACCGGGATACGTGGCCGCCGCGTGGGGAGAGATAGCGATAGTGGGGGTGTATTTCTCCCCAAACCGCCCTCTCTCGGACTTTGAGGATTTCTTAGAGATCCTCACTGCTGTCGTAGGGAGGGCGGCACCACGCCAGGTCGTGGTGCTCGGCGACCTCAACGCCAAATCGGCGGCCTGGGGCAACCCGGCCGCCGGTTGTAACGTCCGGGGACGCGCCGTCGAGTTTTGGACGGCCTCGTGCGGTGTGTCCCTCCTCAACAGGGGGGCGGTCCACACGTGTGTGCGGCAACAGGGCGGGTCGGTGGTGGACGTCTCGTTCGCCACCCCCGCGCTGGCCGCCCGCGTTGTGAACTGGCGGGTGGAGCTGGTGGAGACCTTGTCGGACCACCGTTACGTGCGGTTCGACATCTCCACACAGCGGGGAGGGGGGACGGCCCGCGCTGGGCAATCTCCCTTCCCGCGGTGGGCGCTCACCCGCCTGGACCGGGAGGCAGCCAGGGAGGCTGCCTTCCTCCAGGACTGGCTGTCGCCTCCCCCTGTCGAGGAGGCCCCGGACGTGGACGCCGCAGCGGTCCGGCTACGGGGGTCCTTGACCGAGGTGTGCAACTCCTGCATGCCTCGGTCTCGCCGTCCGCCTCCCCGTCGTGCCGTGTACTGGTGGACGGAGGAGCTGGCGGGGCTCCGGGCCACCTGCGTGGCGGCTCGAAGGGCTTACACGCGGAGCCGGCGACGCAGCGCCCAGAACCGAGTCCGGGCGGAGGAGGACCGCCTGTACGCCTCTTACCGAGAGGCTACGGTGGCCCTCAAGTCTGCAATGGGCGCTGCGCAGGACTCGGCGAGGGCCGAGATGCTGGAGGGTCTCGACAGGGACCCCTATGGGAGACCGTACAAGGCGGCGCGGAATCAGCTCCGCCCCTATGGTCCCCCACTGTCGGAGACCCTCGAGCCGGCATTGTTGGATGGGGTGGTTCGGTCCCTGTTTCCGCGCGGGACCGACTTCGCCCCACCAACAATGGATCCCCCGCAAGGGGCGGCTCCACCGGAGGCGGAGGTGCCCTCGGTCACGTCGGCGGAATTCTACGCGGGGGTTTTGAGCCTCCGCGCGAAGAAGACCGCCCCCGGGCCGGACGGCGTCCCCGCGCGGGTGGTGGCGATCGCCGCCACCGAAATGGAGGACAGGTTTCGGGACCTCTTCAGCCTGTGTTTTACGGCTGGGAGGTTCCCGAAACTGTGGAAGGAGGGGCAGCTATGCCTCCTCCGAAAGGAGGGTCGCCCGGTGGACTCACCCTCGGCATACCGGCCCATCGTTTTACTCGATGAGGTCGGTAAAATGTTCGAGGGGATTGTCGCCGGGAGACTGGAAAGCCACCTGAGGGGGGTAGGGCCGGATCTCTCGGACGCCCAATTCGGTTTCCGTCGTGGGCGTTCGACGATCGATGCGCTGGCCCTACTCAAGGGCCAGGTGAAGGAGGCGGTGGAGGCGGGGGACGGAGTGCTGGCGGTGTCGTTCGACATTGCCAACGCCTTCAACTCCGTCCCCCACTCGACGATATTGGAGGCACTCCGATATCACGGAGTGCCCCAATACTTGCGGGACCTGCTGGCCAGTTACTTGGAGGGCCGAGAGGTCCTCCTCGTAGACAGGCTGGCCACGGTGAGGCGGTACGGCGCAGAGTCCGGTGTTCCGCAGGGGTCGGTGCTAGGCCCTCCCTTGTGGAACATCGGCTTCGACTGGCTCTTGCGGGGAGCCCTCCTCCCGGGCACGAGTGTCATCTGCTACGCGGATGACACTCTCCTTACTGCCCGGGGGAGGAACTTCGCCGACGCGGCTTGTTTGGCCTCGGCTGGCGGATCCTTGGTGGCAGAGAGGATCCGCCGCCTGGGATTGAGGGTGGCGCTGCACAAAACGGAGGCCGTGTTCTTTCGCGGTCCCCGGCAGCGCTGCCCTCCCGACGGCCACATCGTCGTGGAGGGCGTCCGTATAGGGGTCCAGCCCCGGATGAAATATCTGGGGCTGGTGCTGGACGACAGGTGGCGCTTCGGCCCGCATTTCAGCGGGCTGTCGACGCGCCTGTTGAAGGCCGCGGACGCCCTCTCATGGCTCCTCCCAAACTTGGGGGGGCCCAAGGCGAAGTGCCGGCGCCTCTATGCCGGCATTTTGCGGAGCATGGCCCTATATGGGGCACCCATCTGGGCGGACTCCCTCCATAGGAGGGAGAATGCTACCGCCATCCGCAGGCCCCAGCGGGCTATTGCACAGCGGGTGGCGAGGGCTTACCGCTCAGTGGGCTTTTCGGCGGCGTGCGCTCTGGCGGGCACCCCTCCATGGGAATTGGAGGCTTGGGTGCTCGCCAGAGTGTACGAGTGGACGGCGCGCCGAAAGGCGCTCGGGGAGCGCCCCACGGGCGAAGAGCGGGAGGCGGTGCGGCGAGAGGCGAAGGACGCCATCGTCCTCCATTGGACGGAGGACCTCGCCAGCGCCGCCTTTGGCCGCCGGACATTGGATGCGCTCGGCCCGGTCCTGCAGGGCTGGCTCGAGCGGTCCCACGGTTTCCTCTCTTTCCGTCTGGTGCAGATGTTGTCTGGGCATGGATGCTTCGGATCGCACCTGCACCGGATCGGGAGGGAGGAGACCCCGGCGTGCCACGACTGCGGCGCGGCGGAGGACACGGCGCAGCACACCCTCGAGGAGTGCCCGGCGTGGTCCGAGCTGCGCCGCGGTCTCACCGCGGTGGTCGGACCGGACCTCTCGCTTCCCGGCGTGGTTAACGCCATGCTGGGGAGCGAGGAGGCCTGGTCGGCAGTAGCCTCCTTCTGCGAGGACGTACTCTTGCAGAAGGAGGAGGCGGAGCGGGCGCGGGAGGACGACCCTCTCGCTGCGCCGCTCCGCAGACGGAGAAGGGGGAGAAGGCGTCGTGCCCTCCCTCCTCATGGTGACGGGCGGGCGGCAGGCACGGGGGTGCCTCCGCCCGCATTGCAGCCGTCACCACCGTCGGTCATTCCCGACCCCCCACACCCGTGAGGGTGTGAGGGGTCTTGCCTTGCAATCGTCGGCGGGGGACTGGAAGTAAAGGCTGTGCCGGTTTCCCAGTCCCCCTCCACTCTGACGAAGCGGGAATGCGCTGGGTCGTTTTAGTGGGTATACCGGGTTCGCCCGGGGAGTCCCACATACCCCTCCCATCCCCCGACGGGAGGGTATGCGTAATGCATTTTTTCCCAGCGTCAAAAAAAAAAAAAAAAAAAAAAAAAAAAAAAAAAAAAAAAAAAAAAAAAAAAAGGTTAGGTTAGGTTAGGTTTTTTTTTTTTTTTTTTTTTTTTTTTTTTTTTTTTTTTCTGGCAGGAGTGGGAAATCCCCACGGACACCTCGACTACTCCACAGGGTGTGGGGGAGTCGAGGTAGTGTCGGACTTGAACTGACTAAAAACCACTCCTGCCTTGCCAGTGCCCTCTGACATGATCAGAGCCGTTTTTAAGCATATTTGGTCATTCGGCTGCTTATATTTATTTTTAAACTATTCTAGGGAATCCGGAGAGACTACTTCCTCTCGGTAGGGACAGCGGAGACTACAATTAATGTCTATTTTTTTTCTATACCTATTTCTTACACTATAGTGACTTATACTATTATACTTTCTTATTTTTTTTTTTTTTTTTTTTTTTTTTTTTTTTTTTTTCAGGTTTTCATAATACTTATACTATATACTTATTATATAATTAAGTATTACTATTGCTTATATTCTTATTTCTACTTATTACTACGGTTGCAATTTTAATGCAGTATTCTAAAAATGTTCTACGTGTTTTATCTTTTGTCATCAGGTTTGGGAGATTTTCGGCTGCAAGTCCAACCCCAAGCTGTTGCTCTGCCTCAAACCTGGCTTTGGCTGTGATTGGGCACTCCAGCAGTATGTGGAGCACCGTCTCTTCTTTGCTGGGCTCACAAGCGCACGATGGGCTCTCTTTACACTTGAAGCGACTCAAGTATGCAGAGAACCCACCGTGCCCCGTGAGTATTTGCGTGGTGATGCTGTCGGGGACCATTTTGCGCACAACTCTGTACGCCGCCACCGCGTCAGGGAAGAAGATTTTTGTGCCCGATGCAGTTCCACCTGATCCGTACCTCCTGTTCCATTCGTCGAGCGTCTCTGATCGGATTCTTCGCTTGACGAATGATACGGGGCACAGATCGTAGTCCGGCCTCTTCTTCGACTTCAATGCGGCCTCTTTCGCCAGCTGATCCGCTCTCTCGTTCCCCTCCAACCCTGCGTGGGCTTTTATCCAGAACAAGGAGACACTCTTGTTCTGGAGCCTACAGCGTCGAATGGTGTCCCTAGTTTCCACAGCCAAGGGATGGGGGGAGCCGACATTCACAACTGACTGAAGGGCCGCCATGGAGTCGCTGAAGATGCCGAACGTGGTGTTACCGTTCTTGAGCACTTCTCCTGCCGCCTTCTGTAGGGCCAGAAGCTCGGCCTGGTAGACGGTACAGTAAGACGGCAAGGCAAGTTTGAGGGCCTTAGTTTCGGTGGCACCACTCCACAAGGATAGCGCCGCCCCAACCTTGCCCTCAATCTTGCTGCCGTCTGTGAATATACGCACAGCGAAGTCGCTGTGGTTGTGGTATTGTTCCTCGTCTACCAGGCTTCCAAACTCCAGGTTCACTTGGTCCGCGGGGTGCGGGGCCTCTATCGCTGGAGCCATCCGTTCAATCTCCCTGCCTCCTAGCACTGGCTGGGGCACACCCCTCTTGGCTCCGTACAATGCAGCCGCTTCCCGTATACGGAGGTCAAGTGGGAGTATCCCAGCCAGCACCAGTGCCGAGTTTAGGGAGACCGTGCGGTAGGCTCTGCACAGCTTTTGAGCAAACCCCCTCTGGACAACGTTCAGCTGTTTAATGACCCCTACTTTGTTGGCGGCAGGTGCCCATGCGCTTGCGGCGTACAGAATTGTAGGTTCTATGACAGCGGTATATATTACCCTTATCACCTCCGGGTGCAGACCCCAACTGACCCGGGCCGCTCTGGCCAGCCGCTTGTACATAGCTATCGCCTTTTTACAGACAATAGCTATGTGTTTGCCGAAGGTGAGTTTGGCGTCAATTGTCAAGCCCAGTATTTTGACATCTTGGGACATTCCAATGCCGATCCCTCCCATGCTCAAGCGCGGCGTGTCATATTTTAGCCTTCGCGTTAGTACCATCGCACAGGTTTTGTGCGGTGCGAAGTTCAGCCTATTTCTGACACCCCACGTCCGGACATGTTCGAGAGCGGCATTGGCCTGTCCCTCGATTTCCAGCGCTGTGTCCCCGTCGAACACCATCACCACGTCGTCAGCAAAAGCCTGGCAATAGTCGCCCCTGCTTTCCAGCTGCTTCAGGAGTGGGTCCAGTATGAGGTTCCATAATATGGGCCCTCCTATCGAGCCTTGAACGCACCCTTTGCTGGTCCTTCTCCTGCTTTCTTCACCGGCGTATCTCACTGTGACCACCCTGTCACTGAGATAGCTGCTGACTACCCGTCTCAAGTTTACAGGGCACCTTTCCTCAGCCAATCGTACTTTGATAACGGGCCACCACGCACTGTCGAAAGCTCCCTCAATATCGAGTGACACAAGCGTCACTATCTTCTTCTGTGCCAGCTTCGTGCGGATGTGCTGCACAAGCGTATAGAGGGAGTCTTCGGTGCTTCTTTGGGGCATAAAGCCGTATTGGCGAGTACTTATCCTGGGTAGCAAATAAAACTTGAGACGGGCAACCAGCATTTTCTCGTACACTTTCCCCAGGACAGGCAATAGCCCAATCGGCCTGTACGACTTGGGTACGGTGTACGAGTCTTTGCCCGGCTTTCTGAGCACAACCACTGTTGCTTCCTTCCAGATTTTCGGGAAGTGTTGTAGAGCCAGGCACTTGTTCAACAGTGCCAGGAAGTAGTTGGGGTCACAGTGAACCGCGTGACTGCAGATGTCCGATGTGAAACCGTCGGCTCCCGGGGCCTTTTTAGGGTTGAATGATCCCACGGACCTATCCAGCTCGCTTAGGGTAAACGGTGGGTCATGCCGCTCACCATGGCTCCACGCGTTTACCGTTTCTGCCTGTTGTCTTATTTGGCGATGGTCCATGGTATCATCTTCCTCTCGGTCCTCGGGATAGAACGTTTCGGCCAACAGCCTCACGGAGCCCTTCGCGTCCAGCGACTCGCCTCCCATCTGGAGTGGCAGGTCCTCCTCTCTCCTTGCGACTCTTCCCATCACTCTGTAGATACCTCCCCAGACCCCTTCTCTGTCCTGCTTCTCACAGAACTCCTTCCAACTATCTGTTGCGGCCTTCATCACCGCTGACTCGTATCTTTCCCTTTCCTTTTTGTATAGGTCTACAACCATCGCTCTTCGGACCCGCGCTGCGCATCTGACTCTGCGTTTCCTGGTGGCGACCAGCCTCTTCATCTCCGCAAGCTCCTCAGACCACCACGGCAAGGTCAATGTTTCGGTATGGTTTTTTCCCGGAATTGTATGTTGGCATGTGTCTGTAATGGCTTGTGTGTATGCATTTATTTGTGCCTCTAAATGATCTACTTGACTAACATTTGAGAGTTCCACCAAGGTCAGCCCCTTGTCCTGCATAATCTGAGACAGTTTCTCACGAAACTGGCCCCAATTTGCCTTCTTAGTGTTGTAGACCCTGGTGGTTCTCTCAATGTTCATGCCTTTGGATTTAGTTAACCTAATACCGAAAACAATGCCGTTGTGGTCTGAGCTCGTGAGACCCTCGTCGACCCGCCAGCCATCCACCAGGTCCAGCATGTCCGCAGAGCAGGCCGTCACATCCACGTGACTGCAGTACCGAACGCCTCCCCGAACGGTGTCAAAGGTGGGAGTGTCCCCGGTGTTAAGGATTTGAAGCCCCAGCTCCAACAGCGCACCACACATTTGCCCCCCTCGCAAATCTTCGCTGCTGCTACCCCACCAGGTACTTTTCGCATTAGCGTCTCCTCCAATAACCAACCTGCTAGAGCCCAGTACTCGCTCAATTTGACGAAGGTGCTCCAGGTATGGCTCCATGGGCTTGTCGGGCTCGAAGTAGAGGGACACCAGCGTGATCGTCCAGGCTCTGGTTCGGATTCTCACCACTACGATGTTGTTTGTGGTGAGTTGCGGGTACTGTAAGACGTCCAAGTCTTGGTCGAAGACGGCTATGGCCGCCTTGACAGTCCCTTCTCCTCCCTCTGAGCTCTGGAAGACCCTTACGCCCCGGTGACTTCTCATTCTTCTCACCCCACCCACGTAGGGCTCCTGGAGCAACGCTACGGCGAGTTTGCGTTTCGTCGCCTCTAGCAAAAGCTCATTTGTAGCAAGCTGGCTCCGTTGCAGGTTGGCCTGGACCATTTTGTACCTAGTGGTGGTTTCGGGGACAACCTTAGCAGTACGCTATTGAAGCTCGGGCCAATGCATCCCACCTTTTGCGCACCGGGCAGTCGCTACTAAACGCGTTGTGCCCACTGTTCCCCAACTTGGATCTGGTGCAGTTAATGCACGCCGCTGCTTCACCGATCAGTCGGTCTGGGCAATCCGCTCTGAAATGTGGGCCACCGCAGTGGCTACACAGATCGGCTGGCTCCTTACAGAGGCGTTTGCCGTGACCGTACCCCAAGCAGCGGGTGCACTGCACCAGTGGCGTCTGGTCTTCCACGCGGACCCTCTGGAGGTCGATGCGGAGTTTTCCTGCATCGATTGCTCGCCTCCAGATCGTTGGGGACACACTGAGCACAACGTGGTTCATGTGCGGGTTACGGGTCTTCCTGCGGTACTTTATAGCGGTCCTTTGGTCCTCGTCGCCGAGGCCGTGAAAAATCTCCCGGTTCTGATTCTTCAGGGCTTTGACGATCTCTTCGTCGCTGTGTATTTTCAGCACGTCCCGAAGAATCAGAAGTGGGTCCCGATTCTTTACTTCCTCGACAACGAGGTTACCTCCGGCCGCCTCCAACCGCTCCTTCACCTTGCGTCTCTCCTCCTGTGTTGCGCACCCCATGATAATTTTCCTGTCCTTGGCTTTCCTCACTTTCTCAATGCGCACCCAGCCCTCCTTCGCGTCCACCGCTCTCCTAACCCTCTCCAGGATTTCATCCCCCGTGTCCAGTTCTTGTGTCGAGGAGACAACCACGGAGTGCAGCGTCGTACGCTCCAGGTTCTGTGCCCCGGTGTGGCGTTTACTCACGGACGCTACACTCGCGTAGGTTCTCTCCTCCACACTTTCCCTGCTAGCCAGACTGTCTGTGAGTTTGTCCAATTTCTCAGAGTTGTCTTTCAACTCCAAGATGTGCTCCCTCATAAAGTTGAGGAGCTCGGTCTGGCCAGCTAGGATCTCGCTGGGATTGGGTCGGAGACTGTCAGCGGCGGGCACGGGTACAGGTACATCTGCGGGAACAGATACATCTGCGGGCGCGACAGGAGGCTTGCTTCGCTCCGACTCCTTTACCAGCTCAAAAAGCCTGTCAATGGACTCGAGCACCGCAGTCTTAATCTCCGCTTTGAGGTTGCGAGAGTTGCCTAGATTAAGTTTTGCTTTATTCAGGCAAGCTCTCGCCTCCGCAATGCGACTGGGGAACCCGACCCCAGTTCTTTTGAGCGGTCTTGAGGCGTCCACAGGGGCCCGACGCGTCGCCGGAGTAACAGGACCATCTCGGGAGGCAGAGGGAGTGTCTTCTCCAAAGGAAATTCTTCTCCTCGCGATAGTTGGCGAAGGCCCCGCTTTCTCCGCCGATCGCGGCGAGCCATTAGAGCCTGGCGCCTTCACGGAGCTGGATGGGGTGCGGAACATTTCTGTAAGTGGCAACAAAGTCGAGCGGACCCTTGTAAAGAGGGAGTCAGGTCTGTCAGATTTACTCAAGAGGAGTATCTCAGGGCACCAGCACTACTGTATCCCTGTAAAGGGGGGATAAATACTTTAATAAGAAGTGTGCTAAGTAGTTAAAATATAAAATCCTAATATCTACGAGTATAATATAGTCTTAATCTAATTTTAAATGGTAAGGTAAAATATTTAAAATATAAGGTCTTAATATCTATGTATAAAGTCTTAAGGACTTTGTCACGTCGAAACTAAGGTGGGTTTTTTTTTTTTTTTTTTTTTTTTTTTTTTTTTTGTTGTGGCAGGAGTGGGAAATCCCCACGGACACCTCGACTGCCTCACAGGTTGTGAGACAGTCGAGGTAGTGTCGGACTCGAACCGACTAAAACCCACTCCTGCCCGACTAGTGTCCCCCTGACTTAGTCAGAGACCTTATTCGCCTTTCGTCATTTTAATTGCTGTTTTATTAGATTATTTATTAAATTTTGAAAAGTATGCTCTTATAATTTGTGATTCTAAAATTTTTTATTGCTAATATTTTAATAAATTCATGATATTCTTACCCTAATCTGTGCTTATATCTAAATATCTTTTCTTATTGAGAAATGTCCATATTTGAAAAAGCACAGTTTTTTAAATTTCCTTGTTTCGACTTATAACTTTTGTCGCCACTGTTAAGCAGTATTCTAAAAAGATTTTTCTCAGTTTTGTTTCCGACATTATTTTATGTATATTAATTTGACTAATTTTTGTGTCCAGCTTCCGCTCGGCATCGTACCTCTCCATCTCGAACACTGGGCATTCCATCAAGACATGGGCGACCGACTCAACCGCATCCGGTTCACAGATGCACGATGGGTTCCCCTTACACTTGAAACGGTGCAGGTATTCGGAGAACCCACCGTGCCCCGTGAAGATTTGAGTTACGATGCCAGTTGGTTTGACCTTTTTTATAGTCTTGAAGGCGTCGATCGCGTCCGGGAAGAACATTTTGGTAACAGAGGCTGTTTCGCCGTTCTGGTACCTCCGGTTCCATTCGTCGAGCGACCCCAGACGGATCTGCCGCTTGACGAATGAAACCGGGCAGCGGTCATAGTCCGGCCTCTTCCTGGACCGGAGTGCAGCTTCCTTGGCGAGGTGGTCCGCGCGCTCGTTGCCCTCCAGCCCCGCATGTGCCTTTACCCAGAACAAAGACACATCTTTGCTCTGGGATAAAGCTGCGGCCACGTTCGCTCTCGCCTCCACGGCCAGGGCGTGGAGGGAACCCTGGTTTGTAACTGTTTGAAGTGCGGCCTTTGAGTCACTATAGATACCGAAGGTTCCCTCCCCGCGCTTGAGGATTTCGCGCGTGGCTACACATATGGCCAGAAGTTCCGCCTGGTAGACCGTGCAGTACGACGGCAAGCTAAGCTTGAAGGACTTGATCTCGGCATTGCTGTCCCAGAGCGACAGCGCTGCTCCGACCTTGCCCTCGATCTTGCTGCCGTCCGTGAACACCCTGACTGCTTGGATGTTGTGGGTATCCACAAGCGTCCGGTCTTCCAGGCATACGAACTCCATGGCCATATGTTTCGCCGGGTGCGGAGTCTCTGCAAATGCCGCCACCCGCTCCACTTCCCTGCCCGCAAGTGCCGGCTGTGGCACCCCTCTCTTTGCCTCATACAGAGCGGCTGCTTCTTGTATTCGAAGGTCGAGAGGGAGTATCCCAGCCAGCACCAGGGACGCGTTCAGCGAAACGGTGCGGTAGGACTTGCAGAGCTTCTGCGCGAATCCTCGCTGGACCGTGTTGAGGCTTTTCTGCACTCCGATCTTTTTGGCGGCCGGCGCCCATGCGCTCGCCGCGTACAGTATTACCGGCTCCACTGCTGCCGTGTAAATGGTGTGGATGATCTCCGGGTGAAGGCCCCAGCTCACTTTTGCCGCACGCGCCAGCTGTTTGTAGATATTCACAGCTTTTCTGCATACGTTTGCGACGTGGGTGTTGAAAGTGAGCTGGTGGTCGACGGTGAGCCCCAGAATTTTTATTTCCTTAGACATGCCAATGTCTACCCCGCCCATGCTCAGGAGTGGGACATCGTACTTCAGCTTCTTGGTAACCACCATTGCACAAGTTTTTTGCGGTGCAAACTTCAGCTTGTTTCCGATGCCCCACAACCGAACATACTCGAGGGCGGCATTGGCATGTCTCTGAACTTCCAATGCTGTGTCACCGTCGAAGATCATCACAACATCATCGGCGAACGCTTGGCAGTGAACGCCGCGCGCCTCCAGCCCCTTCAACAGGGGGTCGAGAATCAAGTTCCATAGGATCGGACCGCCAATGGACCCTTGCACACACCCCTTCGTCGTGTCCCTTCGGCACTCGGCACCCGCGTACCGAACTCGGACACTCCTACCAGTCAAGTAGCTGTCTAGCAGCCTCCTTAGGTTCACCGGGCACTTTTCCTCAGCCAGTCTGGTCCTGATGGCCGGCCACCATGCGCTATCGAAGGCTCCCTCTATGTCCAGTGATACAACAGTGATCAGCTTCTTTGCACTCAACTTTTCTTTGATATGTTGTATCATGGTGTAGAGGGAGTCCTCGGTGCTTTTCTGTGGCATAAAACCAAACTGGCGAGTACTAAACCGCGGGATAAGGTGCCACTTTAGCCTGGCTACCAGGAGTTTCTCCAGGATTTTGCCTAGGACTGGTAAGAGGCCGATCGGCCTGTACGACTTAGGGGTGGTGTAGGAATCCTTGCCGGGCTTTCGGAGGACCACCACAGTGGCTACCTTCCAGGCCCCAGGGAAGTGTCCATGCTCGAGGCACTTGTTGGCCAGTGCAAGGAACGTCCCTGGGTCCTGGGATATAGCCTGGGCACAGATATCGGCTGTGAGACCGTCTGCCCCGGGTGCCTTCTTCGGGTTGAAGCTTTCCACCGCGGTTTTCAGCTCCTGAAGTGTAAACGGTGGGTCATGTTGTTCATCATGCGCCCACTCGTTTACACGACTGGCCGCTTCACGCGTCCGACGGTGGTCAGCAGTTTCTCCCTCTTTCAGGTCGTCGGGGTAGAAGGTCTCGGCCAACAGCAAAGCCGATTGCTGTGCACTCAGTGGTACTCCGTCCTTCACCAACGGCAAGTCCTCCTGTCTTTTGGCGGTTCGTCCCATGACCCTGTATATCCCTTCCCACATTCCTTCCCTATCCTGTTTTTGACAGAAGCCTTTCCAACCTTCTGTCTGCGCCTTTTTGGCTAGGGACTCATATTTTGCTTTTGCTTGCAGGTACTCATCGACGACCTTTTGCCTCCGGACTGGTGCAGCGCACCGGATGCGGCGTCTTCGGGTGTTCACCTCCGACATCAGCTCAGCGAGCTCTTTGGACCACCACGGTATAGTAAGTTGGGTGTTGTTTTTAATTTTGTTCAATGTTTCTTCACAAGAATCTGTTATGTTGGCTATATATTTATTAATTTTACTTTCTAGTTCTACTACGTTACTAACTTTATTAATTTCTATTGAGTTTAAATTTGAATCAGCTTTTAATTGGGCCAGTTTTGAATGAAACTGGCTCCAATTTGCTTTTCTAGTGTTATAGATTCTTGTGGTCCTGTTTATATTTATTCCTTTGGATTTTTGAAGATTAATTTTGAATACTATACCGTTGTGGTCCGAGCTCGTGAGGCCTTCCTCGACCCGCCAGTCCTCCACCAAGTCCAGCAGCTCCATTGAGCAAGCTGTTACATCGACGAAGCTGCTGTACAGGGTGTTACCTCTGACGGTGTCGAAGGTCGGAGTGTTGCCGACGTTGAGTACCTGCAGGCACATTTCTTCCAGGGTTCCCGACATGTCCTCACCCTTGCTGTCGGTTACCAGGCTACCCCACCAGGTGCTCTTGGCGTTGGCATCGCCGCCAATAATCATCCTCGTGGGGCCTATTTCCTCGCGAATCTGCAAAAGTTGCTCCAGGTATGGCTGTATGGGCTGGTCTGGTTCAAAGTAGAAGGAGACTACTGCGATTTCCCAGGCGCTGGTACGGATCCTCACCACCACGATGTTGTTGGTGGTGAGTTTCGGACACTGTGTGACGTCTAGGTCGTGGTCGAAGACGACTATTGCCGCCTTCACAGTTCCATCTCCCTGTTCAGCGCACTGGTAGACTCTCGCTCCCCGGTAGTCTCGCATCCTTTTAACCCCACCCACATACGGCTCCTGGAGCAATGCGAACGCAACCCTCCGCTCACTAGCCACGATCATGAGTTCTTGGGTTGCCAGGTTCTTTCTTTGCAGATTCGCTTGGATTACCTGGTAATTCTTACGGGTTCTCGAGTGTGTTCGGGAATCCCTGGACGAGTCACTTTCTGTTTCCGCTGGCTGGCCCTTAGCAATACGCCACCGACAGCCGCGCCAATCCGTCCCACTTGAGACGAGTTGGACACTGGCTGTCGAAGGCGTTGTGCTCCGTGTGACTCAGCTTGGCGGAGGCGCAATTTTTACACTTGGGCGCTTCTGCAGCCAACCTTGAGGGGCAGTCGACCCTCAGATGGGGGTCACCACAGTGCGTGCAGAGGTCTGCGGGCTCCGTGCACGATTTACGGCCGTGACCGTATCGCAGGCAACGGGTGCATTGGATCAGTGGCGATTGGTCCTGAACACGCACCCGTTGCAGGTCAATGTGCACTCGACCCGCGTGCGTCAACCTCTGCCAGACTGACGGGGACACCTGCATGATGATGTGAGACATATGGGGGTTCCTCGTCTTGCGACGGTACTTGACTCCCATCCTCACATCATCCGCAGATAGGTCCCCAATCAGGTGGGTGTTCTGCCGCTTAAGCGACTCGATGACCTCCACATCTGAGTGACAAGAGAGAACGTCCATGATGATGATGAGGGGATCCTTATTTTTAACTTCCTCCACCATAAGGTTTCCTGCCTTCTTGATTCTCTCTGTCACTCGAGTCAGCTCTTCCCTGGTCCTGAAACCGACCACCACCTTCTGGTCCCTCGCCTTCCGCAGCCTCTCCACCCTGATGCCTTCATTCCTGGCGTCTACCGCCGTCCTTAGCTTCTCAATCACCTCTTCACCCGTGTCCTTGTCATCAACTGATGACACGACCATCGAGTGAAGAGGCGCTTGGATGTGCTGCTTAGGGACGGCGGCCATGTCAGCGAACGAGGGTCCCTGGCCTGCGACAAAGCGAGGTGCCTGTGTAAGTTGTTCCGACAGAGCCCGCGTGTGCAGCTGGCATTCCTCCAGCGCCTTTTTGTGCTGCTGGAGGTTCTCCACGAGCTGCATCACGAGCTCCGTCGGCGCGCTGGGGGTTGGTGTCAGGTCCTTGGGGGCCTTCTCTGGTACGACCACCTCTCCCGATGTCTCGGACCGCTCCATCTCTCCCTCCCTAACGAGGTGATAAAGCCTCTCGACAGCTTTAGTGATCGCATCTTTTATTTCTTTTTTAAGATTTCTGGAACTTTCCAAGTTCATCTTGGCCTTGCAGAGACACGCCTTAGCTTCCGAGGTTCTGTTGAGGTACTTAATTGGTGGCTGTTCTCGAGGAGGGCTCTCCAAGGCCTTCCCCGGCAGACCGTAAGTTCCCGTCCTTGCCCGTTGGGTTGTTATGCTTTTGGGGTTGGGTTTTGGGGAGGTGGGTCCAACTGTCTTGTTGGGGGGGGTGGGAACGGGTGCCTTTGTGGGCGGTGTTTTGCCTTTCTGGGGTTGCCCCGATTTATGTTTCTCCGCTTCCCACTCCCCGATGCTGCGCCTCACTGAGGGGCCAGCTGGCGCTGGGCCCTCCTCCCCCGCACCCGAACACTCCTCAGCAGCCTTCGGCTTTTGGGGGGTCCTTAGCCCGAGCATATTTTGGACGTGTCAGAGGGGACTAGAATAAGTATCTGGATCCCTGTAAAGGGGGGATCACAGATATAAAATGTAATTAATATAATAGAATTAAATTAGTGATAAATTATTAATGTATAGATTATAAATAGAGTTAAAATGTTGATAAATGATAAGTGTATAATTTTGATCCTAGAAAAAGGACTCGTCTTATCAATAAAATAAGTTAAATAGATAAAATAAGGGGTTTTACGGTCCCCACAAACGTTCAAAATCAAAACCTGGATAAAAATTTTTGGCCGAAATCCCAGGTTCTACCCTTCCTATAAGCCAAAGGGCGGGTGGGTGGGCAAAATTTTATTTGAGCTAGACGCACGTGCGATACGTCCAGAGACGCGTCTCCGCGCGGGCTAGCGATCTGCGAAATAAAACGTGGTAGGTGCCGAATAAAAATCTGGAGTTATGGTCAAAAAACCAGTTTTTGAACCAAAAAATTTAGGTTATCAGCCTCCAACTGGGACGCCGGCTCACGGAACGCGGACCGGGACACAGGGATGAAGGGTGAGTACTATTGAAACTATAATTTGATGTAAGATTGCAAAGAAAATTTGGAAAAACAATTAATTTAGACGATTTACTTGAAAAATGTATTAAAAAACTAGGGGTAGGTCGTAAATATTTTATCCAGGGGTGCAGGTCAGTGCGGGGTGGTCAATACGTAGGCGGACGCCTAGTTATGTCAATTTGAGCTGAAAACAGCGTCAAAATCGCGCGTCTGGAAGCGAAGACTGCGTTTTTATATTTCTCTTAACCCCTTAGCTGGATTTTGGTACTAGCAGAAACTACTTGAAATTGACAATTTTGAAAAAATATTTATGTTTTATTTGAGCTAGACGCACGTGCGATACGTCCAGAGACGCGTCTCCGCGCGGGCTAGCGAACTGCGAAATAAAACGTGGTAGGTGCCGAAGAAAATTCTGGAGTTATGGTCAAAAAACCAGTTTTTGAACCAAAAAATTTAGGTTATCAGCCTCCAACCGGGGCGCCGGCTCACGGAACGCGGACCGGGACACAGGGATGAAGGGTGAGTACTATTGAAACTATAATTTGATGTTAGATTGCAAAGAAAATTTGGAAAAACAATTAATTTAGACGATTTACTTGAAAAATGTATTAAAAAACTAGGGGTAGGTCGTAAATATTTTATCCAGGGGTGCAGGTCAGTGCGGGGTGGTCAATACGTAGGCGGACGCCTAGTTATGTGGTTAGGTTAGGTTAGGTTAGGTTAGGTTAGGTTAGGTTTTTTTTTTTTTTTTTTTTTTTTTTTTTTTTTTTTTTTTTTTTTTTTTTTGGCAGGAGTGGGAAATCCCCACGGACACCTCGACTGCCTCGCTGATTGTGAGACAGTCGAGGTAGTGCCGGACTCGAACCGGCTAAAACCACACTCCTGCCCCGCCAGTGTCCCTCTGACGTGATCAGAGACCTTGAATATCGGCGTTTTGACTTATTTACTCTCTGTTTTGTTCCGAGGCCGAAGAGACCACGCTTTATACTGGTTTTTCTCGAATTTTATTGCAATTTTATATGCTTGAATAATAATTACACTATTTTTATTTACTTTGTTATGATATTTTTACTATTTGTTATCCTTTAATAAATGCTTCATACGTTATAAATTACATAAATACTATTTGTTCATACAACTACTATTTTTATTTTTCTGTGTCCTTACCTTAGTTTTACGAATGACTGTTTAATTTTTTATTTTATTTTTTGTGCCCTTTCTGCAATTGCTTTCAATTAATTTCAATTTAGTTTAGGTTTATGATATAGGGACTATATACTTAATATATAACTTTATATCACTTTTATTTAAACTAATCTAAATCCAAGTCGACAGATTTTTATAACCATGACACAGCTTGACGGTTTCACCAGGATTGGCTTATGGTCCAGCTTAACCCCAGTCACTTTCGCATGAAAGTGGCTCCAGTTTCCGTTCTCCATAAAGCCAACCCTAGTGGTCCGCTCTATGCATCCGCATTCGGGTTGTGTCGAATTTGAAAACAACGTGGAAGTGGGCGCAATGACAACTTTAGCAATATGCTATGGTTGCACGTGCAAATGCGTCCCACTTCCTGCGCACCGGGCAATCATTGCTGAATGCATTGTGCCGATGCTCCCCCAGCTTGGCTCTGGTGCAGTTAATGCACGCCGCTGCTTCTCCGATCTGTTTATCTGGGCAGTCCGTCCTGAGGTGTGGACCGCCACAGTGACTGCACAGATCAGCTGGCTCCGTGCACAGACGTTTTCCGTGCCCGTATGCCAGGCAACGGGTGCACTGCACCAGAGGCGTCTGGTCCTCGACGCGCACTCGTTGGAGGTCAATCCTAAGCTTGCCTCCATCGAGTGCCCTCTTCCAGATTGCTGGGGTAACACTCAGCACAATGCTATTCACATGCGGGTTTCGTGACTTTTTTCTAAATTTAATAGCAATTTTGTTTTCCTCGTCCTCGAGGCCGTGAAATATCTCCCGGTTCTGATTCTTAAGGGCTCGCAACACTTCCTCGTCACTGTGAATCAGCAACACGTCCTTAAGAATCAGAAGCGGGTTTCGATTTTTCATTTCCTCGACGACGAGGTTCTCTCCGGCTCCTTCCAAACGCGCTTTCAGTTTTTGCCTCTCTTCTTTCGTTGCACACCCCATGATGACCTTCTGGTCTTTGGCCTTTCTCACCCGTTCTACGCGCACCCAGCCCTCCTTCGCGTCCACTGCTTTCCTAACTCTTTCGAGGATTTCTTCCCCTGTATCCGTCTCCTGTGTTGACGAGACGACCACGGAGTGCAGTGTCGTTCGCTCTGGGGCTTGGGCCCCAGTGTGGCCTTTACTGACGGCTGCTACACTCGCGTAGGTCGTCTCCCCCACACTTTCCTTGCTAGCCAGACTGTCTCGGAGCCTGTTGAGTCTCTCGGAGTTATCCTTTAACTCCGAGATGTGCTCCTTCAGGGTGTTAAGGAGCTCAGTCTGGCCAGCAAGAACCTCGATGGAGATGGGTTGGGGAGTAGGGTCAGCAGTGGGCGCGAGTACCTGTACGGCTACGGGTGCGGAAACGGCCTTGTCTCGCTCCGACTCCTTCACCAGCTCAAAAAGTCTGTTTATGGCCTCAAGTACCGCGGTCTTTATGTCCGTCTTAAGGTTGCGAGAGTTGCCCAAGTTAAGCTTTGCTTTGCTTAGGCAAGCTCTCGCCTCCGCAGTGCGGTTGGGGTATCGGGCCTCAGACTTTTTGAGCTGATGTATGGAGGCATTTGTAGTGGCTCGGCGCGTCCCCGGAGTGGCAGGGCCCCCCCCCGAGGCGGAAGGAGAGTCGTCTCCAAAAGAGATCCTCCTCCTCGCGTCAGCAGGTGAAGGCCCAGCCTTCTCCGCCGATCGCGGCGAGCCGCTAGAGACTTGCAACCTTACGGTGCTAGATGGGGTGCGAAACATATTTAGAATCTGGGAGCAGGTATTTTGGGAACAGACCCCTGTAAAGGAGAGGTCGTTTCAGAAATAACTGCTCGAGAGGAGAGACGGTGGACACTGGATATTCCTGTGTCCCTGTAAAGGGGGGAACACAGTAAATAAGAGTATAATAATCAATTAAAATATAAATAGAAAATGTTATATAATTATAGTCGATACAAACGACTGTCAGACTAAAATAATTACAAAATAAAATATAATTTTGGATCAATTAAAATTTAAAATGCGTTAAAATATTTTAACATTTGTCAGAATGGTTAAAAAGCGAGCTAACCCCTACAAAATATTTCGACCAGTTTAACAAAAATAAAAGAAGATAAAATGTAATAAATAATTTTTGCCAAAAACCCCACGTCTACCTTCCTATAGACCAGAGAGCGGGTGGGTGGGCAAAATTTTATTTGAGCTAGATGCACGTAAGATACGTCCAGAGACGCGTCTCCGCGCGGGCTAGCGATCTGTGAAATAAAACGTGGTAGGTGCCAAAGAAAATTCTGGAATTATGGTCAAAAAACCAGTTTTTGAACCAAAAAATTTAGGTTATCAGCCTCCAACCGGGACGCCGGCTCACGGAACGCGGACCGGGACACAGGGATGAAGGGTGAGTACTATTGAAACTATAATTTGGTGTTAGATTGCAAAGAAAATTTGGAAAAACAATTAATTTAGACGATTTTCTTGAAAAATGTATTAAAAAACTAGGGGTAGGTCGTAAATAATTTATCCAGGGGTGCAGGTGAGTGCGGGGTGGTCAATACGTAGGCGGACGCCTAGTTATGTCAATTTGAGCTGAAAACAGCGTCAAAATCGCGCGTCTGGAAGCAAAGATATCAACGTTTTTATATTTCTCTTAACCCCTTAGCTGGATTTTGGTACTAGCAGAAACTACTTGAAAATGACAATTTTGAAAAATATTTATGTTTTATTTGAGCTAGACGCACGTGCGATACGTCCAGAGACGCGTCTCCGCGCGGGCTAGCGATCTGTGAAATAAAACGTGGTAGGTGCCAAAGAAAATTCTGGAATTATGGTCAAAAAACCAGTTTTTGAACCAAAAAATTTAGGTTATCAGCCTCCAACCGGGACGCCGGCTCACGGAACGCGGACCGGGACACAGGGATGAAGGGTGAGTACTATTGAAACTATAATTTGGTGTTAGATTGCAAAGAAAATTTGGAAAAACAATTAATTTAGACGATTTTCTTGAAAAATGTATTAAAAAACTAGGGGTAGGTCGTAAATAATTTATCCAGGGGTGCAGGTGAGTGCGGGGTGGTCAATACGTAGGCGGACGCCTAGTTATGTCAATTTGAGCTGAAAACAGCGTCAAAATCGCGCGTCTGGAAGCAAAGATATCAACGTTTTTATATTTCTCTTAACCCCTTAGCTGGATTTTGGTACTAGCAGAAACTACTTGAAAATGACAATTTTGAAAAATATTTATGTTTTATTTGAGCTAGACGCACGTGCGATACGTCCAGAGACGCGTCTCCGCGCGGGCTAGCGATCTGTGAAATAAAACGTGGTAGGTGCCAAAGAAAATTCTGGAATTATGGTCAAAAAACCAGTTTTTGAACCAAAAAATTTAGGTTATCAGCCTCCAACCGGGACGCCGGCTCACGGAACGCGGACCGGGACACAGGGATGAAGGGTGAGTACTATTGAAACTATAATTTGGTGTTAGATTGCAAAGAAAATTTGGAAAAACAATTAATTTAGACGATTTTCTTGAAAAATGTATTAAAAAACTAGGGGTAGGTCGTAAATAATTTATCCAGGGGTGCAGGTGAGTGCGGGGTGGTCAATACGTAGGCGGACGCCTAGTTATGTCAATTTGAGCTGAAAACAGCGTCAAAATCGCGCGTCTGGAAGCAAAGATATCAACGTTTTTATATTTCTCTTAACCCCTTAGCTGGATTTTGGTACTAGCAGAAACTACTTGAAAATGACAATTTTGAAAAATATTTATGTTTTATTTGAGCTAGACGCACGTGCGATACGTCCAGAGACGCGTCTCCGCGCGGGCTAGCGATCTGTGAAATAAAACGTGGTAGGTGCCAAAGAAAATTCTGGAATTATGGTCAAAAAACCAGTTTTTGAACCAAAAAATTTAGGTTATCAGCCTCCAACCGGGACGCCGGCTCACGGAACGCGGACCGGGACACAGGGATGAAGGGTGAGTACTATTGAAACTATAATTTGGTGTTAGATTGCAAAGAAAATTTGGAAAAACAATTAATTTAGACGATTTTCTTGAAAAATGTATTAAAAAACTAGGGGTAGGTCGTAAATAATTTATCCAGGGGTGCAGGTGAGTGCGGGGTGGTCAATACGTAGGCGGACGCCTAGTTATGTCAATTTG